>CM046728.1:30509329-31856204 GCA_025584915.1 Monochamus saltuarius
CAGGTGATACTAATATCAGCGTGTTAAAAGGAGTTGGTTGTGGACATAGAAATAGAAATCATATATATAGAACAAAAGGTTTCTGAAAATAGTCAACCTATGGAGAAAACAGTAACTTAGCTTTCATGAGTTGGTTACACTAACGAGGCAGCTTCACACTAATAGGCGAATTTCAAAATATGACAATTTTACGTCCAATTTGTGATTTCTATGGTCCTTCCGTTTTGAATTCAATTGTAAGCTAGGCTTATAATGCAGTGCAACCAACTGCTTACATTAAGTTTTCCCTAGATGGCTGATTTCTAAGCCCCTCCATAGTCTGACTATTTTTGAGTGCCTAATGTAAAGGCGTCTGGCGTTCTATATATTTTATGATTTCTATGGTTGTGGACTATTGTCTGCAAATTTAAACGTATTTTTAGACATCCTGAATTACATAATCCAAGAGCAGAATACAATTACTTTTCTATCTAAATTTCATAAACCTGTCACTTATATCAACATGTTAGATATTTGTTTTTGGTTTGCAGTTGCTAAAATCAATTTCTATGTTTTTGTTGCAAAATTCACACATTTGTACGTATTGTTAATAATTTCTACCACTAATAATCATTCTATTTTAATCCAAATCTAGTGTAGACAATAGTGTAAACAATAATTAAAACGTGTGAGGGTGATATCAAAGAGAAACACATATTTGGTGACGTTACGTTTTGAAACTATACATCTTCTTGGCGCAATACATTAGTGACGTCACCATTGAATACGTTTTGAAGCAGTCGATGAATACGGTTTGTCACAAGAAAACAGCTTATGGTCGAATATACCTAGCCTCGCGGCTGACAGAAAGCTAGTAACGGCGATAAATAACGATTTAATGTTTGAAGAAAAAAAATTGTCCGATTTATAAATAAATTTGGAAATTAGACAACGTTCCATACCATTCAAGACTTTAAGAAAATATTCCAGATACTGGCCCAAAACACAATATTCAAGAATTTCTTATAATCCATAAAATTGTGTCCGATGCTTATATCCATACTACTGTGTTTTTAATCCCAATTAATCAATATGGAGCCAATTAAAAAGAAACATTCAAAGAAATAATATATTTTCAACATTTTACAAAACATTTATAGATATTGTCTGAGGCTATTTATTTGTGGCATAATTTTAGTTTTTCTTTAGTTTTATTGTTTTTTTGCCACACTTCTGAAAAATAGTAAAGATTAATTAAATAAGCCCTTGCGCCAAACGGATCAGTCAAGGGTTATTTTTGAAACTAAGTTTGCGTAACCAAAAAATGTCACATTGAAAAAAGCAGATAAGTAAAAATAATTAAAATAAAAATATTAAACGTATGTCAAGTTTGACAGTTTAAAAGTTGTTTATCTGCTTCCATAGAGATGTTAAATAATTTTTATTTTATTGTTACTTACTTCTTCTTGATACAACTGTAGCCAACAATGATCGATGTTTACTGAACAGTTTGACACACACTTATCTCCGTTCAACAAAATAATCGCGGTCTCTTTTAATTTTCTTTTTGTTGCATTATCTTCCTTCTTTAACATTTTTGCCAAACCCCATTGAATCAAATGACCGTTTTCCCAAGCCTGTTCGCAAATTTTGGATTTTTCAAATTCCCGTCTTTTTATGTAATTTTTATGTTTCTCAACTCTAACATTCATAGGCCGAGACGTTTCTCCAACATAATGTTTATTGCATTCACAAGGTATACTCTAGATGCAATTTTTTGAATTTTGTATATCATTTTTTTGACGCATTTTGGACAAAAATGATCGTAAAGTATTAGTTGTCTGAAAAACTGTTCTAATATTAAATTTATTACCGATTCTTCTTAATCTTTCTGATAATATAGAAATATATGGATTTTTTTTGTATGATTAATTACTCTTATTTGTCTTACAGTGTTCGTTTTATCTGTAATATTTTAGAATGTACTATCAACAAAATTTGGAGGGTATTCATTATTTATTAAAACATTTTTAATACATTTTAGTTCTTTATTAAAAATATCATTGTTAGATCAAATTAATTTTGCTCTATCATATAAACATTTAACAACACCTTTCTTAATATTGATGTGATGGTTAGATCTAAAATTTAAATATCTATTGCTGTACAGTCCAAGGCCCAAGTCCAGTATTAAGGTACTCAGAATAAAACACTGTTTTAAGGTAACAAAATAACATTAGTCAAGTGAAATGTAGAATACAGATACCAATTTTAAGAAATTCTGGGTGAAAACTGTCTCTTGTTTGTTAATTTTTATTCACATAATTATTAAATTTCATATGGAAATATGGTACCTTATCAAATATGCTTTCATGTTTTACTGCGTACGCTTTGAAGTTATGATTCAGGGGAAACCACATCGACTTAAGTTGATGTTTCCCTTCAGTGCAAAAAAGATTTATGTGAGCAGGATTATTTTTATAAAAAAATGTAATTAGCGTGTTTTATACCTACTTGATTTTCCAACGCCATACCAAATTGATTACTAACTGTAATATTATATAACAGACTTCAGATAGTGTATTCCATTTAATTTGTTTTTTTCTATATATAAACGCGGCAGGTTTTTCCAGATGTTGACACAGAAGTTGTACGCTATTCGAGGAAAAGTATGTATCATTATAATTTAATCATATTTTTTTCTGATTCTAATTTGCTCCGGGTACTGATTGATACCAAAAATCAAAGGAATCTTATTTATAATAGGTATAATATCACACTTCTAAGTCTGTGCACATCTCAATGACACCAATTAATCAATTTATTGGTTAATTTATATAATAAAATTGATAATCAACCGAATAAGGAAGTTTAATGTAAAAAGAGACGTCTATTACTACGGCACGATTACCATGATATCATTGTTTAATTCTCACAAACATTATAAAATAAAAACTCGATTAGCTTTGCAATTACCACTAACTGTGTCGTCACATGATTCTCTGTGTAATACGGATGTTATGATTACCAACGGAACACAATGAGCAGAATATAGTGTCGTCCGCATATCTCACTAATTATTAACGGTTGATTCGTTTAGTGCTAGGCTAAAAATGGAGAACTCTTAGAAACGGGCTCATTGGATTAATAAAAGAAACAATTTACAGAAATGTACTTACTAGCTGTTTTTACCTAGCAATGTCTAAATATTTAGATTCAAAAATTAGAAAAATAAATGGATGTTGTGTTTCGATGGGTACAACAACAAATAATCCATAAGTTTAAAATCGAGATATGTCTCTTGGTTCTATTGAAGAATGATATAAGCTCCGTGTTCCGTGTTTGCAAAATATCGTTTCTCGCCGATCGCGATAAAGGTCGACAGCTTTCAATGGTGTCTACTGCATGTAGAACGCTTCGTGCCTGTGACATTTACAGTCCGGCATGGAGTAGCGAACGGCCGATAGATGTAGTTAGTTCTACACCGCGTACTCATGGTCCCTTCTGTCGGGTTAGACAGACGAAAGCAGCTAGGATTATTCGTCGGATACCTCACCTAAGGCATACTGATGAGAGCTAATAAGCTCGAAACCGGTATATGTCTGGTGGGCGTCTGACGAATGACTCTAGCTGTTGCTATAGGTTTTCCAGGTGTAATTCAATGTTGGTCGGGGCATTAGCCCGCAGAGTAGTTGTTTCCTGGAATTCCGTGTTTGCAAAATATCGTTTCTCGCCGATCGCGATAAAGGTCGACAGCTTTCAATGGTGTCTACTGCATGTAGAACGCTTCGTGCCTGTGACATTTTCCGTCCAGCATGGAGTAGCGAACGGCCGATAGATGTAGTTAGTTCTACACCGCGTACTCATGGTCCCTTCTGTCGGGTTAGACAGACAAAAGCAGCTAGGATTATTCGTCGGATACCTCACCTATGGCATACTGATGAGAGCTAATAAGCTCGAAACCGGTATATGTCTGGTGGGCGTCTGACGAATGACTCTAGCTGTTGCTATAGGTTTTCCAGGTGTAATTCAATGCTGGAGAGGGCATTAGCCCGCAGAGTAGTTGTTTCCTGGAATTCCATGTTTGCAAAATATCGTTTCTCGCCGATCGCGATAAAGGTCGACAGCTTTCAATGGTGTCTACTGCATGTAGAACGGTTCGTGCCTCTGACATTTTCCGTCCGGCATGGAGTAGCGAACGGCCGATAGATGTACATAGTTAGTTCTACACCGCGTACTAATGATATAAGCTGTTTATTAGATTCTGTGGGTGTAATTCAATGCTTATCTTGTCCATAGAATAGTTGCAATTCTAATTCATTTAGTGTTATACAGGGTGAGAAAATATTTCGTGTACAAGGAATTAGTGCAGATTTTTAGTGTGAAAACGACACATTGTAACGAGTTATTTCTGTCAAAGATTACTTTGCTTGTAGTTAGAAAATATAGGTACTTAAAAAAGTAATACACACATAGAGATTTAAACAGACTCTATAACAACTTTTGCAGATTGGGTTAATGTCAAGTCCTTCACATTTTTGTTCTCCTCAAGAGTTTTATCATTCATTTTATAGGGATATGTTATATAATTTTTATTACGAGTGATATTGCATTTACTAATATTGAAATTTAGTTTGTTATCTTTACTCCATTCATATGCAGCGTTAGTGTCAAATTATAATAAATTACAATAATTTTTATAATAATTTCCCTATATACCTATTTTTAAGTCATCTGCAAGCAAGAGACATCTACATAGAATTCTTTTGAAACTTTTGGACATATTTTCTTATATCTTGCAAATATGAACTAAGTAACATTAATAAAATATCCAGTACACCATAGAGGCAAAATTTCTTTAGCAATATGTCATGGTCTAATTTACCAAATGACTTTTGATCGTAATGCCTTATCGTATATATTAATACCAGTTGACGATAGTATAGGTAATTGCATTGCATGAATAAAGTTAAGAAATATAATATATCAGTGTTGTACGTGTCTTAATTTTGAGGTTCTTTTCTGGCTCTTTATAGTTTAGCTCGTCAACGACATCGACTGTTTTTATCATATATACTCGCGGCAAAAATTCAGACGTCTTACGTCACGGCTGACGTTACACATTTGTTTTGATTGTCAACGTAATTTTCGATATGTAGTCCCGTTAAAAACAATCATATTTTGCAATTTAGTGCAATCTATAATGCAAACTTTTAGTGTAGTATATAGTTTTATTACTATCAGTAGCAGTTTCTTAAATATTTTGATGAAAATATAATGAATTATTCATTTGTTCGTATGACGTCGTTTTCCTCGGACGAGGAAATTTCATGAAACTTCGTTGTTTTAGAAATAATGAATTTATTCCATACCTTTCTTCTACACTGTATAATACAAACTTATAGTGTAGTATATAGTTTTATTACTATCAGTTGCAGTTTCTTAAATATTTTAATGAAATTATAATGAAATATTCATTTGTTCATATGACGTAAGTCAAGTCTGAATTCTTGTAGCGAGTTTAGCAAAATATTTAATAATTAATTAGAACTATCAATTTTCATTGAGAAAGTTAGGAACTTATATGTTAGGAACAATATAACTCAAACTTTAATTATTGTAACTCGGTTGATATTCAAAGAAAACTAATTTTATTTTTAAAAAATTGCATTTATTAGTAATTTAGTAAATGTGATTGAAAATAATATAAAACATGCAATTGCTTAAAACGTAACACATTTTCACAGAAAATGAACTAAATATGGCGCCGCTTTAAACGTTTATGTTTGTTGTGATCACAAAACACTATAGAAGAATGACAGTTTAGTTCAATAAAAAGTTTATTGCACTAGTGCAATAAAGCGCCAGTTTTTTTACTTAATATAATTCAATAAAGTTTTGGTTTTTGCATGCACGTAGAAAATATATAAAATTGCACGCTTTTTTATTATTATCTAACTTATTTAAGATTTTAAGGTATTGCTTAAATCATTTAATCAAACATGTAGCTCAACAACTCGACTACTATTTACAAGCGTGTAAAATAATGTATGTAGTACAATTATTTCTATATATACAAGTCTCTAATAAGCTCTTAAAGAACCTGTTTAATTGATGAATGTTGTTTCAGCACTTGTCAAGGCATGTTTATACATTGTTCATTGTTTGAAAAATTGAAACCGGTAACTTAGTAATAACAATACTGCAAGATCTCTCAGATTCTATTTATAAAGCGTGATTTGCATAATAATGGTTAGATTAGCTACTGAATATCTATATGGAGAAAATCGCATCGAACTGTTTACAGAGCAACATGATTATAAATTTAGATTTGATTCATTAATACACACTGTTTAATTAAATATACATGGTGTCTGTGTTGGGAAATCTCGGTGCTGGAGATACTTGAGACCAAAAAAAGTCGATTGAACCAAATATGCCTTATCCGAATGTTGCTGGTTTCAAAAATACAGGGCGTTCAATGCTAGAATTTTATTTTGAATTATCTCAATAACTTTGAAACCTGGCGGAGTATTAAAACAAATTGGCACAATTATGTTTTTTGGCACGGAAAATAAGATTTCTTAACTAATTTTGGCGTTGCTTATACAGGGCGTCAGTTATGCCCTGTTCCTTTGACAAAAAGGGGATTTTTTTATATTTAGAAATACGGACATCATATATTGAAAATAGGAAAAAACGTGCTTTGTTTCATAAAAAAATGACCCTTGTTCGATTTCGATATCTCGTTTGGTTATCGAGATATTTGCATATACAAATATCAATGCATTTCGCAACCTTAAATTAAATTAGTGCGTCTTGACGGCTAATGTGAAGCAAACTATTTACAGTTTTTTAATAAGTAATTTAAAGGGAAAGTAAACAGTGATCGTATCGTTTGAATAACTATTATCCATTGTTGTGTCAAGTTGACATAGTGTCAGTTTGGAACAAGACAGTCTTAACTCAAAATTTACATTTTTCAAGATTTAATGGTGTATCAACTCCAAATATTGCATATTTTTATGTGTAAAAGAGTTACAAGTGGACTTTGCTTAATAACCGTCGAGTGGCGCTGCGTTGAAATCTCTCTCCAACATTGGTTTTGTGCTTTAGACAAAATTGTCACAATTAGTCGTGCTGTGACGTTTAATGAGATGAGATGAGCAAATTTTGGAAAAGAGTGTCACAGTTCGAAATAATATCAATAAGAAACTAGTTTCTTTATGTGTATTTATATGCAAAACTGTCACATCTTTAAATAGACCAGTCATTTTCAAAAGCTAAGTACCTTTTTTGTTCCCATTTCATACAATAAACCGTAATATTTTGCGCAGTATTATAAATATTTTTATAATAATCTTTAAAATTCCATTATTTTAGTCTACTTTAATAAAATAATTTAGTTTATTAGAAATGTATTTCATTTTATTACCTAAACTCATGTTGAAAAACTTGTAAAAAAATATGTGAAAAAGAGACAACTCGGAATTATTTAACAGAAATAACAATAAAGTGCCAAAAACCAAAATAAATGAAAAAAAATATTAAAAATAGTAAGAACTATCCACACAAACATTTTAACATGATTCAAACATTATATATTTATTTATTTTCCAATATTTAGAGTAAGATTATTTATAAAAATTTGCCGAGCTCTCCTGAAAATTTACATTTTTTAAGTTATAACAGTCTTGTTCCAAACTGACGATATGTTGTAATATTTTTGAAGTACTTAATTATGAAGTATACATTTACAGAATATTGTGATATGCACTTAATCTATGGAGAAGCTATTTTAAATAAATGATGTCCGTATTTGTAAATACAAAAAAATCCCCTCTTTATCAAAGGAACAGGGCATAACTGACGTTCTGTATAAGCAACGCCAAAATTAGTTAATTCTTATTTGTCATGCCAAAACACATAATTGTGCAATTTTTTTTAATACAAGTTTCAAAGTTATTGAGGTATGTATTTCAAAATAAAATTCTAGCATTGAACGCCCTTTATTTTTGACACCAGCAACATTCGGATAAGGCATATTTGGCTCAATCGCTTTCTTTTGGTCACCAGTATCTCCAGCTCCGAGATTTCCCAACCTTTCACAGACACGCTGTGTTAATGTCACAGTGCTAGAGCAATTAACATCAATCATTTGAACAAATGGTAAATATGATATTTAAATACGGCGTGTGACAGAAAAGGCAAAAATATAAATTGTACGAAAATTGGTTTAAATTAGATTAAATTCTTTTACAATGCTGTATCGAAAACTAGGATATGTTAGCTGAATAGAAATCGTACTAATGGTAGATATTATCGGAAAAATTGTGAACAAGAATATCCTGTCTTTCTTAGTATTTTACATAATTCTTGTTTAAATACAGCGTGATTCAGAACTTAATTAAAAGAATTTGGGAATAGATGCGTTATGAAAAATGGAGTCAACATCGATTGTAAAATCCTTATAGTCTCCGAATAGAACATTATTGAAGTTGTAGTATTTTCAACTTTTACATCGGCGGGCTATTGTAATCTCTAGACAGGCAATTCCGAATATTGAAATCCGATTATTTTTTGTAAGCACTAAGTTTTTGTGCCGCCAATCTTTACATCAGTTTTTCAAGTGTCAAAAATGGCTTACGTCTATAGTAGCAACTCGGAGTTGATGAATATCGTTGCAATTTATGATGATGTGGAAATGCTTTAGCAGAACGATTTCCCAGTAAACATGTGCCAAATGCAGCCACCTTTACCGCGGTATACAGTGAGTGTAAGTGTATTGCTACGCGAGGGAAATTTGAAATCGAATCGTGGAAAGGAGGGAAAACTAGGATTTCCACAGCTCAATTATATCCTTACCATGTACAGCGTGTCCAAGCAAGCATTAGACGAGGAGGACCGGTACCATGGTCGCCACAATACTGACTATATACTTCTTTTCGTGGGGATATTTAAAAAATGAAGTGTATCGCACCGAAGTGGATACATACTATTGATGTTTACGGAAACGTATCATAGTTGCTACCAATAACTTGTAAGCTCAAAACGGACAAGGAGCATGAACATTTGTGTTAGTTTGTAGAAACTGGGTAAGACAAAATATTGTCGTAACATCAGGTATGTCAAACTATTACACAAATTAAATCTATTAATAATTAATAACAATAACAGCAAAAGTAGTTGAATTTGCTGTATAAAATCGGCGTTATAAAATGTTATTTATTTCGTTCCTTGAGCGTTTCTTTCCATTTTTTGTCCGGTCGCAGATTGCCGCCTTATCAGGTTTTACAGTAGACCAGTTTCCAGTGCCAGGCGGAAGTGTATTTTTAAATCATCAACTGCCCTTTTTGATTTTTACTTTCAACATTGTATTTGTAAGAGTCCTCTGTACACTCAGATTTTTTTTAGATAAGTTCTGAATCACCCTGCATACTTTTGATATATATACTTTTAATTGAGTTCAGTAAAGGCATTGATATGTTTAAAACAATTGTGCTATTTAAGGAAAGAACGCCATTGAAGAAAGAACAGAACTAATTTTTTTTTCTATTTTGATATACATGTTTATCCAAGTTCAGAGGATGACTATCTGACAGACGAAGATTATTTGAGTGCTTTAATT
Source organism: Monochamus saltuarius (assembly GCA_025584915.1). Lineage (NCBI taxonomy): Eukaryota > Metazoa > Arthropoda > Insecta > Coleoptera > Cerambycidae > Monochamus > Monochamus saltuarius. The sequence goes on from CM046728.1 coordinate 30,518,937, forward strand.
TATGATAGTCCACGCTAATTAATTCGGGAGTTGGCAATATATATGGGATATTTGTATTACATAGGTTCTCTTCAAAGATTGGGTGCATATTTCATATGTATTTTATTGACCCATTGGTGTATATAATAAATTTAACTTTCTCTACAGGGCTTGTTCCTAAAGCATTTAAGGAGTCTGTAACTGTTCCTATTTTTAAATCTGGCGATAAAAAACTTGTAACTAATTATCGGCCAATCACCCTTATAAACAATTTCGCTAAGGTGTTTGAGAAAGCATTGAAAAATAAGTTGCAATATTTTTTAGAGGAGAATAAAATTTTAGCTAGTGGTCAGTATGGTTTTAGACGCTGTTTATCAACTTGTATGTGATATTGTTGAAAAATTAGACAAGCAAAAAAAATGTTTAACTGTTTTTCTTGACCTCGCCAAAGCATTCGATACAGTTAATCATGCTATTTTGTTCGAACGTTTGGAGGACGCTGGTATTAGGGGTGTATCCTTAGAATTATTTAAAAACTATTTAACAGATAGACATCAGGTTGTAAGAGTAAATCAAGTATGCAGTAACTCATTACCGATAACCATGGGCGTACCTCAGGGGACAGTCTTGGGACCTATTTTGTTTCTACTTTATATAAATAATATCTCCAAATTATCAGATACCACTGCTACAGTTATTTCATATGCAGACGACACTGCTATATTGTTTACTGGTGATTATTGGCCTGAGGTATACCACAAAGCTGAAACAGAACTTAAAATATTTTCTAATTGGTTGAGTTGCAGCCTCCTTAGTCTTAACGTGGAGAAGACTAGATTTATTGCTTTTACTTCATTAATAACTGAGCAGCCTTCAATTGATATTATTAGAATTCACAAACATTCTTGTACAAACCACTTAAATTGTCCATGTCCTAATATTAAAAAAGTAAATTCTCTAAAATATTTAGGAATAATGATAGATCAATTTCTGCGATGGGCTGAGCATGTTGAATACACTGTAAAAAAATTAAGAAAACTCATTTATAAATTTTACCAATTAAGGGACATTTTGGATAGAAAACATATGTTTATTGTTTATGAGGCGCTAGCAGTGTCTGTTTTAAGATATTGTATAACTGTATGGGGTGGTTTAGGTAAGTCATTGATCCATAGTTTAAATGTTGTACAAAATAGTATATTGAAAATTATGTTAAAAAAAGATAAGATTTATTCAACGGAAACTTTGTATAAAGAAGCCAAGGTCTTTAAACTTAGAGAATTGTTTGTTTATCAATGTTTAATACCAGTATTTAGTACTGATATTCCTTATATTTCCCATTCCCATAACACTCTGTTCTTTGGCCAATATTAATACAGTCATCCCCGTTGTAAAAAAGTCACTCTCAAAAATTCTCATATTATTTGGGTCCTAAACTATTTAATATATTGCCTAAAAAATAAAAAGTATTGCAAAAAGTCAGTTTTAAAGAGAGAACTAAAGTCATTTATATTTGAAAATTATGCTTTGATTGAACCCATTTTTGGTTAGTATAGGCTTTAAGGGCACACTTCTGCGTCCCCCTTATATTTTACGTGTAAAATATTATTTTATTACTGTTCTTATAAGTAATCAAAACATTGATTTTTTTTTGTGTTTTTTATTTCATTTTTTCTTTCATGTTGTATAGTGGAGTGAATCGCACAACACAAGTTTCACTTAGGTGCGATTCATGCTACTTATGTTTATTTACTTTGTTTTATAATTAAATCTATTCCTGTATTAATACTTTACTTGTTACTTGCACCTGAATAAACTTACTTACTTACTTACTTACTTACTTATATCGTGAATGAAAACAATAAAAAAGCTGAATTTGTGCCTCTATGATAGTTCTTCATCGACTACTGCTGTCTCATACATACTAGTGACCACATATTTACTACGAACTGCTTCCGAGGAGTGTAATAATCAGTGCTGAGGTTTATTGCCAACAACTTCATCGTTTTGGCATCGCCATTCAATAAAAAGATCAAGACGACATCACTAAGAGATCTTACAGCCATCACATTTTAATATTACAAATTACGTTCTTCATGACCTCTATAGAATGTTTTTCCACCTCCGCTATATTTTAATTGGGCTCCATTTTAGATTTCTATCTCTTATATTTTATATCGAAAAACCATCGAGGATTTTTATTCAACAATGTTGCCTGTGTTCCAAGCTGGTTTGGAGAATTCTTCAGCTCAGAAGCACCGAATTTATTTAAATGCAGAACATCCATTCAATCACAATTAATTAAAAAGACCAGGGAAACATCACCAATAGATTTCACATCTATCACATTGCTAATAACACAAATGAGACTCTTCATGAACTTGATGGAAAGTTTTTTCCACAAGAAAGTATTTTAAACTTTTTTTTAAACCTATGACTTCTTAAAGAAGAAAGTTGTACTAAGGTATGTTAACTTATATCACTTTATTTTGATCTAAGGAACTAGCCTTAAAATATGATCCACTGTTTAATGAATATCCGAGATTGTAGAGTAATTCATACATTTACAACTCAAACTTCAAATGTAATAAGTACAATCTTTTTAAAACTAATAAAATGCTGTTTCGGTCAATCAGATATTTTTGTGTATCATACAAAATAACTTTCTTCTACAAAATTTGAATACGATAGCCCAAGAAATAAATAAAGTGGCGTAAAAAAATTAAAAAACTAATGTATACGGCCTATAACTTCTTATGGAAACAAGATTGTACTAAGATAAGTTGACTTTTAAATTATCTTATTTTTGTTGAAGGAAGCTAACCTTAAAACACGGCCCATTCTTTAATAAACACCCTGTAGAATTACTAATAATGTATATAGTGGGTATATGCAATAATTGTACTACACAATTAAACGTATCTTATATTTTCATAATAATAGGATTCTGATTAAATGTCAAGACTGCCAGGTATTTCAAAGTGCGGTGGCTCAACCTACCGTTGTAATTAAGTCATTATACAACTCAAACAATATTTATGATAGTTAGTTTTACGTGGGATAGGAGCAGTAATTACCTAGGCATTACAGATGTCAACAACACTGGTTAAATGACAAAACGAGGCGTATTGGTATTGTAGTCTGTAGTCAGTTCGAAATTCTGTTAGTCGTTCATATTCTTATTTAATAATTCAATATTTCGATAGTCAGAAAGTTAGCGAAAGGGACAAATTGTTATACAGGCTGCGATAGGATAGGTAAGGGATTGAACTAAAAATGGCACAATTTTCCAATTTACATATATTTCATGTTAACAAATATGCAAGGTTAACTATGACTTAGTACAAATATTTTAGAAGGGGATAGGGAAAAATAAGAATTAACGGAATAACCCTTCAATAAAAATTCCAAACTTATTTATAAAGCCAAAAAAAATTGTTTTCGATATTATTTTAAATCCTTATTTAACGCCGCCAATGTTAACTTGCTTGTTGGTTGCATACTCTACAAGCATGCATCAGTTGCTCAGTCAGTATTGCTGTCATGTCATAATTGAATTCCTGTGTTTACGTTGTAATTTTGTGTTTTTAGTGCCCTATTTTAACTTTTAAACGTTTTATAGTTATTATATAAAGACATTTGTGTTGGGTGCAGATACTTTCCCACAATATAGTTCGCCGGTCTGGTTTTTTAGGTTATGGGACAAGACTGCCCCGGTTACATTAAAACGTCTATTATCTATATCTTTCGTTCGATTTTGTTATAATAAATAGGCATTTTATCCAATTGTACCTACGGGAAGTGTCTTTTATCGGTAGTGAGTGGCTGTAATGAGCGAATATGTAGTTCTACCAGTTTATAACGAAATAATGGAAAACGAATGCAAAATACTGGAGCTAAGTGGATTAACTGTTACCTGTCTATCTATGTATTATTACTAATAAGTATGTTAATTTTCGTATATGCATTTAGAAATGCTGCAAAACGACGATGGTGGTAGATATTGTTGACAGATGTCAGTCGGTTCTTATCATAGGCGCTGACTTTCCGTAGGAAAAAAGGGTTTTGTCCCATTTTTTAAATATCGATCTAAAATTCTAGAATAATTTTTTTATTGTCTTTTAGGCTTCCCTGAGCACGTTGTTAAATTTTTTGTACTTAGTCATAGTTAACTTTGTATATATATAATTGTAGATGACTTCACTATTAAATATAATCGGCTTCGCTACGCTCCGTCCCGCAAATACAAAATTTGCTCGCCACAAAAGTGACGCTTTTAAGCCTAATATAACAATATACTATTTTCTGTGATGTGATGACATTTTATTTCTCTTCACAAGTAACAAAATGTCACTTTTTAAGAAATTACTTTTTCCCGGATAAGGACACGGAGATATTTAATTTTAGGATATTTTATGATACTTCCAAACTTAATGCCAAAAATATAGTTTGTAAACGAACATTCCATGAAGGAGATATTCCTCGAACGATTGGGAATGTCTACTACAGTGGCATTTTCTTGAGATGAATTTTCTGCCATGGACACAACTGCCGTTGATGGTCCTGGTCGCAAATTTGGTCTTATTTCAGCTAATGCACTGCCAGACGTTCTAAACTGTTCTGTCCTATGCGGCACTAATTGATCAACATACTCTTCAGCAACCGTTGATGACTTCCAACTGCCATGATTCTTTAGTGTCATCATGCCTCCTCCAGATTCAACTAAAAGTGTAGCAGACAATCTTCGAAATAATTCATGACCTGTAATGACTTGCATTTTCAAGTAGAAGAAAATTGGCTGCTGTTTCAGATATGTTATAAAATAAATTTCTACCAACAACCTGATTGATCATTTTCCATTACAATATGCATAAAACAGATGGCGATCTTTTTCTGCCGCTAGACGAAGGGTTATGTAAAATTTAATATATTCTTCAGTTCCTATAAATCTTCTGTTTACATCATTCTTTGCTTCCTTCTGTTTGACAATTAATAACGTTTCCGAATCTTCAATAATATTTAATGTTACCTGGCCGATTTCACAAACTTCACAAGCTCCTACAATCCCAAATACAACAACAATCTTAGCCATTAAATAAACTTCAGGAGCATTATTTAAAAAATCGCGAATATGTGTAGGTACCTACTCGCAGATTTCTTGGGCAACCTTTCCCATTTTGTTTCAAAAATATAATTAGTTTACAATGTTTTGAAATGTCTACATTATTATCCGATTTTAACGTACTTTTAATCATTAAATAATTGAACCATACTGTTGATGGCTTTTGTTGTTACGCCAATTCAGAAAAATAAGCCAATCCGAGTCTCCGAGAAAGTACTGCATGTTTTATTTTGCCTTCAATTAAATACGTCTTGAATACGCGGTTTTGTAAATTTTTCGCGATTTAGCTGGTAATAATTTTAGTGATGCTACTTTCGCTGCTTCTACTAATTTCGATAGTGTAAGAGAAAACTCTGAATCAGAAATGTCCATTTTAAAACTTTAACTTAACTTAGTTAGCAATTTTTTAAACTCTACCACAGAATTACATTGGCAGACATTTGATTAAAGCACAATCTCGATCTAAAATATAATATTTTTTCCCTTGTATAATAAATAACTATTTTTGTATACGCTCCCAAATAGCTATTTTACGGACTCATTTGAGTCCTTAAATGAGTCCCTGTAATGACGAGCCTTTGGATATTCAATAAACTGTTGAAACTGGGCTATCCACGATAATGCCCGAAAAATTTCTACGAGGACTCCTACAACAATTTTGAAACCAGGGCCAAAGAAAAACTTATTAAGAATTTTACAGAAAATGTATTACTAGCCTATTTCGTGAAGCTATCCAGTACGTTAAGTCCGTTTGTGGAGTAATGCTCTGCACCATGATTTACCTGAATGAAAACGTAGATGTTAGCCAAATTTGCCTAAATGCATTTTTAAAAATATTTACGTAGCTGGAAATAGAATGCTTTATGAAACAAGCCGAGGATAAAAAGTTCCTGTTAGCCAATAACATTTTTGACGGCAGATGTCATAACAGCTGGTCAGTCATTTATTAGTGTCAAAATGCCGAACACAAAAACTCATGTTCCAAGAATATTTACGATTACTGAGTTATCAATAGATAGTATCCATATCAGATATATTTCGTAGGTACGCAAAACTTTGTCCACTCACTACGACACCTCAGCGATTTTTCTTGACATATCGAAGTAGTAACTGTTGTACTCTGTCAGTTGGAATCAATACAATTGGAGGTATGCCAAAAAAATAGCAGATTTCCTTGGACTCTCCAACGCCAATGAATACACTGGCCATTGCTTCCGGCGCAGCTATGCAACAGTGTTGGCAGATTCTGAAGTGGACATGATACTTTTAAAGCGACAATAAGGTTGGCGATCAAATCATTTGACGAGAGTTATATTGAAAATTCCATTGAACAAAAAAAACGAAATAGCAAAAAGAATCATAGGTCAGAAACATACACCAAATAAGAAATTAAAAGAAGTTCACGCAGAAGCTAGCAGTATTGCCACTACTAGTCATTTATTCATTCCGACTACGAGTACTTGCATTGCTGTAAAGGCGGCTACTCACTACGCGGGACTTGCCAAGTACTCGATTTGGAATATACTTGGCATGTACTTGTCCGAGTCTAAGTAAATTGTACACACTACGTGTCTACTTGAAAATTTCAGTTTTATTTCAGGAAGTGCAAGTATAAAGATGAGTACTTGAAAATGGACGAGAATTCTAATTCGACATCTTTAGCTGCTTTTGTTATAAGATTCCCTTTTCTTTTTCAAATCCTCGATGCTACATTTCAAGTCACTCGGTTTGAATTCGTTTCCAGGTATCGTATACATGATTTCTACTTTTATGCTGCTTATGTGATGGGTCTCAAATGACAGGTTCCTTCCGATAAATAATCAAGAAACTTCAATGTAACTTCATTTTTCACGCCATTTCAAGATTTAAGATACACAAATCGGCCGCTAACAAACACAGAAACTTGTAGCTACTCGGCAAGTAAAGCCCGCGTAGTGTAGCGCAGATAAAACAAACTTGGACATAATCGACTCGCTGCCTTTGACTTGGACCCGTTTTACGACAACCGATGGGAAGTGCAAGTTCGTGTCCAAGTCAGTGCGAGTCGCCGTACATACTACTCGCTACTTGCCAAGTACTTCGCACGTACTTGGCAAGTCCCGCGTAGTGAGTAACCGCCTTTAGAGAAGAGAAACTGGATACCGCTAGTATTCACTTTAACATTTTACATAATTGTATCTAACATTTACAATAAAAAAATATTTTCATTGCTTTTAATGTTTCATTTTTACTTTTAGGTCTAAAGTCAATATCAAAATTTGTGAATTTTGCAACGCTTTCACAAAAATATTATGCCATACTTCTACAAAAAATATCAAATTCCGCATTACGCATTAGTTCATCGTGGGAAATAATATCCAATTATTAATCATTGATCAATAAGACTGCGAAGTGAGGTTAAAAATATCTGCCTCACCTTGATAACAGACAATTAATTGAATGGAACGCAAAGAAATGCCATAAAAACCGCTTAACATTTAAACAAATCAGACGGCTGATCTAAATATTTCAACTATTTGTTTAATAATGAAAATTACGCTATGTGAGTTTTCTAATAAGATACCATGGTTGCCCTTATACGGCATTCGTCATGTAACTTCTGAAACTGCAAGGTAAATAGCTACAAGGAAAAGTAAAAGTAGGTGCCACTCAACGTTCATAATAAATAATGGGGACAAAACAATATCGGTATCGTTATTATTGAAGTGTACCGCTTGTGCCAGTATAAGTTTATTTTTAGCGATACGCTTATGAAACTTTAATTGTTGGTTTTAACCGTCTGTGTAAACGATCCTGCTTTTGTTGATAACAATTCTCATTTTAAAATCTTTACGCAAAGATAATAAAATAACTGAAATAACGAAACCACAGCGTGAACTCAATTAAGTTCATTAAAATTAACCAAATTGATTTTTTTCATATGTCTAATGTAATATGTGTATATAGGTAATTTCTTTTGAAAGCGTCAGTATGTTAGAGATCAAACATATCCTTTTTAATTATTCATATGGTCAAACGTATAATTGGAACTTGGTTATAGTCAATACATTGGTTATTTAAACTTCGCTATCATCCAAGTCAAAGTAAGGTTTTACTTTTAGCGACAAATTTTGACTTTTATAGACCATTTGGATCCAGAGCGTGTTGTGACCGATGTTCTCAGATCCAAAAAATTAAGCATTTATAATTTATAGTCCAAGCGTCAGAGATTCTGTTGACCGGAGAATGCCTACTGAAGGTTTTCTTTTTTCAATCATCTTTTTTCATGTATAAGAAGAAAATTAGAAATGGGCACCAAAGTTCAATACGCAACATACTGTTTAAACCACTGAGAGGGATGTTTTACATTTTTAGCAAATATTTAAAAAATATGTAGGTATATATATATATATATATATATATATATATATATATATATATATATATATATATATATACATCTTCATATCTTTTCTGCGTCTTTTCATATTACAACGATTCTACGTCCGGAGAAGTATAGTGAAATATTTTTAGACATAGGTGGCGTCTTAAATGTGCTATGATTGAAAATACAGAGTATATAACAGAAATCTTTTTGCTGCCTTCAATAATAGAAGATTTCTATTTTGCCATGATTTTGCGTCCCTTCGTTTTGCTATTATTTCCGCGTCCGATATACGTTTATAGGTTTTTATCTTTTCTGAGTACAATATTATATTATAATACTTAATAACAATGTTTGAACGTCCGACATAGTTGCCAGTTTCTCGGCAACTTCGAGCTTTAATATTTATATAGTATATTCTTTCCTGGGTCTGACACGACGCGATATAGACATTTTTGAGAAATTAATTTGCTCACTAACCAAGTTTTGGTAACATTGAACTTTTCAAATTTATTTTATACAGGACAGCCATGATATTTCCCTAACGCTGATATGTGTAGATAATCTTTAATTATGTTAAACGTGATATTAAAAAATTTATTTATATATTTAAAACATAAAAAAATAGTTTATTTATAAAATGGTTGTTTATTTATCGTCGAGCTGTGTAGTACAAAAACAAAAAACAAGTTTTTTTATCCACGCAAAAACAAACAATAGAAGTCACCCCAACTGAAACACATTTGAAAAAAACGCAATTAACTGAAACTTATCTAATTACTGCATAATAAATACGTTTCCCTAAACCTGTATAAGCATAATCTTTAAAGTTAAAGTACACGTGTCACGTTGATATAAATTTAAATTTAAAAAAGATGGCATTTTGTTATGTAAAAGTATTAACTTTGTAATCCATTACATGGATAAGAAGGGGGAGAGTAATTTTAGGAACAAACTGAGGGAAAAGATGGGAAAACACACATGTAGACAGAGGGAAGAAGAGATCAGGAAGAAAGACAAGAGCACTATATTGGAATGTAGCAAGTGTAATAAATAAGGAGGCAGACTTCTGGGAATACGTGGAAGGGTTTGACATAGTGGGAATGATGGAAACATGGAAGGGTGGGTTGATAATGGGGATACGAGAGGAAATAGAAGTAATAAGGAAATGAAAAACACAAGAGCATGATAAGTAGCAGAGTAAACATAGGAAAGAAGACGCAAATTAAGAAAAAAGTAAATGACCGCTCCAAGAACAAAATGTTAATAGCAGGAGATTTTAACGGTCGAATGAGAGAAAGGGCAAAAAGAAGAGAAGAGTCGGGAAAGGGAGAATAGATAAAATAGATAATAAAAAGGGGAGATTAATAGAGGAAATAATAAAAGATAATGGATGGGATGTACTGAATGGAAATAAGGAGGGAAGCGAAAAAGGAAACTGGGCATACCTGAGACCAAGAGGAGAGTCGGTAATTGATTATGCAATGAAGATGCTTGGGAGGAAGTGGAAAGTTTAAAAGAGCAGACAGGGTGGAATCGGACCATATGCCTTTGGAAATAACTTTAAGAGGACCGTGAGCAACAGAGAGACAAGCAAGGATAAGAGAGGAATTAGAAATAACGAAATGAGGAAAGAGGAAATGGTAAAGAACAGAGGAAGAACACAGATGAGGAACTATAAGGGAAAGACAGTCGATGAGAAGATGAGGGAATTGACAGAATATATAGGGGAGCAACAGAGAAAAAGAAAATACTTAAAAGGGATAAAAGAAACAGCTGGTGGGATAAAGAATGCAAAGAACTGAAACGACAAGCCAGAGGACAACTGAGAAAATGGAGACAGAACAAAACTTCAAAAGAGGAATATATGCAAGCGAAAAACAGCTATAGTGTAAGTTGTAAGGAAAAGAAACAGAGTTAGGAGAAAGAAGAAGAGAAGAAAATTAAAACAGAAGCGTGGAAGTATATTAATAAAGAGAGAAAGAAGCGGGAAAATGTGAGCGAGCAGATAAAAATGGAAGAATGGAAAAGTTATTTGTAGAATTATTAAGTGAAAATGAAGACTATGAAGAAAGAAATAGTGAGCAAATAGAAGATGGAAACTAAATATTAGAGAGATAGGGAACAGATAGTGGAACAGATTAAAAATTTATAGAAAGGAAAAAGTGCTGGAAAGGACACAATACAAAATGAGGCCAGGATTTACGGACGCTGTAGTAAACAGTATCTGTGAAATTATCAATGAGGGAAGAGTAAACCAAAAGGTGGAGGGAAGAAATAATCTCCCCTATTTATAAAAAGAGACAAACCAGGAAACAAAAAGTTACAGAGTTGCTATACAAAAACTAAAGAACTAAACTAAATGAAGAAAAATAAATTATACCAGATGGGCAGGCAGCGTACGGAAAGAGTAGAGGTGCAATTGACAATGTATACATATTGCATCATCTAATTAACAAAGAAATGCAGAAGAAAAATAGAAAGTTATTCGTAGATCTAAATGCGGCTTTTGATAATGTACAAAGACTAAAATTGTAGGATCACCTAAAGGACAGACGAGTCGATAAACACCTGATAAGAAAACTTAAGGATATATATAAAACAACGTTAAATAGAGTGAAAGTGAACGGGATGGAAATGACAGAATTTTATACAAACAAAGGAGTGAGACAAAGGTGCCCACTAAGCTCTTCTTTATTTGCAGCATTTATTGGCGACATTGAGGATGGCTCAGGAAGGAGGAGTAGTAGTGGAAAAGAGAAAGGTTTGCGTACTCTATAATATGCAGATGACATCATTATAGTAGCAAATGAAGAGAACGAAATGAAACAGATTATAAAACAAGTGAATGTGGAGAACACAAAACTGATGATTTTTGGAATACTTACCCAGTAAACACACGTACGTATTTTAAACGTTTTATCAACGTATCATTGGTCGATAAACCGTGTTACGTTACAAAATCGACGGTTTGTTTTTGTAAAAACACGTTTATAGTATAACGTTATAAACACGTTTTATTTTATTTAAAATCCTCACTAGTCATTATTCTTACGTTAAACTAATGTTACAGGTAGACTATAATTTTACTATTGTTGTTAACGTTTTTATGACGTAAACTTCTAAGTAATTATGTACTAAATGTCAATGACAAGGAATATCAGATCGTTATTTTATTATATAAATAAAAATTTCAAATATAGGATGTATAAAAGTTACATCCCTACATCTTTATTACCTACCACTTCCGGATTTCAACAATGAAAATTTAAATAAAATGCCCTATGTATTTTTACTTGTTTTGATAAATACGGTTACCGAAAACATTTCGTCTTATTAAAAAATTTCATATAAGAGAATGTAAATTTTCACATCCACCACCTAAAAAAATAACATTAAAAAGCGACTTTATTGAAATTTCATGTAAATTAGGAAGGTATACACCTACATTTGACAAGTAATATTTTTCTGTTGTTTTAAGTGCAGTTATTTGTGCGTGTTCATTTTCTTATGGAAAAATGTTATATAACTATTTGAAGTGTTGAAGTAATTAAAATATTGAAATAATAACTTCAATTAATATTTCTTATATCAAAGCTTGCTTTACTTACAAATTGCCGCTTCTCTATAAGATGTGTAACTTTGTGGTTCACCCCCGGAGGGGTTTCATTTTACTTCAACAGATGTCGCCCACTTCGTGAGTGTTCCCAATATTTACATTCAGAAAGCTACTTCTATGGGGTTAGAATTCGTTTGTATACACAATAAAGAACATGTAGTAATAAATCTTTATGTTCATTTACGGATTTTGCAATGCGTTAGAATTTAAGTCAAAATAAACGTTTTTTACACGTTCAATTAAATATGTATAAGAAATAATTCACTTGATTGGTCGAATATAAATCACGTGATACTCGCTGCATCGGGAAGGGTAGCGCAGTCCCAGTCAGGAGTCAGGTTAATCTGCCGGTTGTCGAAGCTGTCCTTTGTGTTGTATTACTTCTGTGGTAAGTAATTCTCTATATTTGTTTCTAGCATTTCATCGCTATATATAAATGTAGTTTTAAATATTGTTGTAAATCTATAGGCAAGAAAGAAGTTAAGTAGGAATCTAAAAGTCATTATGTAGAATTGTAGATGATTCTCATTTTCAATATGGCCGTTGGCTTGGCGGCCAGTTAGAAGTTACTTAGGTGGGTCAGGCATTGAAGGAGTAATGCGACGAATAATGAAATTTATCATCGAAAATCAGTTAGGAATTCAATTTAATTAGAAAGACCGTTATAACAAAGTGACATTTGAAAACACAACAGCTATGAGCATTGTTTTAGGTAACATAAATAGTAATATGACCACTGATTTCAAATTGTACTTTTGATTCTAGAAGGAGCAAAGCTCAACTTCCCGCAAACGAGAAAAATGATCTGCGAGTTGCCTGGGCGGTAAAGGAATGGCTGAAGCATTCGGCTGCTAGATTTAGCCAAGGCACGAAAAATAAAAAATAATGTTTGATAAGCTGTAGGTACATTATTTTTTAATAAATTTAAATATGAAAACTGTTCTTATTTAATTGTATTGATAATTACGTTAAAAGTAGCTTTTAAAACTACCAATTTAAAGTGCATTTAATGCAATAAAAAACATTTTTATCGTGTAATATTCGTGTTACAGTTACTAAATTATAACGTGTAAACGTTAGTGTCTTGCAACGTGTAAACCAGCGACATTTGAAAGTTGATTCTACGTTATGAAATTACCTATTTTTTAAATGGTGTTAAGTCATAATAAACGTTTTATATACGTATGAGTGTTTATTGGGTAGGGTTTATTTTTAACTCAAGGAATACATTTGCAGCACATATAAAACTAAGGAAGGTAAATCAAGCAATGGAGATAGTTTGGGGACAGAGAGAAAGAAAATTCAGACATAAAAAGAACTAATATTATTCGACAGTTTAGTGGGGAACATACTCCTGTATGGGGCCGAGGTGTGGTGATGGAGAGAATTTGGAAAAATAGAAAAGTACAGGACAAGTATCTAAGGTGAATACTAGGAACAGACAGAGAAACTCCGGGCTACATTGTAAGAGAAGAAAGCAAAAGAGACAAAATGAGGGTAAAAGCAGGCAACCTAGCAGTAAAGTATGAAGAAAATATAATGAGAAAGAAATACTGCAAGATACTATAATAGTGCTGGTTAAAAAAAGAAGGAAGGAGGAGAGAATATAGGGACATATAGAGAGATATACTTGACGAAATGGGTATGCAATTACAGAAATAGAACGCTTAAGAACTGGAGGCAGACAGAGGAGAAAAGAATTACAGCTAAGAGACACAGAAATGCAAGAAAGAAGAACAAAATTAAAGAGGTAAAGTAAGTAGGAAAGGATAATGTTAGTAAGATTCAGTTGAGGCAATGAGGAAAAAAATAAATGGCGGACAGATGAAAGTGAGAGAAGATGTAGGGTATGTTGGGAAGAGAGAGAAGTGATAGAACTTCTACTGCGTGATTGTGAATAAATGAGGGGAAGACATGCAAACAGAGCAAATTTTGAACGAGGCCTGTAGGGCAAAATATAACTTATTATTACTATTACTTATGTATAAGGACATTACGTAAGATAAAAACTGACACTTAATATAATTATCAAATTTGTATACTGAATGTTAGGAGTTTAATAACGCTAATTGTGATATTTTTTTACTGTTTAAGAAAGCTATTTTAAGCTAATATGTTGTATCAAATATCCTACAATTCCTATCAATGAAGTCATATATATGTTCTCTGATATCAGACATGTAGGTATGCTAATGAACATCCACAGACAAAATTCTATTCAATAATTACATAAAGAATTTAATCTATTTACTAACCTCTGGAGTAGGAAGTCGAAATTCAACCACAATAGATGAGATCTGACCTATTTCTGCATTTTTATAATTGCTTCATCAGGTGGCCTTCTTTAACTTGAGTCAAATATCTAACTATAAAGATTATTATACCAATAAATTAAAATTGTTTGAAATTAAATGTTGACAGTGTCAAAATGAAATTAAATGTCGACAACGTCAAACTGATTAACTGTCAATGAATATCATAACGACCTACTAAAATAAATAAAAAATAAAAAAAAAATACCTTTTATGTATAGTTTCTTCATATATTTTCAGATATTAACAATATTGTGTGAAACTAACTACTCAGTGGACAAAAGCCCCAACCTGCGTTGAATTACACCCACAATATCTACCCATATATTCCTTATTATTAGCTTTTGTAACAATTGTTTACTGTTTAAGAAAGGTATTTTAAGATTTGATAATATGTATCAAATCTCCTACAATTCCTATCAATGAAGTCATATGTATATTCTCTGATACCAAACATCTAGGTATGCTAATGAACATCCACAGACAAAACTCTATTCAATAATTATCTAAAGAACTGAATCTATTTACTAACCTCTGGAGTGGGAACTCGAAATAAGGAATATATGGGTAGATATTGTGGGTGCAATTCAACGCAGGTTGGGGCTTTTGTCCATTGAGTAGTTAGTTTCACACAATATTGTTAATACCTGAAAATATATGAAAAAACTATACAAAAAAGGTAATTTTTTTATTATTTTTTATTTATTTTAGTAGGTCGTTATGATATTCATTGACAGTTAATCAGTTTGACGTTGTCGACATTTAATTTCATTTTGACACTGTCGACATTTAATTTCAAACAATTTTAATTTATTGGTATAATAATCTTTATAGTTAGATATTTGACTCAAGTTAAAGGAGGCCACCTGATGAAGTAATTCTAAAAATGCAGAAATAGGTCAGATCTCATCTATTGTGGTTGAATTTCGAGTTCCCACTCCGTTAGTAAATAGATGAAATTCTTTAGATAATTATTGAATAGAGTTTTGTCTGCGGATGTTCATTAGCATACCTAGACGTTTGGTATCAGAGAACATACATATGACTTCATTGATAGGAATTGTAGGAGATTTGATACATATTAGCTTAAAATACCTTTCTTAAACAGTAAAAAAATGTTACAAAAGCTAATAATAAGGAATATATGGGTAGTTATTGCGGGTGTAATTCAACGCAGGTTGGGGCTTTTGTCCACTGAGTAGTTAGTTTCACACAATATTGTTAATACCTGAAAATATATGAAAAAGTAATTGTGATGACACACATTTTGATTTCAAATACAAATATCGAAAATAGTGACGGAAATAAATTAATATTAGCTTTCTTGAAAAAACAATTACTCAACAAAACATGAAACATATAGTTTTAATTAAATATCATAAAAAAAAATCAACCAATATTGCAATTACTAATAAAAATTGCTTGTATTTGTTTGTTTCATTATTTTTGCTACTAAAACATAGCAAATATCAGGAAGGGAATTTTCTAACAAATTCACAAAGTTTATATAAATCTGTGTACAAAAGTTAACGTTGATCGTTCAGAAGGCAATTATGTCCCATATTAATTTTGTCTTGGTCTTAACTCGCGAATTAATGTGGAGTTCAAACATAAACAAACCTGTTCAGAAAATAAAAATTCAGTAGTTTACAAAATATTTTACTCCCAACATGAAACGTTTATCCTGAATAGGAAAAGTATTTTGAGACTGATTTAGTATCTTCTATCGCAAAAAAGATGCCATCATTAGTGCGTTAGGAGCAAGGTATTTTAATATACAGGGTGACTCCACTTTAAATACAGAAACATATTAATTGCCAAAAATAAGTAGAGTTTGCTCTATAAATTTCTTTCCTGAGGAAGCGGTATTCGAGATAGAGTATTAAAGTTTACAATAAAAATATATATATTTTCTGTAATATCTTCATATTGCGCTGACGTTAAATGAAATTTACTACATCGTATTTAATTAATTATTTTACCTTTTGCTGAATGTAATATTAACTTCGAGCTTTAACCAGTGGCATGCTACTTATGAATATATTACAGGAAATATATTTTTTTTGTAAACTTTAATGTGTGTCGATAACCGCGTCTCCCAGGAAAAAAGTTTATAGAGCACACTTATTTTTTGGCAATTTATCTATTCCTGCAATTTCTGTATTTAAAGTGAAATCACTGTGTATATAGAGAACAACAGCATATTAACATTTGCTCCAGGGAACTGGCTAAAGTCTATTGAAATAGAATTTCAAAAAATTTACTCAATGATTAAAAATTTATCGTTGTTTGTTGTGATAAATAGTATAAAATTAATAGCCAAATATGAATTGGCCTCAATTCTAAAATTTATGAAGAATTTTCAGAATTCCTCAGAAAAAGTGTTGTTAAAAAAGCGTTAAATTAGTTATCCGCGGTAAAAGAGGAAGGAGAGGACTGGTTCAATTTGGTGGAGACAAGCAGGATTATATGACAATTTCTTCTGAGGGTACAGCCTAACTTTATGAAACAAAATAATTTGTTTCCATATTAATAAAACATTTCTAACGGAAATAAACTAAATACACTGTTGCCAAGATGTGGACGCACAATGATCTGAAAATGGTTTAGATAATTAAAATGGTTATTCAGTTGGGAAATATACGCCACTCTCTTCAACGCCAACTGGTGTTAAACAGCTGAACCTTAAAATGTATATTATTTTACATATTACTAATATTTCTGCGTCCGACCAGAAATTGTGTACAGCTACACAAAATAACTTCCAGAATTCTTTTTCGGTAGATATTAAATTAGGTATGAAACTACATCGTTTCTGTTGTACCACATCATCCAGCGATGATTGCCGATTGCAATAAAGACGAATGTTTTTTCTGCGTCCGTATATGGACGTAGAAAGGTGGTGGACGCTGAATGATATGTAAATTTAAAATGTACGGACGCAGAATAAATAGTAAGATATATATATATATATATATATATATATATATATATATATATATATATATATATATATACAAAAATATTTCTCACAAAATAAAAAATATCTGCATGGTATTTTCTATCACGACAAAAGTTTCTAAGCTATAACTGCGTACATTATCGGTCCCGATGCCCAATCTCACGCGCCAAACCAGTATAAGAAAATACCTCAACCGTTTGGAAGTAGTAAGTCTAGAAATGACCATCGGACAGTGTTTATTATGAAAAAAATCTTAATTCCTCGTATCTCAACACTGAATGAATGTCTTCTTTCTCGATCAAAGTAGGCATAGTTGTACCATTTGAATATATAAAGAAGATAATAGATTATGGAAAGAAATTATAACTGAACGGAATCAAGTGGAATGTTTAAATCGTTGCTTATTCAAATTTGTATTATAAAAACTGTTCTTTATTCAATTAATATCTATGTTTACATTTAGGATGCTCATCAAGGTAACGTGATGTTGGTAACCGGCAGTTTCTAGATTTTCTATTTTCTAAAATTTCCTCTTCATTCTCTGCATCTAAGTTCAACCGTCAGAAAATTATCTAAATCGATGTCAATGAGTTCATCTACGTTTCAATAAGTTCGACCTTAGCAAGTGGTACGAATAATCTTACTGATAGTAATCCGTTGATAGTGCGTTTCCAACCCCATTCCGTTGGTTCCAAATGAATTTCTTTCCAGTTCTATATTTGATGATAAACTATGTACGCACACTGTCATGCAGTTCCTCGAGTAGTTTGCAGAAAACAAAGATTATAGACATTTTTGGCCACTTCCTTTTTGAAATACAGAAATTGTATTATGCATTAATAAGTACTAGTGATAGCGGGGTATGCATCCTTATACAAAAATATTTAAAAAACTATTGCCTCAATGAAAATCAAACTTAATAGATTCATACATAGTAATTTTCCGGATTGTTATGCCGTAGCCGCGGCAAAGCTTTTGCGGAGTCACCACTGAACATGTCTACAGTGAAGAGCGAAACTTTGGAAGCACGGGATTCGATCAGTTACAGAGGCGGCAAGGTCCCGGCATAGCAACCCGGAAAATAATTGATAGCACCGACCGTGAAAGTCTAAAAACACTATAATAGAATTTTTTTTAATTCTATATTTTTTCCTAAAATTAATATTTTCGGGTGCATTTAAGAAAAACGCGCAAACCCCCCGTTATTTGTTTAAACAATATGTTGAATATCAAATTTTGCTGTCCATTTTAAATTTACGCTTACAAACATCAAAATATATAGGTAACCATAAGCCAATATAAATCAAATCTCCTACAATTCCTATCAATGAAGTCATATGTATGACTGTCTGATACCAAACATCTAGGTACGCTAATGAACAATTTCACAGACAAATCTCTATTCAATAATTATCTAAAATAAAAATTAATCTAGCTAAATTTACTAACCTGGTTTAATGAAAACATTCTATAAATATCTAAGTTCACTTTTGAAATCGAAAATTCAACCACAATAGATGAGATCTGACCTACTTCTGCATTTTTAGGATTGCTTCTTCAGGTGGCCTCTTTTAAGTTTAGTCAAATATCTAACTATAAAAATTATTAACCAATAACTTGTGTCAAAACATCTGTCCTCTATAAAAAGAAGAAGATCACAGAACATTGCATATATTCAAAATAAATAGCAAGATTCTCTCAGATGGTCTCAGATTTGACCCTTGTGGTATAGCATAATCAGCAATAAACTCAAATTGCTTTCCTTGGGAAAAATATGAATTGAATAAATTTATAGTTCAACCAGAAGTTCCAGATGCGAGTAGTTTTTCCAAAAGTTTGACATGCAAAACGCAATCGAAAGCTTTCTTAAAATCAGTGGATACAACATCGACTTGATTTTTTTACCAATTACATTCGAAACAAATTCAGTAAAACTATATAGATTACTTTCATTGGTACGTTTTTTAACAAAACCATGTTTTTGTTGAGGTATCATGTTCCTTATATGAGCATATTTTATAATTCCTAGTATTATTTCGAATAACTTCATGTTACAAGGTACTATTAAATACAGGGCGATTCAGAACTTATCTGAAATAAAATTTAATGTTCAGAATCTTACAAATACAATTTTATAAAAAAAAAAACAAAAAGGGCAGGTAGTAGCAGGAGCTATGATACGTTTGCATAAATCATCCACAGTGTCCACTTCGATGCAATATACTTCATTGTTTAAATATCCCCACAAAAAAAGTCCAATGGATTTAAAGTCAGGAGATCGTGGAGGCTATGGTACCGGTCCTTCTCGTACAATCCCTTGGCATTAATTTTCGAACACGCTGTACATTGTACGGATATAATTGAGGCTCGTATATGATACGCCACACTGCTTCAATACGTCGTGGACGCTCTGGACCTTCATTTCTTCCACGATTCGGTTGCAAATTTCCCATTGCACTCACTGTACACCGTGGTAAAAGTAGCTGCATTTGGCACATGTTTACCGAGAAATATTTCTGTTAAAACATTTTCCCTTCACCAGAGATATCATTTTATATCCATCAATTCTGAGTTGCTATATTCGTAAGCTATTTTTTACACTAGAAACGCTAATATAAACACACGAAAATGTTAATACTATAAGTAATCGGATTTCAATATTCGGATGTAAAGGTTGAAAATACTACAACTTAAATATTTTTTTCTCGGAAACAATAAGGATTTTACAATTATTTTTTACTATATTGAGTCAATTTTTTTAGATAAGTTGTGAACGACTCTGTATATAATACAGAGGATTTAAAAAGCATGAAACAACTTATTACTGCATTTATTCTCCACTTGGAATTGAGTTAATGTAGTTTGCAGGCTAGAACATGAAGGCCTTTGGCTGATTACGCCCAACCAATAGTTTCCTAACAGCCTTGTTGGTGATCATCGCCCCTCTGGCTCGATGAAGCGATCTTCCATTGTTCTCTGCGTAGGTACAGCAGGCGGCCATGGCCACCTTCTCCGAGATTGTCATCCCAAATCGCGAGACAATGGACGGACTACCACACTTTAATGTATGGAAGATTTCCCTCATCGATGAACCTTCACCCGTCCCACTTGCACGACCTCGATAGACATGTTTTCTTATTTTTTTTTATCTGGCGAATATATTTTACTATATTGTGTTCTAAAGAAATAAAAATCACATTCTTTTCGAATAGTTTTAAAGAAAACAGGTTAAATAATTACTGTAAGTGGAACTGGAAAGTAATATTTTTTGTTTAATGTTACTTTTATTCCTATGAAATAGTTTCTGTAAAGCTCATAATGCCGGTAAGGAGTAGTTCACTCGGTAATACAGGGGTTTTAAATATAATGTAATAACATTACTACATCAGAAGCTGTAATCAAATGCCACTTACAATATGTTTAAATAGCCTTTTAAAGTATCCAAATATGTATTCGCATAATTTATGTAAATTAAGTTTTTTGAGGTGACAAATTCGATTCTGATTAGAACTTTCTGTTACGCTAAAATATGTTATATATACACAGCTGCCTGGTAGGTTATAAGGTACGTCAACTGTCAACTAGAAATTGTGTGATAATGAAGTGATAGTTCTACAAACAACAAAAATGTTCATATCTTATCTCCAAAGATATTAACATTTTGTCTAATGAACACATCTGGCAATATGTTTGTTAATTAAGAAACAGTTTCCCTTCAACATCGATATTTTTGCAATCGTACGTATAATTCAACTGAAGATAAATTCAATGGAACATGTGCGTTCCACTTACACCTTTCCAAAACCATTTTTAACGTCCCCTTCGATGTGATTATCGGTTTTACCAAACATTTTTAAACTCTTCCGCTAAACATATTTTACGTTCACCTGTTCATATGTACAGCGCACTTACAAATTACCCTGAAATTACCTCGAATTTTTTGACCTCAATACGTTCCTCTTCATTCCTTCAATATGAAATTCTTAAATCTGGTGATTTAAACTTACCTGTATTATTTGTGCCGATATTGTTCGACACATGTTAAGAAATGTTTCCGTCAGGTATGATCTGTACCTACTTTCTCGTTTGTAATTATCATTATTACCCGAACACGAATCAATACATCGATATTTGTCTGATATACAGGGTGGCTGTCTGTCGATTTCCTGATTTCATCACCTCTATCTCAAGAACTACTGGAGACAGACAAAAAAGTTAAGGTCATTAGATGATGATACCCAATAGTAGAATGTCTTCTATATTATAATAATAATTATTGCTATTATTACTATTAATAATAATAAAATTGCCACGAAGATAATAAATACGGAGACGACGACGATTTGATGATAATAAATTATATGCAAGTTTTAGTAAACACGTGTTATATATGTTATATTTGTGTTTTGTTATTTTATATAATTATTGTATGCAGTTGATGTCAATATGATTTGATGTACATAATAATAAGAGTAACAATGTTGGCATCAAATCAGATATAGGATGCGGCAGTCAGAAGTCGCCTGTGGAATGGGCTTTGTAACGATGATGCCCCTTCTGCAACCAGATACTGACAGTATTTCTTCCAAGTTTGTGTTTGACTCTGTACAGTACACACCAGAAATGAGGAGAGCGCCAGTGAAAATGTAATCAACATCTTCACAGACGAATAAAAAAAGAAAGAAGGTGTAGAGTATGGGATCTATTCCAGGTCCCTACATATCCGATATGAGTGGGTAATTCATAGAATCTGCCTTATAAGGAGTAGGAAAAGTCTCGGTTCTCTAGATATCGGCAGAGATGAGTTAGAAACTGAAGTGGTTACAGAGATAAACTCAGATCATGACGTACCATTGAAAATTCTTTCTTTCAAATCTGCCAGAAACGATGGAACCAGGATTATTAAGATCTGTTGCATAAATTGGAAAATCTCTAAATTCAGTAATTAATTTTAAGAGAAGATATAGAAAATGAGTATAATATGAATACGCAATTTAAAAAAAAATTGTAAATGCATATTTACGTCAGTAATAAGAAACCCTTGTGTTGTCAACAAAAAACAGTCCGAGACATACGTACTTAGTGATAAGCAATCCAGCAGTCTTGACCTACTGTATTTAGGTCAATAATAATAACAGAAACAAAAAATAATAAAATTTTCGTATTTATAAACACCTAGTGCAATCAATATGAAATCATGAGAATTTTATAATAAATGTCCAGCCGCAGTAATCAGCACCGTCATCGGATAGGCTGTAATCGGCACACTCGGCACAGCTAAAAATTGGCACTTCAAATTCCCGTTTAATACGTTATATATATATATAAAGCTGTTTACAGGCCTTTTAGGCCCAGAGCTGTGTTATTCTCCTCCACTCCATTCTGTCCTTCGCCTTTCTTTTCCAATCCGTTACATTTTTCTCCCTTAGATCTATTGCCACTGCCTCTCTCCATCGCTTCCTCGGTCTACCTCTTTTTTTCTTGTAGTTAGGTTTACTCCCTACTATTTTCTTAACTGCCCTTTCATCCTCCATACGTTCTAGATGCCCTAGCCACTGCACTCTCCTGGATTTTACAACTTCGTCTATTGTTGGTGCCTGGTACATTCCATATATTTCCTCATTATTTCTCCTTACATAGCCTTCCTCTGTCCTCTTACCACCTAGAATTCTTCTTAAGATCTTCCTTTCCCACCTTAAGAGGTTTTCTCTTGACTTCTTATTGAGAACCCAGGTTTCACTACCATACAGCGCTGTCGGTCTCAAAATTGTTTTATACATTCTAAATTTTACTCGTCTGGACAAATTTTTGATTTCAATAAGTGGTTGACTGCTGCCGAACTTCTGTTTGCTTTTATTATTCTCCTATTTATTTCTTGTTCCTCATCACAGTTAGCTGTTATTAGCGCCCCCAAATACACATATTCTTGAACTTCTTCAAACTCCATCTCTCCATGCTCTGTTCTCAATTTAAAATTTGTATCCTTTTTTTGTTCTCCTATTCTCAGCAGCTTACTTTTCTCTTGATTTATCTGCAATCCCACTTTACTTGCTTCTTCCACAAGTTTTCTCGTTACTTCTTCTAATTCCCTACTATCTCTAGCAATAATGGCCACATCATCTGCATAACTTACTATTTGGTGACTTTTAAACAATATGTGTCCTTCTCTGTTCAACTCACTATCTCTTATGACCTTTTCTAGTACTAAATTAATAAGAAGCGTTGAGAGTGGGTCTCCTTGTCTCAGTCCTGTATCAATAGTAAAGCCTTCCGAACATTCACCTTTTATTCGTACTTTGGCTTTAGTATTTTCTAAGGTCATTTTCAATAGCCTAATCAGTTTAGTTG
Source organism: Monochamus saltuarius (assembly GCA_025584915.1). Classification (NCBI taxonomy): domain Eukaryota; kingdom Metazoa; phylum Arthropoda; class Insecta; order Coleoptera; family Cerambycidae; genus Monochamus; species Monochamus saltuarius. Next base: position 30,542,643 of record CM046728.1, read on the forward strand.
GTATCCCAAATTGTTCCAGAATTTTACTTAGTTTATTCCTTTTGATCGAATCATATGCTTTCCTGAAGTCCACAAATAAAACCATTGCTTTGATCCCATACTCATAGCATGTAGTCAGCATTTCCTTCACCATGAAGATTTGGTCCGTTGTTGACCTTCCCTTTCTAAAACCTGCTTGATACTCCCCTATTTGCCGTTCTGCTATAGGTTCTATTCTCTGCTTTATTAACGTTGCCATAATTTTATACCCTATATCTAACAATGATATACCCCTGTAGTTTCTGCAGTCCGTTGCATCTCCCTCTTTTAAGATTGGTATAATCATAGCATCTCTCAATCTTCAGGCATACATTCTCTTCTCCAGATCATTCGTATCATTTCGTATATTCTTTGTCTTAAATCCTCTCCTGCGTACTTAATGTTCTCTGCTGTTATTCCGTTTTTCCCTGGACTTTTGTTATTCTTTAAAGCTTCTATAATTATATCTATTTCCTTTTTTGTAGGTTCTTCTACTTCCCCTTCCTCTTCTCTTCCCAGTATCATCTCCTCGTGCACCTCTTCTTCCCTTACATTCTCTTCATTCAACATATCTGCAAAGTATTGCCTCCATCTTTCTCTCACTTCTGTTTCCTCTCCAATTAGATTGCCACTTTCATCTCTCACATATATTACTTCCTTCTTTATCTTTTTCCCTTTTTATCTCTCTGTAGAAGTTACGTATTTCTTTCCTCTTGTAATGTTGCTCTATTTCCTCTATTTTCTTAACCTGCTCTGCTCTCTTCTTTTGTCTAAACACTTTCTTTGCCTTTTGTCTTTGTTCCCTGTATTTTTCCTTATCTTCCTCTTGTAGTGACTGAAGTGCTTTAATTCTTAGCTTATTTCTCTTCTCCGCCTCTCTTATACACTCCTCATCCCACCATCTTTTCCTCCTGCACACTCTTTTTTGGTATTACTTTCTCACTTGCTGTTTGTATGACATTTTCTATCTTTATCCACTCTTCATTTATATTTGCTTCCAATATCCGTATGTTTTCTTGCAAACCTTTCCTTACCTCTTCTTCATACTTCTTTTGGGTTCTCTCATTTTGTAATGTCGCCATATCTAGTTGTCTTTTTTCCTTTGTAATCCTTTCCTTTTAATAGGTTTTTATCTTCAAATCTATCCTTACTAGATAGTGATCCGAGTCTATATCTGCCCCTCTGCATGACCTAACATTTTTATTAAGCTTCTGTGATTCTCATCTATGCAAACATGATCAATTTGATTCGAATATGCTCCATCCGGAGGTCCAGGTCCCCTTATGTATGTCTTTTCTCTTAAAGAATGTGCTCATTATTTTCATTTTTGTTCTTCTGCAAATTCAATCAATCTACGCCCATTGTCATTACTCTCTAGGTGTTTACTTTCTGTCCCTACTATACTTTCATACATCCTTTCTCTCCCTATTTTTGCGTTTGCATCCCCTACCACCATTCTTACTGTGTTTTTATTCAGCTTTCCGTAATTTTCTTCTAGCTTCTCATAAAACTCATCTTTTTCTTCTTCTGTTTTTTCTTCTGTTGGCGCATATATATTTAATATCTCTATGTTTATTTCTTCTCTGATTTTAATCATACATAACCTATCTGAAATTGCTTCAAATTTAGAAATTTTATCCCTCAAATTTTTATTTACTAAAAATGCTGTTCCGTATCGCCTTGTTTCGCCTCCGCTCGTAAAGAATAAATAATTTTCTAATTCCCATGTGTCCGTCTCCTTTATATGCGTCTCCTGTATCGCTATTATGTCCATTTTGAATTTATTTGCCTCTCTTTCTAGGATTTTTAATGATCCTTCCTCATTTAACCCTCTTACATTCCATGTTCCCATTCTCATTCCTCTTTCTTGATTTGTGTTTTCTTGCTTTCCGTCTTTTTCTGTCTTCCCCCTCTCCGTCCTTCTAGCTTCGTTCTGTATTTTTTGCTTTCTGTTCCTGGTTCTATTTATGTCGTTTCCTTTTCTCATAACCGTGTCCATTGCCAGCGATCTTTCTTTTATGTTGAGTGATATATCTAGTTTTTTGCTTCCTTTTTCTAGCCTGCTTGCATCATTATTCCACTTCCAAACCTCATTATCAATTACGAGTTTTGATATCCTACTTTTGCTACCTTTCCTTCCATCCTCACTTCTTTGGCTTTTATTCTTAGTTTCCTTTGAATTTCCCTTTCTTTTTTGCTCATATCATCGTTAATATAGACTTTGGCAGCTCCTATCTCCTTTAATTTACTTTTATTTTTCATTATCCTTATCTTGTCCTCGAAGTTTTTTAATTCTACTAAAAATACATTAACTCCTATTTTCGTTACCCCTTCTGTACCAATCTCCATATGCATTGACTTTCTTATAAACTCTTCTATCTGTCCTTTTAGCTCATTTTGATCTAAATTTTCTCTAATTTGTAGGCCTTGCACCACTATATTTTTCTTCCTTTTCTCTTTATCTATACTCTCTACTCTTTCTTCTACCTCTCATCTTATCCCTAAGCGCCTTATTTTCCTGCCTCATGTCCTCAATCTCTCCTCTGAGTTGTCTTATCTCCTCTCTATATTCTTTCTCTTCTCTTCTCACCTCTTTTACTTCCTGTGTTAAGCATTCCAGCATTCGCAGCACCTTTTCCATGTTGTACTCCATATCCCCTTTCTTTACTGGCGAACGTGCTAGTTTTTGCTGCAACTGAATACCTCCGCTACTTCTTCCATACTTCTCTTTTTCTTTCCCTCATCTGTTCCACTGGCATCACTTTCGGTTTCTATTTCAATTTCTTCCTTTCTTCGCTCGGGTGTACTTGTTACCCTTTTACTGACCACCGGTTTTTCAGTTTTCCTTATCATTTCCGACACTACTGGTTGCCTATCTCACTTGACACCAGTTCGCTAAACTACCCCAGTTATTTCCTTCTGCAATACGTCTTTAATACGTTACCAGCGGAAAAAGTCGAATATCGTTCAGGTCCGTTTTCCTATGCAGGCGAACCCGCCGTAGACTGCATCGGGTACAGATGCACGCGACGCGGTTCTCTTAGTTCTCTTCCTTCTTCATCCATCAGTTATCATTTTCGCGTGGTAGAGGTTGGTGAATTTTATGTGTTTGTGTTTCCAGTGTAGTTTATAATTATTAATCAAATTTGTTGTTTGCCTAATTAAAAATGCAATTCAAGTTCAACTTGATTCTGCTTTCAATAACATAAATGAAAAGTGACAAAAACAGGATTTTCAAAACTATATTAACCAAAAAAATATAACTATTTTAGGGTTAACTATGACTAAGTACAAATACTTTAAGAGGGGATAGAGAAAATTAAAATAAACGGAATCACCCTTCAAAAAAATTCCAAACTTATTTATAAAGTGCAAAAAAATGTTTTCGAATTTATATTAAATTATTATTTAACGCCGCCTATGCGACTTGTCTCCACACGTTTACAGAAACAGAGTACGTAACGAGGCAACTAGCAACACGACCGTAAAATTTCCAGTCAAGTTATAATTTAATTCCTGTGTTTACCATGTGTTTGTTGTAGTTTTGTGTTGTTATTTAGTTCTTAGTGCCTTCTTTTAATTTTTAAACTTTTTATAGTTATTAAATAAAGAAATTTGCGTTGGGTGCAGATACTTTCCCACAATATAGTTCGCCGGTTTGGTTTTCTAGGTTATGGAACAAGACTGCCGCGGGTACATTAAAAGTTTTCTATTATCTATTCGTTTCGTTCTATTTTGTTATAATAAATAGGTATTTTATCTAGCTGTACCTACAGGAAGTGTGTTTTATCGGTAGTGAGTGGTTATAATGAATGAAAATGTGGTAGTTTTGCCAGTTTGTAACGAAATAATGAAAAACTAATGCAAAATAGTGGAGCTTACTGAGTTAACTGTTACATACCTATCCATCAGGTCTTATTGCTAATAAGAATGTTAATTTTTGTCGGTTCTACATTTAGAAATGCTGTAAAGCACCGACCGCATGGTAGTAGATATTGTTGACAGATGTAAGTTTAATCTATGGATCTAAGCCATCTCAGTCTATGCTTGATAGGCGCCGACTTTCCGTGGGAAAAGAGGGTTTTGCCCCATTTTTTAAATATCGAGCTAAATTTCTGGAATATTTTTTTTTGTTTTTTAGTAGGCGTTCCTAATCACGTGGTTAAAATGTTTGTACTTAGTCATAGTTAACCCTTATAGGTGTAATAAATGTTACACAAATTTATTTTGTTTTGTTTTATAATTTTGAGTGGTCTGACGAGGCTACAAAAGTATCAGTATTGAGAAGGTTATCCACTGGAAACTTAAAAAAATAAGGGTTTATGGAGTTTGATTAAGCACAACATCTATTATAAAAAATTTCAAGAAAATCATTCCTTATAAACTGAACTTTTTTCTCAGAGCCCCGTTAATAAATTGTAAAATTGAATGAAATAGCAAGGTACAAATATGGACGCGCGGCACCATACTGGGCAATTGAAATAATTCATCTGTAGTCAAAATAATTAGTCAACCTCTCGCTGTAAGTGCCGGCGCGAGAAATATTTTGATAAATTGTTACCAAGCTTAAAGAAACAATAAATTATTACACCTTGTTCGAGAGAAACTATAGCGTTATGCACAGAGTGTTAACTGTAAATCTTGATATCGTTTATGTTTTAAAATCAATGTCGATGCATAGGGAAGAATTAGATCTGGTCAGCTATAGCCTAGAGTGGTTATTTTGTTGTAGAAATAGTTTTTCTTGAATGGTGAAATAACTTCTACTTGCAAAGTATCGTAAAATATTCAATATATAATTTGTATACTATAACATGATGTTGTTATTATGTAGATTATATTTAAAAAACCAGTGATATTCTAACATGTTTCACTTCAATGGGCGTAAACATCATCTGATTATAATAGATACATGTTGGCATGAACTGTACATCACAAACAGCATTTGATTATATAAATTGATTCTTGTAGTCCTACTCTGTGTAATAAAATTATTCAATTAATCGGCGTGAAAAGTTAGTGGTATAACATACATATATACATTTTATATCATTACTATTTCCTAGTTATTTTAATGAAAGTAAAGAAGTACAAAAAAATAATTGCAATTTATCATTTAGAGACTTTGCTCTCTGCTATACTACTGAGGAAAAGTTTAAAAATGCTTATATTGTGATGAGGTACAATGTAAAAACATTTGTTTGTACGTTCTTTGATATTTTTTGTGAAATAAATAGTTCCTCTTTTTATTTAATGAACTATACAGAAGTATGAAATCAAAAATAGTTTTAAAGAAGAAAAAAATGGAAGAGAAAATTGATAAGGGTATCTATTGATTCTCTATATTATATTTGTTGCCACTTTAGTAAAAATATGATTTTTGAATTAATTAAATAAGTTTTCGTGTTTGAATGATCTACATCAAACATCTTCAGCTATACAGGGCAATTCGGAACTTATCTAAAAAAAATTTGGAATCTACTCTTACAAATACAATGTTATCAAATAAAAATGGGCAGTTTGAGAATGATTTAAAAATACACTTATGTACGGCACTGGAAAATGCTCCACTGTAAAACCTGACTTTGTGCAAAGCAAAGCATGCCGGCGACAGGCACGGCCGCAGTGTAAAAAACATAAAATTTCGTAACGAAAGAATATTTTTTGACTTAATTGTCAAAACCAATAAACTAGTTATATTGCCTACCAACAGTTTCATGGAGTTCTTTGTCGAAAAAGATATTAAATTATTATAACAATTTTTTTTAAATTTATGTTTTTAAATGCTTGTAACTAAGTAATTGTGAATAAAATAGTATACATACCATGCGGGAAGGATCATTCCAGCCATGGCTTTTAGCTCTACTTCCCCGCTAGGTATGTAATATACAATTATATCAGAAAATTCAACAGATTTTGCCGCCATTGTTACTGTTAATTAATAACGTTAATTTGTGGTTTTAATTAATAAAATAATTTGACATACCTGAAGTTGCAACTGTTCAACGACTTATCCACTGACGTGTAAACACATTTAGGCCCGTATTACTCCATCTCTATGAACTAACACAAGTGTTTCTAGTTCTGGTCCGTTTTCAATTCGTAAGTTATTGACAGCAGTTAAGAGGTTCGCGTATATCGTCACTAATGTCCACTTCGGTGTGATACATTTCATTTTTTAAATATCCCCACAAAAAAAAGTTCACAGAATTTAAGTTAGGAGATCGTGGAGAGCATGGTACCGGTCCTCCTCGTCCACTTCATCGAACCTTTAAACTTCATTAAGACACTCTCAAACATTTTGTCAAAAATGAGGGGAAGCACCATCGTGCAGCAGCCACAGCTAAGGGCACCTCTTTCAAAAATGTAGGCAGATCATTTCGATAGAACTCAAGATACTGAACCTCATGTATTCGATTTGGTAATATGAATGGCCCAATCAACTAAAAATCGACAATTCTTTCCCAAACATCTAAGAAAAAGTGTTGCTGACAATGATCCCCTTGAACCGCGTGCGAGTTCTCAACATCCCAAACATTATGAATGCTATACATTCCATTCCGTAAAAAAATACCTTTATCTGTGACTAACACGTCAGCTGTAAATCTGATTTTGAGTCTGTTCAAGCAAGGAATTCGGAATGGTTTCAAACTTTCAGAAGTTCTACCAGTGAAGTTATGAATTTGTTTTCAGTAAACACGTGCAAGAAATAGTTTGGCGAACGTTTTTGACAGTTTGGAACCAGTCTGGATGCTTGAACAGCCCTTTTGTTGCAGCAACCATTATTCACTCTAAGGGATAATCCCTTAAATGATACAGATTTAAATGAGCCTTGATGAAACACCACACTGTTAATTCGGAAATTCCTTGTACTTGTTGAGCGGTTTACCTGCTACTTATTCGGGGGTTCTCTCCAACAATCTCTGGTTCCTTAGCCGCTGCAATATGCCGTGGACGCCCTGGACCTCCAGCTGTTACGCGATTCGGTTGCAAATTTTCCGTGTCATGGCCGCGTTGCACTACTGTGGTAATAATAGCTGCATTTAGCACATCTCTACAGGGAAATCGTTCTGCGTACAGACGAATAGATATCTTGATTCGCCATAAACTAAAACGATACCCATCAACTCCGAGTTGATATGCGAGTATGTATACGTACCTAAGTCATTTTTGACACTTGAAAAACTAATGTAAACACTATCATAAAAACGTTAATATTACAATCGGATTTCAGTATTCGAAATCGCCTGCATTCTAATGACGCTAGAGACAGTAGTCCAGCAATGTAAAGGTTGAACATTCTACAATTTCAATTAATCTTTTCTCGGAAACTATAAGGATTATAAAAAAATTTTTTACGATATTGACTCCATTTTTCATGACGCATCTGTTCCCAATTTTTTTAGATAAGTTATCAATCACCCTGTATATTAGAGAAGATATGATATATTCATTTTTCACCCACCTCTATATTAAGAACACTGGCTCTAGTTTATTGGATCATATATCGAATTTATGACGAAGATTTAGAAGAATGTATGTACAACGTGATGACATGAAAAAATCTGCAACGCTCTGTACAATATGATAACATGAAAAAATTTGCAATTGGTGACTAAGTCTTTCGTCGACGTTGGTTATCTGTTCAAGCTAAAACAAATCCAATGAACAACATTGACATAAATCTTAAAGCATTCCCAGAAAAATTGTACCGTACGGAAAATACTGATTCTTGCGAAATTTTTCACTCGTATACCTCTAGTTACTATATCCTAGTGATTACCATAAAACAAGGACATTTCAAAAGCAACATACATATTTTAACATTCTCTGCTCATGCTAAAAAACTAAAATAAAACATTGTCAGATTCACCTGCATTTCCAAAATTCACATCAATTTTGTGTAATGATAATACTTTGGAATAAAGTTTTTAGTTTCAAAAAATTAATATATGTTCGTCTTAGGTTTCGATTTAAATTACATATTTATAGAATTTTTTTCAGTCACAAAAAATATCGCTCGTCTTTAACTCAGAACTAGTGATAGTGTATGTACCTAATAGATTTTTTGCTGCATTAGAAAGGTATTTTAAGCTAATATAAATCAAATCTCCTACAATTCCTATCAATGAGTAGTTAGTTTCACACAATATTATTTATACCTAAAAATATATAAAAAGAAATACCTAACTGATATTTTGCATATGGAGGTTGTTCAATAATAGTACCTATTCAATACCGTTTTCGAGCAACACCTAACTCTATGAGCGTCTAACAACGTTAGTGGTTTTGGAGTATCAACATCAATAGAAGACTTTACTTTATGTAAAAAAACTTGTTTCTGACAAATGTTACCTCACAGATCTCTCCTAATTCCGACAGTATTGACTGGTTTTTGTTCAAATTTTGTAAGGATTGGATTGTACTATGTTGCTTATATCTTCAAAGACTTTTAAGTAATTTATCAAAAACTGTATCTGACTTCTAATATTTATAAGATTTCTTAGCCCCTTTGGTTTGTACACTTCCGTGTAAGTTAATGGTTAAATAAATTCCAGACTGATTGCCACATTGTTGGTTAGCGGTGTATCACTCTTTTTTTGCAGAAGTGACTTTAAAACTATTATCATTTATTGCTATCAGTTCCAAAGCTACTGCCTTTAGTTTCAGAGTTTCTGAAACTAATTTGGAACACAATTTCACTATGGAAACTACTTTACTGACTTGTTAGGCCGGAATATTGTACTATATATAGAGTTAATCTTAAGCAGGTGTTTTTGTCTTAAATTGACATAAACATTTTTCGAAATCTCAAAAGAAACTATAACATGCGCGTATGAAGATATTAATAAATAACAAACCTTTAATTATTCTTCAGTCCAGGGGGTCTGGCTACAAAAGATGTTAAAAATAGTTGCTATTGGTTTAATTCACACAAGTATCTGTCGAAGCCTGATTCAAGACTTTGTACATAGATATTTTTTTGCAAATTATTTTAATTTCAGTTTCTTCAAATAATCACACAGATAAAAATTACACCAGGTTTGGTCATTGCGGGTTGGGGATCCGGCAGGCCATCTTATTGGTTCAATGCGAAATATTCATCTGTTGGTAAATCGGTTATTTAAAAAATCTTGCATTTAAAATGAGGTTTAGCAAGTTTTTCAAAAATTACATAGCTCATATAATATTTAAGAGCATGTGTCCTTAAATATTAGTTTAAATTAGATTAGTAGTCCCGGTAAATAATGTTCCAAAAAATAAAGATAGTTAAGTCAATTCTTCGGTCTAAAAGGTCCAATAAACGTACCGTTAACTATACCAAATATATGTATGAAGAATATCTCTGCTGGAAATTAGTTCGGCAAATAGTCTTAAGTATTTTAAAGATTATTTATCTCATTACGAGTAAAAATTGATTCATCCGTAACGAAAATAAATATAGTAATATCATTATAAGTGATTTCATGTAAAAACCACTCGTAAAAGTGTACTCTTTGAGCATGATGAAATTGATTTTCGTTTAAAACTCCACATTCATTTGAGATGCATGAACTTGCTCTGAGATATTTCTGGTACTGATTCTTGAATCTGATCTTCTTGAAGGATATGTAAAACATAATCCTCAATCTGTGCCAACCTAGAAGTCTAGGTCTTCTAACTTGTCCACCATAATTTGCTTTTAGATTTCCGGTCTCTCGAGCTCTTGCTAAAACATAAACAAATCTATGGATTGCAGGATGGACTCGCAGAGGAAAACGATCGATGTATAATTGCAAATCTACGGTATTTTGGTAACACTATTCTGTATACTATCAAAATATCAACCAATACGTTGTTAGAGTAATTATCAGCCAATCAGTATAAGTATGTATTTCATTTGGGGCATAACAACATTTACGGTATTTCAAGGACTCAAGGTTAAATGTTATTCATGAAGGTTTCATCACCTTAAATTTTTGTTTATATTTAATTCGTGGTTTTATAAATGCAATGCAAGTAATGTAATATTTAAATCCAACGAAGAAGAATAAAAGTGTTACGTAATCCATTTGATTTGCCTGATGAAAAATTGAAAAAATTAGATAGAAGACGATTTCTGGCAGTTTCTCAAAGCCAAAAAGTATTCTGGCAGAGTTGAAGGTAAAACTATTGCTTTCTAATTTTATTTTTTGATAAGTGTATTGGTTCTAGTATTTGCAACATTATTATTTTTAATATGAGGTGGTTAACAAGCATGTTTTGGTGATAATTTTAATTTAGGACTGTCAAAAATCAGTTAGTTACTTTATTACACATATGATGTTTCCACAAACTCAGCAAACAAGAAACTACAAAAAAAACTGAGTAATCTGTATCAAGAACACATAATGGCATTCAAAGAACTTTTAGAAAGCAGCCATTGACATGTGTGTTCCTCAATAAATTGCCATATTGAAGCTTTACTAAATCTAAATCCTTTTTTTAAATTCTTCATCAGCTAAATCAAATTGATTACTTATTTTTTTTTAACTTTCTTCTGTTTTGATTTAAACTTTACAACTTACTTCCGATGTGCATTTATGAAACCGTGAATTAAATGTATATTTAATAAGCCGTCCATTTTTATAATTCAAACAACACGTTAAATATAGGGACACCTAATTCCTTATCTTTAAGAAACTCTGTTAAAATTTTACATAACGTGTTAGAAATAATATCGCCTTTATTTCTTAGCGGTTATAAGATCATACATGCTACAAAAATTGAAGGTGATGAAATATAACATTTAATTTTGAAATAACGTAAATGTTATTATGACCAATATGGAATACATACTAGGGCTGATTGTCAAAATACTTCACCGTTAGCCAAATACGCGTCGAAACAAAAATTCCAATTGAGTTAACACGTCGTATGTACAGTGAAAATTAGACAAATGACAACAAGAAATCAAGATCATTAAATCTTTTGACGTTTTTACAATACTGATATTTTTTTTGTGTGACTTATTTATTCTTACATTAAATTTATGATAAGACTGATCAAGAATAATTTGACTTCATTTTAATAATTTCATCATTTAATTCCAAAATTCTTGTGGAAGTATACAGGGTGCCGGGAAATGGGGCGTTAATATTCCAGGGGTCGACTGTATACAAAAAATTAATGCCATAAAGTTCGATAATATTTTTTCGAAAACTCAAAGTTAGCAGAATTACAGAGCATAGCAATTTTTTTAATGGAATTATACTAATAACATGTTTGTGAGTCTACCGATTTTTTCCTAATTTTGTACAGGTATCACTAGTATTCCTTTGTATCGATGTTTTTAATTTGACTGTCCTTGACCGTCAAATAATGGCTTAATTTTTTTTTTTAAATTTAGATAAGACGTAATTAAAGATCGTCAGAAAATCTGTAAAAAGAGTCCTATTGTTATATTACGTTAAAATTAGCTGTTATTGAGAAAAACAAGTTTAAACATTTACGTGCGCTAAATGAACAGCCGGTGACTCAAACTCATTTTCAAAATTAACAAAGCACGTCTTGAACACAAAAACGTGGATACAAGGGAGTATGTGTATAAAATTAGAAAAAAACAGACTCACAAAAAGCTATTAGAAGAAATTCTTAAAAACATTTTTTTGGCACTCTGTAACCCCGCTAATTTTGAGTTTTCGAAAAAAATGATATAAGGAGTTGTGGCATTAATTTATATAGTGTTTGTGTATGTCGTGTAAAAGCATTGTTTTCTAAAACTCCATCCCAATTTCTCCCCTATACATCTTTCACAGACGCACAGAACCAGTACACATAGGTGCAACTATTATGTCCATGAGAAAAATATTCCTTTGTCTGCTATGACATATTTTCCGCTATTGACTTCGTCACAAATCACCTATAAATCATTTCCTCTTTACGATCCCGCCATCCTTCAGTTTTTGCGACGCACAAGCCGAGAATGTCGCATTTTTCAATAAGCTGGCCGTGTCGATCTGATCTCATGAACTCAATAGTGTGCACCCGATACTTCCTCATCTCTGTCTATAATTAGAAACAAATCATTTAATTATGCGTTTGTGTACATGCACAGGCCTTGAAAAATACAATTAGCAGTGATTGAAATGCTGGTAGTGACACACATATACTCGATTGGTATTGATTTCATCAGTCGCGAACAACTTAATAATTCCTCTGGAATGTTTTAGTTGGGTGAATAATGCGCAGGGAAGTGTAAAATTTCAACACAATGTTTCTATGACAGAGTTTAGAAAAAATATTCATGAATATGACCTTAAAATCACAATAAAATAACTTTGTCGAATGTTAATAAGCAATTTTACAATAACAATGTAATGATTACACTTGAATATACCTTCGTTCATATTTAAAACTGTTAAGAGACATTTAATAATTTTGTGAAACCTTTTCTTCTTCTGTCAGCAATGATTCTAAACAAATTTGAGAATATGACAATGGTTTATGATATTTTGTTATCAATACTGCTAGGAAAAGATATCGAGATTACTATTGTAGAAATTGAATCATACCTAGTAGTATTTGTAAGAAAAAAAATGTATATTTTATTTTATTCAAAGAAGGAGCCTCTTTAGAGTTACGATTTTATTATTTTATACTAAACTGAAAGTAATTTTTTCTACAAGTTCGGAAAGTGTTATTTTCCAAAACGCATACTTGAGTATAAAGAAAAATTTAGGTAGGTGGTGACAAAATATGAAAGTTGTTTCTTATAAAATAAAATTAGGAATATTTTATTATAAAGGACCCTTGGTACATTAATAATTGTTGCTGAAGCAATTAAAAATAACATTTGGTTCTGATTGTTTATGTGACAGACGTTTCTTAACATAACAATCTACAGTAAATTCCGATCTGTGTTTTCAGTTTTAAAAAATCGACAATAAATTCATCACATGAAGAACTTGAAGAAAATTTGATAGCAGGTAATGAAATAAGTTTGAAATTGTTACCCGTGAAGTCAAAAGAAATATATGAGTAGTAATAATCCCATTTTATTGATTGATGTAATACAAAAAGGTAAAACAACAATAGAGGAAGTTTTTACCATATTTTTTTGGAAATGTCCAAATCCTGGAAAGCAAACACGTTATGGTTCAGATATTCAATGATAAAAAAGTATTTGTAAAGTTAAACAAGATTTGGATATTGGCAAATCTTATAAAATAATTGCCTTTATAAAAAGAAAGAATGTTGGATTTTGTCCGAAAAAAGCAAATATGTCTAATCAAGAAGACAGAACAAAATTTATGAGTGAGGCACTCGATGCAACTTAGCTGATAGTAGGTAAGGATTTTAGGATTCGCTGGTGTCTACAGACGGAAAGAAATAACGAAAATCATCATCGACGATATAGAAGATAAAGAAGACCTGATAATTGTCAATATCAAGGACTCCAAAAATCATTCCATCAGATCCTTCGTGATATGATGTAAAGAAACAAATAATTGATATTTTTTTAACGTATAAGAAAATGCATAAGCTTACATTGAAAAGAAACTCCTCATCGCCGATTATTTATACAGTACAAACATGGAAAATGTACTGTACAACCTATAGGCATAAATTCAATAGGAAAAATACCCTCCCAAATCGCAGTCTATTCACATCTTTAAAATCCGGAACTATACACGGAACATACGCATCACAGGTATCACAAATATTAAACGTTTAGGAAGGTGGAAATCAACTTCTGTTGCTGAGGGTTACTTAGAAGACTTTACAAATCGGAAAAACGAAATGTCTAACAAAATTCTTCATTTGAACACTCCATCATCTTCAAACTGCAATTTACAGTCATTAATGTATTGTCCAGATGTACCATCAGTAATGAACATCCACGATTTGACGCTTTCTAAAGAAACTTCTAACCAATATTTGCTCCTTCTGGAAATAAATTACATAACGCATTTAACTGTACGTTTACAATTAATACCCCTAATAATAAGTAAGAAGATAATCTCTTATTTCAATGTACTTGTATTCACACTTGTTATGTTTCCGTCTGTATTAGTAGTAGATTTAAGAATATTAACCTTGCCATTTATTTTCATGAGCTTGTAGGAAAAATTTTGTTCCAAACTCATGCGGAAAGTGTCTTTCTAGCAATTGACTGCTTGTCACCTAAGCTACGTTTTTAAGATGACATTTCAAAGCACTGCAACTTCTTGATTTTTTGTAAAGGAATAGTATTATGATACCCTTTACGCCCTATTTTGTGTACATACTGGGTGTTTTCAAAACAAATAGCACAAATGGTACTGGTAAATCTACAGTTAAAAAGAACACGTTTGTATAAAAATGACAGTTCACTCCTTAGGATATACAAGTAGGTTACTGTCATACCAATATCTGTCATTAGACCTTTTGTGACTGCTTTCTTGGAGTTGTTCCTTAATTTTTTCTACGTTCATGCAAAAAACAATACTTTATTGAACTATATTTAGTGGAAAAAGTGGTTCTTTATTGCACTCATGTCATTCTACTGCAGCGTTTTGTCATCATGACAAACATAAACCTTCAAATCGACGTCACATATTTCTAGATTTAGTGTCGTCTAAATAACATTTTTTTAATTTTTGCATGATGCACGCGACGTGAAGTTGTCCTACGAGGCCGTCAGGCCGAGTAGGACAACACGTCGAGTAACCCTTACTTTTTGCACTTGTTGCATAAATAACTATTTTAACGATAACATAAAGAATTATGGCAAATATTTTTATTAATGATGAATATGTTGATATGTTGTAAATATTTTTTGAATGTCGGAAATACTGTGCTGCAGCAAAAAGAAAAGTCACAAAAGGCCTAATGACATAAATTAACAAACAGCCGCTTACTTAAATATTTGCAGTTGCAATCGTGTGGATTACAATGATATTGAATTTTATTTTTTTGTTAATAAACGTATTGACTGATGTGTATTTTTGAATACATAATTATTGAGAAACAAATAAGTTGTAGCAAAATATAACTTAAGGGATGCAATCCCTTCGAGGAAATAGAAATATTCGAAATATTGTTGAGAAATTGCACAAGAAAATTTGTGTTAAATTTGACTATTATACTTGTTTTGGTTTTCAAATTACAGCCGCTATTCCAATTTTTTAGAAACTTTGAAGATCTGTATCTCCTAAGGGGTGGAAATTTTACTAAGGTCATTTCTATGCTAACGTGTTCTTTTTAGTTGTAGAGTTACCGGTACCATTTGTGCTACTTCTTTTGAAAATACCCTGTAGAATTACATATTTTCAATTATCAGAAAACCGACTAGTCTATTTGTTTTAAAATTAAATATTTTAGAAAGAAACCATTTATCACAAAAGAAGAAACTCGCAGTCATTGTGTTGATGCGATAAATTAAATGGACAACAAGTACGGAAGTAACGTTGAATTAAGCTTTAGTTGTTGCAATCGTTTCCAAAACAAATCAAGTCATGTTAAGACATGGAATCCTAAAAGTCGTAGTAAACGTGGTTCCGAGAAGCACACCTGGCTCACCAAATTTATATCTCATCCGTCTTGCCTTTTAAAAATATGTTTGCGGTATGCAAATTGGCTACATAGAGTCGTATTAACTTGTTTGGATTATTCAACGTTGTTATTAACAAATAATAATTAAGCTATTTGTAAGCTGAGAAAAACGTTCGATGAATATAGAGTGGCTAATTTCTTCCATTTTTTGTGTTGTGTATTTTATTACGTTTCATCAGATAAGAAAGTTTTAAAATTTGGAGTAATCACTTCATTTAGAGTTTCAATTTACGATTGGGATTTTACATCGCCATTGAGTTTTGGGTACCTTAAATATTGAAAATATAAATTTATGCAGTAGGTATCAAATAAAATTCTATTATTTGTATTTTTCTAATTTATGAAGTATTTGAATACATTATTGTCAATTCCAAATTTTTTAAGAAAAATAGTGCCGAATATACTTCATTTTTTAAATAACCCCACAAAAATAAGTCCAAATGATTTAAAGTCAGGAGATCATGACGGCCATGGTACCGATCGTTCTCGTGGTAATTATGATTGAACACGCTGTACATGTTACCGATATAATTGAGCCTCGTGTATGATACGCCACACTGCTCCATTAGATCGTAGGCGTCCTGGACCTCCATCTGTTCCGCCATTCGGTTACAAATTTCTCGTGTAACGCCAACGCTTTCACTACACTTGCATTAACTGCACACCGCTGTAAGAGTAACTGCATTTGGCACATGTTTATCGGAAAATCGTTCTGCTAAAGCATTTTAACTTCACTATAAATTAAAACAATTTTCATCAACTGCGAGTTGCTATAGACGTAAGCCACTTGATATTTGAAAAATTTATGTAAATACTTGCATCACAAAAAAGTTAATACGATATAGGTAATCGGATATTTGAAATCGCCTGGCTAGAGATTTCAGTGACCCAGCGATGTAAAGGTTGAAACTACTAGAACTTCAATCATTTTTTTCTCGGAAACTAAGGATTTTACAAAAAATTTTTTTACGATATTGATTTTTCAAGACGCATCTACTCCCAAATTGTTTTAGATAAGTTCTGAGTTACTGCATAGTAAAAACCAATATGAATCAAAATGTTAAATTAAACGATTCACACTTAATTGAAAGCCACTAATTCTCCAAATGAACTCCCAAATGGATTATATGTTGTCCTTTTGGAAAAAAAATATTGAGTAGGAATGTAACACAGTTTACTATGTATATCTATAGTCGAGGCCCAAAATACTAGAGAACGATGCATGTCATAAACCCGCTCACCATTTAAAGCAGTCAACATGTGCCATAGCAAATACGCATGCGCCAAATCGGAAAGCCCGATTTCTATTGGTAATCATACCCCGACAGACCCACCACGCCCACACGCTAACTACCATGGGGTATGCGTGGGAACATTTCCAGTACATTTTTCTGCTAATTTAGTTGTGACTGTAATTAATGTATTAGTGCTTTTGTGTTTGTATTCTTAGGAATGGAGAATAGTTCAAGTTCTACAGCGTATTCTCAAAATCGTAAAACGCCCTAATCTATCAAGTATGTAATATCGGATGGTGACGTAAATGAAGGTATGTGATGCGGTTGAAATAATGTAGTTCCTATTAAGAATGTCTGTGAATAGTGTACTCGTATATAATGCGGTAAAGAGTGGCAAAGAAGAACATATACCTGCGAAACGGTAGATAGTGGGAACCCGTGGAAAGAACAAAGAGAGGTTGATGATACAAAATACACGAACAATAATTGTTCATAAAAAGTATTTAAAAAATGAGCTTCCGACAATAAAAAAATCAGGTTACTATTTCACAGAATGAAGCTTTCACTAGAATTTCTGCAAGGATGCTTTTGCGAATTATATATGAATTTTCGTTTTATAAAACGTAATAGAAAGAGTATACTGATAGATTATTAGAATGTCGAGGTCCGAATCGAAAAATATATTTTATATACTTACAGATTATACAGAGAGATTCAGAATGATTGAAGCTGACGTCACACGTAAATGTTACCAAAGATATTAAAATTTACTTCCATTTCACAATTATGATCAAAATTACTTTCAGTTTTCATCGATTTTCGCAACTGACGCCAACCACGAAAAGTGAAAATAATAGGAGAGCGGCACACAAAATATTTGTAGGTAGCGGCTGCTTCAATCATTCTGGATCTCTCGGTATTAACACTAACGGAACATGGGTAAATAAGAGCCATACGATGACAAAAGTGTGACACTGTTTTTTGAAATATGGAACCCAATATTGTCGTGGTTGTTTGAATAATGCACCCTATAATAAATTTATTCGTAGTACACCAGAATCAGTTTCCAACAGTCAGAAACAGCGCACTGCATCTAAAACAATGCATTTTAAACTTTTTATGGGCATTATAAACGCTATGAGCGTGCGTCTGACGGTTGGAAACTATTTCCAACTGTTCTGCGAACAGGTCTAATAGCCGACGATACGTGTTAACGTGTAACCATTATAGTGACAGTGCAAGCAATCGGTAGTGTATAGTGTGCATGTAAATAGTGCACAGTGTGTCAAAGGGTGATATTCGCAGAGTACGCATTAGGTAGGTGTAAGTGTGTGCTGGCAGACCACTGCCATCTAAAAGAACGGCATTCTACGGGTAAGTATAAACTTTTTAAAGTAAACTATTAAAGTGTTAGGTTCACTCGTCAACCTATTTTTAGTAATTTGAACACTTCGCAACTGGCACGCCCATGGAATCTTGTCCCCTGCAGCTCTCACTTCCCGTACTCATCTAAATGCTATGAATGAATCACTCTCTATTATTTTGGACTTCGGGTATACTATGGCTATTGTACTAGTAGTCATTTTTAAATGTTATTATTTGCAACAACAGTTTTGGCATATATTTTCAGGTATTAACAATATTGTGTGAAATTAACTACTCAGTGGATAAAAGCCCCAACCTGCGTTGAATTACACCCACAATATCTACCCATATATTCCTTATTATTAGCTTTTGTAACATTTTTTACTGTTTAAGAAAGGTATTTTAAGCTAATATGTATCAAATCTCCTACAATTCCTACCAATGAAGTCATATGCATGCTCTCTGATACCAAACATCTAGGTATGCTAATGAACACCCACAAACAAAACTCTATTCAATAATTATCTAAAAAATGTATTCTATTTACTAACCTGATATACTCTATAATTATATGGAGTGGGAACTCGAAATTCAACCACAATAGATGAGATCTGATCTATTTCTGCATTTTTTTGGATTGCTTTATCAGGTGGCCTCCTTTAACTTGAGTCAAATATCTAACTATAAAAATTATTATACCAATAAATTAAAATTATTTGAAATTAAATGTCAAAATGAAATTAAATAATGTCGACAGCGTCAAACTGATTAACTGTCAAGTATCATAACGACCTACTAAATAAATAAAAATGTACCTTTTATGTATAGTTTTTTCATATATTTTCAGGTATTAACAATATTGTGTGAAACTAACTACTCAGTGGACAAAAGCCCCAACCTGCGTTGAATTACACCCACAATATCTACCCATATATTCCTTGTTGTTAATACCTGAAAATATATGAAAAAACTATACATAAAAGGTACATTTTTATTTATTTTAGTAGGTCGTTATGATACTTGACAGTTAATCAGTTTGACGCTGTCGACATTATTTAATTTCATTTTGACATTTAATTTCAAATAATTTTAATTTATTGGTATAATAATTTTTATAGTTAGATATTTGACTCAAGTTAAAAGAGGCCACCTGATGAAGCAATCCAAAAAAATGCAGAAATAGATCAGATCTCATCTATTGTGGTTGAATTTCGAGTTCCCACTCCATATAATTATAGAGTATATCAGGTTAGTAAATAGAATACATTTTTTAGATAATTATTGAATAGAGTTTTGTCTGTGGGTGTTCATTAGCATACCTAGATGTTTGGTATCAGAGAGCATGCATATGACTTCATTGGTAGGAATTGTAGGAGATTTGATACATATTAGCTTAAAATACCTTTCTTAAACAGTAAAAAAAAAACAGTTTTGGCATTTTGATTACTTTAGAACATTTTCCCATTTCAGAAAAATTATTCCCTAGAAATGTGTAGCAAATTTTACTACATGTATCTAGTATGACTATTTTTAAATTTATGTAATTAATTTGTCGCAACTGTTTTAAAGTCTCGATACCCTTAGAATATAGGTACTCCTATTTCGCACATTTGCCTTGTCTCTCTTTAATCTTCATCACTATTCCTATTCGAAAAATTATTTGTTTCTTTCGCAATTATAGTTTTAGCTCTCAGTCTACAAAGTTTATCTTCTTTAATTTATCTTTTCATTATATTGTAGTAAATTTGGTTTAATTGGTTTTTATAAATAGACCGATTTGACTGAAGCCATGTAACAAACTGGATTAATTTTCTTTATAATTGTCACCAAAACTCGGTTCTTCAGATTGGTAATTAATATGTATGACTTACTTGTTACCTACTGAATTTGGTATCAAACGAGGAGATTCAGCTGGAGACATAATGGCACAGATGGCTGTAACGGTATCAGTTAAGTTCATATATAATAAGTATAATAAGTGAAATGCTCTTACGACAGTGCTGTAGGTACTTAAATTAAAAATAATACTTCTTTCACTGAGGAAATCTGAGTATTAAAGGATTCTACTGAATAAAAATATGATATAACTAATCAAATCAGAAATAGTAAGTTCAAACTATTCTAAGAGGAGAAAGGTATAGTTACCATGAGGTTTTCCTTTACAGTAAAATGCACAGGCAATGTGACAAGCTTCTAATTCTTGAAAACAAACAAACTGTTGAAAGCAAACAAAATTTTCATATGTACTTGTAGTAACTATTATCACGTAAAATATGAACAAAAAAAAATGATTATTGGTTTCAGAATTCTATTATCTCAGAAATGTAAACTTTTTTGCCTCTTGAGATTTTTTCATGTTAGATTATATGAATAATAGTCCAAAAATTATAACAATGTTCTGCTGCTCGATAGCAGCCGAACATACAGATTTAAAAAGTTCACTATGATCTACAATAAGAAAGAAAGAAACGAGTATGCTAGACATAGAAATTTTCATGTTCAAAGTTGTCAGACTGAACATTGAGAAATTGAACAAAATAGGACAGATTGATACAGCAGGTGGAAGTGCACACATTCAGGTGATTAACACCTCTCCCGATTACCACCACCACCACCGTTCAAAAATATTCGAATAAGTCGATTAACCCTCCATTTCTCGGTTAAAGTTTCTCTGCCGATACACTTCTCCTTGCCTACCAATCGATATAGATCGCGATTCATATATTTTGTACGTAGTGGCAATGGAAGTTTTAACTTTATCGAAGAGGTTTGAGTTACATCCACTGCAGATGGGTATTTTTATTAAATGTGAAACAATGTGACAAACAACAATTATTGTCCACAATATCATAGATGTCTATTGACTGATATTGTTTCTCTTATGTAAAAAGAATGAGGAGACATGGACTCTCCGATACTGTACACACAGGTCGATTATTATATGGATCCAAAGATGAGGAATTATTAATGATGGTGACAGTGCAACTTATTATTAGTTTGAAAGATAATATTAGACTATAACCATGTACAGTGCAAGTTCTAAGTTTCATATATGTTTCGTTGATAGAAATGCGTTTAAATTTGTTTTTTACCTTTAGACTGTGAATGATACATTCTACGAATTCTCAAGCGGTACAAATTTTCTATAAAACATTACCTAACGACAAATAATTTTTGTTTGCCAGTCGAATTCCTTCAGATTTCTTTTAATTTCGACGCCTCTGATTTATTTTTATTAATGGCACATGTAGGCATATACTATGAGAAAGCTGCACTGTACCAAATTCGGAGATATTGGTTCTTCAGTAACTAAACAAAAACTGCATCTTACGGTTCATTTCTGAAGATTGTTTCTGCTTTTCGATATTTTTTGATATTGTAAGTACCGTTACGACGGTTCATTAATCGAGCAGATTATGAATAAATTTGTATAAAATAAATCAGTTTATGCCCAGATTAGCCATCTGTTCAGGTAATGAAGCCTTAAGCACGATTGAAAATACGCGCTTAATATACAGGCTGTCTTATGGTGACGGTCCATTAGAACATTTAAGAAACTACTTCCAATTAAATTTAGAAAATTTAGGCCTTAATAATCAATTGAAAGAAAAAATCACAAACGCTTGTAATGAGTCAAACGGCGACATATTCATAAACGCAGCCCACAAAGAAGTCAAGCGAAGATTGAATATGTCTTCAAACAAGAGGAGGTCATATAGAGAATAGATTATAACCTGTAGCACAGAATAAAGGAACTACCAGAAGCGAAAGCTAAGGCGGCGCCTTTGATCTTGGATGGTCACGAAAATTTAGCCTTGAATTTGAAACTTGAGGTATATACTACTTACTACACTGAGAGAAAGTTGTATATAATATCTACAGTCTACACTAAGAAACAAGTTGACACTATATTTATTTAGTCATATTGAAGCTTTAGCAGTATAAAATACCTACTATTTATAAAGTTAATAAAATATATAAAATACATTTATAAATTGCATTTATTCCTGTTTATTTTTTTTTATTGTTGTGAAAATTATATATTTTATTTAACGTGGGAGAGCTTTTTCAGATACATTTGCCATACAGAAGATTTGATACTGCAATAGATGTTTTAAATAGTATAGTCACTAATATTTTCATTTCAAGTATAGATTCCAGGTATGAGTACCTACTTGGTGGGCCACGCTAGATGCAGGTCAACTCAATCATTCCGCAAAGCACACAGCAATCATCCGACTTCTCTTACATCTTTTGCTCTTTCCTAGTTCCAAATTTACAAAGTTATTCTTAATTATTTTCAGAAACAAAGTGTACATAAATTTAAAAATGATTTTCTCCATTTATTTTGTTCACTTTATGTTTTAAACCTTAGTTTACTTGTGTCAAAAAATATGATTTAGGGCACCCTGGACACTAGATTCTAAGAGCACTGGTGTAAGACTCAATTGAGATCAATATTATGGGAGTTATTTTGAAACTAGTTTCAAGACACCTAAAGTTTTAATTTTGAATAAAAGTAATTTATTTTTCAATGTTTACAGAATAATAACGGAGATGGTCTTAAAGAAAACACAAATATGGTTTATGAAATATATATTTATACAATACCTATTTTACATAACTATAAATTAAAAGAATCTATCACTTTCCAAAACACACCAAACCGACACAGCGACACACATAAACAAGAAAGCAAAGCGAGGTTGATTAATAAACTACTTGTAAAATGGCGGCGCCGCACATGCGCACTAAAATTGTGTTTTGGCGGCAGCTCTCTCCTTCGCTTCTGGTAGTTCCTTTATTCTGTGCTAGTAGTAGTAGTATGCGGGCGTTTGCCTCATTTCTTAAGTTTAGTTACTGTTATCATCACATTTTGTTTTAACTGTGTTAAAGAATTATCGAGTTTAATCCTTCCCATATTTTTTTTTTGCTACAGGCCCTTCCTACGGAGGCATGTGTCCCTGAAGAACGCCACTGTTCAGTTTTTCTTGAATAACTTTAAAGTACTTAATATAATTTAATAAAAATTTAATGTGATAGACACTGGTAAGGACCTTTTAAAATTGTGCCTTTGAAACATACTTATTTTTTTTAATGTCTAAATTGTTTACAACCTGTGTGATAAGAATTTAAAAATAATAAATCGAGTAGCTTCAACCTTAGTCTAAAAAAGGTACTCTTGTTTATTGTCGATAAAATGAATCGTTTACGAGAAAAAAATTGACCTATGTTCCCATATTGAACCCTCTTATGAAGTTTTTCAATAAGGTTCCTGCTGGGACACCACTACGTTTTTTTAAATTTTGCATTTTTTCGGATTAAACATTTTAATATGAAACTTTCCTGTTGAATGGCTTTCGAATCGCACTTTGCTGTCGAGAATCAAGGCGCTTTTTAGCGAAAATAAAACATGAATTCGTTTATTCTTCTTTTTCTCGTAAACGGTTTATTTTACTGACAATAAACAAGAGTACCTTTGTTTAGTTTAGTGTTGAAGCTACCCAGAGTTATTATTTTAAAGTTTTTATTGTACAGTGTCAAAAATGTAGGCATTAAGTTGTAAAGCTTAGCCCGCCCCTGGTAAATTAAAAAAGCTAAGTATGTTTCAAGGACACTATTTTAAGAGGTTCTTACTAGTGCCCATCACATTAAATTTTTATTAAGTTACTAGGTGACCCAGCAAACGTTGTTTTGCCATATGAATTATTCCTGGTGAATATTTTGGTAGTCGGCTTCGTTCCCATCCCTACTCTGCTGTTTACTTGGTGGGAAGCACAAACCTAGAGAAAATATAGACTGTGTCAGTGTCATATTGTTGGCGACCGCTAATTCATGGCTGCCCTAAAAGGACCATTATCACTAAAACTTGGTTTTATGCCAATTTACGTTGGTTGTATTGTAGCGTGAATCTCATTTGTTTACTGTGATTGGTCACATTCATGTCACATTCTTTAATGACATTTAAAATTACAGCAAGTTAGTTAATTTCATATTGCAATGCAGCCATCATATTTGCACAACCGCCAACATAAAGCAAATAAAATATATCAATTCTCTGGACTTAAGGTCCCTAGAAAATGCGACACCGACATTGTCTATATTTTTTCTAGGTTTGTAGTGAGAAGTGACACCGGTAGACGCCTGGCGGGGATAATTGATTTAATGATAATCGATCAGTTATCTACCAGGGTTAATAGTTATTTAAATGCAACAAGTACAAGAAGTAAGTGTTTATTGCACGCGACGTGAAATTGTCTTACGAGGCGGTCAGGCCGAGTAGGACAACACGTCAAGTGCAATAGGCACTTTTTGTACGAGTTGCATACAATATTTTTTCTACGTTTATGCAAAAACCAAAAAATGTTATTTAGATGACACTAACTCTAGGAAAATGTGACGTCGATTTGAACGTTTATGTTTGTCATGATGACAAAACGCTGTAGTAGAATTACAGATGAATGCAATAAACATTTTATTGCACTACTGCAATAAAAAACCACTTTTTCCACTAAATATAGTTCAATAAAGTTTTGTTTTTTGCATGAACGTAGAAAAAAATGATTAAATTTCTAAAATGGCTATTAAAACATAGGGGTTTGTGATAGAAGGGAGAAAATTAAGGGTTGTATGTATTTTTTAATGCCACATCAAAAAAAAAATAAAACATTTTGTCCAAAAAATAAAAAAATATGTTTAAGGCGGACCACCCTTATCACTTAGGGGTATGAAAAATAGATTACGACCGACGATTCTCAGACTTACCGAATATACATATAAAATTTCATAAAAATCGGTCAAGCCGTTTCCGAGCTGTGACACGAGAATTTTATATATAAGTATAGATATTAATCACGTAACACAATATGGAATTTTATCCAGGTAATATACTTATTTCATTTAAAAAATTGTGATATACTTTTACGTAACTTTGGGCTGATCACAACTTTTTTTTATTTATGTTCCTCGCCTGCCTAGGGCATTGGAACGGATACTAAAGCTTTGCAATGTATAATTTAGATAAAACGAACAATGTAAGACAAATAAGGGAAATTAATCATACAATTAAAATTCCATACATTCCTATATTATCAGAAAAGTTAAGAAGAATCGGTAATAAATTTAATATTCGAACAGTTTTTCAGACAACTAATACTTTACGATCATTTTTGTCTAAAACACGTCCAAAAAATGATATACAAAATTCAAAAAATTGCATCTACAGTATACCTTGTGAATGCAATAAACATTATGTTGGGGAAACGTCTCGGCCTATGAACATTAGAGTTGAGGAACATAAAAATTACATAAAAAAACGGGAATTTGAAAAATCCAAAATTTGCGAACACGCTTGGGAAAACGGTCATTTGATTCAATGGGGTTCGGAAATTTTAGAAAAGGAAGATAACGCAACAAAAGAAAATTAAAAGAGACCGTGATTATTTTGTTGAACGGAGATAAGTGTGTGTCTAACTGTTCAGTTAACATCGATCATTGTTGGCTACAGTTGTATTAAGAAGAAGTAACAATAAAATAAAAATCATTTAACATCTCTATGGAAGCAGATAAACAAATTTTAAACTGTCAAACTTGACATACGTTTTAAAAAAAATTTACTACGATTTTGAGAACGAAAACAGAGAGTTTTTCGAAACGTCAATAACACGAAAGTGCGCGATAGTGATGTGATTTTTGTTATTTTTTACTTATCTGCTTTTTTCAGTGTGAGATTTTTTGGTTAGGCACACTTAGTTTTTAAAAAAATAACCCTTGACTGTTCCGTTTGGCGCAAGGGTTTATTTAATTAATCTTTATTATTTTTCAGAAGTGTGGCAAAAACCCAACAAAACCAAAGAAAAGTATAATTTAGTATACAATTCAAACGTGTCAAATATTGCTATACATATTTATCCCATGCAAAAATCTAATTAGGTGTCACAAATTGACAACGTAAAGATCTATGAAATTACAGGCAAATTTTTATCAATGTGATGGTGCCCGTGAGATTTGTTCCGTTCGGTAGAAAGTGTGCAAATTGTATAAATTTTAATATCGACTGTCGCATTTGGCAAATACTTAGACGCCTTCCAGTCAACAGGCCGGCTCATAATTACATGACGGCCGCCGTCACATGCGGCCCAAGATGTTCGCGGCTCAGTGTCGGGCGGCCGCTACGGCAGGTGCGGCTCACCTGGGGCCCCTCGAACAGGCGGGCCAGGTGCCCCGCGCGGCACGAGCCGGGCCACATCTGCCGCCCAGTTGCGCATCGGCGGGCCACTTTTCGACGACGCGGTCGCTGCCGGAACCGCCGCTTTTTGTCGACTATCGATGACGCGATATTGGTGGGAAGTGTGTCTGGCGATGGTAATTTGTAAATCGTACCAGTTTTTACACTTTCTTCCTGGCTCCGGGCAAACCAGTATTTGTATGTCACTTCAGTTGGAATTACCTAAAAAGGAAGATATGGAGGGATATCCTGATTTATAGTAATTTATATGTGTATCTATCATTAACATATTAAATAATAAACGGATGTACTTCATAGTTATTTATTGTATAAGTGTTTTAAGTAGCATTTTATACATGCAAGCATGTTTAAACGCGAGAGCGTTGTTCGAGCGTTTAATATTCTTAAGTGGATAAAAGGTAATTAAAACACAAATGCAATACAATGTTTTATCCATAATCACATCACAATAATATTTGTGGAGTCAGAATTATTGGAATTTAATAAAACAATTCTATCAGAATTTGGTAAGAATGCAAGAAAGTAATCGTGTTCCTGTGGCTTGTTTTCGAAGAAGCTCAATAAGCAATTTTCTATTTATTGTCAGGGAAATCCAGGGAACATTACGAAAAAGTGTTCACCGAATTTAACGAATGGAGGAAAAAACGGAGAGCAATGACAATAAATGAAGAAGCCATACCATCGTTTTTTTAAATTTTAAGGAAAAATATGCAATCATCTATGTGGTCAAAGTATTCGATGTTGAAGGCTACTATAAAAGTCTACAAAAATATATAGGTATTGGAAAATATAACAAGTTTACTACTTATTTGAAGAGTGAATCGAGAAGATTCAAAGCAAAAAAAAGCTGCAAAATTTTAAACGGCACATATTGAAGAATTTTTGACTGACACTTCCGATAAAGAATATGCACGATTACAGTAATATCTGTTTATCTTTTACCTTGTTGTTAGGTATACATATAATGAACTTTGAATTATTTTAGGTTGCACTAATGATAGTTGTTTCTGGTGCCTGTTGATGCTGCGAATTCACAAATTTAAAAATTACTCACGTACAGGACGTAGTTATCTACTTGTTTCAATACCTGACACCAAGACGGGAGTTTCAAGAAAAAAGATACAGGGTGATGTAAAGAAACCAAGTTTACCGAATATCGACAATCGACAAAGGTTCGGCGGATATGAGTCAAATTCGGTGGAGTTATGTTTTAGAAGGTAAATACTTCTATTTTATAATTAGCTTCAAGTAATCTGTTTTAGGGCGCCAGTTACACTATACGAATTGCGTAAATTCTTGCAGATTTTTTTTTAATCTCTAACGGTTTTGACCGATTGACCTTAAATTGTGAAAGAGATTTATAAATACAAAAAAGTGTACTTCTCTTATATTGATATCTCAGTTCATTTTAGATATATTAGAGATTAAATATTGCCCTCTCCAAAGTAATATTGTAAAAAATTTAATTTAAATTGCGGTGGCTATGGACTAACGCATCAAGAGAATTATTGCTGTTGTTATTTAATGTTTTATAATAAGAATTTAGGTTTATTTGGTTGTATTATAGATAATATTACTCTCTAAAACATAATTCTATAACTTATATCTGCCCGTTTTCGAGTTATTGCCCTTTTAACACTAAATACCCTATTATTAGAAATGTATCAGATACAGTCTATTTTAACGTTTTACTATCTATATCATGTTACTGTATAGCCCATTAATTATTGGACACCCTGTATATAATTTATAGATGTATCAGTTTATAAAATATTATTAATTTTAATCTAATTTATTTAATGTTGTTGCTGTCGAATAAGGAACAGTTTTGAACGTCAATTTACTTTCTCGTAAAAGTGCCTTTATTAAGAAAAATGCGGTCGTGAATGATGATGTAATACTCTCACTAATATTGCATTTCTTCAAAAATTATTATTTTATTATGTATTGATCTATGTACTTACCTATAAATTGGATCACACTGTATTATGTTAGTATATTTTAATTTCAATACATATTCATTGAATAATAATAAATACACCATAAGTCTCTTCATAAGGACATATATTTTGAGTGCATAGCTGTTATGGCTTTGTTAATTAATAATCGAGTAAAAATATTGAAGTATACGACGCACAACCTAATTGTGCAATTAATTTACAAATTGTGCTAGGACCACACATAGCTCTGACTGACTCAATATATGTTTATCATCAGGACTGCATACCACCTGCATACCTACTACAATTATAATACCTCATATGATACAAAAAACAACAACAATGTTTTATTTTATAGATTAAATTTGTTTGACTAATTTTTGGTGTCTCTTTGTCCTAAAATACTTCATTCTGACATTTTGTATGAACTTTAATATTAAATTAACAAATAATTTCTCTTTTCATTAGTAGGTGATATGTTTCTTAGCCGCAGACTTTTGCCGTAAAGCAAATAAAATCTGTGTTCAAATTTAAATTCTAAATATGTATAATGAAAAGTTTGCGGATTAAGTCGCTATCAAATGAACTTAATTTTAAAACCATAGGTCCACGTTGAAAAATATTTGCAAGAGGGAAACGGGTCGGATGCTCAATTATAGATTTTTTTCCGAAAGGCAGATTAAAAATTATTTGTGCCAACTTTTAAATTTTTATCTTTAACTTGTTTTTGACTAAAAAGAGTTCAACTTTATCTGCGTAATTCAATGACAGAAATCACACATTTAATATAGCATCACAAATTATCCGTTTGACGTATTAGTAAGTCCAAGAGCCGCCACTGGTCTGAATATGAAATACAATAAACATAGCAAATCTCAACGTTTGTATGCGGTGTTCTAAAAATTGACGTACAACCCTAGAAAATTAAAGTCTTTATCAAGATCTCGTCGAAGAAAATTCCGTGGCGAAGGGTAAAATAAAACTCGGTTATAAATAGGCCTCCGTATCCGGAAACCAAGGTCGAGTGTTACGTAGAACTAATAATAGAGTTTCGGGGGAACCTAAAAGCTGATACCGACCCGTTATATAGACGTTCTGGGGCTGCAGAGCATAAAAAATCATTCAATGGCGGGTAAATGCTGAAGACGATGCGGCGGGTGGAACCAAGGTACGACCGGGCAAGTGCGAACTGATTTTACGCTGAGAAAAGGGTTTATTTAAAATATTTTTTGCCCATCGTGCTAGTGTCCAGCAGCATTAAGTTTGCGAGAATTTCTAAATTTAATACGAACTGGTAAACACTACCATATAGCAATTATTTTCGGTTCACTAACTTCATATACAGGGTGATTCAGTCATAATGTCATTAATTTTAAGAAGATATAGGGGAAATTGAGTATAACACGAATAAGCGATATAAAAAAAATTAAAATGCATATTTACGCCGAAAAAAATATTTTCAAATCGGATTTTAAACCCCCTTTTCAAACTGTAACTGACCACTGACTGCAGTTCAACTCGGTGTCGGCGTAACGTAACGTTGCCAAATTTATAAATTTTCCTATAGTCCCTACTTATTGTAATATTTAATTAATGATATCAAATTTTTTTTAAGAATGCAATTAATATATTAAGTTTCAACATAAAAAATATATTTTGTAACAATATTGAAATTACAAAACTCCAGCGGATCAAAACAAAACAATTCACATTTTATTAGATAAATAGTGAAATAAAATGCAATGCTAATTAGATTAATTATGAAGAGGGATTGAAACATTCTTGTATTCAAATACAGAGTATTTTAAAAAAGCTCATGCTGTCAACAAAAAAAACAGTAAGGGACATACTTATTCAGTGATCAACAATCCGGCAATCCGAGTCTTGACCTACCGTATTTAAGTCAATAATCTTGTTTTTAATAATGTCTACTCAATGAGAAGCGCTGCAGAGCTGCAGAACCGCTAAATAATAACAAAAACAAACAATAATTAAATTTGCATTTTTTGTAAACATCCAATGTAATCAGTAGGAAATCATGAGCATTTTATAATAAATGCCAACCGCAGTAATCGGCACCGAGATCAGATAGACTTAATCGGCACACTGAACACAGCTAAAAAGTTGGCAGTTCAAATTCAATCATTCGGGTCCGTTTTCCTATGCAGGCGAGAACGCCGTCGACTGCATCTGGAACAGATGCATCTGGTCCGACTTCTTTCACTTACTCATCCATCAGTCATTATTTTCGCGTGGTAAAGGTTGGTAAATTTCATATGTTTGTGTCGCCAGTGAAGTTTATAATTATTAATCAAATTTTCTATTTGCCTAAATAAAAATGCAATGCAAGTTGGGTAAAGCAAAGTAGAGAAAGACCGTGGTTATCCTCTGCTGAACAGAGCCGTGGAAAAATAAATAAGATATTTAAATAGACATTTGCGCCTGTGTTTTCTGGGTGCGTCTGAGTTATTTGGTACCTACTGATCATGAGTAATAGATTTGATTAACTTCATTCTGTTTTCAGGAACATGAACGAAAATGACTGAGAAAAAATAGGTATGCTTTAATCAAAATTATTTACTGTGTAAAATTTTGCAGAGCTTTTGAACTTGCATTAAGAGGGCATAATGAATGAATTTTACATCAGAAGTTGACAAAACGCTTAATAATAATACATTAAAAAATGTTTAAAGGTACCTCAAAGAATATACAAAATGCATACATTTTACATTCCAAACAAGAAGTTTGTCACTAGAAAGAGAATCTATCACTTCTTTACTGAACATGCTATTATTATATGCATGTCGGTCAGTGGTCGCGCGGTATAAGGCCCTTTCTGCGGGTATGGTAGGGTGGAATAATATTAGCTTGGGTCAATGTGAGAGATTGATACCGGTTGATATTTGACTACCCCCCTAATTAATGAGGTTTTCCAGGTTTCCCTCATTCCTGCACTGAATAGTGGTTAGGGCCTACCAACGTAAGTCGTTCCTGGGCGCAAATGCGGCCTGCTTAATAATAATATGTCGCCCCCTCTCCCGCACAAGTCTCCGACTTTTGGGCTAATCTCTGTGATTAGTATGAGGGGTAGATATATTACTATTATTATTATTATTATGTAGTCCTGGCAACACTGCTGGACTTCTATACAGCTTCAATACAAGTACGCGTCATCAGAAAAGTTGAAGCGTACCTAGAGGGTTGTGTTATCGATTGCTGTGGGGTGATTTGTTTATCTTTTGAAAGGTCGAGTAAATATTTTTCCGATTTTTTGTCTTTATTAGAATACGTGGTTAAAATTTATGACATTATGACTGAATCACCCTGTATATGGGTCATAGATTAAAAATCATCTGGTAGTATCTAGCCTCAGGAAGCAAAGCGTTACTTTATTATTGAATAAAAAGAATAAATACTTTCTAGATAATACAACTGAAAATATAGGAAAATTGATTTATATTAGCTTAAAGACCTTTGCAATACAGTAGAAATCTAAAAGAGCTAATAACTAGTAAAAAATATATAAAACAGAACATAGTTTCAGCGTTTTAAAGCGAACAATCTAGAATACACAACTATGCAAGTTTATGTTATAACAATATTTACATCTACAGTTAAATTTACAAAAATATGTATTTTGAAATATTTCTGTGCCTAAAGATTTGTTGGTTAGAACTCTTTGTGTCGTTAACTAATAATAAACTAATAGCTGGAATGTTACATGTATTCAATTCAAATAACCATTTCTTTCAGTATATAAGACAGACAATGAACAAACTCGATCAAGAAGGCTTCTAAGAAGGTAACTGTCCAGGTGCAGGTAATGCAGCTGATCGACAGGTGGCGTCGCGTAACACACACGCCTCAATTCATTAGCGCTGCGTTTAAATTAAATACTTATAATTCGATTAATCGACTTCAGTCGGCGAGCAATGGCGTGGGCTGGATGGTGGATTTTCTTCTTTGCTGAATTTTATATGAGGATGTCATACATTGGATTGCCATCAAACAAGAAGTATTATAGGGGTGAAAATAAAGAATATGAATTCGATGAAAAACACATGAGTAATGGTCTATTTTTTCACGGTAAGAAGTATGTAAGACTTAAATATTTAATAATAAAATAATAATTTTCGTTTTATAAAAAAAGTTTTTGAGTCATATTAAATGATTAAAATATAAACAAAAAAATATGTCTTTTTTCAACTGGTACTGATATATCATATGGCAGTGAAGTTTTAGAACTAGTTATGAGTTTTATTAGAATTATTAGAAAAAATTTAAAATATGGTTCAGAAAATAGAATAAAATTACTTTTAGTGGTAATTGGAATAGCTTTGTATAGCAATATTGTTTAGAAACCATTTCCCAAACTGCGTGGCGCTGCTATTAAACGGATGGTGGTAAAGTTCCGCACAATATTCATAATTTTCTTAGAATATTCTTAACAGGAGTTTCCTTTACATAAAAAAGGGCATTATGTAAGGGCTGCTTCATTTTTTTTCAGCATAAATAAACGTATTAAGTTTCTTCAGTAGTACCAACGGCATCCAATAGAAAATGTATGTTTAATACAAATTTAAGCTAAAGCAAAGCACGACTTTTATTTATGACAAATTTTAAAGATGTTCTAAAGTGAAAAGGCTTTTTTTACCGTTACGGCTGAATATTCAGGTTAGTGTTACAGAAGATAGTTAAGTTACAGTAATTTGATGAAAATAACTTGATGGCATATTGGTGTGATTGAATTACCAATTTATTTATGCTTGTTATAGTTGTTTATTTAAATATTGGAAACATTGTTATATATTAAAACTACAATAATTATTTAAATTTGAAAAGTTAAAACACGAAATTTATTCAGTTTTACTTATTCCGTAAATCTATTATGATTCTCTATGTTCCTGAATGATCTTGAGGTGCCACTGGTTATTTCTGATAAAATATACTTTTTGAAATGTTCTTATTGACGATGCTTTCCTAGATATAACCTTCAGCCGCACTAGTTACCTCCGCTCCACTGTTAGCGAGGAAGGCGAGGAATTTTTGCAAAACTGTTATGTCAACTGGTTGGACCGTGCACTTACCGTGGTTATAGTAAAGGAAAAATGTATTGTTTTTTACTTGTTTGGATGTCAATCGTAGATACTTATGATACATTTTATATCCGTTGCACTCTGATACTACGATTTTGTAAAGTTATAACCAAAATTTTGCCATCTTTTATATATTTTACAGTTAAGCTGCATAATTCTGCATGGCATTTAAACCAAATAATTAGTACCACTTTCATTAACAAAAATTGGTCATCTAGAGCCTCTTTTAAGCACACAGGTTTTCCATAGTTAAAAGTTTTGATTTCTTTAATTCAAATTTTAGTCAATGCTGGTAGTTACAGGTAGATGACCTGTTCACTTGAGACTAGTTTTTAGAAAACTTGATTAAGCTGTTACAATTTACTAGTTTATATATCCTCTATTTTATGCAAGTTCTGTATGGAACAAGAGAGTTTTTATCTACCATTAGTGATTTTTTTCTGTAGGACTGCTTACCTCTTAAATTCGGTCATATACTTACTGCAACTCTTTTCCACTCTTCATCCTATGATGCGTTATAGGTGTAAAGTTAGAGACGTCTGTATTGCTCATTATGTACAGGGTGTCTCAAACTCTATAGTATAAGCCTACTGTGAGGATAGAAAAAATGTAAAGAAAATTTGGGACACGTGGTGTTAAATGGGATGTGGTAATCGCCATTTTCAATCGAAAATATTATCTTTAGGATATGACAGAAACGACTAATCAATTTGTCATCAATTCTATTTTTTTCCTGAAACATACCTAAATTTTGTTCCTGTTGAAAAGCTCTCTTTTTATTAGACATTTTTCTGTTTTTTTTTTATATTAATATAATATATAATATATACAGGGTTAACTATGAGTTAGTACAAATATTTCAAGAGGGGATAGGAAAAAATAAGAATTAACGGAATCACCCTTCAAAAAAATTCTAAACTTATTTATAAAGCCAAAAAAATTATTTCCGATATTATTTTAAATCCTTATTTAACGCCGCCAATGCTTGTTGGTTGCACTCTACAAGCGTGCAACAGTCGCAATAAAGATATTTGTGTTGAGTGCAGATAATTTTCCACAATATAGTTCGCCGGTTTGGTTTTCTAGGTTATGGGACAAAACTGCCGCGGTTAAACGTCTCTTATTCCTTTGGTTCGATTTTGTTATAATAAATAGGCATCTAATCTATCTAATTGTACCTACGGGAAGTGTCTTTTATCGGTAGTGAGTGGCTGTAATGAGCGAATATGTAGTTCTACCAGTATATAACGAAATATGGAAACGAATGCAAAATACTGGAGCTAAGTGGATTAACCTATCTATCAGGTATTATTACTATTAAGAAAGTTAATTTTCGTTTCTGCATTTAGAAATGCTGCAAAAAACCGACCGCATGACAGTAGATATTGTTGACAGTTGTAAGTTTTATCTATGGATCTAAGCCATCTCAGTCAGTTCTTATCATAGGCGCCGATTTTCCGTAGGAAAAAAGGGTTTTGTCCCATTTTTTAAATATCGAGCTAAAATTCTGGAATAATTTTTGTACCTATTGTCTTTTAGGCTTCCCTGTGCACGTGGTTAAAATTTTTGTACCTAGAGATAGTTAACCCTGTATATAAAATTATAAGCAATATCGTCATAAAGAGTCTTAAAGAAATACCACGTAAAAATTACATTGGCGGTAGATCAAGTAGTCGTTGGAAAATAATTGAATGTTCTTTGTTTAAAGTGCATAAATCTCATTAATAATAATAATAGGGTTAAACCTGATAAGTCTTTAACACAGTTGAAACAAAAGGTAATAATAACTAAATTTAAATAGTGAGGCAAAAGCCCTCATTCTACAAACATATTACATTCTATTCTCTATATGATCTCGTCTCATTTCAAGACCCATATTCAATATCCAGCTGATTTCTTTGTGAGCACCGTTTATTAACGTTTCTCCGTTTAACTCATTACAAGCGTTTCTCATTTTTTCTTTCAAATGAGTAATATCTCGCGAAGGTGTTTTGTATACCTTATTATTTAAAAGCTCCCATAAAAAAATCGAAAGGTATTAGATCTGGTGACTTTCGTAGCCACTGAATAGGTCCATTAATCCCAATCCATTTTTCAGGGAAAGTGTTATCTAAATATTGCTGCACAATCTTGGCCTTGTGGGAAGGAGCTCTGTCGTGCTGAAACCATACATTTCTCCTTAGCTGCAAAAGCACATTCTCCAGAAGTGCAGGCAGATCTTCTTGTCGGAAATTTAGGTAACTCACGATGTTCACTGTATGTTCATAAAATAAGACTCAATTAAGTGCCTACCGATGATGCTGCACCATACATTTACCGTTCGTTGCGCTTGTTTGGTAAACCATTACTGACAAACCAACTTTCCTCCAAAGAACGTGACAAAAAGGTTCTGATCAACAGTTTCTACATTTACTACAATTTGACCTATAAAATTAAGCCTGTTTTCAATGTGACGCTCTGGCAATTACTGAAAATTGTGAATTTTGTTGTCATACCCATTAGTCTTTAAAATTTATTGAACGGTTGATTTATCCAAATTCAGTTCCCGGCTAGCTTGCCGTATAGAATTTCGTGGATATTGTTTGAAATACTGTAACAGTTTAGCTGTTGTTGTTTCTTACCCTTTGGTCAATTATTTGATTCTTCCGAACAGAAAATTCATCTTCATTTCCTCGCAAGGTCGCCACCAATCTTGTAAATCTCTATGATCAGGAATGAGGCGGTCTGGACCTTTCTTCATATAACTCTACAGTTCTTATTGAATTGTTTTGTAACTCACCGTAAATTAGCAACATATCAACTTTTCTGAATGAGAAAACATTTTGTAAACACTGATGAAGTTATTAGTCCTGCCAAATCCCAAAAAATACTTTCGATTGAAAATGGAGGATACTTCATCCCATCTAACATCATCCAAACTTTAAAAACTTTAAATTTTTTGTATCCTCACGGTAGGCCAGTGCTATCAAATTTGAGACACCCTGTGCAGGACAAATACAGAACTCATTTTCTATAATTTAGGTATCCGAGTATAATTCTGCATTGAAACGTAGTCAAAATTTAAAAACTTATTATTATGTAAATGCAAATTTAAAGTAAAGCATAATTTTTCTGGATGGAAGAATTACTCTGTACAGTAGTTCCAGTAGCGCTTATAATTAATTTGGTAGCGGTCGGTACGAAGTAACGTTTACGTCCGTACACGCATTTGGAATTCGCCCCGAAGAAAAGCTTCTGATATCCAGTGAAAAGTCGGCGGTTATGAATTATTTATAAGACCAGCTTGTGCTTAATTAACACTTAGTGCACGCGATGAAGCGTATTCCTACCGGAGCGGTAGCCGGACGGTCGCATCGGCCAGCCAGGCTGCTATTTATAAACAAAGCGATGTAAATGGAACAAATTGTTAAAAAACCGAATCGATCTCGGCATCAAATGTCTGCTGAGATTAGTATTAACTAGTAGAACTGGTTTACTAATTACCTAGTGGATTGAGGCCGTTTATAATGCGAGTCTACTCCTTCGTTTTGTTAAAAATCTGACTACTAAGAAAGAGCAATGCATATGTGTTTCCAATACTGTATTGGAGGAAATTGTGTAGAGTTTAATGGTTGCGTATTATTTTCAAAATAAAAGAAAAAGAAGAATACTTTTTTTTTTTCTAAATATTTGTTAAGGGATTTGCGATATTTTGAAGAATAATTATAGATTTTGAGCAAAACTGTGCAGGAAGCATTGCAAACACTAAATAAAATCAAAACGCTGTGTGTGCTAGAAGATTGTAGACAATATTGATATTATTGACACTCTGAGGATAGTAGCTACCAACCATAATCGAATATGAATCTCTATATACCCAATCGCCAAAAATCTAGAGAGTGACCCATGTTATAAACCCGCTCACAATTTATAGCAGCCGACAAAAAGAAACGTACGTGCAGCCTGTACATTTTCTTTCTATAAAATCGTGTGCCGCAGATCTCTGAGAGTATTCCCGATTACAGCTTTTGTTGCAGCAAATACGCATGCCTCAGATTGAAGAAGTTAGCCTTCTAATGGTTTTGACGAATTGACGAATCAACCTATTCCAGCGCTATTATGGGCGGGTATATCTTTCCGCTAATTTAATTATGAATGTAGTTAATATATTAGTAATTTTGTGTTTTTAAAAATGAAGATTAATTCAAGCTCTACAGCGTATTCTCAAAATCGTAAACGCCCTAGTTTAACGCGTAAGGAATATTGGATGATGACATGTACGAAGGATTCAGGGCCAAAATGGGTTAAAATATGAGCGTAAGTGATGTTAAAATATGTAGTTCATTGACAAGAATGTACGTGAGTAGCAATTTATGTATAGTGCACAAAAGAGGGGCAAAGAAGAACAACTGCGAGACGGAAAATAGTGGAAACTCACGGAAGGCAGTTAGTATTTTAAAATGAGTTTTTGACAAAAAAATTGTGTAGATATCTTACAAGATAAAACTTTGTCTAGAATAGAAGGGTGCATTTGCGAATTATGCGTGAGATTTGAATTGTGGCATGTGAATATCCGAATAAAATGAAATCGAAAAGAGTTATACTAAATACGAAATAGTGATATGGCGAAGAAACTATTTAAAGTAAATATTAGAAGGTCGGAATATGAATCTAGAAATATATTAAATTTTGACGAAACATGGATATATGAAGGTCATACGGAGTTAATGTGTGACCGTTATAGTAACAGTGCTAGTAACCAATAGTCAATAATGTGTATATATACTTGTATTTTAAAGACTTTCGTCCTTATAGACGCAAAATTCGTGAATATTTGCACGATTCATTTAATTAGGTATTTATCTCTATTTGTAACGAATTTAGCCGTACGCACTTTAATTCTATTACTGGCACCGACCAGTTACCTAAGTCACGACATAATAACCCGGAAAACCACTATACTTATATGAAATAACATCACCAGTCGTGAAAGCCTCAAAACCACGGTTTAGTCACGGTACAATGTGTTTGTGTGTAGCTGTATAACAGTAGCTGTTAGTGTGGAAATTTGTTTTCCAATAATAATAATAATATTCCCGACTTTGCCTTAAATTTTGAATATGTGACAACAACGCTCTAGTGTTTGTGGTTGTTTAACACAATAGTCTGTTAAAAAAAATCAATTTTCACGACCAAATTTGGAAGAAAATATAATATATATTTTCAAAGGTCAAAGGCAATCTGCATATAAATGTAACCCTTGTTATAACCCAATAATTATTCCAGAGAATATTATTTTTAAAATGATTAAAGTGAGCGAATTTTGTATAGTTACGTATATAAAAATGCATGGTCAACTGTGCACCACGCAATACCAATATAAGTAACTATTATATTATCATTGTAAAGAAAAAAAATAAAGCAATTTCATGGCATAAAAATACACAGAGTGTTCCATTTAAAGAAATATATGTTTCGGCCATATTTTAAAAAAGACTCTGCCAGTAGTAATTTCCATAATTCCAATAGCCTCTATTCGTCTGTCTCTTGTAGTTTCCAAGGTACCTTGCAATTACAATGAAATTGGAACATACTGTACAACATAAGTAGTAGTAGACTTATATAGAATTATTACTAAAACTTACTGTATTTGGTTCTGAAACGTTCTGTATATGAACCGTTCTATACCTGGAACAGAAGTAAACTTGATGGTAGGAAAACCTTAGACAACAAAAGTTGATGGATTTGTTGTAAAATAATCTACCTGACTTATTGGCAAAATAATGTTGTAAATATTTGGAGAGATGGCTTCCGAAACCCATCCCAAATTAAAAGATTTATGATCATTTTAAGCAACTTCACAAAAGGTATAGAGACTATGTTATGGACAATAACAAGGTTTCGAAACAATTTACCGAACAATTTAGAGAAATAGAGTTGTTTGACCGGTTACGGTTATTATTAACTGTATGTTTTCTATTCCTGTTCAGTGATCATATTTTCTGCTACACTTTCATTATGCTTCCAGAAAATTGCCGTGAACAAAACAAATGTCTTTCAAATGTTTTGATACTTTAGTTAAACTTTACTATTTTATTTAAACTTTTGGCATTCCAGAGTTTTTAGTATTTTGTTATTAGTTTCATGTGACATCTAAGTATGTAATACAAAATATTGAACGGTATACTTCTACGGTGCTTTTAAGAAATATGTTGTATGTAAATATAGTAAGTTGATATATTTTGTGGAAAAAAAGTTCAAAATAAAATTTATAAAGAAGTCTTAATGTCTTATTAGTAGATTTTTTGCAACAATTTCTTTACTTTGAGATAATCACATTACATGAAACATAGCACCTTAGGGCATTACAAATCTAAAGTTTATTAGCATAAAATATAAGTCAATTTCAAAGAAGTTAAATATCATTAAAAATCAGTCAGAACGTAAAAAGTGTAACTTTCAAATTGTCCAGAAAAATAATACTTTTACGAGATACAAGTGCATGAACTATTTTTAGTCATTAACAATATTTCAGATTACAAATTCAAATACATAATACATGGATGTAATTATAAAATCACACGTGACGAATCTATTTTAAAAATTCTTTCTAAAATAGTAGATTAATGCTGTTAGAACTACCATTTTGTTGAAACTATTAATTCAAGAACAATATCGTACATCGTCATTTATCTAATTATATTCCAAGCTCTAAGATTACTGGGTTCATTTTTAAAGAATAAAACATTCCTTCAGGTGTGCGAAAAAGCAAGTTATATAATTTATTTGATTTAATATACAGGGTGTCCGAAATATGAGTGTCTTAATTTTGCTGAATTCAAATAACTTCTGTCGCTTGTAAAAGAAGCGTTTACCGTACAAACGCTTCATAGCCAGAGTTTTGATTAGATTTGCCATAAATTAACATGTCATGCAGATGGCATTATTATTCCAATTTTGTTTATGTACACTCACAAGTATCAAAGAAAAGCTAGAGAACAGCAAACCGCACTGCAATACAATAACTAATATTACTTTTAGGATAACAGCAGCAGCCTGACATGTTACAACATTGTCGAACGTTACAGTACATTACAGTTTTAATGAGGTTTTCCGAATTTTTCCGATAAAAAATACGTTAGTAGCTTCTACTTAACCTAAATTGTACCTTAGTTTGTAATTTGTAATATAGTTTTGCTAATTATTATAGTTGTATTTTTATTTTTGAAATGTACTTGTAGACGAACTATTCGTTTTGGACTTTTTTTCATAAGAGCTTTTTGTTGCTAGATGGATTATGCGCCCTAAACATAGTTTTTGTATGCAAAGTCAATTTGACTCTTAATTACTGTCCTTAGACCTATAACGTAATATTCAGTTTAATTTTTTTTTTTAATTCTTATGTACTGTTTCTTGACATGCAAATTATTCTTAATTTTCATAATAAACCAGGATGGAAAAGAACGGCTTGTTTTTCTAAATCTTGGCACACATAATGAGGTTTTCCAGGTTTCCCTCATTCCTCCACTGAATAGTGGTTAGGGCGTAAGTCGTTCCTGGGCGCAAATGCGACCTGCTTAATAATAATATGCCGCCCCCTCTCCCACACAAGTCTCCGACTTCTGGGCTAATCCCTGTGATTAGAATGAGGGGTAGAGATATTATTATTATATTATTATTATTTGTCCATAATGTTATATAGTATTGTATTAAACACGTTATAAATAAAGTATAAAAAGCTTCATCAGCATCAACATAATATTTCAATTGTGACCAGTCAGTATTATAATATTCGTTTGTATAATTGAGGGAAATTGGCTTGTCTGAAATTATAGGCCTTAGAATCCTATTAAAAGGAAAAATCTAAGAACTGTATTCAACTTACAACCAATATTTAACAAAGGATGATGAACCTCTTTTGCAACAAATGGTAGTTTATCCCTACTAACATCACAATTGAAATTTCTAAAGATCAAATACAACATTATACCATTTGCATTAAATACCCTATTTTATCGCATTTAAGTTATTGTATTACTAAGTTTTATAAAACTGTTAGGTTTTGTTACTTCATATTACAAGGCCATTTAGTGTACGATTTTTTTAAATTGATATTAAAAAACAGCTTTCCAACGATATACTTTAGATACAACACTGACGGTCTTTTTTCAAATTCACTATTGCAGTAGGTACCTTTTATTTATTACTCCGATGTGATTCCAAGAATATCTAAAATTACTATTCGGATACTTAAAAGAGCCTGAACAGGCCTGAAGGAAAGGGACATTTGTCCACAAGCTCCCTCGCAACCCTTTGAAAGTGATTTCCGAACTGACCGATGGTCACGCCAATTCATCATTCCGGGAAGACCCTTCACGCCGCTTTTTATTTTAGGCCAATGTGCGAACACAAAACAAGCCCTCCTGAATAGTCTCACCGTTTTGTAGGAACGACCGCTGCAATTTGTTTGGTAAATACAATAACGGAGAGGAGGTAGCGATTTCGGAAATATCTTCCCTACAATAGGTGCAGATGTGACAACTCGGTGTCCCGTTTAAGGAATAATAGATGGCCAAGGTTAAGGCTGGAGTCAGTGCGGTCTTGGGAGTAGTCAAGATTTTGTTTTAAAGGTAAGGTCACTTGTGGTGGTTTTTAAGACCATTGGCTTGAAATATTTTAATTTGTTTTTTTTTTTTAAATCAGCTAATATCAAAAAAATCTTAAGCATATTAAATATACAGGGTGAGTCGGAAAGAATGGGCCAACACTAACATGGAAATACTAGGCACCAAAATATTATGTTTGAGCTCATCATGCCTGTTTAAGAAATACGGGGTGTTCAAGGTGTAAATTTTGTTCTAAAATTTCTCAATAATTGAGAAAGTTATGATAGCATAACTCTGAAAATTGATAGTGTTGGATTTTTTGGTGTGAGAATTACGAATTTGGAGCTTATTTTGACGTTGCTCCTAGAGGGTGCTAGTTTCACCGTATTATTTAGATAAAGCAAAACATATTTTCTTATCTATTGAGCTATGCTTAGAAAAAAAAATTTTAAAAATCTAAAAGAACTTTTTACATAAAAAATGTTCTCTTGTTTAGGTCGAATAACTTTATCCTTTTCTGAGTTATTTGTATTTAAAAGTTTCAGTGTATTTTGTGGTTGTTTCCTTTCAGGCGCTGATATTGCTGTTTCTATTCTAAGTCGGCGTTTGTCACATTTTTATGTCAATAAATATTAAGGGATTTTGCGTGCGTGTGATTTATTATCCCTGCACAATTTTTAGCTAATGATCAAAAAATGCCGCGACATAATAATAAAATTTAAACCTTGAACACCCTGTATTTCTTAAATCAGCGACATTCGTATAAGGTAAGATAATGATGAGCTCAAATATTATATTTTGGTGTCTCGTATTCCAGCTTAGTGTTGACCCATTCTTTCTGACTCACTATGTATATATTGAAATAAAATATTTCAATATTCTTTTTTGCTT
Organism: Monochamus saltuarius; assembly: GCA_025584915.1. Taxonomy (NCBI): domain Eukaryota; kingdom Metazoa; phylum Arthropoda; class Insecta; order Coleoptera; family Cerambycidae; genus Monochamus; species Monochamus saltuarius. The sequence goes on from CM046728.1 coordinate 30,585,576, forward strand.
ATACATTTTTATTATTAGTTCATATACTAATATTAATTTAAAGGAATTAAACAACATAAGCTCTTTGGTACTAAATGTCTAAGTACCTACATATTCTAAACACTGTAGTACTAATTAATTCCTTTACTAAAAGTAAAAAAATATCTATTCAAATATATGTCACAATTTTCTTTAGTTTTTTTGGGTTTTTGCCACACTTCTGAAAAAATAATAGAGATTAATTAAATAAGCCCTTGCGCCAAACGGAACAGTCAAGGGTTATTTTTGAAACTATGTTTGCCTAACCAAAAAATCTCACACTGAAAAAACAGATAAGTAAAAAATAACAAAAATCACATCACTATTGTGATTATTTTGTTGAACGGAGATAAGTGTGTGTCAAACTGTTCAGTGAACATCGATCCTTGTTGGCTACAGTTGTATCAAGAAGAAGTAAGTAACAATAAAATAAAAATCATTTAACATCTCTATGGAAGCAGATAAATAAATTTTAAACTGTCAAACTTGACATACGTTTAACATTTTTAATACGATTTTGAGAACGAAAACAGAGAGGTTTTCGAAACGTCAATAACACGGAAGTGCGCGATAGTGATGTGATTTTTGTTATTTTTACTTATCTGTTTTTTCAGTGTGAGATTTTTTGGTTAGGCAAACATAGTTTCAAAAATAACCCTTGACTGTTCCGTTTGGCGCAAGGGCTTATTTAATTAATCTCTATTATTTTTTCAGAAGTGTGGCAAAAACCCAAAAAAAAAAAACTAAAGAAAAACTAAAACTATGCCACAAATAAATAGCTTTAGACAATATCAGTCACAGGTCACAAGTTATTGTAGTATGTTAAAATTTTATATACCACCGCAAAATAAAATATGAAAAGGTTAAAAAATTGTTAAAAAATCATGCAAACAATCTGAAACTGAAATCATAAACTCAAGAAATATTGTGAGTTAAAAAATGTCAAAACTATAGTACAATAAAATGTATATGTCGTAGTCATTGGGCGTAATTCGTCATTTCACGGAAAGCCTAGTCATTGGCTGTATTGCCGGCAAAGGCTGTAATGAAATGCATAGTTCTTTGATTGACTGAAATTTTACGTCATTTCACGGATTGCCTGTTTAATTTTCGTCAAACAAAGTAAATGGTTAATCGATTACACGTTACGGCGCTTGACAGATTTTTGTTTAGTCATTTGCTGAATATTCTGTAAATGTAAGAGTATATGTAGAAAAATGCAAAATAGACAGTAAACAAAATATTTTTATTTTGGCAAAATATTAGTTCTGTTCATTTGGAACAATGCGAACATATGTTATAAATCATATACCAAATGGTGAATTGAATAATAGATCAAAATCTCTTAGATGAATAAAAAAAATCTATAGACTTAACGTAAATGAAAATGGCTCTCGAATAGTTGTAGGTATAAACATATTATTATATACAGGGTGGATACGCGGTAATCACTCCCTATTTTTGTCCCTCATTAGTCGAAATACGAAAAACTGTGTAAAAATCAAAGATAAAGGAACTCTTAAATATTTTTATAGCAGAAAGTAAAAATATTGCATTTCCCAGATGTATATAGGTTTAACTTTTATTTTATTTAATGAAACACCTTGTACACCATCAACTTAACTTTTTAAAAATATATTATACATGATATTTATCTTTTAATGTTTTCCAGATATTACGTGTTTATTGTTAATATGCAACATCATATAACTCATGATATATGATATCATTTTTAAATGAAAGATATAAAGTTAAGCATTTTAATTGGGAATTAGGTTTTAATGGAAAATAAGGATACTTATGTAAAATTTAGTTATCAGCTTTGGCTTCAACAAGAAGGTCATATTAAATGATTCTTATAAATTTATTTATTTTATTTTTCATATACCTTTAAAATCTTTAAAAATATATCAGCTATATGATGATGCATATTAACAATTAATATGTAATATATCAAAAACCGTGAAAGAGAAGTATCATGCATAATATAGTTCTGAAAGTTAAATTGGCGGTCTTTTCAATGGCGTAAAAATATAAAGAGTGTTCCATTTAAAAACACATTCAAACAATAACGGAAAACAAGGAGAGGAGGGCAATTTTCACGTGTTCACTGTACATATTAAGATCACTCTGTACATATGGCTATTCATTTACAATAAAAAAAGTTGAATTATTAGTTATTACGATCCGAAATTCTACACAACACAATTCAGCAAATGACTAAACAAACGTCCGTCAAACGCTGTAACGTGTAATCGTTTAATATTTTACTCTGTTTGACGACAATAAAACAGGCAATCCCTGAAATGACGACAAACTTCAGTCAAACAAAGGAATACTGATTTGATTACAGCCTTTGCCGGCAATACAGCCAATGACTAGTCACGGAAAGCCTAGGCTTTCCGTGAAATGAATTACACCCAATGACTACGACATATACATGTTTTTCCTTTCTTTACTTTGTGGAATGATAGAACTTGACAAAATAATAGGGATCTTTCCTAAAACATTTGTCTCTATGGTACTCCGTTTTCCTGATACAGAGCATTCAATTAAATATATACAGGGCGATTCAAAACTTATTTAAAAAAAAATTGAATGTACACTATTGCAAATACAATTTTGTAGAAAAAAATCATTGGTCAGTTGGAAAATGATTTAAAAAATACACTTCTGCACGGCACTGAAAACTGGTCCACTATAAAACCTAACAAGGCGAAGCATGTAATCGACGACCTGACAAAATATTGAAAGAAATTCTTAAGGAAAGAAATACATAACGTTTTATAACACCTCATTATAGAGCAAATTCAATTGCTTTTGCCCCTATTGTTATGAATAAATTAATAGAATTAATTTGTGGTTTTAATTAATGAAATAATTTGATACACCTGATGTTACAAAAACAAAATTTTAGGCCCGTCTTATCCAGATTCTTGTCCGTTTGAACAAGTTATTGGCAGCCGCTATGGTACGTTTGGGTAAATCATCAGTAGTATCCATTTTGGTGCGATACACTTCATTTTTCTAAAATCCCGATAAAAAGAAGTCCAAAGGATTTAAAGTCAGGAGATCGTGGCGGCCATGGCATCGGTCCTCCTCGTCCATTCCCTTGGACACATTGTACATGATGCGGATATAATTGAGTCTCGTGTATAATACGTCACACTGCTGCACTACGCCGTAAACGCCCTAAACCCCTTCCACGATTCTGTTGCAAATTTTACATGTCACGCCCGCGTTGCACTACACTTTCACTCACTGCATATCGCGGTAGAAGTAACTGCATTTGGCACATGTTTACGGTGAAATCGTTCTGCTAAAGCATTTTTACTTTACCGTAAATTAAAACAATATATTATATCTATCAAGTTTGAGTTGCTATACACGTAAGCCATGTTTGACACTTGGAAAAGTAATTTTTTTTACATTATTGGCTCCATTTTTCATGACTCATCTGTTTCCAAATTTTTTTAGATAAGCTGTATATTGTACACCTTGTATATTAATTTATTTATTATCTACTAAACAAAAAAATATTTTTATTAAAACATGGTATGCATTAATTACAATCAAATGTTAATATTTTGAACTAAAGACAGTGGCGTAGGTATGGAGTTTTGTTCACTTTTGAACCCTCTAAACTTCTACGCCAATGGGGAAATGTATTTTTTTGGTACAAATTTGAATTTTTTTCTATTTACTGAAAAAAGTTTATTGTTAATTAGTATTATTAAGTATTTTTGTTGCCAAACTTGTTTGTTTGATTGAAATTAATTTATCTACATAGCAAAAAGTACCCTTAACATGTTACAATAGTATCTTAAAATTTAATTAAAAACGTTTTCCATTATTTTTTATTACAACTTTAGAGGTCTGTATCTAGTGAAATCTAGTAATCTAGTTAAATTAGATTCATATAATCTGTTTTGACCTTTTCACCTCTAATTTTTGTGGCATAAGATTGGCCATACATTTGATAATAGTAATGAACAATATTAAATACAGTATGATGAGTCCGCTCTATTTTCTAGTTTAATAATAATTGTTTCAAAAATTGTCAAGCGAAGAAAAAATTTTTGAAGTTAAATTATCCATCTATTGACACTGTACAAACCTTCAAAATAGGAAATAGGTATAAAATAATACAGTGCAGGTCATTACACCATCCCGTCAATAAATTTTATTAATATTTGTTTCAAAACATGGCTATTCCCTAGTATTGATCCTGTGTCAAATGTATTTAGGAAAAATTGGTATTTTTATATTTTTTTATTTTGCTTTCAATAGAAAAAATAAAATTTACTGTCACCGCATATATTTTCCAATTATTACTTTTTATTTATCGATATGCGTGACTTTTGATAACATAAGGTAAATTACTTAATTATGTACAGCAAGTGTATGTATTCAAGAATTAGTTTTTGCAAACAGGCAAATATACATAAACCTTAAACTTGTACTGAATCAGATAGTGCTCCTTCCTCATAATTCAACAAATAGAATATTGTCCTACCAGCCTCCTAGGACTACTCCCATGATTATTGCAGTTGTTTACTAGTCGATGGCAGTTTGTGGTAAAGCAGGGTGCGGGTTGTGACAACAACCCCGCCCGCACACTTCTGGAATAGCCGCTTTTGCCTTTTAGGTACCCTTCAGCCATTAGTAAATTCGTCCAATCGTCCTTAAAAATTACTTGCGCATTTTATTAGATGTTATTTGTCCATTTACATACATACCCATTGTTTTAGTGTTACTTTGAGAACATGGCAATTGGTCATTAATAAGAGATTTTTTTAATAATAGAATAATATCATTTCATAACTTATCAGTTATAAAAATTTCGAATCTAATAATTTAAGCTAATCTCGTCCTTAACGTTGACACACAGGTACCAGTTTTCGCCACCACCAACAATTTGCATCAAAAACAGTCAATACTGTAGACAACTTTATTGAAATAGTAAGAAAATAAAATGTTAATATCTATTTTGTAGAAAATTATAAAGTGACACTTATTGTGATCACAGTATTTGTATAATCGACTCCGCTTGAAAATTTATAGTCATTAGTATCAGTGATAATTTTATTCATTTTTAAATCAGACGTATAAAGAGAAATGAGAATGTACAACACATAAATCAATACCATGAATAAATAATGAGAAAAGTAGTAGGGCTAAGTGTTGACCCTTGTGTTGGTCTGAAGTTATATTAACATAGGAAAATGTACCTTTGTTAATTCTACACACATTGCTATCTACACATACTGACATGCAAAAAACGCAACTAGTTATATTTGGTCAATTTGAGGTCACATAATCTTTTTATTTTTAATTAAATTTTTATCATTTGTTTAGCAAACTGTAGATAAAAAAGACTAATTTTAACTGTCATTTGCTAAATGCTGGCGTATTATTATTATTATTATTTCCTAACAAAATTATTTCAACATACCAATATTTGTTAAGAACCGTTTCTTTCCCACATGTCGTTTTTTATGGCATGCCTTTAGGTGTGAGTGAAATAAACCTGTCATCAAGAGTTTACTATATATAAACCTGTTAGGCCTTTCAGGAAAGCTGTGCTATTCTCTCCCACTCCATTCTGCTCTTCGCCTTTCTTTTCCAATACATTACATTTTTCTCCGTTACATCGCCATTGCTTCTCTCCATCGCTTCCTCGGTCTCCCTCTTTTTTCTTGTAGTTAGGGTTATTCCCTAAAAGTTTCTTCTGTTCTTTCAGCTTCCATACGTTCTAGATGCCCTAGCCACAGCACTCTTCTGGCTTTTACAACTTCGTCTATTTTTGGTGCCTGGTACATTGTATATATTTCCTCATTATTTCTACTTACATAGCCTTCCTCCCCTTATAAGATCTTCCTCTCCCACCTTAATAGGTTTTTTCTTGACTTCTTATCGAGGATCCAGGTTTCACTGCCATACAGCGCTATCGGTCTCATAATTGTTTTATACATTCTAAATTTTACTCCTCTAGACAAATATTTTGATTTCATGCTGCCGAACTTCTGTTTGCTTTTATTATTTTCCCTTCAGTGCGGAAAATTCTCCAAAAGCTATTGCTCTAGTTAAAGATGGACGTACTTATGAATATATTGCAAACATCCTTTTTGTGCATCGCTCTACCATCAAAATACTAGTCGAACGTTTTATACAAACTGACAGAAGTAAGTAATTAGTGACAGAAAACGGAGAACTACTGGTATTAATAACCGATTTTTTCAAATACGAACATTTCAGGATCGTCATTTAACATCAGCGCAGTCAAGAAATCAACTCCAAGAGGTCCGAGATACAAATATTATTGTGTGGACAGTTCGCCGAAGATTGAAGCTTACAGACCAGCAACTGGATTCAAATTGCCTCGGCGTCACCGAGTAGCTATACTGCAATTTATTACTAAACATTTAAATTGGCACTTAGGTCAATGGAGCAAAGTTCTTTTTACGGGCGAATATAGAATACAAGTAGGAATGGAGAAAAATTTCCATAGTACACGTTCAGTCCCAGTCTGAGCTATGGTATGGGCAGGAATAACTCGAGCGGTCTGCACTGAGTTAGTTGTCATCGATGGATTGATAGCCCACTGATATGAGAAGATATTAACCGATTATGTTGTACTTTATAGTGTACCGACGATTTTATCCTATACAGGATAATGCGCGACCACATACAGCAATGTTTGTTACACAATACCTTGCGGAAGTTGGTATTAACAAAATGAACTGACCAGCATGTTCATCTGATCTCAACTCCATAGACCATGTGTGGGATGTGCTTGGTAGGCGAGTCAATATCGTGAAGTAGCCTCGGCTAAGGTAAATGAGCTTCGTTTAGCACTTCAGGAGGAATGGTAAAATATTCATCAACATGTTGTTCGCAACCTTATTGGCAGTTTGAAATGACGTAAGCAGGCAGTTATAGGAGCTACAGGTGGTAATACAAAGCTAAATTTCTTGTAGGTGAGTTACTTTGCAGTTGAATTGGTTTGTTTTGAAGTTTGATTTTGAAGTTGATTTTAAATTTAAATAAATAATTTTTTTTTGTTTTTTTTTTTGCAATAATTGCTTATTAAAAGTTCATTTGGCTCTTAAAAATGAATCAATGTACCTAAAGACATAAAGCAAAAAAACAAAATGAGGGAAAGAGATGCTTCTTAACAAAAATTGGTATTTTAAAAGAATTTTGTTACGAAATTGTTCCACAGTGTGTTCTAAAATTAGGGTTATACAACAACCTTTTAATTTACTCTGTATAATGACTAAAATGCCAGCATTTAACAAAAGACAGGATATAGCCACAGACATGCCACATTTTGCAAAAACGCACATAGCCTGCTCCATAGATGAACAAACTCAGTCTAGTTTACCCTCTCCTGGATCAAGCCTCCCGCTGATACCGAGTGCGGCTCCGTCGACGTTTGTCGTTGTGCGGTTCTCCGGTGGCCTTGCGCATCCGGCCTCTGGCCTGCCACCGCTCCAGCCCTACCCGCCGCCGATGACATCCTTGTTAGAGGCTCTGCACATTGTAAGACACTGCACTTGAAGTTTATATTTGTTCCTTTATGAGGACTGAGTAGGCCTTGAATAATGTAATCCGCCACGGTGTCCTCAGATGCGTCTTTGACCGAGCAGTGGCGTAGGCTCAGCTGCCGATTAGGTGTACTAATGCAGATATTTTGTGTTTTTTTTACTTATTCCTACGTAACCTGATATGTAGACATACAGATTGTCAGAGAACTAATGTGCGATGCTTCAAGACGAAGTTGAACATAATAGTAATAATTTCGGGATCAGTTTGCTTTCTTACAAATATTAAATTATTATTTATTTTTCATTAATATTTTGTAATAAAATATTTCAGTAAAACTACACTAAGAAAACCCTGAGAAGTAAACTACGTTGCTAAAAAAAATAAATACCATAAATATTTTTTTATCTGGTAATAATATCTGTCGTCAATATTACCCACAGGTAAAATAACATTTCTGCACATGCGTATACCTGTATGCATGCAGCATTGTGCGGTATGTCTGCATATCCGATTCCGCTTTCGGACAAAGCAGTACATACGTGTAGAAGAGTTAATTTGTCATTTGTGATATTATTACGTGTTTTGTGTTAAACAGACATTGGTATTGAATAAAGTTACAAAATAGACTTGTAAAATGAGCACAGAAAGAGAATCTCATCGCGAACACGGAAGTATTGCATTATGCCATTATGTAATACAGGTATACAGCGCCTAATAAAAAATATTTCACCGTGCCAAAATATTTATAGAAAAATGTGTTGTAGGGCGATGAAGCGCGACGAAAGGAAAACTTTTAGTTCTCCACATTGTTTTAATGTAAGTTTAATCGAAAATACATAAGTAGGTTGAAATTCATCGAAAAAATTAACATGTAATGTTGTAAAAAACCAGTTAAACTTTTCTATTAAGCTACCAGAATATATACAGAACGGTTAAATAATTATGGTGAAGCAAATTTTTTTATTTATTTATTGTATTAACGCTTCATTCTGATTTTAAATAACGTTCTGTATCTTACCATTTACGAGATGTAGAATGTTATTATTGAGGCATTCATACATTTTTGCTATCTGACTACATTACATTAAATTACAGACCTGTTTTATACTGAAAACATAATAAACAAAAGTGATAAATAAGGATTTTTTAAAAATCTTTAAATAGGAATGAAGTCGGTAGTAACTAGCAATATAAATTCAATTTAAAAAAATAAATAAATATTATATGTAATTATCCATTATTTTTATTTATTATTTTTCAAATTAAAACAAGTAGTTAAATGTGAAATTAGATGACATGTATACATTTTATAAATACCTTAAACAAAACCCTCTATCTGGACGTAACCAACATCATTGTCGCCGTAATTTTTACGAGCGGATCTAGGTATGATGTAACTGGTCTGCTACTTCCTGCTCGGCCGAAGCGGCTCGACTTGCAGGAAGCGACCTACAATATCGTAGGTACTTAACCGCAACCTCTCGCCCCGGGCGATGCACCATTAAATCTATAAATGATACTGCAGGACACAACTACTCCGCGGGCTAATGCCCCGACCGACATTGAATTATATCTGCAGTATCTGTGTGAAACAGCCAAGAACCCTTGTCGGCCACTCCACCAGACATAGACCGGTTTCGGGCTCTTTTAGAAAGTGAAACACTTTTCTAATTTGCATGCTAGTATAAGATGTTAGATAAATATTAGATATGTAAGTACAGTACCTAATAGGACTGGCCTTCACTACAATTTTGAGTCACTATGTTCTTCAGAGTTACCTACTTCCGAAGAAGAAAGCGATGAATCTCTCGAAACGTCAAATATTCAAAACCGATGAGAGATAGTGGCAGTGTCCGTATCTTATAGATTCAAACTGTATTTTGCAATTAGGAATCATATTAGAAATAAATATTAGGTTTGTTTTTATGAATAACCTATTTTGAGGAAAAAAATATCTTCATTGGTGGTATCTGAAATTTTCCCTTGATCACATACTATAATTAAACTTAATGGAAATGATACGAAGATTGTTGAATAAAAATATCATTTTCCAGTATTTGATTTCTAATTATTTTTACAGAATTGTTTACACTATTCCATGAAGCAAAATGCTCGTTGAATATCATTTGAAACAACTAATCGATGAAATTTAAGTGATCACCTTATTTCATAATTGTTTTTGAAATTACGTATACATTCCAAAAAGTAAACATCGATCTGGCATTTCTACTTATGCCTTTAGGTTAATGTTAAATAAATATGTATGATTTTAAAATAATTACGCACTGATATTTAAAGTTCAATTGGAACTGTAATTAGCACAAAGAAAAATCTATTTGCTTATTTAGTGGCAAATGTACAAGGTGTGACAGCGAATTGTGGTGAATCTTCAGAACTTATTTCTTTTATCAGAAGTACCTACCTTTGAAAGTAACACTTTAAATTTGGCATAAAGTAGTTCTCTTATAATGAAATTAGAAACAACCTTGAGGATTTCAGCTTTGAAAACATTGAGTTTTTCGTAGAATCCATAATGCAAGAGTAAACGTTTATCAAATATAATAGAGGAGCAGAGCGTCATAAGTGCCAGGCAATTATGTTGTTTCAGTTTCTCACCTATTTTTTTTTAAATACAATATTTTAATTGAACATGGTATATCCAAATCCGTCAAAAATCTGTGTTCTGATCAAATCTCTCTTTTGACAATTTCAAAATCAAATAAAACCTATATAAATACTTCTTATGCACGATCGGGAGTTATAATTAAAATCCCTTTTAGGACAGAATTTGTCCTGTCGATTTTCTATTTGTTCTACAGGATTACTTTTTGTAATACTAGTATTTTTGGAATATTCTGCGGAAGATTCAGAGCTCCTACTAGTTGAAAGCATATTAGTGTCAATAATTGTGCTATTTCTACTTTGTTGGGCACTGAATTTTCAATATAGCTTTTCATGGCGCTTAATATTAGTTACATCTGCAGCATCGGTTAATAGAGTAGGCGAAAACGCCGAAAATAATGCTTGGTATAGTCTTTTAGGTTTGGTAATTTAAGAGAGTTTGCTATTTTATACAGAATCTGGCCCAATCTATTTTTCCCAACCACTTGCTTGGAACATTTATTATTGTTATAATATACAAAATAACTCGATGCTTAATATCCGGTTGACGAAGAGACGCATATCTTCTGTGCGTATAAAAATATCTTGGTGACTTATATTTGTTATAAATTATATGCGCTGTAATTTAGTCTTGGATTCTTTTATAGCTACTACTAGCAAAGTTTTACCTAAATCCTGAATATGATCTATTGTTATGTTATATAACTCTTCCCTATGAAAAGCTATGACATATGCCAAAAATCAGTGCCACCTAATTAAAAAAATTAGGGGCATCTCTCAAGATAGTGTAAATTTCCTGTCTAGTCAGTATTTTTGACGGTTTGTAACAATCAGTTTTTCTTTTCAAGGATGTTATTAATCTTAAATATTTGCCAATATCGATGTTATGATGCTTACATCACAGTACTACTACATAAATAATTTAACAAAGAAATATAGGACCACAAAAAGGGCGGCTTACTGTTTTCACATTTTTCCAAAAAATATGCTAGGACGCATTTTTAGTATAATATTTCATATTTTTAAACGAACACCATTTAACAAAAGTATCATAAGTTTTGTTGTAAAGTTTTTTTTTTATTTTCTGTACTACTGCATCACTACTGTCTTCTGTACTACTATCACTATTGAAATCCATATTTTACCAATTATATATGAAAAAATGTGCCACTTGGCTTGAGGTTTTTCGCGTACCTACTAAATATGGCTTACATGAAAATCGCATTTGTTGATATTATTGCTAGGCATCCGTCACAACTGTCAATCCAACTCCAACAAATATTATTTGTTGATTTTAGTTATAGAGACACATACTTCCACAAATACATATGATGTATAGCAAAGTTATAACTGCTCTAAATATCGGCCTTATGTAAAGTTTTACATAAATATCATGAGTCATAATGCGTTTAATACCCTAAGCGGGTCTTAAACGCCTACTTAACGCCCTTGATACTGTTTTGTTATTCATATTTTACATTACATTAAAAATATGTTTTTGTTCAATCTATACCTTAATTTAGTTATAGAATCAATTCTGGAATTTTATCCTATCATCGCTGTTACACCCTGAGCATACACACATTGTATTAAAGCTAATATGAAAATGATAGCCTATCATTGTTACTTATGAAAAATTAAGAGATTACGGAGCTTGAATTATACAAATTGTATTAATGCAAGAAATGCAATATCATTGAGAGGTATTTTATTGTACCAATAAATGCCAATTTTATAATTCATTTGTCTTTGAACTATTCCATTGTGCAAGTATTGGTATTTGCAGTTGCCAATTTCGATGTTAATTATGATCGACTGCAGATATGCATAGCTTTTAATTAAATCATTGCGACATTGCGGTTACATTGTTTCCTGAGGTACGATATTCAACGGGGAATTAGCCAACTTAATCATCATATTTTGAAATTCATAATGCGACGGAATGATCCTTCAAATGTCAGCCGATGGCTGTAGCAGAAGCGTGGCAAAGTGATTTCCAGTTACTTTGTATGGAGCCTATCACACCTCCGCATCAGTTAATGAAACGTGAGGTACCTGCTACTTTTCGATGTCGTATCAGCTGTCTCGCTTTAATAGACTTAAGACCAAGAGTTAACATATCAAATCCAATTTAAGTTATATAAATTTTATAGCCAAATATTTAAGAAATATCGACGTAACGATATTTCTTAAATATAACTAGTGATTCTTATTTGTTTAAAATAAAAATAAAATTTAAAAAATGAAAGAAAAAGTGTTTAACATAAGTGAAGGAACATCTTTCTCTTGTTCTGTGCAAGAGATATATGGATAAAAAGAATTATCCAATCAAAAACATTTAAATTAATAAAACAATTAATATGTGTTGTTCAATAAGATTTATAATAAATAATTTATTAATAATATAGTTATATAGAATTTATTCTAGATTTTTAGTTTAGTCAAGTTTAATTTTTTTAAGGTACATATGGCTACGTATCTTTAAAACTAAACAACATAGAGGTTGATACAGAATTTATGTAAAAAAAATTGGGAACAATTTCCCGGTAAATATGTGCCAAATGCAGCTACTTTTACCGCTGTGTACAGTGAGTGCAAGTATAGTGCAACGCGAGGGAAATCTAAAACCAAATCGTGGAAGAGATGGAGGTCCAGGACATCCACGGCGTATTTCAGCAGTGTGGCGTATCATATACGAGGCTCAATAATTATATCCGTGACATGTGCAGTGTGTCCAAGCATTAATACCAAGAGATTAGATGAGGAGGACCGGTACCATGGTCGCCACGACCTCCTGACTCAAAATTATTTGCACTTCTTTTTGTGGCGATATTTTAAAAATTAGAATACCTTTCAATTTTTTTGTTCGGTCGTCGATTGCATGCTTTGCCGCCTTACCAGATTTTACAGTGGATCAGTTTCCAGTACCGTTCAAGTGTATTTTTATATCATTTTCAAACTGGCCTTTTTAATTTTTTTTGCAACATTGAATTTGTAAGAGTTCCCTGTGCATTGATATATTTTTGTAAGATAAGTTTGTAAGACGCGTACACAGGGTCGTAATAAATCATTGTTACCTATCGTTTGTTACAAACGATAAATGTACAATGTTGCGGACGGCTGCTCTTTTAGTCAGGGCACTTTTTAAAGTCGTGGGTTCTTGACTAGCAAACTGTTTAAAATGATGTTATAATTGGGTGCCACCTACAGAATGTTCTGTTCGGTTTGCCTTTTTACCCCTGTAGGAGGATGATAAATTTTGCTGAAGTCAAAAAGTGAAATAAAATACATACATAAAAAATAAACACAGTTTATTAACTTGCCCACCAGTTGATACACAGATGTGGAATTGAAGAAGTTGACATACAGAAGTGGAATTGAAGCAGTTGACAAGTTCATCCGTTGTTAACGTTGGAGATGACTCCGAGATGGGCAGCTTTCCTGTCGTACCTGGACTAGGGCCGCTACAATCTGGATTTTCAAAGCAGTGCTTCGAGAACAGCAGCTTTCCTGTCGTACCTGGATAGTGCCGCTTACAATCTAGATTTCAAAGCTTTAGAATGGCCTTCTTATTTCAATTTTGATTCTTCAATGAAAAACTTTTCAGCAAGGTTAAACAAAATATTCCTACTTGAGAAATAGAAATTCTCAAAATTTTACATCATTCGACGTAACATCAATAAAAATTTATTGATTGATTGATTTAATTGTTGATTATTCAATTATTTAATTAATTTAATTATTCATTTAATTGTTCATTTAAATGTTCATTTAATTGTTCATATAATTATTCATTTAATTATTCATTAAATTATTCATTTAATTATTCATTTAATTGGCCTCTAAAGTTAAGAAAAAATAACAAAAGAAAAGAAAAATAATTAGCATGTGCTTTAGCAAAGATCAAGATCAGGTTAGGTATTTTTATATTCTTAGTTTCAAAAAAATAACATACAATATTGTTTAAAATGAAATCTACTATCGATAATAATCTTAATTAGTCAAACATATTACCTCCATCCTTATTGATGACTTCAATAAATTCAGATTTATTTTCAAAATGTGGCTTCGCACTATAATTAAATCTGTAATATGGAAATACTTCAATCGACCAAAATCAGAACGAAAAGGACTAGAATTTAGGTTCCTGTAGGTTTTATACCCTACGAAGATCTAAAAACTCACTGAAATCTGATTGGTTCGGTTTCTATGAAAGTTCGGTCAATTGTTCGTTCGCGATCTCAGCACATTTTTCCAATAGTTCGAATCGAATTGAATTATTATGACAGTTACCTTAACCTTGCTTTTTGCCAAAACAAAGCTTATTACAATAAGTGATACTAATATAATAATAAACTGTTAACAAATTTCCAGGGTGTTATACAGAGTAAAAATTATAACATAACGATATACATCGATGGAACTGTTTCACAGTAATGTTAAGTAAATAACTAATAAAATATTAATTGTACAAGGTGTTTCCATTTCAGGCTTATTTGAAGAAATCTAAAGTTACATGGTACACTGGATATGGTTTACACTTACTTAATCTACCAACATTATACAGGATGTGCAAAAATACCTTGTTACTAGACGTTTCATATTGAAATTGTGACATTCTTAATTTTATAATAAAAGGAATGTTACAAGTTCTTAATCACCCTGTATATTCGTATTAAGCAGCGGCAGACGGAGCGCTCAAGTCTAGTTTCGACAAAATGCGGTATGAGCTAGAGTACCAAAAGTTTGAGGATTGATGCAGAGCTAACAAAGTAAGGAGGTGTCTAAGAAAATCCTTTTGGTTTATTTTTCCAGAAAGCAACGCTACCAGAAACCATTTACACTATGGACTCACTACTCAGTGTTGAAAACTATAATTTCAGTTAAAAAAATCTAGATATAAGCAAATTTTCCCAACTAATCGAATTTTTACAAGGAAAGAAGTATATAAGTAAGTATAGGTAAGTAAAATTTTACATCATGACAAAAAATCGCCGATAGGCGTTCGTCAAAAAAAGTGGGGGATAAAATATCCCCTTACCCACAGTTTCTACGTTTGTTTTTCAGGAATCTTTTACAGTAACATCTTTGATTAACCATTATTAAGTAAACATATCTACAAAATTTCAAAGTTATACGTGAAAAACTGAAGAAATTATAGCGAAAGACAATGCATTCGGCTTTAACCGGATGACATGCCTTTTTGCTACACCCTGTATCGAACGTCATTTAAAACTGTTTCAGCTGTTAATTTTCTGGTCACAGTTTGTAACCGTATGTATTTAAATATGACAGATGGCAGACTATTTACAAAATAAGGAACAGATTACCCGTATTTGTGAAAAGATACCATTTTGTGTGAAACGAAATTGCCATTGACGGCAGATTCGCCGAAGTTGTATTATTATGAACTAAATTTCTTAATGTGCAGGTACATGGGGTGTCGTGTAAAAAACACCTTACAAAAGGCATTGATTTTAAATTCCTCCAGTTTCTGTTCGTGGAGAGGCTCTTCACCCAGGCGACTGGTTTGGCCCAACTTAAAAATTCTCGGAACTAGGGTGGCACAGAATGAGCAGCCGAAAAAACCGGCACAGTATTTTACATTTATGAGTGCGATAATCCTATAAAGAGAGTGGAATATAAAATACAGGGTGGATAGATGATAACTTTATATTTCCAGTAATTAATTATTGTGTAAGTGTTTTAAGTAGCATTTTATCCACGCTGAATGTTTTATGGCGAGAACTTAGTTCAAGCGTTTAATATCATAAGTGGATAAAAGGCATTTACATCACGAATGCAATACAATATTTTATCCATAATCACATCACCATAATACTTGTGGAATCAAAAGTTTTTCGAAACGTCAAAAATACTGAATTGCGCGATAGTGATGTTTGTTATTTTTTAATTGTCTGCTTTTTTCAGTGTGAGATTTTTTGGTTAAGCAAACTTAGTTTCAATAATAACCCTTGCCTGATCCGTTTGGTGCAAGAGCTTATTTAATTAATCTTTATTTTTCAGAAGTGTGGCAAAAACCCAATTAAACTAAAGAAAAATAAAAATTATGCCACAAATAAATAGCTTCAGTAAATATCTTAATAAATATTGTTATATATTATTATTTGTGTTTGTGTTGTATTTGTATTGTGAATGATATGTGTGACATGATTTTGTTAATGTATATAATTTGTTTTTTATTGGGCGCCAATGATTTATTTTATTTTGTTTTGTTTAAAATTTTTATTAGTGTAGATAATATTTATGTTATATGTTATGTGTGAAGTGTATAAGTGAATAAATATAATTTTTGTTTTAAAATTTATTATATGATTTTACTTTCCTAGTATTTTTCTTTTTTTTATACCTGTACTTTATTATACCTGGCTATGTTTATCCTCTTTTCTCAGGAGTGGATTCCAGCAGAGTAGTTAACACCTTATTTTTTATTTTTAATGTTCAAAATCTTTAAACCACCCAGTACATACAAAGAAACAATTGTTTGAAGGATAGTACATTAACATTTATTAAAGAAAACACCAAATGATAATTCCTCGATTAATTTCGAAGGCATTCAAAATAAGGAATATTAAAGAATATTTTTACAGTTTAACAATTAACAAATCTGCTTTTTCGTTTGTTTTTCTTCTAGTGTTTAAAATTATTTTCGTTTACTTACTGCTTTTATGCAACCAGAAATACACACGAATGCAATGGAATTTATCTAATTTTATTTTACTGGCCTTTGACGTCTTTAGTTTCTATTTAGTGTCTTACAACATTTAATGACTTGATTAATAAGTTTAAACTTTTTAAATTAGTGAAATCAAATAGAAAGGTAAGTAATTAACTGTTGTATACTGTTATTAATCATTTAGAAGTTACTTATTGTTATTTATCAATTCGTATTCGATCTAGCTAGATAACCTTGTGTAACGTACGTTATTTTTTACTTTTTTTGTAGATGATTTTTCTATTGTTGCTGTCTGGAAATTCTCTTCTCTTGATGATATGTTCTATTCTCTGGATGCTTTCGATCCTCCGGCCTGGATATCCTGATGAATTCTGGACTTCTATTCTTGTCGAGATCTAGATGTGTATTTTGAGGTTACTTCCCTCTAAGAATGGATTTCTTCGACCTTTTGCACAACCCCTAGGTCTGGTCTGGTCTGGTTATGTAGATGGTTTCCACTAAATTCTTGAATTTGATATGGCTTGATGTTGTCTTGAGTTACTTTATGTTTTAATTTACTGGTACGTATAAGTTTTTTTTTAAATTTTAATTAAATTTTAACTATAAATTATGAAATTTTCGACTCTAGCAAATTCATACCTCTTCTCGCCTCACAGTTTTCTTCGTAACTAATCAACAAATTATTGTTTCTAGGTAATTTTACCTTCTAGATTATTATTAGTTTTTCTTAGGGTCACTACACATGTAATATTTTTAATTTTAATTATTCCTGTTGAAGCACTTTTCACGACACTGATTGTCTTTTGTATTCTTATAATTATTTTTACAACTACATAACAATTATTACTAATTTTATACTTAAATATTCTTTAATTTGTGCCTTTTTAGTGTCCTGTCAGAGATGCTGATATTTCCTTGAATAGCCATCTTTACGTTTGACATTTCTAATTGTCATTATGTTTTAAAATTGAATTTTCATTTTATCTAGCTAATATTTTATTAGAATGATGTTTTAGTCTTGCGATATGCATATATGCTAAATCTTTGTTCTTTATACTTTCTTTTTATATGTCATTGTCTGGTTTTTGAATTTTCTTTCTTTATATAATGTATGTTTTTGTATCGTCATGTCCAGATTTGATAAAATTTTAAATTGAATTTAATAAAATTTGTAAAATTTTGTTAATTTAATATATTACTAGTCTTCTTTCAATATGTTTGTTGAAGATAATTTCAACAATAATAATTCATCTATATTTTACATCAGTAATATTAACATTTCAATAATAATTCTTTGTTTTGTTGCTTAAACTGAATTTCATAGTATTCGATTCTTATGGAATTTCTGATTTATCACAATATATATTCGCACGATTTGATATTTCTTTGTACTCAATGAAACTGTACTGTATTAGGTTTTGTTATACCTATTGGTTACTATGGTATGTTATTTCTTATCAATTATTTAATAAACAGTTCTAAATTTATTTAGTGAAATGTAAGAAAGTAATTGTGTTCCTGTGGCTGTTTTCGAAGAAGCTCAAGATGCAATTTTCCATTTATTGGCAGCGAAGTTCAAGGAATATTACGAAAAAGTGTTTGTCGAATTTAAGGAATGGAGGAAAAAACCGAGAGTGATGACAATAAATGAAGAAGTCTTGCTACAGTATTTTTTAAATTTGAAGAAAAAATATCCAATTTCATCTATGTGGTCGAAGTATTCGATATTGAAGGCTACTATAAAGGTCTATAGAAATGTAGATACTAGAAACAATTTTACTACTTATTTGAAGAGTGAATCGAGAGAATACAAAGCAAAAAAGCTGCAGTAATGGAAACAGCACATATTAAAGAATTTTTTGACTGGGGCTTCCGATAAAGAATACTGAATGATTAAGGTAATATCTGTTTACCTTTTAAAATGTTGTTGGGTATATAGTGCATTGTTTTAGGTTGCACTAATAATGGGGGTTTCTGGTGCCTGTCGATGCTGCAAATTGACAAATTTGAAAATTACTGATAATTTACAATTATTGAAGAAGGATTCTACGTGAGTACTGTTGAAATATGCAGAAAATATATTTCTCTGCGCTCAACTCGCTTAACACAAGACATATATTTTTTTAAGATACACCAATCAAAAATGTACTTCTCAGTCTATTGGAATCAACACATTGGCGACTGCACCCGTAATAGTTGCTTCATTCCTGAATATCGAAAATTCAGAAGCATATACATATTATTGGCCAATAAACGTTCTGAACCATTAAACGACATGGTAGATGAAAGAGCCCCTCTGTGCATGTTGATGAGTCCATATTTAACAAACTTGATATTGAAATTTGCAAGGAAAATCCAAGTAAAATATAATTGTTCGTTACAAGAAGAGACATTCGTAACTTGTGCAAATTCTTAACAAACTTCGATAGATGTTATGCATTCCCAAAATGATGGCAACATTGCTGCAACGGTTGTTATTAACGGAAAGAAAGTTAAATGTGATAAAACAAAAAACGAAATATCTATTACTATAAACGTTATTTTTTCATTAATCTACTAGTGAAATAAAGTTACTTTATTCCATTAGTGGCTAAAATATCAATTTAGATGGTTCATATGTATAAATGTCCGATTATAAGATGACTGTGGACGTATTTGATTTAATTCTACATTTTTTAAATATGTCTTGCACGTTTACTTCACTTTAAAGATTTTTCTAAATTTCTCGTCAAATAAATTCCGAAATGTCTTCTAGTTTTCGTACAAAACCAAAAATGAAATAAAAACAGAAGCTAACATCGCAACATTATGAGTCCCCAAACAATACTTTTTGTAGCAGGTTCCTCCCATTTTAGTTGTCAGCCGTTATTACTGGTTTATTTAATTGTTGTTTATCACTCTTATGATAAGCTGGTGTTTCGACACTGTTATAAGTTGTAACTCCTTAGAGCTCTCCCCTCCCTCTTTCATTTACTTCATATGTATATTGTATAACTATGCATAGCTCTATGGCGTTATTTTTATATCTGGTAGTAAAAATCAATACTTTTGTATTTCCAAAATAACTTTCAGTAAACAAAACAAATTAATTTAATTTTAGGTGTGAATATAACAGATATAAATTTTATACCACATTTAGTTATCCAAATTTAAACAATATTTAACAACCTCAAAATAATAAACAATAGACACAAGCTAACAATGAAACTAAATGACAAAATAAAATTAATATAACATAAGGTAATAAGACGGTTACGAAAAAAATTATGTAAATTGTTTGAACTGTAGCCAATTTTGATATTGAAATTGGCCTTTCCTGAATTTGGACAAAAGCCCTGTGGGTCGCTCTCGTCATTCATTAATATTATTCTGGGTGGGATATAATACATTTTCTAGAAATGTGTTACGGTTTTGTTTCAAACATATTAATAAATACTCTTAGAGAACCCTTGCTAAAATTCTAATTTTCTCCCACATTTTCCCAAAATTTAGTTGTAAAGATAACCTTGTCCCACTGTCAGTATTTATTAGGCTATGGTCAGGATGGACCATACACTAACAGATATAGTTGAAAGTATATAGCACCATATACATCTCTTTCCTGAATAGACAAATTGAAAAGAGACCCAAGGCTAGACTTGAAGTATTTAGGAATTTTAGATTTATTACCTGTCAAATTTAAATTTTCTCCGCTCTATGGGATTAAGGAACTTTGTGAGTCCTTGTTTTTATAAACTTCCTTTCTGGTGTGAGGCACCATATTAAAATTTTTAGAAAGACATTGAGGTCTTCATAAAGCTTGGGCTGATTTAATTCGACAAATAGTGCAACCTGAACCATAATTTGTGGCAGATAGCTAGTATCTTCACTCAACAGCGTTAGCTGGATTTTAAAGGTTCGTGTGCATATACAAAAATTTGTCACCGTGTGCCCTCACTGGGAGATAACACTTTCTGGCCACCTACCACCCTTACGGTAAGTCCTAAATACTTCATCATTTTATCGAACAATCTAGACCTTTGTCATGGTGCAATCTACTATCAGAAAATCCATTTTAGGCCAGCAAACCACTACAACACACCGGGTTCAGAACTTACGTCCACCCAATTTGTATCTACACCTACCTTTCGAGCAATAACATCGTGGGATATTAAAGTTGCTCCTCAGAGCTGCGAGCAACTACAGGCAATATATTATAAGAGTATTTTCTGCTCGCATTATTAATATTATATTGTTATTGTCAAGCAATCCTTTGTATATTAATACCCAGCTTGTGGCTGCTGTTTTGCATGGATTCTTGTCAACACCACCCAATACTTAATTTTGTTTAGTAGTTTAGTTTGCAACCAATTCTGCGGTTTCATAGTTTCTCTACATAAACGTGTTTGTTTGCTTTGTCTGGACAGACCATTTCCTATTAAACATTAATAATTGTAAATTTGAAGTACTTCTCTCCTGAAATAAAAAAAATCAACATTAGTAAAGTATCCTATATTTAAGGTTTAAATTAATTATATATACTTACATCTCATTGAGAGCATCTGTAAACCGAGGTATACCTGGGGGAACCGCTAGATTTATAATATTCATATAATTTCTTCTTTTCTTTACATAAATATTAATTTCAAGAGGTACAACATAACCCTAGTTTCATAATTTATATGACTCTGTGACACTCTGTGTTTGTGACCCAACTGAATGCAGATTTGCACTAAGAGTGCGTTCACTGTTAAATCATATTGCATGATAGTAACGTTCGAAATATTTGAACTTGCCACCGGTTTAAGAGTCTCAGCCGGACAAATTAAATGTCATATTTATAAAATTCTTTTATTTTTCTTTGTCACCCCCAAAACGAACCCTTCATTTTTCAAATTTGAAAAACCCTGAGCAAGAAAGGTGACAAATGTTTCATAGTTTTCAAAGTTAACGACCATGTTGAATGTATATTTCCAATCGTTTACTCTTCAGAAATATTATTAGAAATGGGTTCTAAAGTTAAAGAAAACCAATTTATTGGCAAGTCGGTGTATTTAAGTCTTCTTCAGGATAATTTAAGAAAAGTTTTCCATGTAAAATGCAGAATAAAATAGATAAAATAACTATAATAAATTGTAAGAGACACAGTTGTACATAAGTTAACAATATTCAGAATGATGATAATTATTATTCTTTTCTTGGATTGTCCTGAATAAGGCTTAAATAAAACCGAAACGTAGACTTGCCAACAAATTGGTTTTATTTACCTTTATACTACATTCCCAATAATATTTTTGAAGTTTATTGATAATAAATATAATTTAGTCACTCTTAATTTTCAGAAACAATAGATGTTTGAAGTATAATTTTTTTAATATCGAAAAATAAGGAGAAATTTCCACTGAGACAATTTAGAGAGGCCGCTGGGTAGTGACCGATTCCTGTCGAAAAGGCATATGGGTTATTATTTAAAATGTTGCGGTCACCGCACGGCTGGTCAGTTGGGTGGGTTTTATTATTTGAATACAAATGTGCGGGCTGGATGTTTTCATCCGCCTGATCTCGAAAAGTTCCCAGTCTTTTATGGACTGTACCTTATCTGGTCTAAGTTCCAGGAAAAATATAAACGCAAGACCTACGGTAGATGAAATATAATACATTACGCGTTGAACATAAAATAGTTATAATTCATAAACAAGTTATGGATATATTAGCTGTTACAGGGTGTAAAGATGAAATGATACTGATACACTGAGGTATCAGTCCGCTCATATTTATTTATTTATTTAATTTACAGCTGCCCAATAGCGAAAAGCAATTACAGGGCAGGTTAGTTACCTAATGTTAAAAAAACAAATGTTTATAAATTCCTGGACAAAATTAACGCACCACTATAAATTGGCAACAAATTCCAAGCTGCTATATTTCTGAACTGATGGTCTGATTTGAATGATTTTTTTTAAATTGTAGGTGGATTCCTTGGAAATTTGACTGTTCTCATTATCTTTTTATAAAAACTTGATTTCGGTTTTATACAGGGTGTAATAACGTTATTGGCTTTTCTTTCGAAAATTTGAAACACCATGTAGAGTATACTACCAACCAGAACATACCACAGATGAAATAAAACTGTAGCACCGTCTTTCCTGAGCATTTTCTTTTTTGTTCACTTCATTATCTCTGTTATTAGTGGAGATACATCAGTTTCGGCTCACTTCGGTATTTTATCATTATATTATGAGAGCAAAATTAACACCACTTTAATAAACTTACTTTAATTACAATATTACAAACTAACACAAGAATTATAGATAAATGCTAATAGAGTGTATGCCCTCTATTTTGAATTACCGCATTCATGAGCCTTGGCATACTTGCTATTAAATTTTCAATTACATCTTGGGGAATATTCTCCTATTCTGCTATTGCTGCATTTAGTAGTTGATGATGAAGTGAGCCAAAACCAATGTATCTCCACTAATAACAGAGATAATGAAGTGAACAAAGAAAGAAAATTCTCAGGAAAGATGGTGCTACAGTTTGATTCCATCTGCGGTATGTTCTGGTTGGTAGTATACTCCACAGGGTGTTTCGAATTTTCGGAAGAAAAACCAATAACGTTATTACATCCTGTATAAAACCAAAATCAACTTTTTGTAAAAAAAAATAATGAGAGAATTCTAAAGGAATCCACCTACAATTTAAAAAAATCATTGAAATCAGACCATCAGTTCAGAAATACAGCAGCATGTAATTTGTTGCCAATTTATGGTGCGTTAATTTTGTCCAGGAGTTTATATAAAAACAAACAAATAACACAAGAAGAAAATAGATTAAAAAGCAAATAACCAATAGAAAGCTCAAATTATTATAAAGAAAACATAGCAACAAGCATGTATGTACAGGGTGTTGCAAACTCGATAGTATGTGTCTACTGTGAGAATACAAACATTTTAAATAAAATTTGGGACACGTAGTGTTAAATGAGACAAGGTAAGCTTCATTTTCAATCTTTGGGATTTGACAGAAACGATTAATGACGTCATTAATTATATATTTTTCAGAAACATACCCAAATATATTTCCTATTAAAAAGCCCTCTTTTTTTCTAATAAATTTTTATTAGAGACATTTTTCTGTATTACTTCCCGTTTAAAAGTTATAAGCAATATCATCCTAAAGAGTATCAAAAGAAATACCACCTGAAAATTACATTACCGGTGGAAAGATCAAGTAGTCGTTGAAAAATAATTGAATGATCGTTATTTAAAGTGCATAAATGTCACAAAATATTTGTCATTAGTCAATACGAACGTCAAATATATAACTTTTGAGCTTGCAAAATGTTTTCTCGTTCAAAATAAGTTAATATGTTGCTAATTCACGACGAGTCACAAAAAAATTCAAGAAGAACTGTACAGTGACCTATATCGAGAAAGGGGTCGAGTCGAGAGCGCCTCCTTCCTGATTATAGAACCTTTACAAGATTGGAGATGATCTTACGACGAATTGAAGTTGCATTTTCTGTTCGGAAGAATCAAATAACTGACCGAAGACTAATAAACAATGTTAACACATCTAGACAGTTACAGTATTTCGAACAAAATCCACGAAATTCTATACGGCAGGCCAGCCGGGAATTGAATTTGGATAAATCAACTGTTCAACGAATTTTAGAAAAGAATGGGTATCATGACAAAATTCACAATTTGGAGTATTTGCCTGAGCGTCACATTGAAAACATACTTAATTTTATAGCTCAAATTGTAGTAAATGCACTTTTTTCGGACGAACGAAAGTCGATTTGTCAGTAATGGTTTGCCAAACAGGCGCAAGGAACACTACCCGTCCATTGAAAATCCCCAAATTGTAAATCCAATCCGAAACCATCAGGGTGAATTACCTAAATTTCCTACATGAAAAACCTCCTGCACTTCCGGAGAATGTGCCTTTGCAGTCTAGGAAAAACCTATGGTTTCAGCACGACGAACCCCTCAAGGCCAGTATTGTGCAGCAATATTTAGGCACTTTCCCAGAAAAATGGATTGGACTTAATGGCCTATTCAGTGGCCCGGCAACACTAGACCTAACACCCCTCGATTTTTTTATCAGGGATTTAAAAAAATAAGATTTACAAAGCACCTTCTCTCCTTCCTTCCCAAGATATTAATCATTTGAAAGAAAAAATCAGAAACGCTTGTAATGAGTTAAACGGCGAAACGCAGCCCACAAAGAAGTGAGGCGAACGTAGTAAAGAAAAGTAAAGAAAAAATAGTGCATCAATTGACTGAAATTCTGTCGAATTACGTATAATGAAATACATATTTTTGTGGGCATGTGCAAAGGTAGCGTCAATAGGTTGATCAAATGAGAGTTCAGGATCAACGGTAACTCCTAGATCTCGTTTTTAAGTCTAAGAGAAGCAGTGTCATTAATGTTATAAGGAAAGGATAATGTTCTTTGTTTACGAGAAAAGGAGAAAATATTGCACTTTTTAATGTTTAAGTTAAGATGAATCGAATAGCACCAGTCATAGTTGTAGGTAATGTGCAAAGATAGATACTGACCAGTAAGAACCTTTATATGATATACAGGTATCGTACTGTAATGTAAAAAATTAAACACAGGTTAAAACATTTGTTTGTAATCATCTTATTTATGGAGGTGACTTATATTGGATAATTTTCACAAAAATAAGGAGGAAACAGTTTTTTAAAGAATAAAATAAATACGATAATATATTTCTTCTAAATTTTTGAAGATATTTTTAAGTTTGACACACGTCGAACGATGTTTTGAAGTGAATATTAATAAAATTCATTGATAATAATATGATGGTAATGTAGGCGTCGTTATTTATTTCACCCTGTATTTTTATGCTCCATATTTGGTATATAAATGGTCTCTCTTCTATTCTGGTTACTATAATTTTTATTGCTCATATCATACAATTCACTATATTCATTTACTAATAAAATTGATTGTTCAATTTTTTCCCATCCATACCTACTGATTAAAGAAAATTGATTCAAGTCGCGGCTTGCTTGGGCCGCTTTGTGATCCCCACTTGTCCGTCAACATGCAGCACGTTAAATTTAAAAAGCAGTGACGTTTTCAACAAAGAAGATCTACCCAAAACGAGTAACCAGTGCTAAATCATCTACTTTCTCTACTGAAGATGTAGCTGTTCATTGCCTTATATGAATGTAGCAGTTATCTAGTCGAAAAGTACGTTAGAAAACTTTGAAATTACTTATTTGACACAGAGTAGTTAGATGACATTCCTCACATTGACGCAAATACTAATAATAATCGTGACAATAATTTTATAGTGATGTTATAAATCATATATGACGTAAAAGCGACACGGATCTATCAGGGAAATGAATAAATTACGTCATAACATCAAAAATTCCTACGTCCGCTGATTTCCAAACACATTTGTTTCTTAATTTGTATTTAGATTTTGTTAAACTTTTCTAGAACCTCAATTAAGATGTTTAACCATGAACAGAAATATAAATAACCGTAATATTGCAATGAATCAATACATTGCATTGGGTGGTTTCGCATAATTAGACTAAATTAAAAATCAATTCATTGTATTCATACATGCTTAGTGATATATAAAGCCAATACCAAGGACACTATACTAATCATTATTCAGCAATTATCTGGTCAAATAGTCCATTGTATGAATTCCAAAGAAATCCATATATAATGCGGCTGACATGATTGGCATTCATTCCACAATTATTAATAGAGTTACTGACATATCAATACAAACATTATTAATTAAGTATAAGGCAAAAATTAATTTGTCAACTACCTGTTTCTGTTGCATAACGCCGTTCGCATCGTAATAATGGAATTAGCTGCCTAATAGTTTGCATAACCGCCTTAGTTTGGACAAGTTATGATTTATTGTTTTTCGAAGGCTATTAGCATTTATCGCGTGTACTTAGACCTTGAGATAGTTTTTTAGGCGTGTATACTGTATACGTTTGAAGTGTTATCCATAGAATTGACTCGGATCTTGTTGGATCTGGTTCATGAATACATATGAAATATTGGAAAACTCTATAATTGATACCTAATTAATTATGAAAAAATCAGTTCAATATTTATAAATGCTCTGTGTACTTAAATAATACTGAATTGGTACCCAAAATTCTGTTTAATATTCGAAAAACTGAGATCATCTGAGGTTTGTTAAAAAAACTGTTAATTCAATTAAGCATTTTTAGTTGAGGACTGTGACTACAAAAGTTGACTGTTAAAAGTTTAACTTCCACATTGTATATAATAAAATTTCACTTCTTCATCTTAAATTTACCAGCAAAAATATGTTCAGTATCCAATTTTAATGTTTACAAATAATATAAAAGTCTTAATATAATAATCTTGGACAGTATAGATAAGTAGAAAATAACATACACATATATGAAGAACATGCATTAAAATATAAATCAAATTAAAGTTATCTCGTCGTACTAAGGGTGAACAAAAACCATACAAAAAGTTTACAAACATTACTTTAACTTTAATTTGATTTATATTTTAATGCGTGTTCTTCATATATGTGTACGTTATTTTCTACTTATCTATACTGTCCAAGATTGTTATCTGACATACTATGTGCGAGACTCGGAAACACTTAAATCTGTAGTGTGAGTAACATATAAACAATATACGTAGATTTAATTTTTAATACTATTTTTTTTGCATGTTATACCCAGGTTGTTGTTTGTTACATTTTTCGTTCTTTCGCCATAATTTATTATTTTAAAATTCATTATATAAAAGACATTTTATTTATATAATTTTAATACTTTTGCATTTTAATTTGTGACATATAATAATTGTTAGTGTGTGTGTAATTGTGGTTTCTTGTTTCATGTTTATATAGATATTGTTGTAGCCATTTTATTGTAATGTTTTAAACACACTTTTTTAATACTTTAATGTTAAGTTGGTTATTTATAAATTGCGATGTAATTTTGAATTTATTAAATTTTATAGTGTCCTGAAGATGTCACGATAAGTGACGAAACGTAGACAATTGAGAAAATTTGGTGTTTTCTTTGAAATTTGGCCTCTAATTTCCCACTATCGAAAACAAATTTAATAAATAGTTTCCTAAATAATACTTGACAGCTCGAATTGCAAGAAAGAAAAGATTTAAAAATAAACTCCTGTGCAAACAGAAGCGATAATATTTAAGTGAACATTAGCTGAAAAAACAAATATTGCATTTCTATTGTAATATACTGTATTTAAAAGACATCCAACATATAAAATTATTTTTAAAATCAAAGTTTACTGCGTCTAGGTCCAGTTCTAATGAACTGGAACTAATTATAAATTCACTATCACTTGATTGATCGACCATATCAATAGTTACGTGTGAGCTCCGATCGGGATCGTATCCGACCGAGAGTAATCACCACTGTTACCAGATTTGTAATTAAATTCCATATTTATCATCTGTATGCAAGAGTCTCGCACGAGTCATGCAAAATTGCGAGACAAGAAATTAAAATACAAGACATGATCAAGCAGGAACAAGACTTTAACGAAATTCTTCACAAGACTTTCTCAAGATTTCGGTGATTTGGCAAGATTTCTTGTCTCAGCCACCACTATTCTAAAATACTAGTCAATTAAGAAAAAATATCATATTTGGATATTTTAATAAGAAGGTAAGTACGGTGACAATTAATAAACGGCCAAGAACGATTTACTATTCAGTTCAGCACAAAATAACGAGATATGCAATCCCTCAATAATTGTTATAATAATGTGTAAATAAAATAAATACAATATCCTTCATAAGAGGTCACTTTCCAGTAACAGATATATAATAGTTATTTATGCAACAAATACAAACAAGTGTAGTGCTACTTGGCCTGACGGCCTCGTCGGACAATTTCACGTCGCGTGCAGTAAACACATTTTGTACGAGTTGCATACAATATTTTTTCTACGTACACTAAGTCTAGGAAAATATGACGTCGATTTGAACGTTTATGTTTGTCATGATGACAAAACGCTGTAGTAGAATGACAAATGAATGCAATAAGCATTTTATTGCACTAGGGCAACAAAGAACCACTTTTTTACACTAAATATAGTTCAATAAAGTTTTGTTTCTTGCGTGAACGTAGAAAAAGCAAATTTAAATAATTTCGATACCGACTGGAACTTTTATAGGAACTCTGTTTCTTAAACTGATTAATTGTTCTTCTCTAGTTACCTTCTAAAAAGCTACAATAACTATTATTCTTATGATAGTTTAGTTTAGTTTGTTTATTGGTGCCCAAGTATTTGCACAAGTCAAAAAAAAAGAAGAAAGAACAATACAACAGTAATATAACACTAAGACAATTTTGTAGTACACAATATAAAAACAAGATATAAATAAAATAATAGACAGACATATTCAGTTAGACAAAGATAAAAACTAAGGCAAGAAAAAGAAAGTTCTCAGAAAGACATCATCACTGGCAAATTGCTGTTTAAAAATTCCTGAGGACTGTGAAATGATTTTTTTTTGGTAGGGCGTTATAAAATTTTATTTCCCAGTACCATCTCTAGTTTTTGCAGGTCTCGAAAAACCTACTTGTAAGATCGTACTATTTCTTGTATGATGTGCATGAATCTCATTCCTCATAGTATATAGTGATTGAGAAAACAAATTTATATGAATCAATTCAAAGAAAATGTTAATTTTGAAAGTCGGTATTTTGTTACCACCAGTTTAAGTTTATCAAAATACTATTTTAAATCGGCGGTAATATCTAATCAAATTAATTTTTAATTTTAAGCAAAATACGTACGCGGATGCATAAAAGATTAGTTGAACAATTTCCGGACTAATTGCTACCTCGTCGAATCAGGTTTCTTGAAGTTTCGCTCTGTTCATCAAAAGTAGCTCCTAAACTGAAGTTTTAGTCGATATTTGTATTTGATTTGTGCATTTATCAATGATGTTTCGGTGCATGACTTGACACCAATGAACTGTGATGTTACAGTTCTCGATTTCTACCGATGAATCGTTTCCAAACTGCAATTATTTTTGTCCCTTCGTTTTGGTTGAGATTCTTTCTGAATTTATATTGCTTATTTGCAGAATCTTGGCCAAAGTATATCACGTGCTTTGTGTTATACTAATGGTTCGTTCAATGTTTCTGTTGGTATATCCATTTCCATGTAGTTCCTCCGTCAAGTGATGTGGTTCAAAAACGATTTGTATTTGAGACCCTAAGGTGTTGATGATGTTTTGTTTCTAGACCAGATCTATTGCAATTATGTTTTTTTTTATAAATATTTGTCTGTTTGTATATGACATATCTGAAGCGGTATTTGGCCTTAGAACCACTGACTCCAAGATTTGATTCTCGAAATATGCAGATATTTGCCAGGACTGGGTATAACGATGAACTCATAACTCATTGCGCTTGTTTATAGAACTGATTCATAAAAAAGGTCAATTTGAGGCATACCATATCTAGATTCTTATCGTTGTCTTCTGTCATTAACCTTCCATGAAACTCTCTGATTGGCATTTTTGTGAACAATGATGTCATAACAAAATTCATTAGAATAGCATCTAGTTGTAGTTGGACTCCTTCCATAATTTTGATGAGACCTTCAGTGTTCTTGACACGGTGTTCTGTATTTCCCACAAGATCTCTAATTTAGTGTGACAAGACGAGGTGGTATGGTAAACTTGTGGTACATAGTTGGTAAAAGGCAATAGAATTAATGTGTTTTTGAATTGCTTGGAATCAGGTCCGTATAAAGTTTTATGGGAATAATAAAAGCTTGAACTGCAGACACCACTTCATTTTCTACTTTCTTGATCAGATTGTTTTGTTCTTATACATCATGTTCTCTAGTAAGTTCCTCATATAGACGACATATTCTGCTGTGTCGAAAATGACTATTTGTTTGCCTTCGTCAATAAATATGATAATTATCTCATTGTTCCGCAAATCTTGGATGGACTCTCTAATAAGATTTGGATTCAGAGGTTTGGCTGTCCAGACCACTTATAATCCTTTTATAATCGTTCTTGATGCTAAGCAAAAATTTAAGTCTGTTATCTTATTCATATTCCCCACCCATTTAGTATAGATGAATTAGCAAATGCAAGGATTGATGGTCCAAAATTTCTTGAATTAGGAATAAACAAAAGTCAAAAACGCTACCACCACGTCCTTCTGAAAAATACAGAAAAGAAGCAACTTCCATATTCTGAATAACGGTAAATTACATCAAGAAAGCTCTAGATCACTTATCTTTAAGTAACTCAAGATGTACGAAAAAACAGATTCAATTGAAAGCAGTTTTATTTTGACTAGTTATATTGAAAAGAGAAAAGAGACAGTAGCAAAAAAGAAGGCAACCAAAGGTATCAAGCTGAAAAACAAAAAAAGCCAGGTCTTTAGAGAATATCAAAAAGATATAGATACTATAAAAATGTATTTAAAATAATATTCATTAGCGCGGAGGCAGACCTGGTAGCGAAATATCCAATTTTGTTGAACAAATAGCACCTGACGTTTCTAATTTTTTACTTAATGTCATCTACAATAATAACACTATTATACACTCTTCTGTTACTCAAATCAAAACAAACACAACGCAAATCCATAAATACAATAACGTAACACGTCTATTTTTTTTTACAGAACTTGACTGAAAAATTTCAACATAGCAATCCTCGACAAACCTCAATGGAAAAGCAAAAACAATTATTAGAATGCTTATTAAAAAACAGCTTTCATATAAATGCACACAAATTGCGTACATATCATTTCACGAACACGAATCTAACATTTGCTCCACATTAAATAATTCTAATAATATTTTACATACTATGACACACTACATTGGATCAAAGAGCGTGATATCTGATTATTTATAAATGAGAACATTCGTCACATTTTAGTGACTCGAAAAAATCTTTTTTTAATGTTGACCTATAAAGTAACATCTTTTGTATCGAAATAAGTGTCTAAACTACTTTATGTAACTAGTTACATAACGAAAACCAGTATGCACCTGGTTACGAAAAGTTCGTTATGTCACTATTGCAAAAAAGAGTTAAAGAAAATACAACAGAAAAATAATAAAGCAACTTTGGTACAGTTAGTGAAACTAATTCCAGAAGAAATCTTATTTGTTTAAATTGCAATAATATTTCGCGATATGTTATTGGCATTACTCGGTTCTCCAAGAATATCACCGGAAATTGTATTT
Organism: Monochamus saltuarius; assembly: GCA_025584915.1. Taxonomy (NCBI): domain Eukaryota; kingdom Metazoa; phylum Arthropoda; class Insecta; order Coleoptera; family Cerambycidae; genus Monochamus; species Monochamus saltuarius. The sequence goes on from CM046728.1 coordinate 30,617,710, forward strand.
TATTTTGTATAGAATTTTCAGCATATCCGCAACAGAATATTACTTCCAGTCGCCGTGTTGTTTTATTTTTAAAATATTGACCCCAGAATCTGCAAGTAAAGTAGCCGAAGATCTGAAACAGTGCCCCGTGAATAATGCACAATTTGGCAAAACAATCATTTGAGCAATCATCTTTGGAGACTGGCCAATAGTATTAACTCCTACTTTACCATTTCTATATCTAATAAAGAATCTATTGTGTTTAATATTTTCCGGGCGGAGGTTTCCATACTTCTTGATAATGTCAACGAAGTTTAGTCCTTCTATATCTCCCGGGGTGATTACAAATTCACGAATTCTTGTATTTGGAATATTTACTCGAAAATATGTCTCCTCATCTGTAACATCTTCATGCAGCGGCTATTCCCACAACCAACACAAGCTAAAGCAAAAAATTCGAATTAGTAAACTACCAACTAAATGAAGCAATTATTAGTTACCTTAGTCATTAAAAAATTTATATCATCCGCCTCCGTCAAATACTTCGCAATATTTACTTTTGAAAAAACGTTTGATTTCTTAATGTGGACTGCCTTTTCATAAATGCTATCAAACTATTGTATGTTTTAATGTCTATACCTTTTTTTAAAGACAGCTCAGTTCTCAACATAGAGTACTGTGTCGACAACGTAGAAACCTACAAATTCTTCTTACCTTCAAAATATGCCAATAGTACTTTCTCATTGACGTGTTTTATTTTCTTCTGTTCACGCCATTTCTCAAATTTTTCATAAGCTAAGTCATATTATACTGCTTTGGATTTTTCAGATATCTCTCGGTATATCGTCAGAATCTGAATGTAAATCACACATTTTACCTAATAAATGGTAATAGTAACGATAAGCGTCACAGAATAGATCAGCATCTATTAAATGTCAAGCTAAATGATAAGAAAATTTAAACTCACACTGACCCACTAGATAATTGTTATTTAAATTATACTTGTAAATGATCAAAATTAAAAACTTGTATTTCCCATTTTTCGTCAAAATTAGAAAAAATCTTATATGTAATACGTTATGAAATATGATTTTATAAAATGATACTTTTCATAACATTACATAAACAGCTATTTCTTCGCAGTGGCCAAATTTTAGGTCAAAATTCTTTAATGTGAAGAGAATAATCATATCTGAACACTCATCTCGTAGTCTCCATTAGACTCCATTTCACAGCCTGTATATTTTTATTTATTTGCGAGTATATAAAGGAGATATTTTATGTTTTGTAAAAGGAGATCCTTCTCTCCTCGCTTTATCCTATATATTTATTAACTAATGATTATTTTGTTATAAGTCGCAAATTTTTGATATCTTCTTTTACAGTTTATCACCATATTCCGTTGTACTGTAAAATTGTTTGTTACTTAAAAGCAAACTGATTTTTTTTGGGTCCACCTTCAGCATGTAAAAATCTGGAGCTTCTTATTAATATAGGTATTGATAGATAAAACTGGGGTCGCCGGTGTCTATCAGACAGCCGACCGACCCCGGCCAGGCGAAAATATGTCGGAACGCCGCAAGTGCGAAACCCTGACCGTATTGGGAATGCCTCTTGCATACCGGACGTTTCTCACGTTCACATCTTTTCAAACTTTCCGGGCTGCCTTTGTGTCGCCTGGGAAGTGAATAGAAACTTCTAGAAAATAGACGCTCGGCTCGCCTTCTATTCAGGGTCGCGCCGTCTGAAAGATGTCAAAACCCCGTTTTTTACCTAGACTAACATATTTAGCGCGTGATGCTCCGTCCTCTGTTGTATCTGGGCCACAATGAGGACACAAAAAGCGTTTGTGAAGGGAATTCTTCATCTGAAAGGGAGCGCTCCATTAAGGAATATCTCCTTTGTACTGTGATATAGTAATTTCTGTACAACAGGGCCAGGGGCGTTCTTATTTTTTTACACGGGTAGGTATTTACACTGATGTTCAACTGCGAATCGGGCAATAGTTTAATTATGAAAATTATGGAGCAATACAGAGCGCTATCATGAATATCTAAATTTTCGTGAAATTACACAAAAGCAGCGCGCAATGTCTGCGTATGTTTTATAATTAAACTCTGATAAATTTAAAGTTGGTTAATAGTTTCACTTACACAGGATACCCAGTAAAGTATATTACAAATTTTGGGTGGTGATTGTACAGGCTGAAACTCGATAGTATGGACGAATGATGATGAAATGCGATGAGGTAAGCTCAATTTTCAATCGAAAGTATTATCTTTGGGATTTGACAGAAACGACTAATGACGTCATCAATTATATTTTTTCCAAAAACATATCCAAAACTTTTTCCTGTTAAGAGCTCTCTTTTTTCTAACAAACTTATGTTAGAGAAATGTTTCTGTATTACTTCCCGTTTAAAAATTATAAGCAATATCGTCCAAAAGAGTCTCAAGAGAAACACCACCTAAAAATCTCATTAGCGGTGGAAGGATCAAGTAGTCGTTGGAAAATAATTGAATGTTCGCTGTTTAAACCCTGATAAAGCTTACAATATATTTATAAAGTTATTCAAAAAAACATATTGATAAGAGTTCGAGGATAAATAATCATTTACAAAATATTGATACAAAAATAAAACCGTGGATGACAAATGGTTTGCTAAAATCTATTAAACATAGGGATTTTTTGCGAAGGCAGCTTATTAAAGAACACTCACAATATCTAAGAGATGAATACAAAAATTATAGAAATTATCTTACTACTTTAATTAGAATAACAAAACATAATTATTATACCACAAAACTAGAGGAAAATAAAAATAACTATAAAAAGATATGGCAGCAACTAAATGAATTAACTAATAGCAGAAAAACAGAAAAAGGAAATATTTGCATTATAAACGATGCGGGTGAAGATATAAAGTCAGATAAAGAAAAAGCTAATTATTTTAATAACTTCTTTATTAATATCGGAAGACATATGGCAGAAAAAATTAATAATTCTGAATCTATACATTTCAACAGAGACCCTGAAATCACAAACACACTGTATCTTCATCCTGTAACAAAAAATGAAATAATTAATATAATATCAACATTAAAAAATGATGCTTCACCGGGACCTGACGGTGTTTCAACTTTTTTGATAAAAAATATCATTTAAATATTGTAAATTCTCCTGTGTCATGTTTTCAATATTAGTTTTTTAAATGGATATATTCCAGATGCTTTCATGGAATCAGTTACTATTCCTTGTTACAAGTCTGGAGAAAAAAAGTTGGCTACAAATTATCGTCCCATATCTACTATAAATAGTTTTTCTAAAATATTTGGAAAATGTATAAAAAATAGACTAGTTAATTTTCTTACTAAGAACAATATTCTATCGAACTGTCAGTTTGGTTTTCGCGAACATTTGTCAACAGAAAATGCTGCTTTTACACTTGTAAATAGTATCATAAACAGTATTAACAAAAATAAAAAGTGTCTAGCAGTATTCTTAGACTTGGCTAAAGCATTTGATACCGTTAACCATGCACTTTTATTGCAAAAATTAGGGAGAATTGGTGTTAGAGGGATAGCATTAAAATTATTTGAGAATTATTTAAAAAATAGGAAACAAATTGTTAAAATCAATAATACTGTAAGTGATCCCTTGATTTTGTCTGTAGGCGTACCTCAAGGTACGGTAATAGGGCCATTGCTCTTTCTTATCTATATAAATAGCGTCTACACCATAAACATTGAGAATGGACATTTTGTTTCTTACGCTGATGATACAGCTATTATTTTTACCGGTGATACATGGGATAATGTATATGAAACCGCTGAAAGAGGTCTTCAACTCACTTATAGCTGGTCGAATGAGAGCTTTTTGAGTTTAAACATTACTAAAACTAAATTTGTTACCTTCAGCCCGACAGTAAAAGACATACCAAATAAAGATACAATCAGGCTACATAAAATATCATGTAGAAATAAAGCAAATTGTGAATGTTTGTATATATATAGGGTGAAGATAATAAAATATTTGGGAGTCATTGTGGACCAATTTCTGCGGTGGAAAGAACATGTAGAATATACAGTCCAAAGACTAAGAAAGTTAATTTACAAATTTTATCAGCTAAGGAATGTAATAAACAAGAAACTTATGGTTGTGGTGTACGATGCTCTAGCTGAGTCTGTTATTCGATATTGTATTATTGTATGGGGTGGTTTATATGGGCAAATTTGCAAACGCTACAAGTAACACAAAACACATTACTAAAGATAATGTTTGTAACTAGTTTGTTAAGTATAAAGTCTTGTATTGTTTACTTGGTTTTATATATTATATTGTTTCTTAATTGGATGATCCACAACACAAGCCTCGCTTATAGTGGACCATCTTAAACTTATAACATATAAATAAGCATTTTGTAAGAAAAGTTGTATACCTGCGATGTGAAATAAAAACTTACTTACTTACTTACTTAAAGTGCATAAATGTCATAACATACTTGTCATTACCCAATACGGACGTCAAACGTACAACTTTTGTGCTTACAAACTGTTTTCTCATTCACAAAAAGTTGATATGCTCCTAATTTACGGCGAGTCACAAAAAAAATTTAGAAGAGCTATAGAGTTATATCGAGAAATGCGTTTAGATGAGCTGATCATAGAACCTTTTACAAGATTGGAGGCGACCTTGCGACGACATAAAGAAGCATTTTCTGTTCAGAAAAAACAAATAATTGATCGAAGGCTAAGAAACAATGTTGATACAGTGCTGTATTTCGAACAAAATTTCATACGGAAGGCTAGCCGTGAATTGAATTTGGATAAATCAACCGTTCAATGAATTTTAAAGACCAATGGGCATCATGGCCGTAAAATTCACAATTTGAAGTATTTTCCTGAACGTTACATTGAAAACAGACTTAATTTTATAGCTCAAATTCTAGTAAATGTAGAAACTATTCAGATCAGAACCTTTTTCCGAACGTTCTTTGGGCGGACGAAAGTCAGTAATGAATTGCCAAATAGGCGCAGCAAACATTACTGGTCCATTGAAAATGCCCACATTGTAAATTCAATCCAAAACCAAGGCCATTTTGCAGTAAATGTATGGTGCGGCATCATCGGTAGGCATTTGATTGAGCCTTATTTTTATGAACATTCAACAGTGTGAGTTACCTACATTTCCTACAAGAAGAATTTCCTGCACTTCTGGAGAATGTGCCTTGCAGCTAAGGAGAAATCTGTGGTTTCAGCACGACAGAGCACCACCCCACAAAGCCAGAATTGTGCATGAAATGGATTGGGATCGATAGACCTATTCAGTGGCCCGGAAAATCACCAGATCTAACACCCCTCGATTTTTTATGGGCGGTTTTAAAGATAAGTTTCTAGACAACACCTTCGTGAGATATTAATCATATGAAAGAAAAAATTACAAATGCTTGTAGTGAGTTAAACGGCGAAATATTAATAAACGCAGCCCACAAAGAAGTCAGGCAGAGAATACATTGTAATACGCATGTAGTATGCGGGCGTTTGTCCCATTTTTTAAATTTAGTTACTGTTATCATCATCTTTTGTTTTAACCGTATTAAATAATGTGATTATGAATATAATGAAAAGAGTGGAGTAATGTATTTTTATAACCCCACATCGTACTTTCTACTAAAAAATTCTAATGCTATACTAAATATCTCAAGGTTTTTAGAAAGAATGCTCCAGTATTATTTCCAGACATTTCCTTTTAAGAATACAACAAATTCCAAATTTTTTTTTAATTAAGTAACCGAAGCAGAACTAAAACAATTTTTTTTATAATAAATGTTCAAATTGATCTTATTTCTCCCTTTAGAATATTAATTGATTATTTTTGACGTTTTTACGATTCGTATTCTAAGATGATCTTTGTATCTGCAGGGGTCGCATAAACTAGTGATTTTGCGCCATAGAGAAGCGCAAAGACGCGCTCATACCTCACCTATGGCATACTGATGAGAGCTAATAAGCTCGAAACCGGTATATGTCTGGTGGGCGTCTGACGAATGACTCTAGCTGTTGCTATAGGTTTTCCAGGTGTAATTCAATGCTGGTCGGGGCATTAGCCCGCAGAGGAGTTGTTTCCTGGAATTCCGTGTTTGCAAAATATCGTTTCTCGCCGATCGCGATAAAGGTCGACAGCTTTCAATGGTGTCTACTGCATGTAGAACGCTTCGTGCCTGTGACATTTTCAGTCCGGCATGGAGTAGCGAACGGCCGATAGATGTAGTTAGTTCTACGCCGCGTACTCATGGTCCCTTCTGTCGGGTTAGACAGACGAAAGCAGCTAGGATTATTCGTCGGATACCTCACCTATGGCATACTGATGAGAGCTAATAAGCTCGAAACCGGTATATGTCTGGTGGGCGTCTGACGAATGACTCTAGCTGTTGCTATATGTTTTCCAGGTGTAATTCAATGCTGGTCGGGGCATTAGCCCGCAGAGTAGTTGTTTCCTGGAATTCCGTGTTTGCAAAATATCGTTTCTCGCCGATCGCGATAAAGGTCGACAGCTTTCAATGGTGTCTACTGCATGTAGAACGCTTCGTGCCTGTGACATTTTCAGTCCGACATGGAGTAGCGAACGGCCGATAGATGTAGTTAGTTCTACACCGCGTACTCATGGTCCCTTCTGTCGGGTTAGACAGACGAAAGCAGCTAGGATTATTCGTCGGATACCTGACCTATGGCATACTGATGAGAGCTAATAAGCTCGAAACCGGTATATGTCTGGTGGGCGTCTGACGAATGACTCTAGCTGTTGCTATAGGTTTTCCAGGTGTAATTCAATGCTGGTCGGGGCATTAGCCCGCAGAGTAGTTGTTTCCTGGAATTCCGTGTTTGCAAAATATCGTTTCTCGCCGATCGCGATAAAGGTCGACAGCTTTCAATGGTGTCTACTGCATGTAGAACGCTTCGTGCCTGTGACATTTTCAGTCCGGCATGGAGTAGCGAACGGCCGATAGATGTAGTTAGTTCTACGCCGCGTACTCATGGTCCCTTCTGTCGGGTTAGACAGACGAAAGCAGCTAGGATTATTCGTCGGATACCTCACCTATGGCATACTGATGAGAGCTAATAAGCTCGAAACCGGTATATGTCTGGTGGGCGTCTGACGAATGACTCTAGCTGTTGCTATATGTTTTCCAGGTGTAATTCAATGCTGGTCGGGGCATTAGCCCGCAGAGTAGTTGTTTCCTGGAATTCCGTGTTTGCAAAATATCGTTTCTCGCCGATCGCGATAAAGGTCGACAGCTTTCAATGGTGTCTACTGCATGTAGAACGCTTCGTGCCTGTGACATTTTCAGTCCGACATGGAGTAGCGAACGGCCGATAGATGTAGTTAGTTCTACACCGCGTACTCATGGTCCCTTCTGTCGGGTTAGACAGACGAAAGCAGCTAGGATTATTCGTCGGATACCTCACCGGCATACTGATGAGAGCTAATAAGCTCGAAACCGGTATATGTCTGGTGGGCGTCTGACGAATGACTCTAGCTGTTGCTATAGGTTTTCCAGGTGTAATTCAATGCTGGTCGGGGCATTAGCCCGCAGAGTAGTTGTTTCCTGGAATTCCGTGTTTGCAAAATATCGTTTCTCGCCGATCGCGATAAAGGTCGACAGCTTTCAATGGTGTCTACTGCATGTAGAACGCTTCGTGCCTGTGACATTTTCAGTCCGGCATGGAGTAGCGAACGGCCGATAGATGTAGTTAGTTCTACGCCGCGTGTCTTTCTATTGACAATCATGATTTCCAAATTTTTGGTAGACATAAAATTTTCGCTTTTTATTTCATTAATAAAAAAAGAATTATTCTTTCTAATAATAATGCATCTTCAACCTTGGCAAAAAACCGAAAAGGAACCAAGTCACTTTTATTCTGAAATTATGTTTGTTAAAAGACAATTAAGTAGTATTTGGTTCTTTTTATATAATTCAAGAAACCTATAAATAAAAGTACCTATATGGAAATATTTACAATAGATATGGACATGATACTCCAATTACTTGGATCTTTTTATATAATTCAGGAATTCCAATACCATTTATTGAAAATTAGTAAAATGGCGCTTGTTTGATTTTACAATTTTTTATCATTTACATAATAATAGAACAGCATCACATTAATTTTCTATTCAAAAGAATAAACTAAATTAATGCAACATTCCCGCCTCGTCAAGAAACAATATCTTTTGTAAAAGAGTTCTGCAAAACATCTACAAAACTACATAGTTGATCTCTAGAATGAAATTACGTATACAAATTAAGTTATGCGTAATACCACAGTATAGGTAGTGATTATTTTTCATTATTTTTATTTTTTTTGCATTAATTACATTAAACTGGTCTACTTAAAAATATATACACATTTCAAATTCATCCTGTACAATATGGAAATATTATTTACTATATAGGAAAAATGTACATCCGCGTTGGATATGCATTTATTTATGAGTTTCTAATGATATCAGGCTGCATTTCTATTAAAAATTCGCATTTCATATACACGATCGACTGCTCTATAACATCTTGATAGCCGGTCACGTTAACCAATTACCTCTGGCGCAATTGTTGACGACCATCGAAAAAAGAAAGCTATTATAACGTGAAAATAGAACAATAAATATAAATACTATCACGTGCCACCGCACATTCACTTTGTTCTGCCATAAATATGCCGCGGGCATGTCTTAGAAAGGATATCTAAGATTCCAGGATATTGTGAATTCCTCCAAGTTCTCTCTACAGAGAACTTCATGGAGCTATGGTTTAGTTATGGTTATGGTTTTCCATTAAATAATTTAATAAATGTATGTTTTAGTAATAAAAAAAATCTTTATTTTAGAGGATAAGTAAAACCCGCACTCGGCGACGACTTTAAATTTAAATATACTTTATTTATATCAAAATAAATTTAATCTTATTTATACCAGCGAATTGGCAGAAACATTCCATTTATTTACCTGCAGGAGTTCGATTTTCGGGTTTAATGGAACACATTCTCTTAGAAAGTAAATTTTCATAAGAAAATGCAAATTTGTATTCTTGACCATTCTCATTGTATTATTACTTCACATGGTTTTTGCTAAAGGAATATAAAGTTTCAAGAATTACAAATATACACGAATAGATAATAATATACCTAGGATTTTTTTAAGTGGAATGAATTTTCACTCGAATTTATTTAACAGCATTCGACACCCAGGTGTGTTATTTTAATTTAGACACGTTTAGATTTACAGCAGGTTACTATTCGTAAAACAAAACAGTTGCAATGGAACCATACGTTGGGATAATTAGAAGCAACATATTACTACGTTCATTATATAAAAAGTATTCAACAGCGACTACACTCAAGTGATGCTACTTCTATTTTATATGCTCAACGGATATTTAATGATACTAATATTTGTGAAGATTTAGCATACATACAGTTTAATTATTCACGGATACCTTCAGTTATTCGCCATCTTAAATCATCTGTGACAGCATCAAAATATTCAATAAATAACAGTAAATAATGTTTTTTATTTGCTACAGTTTATTTCCCTGTTATAAGGACCTGGTGCTGAACGTATGAAGAAAGAAATCGATACCGTTTTGCAAAACAATCCGAGATTTCTTGATTTTATGTCGTATAGTGGATCTTTTTTGATGACAAAGAAGTAGATTTTTCTGAACCCATGCTAAAGGTGCCATTCATGAACAATTAAATATACTTTAGATATTCCCCAGTGGCCTATGTGGATGTTGAACACACATTTTTGAAACGGAAATAGATTATTAGCGACAAATGTCATAGCCTAACGCCTGAAAATTTACAATAGTTGCTGGTTATTCAATTTTCTTCCAGTACTACAAGTGAATAGTTATGTAGACTGTTTTGTAAACATAGTATGAATAGTTTTGAATATTATAAATTACCAGGACAAGGTAAGTGTTTTGTAAACACAATATGAATAGTGTTAGATATTATAAATTACCAGCACAAGGTAAGATGTTGATTTCAACTTTTTATAGGTATATGTTTGTACCTCAGCTTCTACAAACATTAACTCATCCTTAGGGCGCCCCTGATAATGACGTCATCTGTGAACGAAGTGCAGGCTTTGGTGATAAGTGAAATCTTATAAAAAATAAAAAGATTTTCAATTACTTCTTGGTTATGTTCAAAGGAACTAGTTTTTTCTCAGAAGAACAGCCAAATTCTTCCAATGGTAACATATTCGACATGTTTTAAAAATATATTACAACAATTATTAAGTATTTTTAAGCAAAGGTTGCGAATTAGTTTGGAAGTTAGAAAAATTCAGTTAAGTGTTTTTAAAACGTCGTGCAAGAAGTAGTGGATGCACGTTTTCAAACTAATCCCGATCTGCTTGAACAAACATGGCAATTTCATTTATACAACAATTAATAACATTTTTAGTTTACATTAACTGAAAAATTATTCAAACTAACACCGCATTTTTGACACGATATAGTGCAGTCGTCATCTGTAGGTCACTAGTGTTAGGTGTACTTCATGCCGATAAATTTTTAAACTTCTTGTGCTGTTGGGAAATTAAACTCTGTTAATATTCTAAGCTTTGTCTAGTGTCCTTTGATGTTTGGAGAGTATGCAACTAGCAATGCAAAATTCTAGGTTATGAGTTATAATTCAATTCTGGTTGTTCCAATTAGTATTACATTAAATTTAAATTTTCTTAGAATAAATGGTTATTTTATTCAACACGATCTGCGTATTCTGTTACTGGATAATTGTAAAAAACCTGTACTGAGTGATAATGTAGTTTTGGCAGTGTGCAACAACGGAACGAATAACGAATGCAAAATACTTCAGGTAACCGGATTAACTGTTGTCTATCAGGTACTTAGGTATTAGTATTAATAAAAATGTTTATTTTATCCATTTCAACATTTGATCACGCTGTAAAAAACGACCGCATGTAGTTGACAGATCCAAGCCATCTCGGATAATGATTGTCATAGGCGCTGATTTTCCGGGGAAAAAAGGATTTTGACCAATTTTTTTAAACATCGAGGTAGAATTCCGAAATAATTTTTTTATTGTCTTTTACGCCTCCCTGAGAACGTGGTTAATATTTTTGTACTTAGTCATAGTTAACCTTGTATATATAAGCTCTTAAAATTACCGTATTCATATTCCAGACACTCTATACCTACATATCAAATTTGTTATTGTGAATACTTAAAACATTCAGTAACGACCAGTTACTTAAAATATGTATACAAAGTTATAGAATTTTAAATAAGAAAAATGATGCAGTTGCAAGTAAATACAAAGCAGGCCAATTTAACAGCGGCGTCATGTTTTTGTTTGTTTCTTCTTCTTCTTTATATAAATTTTAAGTAGAAATACGAATAAATTAAATAAATTCATTATAGCGTGATTTCAGTTCAGTACTAATTCAAAACAAAGTTTTTCAAGTTTTATGAACAAAAAAAAAATGAAACAAACTCTTCGAACTTCTCGATATCAAATAAATTGTCATATTTCCACAGCTTATGTTTGAAGTGTATAACGAACGTAGGAGGTGACATCTTGAGCTTTTATGTACTTCGGTAAAGAAAGTCCATCTATAAAACCCGAATAACTTTACGATTTGGCAATAAAATAACAACAGGTCACGGGAAATCTGAGAATATGGCCTTTTTTACTGCCATAAAAAACTTAACCACCTTGTTCAACTTAATCTGATAAAGGTTATTTTCAGAAAATATATATGGTTGCTTTTTATATGGAAAACTTTGAGCAACAAATCAGTTCCTTTTCATATATACAATATATAATATTTTGTAAATTCATGGAGTAAAATTTTACTAGGTGTTAAAATTTTATTTTGTGGAAAAAAGTAAATATACCTGTAAATTAATACAAAAGAAATGATTTTTAAATTATTACTGAATTATGAAATCCTAGCCTATTTACAATATTAGTACAACAAATATTCTCGTACTTATTACAAACAATTATAAATATATTTTCTGAAGCTATTTATTTGTGGCACAATTTTAGTTTTTCTTCAGTTTGATTGGGTTTTTGCCACACTTCTGAAAAAATAAAAATTAATTAAACAAGCCCTTGCGCCAAACAGATCAGTCAAGATTCATTTTTTAAACTAAGTTTGCCTAATCAGAACATTTCACACTGAAAAAAGCAGATAAGTAAAAAATAACAAAAATTACATCACTATCGCGCACTTCCGTATTTTTGAAGTTTCGAAAAACTCTCTGTTTTCGTTTGCAAAATATTAAATCTAATATAATAATCGCGGTCTCTTTTATTTTGTTGAACGGAGATAAGTGTGTGTCAAACTGTTTAGTAAACATTGATAATTGTTGAGTACAGTTGTATCGAGAAGAAGTACGTAACAATAAAATAAAAATCATTTAACATCTCTATGGAAACAGATAAACAAATTTTAAACTGTCAAACTTGACATATTTTTAATACATTTATTTACTATCTTGAGAAAGAAAACAGAGAGTTCCTCGAAACGTCAAAAATATGGAAGTGCGCTATAGTGATGTGATTTTCTATTATTTACTTATCTGCTTTTTTGAGTGTAATATTTTGTGGTTAAACAAACTTAGTTTCAAAAATAACCTTGACTGATCCGTTTGGAGCAAGGACTTATTTAATTTTATTTATTTAATTTTTTCAGAAGTGTGGCAAAAACCCACTCAAACTAAAGAAAAAATTATAAATATTATAATAGGTACTGAAGATGAGTGTTAAATTGTAAAATAACAAAAATATTTTGGCAATGCCTTGACATAGAGCAACCAAATTTGGGACATGATTTGCGTTTATTGTTATCTTTAATTGGTAAAAGTATGAATTTTTTGGAAGCCCAAATGAGGGCCGGACTAGGAGTAGGGCGCCCTTGAAATAATATAATTTTTTTTATCAGTATCACAATTAATAGATTTAAAATTATTATAGGAAATTTAATTTAAAACTTTTTTTATTCTTACAAATTTTTCTAAAAAGTAACGGATTTTGAGAAATTTTGTGAAAACTATTTATTATTTACTATTACTTATTTATTCCATTCCATAAATCTGATTCAGATACAACCATTATAAAATAAATTCTTTCAAAGCCCCCACCCCCCCAGAGAAAAAAAACACATTTATTCAGATCAGGTGATCTTGGTGGCCAATTTTCTGGACAATTGATTCCTCGACCTATCCATCTATTTGGAAACTGCTGGTTAGGGAGTCTCGTACATTAGCAGTAAAATGCGGTGGAGCACCATCATGCATAAACCACATTTGACGTCTTAATTGCAAAGGTAAATCCTCGAATATCCCAGGGAGAGTATTTTGTAAACTAAAATAATAATTTTCATCATTCAGGTGGTTTGGTAGAATAATTGACCCACCCAAATAACATACGATAATATACCGTTTACTTTAAATTCATTTTGAAAATGCCGAAAAATGCACATCTGTGATTCCTCTTCGAGTGAAACAGGGATCGTCCATAAAAAGAATCTTCTCATGAAACCTAATATCCTGACGCAAAATTTTGGGGTAACAATTTTTGAATATTTTGGATATGATAATCGCCTAATGCTGATATGAGGATCAATTTTAATGTGGTGTGGAATCAAACGGACAGGAAATTTTCATCGGTACTTCTGTACAGTTCGTGACAATTATCCTCACGAAACCCCAATGCTATCATGTTAAATTTTTCACTAAATGAAATTTTTGCATGTCTCTTCTAAGACGATGAAATAGTAGGTGGCAATGTACAGTCTTTGTAAACGTCAAAAATGAAACATGAATTCATAGCGTACTAATCGTAAAACTTCTGTAATTTTTGTCCAATTCGATTAGAAATGACGCTGTTTCACACATTCCAGATTTTCAAAGAAACCGTTATCTTTTCGAATAATTTATAAGAATAAAAAATGGTTCAATAATTATTTATACACACAATATTTTTTCTACGTTCATGCAAAAACCAACAAATGTTTTATTTAGATAACACTAAGTCTAGGAAAATATGACGTCGATTTGAACGTTTATGTTTGTTATGATGACAAAACTTTGTAGTAGAATTTCCTATTGGTAAAACTATTTAAAAATTGGCATATTGATAAAAAAAATCAATATCATTTTAAGGGCGTTTTACTCCTAGTCCGGCCCTTATTTTGGCTTCAAACACATTCATATTTTACCAGTTAGAAATAAACGCAAATTATAGACCAAATTTGGTTGCTCTATGTTAAGGTATTGCTGAAATATTATTTTTTTCAAAATTTAACACTCATTTTCAGAGGCCTATATTTCTTTAACGGTACACCCCGGTTACATAATAAAGCGACATATCCCCTACACGTGCTTGCTCTGCGTCGGTAGATTTATGAAACATCTGTATAGGCATCTTAAAAGCAGCGAATAATTTTATTAATTTATACAGGGTGTCTCTAAAAGGTCTGTACAAAACTCTAGCACAAATTACTAAGGCTAAAATATGATGATCTAGCCCAATTTACTTTATAGTCCAAGATCCCACTGCAAAGTACCTTCACCCAAATGTTAATAGATAGAATTGCAATTAAACATGTGTTTCATGTATATCCTAACACGAATTGTCTAGGTTTGCTAATCAAAGCCGGATCCTAGAGCCATGAATTATTATTATTAAAAATATTAATTTGGAAGTGAACTACAAATTAGTTTAATGCAACAAAATACAGGGTGTTAAATAAAGAGAGTAAAATATTTCAGGAGGTAATAGTATGAACCAAAATAAGCAGAAAAGTCTTAATAAACATGGATCGCAAAGTAACGGTTGCGGAGATATGGACCACTATTCGGTTTCAAACATTTTATTTTATTAGGAATAAACCGACAAAGGAAGCTTTTAACAAACAAAAAATGTTACAGGAGATGTTCAAAGTGCCCTCCGTCCATTTCCAAGCAGGCACGACATCTTCGTCTCAACGATATATAACACCCTCATTGGTTTGGATTTCTTTACACTTTTGATTAATCCGTAGCTGCAGCTCTTCCAGGCTATTTACAGGAAGGAGTACCATACACTAATGTCTTCAAATATCCCCAAACAAATCTACCTGTTTTATGGCCTCCAACATCGCCTGATCTGAACCCTCTAGATTTCTCTTTCTGTATATACCAATAGAAAGTTCATAGTCTGCGTGTTAAGATTATATAGAGTTATCTGTATAATTTCGAGTCTAAAGTGTGACAACCTTTCACGAAAAGTTTAAATTTTGGGCGCACGAAAAAAATGTTATTTATTTAAATCAATGATTTTTTATTTTTTAAATAAAAATCAAGTCTTGTCCAACCCTAATAAAATAAACATATATTTTTGAAAAATATTTTGAGTGCACTCATGTCTAATGTTCCCTGGCGGCAAACAAGGAACCGAATTATATAGCATACGAAAAATTGCAAAAAATAGACGCCCAAAATTCCTCCGCTCAGCTCTTTCTCTATGTTTACATTTTACCCCTAAAATTTAGTACCTAATAGTTGTGTAGGATAATAACAAATTCCTACTTTTTCTATCAAAAAATAGTATTGTTATTACAAGTTTCATTATTTTAATTGAATTGAATTCAATTTTTTTTGATAGTGTTGGTGTAATGCAAAAATAAATACTGTATTGGAATCATTATAGAAATCGATGAATATATTTTCTTTTATTAAATGATAAATTTTCTTATCAGTGTCTTTTTGCGACTAACGGTGTCTGTTCTGACGTTTCAAATTGTTGGCGAGTCAATTCTCGAATAAATCTCAAACAGTAAATAATGCCCATGCACGTACATACACAATTTCCAACAGATATAACTGCGATCTGTAAAAAGTGTGTTTTTTTTTTAAATTAATATAATAAGTATCACATAATATTATTCTCCCTGACAATATAAAACCGGTCTGAACCTGTCCTTGGCTCAGTAGCGTAGCATACACCCCCACAGACCCCGTGGGTGGTTGGAGAGGTCTAAGCCTAAACCTAAACAATCCACTGCCATAATAAAAATATAAAAATCAAATGTTAAAATTAAATAGTTAATGAATTTAAAATCATGAGACTGTAATTTTTGTATTGCAGCCATTGAAATAAACATGATTATTTATTTATTAGTTTACTTTAAACAAATGGTGTCAATAAAATGATCAACACACTTGCAAATCATTTAATAAAAATCTAAAATAAAACAATGTTTATTGGTTTTGCATGTTTTTTATAATATAGTACACCTAAGTGTACGCCCATAACTACATACGTGTAGAAGTATATTCAAGAACGTACCAAAATTAATGTCACAGTTTTGCATATCACATTTTGTCATATTGCGGGGGACCATATGATTTTGTGTTATGCCGCTGCCTTGGCCGTACAGCGGCAAGTTTCGTTTTATTTCGTGCACCCAAAATTTAAATTTTTTCGGGAGGGTTGTCTCACTTTAGACCTGGAAACATCCAGACAACTCTATATATTCTTAAAACGCAGACTAACAACTTTCTATTGGTATATATTTTGTTGCAAACTAATTTGTAGTTCACCTCCATAATTAATATTTTTAATGCATAATTAATGCCTCTAGGACACGGTTTTGATTGGACAACCTAGCCAATTCGTGTTAGGATAATATGCATGACACACATGTTTAAATGCAATTCTTTCTATTAACATTTGGGTGAAGGTACTTTGCAGTGGGATCTTGGACTATTAGTTCAAAGGTTGATAGTTTCCGAAATACAGGGCGTCAAAATTATTATATTTTTGAAACTTGTTTGTATTTATTCATCTTAATAATAGTATGATTGGCACGTAATTTGGTATTTAGAGGCTTTTTTAAGATGAGAAATCGAGATCTGATCGCAGTTTCGATGTACATTCCAGCCACCACCAGCGTTTCACCTGCATCTAAAACTTCATAACTTTTATGTGCCTTGATATATTAAATTTCTAGTTAAAAATTCTTATTCCTTGGCGTATTTTGTCTGTATTAAATTTTATCCGAAATCATTTATCACTAATATATTTTTGCAAGAAAATATACAGTTGTATCTGAGAGAATCTGCTATGTGAATTTTATTGTTATATTTTAGAAGTTATCTACACGTAGCAGCACATGCAAGATATTTGATATTTGACAAATGTGACATCATTGCAGTTTCTTAGTAAAATATGTCCTTAAAGATTTACCTGATAATTCACCTTACTTACCTTATCATTTAAGTGGGGATCCAATATTAGGCTTGTTTTTGCAGCAGTTGAAAACGGTTTGGAAACTGTCAGAAATATTCGACCAGTTAAGTTGAGAACGCGTTACCATTGAATTTGACGCAAAAAATAGTTGGACGGACATTTCTGATAGTTTCCAAACAGTTTTCAATTGCTGCTAAAACAAACCAATTATTTTACATTTCAAATAAACCAAATATTTTTTCCATGATTATTTTTTTTATCTACCTGAATATAAAACGTTTCCAACTTATTGTTCGTTATTGCAATTATAAAAAATATTTGAGGCCATTCAAAAAGTGGAAACTTGAAAAAGATTTAATTAACAATAGCAATATTTTTACTACAACAATCAGTGACATAATATAAACGTGATGTATGTACGCAAAAATTTTAATATCTTTATTCATTCGTTTATTTCAAGAATAAATTGGCCATAACCATTTTCTAATTGCAAACGACAAAATCTTATTGTTTACCAAAACGTGTACATAATCCTACCTTTAATAATATATTTTCTCCTCAATCAATTATATAATGCAACCGACTATGTCGTAATTGAATTACATAATGAACTACGAGGAATGTAACCTTTGTCAAACTAATTACGTTGGAATGGACATGATATTCGTATTAGACATAATTTCAACCTTTTTAATGGAGCAAAAGTAAAACTGATTGTTTATTAGCTCAAACTGTAATTTCAACCTACAATTTTCAATGAAACTATTAATCACGCTGTTCACATTTTGAGTTGTAATTAAGTTATTTCAGCAACTGGTTGTTCGATACTTTTACGCCGTGCAATAACGTACATTTTTCGATAATGAAATATCAACTGCTAACGATTACTTTCTGAAGCTAACTATTTGTAATTAAATTGAAACCTCCTTCTATACAATGGATATGTATAGACAGGTCATGCTAATGCAACTATAATGGCTCATTACGAATTTATTCAGTGGTGTAACTATTTTAATAATTTTAGTTTTTACTTGCTATTGAAAACAAGAATATTGGAGGATAGAAAATCGATAGACTGTCATCTAGTTGGTATTTATATTTGATGTATGTTATGATTTATGATGTTCTATCCCTTGATTTTACAAATGAATCGTTTACTAACTACAGGTTAGTAAGTCTAGATCCTCATTTTGGTTGAGATTAATTCGATTTTTCTGCATTTTTATTATTTCTCTGTAAACGTGGTTGTTTCAAATACTTGTTACCTCTTAGCATAGCAAACCTTTACAGAAAAAGCCCAAGTCCTATGAACATGTTCTAATGCGTTGTGCTTGTACAATACAACATACATGCAGTAAAGGTGTAGGTAAGCTCTGTCTATCCTTAATGTATCAAGATGCACTTCTGATTGTAGTATCTTCTAGTCTATTTGTATTGCTTCTAGATATAAGCTGCGATATATATGCAGCCAGAATCTTGTACATGTATACAAAATGCTGTATACACACATTATGGCCTAACGTGAATCTTGCAGTTGAACTTGAGGCTGCCCCCATCTCCCTCTAGATGTTGTAAACGATATTTTACAGCGTTTTCTTAAGAAAAGAGTAGATTCCTTCTTTTCAAGTTTTATGGGTTCTTCTGAATCAATGTTTCTATTGGTATATCAACTTCCTTTTCGTAGACGATGTATTTCTTTTTCCAAGTGTTTTAGAACCACCTTATTCCTGGATCGGTCGGTGATGCAGTGCCCTAATGTGTTATAATTTTTTTTCCAAAGGTCATTTAGATAATTTCAATAATAACATAGAAATCCTTGAATCTGGGGAATAACTCATGAGGCCATATAGTAAACTTATCAACATATCTACACTAACATTGAGCTTTAGAACCACTTATTCCAAAGCCTGTTTCTTGAAGGTTTTCATGTACCTAAGTGTTTACTAAGACTGAGGACAAGTGTGGTGATATAGCTGTTCCATTGGTTGGTTTATAGAACTGTCCTTTAAAGAGGAAGAAAGCTCAGTTGCTACACACTTTCTCCAAATCTACAAAATTCTTATCCTTACCTTCTTTATGCACTTTCGATGTAGTTCTCCCAAAACTTCTCTGGTACCTCTATTGAACAATGACGTCACATAAAAACTCATTAAGCTTTTATCGGACTATAGTTCAATTCCCTTGGTTTTGTTGCGGATACCTTCAGCGTTCTTTCCCATTTCATCTCCAATTTGGTGTGATATGTAGCAGGCGTAGATGATAGCAGTCACTATTAGTTGGAGTACAATAGACAATTGAGATGTTCTTGAATCACTTGGACTCAAATGGAGTTCTTTGGAAATATTAGGAGCTTGAACTGCAGGTGACTTTTGTTCCAACTATCTTCATCGGATTGTTTTTGATCTTCCTATACATATACCAGATTCTGCAGTAGATTTTCCACCTTGAAGACATATTGTTGTATTATCCGATCAAGAAAGTTGGCAGAAAGAGAAGCTCCTGCAGTTCAAGTGAATTAACGAAATAAACAAATTTCAAATTAGATATGTACAGAAAAGGCTAATAGAGTGTTTCTAGCGTATTGTTGAGAGAGGCAATAGTTTAACTAAAACCCTGAAATTTGAAAATTGTATTTAGAAAATGGACATTTTTTCTGTATCGAACCATCTAATCATAATTAGTAAGTATGATCGAGTAGCATATCAGAGGAAAGCCCTTTAATGGTGTATTTATTTTAAAATTGGGTTAATAGTTAAGGAGACTCCCTGCTTACACTAAGGAATTGTTTCAATTACTCACATTCATAAAAATTCGAAACAAGATTTTGATGTTACCAAAGGTTAGCTTTCTATATTTCATTGTCAAAAATGAGCTATTAGTAATGAAATGAATTCAAAGGCAAACAGCCAAAGACAATAATTTTATTTATATTATTTCAAACAAAATGTTTATGTGTTGATTTCGGAAATTATATTAAATAGACTTGGAGACAGTATTGCTAGCATTTTAATATATGGCATACAAAACGGAACCAAAGAACTTACAAAAAGGTTGGAATTGCGCGTAAATCACCTAACGAATCGGAAGCTGCTAGAATCATGTGTGTTGTTTATGGAGAGAAAACCGATCGGTAAAAAGATTTATTCTGATATGAACGATTCTATACGGTTATGAAGACTATTTGATTTTATCGAAGATCATTGAAAGGTTCATCCACGTCAATCTATCTGAAAATTGGCAATTGTAATGGATATTAAATGTATGGTACGTCATTGTTTATCTCGTCAACAACATTGTTTTTGTCTCAACTTCTTACTGGGTGACAAAAAATTGTAGCTTCACAGCAATGTCAAAACAGAAAAGTATTACTTAATCTTATCAGAAAGGCAACATCTTCAGGAAAAGCTCGTGGCCATCTGCAAAGGAGTGTTGTGCATTTGGTCGAACTAGTGCGAATTTCTTCTGAGGAATGTAATCAGCAGTCCTCAATCTTATTGCTAATAACTTCGCCGCTTTGAAGCATAATATGCCCGACCTCATATTGCTGACAGAACACATTGCAGGACAGGAAAATATATTTTCGATTCGTCTGTATATCGTTTACTGGTTGAGATTTTACTTAAAAATAAATGCATTTTGAGTCAATAAAAATGTTATGAGCTTATACATCAACCCAGTATTCTTATTTTTAATATTAACAAAAGTAATAACGCCGTATCTGACAAATGCTTTCAATGTTTGAGTTTTTACTTGATTTTGAGGGAAGTGTTACATTAAATTAATCCGGAATAAAATATCAGCAGATCAAAGTTCTCTATCAGGAAGCTCGTACTTTTAACACCCTCGCCTCGAGGCCGACCATAAACCAAATATACACTCCTCACTTTAAACCGAACATTAATATTTTCCCTCAAATTTGATTCAGTCCCCGGCCCCCTTCGACAGTATTTACCCCCGGAGCTGACACGTTATAAGCGGGGTTAGAGCGGATGATGAGAATATGGCACCTCCTCCCACAGTCACAGTTAAAATGGAGCTACAAATCATAACAACCCTCGCCCTGTCATCAGCGGCGACTCGTGCTCGCGAGTAATGATTTGATTTCTTTGTCCCCGCGGCCTTAAGGAGCTTAGTTAACTATGATACCGTTATTAGACGTAAGCCTTTTGATTATATCCTAGTTGAGCAGGGGGTTATTAGGGGAAATCCTGTTTTTCCGGGATGAATACGCGCATTTGTTTGTTTATTATGTCATAGAAAATTTTATTTTTTAAGCCTAGCATCTTTACTACTAGTTGTTTCTGTTATAAGAATCATACACTGTAAAAAGATAATTACACGATACTGTGTTTTCGAGATTTATCTGTATGTAGTCGTGTGTTAAATGCTTAACACAATGCACTGTGTTAATGTAGCAAATTTTATGTGTAACTTTCTAGAAAACATCAATATAAACATGTTGCAAAAATTATAATTTCAAAAGCAAACAGGAACATAACAAACTAAAAAGGTAGGTGAACTTTCGCATCAATGTACAAGGTGATCCTGAATAATGTGTAAAACAGTTATAGGTAGATTATACGACCGATTTAAATAAGGGTCTTTCATATAAAATGTTTTGATCTAAGTGGCCATGGGGAAGTTATCTCACATTAAAGGGGGGGGGGGGTTTATAAGTGTTACCTAATTCCAAATGTTTAATAGGCAGCAATTTCTGATATTAAAGAACCATAAACTGTAATCAAATGGAAAATGATGAAAACTAAATATCGATGTGTAAATTAGATATATTATACAGAGTGTCCCTAAAAGGTCTTTACAACGCTCCACTAGATACAGGTGCAGCTCAAAATAAGTTGATTTAGCTAAACTTACCTTAGTTCAAAGTTGCCCCGTTTAGGCGCTATACGACCCTGAAGTTGCAATTTTGAAATCGTTTTTTTATATAAAATTAAAACGCTTTATGCGATTTTGTTAAAATTTGGTAAGTTGACCCTACTCTTGTATAGGACAATAAACCCCATATCTAAATTATTAGTAATATCAATCCATTGGCGTGGAATTTGTTTTTTTCTTTAGTAATTACACCTTCGATAATTCTACGCCAATAGAAGAAAAGATTTTTCAGTATAAAATTTAGTAAATTATTTCCTACAAAGAAGGTACTCTTGATAATACTCGATTATTCTCGTGGTATATTCGAAATTTGTAATTTTAATTATTGGCAGCAATTTTAACATAAAAATTAAATTACATCAATGCAAATAAATAAAGATCCCACAGTAGCTGCTCTAAGTAGCCACCATTTACACAAATACAAAGATTTACACGACGAAGAAAATTGAAATTTACTGTTTGCATAATTTTTTCGTCGCCTCTAAGAGTATTTGTTGCATCTTGAAGACGTTGCCATAGTTGCTCTTCGTTTTCTACCGTGTCATATAAACCACGGACTTAAGGATGACCCCATAAACAATAATCTAATGGACTTAAGTCTGGAGAAAGTGGTGGCCAATTTACAGGAGCGTCATTACCTCTACCTATCCATTTGTTTAGGTACTGTTGATTTAAGTAGTTACGAACAGGTAACGAAAAATGTAGTGGAATCCCATCATGGTTCTAACAGGTCTCTAAAATGTCTAACTTTCACTGTGTGCAGATTTTCGTCTGCATAAACGTGTACTGTACTTACCTGGTACCTATACCTGGAAACTTGTGAAATAACCGTATATACCATATGGAATGGCGGAAACGAATAAGCGTGTTTGTTAAAAAGTCTGATTTTTTATCAAGAATATCAGGAACAATTGTAAGTAATTTTTTCCTAATTTAATTTTTATGTAAAAACTGCGCCCATGATTAAAATTACAAATTTCGAATAAACCACGAGAGTACTCGAGTAATTACTAAAAAAAAAAACAAATTCCACGCCAATGGATTGATATTACTGATAATTTTGATATGGGGTTTATTGTCCTATAGGAAGTCAACTTATCATTGCCATGTTCCTCAAAAATGGGTGACTTTAGGACATGCGTTTCTTAAGCAAATTTCACTTATTTTTTAATCATTTATTAGCTTTAGTAATATTTACCTGTACCTTTTACCTACCCTGTATAACATTTATAAACGAAGTCTCAATTCTTACTTTTTTTTATTCTTCTTTGTACCATTCTTAATTGTCCGCACGGTGTTTGCTATGCACAGCGCACTACACAATTAATGCTTGGCGTTCAACGTGTTGACAGATATAACAAGATATTGTCAATTGTTTTATGAATGGTGTTTCCATGCGTCAGCCCGCGATTATCGAAAATTTGTAGGTGTTGTCGAGAATTTTAAGTTGACTATATATGGTCATTGCTATGCCGCAGATCGCTTTGTCCGGTCATTACTGGGTTATTTTAAATATTGACGGTAATTGGCTTATCCGTGAGTATTAAAGGTGAAGTAGGAACAGTACCTAATATCAATTTTGAGGCTATAGGAAACGGAAACACTACGATAGTTGTCAGAAGTGTACGGAAGTAATATTTTATTTATTTTATGTATTTACTTAAATTTAACATTATGAGCAGGTATTTTTTGATACTTACTTTTTGTTATAACAGAACTGTTTGATAAAGTAAAAATAAAGATCAAGCTATAATTTATTTAGCATCTCCTTCAGTCTCAAAATCATTGGATTTGTTTTGAAATGTTATATCGAAATGACATAAATATATACCGTGTGATCACGTAACTTTTCAGTCTTGGTGATTAAATATATTTAAAAAAAATCTAGAGTAATAGCTACCTTTTATAAAATAGATGACACGTATAGACCGATTCCTTTAAAAAATCAATTTGCAAACAATTTTCAGAAAGTTTTTTGTAATGTCAAATCTCAAAATAAGTTTTCTAGAACATTCCAGACTATATTCGATTTTGTTCTAGAAGCGGGCTCTAGGACATAGGAAACTTCCAGAATCCTAAAAATATATAGGTATAAGCGGATCGACTTTGCCTCCACAGTTTCAGTTGATATTGAGAAGTCGAACGCGAATGTGTGAAATGTCAAAGGTAAAGATTTGACAGTTTGAATTGTTTGAAGTATATTTGTTGTGAATCATGTAGTAACAATAAATCTTTGTTTTTTTCCTGTGGAGTATTTCAAAGTTAAGTCAACTTAGAGGTTACATCGGTGTCAGATCTACATCGTTCTACAAAGGAGTTTGGAAAAGAAAAGTGAATGCCTGTGACGAGGCTCAAGAATGACGAAAGCGGAGGAAACATTCAAGCAATTAATGGAGATGATGAAATATACGAAAAGAGCTAATATTAAATGAAAGAGAAAGAAGACTTAAAGAAATAAATGAAGAACAGCCGTGATGAAATGAAGAATGGCCAAGACAAGAGAAATAAGAAACAGTTAAGAGGAAGTGAAGAATAATCAATAGAAACCAGTTTGCAAACAATAAGAAGAAATTGGTTAAACTCGATGAATTTGAGGAAACTGTCAAAGGAGAAATTAACCAATTGGGAAGTGAGGTTGATTATAAGGTGAGGGTGTAGAAGAAAATATGATCAGTTACAGAGTGAAGTCTTAAATCTGAAATCCCAGTTATCCGTGAATGAGTTCTTTAAGACTGAAAGTAGTTTCGTTTCGTCCTCAAGTATTACACAGCCAACGTTTTATGAAAGGTGTCATGTAGCAATTACTTTAAACAGTTCGATTACAACACGTTTTCTAAGCACAACTAACAAGCCAAAGACAATGTTTCGACGAAAATTTGCAGCAATTTGAGGCAGATGTAGTACGTATGGTGAAGTTAGACTAACCCACCGCACCGTCAGAGTTCCAAGAACAGTTAGCAGTGAGTAAACGTAAACTTAATCTACGGCCTATAAGACTCTGAAATCAGTCAAGCGTTAAGGTTAGCCAAACATAAAAATCTATCTGACGCTCTAGTTCTGGCATTTAGAAGTGGTCAGGATAGGGCAAGGCGAATTAGGGCTTCAAACTAAAGAACAACGAAGAGACCAAAAGAGTGTAGAAGAGTTTGTGTAAAATTTAGTGGATAACTTTTATAAAGGACGAGACGATGTTAATTTCACCAGGCACAGAAGGCGAAGACCTATCCAGTGTTGAAACTGTGGAGTAAAGGTACATTTCAGAAATCAATTCCCTAGGAATATATGCAATCAAGATCAGAAAGAATCCGACAATTGGAGAATAAGCAACAAAATAGTCCAGCCATAACTGAGTT
Organism: Monochamus saltuarius; assembly: GCA_025584915.1. Classification (NCBI taxonomy): domain Eukaryota; kingdom Metazoa; phylum Arthropoda; class Insecta; order Coleoptera; family Cerambycidae; genus Monochamus; species Monochamus saltuarius. The sequence continues at coordinate 30,643,208 of CM046728.1, forward strand.
CTAATATTGAGATAGAAGAACCAATTATTAAAAGTGAGTTGAGATAGGATCTGAAAAAAAAGAAGAAAACAGTAATTGATCTGGATAACCAGATAATAAAACTTTCGAAGTGTGCCGAACAAGATAAAATTTATTCAGAAAAACAAATTAAAAAGAAATTAGGTGAGTTAAAGAAAAGGAGAAAATGTCGAAAACTTAAAACATAAAGATCAGCTGCTGAGGAAGTTAAATACCAACAAAAACAGGTTAGAAACCTGGTTGAAAGAAATAGAAAGAGAAAAGTTATCAATGGAAGAAAAATGACAAAACAGCATAGTAACTTTAACAACTGAAGTGAATGAAGCAAGAGAAAAAAACAAATATTTGTACCAAAGAAGGTGCAGAGCCCAGATGAATGGGATAATACAATTCTCACTAAAGAACAAGGTGAGGATCCGGATTTTGGACTAGTTTTCCAGTAGAAGATTAAAAACTTGGATAGACTTAATTGAAATTACATTTCTATCAAATCTTCCGCTTTGAAAAATTGTTGGACGCTATGGCATTCTTTAGGCATACAGAATGGCATATTAAAAAGAGTCCTAATGGCAAGTATAAGGTTTATCAAACTGTATTACCCCCAAAAAAGAATGCCAGTTCGTGAAGCTCTCCATAGTGGTATAGGTGACGTCTATATAAAAAGAAATAAGACTTTGAACAAAGTCAGAGAGCGATTTTATAGACTTGGATGTCGTTCCCATATGGAAGAATGGTTTCACAGTGTTGTACGTTAAATAAATAAAGTCGTGCAGTGGGGTAACCTAATCGGGGCAATCAGCTCTAAGAGAGAGGCAATGTCACGGAAGCTCATCTACCCTTTTAGTTTCCCGTTTGCTTCCGAATTTATAATTTTTGTAAATACCTATATTTTAACGTTTTCTAGAACATTCTAGGCTACATTCGATTTGGTTCTAGACGCGTTCTCGAGGAAGTTTATGTTGAGGAGTCAGACGCGAAGGCCTGAAATGTTGAAGGAACGATTTGATAGTTTGAGTTGTTTAAAGAGTATTTTTTGTTCAAGTAGTGATAATAAAATTTTGTTTTTCTACATTGAGTATTTCAAGGTAAAGTCAACATAGAGGTTACAATACTTATGGTGCTTTTTTTGACTTTAGTACTGCATTTAATATTATAGACCACAATGTTTTGTTTGATAAACTGGGATATCTTTATACACTGCCATCTATCGTGAATATAAACTAAAATTATTTACGATATAAGTTTTCCCAATTTCTTTGAAATATCTCTGAATTAAGCTATTAACAGTCACATTAAACTAATGAATACAATTTAATTCTTAATCGTCTTATATATTCCATTCTAGTCGCCGCTTGTTTATAGCTCCATATTCTACCGACCCCGCTTTATGTTCATTTTTATTTTTCTATATATAATTTTTGAAAACTCTAGGAGGGCAGGGCAGCGCCCCTATCTACCCCTTCTAGGTGACGCTATTGCGCTCCATTGAATTCAATACAATTTTGGCAGCTTAAAACTTCAGCTATCATACCAAATCACTATAGTTGACATTATCGCGTTATATAAAGTTAAATATAGCGTAATTACATTACACAGCGCTCAACCACATTGTTTTTACTAAAGCCGAAAACCACCCCAGTCAACTGGGTGCTTAATTTTCACTAAGCGTCATAGTCCAAGAGCATTGGAGTTTATACAATAGTTACATTGAAATTAAATAAAGAAAATATTGCTTCATATTTTAATGAAATAAATTATAGTTGACTAGAGAAATGACATTTTGTGTTATAAAGCGACGTTTTTTATACAGGGTGTTTTTAAATGAAGTAGCTAAAATGAGACCACAGATTCCTTAGATGAAAATAAATCTATTTAATCTAACATACCCATATCCCAAGCCGCATAATAAAAAAGACACAGGATGTCAAAGTTAAAATTTTATTTTATATATGTAGATAACTTCTTAAAAAATCCAAATATTTACATAAAATCTGTAAATCGGAGTTTTTGTGTGTGAGAAATTCTTTGTTTCTAATTTTAACGTCACTAGTAGAGGGCGTCACTTGTCGCAAACCATGTTTTTTTTAAATGGCAGAAATTTTTTTGCAGCTTAATAAATTAAAACGATATCCAACAACTCCGAGTTGTTACTATACACGTAAGCCATTTTTGACACTTGAAAAACTAATGTAAACACTGGCGTCACAAAAACTTTAGTGCCTACAAAAAATAATCGGATTTCAATATTCGGAATCGCCTGTCTAGAGACTACAGTGGCCCAGTGATTTAAATGTTGAGAATACTACAATAATGTTTTACTCGGAAGCTATAAGAATTTTATAAACAAATTTTTATGATATCGACTTCATTTTTCATAACGCATCTATTCTCAATTTTTTTTAGATAAATTCTGAATCACCCTGTATAAATATATTATTGTTCCTATTTCGGGTTTATTATCTTTCATGTTAGCTTTTCAAGTGTATTCCAAGTGTTAGCATTTGAGTAGTTTGTCATTCCTATATTTTACTTTTCTTTTTATCTCGATTTTGTATTCCTATTTGACAGTATGTATCACATCATTGGTATTTAGAGTGTTTGTTGTTCTCAAAAAAATGTTACTGTGTTGTTACTGTTATAAAATTTGAGCCTGAAATGCTTTACTTTACTATTAGTGAATTGCATTAAGAAAGCTTCTAATCGTTAAAATATTCCCATTCCGTCAGTTCATAAGTTATTATTTCAGAAGAAATACTTTATTTTTTATTGAAAATGATTTTTGAGGTAATATTTTCTGTTAAAATACGCAGTTAACCTTTATTTCTTTATTATAAAATTGTTAATGTTTCATTAATTTCTTAAGTTTTTTACTCTGGCCTGAATTGTATATATTCTACTTCCTTTGTTATCTTTGTATGTGATGAATGATGATAAAATATACAAACACTACATTCGAACAGGTAATAAATTTATAGTGCAAAAATAACACACATTTGAACTTGATAAGTAGTATTTTTTTGATATTTCAAATAATCTTAAAAAATATTTACCTAAACAAGGGCTTTTTATTAATTAACTTGCAACAAATGCTTTTCATAGTTGGGAAAATCTCTAGTAAATCTTATACATCCTAGTAGTTATTTAGTAAATTCTCGTATAGTAAACAAAACATCTAAAAATACAGTTTATGAGCAAGATATTAAACAATAAAAAATACATTTTTAATGTTAACATGTCTAAATACTTAGAAATCGATTTGAAATTACCTAAGGCTGCATTCTTAACAAGCAAAATGTCTTATCTAGGACTTTAATAAAATGAATTTGTTCTCAATTCGGCTCGAAATAAACTAAATTTTTCATAAATTGAAATTCTCATGCCATACATAATATTTGAGTCAAGCACCATAAACAATAAATAACATTAACATAATGCATTGCATCAAGTACTTCCCTGGTAAATCCCGAAATTCTCGGTAAATCCTCGACCCAGTATCCCAGTACATTCTTGGTACATCCTAATACATTCCCGTACATCCTGAAGAAATCCTTGTTCATCTTCATAGGTGCACAATATAAATCCTCTTGTCTCCACCCCTCGCTTCTACTTTGTAGTAAGCCACATCAGTATAGACTTTGTTGTTAGTAAGTTGAGCATTGCAATAATTAGGTTTAATTAAAGGCACGATTGTTTACATTCCTTTTGTAAAATGAAAATAGACCGTGTTGCATTTCTACATCATGCTCCGTAACTATGGGCTTTCAACCTCATAAATTAGAGCATAATGTGATGGACCACTACAATAATTTAACGGTCCTGTCATTTATACGGGACTTGTAATCAAATATACATCGATTATGGAGTCTCATTCGGTGAATCACCAGCGGTGGGGTCACCCTATGAAGTGGGCCTTGATTTATAGAGGGCGCTCGTCGACATCAATCATACGGCATAGGTGTTCGCCGAAATTTGTTTGACCGAACATGTTCCGATAAGCTTTACAGATTTGATGGGAGCTTGGTATTTTAAGTGACAAGATGTTTATAAATACAACAGCAATGAATTAAATAATTTTTCTCTTAATAGTAGATGCTTTGCAATATTCGTGAAAACTTGATATCATTCCTTTTCTCCAATTTAGTGGATAAGCTAGCCTTAAATGATTCCTCTACGGTAATATAATAACTTTATTAGCTGGGATCAAGGATACGAATAATAAAAATAATGAAAATAAAAAAATAGAGGAATGTTTACGGGTATATGAGATTTGCAAGGAGTATGAGTGGAAGGTACTGTAAAACATTTGATAGAGGAAATAAAAAATACGATATGGATGTTATAGCCCTACAAGAAACACATCCTCCAGATAATAATATTCAAAAAGGGGATAACTACATAATGTATACTAGTGGCACACAACGAAGAAGATTTGGGATAGAATTTTTATTAAAGAATCAATATAAAATATGGTTACCAATTTGAACCAAAAGTCGACAGAACCAATACGTAGTATAAATGCACACAACGAAGAAGATTTGGGATAGAATTTTTGGTTAAAGAATCAATATAAAATATGGTTACCAATTTGAACCAAAAGTCGACAGAACCAGTACGTAGTATAAATGTAAAGGAAGCGCATATAACAATAGTGAATACGTATGACCCTACAAAAAAAAATTGAATGAGATAAAGCAGTTCTACGTGGACCTGGAAAACTAAATGGATAGGATACCGAAAAAAGATGTAAAAATGGTAGTAGATGATATGAATGCAAAAGTAGGCAGAAAGTAAATATATAGAATAGATTACAGAAAGTAAACATAAGGAAACTAACAATAATTGTATTAGACTGATTTCATTAGCAATTGAAAAACAAATGAGAATTATGAGTACTAACTTTAAAAGAAAAGAAATACATAGAGGATATGGATGAAACCAGGGGGAAATTAAAGGAATGAAATAGAAGAAAGAAATGTAAATATGATTACGACATGTCATATCGAGGAGCGGATGCAGATTCAAACCATTTGTTGGTGGGAAAATAACAATACAGCTTCCAAGAGTTAAAGAAATAGTAAGAAAAAGAGGTGCACGGAGAGGAGATACAATGTTGAAGATCTATAAACGAAGACGTTGGCCGAAGTTTTGAAAGGTGTATAGTCAATAACTTGCTAGTTAACCATAGTGAGAAATTTGCGGATATAAATGCTAAACAGAGGAGATTATTAAAAATTCCAGAGAGCATACCAAGGAAAAAGAAGAGAAATATAAATGACACGTGCAGTGAGAAAAAAAATAGAAATTACTTTACACTAAAAATTTTTCCAATCGGAGAAGGATGAGGATAAAATGGAATATCAAAATCAAAGGAGAAAAAGTAAGAACAGAATTAAACGAATTGGAAAATAAATTTAGAACATTTGAACTTTACCTTTGGGTGTAATTCCTACTGAAGTAAGATCATATTCCGAGATCATGTTTACTACACTACCCAAAAATATAAAACTGAACAATACCCGATGGTTAAATAATAACATGTATGCCATAGTCGAGAGCTTAACAGCCGGAAGGTTGGCACTGAGGTAAATCAATCAATAAAAAAAGTTTCCTAAGACAGTCTGTACTATGATTGAAGTTTTTCTTATTAGTGATACAATGTCATATAGTAAACACAATAAAAAAATATATTAATCCGATTTTATTATCTTAAGTCTGTCACCTTTCTTGCTCAGGTTTTTCAAATTTGAAAATGAAGGGTTCGTTTTGGGGTGACAAAGAAAAATAAAAGAATTTTAGTAATATGACATTTTATTTGTCCGGCTGAGACTCTTAAACCGGTGGCAAGTTCAAATATTTCGAACGTGCCTATCATGCAATATGATTTAACAGTGAACGCACTCTTAGTGCATATCTGCATTCAGTTGGGTCACAAACACAGTCATATAAATTATGAAACTAGGGTTATGTTGTACCTCTTGAAATTAATATTTATGTAAAGAAAAGAAGAAATTATATGAATATTATAAATCTAGCGGTTCCCCCAGGTATACCTCGGTTTACAGATGCTCTCAATGAGATGTAAGTATATATAATTAATTTAAACCTTAAATATAGGATATTTTGCTAATGTTGATTTTTTTTATTTCAGGAGAGAAGTACTTCAAATTTACAATTATTAATGTTTAATAGGAAATGGTCTGTCCAGACAAAGCAAACAAACACGTTTATGCAGAGAAACTATGAAACCGCAGAATTGGTTGCAAACTAAACTACTAAACAAAATTAAGTATTGGGTGGTGTTGACAAGAATCCATGCAAAACAGCAGCCACAAGCTAGCTATTAATATAAAAAAAGGATTGCTTGACAATAACAATATAATAGTAATAATGCGAGCAGAAAATAGTCATGTAATATATTGCCTGTCGTTGCTCGCTGCTCTGAGGAGCAACTGTAATATCCCACGATGTTATTGCTCTCGAAAGGTAGGTGTAGATACAAATTGGGTGGACGTAAGTTCTGAACCCGGTGTGTTGTAGTGGTTTGCTGGCCTAAAATGGATTTTCTGATAGTAGATTGCACCATGACAAAGGTCTAGATTGTTCGATAAAATGATGAAGTATTTAGGACTTACCGTAAGGGTGGTAGGTGGCCAGAAAGTGTTATCTCCCAGTGAGGGCACACGGTGACAAATTTTTGTATATGACCTTGAAAAATCCAGCTAACGCTGTTGAGTGAAGATACTAGCTATCTGCCACAAATTATGGTTCAGGTTGCACTATTTGTCGAATTAAATCAGCCCAAGCTTTATGAAGACCTCAATGTCTTTCTAAAATTTTAATATGGTGCCTCACACCAGAAAGGAAGTTTATAAAAACAAGGACTCACAAAGTTCCTTAATCCCATAGAGCGGAGAAAATTTAAATTTGACAGGTAATAAATATAAAATTCCTAAATACTTCAAGTCTAGCCTTGGGTCTCTTTTAATTTGTCTATTCAGGAAAGAGATGTATATGGTGCTATATACTTTCAACTATATCTGTTAGTGTATGGTCCATCCTGACCATAGCCTAATAAATACTGACAGTGGGACAAGGTTATCTTTACAACTAAATTTTGGGAAAATGTGGGAGAAAATTTATTCAAGGGGCTTAGAATTTTAGCAAGGGTTCTCTAAGAGTAGTTTATTAATATGTGTGAAACAAAACCGTAATAAGTCGACGTTATGCAGAACATAGATCATTTTCTTATGTTGAGTAGGTATCTATATGCTTTCTATTACTTCTTCTAGTAAAGGTAACGAGATAATTTACTGCAGTAAGTAAATGACTTAAGTTGAGAACTACTTATTACTGTTTTTTCATATATTTTCAGGTGTTAACAGTATTGTGTGAAACTAACTACTCAGTAGACTAAAGCCCCAACCTGCGTTGAATTACACCCACAATATCTACCCATATATTCCTTATTATTAGCTTTTGTAGCATTTTTTTACTGTTTAAGAAAGGTATTTTTAGCTAATCTCCTACTTATTACTGGTTAAACATAATCCACCTATAGTTAGAAGGCTTGAAACTATGCATTTTATAGCAATAACTATATTTTGCTAAGGTGTAGGTACTACCCGTAACTGATATCCCCAAAATTACAAGCACGCACTGCCCATTATTCGTATATAGTATCTACTATAATAATAACCGGCAAGATCTTGGATATACATAGTATGGAAAGTAACAATATATTATATAAGATATTACAAAAATAATAAATACATGATGCACGAGAGTGTGTGTGTGTGTCTGGTGCCACCATTAGTTATCAACTTAAAAATTTTGTTTTTCAGTGAAAAGCGGAGAATGATTAATTCCGTGGAAATCATAGATACTTTGCATATTTCTTGAAACATTTTAAATGAGATGAAAGTTTATACACAAATTTAACAGTTCACTCAAATCTCTAATGGTTTTCGGGTTCTTATGCCCTAACCTAGGTATAGGTACGCCCTGCAAGTACCAGAATTAAAGTGCACATTTCTAACCTTACCTGGTATTCTATGATCTGCCCTTGATGTGCTCGGGATAAACTCCGTGGAGGCGGAACCGCTATCAGTACTAATCCATTATTTATTTATTTATCATTTCGGAAGCAAATAGTTAATATAGATAATAGTATGTTCAGGCCACCTTCTACGAACAGGAACGATCAATATACAATTCAACTCCCTGTATATATAAACATGTGTGTGTCCACATTCTTGTAATACCAAAAATTAATTAATATTTATTAGCTGACAGTAAATCTGGCCCTGTTAAATCTATAAAAACATCCACATATCTTTCATTTCTATTTCTGGATTAATATACATGACGGATGAAATAACAATATCTATAAATAATTACTATGTTGACACGAAATATTATCAGCACATTTTTTTAATATTCCCGGTTAATAATTTTTTTAGAGCGGAAAAATGACGACAGGGATACTGATGTAACTGACTACTAATAAATTTAACTATATATTTAGCATACATAGGAGCACGTTTTCTTTCTGTTGTAGGGTACAGATATGTGGACAGTAACAGATATTATTATTGTATACAGAGTTGACACAGATATAGTGACGTACGACGTCTTAAATAACGAGACTGCGCGCCTAGAGGGCGCCCTAGACGTGTGGGGTAAAAAACGAGTAGTGCGTTGGGTATCTAATTATCTTGTCTATGCACGTCCCAAAACACGTTTCCGTCACTATGACAATATTTGTGCAGTAGCGGTTTGAAACCAACGTGTTTTTTTCTCGTGCCGAAAACCATGTATGACGAAAAACAGGAGCAACATATCAATCTCAAATTTCTCGTTAAATTGAAAAAAACTACGACTGAGTGCTATAAATTGTTGCAAGAGGCCTATGGGGACAATTCTCCATCTCGTGCGCGTGTTTTTGAGTGGTGTAAGCGCTTTAATGAGGGCCGAGAGAGCACTGAAGATGACCAGCGCCCAGATCACCCCGTGCCTGTTTCAACTCCGGCAATGTTGATCGTTTTTTTCGACATTAACGGTATCGTGATGACTGAATGGGTTTCAGAGGGTCAGACTGTCAACCAGACTTACTATTTGTCAGTTTTGGCAACACTGCGAGAACGAGTTCGTAAAAAACGGCCCGAGTTATGGAAGAACAACTCGTGGATTTTGCACCAGGACAACGCACCTGCCCATAACGCGCTATCTGTGAAGCAGTATTTGGCCAGTAAGCGAACTCTAGTGCTCGAACACCCGTCGTACTCACCAGATTTGGCACCGTGCGACTTTTTTTTGTTTCCGAAGATAAAATCTGCTTTGAAAGGGACCCGATTTGAGTCAAAAACGGCAGAGCTCCTAAAGGCCGTCACCAAAGAAGACTTCCAGCACTGCTTGGATCAATGGAAAAAACGTATGGAAAGGTGTGTGGCGAGGGGAGGGGAGTATATTGAAGGGGAGCATTCGAATGTAGTATAATTTTTATAATAAAACCCTTTTTTGTAACCAGGCTCGTTATTTAATAGCCAGACCTCGTATGTCAATGAAAGAAAATACATTTTTGCTTCAGACATTACTATTTCTATTAATACCTATTTTATTAACATTGATAATACTGAGTACCATTTGAAAAATGCATCATTTGAAATTTAACTTTGTTTTTATAAAATTACGGGATGGTTTTGATTATTGTAAGAAGAGATACAAGTTCGATCAAATTAGAACCAATTTGTTTGAATTAACTACGAGAAGTCACAAAAATTTCACCCAAATCTATTCGTTTACAAGTTAACATTGAAAACAGAAGGAGAAACAAAGCCAAGATCCCTTTAAAACCTGTTCTCATGGACGTGAAATACGCAGATTTTGATTTAAATTATTAATGGCGGGAAAGTGTCAACATTACGAGAATTTCGCAAAACAGGAGTATTCTCGCAATTTCATCATTATGTGGGATTAGTAAGTTTAACTTGTGCTTCTAATAATCTACCATAGCAGGCATTGACAGTTTTACGATGAAAATAAATTAAAGTAAATTATAAGAAATTAAGCTTTATAATTTTTTCTCCACAATACCTTAAGTACTCTAAAAGTGTAAAAGGGCCTTATAAAACAAAAATGTTCTTGCTGTCATATAACAACGCTTTATTAGTGTATCAGGCACTCTAACAAATTTATTAAATCAGCATTTATAAAACTCTTATAAAGCACTTAAATAAATATGTTTTATAATTGTCATATTTAAGACTAGTAACTACTGAAAGCATCCAAAATATACTACTTAACTATTATAAACATTCTGTAAATTAGATCTCTTATCTGCAATAACTGTTCTTAGTATTTTTTTTCGCTAAATTTTTACGTGCCCCTATTATCATTTACTTTTAGATTAAAAGGTATATAACCAATTTTATACATTAAAAAAAATAATTTTCGAATAGTAACACCATTTTGCATTTATTGTTATATAATATAACGGATAAACAAAAATATTTGCTTCAAATTTAATTAAAGATAATATTTTTATGGTTCATCGTTATGTCGCCAATATACAAAATGGATGGACATGAAATACAGCCGAAATGCTTTGTAATTAGTAACTATATGACAATTTTTTTTAACTGTTTTTAATTTGATGAGTATTTAATACTCTATATTATGTACCAATTAAAAATAGTTTAGGTATTATAGACGTTATTAAGCTATTATTAAGAAAATGTAAATTGGTGATTTCACTAAAAAGAAACACAATTGCATTATTACTTCGCATCATTAATTCAATTCATTCAATAATTTTTAGTTTCTATATTTCTTCCAATACCAAAAAAAAATTATACTCAATTTCCAAAGAATGATGTGACGCAGCCACCGAGAATTTAGTATATATAGTCCCAAATTAAAGTTCAGTTAACCTTATTTTAGTTTTGTTGTTTTATTGAGTAAAATACAATAAAATACTACAGACATCTTTACTAATAAAAGAAAAGTGGTCCCTTTTTTTACTGTATTAGAAAAGTATTTTAAGCTACAATTAATTCCTATCAATGAAGTCATATGTATGCTCTCTGATATCAAACATCTAGGTATGCTAGTGAACAATTCCACAAAGTTCTAACTATAAAAATTATTATACCATTAAATTAAAATTATTTGAACCTAGATATGTAAATAGTGTTTTCATTAAACCAGGTTAGTAAATTTAGCTATATTAATTTTTTTAGATAATTATTGAATAGAACTTTGTCTGTGGAATTGTTCTTTAGCATACCTAGATGTTTGGTAACAGAGAACATACATATGACTTCATTGATAGGAATTGTAGGAGATTTGATTTATATTAGCTTAAAATACCTAATGCAGTAAAAAATGTTACAAAAGCTAATAATAGAGAATATATGGGTAGATATTGTGGGTGTAATTCAACGCAGGTTGGGCTTTTGTCCACAGAGCAGTTAGTTTCACACAATATTGTTAATACCTAAAAATATATAAAAAAGTGGCCCCGTAGTAAGCATACATATCCACTTACAAAGATGCATTGTTTCTTCATGATTTCTTGTTTTACAAAAATACATATTATTAAACAGAATGGTTTTGTAACTGTTGCGATCAATACATATCTGTGTTCAGAAAGAGTAATTCAAGTCTATAAATACATTTTAAATATTGCAAAGTAAGAGTTTTTATAAATCATCTTTATAGGAGTAACAAAACACACCTTTCTGATTGATTGTATTGTCTCGCTATGTCATTTATAAATTTTTATATCTTATAAGAGTATTATAAAAAACAAAAAAGGAGCCTCAGTAAGCTACTTCAAAGCAATTATAAAATAAAAAAGCTGTGTAACAAATTTTCTTTATAACAAAAGCCTACAAAAGTTCTCCGAGAAAAAAAACAGCCTTTTAAATTAGTTTTACAAATTTGGTCTAAGTACATTCGTATGGCTCTGTTATATAGCAGTGCTGCTCTCGGAGACAAAATTGTGTCATTTACAACATTTATAATAGTAATTGGCGTTTTTTGATACATATTTAAAGCATTCCAATCACTGACGTACTTTCTATTAGAGAAGTGTGCTGGAAGTGTATTTATTGTAGAGAAATCAAATCACTTTAATCACTTTAATTACCTAAAGAAACAATTCATTTTCTGTATGCATCAAAATGGATTTGCCTTAAAATTATAAATTATTTGTCAGAAACGCATGGATCAAATATTTAAAAAAATAGCTAGAGCTGCAGAAACAAAAATCATACATAAAAGAACGCCATATCCAAATATACATTATTATTGCATCAGATGTTATTGGTACATCATGTAGATACTGACTAGGCCTGTAAGTATACAGAAATAGAAATAGTAAATATTGGAAGATGTAGGTACGTCAAAGTTGTTTTTATGTTATGCTATTGTTTTATTGAATAACCTTGCAAATTTGTTGAGACTAAATTTTTTGCAAAAGAAAATGTATAGAAAAATCGGATATACGTCTTACTGTTTTAGTTCAATACAGGAGATAAAACAAAACAACAATTTGCTAAAACCATTTGCACCATAGGTATACGAGAGCAAGTGTAGCACGGTTTTCTCGTTCAAAAATAGCTATTTTTTACGATCAGGAGGACCCTTTGACTGAAAAACTTTTGAAAATAGATCATTTGAATGCTCTAATTTATGATGATCAACGTCATTTAACCGGAATTGGCACTTTTGTGTGTTTGTTGTATCTTAGGTAAATTAAGTAGTACCTAGTAGGACAAAGGTATTATCAATAATTGCTGCAGGAGAATCATCAACTCTTAATTATATTTTCAACAACTTTGTCGCCTTGATGCCGTTGTTTATGAAAAGAGACCATCAAGGGACTATTACTCTTTTTTATATTACTATATTTTTAAATTGCGTAGTTACAAAAATGTTAAATGTATGTTACTCTCTATTTGATATTATATCACACGCGAAAAAATATTTTACCTATTTGAGAATAAACCAAAATAAATATAAATATGATAATGCTCGTCCACTGACATAATAAACCATACTACTGATATAACAAACGCTTTACTGGAAAGTCATCCACATTCGCCTAACCACCATTTTATTAATATTATTTACTTATTACTTATTTTAGCTTTACAAATACTTTTTTTTACCTGTCTGTTTGTAGATCAACTGAATTGTTAAACGTATGTAGGCATCTATTCTCGAGTTTATTCTGCTGTTCTAGCAGCATTCTAGGTTAATCACCAAATAATGGAGCAATAAAATAAATATGGAAATACACATTTAATGTATTTTTCTTCAACAATTAACAGAAAATAAACAATATTAAAAAAAAACAAGAGCTAAGAAAAGGAACTTAAATAGTCTTCATAAGTAACACAAAACTAAATATATTTATAATATAACATACATGTGTCAAAATAAGATAAAATGATGCTCAAATATCAGTATTTTTCATTTAAATAGTAGGTATCTTGTCATTCAAAAAATAATTTTTAAGGTCTTTCTTTTTGCAAATTCCTCAACCAAGAGATCAGATACATCAAAGTTTTTTGAAATTTGACTAATTCACAGTACATGGATCAGTACGAGAGGTGAAGGTTGCAGAGAACAAGATTCACTTGACACCTGAAAAGGGTTCAAAGCAAAGCACATACAATTACCAAAAGTAAGTTGACGTCGAGTGAACCTCGCACTTTAACAAGTCAACTAAGGTCTTAAAAAGTACTTATTTACAGTAAGGGATCTGATCTAACTGGTAAAAAAGAAAAGAAGAGTCAATTAAAAACAAATTCATTTTACTTACGAATCAACCTATATGTTTCAAAGTAGTACTGTTTGCATAGTCAATTTTTTTATTTACGATAGGTTATTATTAGCAACTAGTGACTAGAGTGCCTATGCAGTTTTTTATATATTTTATATAATAACTATTTTTTGTGTTTTAAGTAGCATTTTATCCAAGAATGTTTAAACGCGGGAACGTTGCTGTCAGAGTAGTCAGAATCAATGGAATTTACTAAAAAAATATTCACACGACTTGATATTTCTAAGTACTCTATGAAACACTAATTTTATATTGCAAGGGAAAATCCAAGGAAAATATAGTTGTTCCTTACAAGAAGAGACATCCGTAACTTGTGCAAGTTCTTTACAAACTTCGGCAGATGTTATGCGTCTCGACAATGATGGCAACAATGCTGCAAGGGTTGTTATTAACGGAAAAGAAGTTAAATGTGATAAAACAAAAAACGAAATGTGTATTACTACACACGTTAATGTTAATGTTAATAAGTAACGGTTCATATGTGTGAATAAAAGTCCGATTATAAGGTGACTGTGAATAAAAGACTTTTATACAACTTCATTTTATAATGTAAAAGTGATTTATTCACAGAACACATTTTTTATTAAGATTATGTATTTTCTGTTTTAACCAAATTTTTAATTATCAATTTCTTTTGAAACTGAACACGTGCGATTATCTAAAATATTTTTTTAATACAAAATACTCTGCCACAACTACTACTGCATATGCTTTATTATGCTTTAATTTTTGTATTACTTTTACATTTTTTTAATTTATTTTTTATTTAGTAAACTGATAGAGATATAGTAATTTGTACTTGGTCACTGAAGTATTAATATGCACTATTGCTTTATTATTTTTATTAAATTGGATACATGTATAAAAATCACTAATTAAAATTTTTTCAATTTTTACCCCGAAAATGATGCAATAGACATTGATTTTTGTAAAAAATGATACTTTATATTAAACTACAGGTTTTGAAAGTTCATAATCCAGAAAAGTTAGTCAAAATCGCACTTTAATTACAAATATTAGGCAGATGAAGGAACCAGCTTTGCAATAGATCACACTGTATCACACAGACATAAGATAATTCAGACATGTATGCTTTGTCATGTTGTCACTAAAATAATATGTTTTTTACAGTTTAAAGCGATATCTTTCCCAGTCCATTTTTAATGAAAATAATTTACCAGAATTCCTCCCCTAGCATTAAAAGAAAGCAAACCCAGTGAAAACACTAAGCCAGTTTCGCCAGCCTTCTTTCTTTCCCTAATTGCTTAACGTCCAAAGGGCACCTATCGATTGACTGATTTGTAATTTTAAGTTCTCATTAATATTTATCTAATTTGCTCCTGCAGCCATTAAACTACGCTCTCTGTTCGCGCTCCTAGCTGGTGGTCGATAGCAAAGGGCGACCAAAATTGATAAATGCCGAGGGTAAAGTCAATTAATTCGGCACTGATTAGGACTGGCTGCTATTAGTTGCAGGTTAAACTAATTTTCTTGGTAAATAGCTTGACCCGTCCGGCGCTGCATATAAATAGGTTGGAATCAGATCTACAAGTGTGGCGAATGGTGTTGTTGTCAGAGTTGCAATCAACAGCAGACAAAATCGTTGGATATCAACCACAAATATGACCAAACACCACATTAATATGGTGTGATATTGTAGATTTAAAAAGTTATATCAAAATGCACGTGGTAATGGAGGACCTGATTTTATGCATTTAAGAGCGCCGTTTTTATACAGAAAATTTCAACGCATTTCATAGATGTTTGTTGAAACAGTCTAAAAAAACCTGAGTAAGTTAGAAATAATATCTCTTCACTGTGTCAATTATACAGGGTGTTTCAAAACAAAGGCGAAAACTTTTAGGGGGTGATTCCTTGTTGAAAATAAAAGGTAGTTTGTTATATAAACATTGGGTCACAAGTCATCCATTAGGGAGATATCGCGTTGCAAAAATGGCGGAAAAAATAGTGTTTTTATTGTTTCTCTCGGAAACGAAAAAACTTGAAAAAATTAAGATATACCAAAAGAATAGAAAGTAGCATTATTATTATCCATTTTTAAAAAAGACAACCCAAAAGAATGTAATACTATATAACTATAACGCTACTAAACACAACGGTCAAAATTTATGAACAATTAATAAATTTGAAGTTGAAACCAATAACTGAGCATAGATTATATGAGACAGAGTGGAATTAGACCTATACGAAGAACACAGACCATATTTTTACAAATATTTGAAAAACGAGAATTAGAATTTAAAATATATTTTTTTACTGTTTTAGAAAGGTATTTTAAGCTAATATAAATCAAATCTCCTACAATTCCAATCAATGATGTCACATGTATGCTCTCTGATAGCAAACATCTAGGTATGTTAATGAACAGTTCCACAGACAAAGCTCTATTCAATAATTATCTAAAAAAAAATTAATCTGACTAAATTTACTAACCTGGTTTAATGAAAACATTCTATAAATATTTAAGTTCATGTTTGAAACTGTGGAAACTCGAAAATTCAACCACAATAGATGAGATCCTACCTATTTCTGCATTTTTAGGATTGCTTGATCAGGTGGCCTGCTTTAAGTTGAGTCAACTATCTAACTATAAAAATTCTTATACCAATAAATTAAAACTATTTGAAATTAAATATCGACAATGTCAAAAGTGACTTTAACCTGTCAATGAATTTTAAATTAAACTTGACAATTACTTAAATAATCAAAGAAATGTTTACCCTTTATATAATCGTTTTTAGGTATTAACAATATTGTGTGAAACTAACTACTCTGCGTACTAAAGCTTTAAGAGGCCACCTGAAGAAGCAATCCTAAAAATGCAGAAATAGGTCAGATCTCATCTATTGTGGTTGAGTTTTCGAGTTCCCACTGTTTCAAAAGTAATGTATAGAATGTTTTCATTAAACCAGGTTAGTAAATTTATCCAGATTATTTTTTTTAGATAATTATTGAATAGAGCTTTGTCTGTGGAATTGTTCATTAGCATACCTAGATGTTTGGTATCATAGATCATACATATGACTTAATTGATAGGAATTGTAGGGGATTTGATTTATATTGGCTTAAAATACCTTTCTAATACAGTAAAAAATGCTACAAAATCTAATAATAAAGAATATATGGGTAGATATTGTGGGTGTAATTCAACGCTGGTCGGGGCTTTAGTTTCACACAATATTATTAATACCTAAAGATATAAAAAATGAAAATATAATATGTAACATTTATCGATCTTGACAAAGCGTTTGTCACCATACCGAGAGAAAACATGTGGAAGAGTTTACAAAATATATAATATATTAATAATAAAATTGTTAAAAATATACTAAGAGTCTATTAAAATAATAAAAACTATACAGGGTGATCACTTTTACGACGCCGGGAAACGGCAATATATACAGAACGAAAACTTACTTTTCAGTTTCCTGCCGCTATTTCAGGAAGTACGCAAAATATAATTACTTTTCAGAACACTGAAAAGCATAAAAATTCACATTATACGCTATATGTGTACATTACCGCATCCGAAAACCCTATACTGGGCTTCGTAAAAGTGACCACCCTGTATAATAAAAGAAACAGGAATTCACAATAAATATTGATTTAAAGCAGGAAGGAGAATTGAGTCCAGTTTTATTTACTATCTACATAGATAAATTTATAAAAAAATGTGCCTTAAGATGTAGGAAGATGTAGGATGACTATAAGAATCTACAGATCAAATGCGACTTTTGCAGATGACGTTACCTTAACAACAGATAGTAAAAAAAATCTTCAAGACAATTTAAATGTATGGAATGAAGAACTAAAGAACAACAAAATTTAATTTTATTTATTATACTTATTGATTTATTTGTTTATTTACATTACACTGATCAACACGTACAAGTAACCCAGTTACAGAACAGCAAAACACAGAACAATATGAATATATAAAAAGTAATAAAATATAAAATAATCATATACAAACAAACACTAAAATTAGAATCAACTTAATCATTTTAGGTAAAAAGATATTTTGTCATTAAGGCTGCAATTAAAAATATCTATATTGTTGACGTTACAATTGTTACAGATTACAAAAAGAGGAGAATATTTAAGAATATTAGTGCGGGCGGCGGGTAGATAGAAAGTTAAATTTCCTGTAGAACTAGGTCTGGGGACAACAAAAAATAATTTGGACATGAACTTTTGGCAATCTGCAGAATTATATATCACTTTATGAAGAAAAACCCGAGAGCAATATTTACGTCTAATTTCAAGAGAAGGAACAGAATGAGTTTTTAAAAACTCATCGTGTGGAAATCCAATGGGAGAGTAAAGACCATCCGATTTAAAGCTCAAATATTTAAAAAATCTACGTTGAATTGATTCTAATTTATTAATGTGAACAGCACAATGGGGGGACCACACAAGAGAGGCGTATTCAAGTTTAGATCTAACGAAACTGAAATAAAGAAGCTTAAGTGTGTTACTATCTGCAAAGTCACGACAATTGCGGACGATAAAATCATATGCTCTGTTTGCATCAGAGACAACAGCATCAATATGGCCACTGAAAGACAATTTTTCATCAAATAAAACAGCAAGATCTCGAAACACTCCTGTGCGCGACAACACAATATTATCTACACTGTAATTAAATGTTGCGACAGTTAATTTATTTGAAAAAGACATAATATTTCACTTAGTGGTATTCAACAAAAGTTTATTTTTATCACACCATATTTTGACCTGTTCAAGATTAGTTTGAACCTGAATGCAGTCGCCAATAGTATATACTTAAATATTTTCATCTGCATAAAGAAAGAATTTTACATCTAGAACTAGATCGTTAATAAACATTACAAAAAGTAAAGGTCCAAGAATTGACCCCTGCGGGACACCTGCAGTGGCTAAGTATTCATCTGATTTAAAACCGTTATAAACCACATATTGCGTCCTATTGTGAAGATAAGATTTAAATAAATTTAGTAATGGACTGGATACTCCGAATTCGTTCAACTTCTGAAGTAATATACCGTGGTCAAGCTTATCAAAAACCTTACTAAAGTCCGTGTATATAACATCGGTTTGCAAATTGTTATCCAACGAATTGGCCAGAAATTGTGTTATAAGAATAAAAGAAAAGTTATGATATTAAGAGACGAACAACTTAATATAGAAATTAAAGGAACGAACAAACATTCCAATTCAACTGTTTAGGGGTAATTATAGACAACACAGGAAAACAAAATCTAAAAACAACAAAGAAATTACAAAGCAAACTAAAATATGTGTCTTTAAAACCATCTGCAGACCAGTTGTTACTTACGGCTGTGAATCTTGGATGCTAACACAAACAATTGAAAACGATGGAAATGAAATTCCTAATATGCATCAAAGGTATTACGAGGATGAACAAAATGAAAAATAATGAAATTAGAGACGAGATAAAAATTGGAATCAATTCTGGATTATATTGAGAAAAGACAGTTAGGTTGATGGGAACATCTACAAAGAAGGGAAAGTGGTAGTCAAGTCAAAAAAGTCAGGAAAGTACAAACAAATATTTGTTAGTTGTTGTTTAGTTGTTTTGCTACGAAAAATGTATCCAATTAAACAGGGCTTGTGAAAATATTTAATAATTATGTCGTTTTTATTTATTTATTTTCGAATATAAGTACTTCCAAACATTACAATATCTTTTTCACCTTTTTAATGTAATTTATTGAAATAAATTGTATTAGCTATGGTAATACTATTGTTTCTACTAATATTTTAATTTCTGAAAAACGAGCATTTCCAGAGCCTCCTCCATGTTTTAATGGAAACACAAATTTGATAAATTTAAACCTTTGAAGCCAATAAAAAAATTATTGTTTTATACAAATTCATGACATTTGGGTCACAGGAGTTTTAAGTGGTGCCACGTTGCCAGATTTTTAATAAAAATAACCTCTAATTGATTGCAAAAAATCGTAGTAGATTGCCGATTAGCAGCTGTATCATCGTAATAGGTTCAACAAGTACATCTAGAAGTCTAATACGTATACAAAAATTCATTAAAATCGCGTGACCCAAAAATTTTTTAAACGTGTGTCCTAATCTTGAATCTGCCACAATGTATTTGAAACCCCATTTTTTGTACAAATACAAATAGCGATTCGTCTTATTTTCATTTTAGTTTTAACTATTTAAATAGAGCCATCTCGTCATGCACTCTAATAAGCCAAAATAGAAATTAAAAGCTGTTCAAAGTAGCTTGTCAGTCAATGATTCCGTTTATTTAGGTAAGCTGTGTATATTTAAAGACACGCTCCGGATTATGACACTCCGACTCCGGGCTCCGGGTGAGACAATTCTCTCCTCTCGCATTCGAGAGCCAAAACCGGTAAAGTGATTCCGCTACCGCATCGCCGGATACACGCGGTCGTCATGGCAACTGCACCGGAATCCTCGACATCTGAGCATCGCTCAGGATTAAACAATCCTTAAACAACAGAGAGAGACGGCGCGAAATGTGTGCTCAAACTTGGGGATTTCCACTTTTCGGGTGAAAAGTCCGCTTGCCACGGCGCCCGGTGCGCGATCCAACACAGTGTGTTTTTGCAGCGATTCGTATTAATTCGTTGCGACTCTCGTGGATCAAAGAACGCTTAGACTGTAGGTAATAGTAAAAACTTCATGAAATTCATAATAAAGAATATAACCGACAGTTCGACGAACGTTAAGGAACAAGTTCATGAGCAAAATATTAAAAATCTGTACCTACTCATTTATATACAGGATAGCCTAATGAATGGATTGAATAATTTCACAGAATTGCTAAAAAGATTAGCAAAATCTCAACATAGCGCCACAAATGTCAAATTTGGAGTTTATACCATGTTTACTATATGTTTCTGGGGTCGCTGAATCCGAATCCGTTGAATCCCATCACGTCAGGGTTTTGCCATAACCACAAAAAGCCAAATAATACTTTTGGGCTATTAAGCACCATTAATTGCATATAACCCTATAACTCAAACTTTTAATATAAAACCCAAGCTGTTAACCTACAAACCCATAGCCTTGCAACCTCATAACCAATAAACCAAATAACTGCGTTACTCAGTACTTGAAGTTATCCCATATCATGCAATTTGTCAGTGCTCTATAAACAAAACATATCCTACTCCATAAATCTTATAACCCCATGATTTCATAACCCCATAACCAATAAATCCAATAACCGTGTTACTCGTTACTTGAACGTATTTCTCATCACTTGATTGATCAGGGTTTTATAAACAACTTCATCTCATGAGCACCCGTTACCAAGAAAAGTGGGACGATGGAAAATGAATAAAAAACAAATATAAGTATGTCCCTATTTCATTTATCTCATCAAACACCCTTTTGAGGGCTACATGATGTACAAAATCCGCTCGCGTAATCTTCTCGTAGAGTACATTGGGTTACTCTAATGCCGATGGTCCCATTTTGTTTTTTTCGGGAAAAATACAACTGCTATTGTTTATCGGATTATGGAGTTGTGAGGTTATGGGGTTCTTGGGTTGTGGGGTCATTGAGTTATAAGTTTGTAGGGTAAGATATTTTGTTTAAAGAGCACTGACAAATCGCTCGATGTAAGATAAGTTCGAGTACTGAGTAACGTGGTTTTTAGGTTTATTGGTTATGGGATTGTGGATTTAGACGTTAACAGCTTGGATTTTTTTGTTTAAAGTTTAAGGTATAACGTTTTATCTGTTTAATAGCGCTGAAAACCCTAAATTATTGTTTTTTTTGTGGTTTTATGATATAGTGTAAACATATAGTAAACATGTTGCTACCTCCACATCTGAGATTTTTTGTGGAGCTGTTATTCTTTTAGATGTTAGTTTTTTGATGTTTTGGTTGCATCGTATTGACAAATGCTTCTGATTTACACACTTGTTAAATATGTATAGTCTATTTAAACTGGCAGCAGTGACGCGGAAATATTTATCAATATAAATGGCAGGATAAGCACACCACTGATTTATAGCAAAAAAATATGAGGATATGAAAATATTGAGCTTTTTACCATATACGTGTATGTCAAAATTCAAATTTGAGGTGGAAGGTGAGGTTGTTGATAAATTTATAGATTTCATAATTTAAATGCATTATAATAAGTTGAACTTTGAAACAGGATATGAAACAGTCCAGCACAGCCTTTTATTTTTAACTTTATTTCAAATTCTATTTCTAGTAATAGACGAAGTTCTACCGTCTCTTCTGGTTGTTTTAATACTTCGACAACAGTACGGTGGTCAAGCCCATTGATTTTCGATATACTAGCATTATTTCTTGGGTGAGATGGAATGATTCAGGATAAATATTACTATTTAAGGGGTCAAGGGTTCAACTACATATTACAATTCCTGTTTCGCTAAGAGCACAATAAAGAAGAAAATGCTCTATGCGGTCGCGTTCTAGGCGCATAATAGACCATGCTTGTCTCATTCTTGTTTAGTGAAGAATCTTTTAATGATTTTAATGTACATGTTTGCACTAGTAGATCAGAAGCTGGACTCGCCCGCGTCGCTGTTTCGCCGAAAAGTATCCGGAGACTTTCGGTCAGCTGCATCAAATATATAAGCTAATAAAAATACATTTTCCACATGACATATTTTGACATCTAAGCAGTACAGTAGAACAAATCGGAAGCGCATTGTAAATTTTGATCTAAGAAAGTACAAGTAACCACCTACGTTCGAATAAAATCAGGCGATGAGTGATACGAGGCAAGCAAAGATGACCGTTCGCGTCGCGAAACGTTATGTGATGAACTGATCATGCTCTTTTATAAAATCAGTCGCCTACGTCACTCTCTATGAGCTTCCGACTTGTTCGACTGTACTATTTAGATGTCAAATTATGTTCTGTGTAACATGTATTTTTATTAGCTCCTTTATTTAATGCGACTGACCGAAATCCTCCAAATAAGTTTTTGAAGAAACCGCGACTCGAGCGAGTTCAATTCCCGACCTGCTAGGGCAACATTTAAAATCATTCTTCACTAGATGAGAACGATACTATTCTGGTCCGCGGCGTGCCTAGACCGCGACCGCCAAATGCGTTTCCTCCTTTAGTAATTACACAATGGTCCACCCTGTATACTCAGTAAAAAATTTGAACTTAAATTCTAATCAATAATTTGCCAAACCAAATTGCATAAGATGTCATTCTATCGATATGAGGAAAGTAATTGTAATTTTATGTGTTGGAAATGCTGCCATACCGATATTTATTTACATATGAGTTATACAGTTTAACTTAAAATTTTATTGATCATATCGATAGAAATTTGGTGGTGGTTTGGTGTGGACTTAACAAATTATTGTGTTATATTAAGACTAATTTTTTACACTGTATTTTCTATTATGTTGATGTAGAAACTGTTGATGAAAAAATCCTCATACCCATCTCACGCCTAAAATATTGGCTTTACGTACGTACATCTTAAAATCAGGGTATATAGTGTTGCAAAAAATTAAGTTACCTAGTTATTATCAAATAAATAAAAACCATACTTTTTGTCAGTCCCTTTAAAAGATGAAACTACGTACATTTTAGAGCATATCATAAGAACATTTTCTTTTACTTTGATCGGTACTATCACTTTCCTCAGTCCGGTACACTATTTCTTTACACCCTGTACATTTAATTAATATATCCTTCCTTTTTTACCATATCTGTAAAAAAAATTATTCGTGTAGATACTTGATTCCACATACACATTTGATAAATAAAAAAGTTGTCACTTAATGTTAAGTTTAGCGCTCTTTAAATCATACATATTTTAACTGGCCAAATTGCTGGAAATGCATCGTGAAATTTTCCCACAACTCACCCCTGCCGCCTTTTGCATCCGTCGAAACGGAGCAGTTATTTACAAAGGGATTAAAGCATCCGACAATCTTATGCGGAGAGGCAGGAAAATCAAAAAGCCTCGAAACTTTTGTTTCGGATCCAATGATGCGCCGCCTTTGTTCCATTGTAAACCGCCACGGCAGCGCCTCTCAACTGCTGGGACGCGGCGAATTCGAGAGGGAAAATCCGGCCGCTTTATTTTTCGCTTAGATTTTTTTGTAATTTGTGAATATTTTACAGCATTAACAAATATTTTTGTAAAATATAATTTAACTGCAAAAATAATAATAGAATATTTTTATTTATAGCTAATTTGATAGAATATCCTTGAGACATGCGTAACTGAATTTCGGGTTATATATAAAACCCGTTTTACAATTCAAAAGTTTTTCTTGAATGAGTTTTCTTGTTCAAGTTTCTTGACTTTCTTGTCGGATAGCGTTACAGTTCTCAATCTAACGCTTAGCAGCAGAGCTACCTGTAGCAGCTATTCGCTACTCCATACCGGACTAAAATCCACAGACAAGAAGCGTTCTACACCGCCGTAGAGACCATTGAAAGCTAGCGACCTCTATCGGGAAACAACGATAACGTTATGTTGCAATCACGGAATTTCAGGAAACAACTACTTTACGGGCTAATGGTCCGACCAGCATTGAATAACACTTGAAAAACCTCTAAGCAACAGCTAAAGTCAATTCAGTGATTTCTACGGCGATAGAGAACGCTTCTTGTCTGTGGCTTTTTAGTCCCGCATGTAGTAGTGAATAGCCGCTAGAGGCTGTGCTACTACGCATTACCACAGCATAACGAAGCCAGCAAACGGACTCGGGCAAATAGTGTCAGACGCGCAGTATATGGCGCGCAGCTTTCTCAGCATGTGGAGCACCATGTAACTGCCAGTATAAGCGAACGTTCGTTGGGAGAGGAACTAAGATATCAGAGACGTATTCAGTATTGTTTTGTTGCTCGAGAAAATGCCTTTTGCGACGCTGGCGTATTGCCCCAAAACAATTTTTAAACAGTCCTGTTTAATGCTTCTAGTTCATAAAAATTTCATACCTTCATTTTTAGCTAATTCTCCTAATTTAATGAAACCTAATATTGTTATTTTCCAGCCAGTAATACATTTTATTGTAGATGTCATATATTTTGCTTTTGAATCTATTATTTGTGATTTCTGAAACATATCGAAATAGGTTCTAAAGAGATCGTTTTTGTCACTTGTGAATATGTACGCATTTTGAAATTATGGTTTTCCAAATTGACTTGAGAAATTTAAAGGGTCAAATAGGTTGCTGATGTTCCTGACAAATTTCTCAGTTTCTTTTACTTCTAAACTTGCTTTCGGACTAATTTCGTCTACATAGAACATATACAATTTATTTATATAATTAAAATTTTCAAATTCCTTTTCTAAAATTTTCAGAACGTCATTAACTTCAGGGGCAATTTTGATATGCTTTATAAATGACTGTAAAGTTGACGCACTAAGTAAAGAAAATAATTTAACAAGTTTCCTTTTATATAATTTGGGACCGAGATTATATAGTGACAAACAAATATTTTTGAAATTTTTGGAATAGCTGCGCTCCTTTGCCTACTATGTTCAGACATTTGCACATTAATTTTGGATTGTTTGCAAAACTATATATGCCTCATAATAATTTCGTTAAATTCATAACAACCATGGAGATCCTTTTCCAAGAGAAGTTTGTTACATTATTTAAATCTTTACATTTTGTACATCCTTGTAAACATTTTAACTATAAATATATATAATATATATATATATATATATATATATATATATATATATATATCATTTATATGCTAGGTTTATATTATACAATAAAATGTGTAAGTAGAAATTTCAAAGTTGTTAATACAACCAGAAAACAATAATTTGTAGGCATAACTGAAAATAAAATAATTAATAGTAGGTAACTTGTTTTATTATTATTATAAATTATTTGTATTTGCATTCTAATGCATTTTATGTAAAGGAACGTAAATAAAATATGTTTAATTAAACTTTTGCAAACAACAAGACTCACGGTCTTGTTTGTATTAAATATTTGTTAAATACGGCCCTGCTAAATGTGAGAGAGAGATAGGAACCGGCAAGCACCCGTGCCGCTAAACGGGCCTGTCTGAAATAGATCAAAGTACCGACAGTCGAGTCATTTTGCTGGTTTCGTTATGCTGTGGCATTACTCATGGTCCCTACTGTCGGGTTAGGCAGACTTAAAACAGCTAAAGCTGTTCGTTGATCACCTCACCTATGGCATACTGATGAGAGTTAATAACCTCTAAATCGGTATATGTCTGGTGGATCGCCGACGAATGACTTTAGCTTTTAATAGAAGTTTTTCAGGTGTAATTCAATGCTGGTCGGGGCATTAGTCCGCAAAGTTGTTGTTTCCTGGAATTCCGTGTTTGCAGTTCACAATTTTCTGAAATTTATTGAAATGCAGCCAACGTCAGTACGCAGCGAAAGCACTCTAGAGGTTTAATATGGGACTTTGTTTCACAAAATGCATGTACAAATATTATTATGATAATTCATCCATATGCACCTTTTTAACATTTCCACTCGGCTTTCTATAATTTTCATTAAAAAAACATATCAATAACAATCTGTTTTGGTTGGCATTACTAAAGTCATCAGATTTGTTCAAGAAAATTGTTCGACATTTTGATCCGTGAAAAATTTCTTGAACTTGAAAACAATCCGCTGATTGCAATTTATCTTCACTGCACATGCTTAAGACAAGAAACATCTCATCTCAAATATCTCTTACATTGATTTCAATTGCCTTATTTGTATATCGATATATAATATTTGGATAACTTAATGCATATATGAACAAAAATGTAATATTTATTAGAAACTCTTTAGTAGATTTGGCCATCTTGATGAATAAATCAACACAAATCTTGGTTTTATAACATGTAGGTGGTATAAAAATAATCTATATGGTGGCAATTTAACACATGTATGAGTTAATACTTGTTTGAAAATAATTAATATACATATACGGCCAAATACAAATGAGTTAGTAAAGCAATGTCCATCACAGAATGATAATATTTATATATTTAGGCAATCGGCGTATATTCATTGATCTTATGTATGTAACTACATAGATTTCCGTTTATTCAAGTCAGTAAATCGACTTCTAGACTCAACTAGTTTACTACAAACTTTCAGAGAGATACACTCGCCTCAACATAAAGGTTTCCACTCCAAATTAGTGTCATATTTCATTTAAAATATGACAGGTTAAGGTGGTAACAAAATATGAAAGTCTCAGGTTGTTTCTTTATAAAGTTATAAAATTTGCTTGATATTACCCACTAATCTTACTTACTTAAAAGACTTCGGAAAAAAGAAATGTCCAACAAATTTCTTCATTTGAACACTCCATCATCTTCAACCTGCAATTTACAGTCATTAATGTCTTGTCCAGATATACATCAGTAATGAACATCCACGATTTTACGCTTTCTAAAGAAACTTCTTCCCAATATTTGTTGAGGTACTTTTAAATTTGCCTCCGCTATGCAATAATGTGTATAGGAATCTTTCCTACGTTCATAAGCACAATAATATAAATAAGGACGCATCTGAGGCATGCCTCATACCAATAACATACAGGTAAGAAATAGATGGACAGCATGGAATCCATTGGTAGCCAATTGCGGGAGAGAGGCCCTTCATAGGCATGCCTCATTTCTGTGACAGTGCAACAGAGACAGTCTAATACAGTTTGCCATATTGTAGGTTCGTTTCGTGGTTCCTCCTCCGTTATTAATAAATTATATTTAAAATTTCAGTGCACTGTAATCAAAATTTTATTGTCGTTACTGATTTGTTTTAGTTAAGTTTCAGATGTGTATACCGAAGCTGTGCAATGGCAATACCCAGGGCCTCAAGTACCACCGAAAAACAGGAAAACGTGAGAAATATGCTACTAATAATCATTCAATAAATAAATTTATTAATATTTCATAATAAAATTACTCATTTTAATTTTTAACACTGCAAATTAACATTGATAAGTACAAGTAAATAAAATATTTCAACGGCATTGGACGATGCGCGTAAAATGGATATAAAAAATTAAATAACTTCGGAAATAAGTTCGGAAAAATCATCAAATTTCAAATAATTCGGTACCTATATTTTCTGATTTAGCTAAAAATAATGATTAAAAAAAGTTTCTAAAGAAAATTAATTATGTGAATCATATTTGAATAGCCTCGCCTAACTGTTTACAACTGCTTGTTTTAAATTAATATATTTAAATCTTATTCCTACCTTATACAAATCTATTTTGAAATGAGAAATTTTGTAGTTAATTCTAGGTCTATTTAAGAATAAGTTTACTTACACCAAAAATGTTTGACTTATAGAGTAAAACTACTTATTATAAAAAATTTATTAGAGATGGGAAAAACACCTTTTTTAACATAAATCCATGATCGAATCTATAGTTGACGGCTAAAATTGTAGAGAGTGACTCATGTTATAAATTTGCTCACAACTTATAGCAGCCAACACAAAGAGATATACATGCAGCCCATATATTTTTCCTACAAAATCGTGTGCCGCATATCTCTGAGAGCATCCCCGATTACATAGCTTCTGCTGCAGTAAGTACGCAGAAGCTGTAGCTTTTGATTGGCTGCGACGAATTGTCGGATCCAACTGTTTCATTTCCAGCGCTATCATGGGCAGGTATATCGTTCGGGCGGGCAAAAATTCGGGTATATGATTTCCCTAATTTAATTATGAATGTAATTAATTTTTATATATTTTTAGGTATTAATAATATTGTGTGAAACTAACTACTCAGTGGACAAAAGCCCCAACCTGCGTTGAATTACACCCACAATATCTACCCATATATTCCTTATTATTAGCTTTTGTAACATTTTTTACTGTATTAGAAAGATATTTTAAGCTAATATAAATCAAATCTCCTAGAATTCATATCAATGAAGTCATATGTATGTTCTCTGATACCAAACATTTAGGTATGCTAATGAACAATTCCACAGACAAAGCTCTATTCAATAATTATCTAAAGAAATTAATCTAATTTACTAACCTGCTTTAATGAAACACTCTATAAATATCTAACTTCACTTTTTGGCAGTGGGAACACGACAATTCAGCCACAATAGATGAGATCTGACCTATTTCTGCATTTTTAGGATTGCTTCTTCAGGTGGCCTCCTTTAAGTTGAATCAAATATCTAACTATAAAAATTATTATAAAAATTAAAATTATTTGAAGTAAAATATCGACAATAAAAGGTGAACATTATTCAAGTAGGTATTGTCATATTTAATTCATTGACAGACTGTCACTTTTTGTCATTGTTGATTTATATTAGCTTAAAATACCTTTCTAATACAGTAAAAAAAGTAATTAATTTTATTAGTGATTTTGTGTTCTTAAGAATGGAGAATAATTCAAGCTCTACAACGTATTCTCAAAATCGTCCTAATTTAACAAGTGATGAATATCGGATGATGACATGTATGAAGAGTTTAGGGCGCGAGGTCAAGCTATGAGTGTAAGTGATGTTGAAATATGTATTTCATTAACAAAATTATACGTAAATGGCATATGTGTGCAAATAAAAAAGTGGTAACGAAGTACAACTGTGAAACGGAAAGTGATGGAAACTCGCGGAAGGAAGATTGTGTTTTTAAAATGAGTTTTCGACAAAAAAAAATTCGATTACTATATCTTACAAGATGAAACTTAGTCCGTATAAATAAAATCGAAAAGAGTATACTGATAGAAAGGACGAAATAGTGATATAGCGAAGAAACTTTTTAAAATAAATATTAAAAAAAAGAATCTGGATCGAATAATATATTAAATTTTGACGAAACATGGACGTATGAAGGTCATACGGAAAGCGGTACGATATGATATAATAAGAGTTAATGTGTGACCGTTATAGTGACAGTGCTAATAAACAATACTTAATAGTGTGTAATGTGTATGTATTCTAAAGCCTTTTGTCCTTTTGAATGCGGAATTCGCAAATATTTGAGCGATTTATTTAACGGTGGAAAAATCTCTATTTGTAACAAATTTTGTTAACTACCTATAACATTTTCTATCATTTTCATCATGAAACTGCCATGATAGATTGTCAGAAGCTCAAAAAAAAAATATTAACATCACATAATAATAAAAGGGACAATAATATTTGTAGTGTTTGACACTTTCGCAAATTGCAATTGTGAAAAGTTGAGATTTTCCCGTCATAAATAATTAAAACAGAAGTTGCAAAATTCGTGCAAAAATCCGTGAATTGCGCATCCATAAGGACAAGGCTTAAGTGTGATATCCGCGGAGTGGGTGGTGGTGGGCAATCGCCGTCTAAAAGAACGACATTCTAATTTGTAGAGAGGATGACACAAATGGCACATTTAAAGTAAATTGTTAATGTGCTAGGTTCAACCGACGTCAACTTATTTCTGATAATTTTATATGTTTTAACTCTTCTCAAGTTGCACGCTTAGGTAATCATACCACCCGTATCCTCCGTACTCGTCTCTGTGTTGTGAATTAGTCACTCTCTATTATTTTTGACCTTGGGTAATTGATAATACGAGATAAAAACTTTAAATTTTGAAATATTCTTATTA
Source organism: Monochamus saltuarius (assembly GCA_025584915.1). Lineage (NCBI taxonomy): Eukaryota > Metazoa > Arthropoda > Insecta > Coleoptera > Cerambycidae > Monochamus > Monochamus saltuarius. The sequence goes on from CM046728.1 coordinate 30,673,657, forward strand.
TTTCTATATTATCTAACGTCTCGAAATTGGTAAAAACTGTTATATCACTGTTTCTACTCTAAAAATAATGGATGTTATGTAATGCAATTATTTTTGTCATTTTTGTATATTTTTATATCTGATCGCCTTCAAATTTAGTACGCCTATGAAATGTTGTTCCTCGCACGCGTAGCCCCTTGCGCTTGTCTACAAGCTAGCGATTAGTCACTCTCTACAATTTTGGCCGTCAACTATAGGAATGTATGTTATCGTCGACGTGTTGCTCCTAAATGATTGTTCATTTCTGTTGTATTCTATATTAAGATCGTATATCATATTTAGCGCTTCTGCTCTATACATACATTTATTATATGTTAGTTAAGTTGTATAAGATTCAGTTATTTAATAAGGAATAATGGAAGAATTGCATTTTATAGTATACTATATATATAATATATTAAAAAGTAAGGGTATCATTTTATACTTTTTTCCGAAAATTCATAATAACGGGTGTATGTACCTTTAAAAGGTGAGGATCCAATTATATTTTTTATCTTAAAAGTCGTCCGAGATATATATTTTACACTGTGAATAGGAGTATCAAGACAATATTCTATACAGTATTATTCAAACACCACATGTATGGTAAGGGCTAGTTTATGTAGTTAAAATGAAGGTTGAACATATTTAAAATTTCTAATTATCAATATTTGTAAGAAAAATTGCGTAAAAGCGAAAAGTTGGACTAAAACTGCTGTTTATGATATATGAGATTCAATAATATAAATATTATTCAAACACCACCTATTTAGTAAGGGTTAGGTTAGCTGGTTAAAGTAAAGGTTGAAAAGATTTTAAATTTCTAGTTGTCAATATTTGTAAAAAAATTGAGTAAAAACGAAAAGTTGGACTAAAACTAGGTACCTTCCATGATATATCCGATTCAATAATATACGTTAATTAGTGCTATGATGCCTCATATCTAAGTTTCATCTACAAATAAGATATCTCGAAACATTTTTAAGATATCAGAAAAAGCCTAATGTATATCACCTTTCTTTAAAGGAGTATATTTGCCTTATTCTCCATATTCAGAAATTAATTTATATAGAAAGGTACCGTTATCTATTTTATTGCATTCATTGGGGATTGCTAATTTTTTAATGTGCTATCCGTCCTGCAAATATTAGAAAATAATTTCAAACAACTCTGTATAATCTAATTGACACATTGTTCTGAATGTAGCCCGATACTGCTAGTATATTTACTGCATTGTACCTGCAAAGACAAATTTTTTATAAATTCTGTTCAACGCTTGGGGAAAGAATTGTTTATTAGTCAATTTTAAAGAGTCGGATGGGGGATGGGCGAAGTCGCCACACGAGCACCCTTCCTAATTTGCGACCGGGGGCAGAAAAGGTTGGGAATCACTGAGCTCCGACCCGCGACTGAGGAAATCTTCCGCATATCGATCGCTTCGAGCCGCTGTTGCCGGGCAACCGGAGTCAATCTGGCCAACACAGGGAAAAGAAGGATATTTTTTTATTTATTATCCTCCATTATCCCTTCTGGGTCGGGCGGACTCGGTCTGCGTCGGGCGGCGGGACGAGCGCTGACAGCGGGGAGATGATGAAATATGGGACACGTGGTTAGACTTGAAACGACGTCACTCGGTCCTGGAATCGACGTCGCGGCGCCCGTATAATGCTGCATTAACTGGAGGCCAAGTGGGAAAAGGGCCGCTATAAGCCATTCCGGGCCGACACTTGTAAATATGACGTAAATATTTATGGCCGGCAAGGTTGGCGCGGTCGCCCGGCCGCCCCGAACGGCTTTCTGCAAATAATGAACCCTCTCGCGCTGCTGTTTGACTTTCTTGGAATTTGACAACTTATCGTTGCTGCTCCCGCTCGCTGGGAAATTATTTATCAACGGTTGCCTTTATTAATTTCAACCAGCATTGGACACAGAAGGTTTCTCTTTATTTAAGTTTTTTAAGACAGCTATTACAAAATAGTATAAAACTACGAAGTGTCAGGTAAGTAAAAAAGTTTCCGGAAAAATGTGGGAAATCTCTCAGTTGCAGATAGAACCTGAAAAAATAAGATGACAAGTTCCTATATATTTTTTTCGTGCAGGCCCTCCCTACAGAGATATGTGTACCTGAGGGGCGCCGCTTGAAATCGGGTTTTCTTGAATAACTTTTAAAGTACTATATATTTAATAAAAATTTAATGTAAAGGACACTAGTAAGGAGTCCTTGAAATAAAGTCCTTGAAACATATTTAGCGTTTTTAGTTTACCAGCGGCGGGCGAAGCTTTACAACTTCTGCTTACATAGCTCAACAAATATGTTTTCATTTACTTAGGTATATAATACAGTGAAATTAGCAATCTCTAAGAGCAACGTCAAAATAAGCTTCAAATTCGTAATTCTCACACCAAAAAGCCCAACACCAATTTTCAGTCATGCTATCAAAACTTTCTCAATTATTGAGAAATTTCGGAATACAATTTAAACCTTGAACACCCTGTATTTCCTAAACCAGCGACATTTGTATAAGGCATGATGAGCTCAAATATAATATTTTGGTGTCTAGTTTCTCCAGCTTAGTGTTGACCCATTCTTTCCGACTCACTCTGTATACTGCAAATAAAGTTTTAAGAACGTATATCTGGCGAAATATCTCTTTCTATTTGACAATACAAACTTCTCACTGCATTTTTAATAATTCTAACAAGAATGTATTTGCTCAATCTTTTTTATGACTGAATTTGGTATTTATTGAATTGTTTTTGAATAATTGATAAGAACTGAAAGTTTAACTCCTCCCTCACGATTCTCTGGACAAACCGTGACTTTACTGCAGCCGCCCGAATATGGTGTTTCTGCATTATAAAGGAAACTGGCGCCCGAGGTAACCGCCGCCACAGCCCAGGCGTCATAGTGACACCCAACTCACCGATGCCAACTTCTTTATCTAAGGAGCGGTTCAAGTGAGTTTTGATTGTGTTTTCTTAGAATCAAAGAAATAACTTTTAAAATATATATTATTTTTTAAATTAATATTTAAACTATCTATATTCGTAACCTAATTAACACGTTTTTGATTATTTTACAATTTAGTGATCCTTGTGCAAATCTTTAGGTCTACAGGGTGTTAAAAAAGAGTGTAAAATATTACAAGAGGTAATAGTATGAACCAAAATTAGCAGAAAAGTCTTAATAAACATGGGTCCGCAAAATAACGGTTGCGGAGATATGGACCACTATTCGTTTTTCAAACATTTTACTTTATTAGAAATAAACCGACAAAGGAAGCTTTTAACAAACAAAAAAACAAAGTTACAGAAAATACTCAAAGTGCCCTCCGTCCATTTCCAAACAGGCACGACATCTTCGTCTCAACGATATTCGAACTCTTTCGAAAACACCCTCCTTGGTTTGAATTTCTTGACACTTTTGATTAATCCGTAGCTGCAGCTCTTCCAGGCTATTTATAGGAGTACCATACACTAATGTCTTCAAATATCCGGAAACAAAGAAATCTAGAGGGTTCAGATCAGGGGATCTTGGAGGCCCTAAAACAGGTCCGGCCCTTCCTACCCATCTATGTGGAAAAGTTTGGTGTAAATGCTCTCTAACGGCCATGGAAAAATGAGCTAGAGCACCATCATGCTGGAACCACATTTGTTGCCTCTGATTCAAAGGAATGTCTTCCAAAGACTTATCAGGCGATCTTAGAGGCCATAAAACAGGTCCGACCCTTCTTACCTATCTATGTCGCCTGATATGAACCCTCTAGATTTCTTTATTTGGGGATATTTGAATATTCGCTTCCTTCCTTCCAAGTTTACCATTGTATAATTCCATAATTAATTGAATTTTACTTTAATATTATTTACTGCTTTATTTTATGTTCCTTATCTTATATAAAATTTTTAATTTCTTCATTCTATGTTATATCATTAATTTTAGTATTCCAAAGGAATATCCTGGAACTATAATTTAATAATCCAGTAATTTTTTCTTTTATATAATTTATTGCATGCAATGTTGTTTTATATTTTTTATATCCTTGTTAGGTATATAAAATTTATATCTAAAAGATTTTAATTTTATTTGAAGAAATTGAGAAAAGTTGTACATACATGTCACTATTAGATACCGATAAACCAGTACAAACATAACGTGACCGATACCTTAACCTAATCAAATATTTGTTGTTATTTCAACTTCGTAATCATCTATTATTCTATTAACCTCCATCAGTTCCATGCCTCACCACTATTAGTTACAATAATCTCATATTTTATTTACAGTAGCTTTTTTCCTCAACACAAACGATGAATATTTGCTACGAAAATTGTTATCCAAGTGGAGTGGAATCAATCTGATTAGATATTGAAGGGGTGCTTATTTAATTTCACCAACGCTGTGCCAGCCGTCACTTTCACGATGGCTTCGGGCGTTTCATTAGAAAAAGGCAGCGAAGTCAATCACTTAAATCTGTTAATACGAAGTGTTTTATTATTTATTTTCAGCTGTTCACCCCGAATAAAATAATGGGGGCACTACAAGTTTTTACCAATATAACACGGTTTAGTATCGATAATAATTACTATCTTTGTACCAAGTTTCCACTTTATAACGTTTTGAAGTTAAGTACTAGATTTGAACTAAAGGTCCTTTAGAAATCGTATACTTTAAAAATATTCATACATTTTCCTTCAAATGAACTAAGACAAAAGAAAAAAAACTTTTATTTCCGCGTATCCATGAATAAAATAAATCAATATGCACTGCGATTTGTAGCTAAAATTTTTAAAACTTTTGTTATAGAATTGTGTCTATTTGGTCCCCTCAACAGACACCTATAACAAAATAGCATGATATACGTTATTATAAAGATTTAACTCAAAATCAATTTTTGTTGGCAATTTTTAGAAAATATAATGTTAAACCTCGTGAAACGTATTGTCCATTTAAAAGGACTCATGATTTTAATACATAAAAACTTAAATTTACTGACTTAAAACGGTCCAGTAAAGTGGTTATATAAAGTTAACAGACAGAAAAAAGCTGAAAATAATTAAAGTTACCCTTTACTTATAACAGCTGCTGCGATGGCGTCATTCGGACAAACTAGAATTGAGGGTAAGTACATGTTACTTCATAGCTATTAAAATTGTTTTACATTCGGGTTGTCTATTTATGTGGTGTTGTTACAATGTTTCTTTTGTAGCTTTTTTGCCCTATTTAGCGACATTAGTCAACAAGCAGCTTTTACGATCGGAAGAAAGTGATGAAAAATTATTACAGTTCTTAGAAAACGCGACAGATATTTCGGATGAAAGAATAAATTCTGAAACTGAATCATTTCGGTGACGAATTTGGCCTAAGTGATCAAAATTAGAATGAATTACAATAGAAGACGACTTGGAGTCAGAAGATTATGACGAGAATGACAGATAACGAGTTACTTAATAACCGTAAAATAAGAATTTATTCCATTACACACATATTTCTCAGACTGTACAAAAACCATAACTGAAACGTCAATTTGGAAGAATAATGATTATGTTTTTAGTATTCGATTTTTTTATGATTTTACGTCGAAACCATTGTGTACAACTGTACAAATGTTCAATGTTAAAAATATCTGCAAGTTAAGGTGTGTTGAGGTAAAATGATGATAGTTAATGCAATACAAATTTTATGACAGATTATTGCAGTTAATGAATTATTTAAAAGTAAGAAAATAAGAGAAACGAGAAACTTCTTCATTGCATGAACAAATTAAAAATGGTTGTCTTTCACTTCTTAGACCAGACCAAATGGTTGTTGAACAAACAGGCACATTTTTGAGTGCCTGTTAAATGAGACATTTTGTAAAGGGATAACCAAATTCCAAAAATGTAAAAACTGCTTTTCTCAATGCACTTCATCTAGATTTTAAAGGAAAATGACGTTTTTGAAAGACGGCGTCAAAAATTTGGAAATCGGCTCTTCTGATACTGGGTGAACTAGATGTTAAATACGTATAGACTAAAAATAGTAATTGATACTTTAAACAAATGTTACTGAAATGAAGCTATCAGAAAAAAATATAGAAACATTTACAGACTTGTGTTTCTTCACTGGCGACAAAAAACACGTCTAGTCCGAGTTCATCAACTTAAGTTCCTATCTTTACCTCCCATTAGCACAAAAAGACGACATCAACATTTTTCAATTGAAGTTGAATTTAGTAAGCTGCTTCTGACAATCTACCAGAAGTTGATATGTCCACGATTACGGACTACTTGAATAAAGATAAAGGCTATATATTACAGAAATGGAGAGAATCAGGTACAAAGTTAAATTTTTCTATTTCGTGTCATTCTACTCATTCTTTTTTCTCGTGTCCATCCATTTAGCAAAAAAGTAATGAAGTTAAAGTTGATCTTTTTATTTAATTTATATTTATAGGGAATAGATATAAAAAATTTTAAAAACAAAATAGGTTATTTTAATGTTTAACTGGATTTACGAAAGCTGCTAAATGACGTCTAGTAAGACCACCGTTATCGGAAGCTCAGTGCCGACCGCAGCAGCCGTAATACAACCATTATATGAGGGAGGCCAGGGTATCGAAAGCGGGTCCGCTCTCCGGAAAGCCTGAGTACAACAAGGGCAGATCAAAGAATCTCAGCTGAGACTAGAAATGTGCAAGTTAATTCTGTTACCGGCAGCAACCAGATACTTAGGTCACAGCTTAATTACCCGGAAATCTCTTTAAATTAAATAACAGCACCGGCTGTAGAAGCTTCAAAACCACTATTCGAGATGAAATTGCTAAAATTTCACGTAATAATTCTTATATAACGACGATACTAAACGTTTCTGATTTCAGTTATATTCTCCCGCATTTCATGGCTTCGACCTACATTTAATACAAATACTAAGCAAAGTGATAATTATAACAAAATCCCATGCCTTTGTCAGATACAAAATCAGATCAGCATTGCACGTTTCCATGCTCTTCTTTGCCTTTGGCCCATTGACAAACCAATAAATAATTTTTCTGACGCATTTTTATTTGTATTTTTGCATTCACACTGAATCAAAGAACTTCGAAAATGCATGTAACTAGCATCAAGTGGAGCGCAATCGCTGCGTTTATGCGTGACCTGACGTAGCGTCTGGCCACGCCCCGTTCTCACTTGCTGGAGATTTAAGGTACTAAACGTGCGAATAAATTTCTAATATTTTGCAGATCCATTATTTTTCACTTATACTTCCAATTTATGAAAAAAACAAAATGCTGAACAAGCCCATTCCAATTTAACCTCATATTTCGAAAACTAGTTATCAAATCAACTCAAATTTCTCAAATCCTATGGATTGAACAAACATCATAGATGTTTCAAGAAATTAGAGACTAGTGCAATTTGAGGTTTGACTTAATGACCCTATCCCAGATTTGAATAAACTCTAAACAAAGTCAATCTGCAGTCGTTAAAATACCATCACTAAATATGAAGAACTGAATGAACTAGAAGTCCATTGAACAAATTTGGCTTAAATTATGTGTGCTAATCCTTCATTGATTTTCTGGAATGTATGGAACTTTAAAACACTGGACTAGTTGATTAATTGAAATTGTGTATTTATCCACTGAAGATCATAATAATACACCATTTCTGCTTCTTGACAAAGAATAATCCCGGTGGTATTATGGTTAGATATTTTTATTGCAAATAAATGCTAATGGCCTACGAACTACGTAGTATAATTATGGAAAGAAAGAACGGAGTTACTTTAACGTTTCTAATAAAATGGCTGCTTAACTTTATTCGCAAGGCATTCGTCGCAAGTGTATTTAATTTCCAGCCCAACTCAAGGATGTATCTCCTATCTGGGCCAAAGAAAAAGAAAAAGCCGTGACAAAGGCCACTCTGTGGAATTTATTCAATAATTCCAAAGTCAATCTGGTCGTAAAGCAGAGAGTTATGGATGATCTTCCCCGTTCCAGCCTCCCATCCGACCACTAGGAATTCTCCTCCTGGAGGCGCAGCAAGTGGTTCCCAACGAGCTACGGCGGGATCCCGGAATGGATGAGAGCGTGGGAGGGCCAGGTGGACCCCCAGTTTGAAGCATTCTAAAAATAAAATGGCAATTTTTCTGTAAATAACAACCAATCGGTTCCAGTGATTTTACGTCCTACGTACGATATGTAAAAAATATGCCTGTACATCATATAAAAAATCTTTATTTAATAAAATAATTGATTTTTATTATGTTGCACGCCAAATGAATGGGCAGGGCATAGAAAAAGTAAATATTATACCCGAGTTTCAAAATAGTAGAGAATTACTAATTTACAGCATTTAGATGAGTAAGGGATGCAAGGATTGCATGGGACAAAATTCCATAGGCGGGCCAGTTGAAAAGTGTTAAAAAAACAAAATTACCGGAAATAAGTTGCGGTCGAGTGAACCTAGCACTTTAATAGTTTACTTTAAAAAGTTTATAAACTCACCCACCTATTTCTCTCCATAATACTTGTAGAATACTGCCCTTTTGGACGGCGATGGCCCATCACCACCCACTTACCTGATGCGTACTCCGCGAATATCACAGTTATATTACACTGCACTCTACGTACATACTATACAGGGTGATTCAGAACTTATCTAAAAAAAATTTAATGTACATCACCATCTCTTCCCCGATTCGGTTGCAAATATGTCGCGTCACGCCTGCGTTTGTACCACACTTGCACTCACTGCACATCGTTGTAAAATTAACTGCATTTGGCATATGTGTACCGGGAAATCGTTCTGCTAAAGCATTTCCACTTCAAATGCCTGCCGTTTAATATGGAATATTCCAATCGTGCCATACTTGTCATTTTATGGCCTTCATTCATCCATGTTTCATCAGTGTAATATCTTCTTTGACTCAGATTTCGACCTTCTAATATTTGTTTCAAATATTTTCGCCATTGCTATTTTGTCTATTTCTATCAACATACCTACTCTTCGATTTCGATTTCGTTTTATAAAACAAAAATTTATGTCACGCATAATTGGCAAAAGCACCCTTCTAGATATTCTAGGCAAAGTTTAATCCTGTGAGATAGCAACCTATTATTTTCGGACAGCTATTTTTAAAATACCATCCATGAATTATTCTACCAATCTCGTATTTTGTGTCGTCATCAACATCTAGCTTCTCTTTCAGCGACGTTCCACTCTTTGGTGCACAATATATACTACTCACAGACACTCTTATTAATAATAATATCTCTACCCCTCATTCTAATCACGAGGATTAGCCCAGAAGTCGAAAACTTGTGCGGGAGAGGGGTGGCATATTTTTATTAAGCAGGCCGCATTTGCGCCCAGGAACTATTTACGTTGGTATGCCCTAACCACCATTCAGTGCAGGAATGAGGGAAACCTGGAAAACCTCATTAATTAGGTGAGTAGTCAAATGTCAACCGGTGTCAATCTCTCACATTGATTCAAGCCAGCATTCCTCCTCCCTACCATACCCGCAGAGAGGATGCCAATCTCTCCACGAATATAGCTTATATACAGTCTACCGGCTGCGGGGGTCGAACCACAGAGCGATCTAGTCACCTCGATTCAAGTACTGACGTCTTAAACCGCGCTACCACTGACCGAATTATCAATAGAATTTGTGAAAAAAAGAAATAATAGATTATGTTATTTGACAAGACTATTGACACTAATGTAGATTATGCTGACTAAGATGTTGATGGTGATGATGATGAGGATTGAAGGATACAAATGTATCCCAGTCGGTAGAGCGGTAGAACAACAGCTAAAGTTTCACTACAAAATATTGTACTGTCTTTAATAAAAGAGCTGGTATTTTTTTTTAATATGGCAAGATAACCTGAAAAAAGCAAAGGATATTTATAAAGGTTGGTTTCTGGAATTTTATAGTTATAAATAGAAACATGTAGATAGAAAGTAGAAATTTCTAGTAGCCAAAAAATATCTTCAAGCCAGGAAAAAACAATATTCAAAATTTTTAATTTTTCCGGATCCGGAAGAAAGTATTCAGAATTTCTTAAATTTGAAATGGCACTTGATTGACCACATGTTTTATTGTCGCTATGTACGCCAATGGTTTTGCGCTTCGTTCCACCGTTTTCCTTTGTACACTTCACGTCTCGCTATATTTCTGTTGTTTTCTGTGTGACCCTAAGCTCTTTTCTTTTCATTGGCCGTTCGCAGGACTAGTTTATCAGCTCTTTGTGCACAACAGGTCAAGCGTTCCGCTCCTAAGGATTATCCAATTTGCAGAAGGATAATAATAACGCGTGGGAAGCGCCGCCCTATTTTTTTCGTAGAAAAGAACACCGGAAATGATCAGTATATTACCCACATTTAATTGAATCGCTAGATCGGCGATTTTTAAGTTTGAAAGCATGACATTAAAAAGATGGAAATTTACCTGATAGCGTTTTTCTTAGAATTGCTCGTAAAGATACTGCAATGAAATATTGAAATGGACGTTATAATGTTAAATTTAATCTGTGATAGAAATCGATAAGAATAGAATATTAACAAAGATATAATACATATACAAACAAACTTGTACAACACACTTGACAGTTGACATTTGTATAAGTAAACAAAATACCGCCATTATGGGGCAAAAACGGGCGACCAATAGAAAAATGGACAAGCCATTGTCGCCACTGTCTTGTATACAGGCACTGTAGGCAAAAGTTACCTGCAACTTTTACAACGACAAAATGCAGTAGTGATTTTTTTACTTATTAATATTTAATCAATTATCGCGATCTCCGTTTCAAAAATAAATAGGTAGTTTGACATCGGAATAAGTCATATAAATTTCAACTACTGCGTATTTAATAATTGTCCGCTCAAATAAAAATGTATTTATTTCATAAATAAAGTTTGCATTGATATGTTTATAAATTTATTATTCATTAAATTGTCCACTCAATGTTTGTACTGCAGTGGCGGCTGGTGAAATTTCAGGTATGTCATATCTTAATAACCAGACATTGGACCCAAACCAAACTTTGGCTATATAGAGAACTTCAGTAGAATGAGAAAGATTTTGCAGTTTGCGAAAAAAAGTTAAAAAAAACGTGAGCCTCACCCAAGATTTTCAAATTGGCTTGTTTAAATTTCGAGAAACGTTTTTTTTTTCATAAACTAGATGTAATTCTACTGATACGTTTCAGATTTTATTAAAAAAAAATAATTTTTGTTAAAGTTACAGCAGTTTGAAAATTAATATTTTATTTGTGATACATTATAACTACAGCGCCACAAAATATTTGATATTAAAATTTGTGCAGTAAATTATATAGTCGCGACAAGAATTCACACGTCTTACGTAATGGCTGATATTACACAATTGTTTTTATTGTCAACGTAATTTTCGATATTTGGTCGCGTTGAAAACAATCATTTTATGCAATTTAGTGCAATATATAAGACAAACTTTTAGTGTAGTATATAGTTTTATTACTACCAGTTACAGTTTCTTAAATATTTTGATAAAAATATAATGAATTATTCATTTGCTCGTGTGACGTAAGTTGTTCGGTTTGTTGCCGCGAGTATAGGTGACATACATGTCAAATAAAGTCATTTTAATGTTAAAATTTTCCTCGCATATTTTTATTAATTTTTTAACTTTGCGACATAGTTTTCGAAAAAATTTATTTGATACAAGAATGTGAATTTCTTATGCATTCTCGTACTTATACAAAATTTACTTACATTTACCAATCTAGCATTAAAGATAACTATTTTCCAATCTGATTTGTATTTTAGAGTACGCTATGTATATTTGTCAGAAACACGCATAAACAACTCATACTATACAGGGTGTAACTAAATAAGTGTAAAACATTTAAGGGGGTGATTCAAAAAAAAGATAGGATCTTTCATATAAAGAAACTTCATTGGAGCATCCCTTGTTAAGATACAGCCCCTTAAAGGGGGTACATAAAATTTGTTTAACAATTTTCTTCACAAGTTACAATATTGAAATTAACCTGAAATTTTCTACTATCAAAAAGACATTTAGCCAGTAATTTATTTGGTTTACCCCATGGTTGTAAGGGGTGGAAAACGCAACCCCTAAAATTTATTTCCAACGTAACTTTTTGTCTTATTATTCGTTTACAATTTAAACATTTATTTCCGATAGCCTGTTTCATTCTAAAAAATGTCTTGAATTTTTGCCCAAAATAAACCAGTTTGCAGAAAAAAATTATTTTACGAACAAGATACATATCGCCATAAAACGAAAATACGAAACTAATTTATCTAGCAGACCGCTATTAGCGATACTGACAATTAAATTGGAATCAAGCTGTCAGTTTGTAAATTTTGAAATTGAAGTAATACTAATTGTGTAAAAATCAAAAAATCTGCGATAATTATACAATTAATTTCTTTAGTGTAACTTTAACTACAAACTAGATCGCTATATGTACTTTTTCTCAGAGACTTGGTGATTATCCTGTTGAATTAAACACAGGATATTCTTTTGAACAAAAGTATGATTAGTATAATTTCATCTTCAACTTATCTTAGTACCATCTTAAATATATTTTCCTCGTATTGTATTCCAAACAACCGACTAAGGTTAAAATTCTTTATATGATTCTTGATGGGAATCAGTAACATGAAACAAATATAAGTATGTGAGTCTAGATAAAGTATAAATACCTTAATTAAGGGAAATCATCACTTTTGAATAATGTACCTAATATGTAACTAAATATATCTGATCTGTCTACACTATAATTCACTGTACAGCAAACATAAGAGTATGCATTCAAATATACACATATGTGTGTGTGTATAAACATATATATTATTGAAAATATTGGTTTAATTTTAATAATATACACAATTTTTTTAGAAGTTCCAAAATGACCCTATACAGGGTGTTTCTTAAGTAGAGGTCAAATATACAGAGGCATATTCTGCGGCCACAAATAAGGATTTATTTGTTATAAAAAATGTGGGACCATAGGACAGCCATTGTGATGCTACAGCGTGTCAAAAATTAAAAAAAAATAGTTTTTAATGTCTAAACCGCTTGAGACAATTTAACCAACTTGGTGTACATATTTAGTATGACAATAGGTATGAAATAAAAATTTACCAGCTTTAGAAACTTACCAGTGGCGTCATAGATTATTATTTGTCAAAAAATATATATCACCCTGTGTAATATTACAAATAAAAGGAGTCATCATATGCACCATTGTATTATCTTAATTTTTTGTTTATTTACACTTTTTTGTATTTCAAAACGATTAAAAATAAAATCAAGTGCATTTTTAGGCAGATACTTAATTACTTAAACATATATTAGGGAGGCCATGCAAAACAATAAAAAGCTGTCATCTTATTTAATATTATGTATTGTCAAATTAAGCTTATTTTTGAATTATTAAGTTTTAATAATAGGTTATGGATATTCAAATGCTGAAACGGCCAATATAATTTACAGTTATGGCCTTGCAGATGGACTGAGGTTAGGCGAATTTATATGGAAATATTTTCAAATCATCCAACTCCAAACTGAAGAATGTTAAGAAATGTTTTTCAACATCTTTCAAAGTCGGACTCATTTCAGAAAGGTCCAATTCTTCAATATGTGTTCTTTCCAATACTGCAGCCTTTTTGCTTTGTGTATTCTCGATTCACTCTTCAAATAAGCAGTACGCTTGTTATATTTTCCAAAATATATATTTTTGTAGATCTTTCTCGTAGCCTTCAACATTGAATAAGTATTTCATCACATAGTTGAAATGCATTTTTTTTCAAATTTAAAAAAAATACGATAGCAAGGCTTCAGTTACTTCATGAGCTTCTTAGAAAATAACTGCATTTTTTGCCAAATTCAGATAGAACTGTTCCGAATAGGTATAACAAAACCTAATACGTTTCATTGAGTACTAAAAAATATCAAGTTGTGCAAATATTGAAATTTATTTGCACGACTTGATATTTTTTAGTACTCAATGAATTTATGACCACAAAGATTGTGATATGATTATGGATAAAACGTTGTATTGCATTCGTGTTTTAATTGCATTTTATCCACTGAAAAAAATTAAACGCTCAAACTAAGTTCTCGTGTTTAAACATTCTTGCTTGGATAAAATGCTACTAAAACACTTATATAAAAATATCTGTTATCCACAATCGCTCATATTTGATGTGTTATTATAATTTATATATTAATTCTAAAGTTAGAGATATTTGATTCAAATTAAAGGAGGCCACCTAAAGAACAATGCAGAAATAGGTCATATTTCATCTATTGTAGCTGAATTTACGTGTTAGAATATGCTTAAAAGTTAATTTGAGTTATTGAATAATTTCATCATGATGATGATTGTTATTTTAGATATTTATTGAATTCAACTTTGCCTATAGAAGGTTTCTTAGCATTTCTAGAAAAAAATAAAAAGTATTCAAATAATTCAAAATATTCGACAGATTATTTTCTGTTATTTAAATGGATCTAAAATACATTTGAAGCTAGTGACTAGACACCAGTATTCTGAACTTTCTTACTTCTAAAGTTACGCCATAGTCTTGACAATTTAAGTTAATATGGTTTATCTATATCAACTGAAGGACAAATATTACAATAATATTAAATAATAACTTATAAAGTGTATCTCAATATGACAAAAAAAAATCATATTCTTTTTTCTAGTTGAGATTAAAAACATCCACAAAGCTAGGTAAAAGTAAATGTTTGGGTTGGAATAGTGTTATATCGAGATATTTATCTCTTTGAAAGCATGTTTAGAGGCATTTATTTATAATTTTTACGTTTTGAGCCGATTCCAGCCCTCAAATAAATTTTTCCTAACCCAAATGAGTACGATATGTCTGCTCGTGACGTCTGATTCTTCCACATTTTTGCCTCGATATAAAAAATAATTACTTTAATGAAGTATCTCAAGTCGAGGATAGGCAGAAGAGGATCACTTTAGTGGGCACCACGCATCCCTGACATAACTCCACCACATTTGTATGGCGTTATCTCAAATCTTAAAAACAATGTGTATGTGAACAGACGTGACACTATCAAACTATTGAATTGATTTCGTGTAATTCCTCCATTTTCAAAAAGTAGACATAACCTTATATCGCTGAATTTGGTTTTACAAGAATTTAGAAAATGTATGTAATATTATAGATCTGTCAAATATGACCATATATTTTGTTCTAACAAATGAATTCCTCTTCAAACATTATCTGAAAAGTAGACGTATATATCAATAAAGGGGAAAAAAAGGAAAAATGAGAAATTTTGGTCACGCCAGCAGGAATCGATCCATCATGTATGCGAATTCTATAAACATGGCAAATCCGTCGTTATTACTGCTTCGGAAAACCGATATCTAGCAGAGGGAGGGTCCCGGGACACGAGGGACAAAACCAATCGACTCCGTAATGATCTAGAAATGTGAATATATCCTTTTCTAAACTAAAACCAGGGGCTGATTTCAAGATGAATGATATCAAAGAAATAGAATATACTACGTCTGGAAAATGTATTCTTTAGTCTAAGGACGGCGAAATATCGTTGCAGATATAAAATATTCTTTTAATTTAAAATCCCCAAAAAAATTTAATATGCAATGTTGCCTCTTAGTTAAATAAAGGTGATACAATTCAACACTGTAGATCCAAAACGTTCTTCGTTCATACCAGCTCGATATTTTGAAGACGGATTTTTCACTTCTTCTTGGATAATATTCCGCTTTAAAAAAATCCTGGCTGAGAATCAACAATTTTCTCAGCAAGAGAGAGAAAGAAATTTAAGAAATATGGACAACGTTTAGATGAATATTATAAATAATAAACAAACTTCAGAGACGTTTCGGAAAGAAACCGTAGTTCAGTTTGCAAGTCAATTTCTCTATATTATTATTTTTACCTTTGTTTCATTGGCTGGATACCTTGGTAAAGAATTATTTATTTATTTATGTATTTATTTTATTTGCACTATTCAACAGTCAAAGCCCAGTTAGAGAATAGGAATACAAACAATTAACAAAAAAAAAATATATATAAAGCAAATTACATCTCAAGATGAAAAATAATCAATCTAATATCTATACTGTGCCCCAAAATAGAAGGCCATACCATATTCTTTGGACAAAAATGATGCAACTTTCCTTATGCCATTTTTTATTTGGGCGTCCCTGTTTGAATACACGGGGTGTTAAAGTTACATTTTATAAAATTTAGAATTATCCATTTTGTTTTAATTAGCAGATATGCATTCAGTAAGTATTACAATTTGCTAGGTTGCCAAGGTATTGTAATAATAGGTATATCCACAAAATTTCAGTTTCACTTGAAAATGATAGTGAATGAGAGATTTATGGGCACTACAAATTTGTTGTTTTTTTCAAACAAAAAATTACAAAAAAGATAAAATGATTCTACGTTTTCAAGAAAAAGCTGCATAGGCCTACTTAGAAATAATTGTAGGGGATAACGGGTACTGCATTCGCCATTCGATTTTTTTCACCAAAATTACATGAAAACACAATACAATGAAAAAATGGCATTAAAAAAGTAGTATTATTTTTGTCCAAAGAATATGTGGTTAATGGTATGGCCTTCTTTTGGGATACCCTATATAAAGACAACAACAATTACAAAACAAGACTTTTCATATATATATTACAGTTCATAAAATCAACGAACAAGATAACTTCATTATAATCACAGATATTATGAGAAGAATATTTGTCCTAAGAGGTGGCAAATAAAACATGTTAAATTATCTTGCTTCTATTCTAGGAACATGAAAGCCTCACATTATCAAGATGGATTATTTTTAATTGAGGGGACCCAACAAAGGGATACTCTCCATCAGCTTTAAAATTAATGTATTTTAAGAATTTACTCTGAACATTTTCAAAACCAAACAATTAATGGATATTCACAGTTGCACCTGACAAAAGTAAAATATAAAATTTTCAAAGTGTTAAAATTGCGAAACTGTTCTATTTCTTATTGCACCAGCATTGAAATCCACCTGAAAATCTATAGATATTTATATAAGAGATAAAGGAGATCTCTGGTATTTGTACCATTATTTAAAATACACCCTGAATATCTATCAGTATACTACTTTTTGATACATAATGTTTTGTAAATCTAAACCAGGATTAAATTATTATTTATTACAGCCATGTGGTGAAATATCATATATTACTGATTCTTTTGAGGTTAATTTGCTAAGGAATTCCTAGAGTGCTTTTGTAAGGCAAAAAGTACCTGGTCATGTTTAAGATTAATCTTCACCTGGTGGCAGGTACTCAAACTGGACACTGTTGCCTAAGTAAACACTTTGACTATATGAGGAAGTATGAAACACCTCTTTAAAATCTTTGACAATCGCTAGCAACTAAGTCCAATAGATCATTTACCGAAATTTGAATAGTCAGTACGTCTTTTCGAGCTGAATCGAATGCGCCAAACTGTATCCGCACCGTGTCGGTAAATTCAATTTGCTTGTTCATCATTGCGCAGTGAGTATGGAGGTTTGAAGCATTCGTAATGTTCACATCAATTTAATTAATTGGCTGTGATTTTGGATCATCCTGCATTGTAGAATTCAAAACATGGATTGCATTAAAATTCTATATATTTTTATTTTGTTTTGTTTTGGGCGTATTCACTTCAGTTTTATAGGATTACATAACTTGTACACTCTCGAACAGACTTGCTCTTCTGAGGGTTTGATTATATTTATTTGTTCTCTTGTTTTTTTATTTGCTTTTAATGCTTGGTGTTTTACATTTTACCTGTACTTTTATAAACAAATAAATATTGTTTTTATTATTATTAAAATAAAAAAAAAAGTGCAATGTTTGGCCAATTATAGCTGAAGTTGTGGGATGAAATATCGAGGAAGCCAAGAAGACGATATAAATCATTCGTGCTCTCCAGTTTATGTCGAGATGTATGCATGTCTATTAGCAATGTCCTATTTTTACTTCTTGAACTTCTTTCAACGAACATTGATGAAGCTGACGGGACTACTGCGAATACAACAAACACTTCGACACACGAGCTTTGTTGGTTCGGAGTTAAATATTAAATCTTTATATAAGTCAGTACACGCCTTAATATTAAAATACGTTTTATTAACAGTTTTCGAATTTCGATAAAATAATGCTGTATTTCAGCATTTTCTAAATTACTTGATTCAACGGAGTAGTTGGCAATAATGGTTAAAATTCAAATCGTTTCATTCGAGAATTTTTAAAGTAATTTCAATGCAAGTTAAGTAAAGTTTCTAAAACATTAAATTAGTAGATTTGTTGAATCCTATTCTAAAATGTTTGTTGAATTAAAAATTTGTTTACGTTTATGTGGCCAATTATTATAACCTATTTTTCACTGTAGACTAGGGAGTCAGTTTTTAAGAGACTTAAACAATTATTTGGTATGAAAAAGTGGATTTATTTAATCATAGTAAAATTCTTGGTACTAATATAAACTACACACTATTGAAAATGTTGCTACCGTTAAAAAGAGGTCTAAATAAATTGTATCCCTTTCAAAACGTACCAAACCGACAGTTCCTATAGTGTTAAGTTTTTCAAATCAATGAAATAATGAAGGTGGAAGACTTATTTGACTCGACTTGTACAGATTAGCTCATTAACTCTTCAAGATATTCCTTCTGGATCGGAGCTGCTCAAAATAGGTTCAAGTTCACGTTTGCCTGCTAGTTAATTTATGTGGCGCCCGAAGCGGTGTATTTTATGGTGTATACATTTATTTACTTAGCGTTACGGATTGGTGGATTTGCGGCAAGATCCACGACTGTTGTATTATTGTTTAGAGTAGTTGCTGAGCCCATGCTGCCCGCGTACAAGACCAGGCGATGGTCAAAGACCTACACGGAGTGTTTGAACAGGAAACATCGACGTGCAGCGTGTGACTGCGGCAAGTGCTATCGAATCACGGATCGTTTAGTTAAAGCCTGTTTGGAGCTTGGTTATATATTTTGCCTTTGTAAAATTGATGTAAAAACAACCTTTGTTTAGAACGGTTTAGCATTATATGTGTTTACGTCTGCATGGCACAGAAAAGTAATACTGCGATCCTTTCTACAGGCAAAGATAAATATGGAATAAGTTGTGCTTTCGAGCAGTCCGTATACTGGTTGCTAATTTGAGATATGTAAAGCCAGAAAATTTAAATTAGTAGAAATTATACACGTACAATAATTGTCAATAGTGCTCATGCTTATTTAACAAGTTTCGATTTTATTTTATACAAATCGATTAAGTTTATTTTGTTTTAAGGTTATCCTTAAATATTTCAATTAGTAATCAACCACCACCATCATTAACTATAAAGCGTCAACTATGTCCACTTATTTTCGTAATCATCGTTATTGGCATCTTCATAGTCATCGTCATCCTCATCGTTATTCTCATCATCTATCGTCTTCCTCATCTTCATCGTCATCATCACCGTCACTAACGTCATCGTTATGGTCATATATCGTTTTCATCATCCATTATCATCACCACCTTGCCTTGATCATCATAATTCTCATCATTTTAATCATTATTATTATAAACAATCTGTCCAATTCTTAATTTCGACATTGTCCAGTTTTATTAAACATTATACGTATAATACAGGTATTTGTTTCATGCCGCCGTTTCCTAAACTCTTTTTGTATGTGTTCTCCTTTTTAGTCTCAACAGAAGCTGACAGTGAAAGCATACTGGAGAAACCAGGTCCAAAAATATTGAGAGCCACTCGTCAGCTTCATTATACAAATACGATGTAACAGAGGATACTACCACTGCCTGGTGATTGTCTACTATATGTGTACAATCTGATAGTTTTGCCCGTTGTATGTCTACAGGCAATTTCTTTGGCGGCTGTGGTAATACCTGCTAATTCCGTTTCTATCACCAAGCATGTCTGTAAAGATTGTTGTTGATTCCATTAGCACTGCCGTTCTCCTCATTTCTGATAATTCCCATGTAAGTTCTGTCAAAAGCAAACTTGAGGGAAACACTGTCAGTGACTGCTTCCAAAAGATGCATCTTTCTGATGACCCTATTCCACGGGCGACTGTTAACTTCTCACATCTAGCATCTGATTTAATATTCTTGAGGCGAAGCATGGTTGTCGCAGCCATTTCTTTTGCATATCTCAAGGATGACGACATAGCATTATATCTGTTGCTATGGTAACTGTTGTCTGTTGGACTATTGGTCACCAAAGAATGGCCCCGTTGGCAAACATTAGTGTCACAATAGCAATCTATATTCATAGAACCACTTTTGGTTTCATTCCCCAGGTTTTACTAATGATCTACGGCACTGCTCATAGGACATATGGTGAGCGTACACAAATTTACCAGGGGGCAGACCAGGCCAAAAGAAGAATAAAATTCTTATAAAAAATGTCTCTGGTGCACGCCTCAAGTTACAGGGTGTTATTTTTAAACAAATAATAATTTTCCGCAATAACTTAAAAACCGTTTCGTAGATTAAGGTAACTTTTGGGTGACGTGTACAACAATTAAAAAAAAAAATCATTAAAATTACATAGTGTTTGTTTTACTCTGACACCAGTGGTGGCCTAGGACTACAATTCTTCATGATTTTGTCTTCATAACTTTTGCATATCCTACTTTTACGTTAAATGACTAAGTTCTCCTTAATCAGTGACCAATTCTGAACAAAAAAGGTGGTCTCATTAGTCAGCTCTACAATCAACCATTTTCAAGTAAATTGGGTCTAAAGTACCGACTGCATTAATTTATGCAGAAAAATACATGTAAAGATGTTATTTGTTGTCATCTAGGTCAGTAGGTGCCTGTCATTATAAATAACAAAGTTGCTTACAAGCTTATAAGTCAATTCGCACAAAATAAGTAGTACGTTATTATTTACTATGGAGTTTTCCAATAACGAATATGATGATATACGTTTACGATTTCTGTAATGGAAATTCATTGGCTGCCTCACGAGAATATCTACGCAGTCAATTCACGTAAAAATAGGATTTGCAAGAGTTATGAAGACAAAATCATAAGGAATAGTAGGCCTAGGCCACCACTGGTGTCAGATTAAAACAAACACCATGTAATTCTAATGTTGTTTAATTGAAGTACACGTGACCTAAATCTACGAAACGGTTTTTAAGTTATTGAGGAAAATATATATTTTTTCAAATAACACCCTGTAACTCGCTAGGCGCACATCAGAGATTTTTTTTTATACAAATTTTATTCTTATTTTAGTCTGGTCTACTCCTTGGTAAATTTGTATACGCTCCTACTGCAACACTCTGTATATACCTTTTTGTCCCCTTTCCAAATGAAGATTCCCTATTAGGTTTGCATCAAGTGTGACTCCAAGGTATTTCACGTCCGATGCAAAGTTAAGGGTAGCGTATAGAAGAGTTCGTGCCTTTACTGACCCTATTTATCTCTGCCTCATGCAAAAAAGAAACAATTTCTGTCTTCCTGGAGTTGACGGAGAGAGCATGGTTCTCAAACCACTTTTCAATGACTCTTAGAGCTGTTTGCAGTCTTTGGTAAAGGATTCTTTGGAATTTTCCACTAATCAGCATAGTCATCATCTGCATAGGTCCGAATTAACGCGGACTAGGACACTGTTCAGAGCTAAATTCTATAGTAGTGATGATAGAACACCTTTCTGAAGGTAACTTCTTGCAACAATTCGTCACACGGTAGCCTCCGCCACACTAATTTGTATGGCTCTTTTGGTGAGCATTTTTGATATACAGATACAGATAGTAGGAGAAACTCCCCTCTCCACAAGAGTTGAATTAAGGAAAAGTTGTTTTATCAAATGCCCCTTCTATGTTTATGAATACTCCCAGGGTGGGCCCATGCTTCTTCAATCCTACCCAAAACTTGGTAAAAGGCGGTGTTGGTGGATCGCTCTGAGATGTATACATGCTGATTAGTGTATGACTGTATGTCCGTTGGTACAATCTCTCTTATGTGTCATTTGCATAGCTTCTTCATCGTTTTTAGCAGAAACGAAGCCAGGCTGATGGGCTGTCATCTTTGGAGTGATCTGCCTGTTTTAAGGATGAACACTACTCTCACTTCCCTCCAAATATTCGGAATGCAGAGGTGTACGAAGTACAATCTAAATATCCGTTCCAGGTGAGGCATTCAAACATCCAAGTCCACTGTAAAAGGGCTGGATATAAGCCGTCAGTGCCTGACAATTTGAAGGGTGACAAGGTTTGCACTGCCCATCTTAGGGCACAAACAGAGTGGAAGCTCTCCGCTTACCGGTAACTCGAGTTTATCGGCGCTATTTTCTCGTGCGGAGAACGCACACAGTAGAAGCTATTAAAAGTGGGAAGAGACAAAAATGTATTTGATACGTCTTAGGTACAGTACAGTATTAATGAAGTAAACAATATATGTTTCCCAATAAATCCTTAAACTGTAATATACTGGAACGTACGACAACATTGCATCCATTACCTGCTCCTGCTAACCTCGAATTATTATAATTAGTAGGAATAACAGTGCAGATAGTGTCTTTAGTTTTTTTGTAGTGTTTATTTGATATTTGCGTAGGTATATAAACGGAAATGGAAACAATTAATTTATAGTAACCATGACCAGTTAATTTATGGCGAATCTAGGCTAAGCCACAGTATAGGTAGACCAGCAGCTTCACTCCATTGTCGGCACTTTGTAGCGCCTTCAGTTCTCTACGGTAACCTCGAAATGTGAGTGCGATAGCGCATTCGACGGAATTTACAGAAGCGGCGATCAGGACCGGAATAAGAGTTTTTTATTTGTGCGTAAAAGCGTAGACATTTACTCTACATGAAAGTTTACGTTATATCTATTCACAATATGTAATAATTAATTATACAGTTATGGATAGGTAAATCAACATGTATTATGTACTATCATTTACCGCTACTAACTTACAGTGTGAAAATTCGATTTACTTTGGACTCTTTTAAAAAAATGAATTTAAAATATATATATTATTTATTTACTTACTTTTTTTAATATTAGAGGTAAAGAATTTTTTGGGATTTTTTTTAATTTAAAATTTGACGTTTGGTGAAAAAATAATTTATGATGATTTTTTTGCCGTAAATGATCTACGTACGTACGTAAGCCAATTAAACAAATATATGTATTAATAAAAGAATATTGCTCTATGTAAATATTATTTTATACACATGATAAATAAAATAAAACATAAAAATTAATTGTGCCTCTAAATAATAAGTTTTCTATTTCTGTTCGTTAATTTGAAATTTCTATTAATATATTTTAATGATTAATATACGAGTAATCTAACCCTAGCATATAAATGCAAAATATATTCATACGGAAAATATTGACATGGCGGATTAAATGCTACAGTTTTAAATACGTTTACAAATTGTTTAACAATGTCAGGTGTTGTTGAAAAAATTTCAAAGTTTTTTTGAAACAAAATTTCCAAGATTGTGATAAAATCAACATAATTTTGAGACGGCATGTACAAACTACCAAATTTTTTCAATTCTGAGTTGTTATATGCTTTAGAATAGCAATATAAAGTGGTATCATCTAAATTTTCGTATTGTTTTGCATATGATTCACATGTTTCGCAAGAATATTTTGATAGACATTTCTTTATTAGATATCCACAAATATATCTTGTGTTAATTTGTAAAATATCTGATTTTTGATAATCGGTATCCAATATAACATTTATAAGTATATTTTCATTTTCTCGCACAATTTGAATTTGAGGCAAGTCTACTATCTTTAACAAATTTAAAGAAACTTAAATTACTGTTTGATGTGTTTAAACATCTAACAGCTGCGCAGCGACTCACTCCTCGATTTAGGCTCATAATGTTTCTTTAATACCGCTCTGTATTACCGATGTTCGCACTCCCAGCGTTAGATGTAGACTGACGGTAGCCGAGGTCTCTGCAGCTTGAAACGGATGCGCGAGCTGCTATGCGCGACTTGTTATTTCGGCCCGAGTGTTTATACTGGTCTCCTGCCGTTTTTATATCAATTTAAATAAACAATTATAAATTTTATAACTTATAAGTACTTACGTATTCGGCGCTGGTTACCAGTAAGCGGAAAACCTGCTTCCACTCTGTCAGTACCCGTATTTTATCTTTGCTATATTCTTAGATTGTTTTCCGACCAATAATAGCAGTTAAGTTAACTTGAACTTTTTTCTACGAGGCACAAATTTATGCCAACAGCCTAAATTATTATAAAATTTGCAGCAACGCATCGTACAGTGTAACATTATCTATTTCACAAATGCTCCATAATGCTACAATTTTAGCAATGTATCTACTGCTGCATTGGTGGTAGGCATTTTCAATATACAGGGTGTTTTGCAAGTGATTTGAAACAATCATATCTATATACCAAGTGCAATATTTGTGATAATTATTTTTTTAATGTAACCGCGCTTTTCTACAATGAAGTGTATAAGAAAAACAAACCTTTTTACAACAAATATTTCTATACTTTTTTAATAGGATTGAATGCATTATTTAAATTATTTAAATAATAAAATCCAAAGTGGCTTTGTTACTTACCTAAAAGTTCATAAACATGATTTTTCTACAAACACGGAATTCCAGGAAACAACTACTCTGCGGGCTAATGCCCCGACCAGCATTGAATTACACCTGGAAAACCTATAGCAACAGCTAGAGTCATTCATCAGAAGCCCACCAGACATATACCGGTTTCGAGCTTATTACCTCTCATCAGTATGCCATAGGTAAGGTATCCGACGAATAATCCTAGCTGTTTAGTCTGTCTAACCCGACAGAAGGGACCATGAGTACGCGGTATAGAACTAACTACATCTATCGGCCATTTGCTACTCCATGCCGGACTGAAAATGTCACAGACACGAAGCGTTCTACATGCAGTAGACATCATTGAAAGCTGTCGACCTTTATCGCGTTAGGCGAGAACGATATTTTGCAAACACGGAATTCCAGGAAACAACTACTCTGCGGGCTAATGCCCACTGGGCTTCTGACGAATGACTCTAGCTGTTGCTATAGGTTTTCCAGGTGTAATTCAATGCTGGTCGGGGCATTAGCCCGCAGAGTAGTTGTTTCCTGGAATTCCGTGTTTGCAAAATATCGTTCTCGCCGAACGCGATAAAGATCGACAGCATGTAGAACGCTTCGTGTCTGTGACATTTTCAGTCCGGCATGGAGTAGCGATTGGCCGATAGATGTAGTTAGTTCTACACCGCGTACTCATGATTTTTCTACTTTGTAAAAACAAAGAGTCAAATTTAAACGTGGATTTTATTTAAACCTTTGTGTGTATGTTTATTCAGACATTACTATTAAAAACTTACCTAAGCAATGCTCTTTCAGTTCTTATGAAAAGTTTCTTGATAAACATTCTAAAAATTAGGAAAATTAATCTTAATACTTTTATGTACAGCCATTTAGAATGTAATAAAAATGGTTTAAGAAATGAAGACGTTTGCTAACAATATACTATAACTCTTAGAAAATATTTAAGTTATTAAAATACCGGAGGATTCAAAACGCTAAATATTTATTTCAATTGCTCAAATCTTAAAAGGTAATTTAAAGTTACTGCGCAAAAAATAAAAGCAATGTTTCTATTAAATAGCTTGGTGTGCCATGAAAAAACAATTGTCCTTAGTTTCCATAACAACCGTAAATTTAGATCAACTGTCAAACTATACGCTTGAGTGTAAAGTGCAAATATCTTCATTTCTCAAACCATTATACTGAATAGCTGTTTTGGAGAATGCGCTCTCTGCGCATTTAAACGTGTTAATATTATATATATATATATAAAGCTGTTTACAGGCCTTTTAGGCCCAGAGCTGTGTTATTCTCCTCCACTCCATTCTGTCCTTCGCCTTTCTTTTCCAATCCGTTACATTAGCCTTCCTCTGTCCTCTTACCACCTAGAATTCTTCTTAAGATCTTCCTTTCCCACCTTAAAAGGTTTTCTCTTGACTTCTTATTGAGAACCCAGGTTTCACTACCATACAGCGCTGTCGGTCTCAAAATTGTTTTATGCATTCTAAATTTTACTCGTCTGACAAATTTTTTGATTTCAATAAGTGGTTGACTGCTGCCGAACTTCTGTTTGCTTTTATTATTCTCCTATTTATTTCTTGTTCTTCATCACAGTTAGCTGTTATTAGCGCCCCCAAATACACATATTCTTGAACTTCTTCCAGCTACATCTCTCCAATCCCACTTTCCGTGCTTCCTCCTCAAGTTTTCTCGTTACTTCTTCTAATTCCCTACTATCTCTAGCAATAATGGCCACGTCATCTGCATAACTTACTATTTGGTGACTTTTAAACAATATGTGTCCTTCTCTGTTCAACTCACTATCTCTTATGACCTTTTCTAGTACTAAATTAAATAGAAGCGTTGAGAGTGGGTCTCCTTGTCTCAGTCCTGTATCAATAGTAAAGCCTTCCGAACATTCACCTTTTATTCGTACTTTGGCTTTAGTATTTTCTAAGGTCATTTTCAATAGCCTAATCAGTTTAGTTGGTATCCCAAATTGTTCCAGAATTTTACTTAGTTTATTCCTTTTGATCGAATCATATGCTTTCCTGAAGTCCACAAACTTTAGATTTTATTGTTAAATAATTTAAATAATCCATTAATTCCTAATAAAAAGTATAGAAATTTTTCTTCTACACTTCAATAATTGTAGAAAAGCACGGTTAAATAAAAAAATATTAAAAAAATAATTATCACAAATATTGTAACACTTGGTATGTTTGTTTCAATCGACTCAAAATCACGTACTCCACCTCCTAAAACTATTGTAGCGACTTGCAAGACACCCTGTATAATAAAGTAAAATTAGATGAGTTCAACTTTCCACTTTTAATTTCGCAAGAACTGATTACTTTAAATTAATTATTATTAATTTTCTGAAATTTAACTTGCCTGAAGTCAAGTCAAACGAGTGAATTTCTATTTTAAACCATCTAAAAAGGAGCGGAATATGTCATTTTTTTGTCGCTTTATAGACCAAAAAACGTCTTTCGGCCATAGGTATACATCCACTTTTTATTATATCCTCAAAAATTAACAAGGTTAATAGGACGAATCGAAACATTCGTGAATAATTCAAACAACCGTCGTGCTACGAAAATGGCTCCCTCACCTCTAATTGTATAACGAAGAGGTCACATAATAACCAGATCGATAAAGGAGCTGTCCTTCCACAAATCCTTGATCTAAATGCTAGGGTTTAAGCCGTACACGAATTGTTTTCAGGTGAATATAATTATGGGTAGCATACATAATTGAAATCAGGGGTGGATGTTTTACATGTACCTACTTTACATTTCGTGTGATTTATATGTGAAGGAATGATTCAATTTGGTAACAAATTTTATAGTAAATTGTTAGTAAGGTGGATGTTTTATAATTACATGAAGTACACTTAATATTATCAGCAGCATGTTGACGTATTTGAAGTCTATTTGAAAGAAGTGATGAAAAATTTGCGTTTAAGCAAGTGTATCATACAGATGGAATTGAAAATAGGGAATTACTTTTTATTTCTTATTTAATGGAAAAACTCGTTCTAAATTATGTAATTTAAGCACCTATGTGATATAGAAACAGAGATTTCTTATATAAAAATGGATAATTAATACACATATCTAGAAAATATAAAATTACTACAGCTTCCTACGTTATTGCCGTAATTTATTTTATTTTTTCGATCATTATTTGCGAACAAATATATCACCCTGTATAATATTACAAATAAAATAGGTCACAATATTTTCACTTTTTGTTTCCTTACAGTTTGTATTCTAAACCGACAAAATTGATTTATCAAGTGCATTTTTACAATACGTATTACATTATTTAAATTAATGACAAAATAATGAGTTAACAATGGACTTACTATACTATGATTTATTAACACAAATGTTAGAAATGGAAATGTTCAGCCAAAATACTTGCTTCACATCTTGAAATTACAGCACGAACACGTGCTACTCTAGAAAATCCCACTGTACATACTATCTTTTGCTCAGTTTACATAGCAGTTCCATTGTACAGGGTTTTTCTTCAAAAATGATAACCACTTAATTATTATTGACTTTTGGAAAAGAGCTTCGTATTATAAAAGTTGGATGGCCCGATGACGACTTCAATTTCTGATATTTAAAAATAACTAAACATTTCAAATGCAATTTTCAAATGTAAAAATATTTTATTTTTAAGAATATAAAAATATAGCGCATATGTTTAATAATAATAATAATAATATTTATTAATATATATTCTGACATAAAAATGTCTTTGCTTCAGTAATTAAAAAAAAATTATATGGTTATTCCAATCCACCACTAAACTTTGTCATCTCATTCTTATATATTAAAATGCGCGATTGCCTCTCGCTCCCACCGGGGGTGCGGAAAAGTGGCGTTTTGCATTACCAAAGGCTTTTTTCGCGAGCCGCGCGGCGGCGAGCCGAAGGGCGCGAAGCGCCCTTCGGTCCTGGGGTTGTCGCTTAGGCGTATTTCGGTGGGTTCTTTTTACCTTTTTCGGGGCGAATTTTACGTTTTTCCGGAGGTCCGCGGCCGCCGGTTTTCGATTTTCGCGAGGAAACGAGACAAAGTCGAAGAAAACGACCCTTATCGGAAGTAAGGAAGCCGGGCGGAGGCCGGTTTCGCTCCGCGCGACGTTGTTCCGGCGATCAAGTCGGGGACGCGGCCGCGGGCGAGTCTCTTTATTTGGTCCTTTCTCCGTCGCGACGAGACGCTCGGCGGGCCGTTTTTCGCGTTTTTCTAGGTAAATTTTCCGTTTTTCGGAGGGTCCTCGCCGGCCGATCTCGGCGAGCGAGATGGATATAGCGGAGGCGGAGCTTATCGCCCGGGAATCGGAGAAACGTCAGTCGGATATGGGTAGACGTCAAACTATTTCGGATTCGATATTTTCCTATTTTCTCGCATTCATTTCCAGAAATGCATGTTGAAACGTAAACTTTGAACCTTCTACAATGTGTCGCGTGCCTCAGATTTAGGTTTAAAATTCGATTTTATAAGGAAAATAGCGAAAGTTTTGGTCAATTACACGTTCGGCTGCATTCGCCTTCGCTCGGCCGTCCGAAACGTCAAACGGCTAGCCGGACGGTGCACGGCCGGTGACAGCTCCGGATAAAACTTAGGAACGTTCGCTAAACGGATCGAGCTGAGACCCGCCAAGGCCGGAAAAGGTAAATTTAAAGTCCCTAGATGCTTTCTGTTATGCGAGCGTTGGGTTTTGAATTCGAATTTGTATCGAATTTTGCGTAATACCGAACCGAGACGTGGAGAAGAGCCTGGCAATATGGCGGGTCCTCACAAAACCTTCAAAATGTTACATTTTGCAAAGTAAGTACCCCTTTATTTCCATAAAGCCATATCGAAACGTAAACTTTGAACCTTCTACAATGTGTCGTGTGCCTCAGATCTGTTTTTAAAATTCGATTTTATAGCGAAAATTTGCGACGTCAAATGGCGAGTGCGCGGTGACATTTCCGAATAAATCGCAGAAAATTTCGCTAAATGGGCCGACCGGAGCCCCCCAAACGCCGAAAACGGTAAATCTGAAGTCTCTAGATACGTTGTGTTATGCGAGCGTTTGGTTTTGAATTCGTTTTTGTATCGAAATTTGCGAAAATCCTAAGCAAGACGGGGTCAAAATGACGTAAGCCATAGAACAGCTGTCAAATATTTCCATCCGCTATTGCTGTTTGCATTGAACTTTGCATAAATAGAATGAATAGGTGGTATCAGTGAGCTAGACAATATGGCACGCTTCAAGTCGCTTCGCTTATATACAGTGCGACTCAAAAAGCTCGATGTACGGGGTGTTACGATAAAATTGACGAGAAAAAATAAAAATTACAGATTCGAGGAAATTTTCGGTTCTTTCGCTTCGGAGGGGTTCTCTGACGTGCGTAGGACCTTTTATATACAAAGTGTTGGAAAAATGTCGAACGTTAAAAAAATGTAAAAATTAAGGGAACTGAAAATTTTTTTGGTACGAAACTTCCGTCGGGGGCTCTTACCGCACTAATTATCGAAAAAAATACGGGGTGTTTAAAAAATTCGAACCGTTCCCTAAAAATCCTGGACATTCGTGGATTTAAAATTTTTTTTTTGCTTTCTGATGAAACTTTTTACAATAGTTTGTAGAAAAACTGTAAAAATATATACTTTGGTATTATTATGTATATGAATACATACTTATGAAAAAATACAGCGTGTAAAATAAAAAACCATTCTCTACATCCACAAAATTTATGGATTTTATTTTTTTTATGAAACTTTTGACGATTGTAAAAAAATCATACTAATGAGAAAATACAGGGTGCTTAACGAAACCAAACCATACTCTAAGAATCCTCACAATAATTCATTGAATATTTTTCATGAAACTTTTCACAATGGTCTGTAAGAAAACTATGTATACTAATTAAAAAACTACTGGGTGTTTAAAAAACTGAACCAATATTGAAACTCCCAAAATTCATGGAAATTTTTTATTTATTAAACTTCCATCAAGGATTTATTATGACACTCACTAACGAAGCAAATACAGAGTGTTTAATAATAACGAACCATTCTCTAAAAATCCTCAAAATTCATGGAATTAAAAATTCTTTTGATGAAACTTTATACAATGTTCTGTAGGAAAAATATACTAATTAAGAAATACAGAGGTTTAAAAAAACCTAACCATTTCCTAAAAATCAACAAAACTCATGGAATTAAAAATTATTTTTGATAAAGCCTTATACAATGGTTTGTAAAAATCTATACTAATGAAAAATACAGGAGGTTTAAAAACCTAACCATTTCCTAAAAATCAACAAAATTCATGGAATTAAAAATTCTATTTGATGAAATTTTATACAATGTTCTGTAGGAAAAATATACTAATTAAGAAATACAGAGTGTTTAAAAATAACGAACCATTCTCTAAAATTCCTCAAAGTTCATGGAATTAGAAAATTCATTTTGATGAAACTTTGTACAATAGTTTTAAAACATCTATACTAATGAAAAATACAGGAGGTTTCAAAAAACCGAACCGTTCCCTAAAAATCCTAAACATTCGTGGATTTAAATTTTTTTGCTTTCTGATGAAACTTTTACAATAGTTTGTAAAAAACTATAAAAATATATACTTTGGTATTATTATGTATATGAATACATACTAATGAAAAATACAGGGTGTAAAATAAAGAACCATTCTCTACAGCCACAAAATTTATGGAATTTAATTTTTTATTAAACTTTTCACGATTATAAAAATTATACTAATGAAAAATACAGGGTGCTTAACGAAACCAAACCATACTCTAAGAATCCCCACAATAATTCATTGAATATTTTTATGAAACTTTTCACAATGGTCTGTAAGAAAACTATACTAATTAAAAATTCTGGGTGTTTAAGAAAACTGAACCAATATTGAAACTCCCAAAATTCATGGAAATTTTTTTATTTATTAAACTTCCATCAAGGATTTATTATGACACTCATTAACGAAGCAAATACAGAGTGTTTAATAATAACGAACCATTCTCTAAAAATCCTCAAAATTCATGGAATTAAATAATTCTTTTGATGAAACTTTATACAATGTTCTGTAGGAAAAATATACTAATTAAAAATACAGAGTGTTTAAAAATAACGAACCATTCTCTAAAAATCAACAAAATTCATGGAATTAAAAAATTCTTTTTGATGAAACTTTTTACAATGTTCTGTAGGAAAAATATCCTAATTAAGAAATACAGAGGATTTAAAAAAACCGAACCATTCTCTAAAAATCAACAAAATTCATGGAATTAAAAAATTCTTTTTGATGAAACTTTTACAATGTTCTGTAGGAAGAATATACTATTGAACAAATACAGGGTGTTTAAAAAACCGAACTGTTCCCTAAAAATCCTGAAAATTCGTGGATTTAAAATTTTTTTCGCTTTCTGATGAAACTTTTACATTAGTTTGTCAAAAACTATAAAAATATATACTTAGGTTTTATTATGTATATAAATACATACGTATGAAAAATACAGGGTGTAATATATAGATCCATTCTCTAGATCCACAAAATTTATGGAATTTATTTTTTTATGAAACTTTTCACGATTGTAAAAAATTATACCGATGAAAAATACGGGGTGTTTAACAAAACCAAACCATTCTCTAAAAATCCTCACAATTCATGGAATATTTTCTAATGAAACTTTTCACAACGGTCTGTAAGAAAACTATACTAATTAAAAAACTACTGGTTGTTTAAAAAACCGACCTTTCTCTAGAAACCTTCATGGAAGTATAATATTCCTTTGATGAAACGTTTAACAATGGTCTATATGGAAACTATTTTAATGAAAACAATACAGGGTGTTTAAGAAAACTGAACCAATATTGAAACTCCCAAAATTCATGGAATCAAATTATTTGTTTTGCTTCGGATGGGTTGTCGGATGTACGAAAGACCGTTTAATATACAAAGTGTTGGAAAAATGTTGAACGGTAAAAATCTCAAAATTAAGAGAACTGACTAATTTATTTTACTCAACTTCCATCAGGGTCTCTTAACGCACTAATTATCGAAAAATACATGGTGTTTAAAAAAAACTAACCCTACTCAAGAAAGGTCAAGTCGGCGAATGCCGACTTGCCACCTTTCTAGTTCTTATATATTAAAATCCGTTGTTTTTTCTCGCTCCCTCCGGGCGGGCGGAAAAGTGGGGTTTTGCCGCCACAAAGGCTTTTTTGGCGAGCCGCGCAGCGGCGAGCCCGGGTTTGCGGAGTCGGATTCGGTCTTTTTTGCGTAGCTTAGGCGTATTTCGGTTGGTTCTTTTTACCCTTTTCGGGGCGAATTTTGCGTTTTTCCGGAGGTCCGCGGCCGCCGGTTTTCGATTTTCGCGAGGGAGAAAAGTCGAAAACCACGCCCATTATCGGAAGCCCGAAAATCGGTCGGAGGCCGGTTTCGCTCCGCGCGACGTTTTTTAGGAGAGCCCGTCGGGGACGCGGTCGCGGGCGAGTCTCTTTATTGGGTCCCTTCTCCGTCGCGACGAGACGCTCGGCGGGCCGTTTTTCGCGTTTTTCTAGGTAAATTTCCCGTTTTTCGGAGGGTCCTCGCCGGCCGTTCTCGGCGAGCGAGATGGAGATAGCGCGGGAGGAGCTTATCGCCCGGGAATCGGAGAAACGTCAGTCGGATATGGGTAGACGTCAAACTATTTCGGAATCGATATTTTCGTATTTTCCCGCATTCATTTCAACAAAGCCATCTCGAAACGTAAACTTTGAACCTTCTACAATGTGTCGCGTGCCTCAGATTTAGGTTTAAAATTCGATTTTATAGTGAAAATAGCGAAAGTTTTGGTCAATTACACGTTCGGCGGCATTCGCGTGCGCTCGGCCGCCCGAAACGTCAAACGGAAGCCGGACGGTGCGGTGCCGTTGACAGCTCCGGATAAAACTTAGGAACGTTCGCTAAACGGATCGATCGGAGGCCCGCAAAAGCCGGAAAAGGTAAATTTAAAGTCCTAGATGCTTTCTGTTATGCGAGCGCTGGGTTTTGAATTCGAATTTGTATCGAATTTTGCGTAATACCGAACCGAGACGTGGAGAAGAGCCTGGCAATATGGCGGGTCCTCACAAAACCTTCAAAACGTTACATTTTGCAAAGTAAGTACCCCTTTATTTCCATAAAGCCATATCGAAACGTAAACTTTGAACCTTCTACAATGTGTCGTGTGCCTCAGATCTGTTTTTAAAATTCGATTTTATAGTAAAAATTGCGAAAATTTGCGACGTCAAATGGCGAGTGCGCGGTGACATTTTCGAATAAATCGCAGAAAATTTCGCTAAATGGGCCGACCGGAGCCCCAAAAGCCGAAAACGGTAAATCTGAAGTCTCTAGATACGTTGTGTTATGCGAGCGTTTGGTTTTGAATTCGTTTTGTATCGAAATTTGCGAAAATCCTAAGCAAGACGGGGTCAAAATGACGTAAGCCATAGAACAGCTGTCAAATATTTCCATCCGCTATTGCTATTTGCATTGAACTTTGCATAAATAGAATGAATAGGTAGGTGGTATCAGTGAGCTAGACAATATGGCAGACCAAGACGGGGTCAAAATGACGGAAGCCATAGAACAGCTGTCAAATATTTCCATCCGCTATTGCTATTTGCATTGAACTTTGCATAAATAGAATGAATAGGTGGTATCAGTGAGCTAGACAATATGGCACACTTCAAGTCGCTTCGCTTATATACAGTGCGACTCAAAAAAGCTCGATGTACGGGGTGTTACGATAAAAATTGACGAGAAAAAAATAAAAATTACAGATTCGAGGAAATTTTCGGTTCTTCCGCTTCGGAGGGGTTCTCTGACGTGCGTAGGACCGTTTTATATACAAAGTGTTGGAAAAATGTCAAACGTTAAAAAAATGTAAAAATTAAGGGAACTGAAAATTTTTTTGGTACGAAACTTCCGTCGGGGAACTCTTACCGCACTAATTATCGAAAAAAATTCGGGGTGTTTAAAAAATTCGAACCGTTCCCTAAAAATCCTGGACATTCGTGGATTTAAAATTTTTTTTTTGCTTTCTGATGAAACTTTTTACAATAGTTTGTAGAAAAACTGTAAAAAATATATACTTTGGTATTATTATGTATATGAATACATACTTATGAAAAAATACAGGGTGTAAAATAAAAAACCATTCTCTACATCCACAAAATTTATGGATTTTATTTTTTTTATGAAACTTTTGACGATTTTTCATACTAATGAGAAAATACAGGGTGCTTAACGAAACCAAACCATACTCTAAGAATCCTCACAATAATTCATTGAATATTTTTTCATGAAACTTTTCACAATGGTCTGTAAGAAAACTATGTATACTAATTAAAAAACTACTGGGTGTTTAAAAAAACTGAACCAATATTGAAACTCCCAAAATTCATGGAAATTTTCATCAAGGATTTATTATGACACTCACTAACGAAGCAAATACAGAGTGTTTAATAATAACGAACCATTCTCTAAAAATCCTCAAAATTCATGGAATTAAAAATTCTTTTGATGAAACTTTATACAATGTTCTGTAGGAAAAATATACTAATTAAAAATACAGAGTGTTTAAAAATAACGAACCATTCTCTAAAAATTTTCAAAATTCTTGGAATTAAAAATTCTGTTTGATGAAATTTTATACAATGTTCTGTAGGAAAAATATACTAATTAAGAAATACAGAGTGTTTAAAAATAACGAACCATTCTCTAAAAATCCTCAAAATTCATGGAATTAGAAAATTCTTTTGATGAAACTTTATACAATAGTTTGTAAAAATCTATATTAATGAAAAATACAGGGGTTAAAAATACCGAACCGTTCCTAAAAATCCTGAATATTTGTGGATTTAAAATTTTTCTTTCTGATGAAACTTTTACAATAGTTTGTAAAAAACTATAAAAATATATACTTTGGTATTATTATGTATATGAATACATACTTATGAAAAAATACAGGGTGTAAAATAAAGAACCATTCTCTAGATCCACAAAATTTATGGAATTTATTTTTTTTATGAAACTTTTCACGATTGTAAAAATATTATACTAATGAAAATATACAGGGTGCTTAACGAAACCAAACCATACTCTAAGAATCCCCACAATAATTCATTGAATATTTTTATTAACCTTTTCACGATGGTCTCTAAGAAATATATACTAATTAAAAACTACTGGGTGTTTAAGAAAACTGAACAAATATTGAAACTCCCAAAATTCATGGAAAATTTTTTTATTTATTAAACTTCCATCAAGGATTTATTATGACACTCACTATCGAAGCAAATACAGAGTGTTTAATAATAACGAACCATTCTCTAAAAATTTTCAAAATTCATGGAATTAAAAATTCTTTTGATGAAACTTTATACAATGTTCTGTAGGAAAAATATACTAATTAAAAATACAGAGTGTTTAAAAATAACGACCATTCTCTAAAAATTTTCAAAATTCTTGGAATTAAAAAATTCTGTTTGATGAAATTTTATACAATGTTCTGTAGGAAAAATATACTAATTAAGAAATACAGAGTGTTTAAAAATAACGAACCATTCTCTAAAAATCCTCAAAATTCATGGAATTTGAAAATTCTTTTTGATGAAACTTTATACAATACTTTGTAAAAATCTATATTAATGAAAAAATACAGGGGGTTTAAAAAAACCGAACCGTTCCCTAAAAATCCTGAACATTTGTGGATTAAATTTTTTTTTTTGCTCTCTGATGAAACTTTACAATAGTTTGTAAAAAAACTATAAAAATTATACTTAGGTATTATTATGTATATGAATACATCCACATCCACAAAATTTATGGAATTTATTTTTTTATGAAACTTTTCACGATTGTAAAAATATTATACTAATGAAAATATACAGGGTGCTTAACGAAACCAAACCATACTCTAAGAATCCCCACAATAATTCATTGAATATTTTTTTATTAACCTTTTCACGATGGTCTCTAAGAAATATATACTAATTAAAAAACTACTGGGTGTTTAAGAAAACTGAACAAATATTGAAACTCCCAAAATTCATGGAAAATTTTTTATTTATTAAACTTCCATCAAGGATTTATTATGACACTCACTATCGAAGCAAATACAGAGTGTTTAATAATAACGAACCATTCTCTAAAAATTTTCAAAATTCATGGAATTAAAAATTCTTTTGATGAAACTT
Organism: Monochamus saltuarius; assembly: GCA_025584915.1. Classification (NCBI taxonomy): domain Eukaryota; kingdom Metazoa; phylum Arthropoda; class Insecta; order Coleoptera; family Cerambycidae; genus Monochamus; species Monochamus saltuarius. Next base: position 30,710,541 of record CM046728.1, read on the forward strand.
TATACAATGTTCTGTAGGAAAAATATACTAATTAAAAATACAGAGTGTTTAATAATAACGAACCATTCTCTAAAAATTTTCTAAATTCATGGAATTAAAAAATTCTTTTTGATGAAATTTATACAATGTTCTGTAGGAAAAATATACTAATTAAGAAATACAGAGTGTTTAAAAATAACGAACCATTCTCTAAAAATCCTCAAAATTCATGGAATTAGAAAATTATTTTTGATGAAACTTTATACAATAGTTTGTAAAAATCTATATTAATGAAAAAATACAGGGGGTTTAAAAATACCGAACCGTTCCCTAAAAATCCTGAATATTTGTGGATTTAAAATTTTTTTTTTCTTTCTGATGAAACTTTTTACAATAGTTTGTAAAAAAACTATAAAAAATATATACTTTGGTATTATTATGTATATGAATACATACTTATGAAAAAATACAGGGTGTAAAATAAAGAACCATTCTCTAGATCCACAAAATTTATGGAATTTATTTTTTTTTATGAAACTTTTCACAATGGTCTGTAAGAAAACTATACTAATTAAAGAACTACTGGGAGTTTAAAAAGACTGAACCAATATTGAAACTCCCAAAATTCATGGAAAAATTTTCAAAATCATTGAATTAAAAATTCTTTTGATGAAATTTTATACAATGTTCTGTAGGAAAAATATCGCAATAAAGAAATACAGACGATTTAAAAATAACGAACCATTCTCTAAAAATCCTCAAAATTCATGGAGTTAAAAATTCTTTTGATGAAACATTTCACAATTGTTTGTTAAAAACTATACTAATGAAAAAATACAGGAGGTTTAAAAAAACCGAACCATTCTCTAAAAATCAACAAAATTCGTGGAATTAAAAAATTCTTTTTGATGAAACTTTTTACAATGTTCTGTAGGAAAAATATACTATTGAACAAATGCAGGGTGTTTAAAAAACCGAACTGTTCCTAAAAATCCTGAAAATTCGTGGATTTAAATTTTTTTTGCTTTCTGATGAAACATTTTACAATAGTTTGTCAAAAACTATAAAAATATATACTTAGGTTTTATTATGTATATAAATACATACGTATGAAAAATATAGGGTGTAATATAAAGAACCATTCTCTAGATCCACAAAATTTATGGAATTTATTTTTTTATGAAACTTTTCATGATTGTAAAAAATTATACTAATGAAAAATACAGGGTGTTTAGCAAAACCAAACCATTCTCTAAGAATCCTCACAATTCATAGAATATTTTCTTATGAACACAATGGTCTGTAAGAAAACTATACTAATTAAAGACTACTGGGTGTTTAAAAAAAATGAACCATTTTCTATAAACCTTCATGGAAGTATAATATTCTCTTGATGAAACTTTTAACAATGGTCTATATGGAAACTATTTTCATGAGAACAATACAGGGTGTTTAAGAGAATCGAATCATTTTAAAAATTCTAAAAACTTGAAATTAAAAACTCTTTTTTGGTTTTTGATGAAACTTTTTAAGATAGTTTGTAAAAAAACTATAAAAAATACATATTTAGGTATTATTATGTAGCTATATAAATACATACTTATGAAAAAATACAGTGTGTAAAATAAAGACCAATTCTCTAGATCCACAAAATTTATGGAATTTAATTTTTTTTATGAAACTTTTCACGATTGTAAAAAATTATACCGATGAAAATGCGGGGTGTTTAACAAAACCAAACCATTCTTTAAATATCCTCACAATTCATGGAATATTTTCTAATGAAACTTTTCACAACGGTCTGTAAGAAAACTATCCTAATTAAAAAACTACTGGGTGTTTAAAAAACCGACCGTTCTCTAGAAAGCTTCATGGAAGTATAATATTCCTTTGATGAAACTTTTAACAATGGTCTATATGGAAACTATTTTAATGAAAACAATACAGGGTGTTTAAGAAAACTGAACCAATATTGAAACTCCCAATATTCATGGAATAAATTTATTTTTGCTTCGGATGGGTTGTCGGATGTACGAAAGACCGTTTTATATACAAAGTGTTGGAAAAATGTTGAACGTTAAAGAAGTCTCAAAATTAAGAGAACTGACTAATTTATTTTAGTCAACTTCCATCGGAGGTCTCTTAACGCACTAATTATCGAAAATATACATGGTGTTTAAAAAAAACTAACCCTACTCAAGAAAGGTCAAGTCGGCGAATGCCGACTTGCCACCTTTCTAGTCCTTATATATTAAAATCCGTTGTTTTTTCTCTCTCGCGAAAAAGTGGGGTTTTACCGCCACAAAGGCTTTTTCGCGAGCCGCGCAGCGGCGAGCCCGGGGCGAAGCCGAGTTCGGTCCTTCGGTTATCCGGTAGGCGTATTTTGGTGACTTCTCTTTACCTTTTTCGGGGCGAATTTTGCGTTTTTCCGGAGGTCCGCGGCCGCCAGTTTTCCATTTTCGCGCGGATGTCGCGAAAAAAAGAGATGGATATAGCCGGGAATTCGAGAAACGTCAGTCAGATATGGGTAGACGTCCAACTATTTCGGATTCGATATTTTCGTATTTTCCCGCATTCGTTTCCACAAAGCCATGTCGAAACGTAAACTTTGAACCTTCTACCATGTGTCGCGTGCCTCAGGTTTGAGTTTAAAATTCGATTTTATAGTGAAAATAACGAAAGTTTTACTCAATTACACGTTCGGCGGTATTCGCATTCGCTCGGCCGCCGGCCGTCCTAAACGTCAAACGGCTACCAGGACGGTGCACGGCCTGTGACAGCTCCCGATAAAACTTAGGAACGTTCGCTAAAGGGTCGATCGGAGGCCGCCAATGCCAGAAAAGGTATGTTTAAAGTCTCTAGATACTTTCCGTTATGCGAGCCCTGGATTTCGAGTTCGTTTTTCCATAAAAATTTGCTTAAATCCAAACCGGGACGGGGAGAAGAGCCTAGCAATATGGCGGGTCCTCACAAAACCTTCAAAACGATTACATTCTGAAAAGTAAGTACCCCTTTATTTCCATAAAGCCATATCGAAACGTACACTTTGAACCTTCTACAATGTGTCGTGTGCCTCAGGTTTAGGTTTAAAATTCGATTTTATAGTGAAAATAGCAAAAATTTTCGTCGACTACAGAAACGTCAAATGGCGAGTGCGCGGTGACATTTCCGAATAAATCGCAGAAAATTTCGCTAAATGGGCCGACCGGAGGCCCACAAAGGCAAAAAAGTGTAAATTTGAAGTCTCTAGATACGTTGTGTTATGCGAGCGTTTGGTTTTGAATTCGTTTTCGTATCGAAATTTGCGAAAATTCTAAGCAAGACGGGGTCAAAATGACGGAAGCCATAGAACAGCTGTCAAATATTTCCATCCGCTATTGCTATTTGCATTGAACTTTGCATAAATAGAATGAATAGGTGGTATCAGTGAGCTAGACAATATGGCAGACCAAGACGGGGTCAAAATGACGGAAGCCATAGAACAGCTGTCAAATATTTCCATCCGCTATTGCTATTTGCATTGAACTTTGCATAAATAGAATGAATAGGTGGTATCAGTGAGCTAGACAATATGGCAGACTTCAAGTCGCTTCGCTTATATACAGTGCGACTCAAAAAAGCTCGATGTACGGGGTGTTACGATAAAAATTGACGAGAAAAAAATAAAAATTACAGATTCGAGGAAATTTTCGGTTTTTTTCGCTTCGGAGGGGTTCTGTGACGTTCGTAGGCCCGTCTTAAATACAAAGTGTTGGAAAAATGTGAAACGTTAAAAAAATGTCAAAATTAAGGGAACTGAACATTTTTTTGGTACGAAACTTCCGTCGGGGGACTCTTACCGCACTAATTATCGACAAAAATACGGGGTGTTTAAAAAATCCGAACCATTCCCTAAAAATCCTGAACATTTGTGGATTAAAAATTTTTTTTTTCTTTCTGATGAAACTTTTTACAATAGTTTGTAAAAAAACTATAAAAAATATATACTTTGGTATTATTATGTATATGAATACATACTTATGAAAAAATACAGGGTGTAAAATAAAGAACCATTCTCTAGATCCACAAAATTTATGGAATTTATTTTTTTTATGAAACTTTTCACGATTGTAAAATATTATACTAATGAAAATATACAGGGTGCTTAACGAAACCAAACCATACTCTAAGAATCCCACAATAATTCATTGAATATTTTTTATTAACCTTTTCACGATGGTCTCTAAGAAATATATACTAATTAAAAACTACTGGGTGTTTAAGAAAACTGAACAAATATTGAAACTCCCAAAATTCATGGAAAATTTTTTATTAAACTTCCATCAAGGATTTATTATGACACTCACTATCGAAGCAAATACAGAGTGTTTAATAATAACGAACCATTCTCTAAAAATTTTCAAAATTCATGGAATTAAAAATTCTTTTGATGAAACTTTATACAATGTTCTGTAGGAAAAATATACTAATTAAAAAATACAGAGTGTTTAAAAATAACGAACCATTCTCTAAAAATTTTCAAAATTCTTGGAATTAAAAAATTCTGTTTGATGAAATTTTATACAATGTTCTGTAGGAAAAATATACTAATTAAGAAATACAGAGTGTTTAAAAATAACGAACCATTCTCTAAAAATCCTCAAAATTCATGGAATTTGAAAATTCTTTTTGATGAAACTTTATACAATACTTTGTAAAAATCTATATTAATGAAAAAATACCGAACCAAAATCCTGAACATTTGTGGATTAAAATTTTTTTTTTGCTCTCTGATGAAACTTTACAATAGTTTGTAAAAAAACTATAAAAAATATATACTTAGGTATTATTATGTATATGAATACATACTTATGAAAAATACAGGGTGTAAAATAAAGAACCATTCTGAGAAATCTAGAAATTTATGTAAGTTATTTTTTTTTATGAAACTTTTCACAATGGTCTGTAAGAAAACTATACTAATTAAAGAACTACTGGGAGTTTAAAAATACTGAACCAATATTGAAACTCCCAAAATTCATGGAAAATTTTTCAAAATCATTCAAAAATTCTTTTTGATGAAATTTTATACAATGTTCTGTAGGAAAAATATCGCAATAAAGAAATACAGACGATTTAAAAATAACGAACCATTCTCTAAAAATCCTCAAAATTCATGGAGTTAAAAAATTCTTTTTGATGAAACATTTCACATTAGTTTGTTAAAAACTATACTAATGAAAAATACAGGAGGTTTAAAAAAACCGAACCATTCTCTAAAAATCAACAAAATTCATGGAATTAAAAAATTCTTTTTGATGAAACTTTTTACAATGTTCTGTAGGAAAAATATACTATTGAACAAATACGGGGTGTTTAAAAAACCGAACTGTTCCCTAAAAATCCTGAAAATTCGTGGATTTAAATTTTTTTTTTGCTTTCTGATGAAACATTTTACAATAGTTTGTCAAAAACTATAAAAATATATACTTAGGTTTTATTATGTATATAAATACATACGTATGAAAAATATAGGGTGTAATATAAAGAACCATTCTCTAGATCCACAAAATTTATGGAATTTATTTTTTATGAAACTTTTCATGATTGTAAAAAAATATACTAATGAAAAATACAGGGTGTTTAGCAAAACCAAACCATTCTCTAAGAATCCTCACAATTCATAGAATATTTTCTTATGAACACAATGGTCTGTAAGAAAACTATACTAATTAAAAGACTACTGGGTGTTTAAAAAAATGAACCATTTTCTATAAACCTTCATGGAAGTATAATATTCTCTTGATGAAACTTTTAACAATGGTCTATATGGAAACTATTTTCATGAGAACAATACAGGGTGTTTAAGAGAATCGAATCATTTTAAAAATTCTAAAAACTTGAAATTAAAAACTCTTTTTGGTTTTGATGAAACTTTTAAGATAGTTTGTAAAAAACTATAAAAATACATATTTAGGTATTATTATGTAGCTATATAAATACATACTTATGAAAAATACAGTGTGTAAAATAAAGACCAATTCTCTAGATCCACAAAATTTATGGAATTTAATTTTTTATGAAACTTTTCACGATTGTAAAAAATTATACCGATGAAAAATACGGGTGTTTAAAAACCAAACCATTCTTTAAATATCCTCACAATTCATGGAATATTTTCTAATGAAACTTTTCACAACGGTCTGTAAGAAAACTATACTAATTAAAAACTACTGGGTGTTTAAAAACCGACCGTTCTCTAGAAAGCTTCATGGAAGTATAATATTCCTTTGATGAAACTTTTAACAATGGTCTATATGGAAACTATTTTAATGAAAACAATACAGGGTGTTTAAGAAAACTGAACCAATATTGAAACTCCCAATATTCATGGAATAAATTTATTTTTGCTTCGGATGGGTTGTCGGATGTACGAAAGACCGTTTTATATACAAAGTGTTGGAAAAATGTTGAACGTTAAAAGTCTCAAAATTAAGAGAACTGACTAATTTATTTTACTCAACTTCCATCGGAGGTCTCTTAACGCACTAATTATCGAAAAATACATGGTGTTTAAAAAAACTAACCCTACTCAAGAAAGGTCAAGTCGGCGAATGCCGACTTGCCACCTTTCTAGTTAGTTATTATAAAACTTGAATCTATAAAATTAAAATGGTTAAGAGTTATATTCATATTTAAAAAACTGTTTTATATACACAAAGGTCCATTTGAGTATATAACACCTTCATATTTTTCTTTAGCAGCCTTTACGATAAAACTCTCCCTCCTAAGTGGCATCAAATTAACTCCATTGTTTCAAAAAAGATTATAATAAACACTATCAAAATCACTTAGGTATCACTAAGTCTGCTTTTTAGATGTTGAAAATATTTACCATCTACCTCCTGCAGTAGTACAGGCATGGCTCAAACTGCTCAATATGAAGTAAATTTAGAGTAATCATATTACACCCCTGTGCAATGCCTTGCTAATCCAAATATTTGGTTAGTATCCAGAAAAACTCATGATTTGGGCAGGAAATTTTGGAAATTCGCATATTTAGATAATTTTTATCTGAAATTTTAGGAAACAGCGTCTAAAAAACCTATAATAAAGAGGCAAAGTCTTTCTTCAGGGTCCATCAGACATATACCCATTTCAATTTTATTAGCTTTCATTAGTAGTTCCGTGTTTGCAAAATATTGTTCTCGCCGAATAGCGATAGAGATCAATAGCTTTCAATGGTGTCTACTGCTATGTAGAAAGCTTCCTATATGTTGCATTTCAGTCCGGCATGGAGTAGCGAATCCCCGCTAAATGTAACTTTGCTACACCGCGTACTGTACGAGGTATCTCGGAAACTACAAAAGATATGAAGCTGCGATTTTGACAACACTGGGCTATTTTTTGGGATGCTTAAGACGCCGCAATCAGAACTTTCATAGACCTCTTCGTTTTTCAAATACAGGGCGAGAGTTAAAAGGCAAATAAGAAAAATATGTGAAGAAGTGGTCCTATTTTACTTTTCCAAAATATGCGCCGATTTTATGCCTTCGTTAGTATGAAGCAAATACAGTAGTATTTTGCCATCTACACTCCCAATTAAAGACAATATCGACATTAAGTTTCCTGAATTAGTAGCTTCTTAAAAAAGGAAATCTGCTGGATGTTCAGTCAAGAAAGCCAATACTTTTTCAAGGGAGGATATCAACAAGTTTATTTCAGAAGCTCCAGAAGAAACTTACTTACATGTGAAGGTAAGATTGATCGTTATTGTTGAATGATAAATAAAAACGTAACGCAGCATTTTTTATTAGAAAGTATATAAAAAAGACAATTAAGTGACATTTTAGGCTGTTGCCATAAGTGCATTTTTCCTTTTTTAGGTCGTGCTTATATTTGGAATTGCTGGGGCATGCTGTACCGATGAATTAGTTAATATGGTACTTGAGGATATCAGTCATAAACACGATATTTTGGTGGTGCAAATACCTGAGTCAAAAACTAATATCAAAAGGACACTTACAATAACAAATGATATTATAAGCGGAGTATCTGTCTTGGATATGTAGAGAAAATATATGGACTGTAGGTCCCCTAAAATATGTCATTCTAGATTTTTTGTAACTTACGCTAAAGGGAAATGTACAAACCAGGTAATTGACAAAAACACAATTGCCAACATTCCATACATAATAGCAATATTTTTAAATTTGGATGATTCGAAAGACTATACTGCTTTCCGCCGTACTTCAGCTACGTTGTTAGTCAATGCTGGAAGTGATATTTTCACTTTTAAAATACATGGGGGAAGGCAAATATACGCAGTAGCAGAACGACACTTAGATGATTGTATTTCTAAAAAATGTGAGGTAGCCACCCAAATAATTACGGGAGAAAGTACTACTTCAAGTACCAAAAAACGTCATAGTTTTGAAAATTTTGTTTCTACCACAAGTAATTCATCAACGATCACGAATTTGGAAAATAACAAACAGGAACTCATCTCCCCCAGCAGAGCCAATATATCTTCAAGGGAAATTTCCATTAGTAATTATTTAACTAATTTCACCATAAATTTTAACAATATTTAGTTGTTAATGTTAATTTAAACCTCAATTTAAACTGTTTTCAATTTTTATAAATAAAAATAAGTAATAAAAAATCTGTTTGAAAAAAGCATTATTAGGTATACATTTTTAGGAAATTTGTGTATCAATAAAATAAGAGTATTCACTACTCTTACTGCCATAGCTATTTGAAGTTTCTACTTGCTTACCTCCTGAGGGAGCCAAAGTATTTTCCTCCCGAGTAAGTCATAAGAGAAGCGTCAAATTTAGTGTAAATATAAAATTTGAAATTATTCATTTCATTATTTTCTAAGTTTACTTAAAAATCCAAGTAAAAATACAAATAATTGTTTTCTGTGTAATAAGTTTATGCCCAATAAATATCTTTCAACACTCGAAAACAGTATTGTTACCCTAACTATTTCTCACATTGGAAAAGATAGCTGCTCAAATTACATCCCCTTGTTTACACAAGAGTGCTGATACTGGAATTATATCAGCTTGCTTGTAATAATACAGGAAACCATAGATATATGCACCAAGGGATTATGAGATATTAAATTTTTGTTTTGAAATCTGCACGAGTTTACTTAGAATAGGGAAAGTAATTACTGCCAAATATAGCTAGACTAGAAAACTCATTTTGTCGTCAATATGGTTTATAACAATCATTTAATAACTATGTTTTAGTTACTAATGAAAATTTTGAAAGAATCATGGTTTTCTGTCTACAAAACTGATATCACTTTAACACGTAATCTTTTTGTTAATTGATAAAAAAATAACACATTTTCGAACTATTGTCTTAAGTACTGTAGAGGCCATTTGTATAAAAGCTCGTCTTTTTTATATTTAAGCAAAACAGAAGGGATTGTTATCTCCGTCAATATTGTGTTCTTTAAAAAAATAAAAAAAAACTGACACAGGTAGTAAGTAACTGTAAACAGTAACACCAATCTGAACAAATATGTTACAATAATACAGTTATAAATATGATGTTCTTAAAAACAGTATCGGAATGGTATATTACGTTCATGGTCCGATCAGGGAGTGCGCGGTGAGAGTTTTGATGTAATTTCCTGATGTGGCTCCGACAACCGACGACGATGGAGACGATTTCTGTTTTTTTTTAAACCAAAGGTACCTTCTGAACTTCAAAAATAATGGTTTGTTGAAGTAAGTAAATAAAAGGAATTTTATAAATTATCATTGTCAAAAACAGGATTATCTAACAGTACTTTTATTTGTTTACTAAAAAATTATATATTTAATTTGAAGTAAAAATTAGAAACATAATTAGAGTCAGCTGATCTTTTTTTGCCAATAGAGTACTTCATACAGCTGTCCAGAAAACTATCTTGATTACCAATGTGCAAAATAATTACTCAGTTCGATGCCAGAAGGTCGTCGAATTTCTCCTCAAAATCTATTAACTATTTGGATGGTGTCTATGTATTTTCAAAAGCAGCACGATTTTCAGGCATCCACCCAGCCAAATTTTTTAGAGTGATTGACACCACATCACGTTTTATCCGTACATAAGATTTTCTAGTCTGTGCTCGGGTAGCCGCTATATTACATTGTTCTATTAATATCGGCTTAATATAAAATTTCCGAAAACGAAGGTTTATTTTTTTAACTCAACGATTCAATGGCAGGTTAATAATTATTTTGTAAATGCACCTTTGGATTTAATTAAACAAATACCGAGCCCCTCAAATAATTTACTCATTTCCAATATATAATAATAGAAACAGTAACACTATGTTTATTTATCCTTTTAGTAAGGAAGAGTTGCTTAATTTACTTAAAAGAAAAATAAAAAATAAATCATCTTCAGAAGGGGATGCAATTCCTTTATTTCTTGTGAAAAGGATTTTAAATTTAATTTTGGAACCTATCACTTATTTATTAAATTTATCATTTTATTCTGGTAAATTCCCTGATAATTTTAAAACAAATAAAGTTATACCCTTATATAAGAAAAATGATCCTTCCTTACTTGAGAACTACAGACCTATATTTGTACCTAATAGTTTTTCGAAAATTTTCGAATATGCATTTTTAGATAGATTACAATGTTTTTTGGAAAGCAATAATGTAATTACAGAACATCAACATGGATTTCGGCCCCAAAAATCCACTAGTACAGCAATGTTCTCTTTTTATAGTCAGTTGATTGAACATGTGGATGCAGGCGAGAGCCCAGTAGCGATTTTTTGCGACTTGAGCAGGGCTTTCGACTGCGTCAATCATGCGAAGTTATAGGAAATTTTTGAAATGTATGGAATTAGGGGTGTTACTTTGAAGTGGTGTGCATCATTCTTGAGAAATCGGCGACAATATGTTTCCTTTTTGGTTTCAGAGAATAATCAGTCGCGTAATTGTCAATTCGGTTTCTTAAATGTTCATTTAGGGGTACCACAGGGAACCATTTTGGGCCCAGTTTTGTTTATTTTATATATAAACCAGATTGGTTCGGTTATACCAGGTTGTCACTTTACTGTTTATGCTGATGATATATCTCTCATAATTTCTGATAAAATTTTTAATAATCTAAAAAGTAAGTGCTCTGATATTTTAAATAATATTGCTCACTATTTCACTGATCTTAATTTATATTTTAATGTTGAAAAAACTGAAATTTTACGCATACATACCTATCAACATAATGTTGAAGATATAGCTCTCGATATTTACAATGCATCGTTGTGTAACAGACATGATAGCATACGATTTTTGGGACTCAATTTGGATGAAAATCTGAATTGGAAATCTCATTGTGAAAAAATAGTTTGTAAGCTCAATAGACTAAGATTTGTATTTTTAAACTTACGTTCAGTACTTACAATAAAACAATTAATAAATGTATATTATGCAACAGTGGAAGCAATATTAAGGTATGGCGTCTGTTTTGGGCTAATTCGACTGATGTTTCTAAAGTGTGTATTGCGCAAAAGTCTATTATTCGATGCATAGCTAAGGTGTCTTCGAGAGAATCATGTAGGCCCTTTCTTAGGGACTATAATATATTCACACTGACGTCCTATGTTTTGGAGATAAGTACTTATATATTCAATAACGCAGGCATATTTAATTTAAATGGGAACATCCATTCTTATAATACCCGTCAAAAGCATCACTTTCACCTACCGTTTACTAGAATGAATTTAACACAAAATTCTCCTAAATATATTGGGTTAAAAATATTTAATAAATTGCCTGACTACATAAAATCTTGTCAAAACATTAAAATGTTCAAAATTTGTTTGAAGAAATATTTGCTTGATAAGTATTTTTATTGTTTGTCTGAGTATATGTAAACCATGTGACTGTGTTTTATTTTATTATGATGTACTTTTTACATTGTGTTTTTACCTATAATTAGTTGACTATTCCTATACAATTGTAATATTGTCATTCAGGAAATAAAATTAATTATTTTTATTATTATTATTATTATTATAATCTTTGATTAGATTCTGCTATTGTTGGCAATGTATTTTCTTTATAAAAATGCAAGATTGTTCGTCGGATTATTTCCTTCATGAGATCATAAATTTCTACTTTCTTACTAGCGCCTGCTTTTGATTTAGAAACCGTACCAGTTCTATTCTTCCCAGTTGTAACTCTCATAACACTGCTTCCGCTAATGTTTAAATCTTCTGCAGTACGTTTTGTCACATACCGCAGTTGAATTTCACATAAACCATTAATTTTTTCAGCTTAAAATTAATCTTTTACTTGTAGAACAATTTGTTTGAAATCTTCTGACATATGCTGCAACATCTTGTTTTTTCCTAATATTTCTGAAGACTTGACCAGGTACCCTATAAAAATGAAATAATCCAAAAAATTATTATACAAATAAAATATTTGAGCCGCCAGTCCTTGCTACAACAATGATTGACCTCGCTGAACGTCTTCCAAATGCCACACAGCATTTACAACTGTATTATTCTAACAATTTTTTTCAGATTAGACGCAGTTATTTACTACCTGTGTCGGTTTTTTTCTTTTTTTAAAGAACGTAATATCTACAGAGGTAGCACTCACTTTGCCTTAAAAATAAAAAAGAGCTTTTGAGGCAAATGACCTCCACAGTACTAAAGACAATAGTTCGACTTATCGCCAGGAAAAAAATGTAATTAATGAACAAAACAATTACGACGAGTTAAAGTGAGAGGGAACAAATTTGTTGCTGAAAACTATATTTTTTTTTCAACAGTCTCGTTAATAACTAATCAATGGGATAAAGAAACTGACGCAATAGAATAGTCAGGCTATACAGGGTGAGTCAGAAAGAATGGGTCAACACTAAGGTGGAGATACCAGACACCAACATATTATGTCTGAGCTCATCGTGCCTTATACGAATGTCGCTGGTTTAAGAAATACAGGGTGTACAAAATGTTATTCTGAAATTATCCAATATTTGAGAAAGTTTCGATAGCATGACTGAAAATTGGTAGTGATGGATTTTTTGGCTATTAGATATTTGACACAACTTAAAAGATGCCACCTGAAGAAGCAATCCTAAAAATGCAGAAATAGGTCAGATCTCATCTGTTGTGGTTGAAATATCGAGTTCCTACTGTCAAAAGTGAAATTAGATATTTTTAGAGTGTTTCCATTAAACCAGGTTAGTAAATTTAGATAATTAATTTCTTTAGATAATTATTCAACAGAACTGTGTGGAATTGTTCATTAGCATACCTAGATGTTTGGTATCAGAGAACATACATATGACTTCATTGATAGGAATTGTAGATTTGATTTATATTAGCTTAAAATACCTTTCTAATACAGTAGAAAAGGAATAAGTTATGTTTAACAATACCGGATCACCACGAATAACTATCGTATTACCTACACAATATTTACACTATTTATCTATGACCCATAAATGCCACAAACAGGCAACAAACAAACGACTGTTTAAACCACCAACACCGTAACCTGCACCTGCATCCACGGAAACAAACCGCGCTGAACGACGTGTAACGTCACACTAATGATATCGCGTTTTCGACCACGTGGTTTTTTACATTCTATGGCAATTTATTAATGTTAATATTTTAATTATTATGTGATTATTGCCGCCAGACATATATTTCCATCCTTCAATATCTTTGAAAGATTACCCTGTAATACATTTCAAACCAATATAAAATTCATACAATGTCTAAAACGAATACTTTGTCTATAAATACATTTCAAAAATAAAAATACAACAGAACTGCAATAATATGCAAAACTATCTTTCGAAATTACAAATTAACGTACAATTAAGGTTAAGTAAAAGCGCTTGTAACGTAATTTGTTCATAATTTGATTTTTGGATCAGTATTAACGAAGAAAACAATTGAAGTTTCCGAGAAATTCGTTAAAACTGTAACGTACTGTAACGTACGACAACGTTGCAGTGTCAGGTTGCTGGTGATAACCTAAAAGTAATATTTAGTCATAATGGTGAGTACAGTATGATTCATTTTTGTCTAGGTTTTCTTTGATGTTTGTGAGTGTACATAAACCAAAATGAAACAATTTATTGTAACCATAACCGGCTGCATGGCATGTTAATTTACGGCGAATCTAGGCAAAACTCTGGCTACAAGACGTTTGTACGGTAAACGGTTCTTACAAGAAACAGTAGTCATATTAAACACTTAACACGTAACCATTATTCTGTGTTGTGAAAAATATCTACCTATGTTTAGGTGCACCTATTTGTAATTATTATGTATAAATACATAACAATCCTAAGATAGTATGTGAGCTTTGTTGCCACATATTTAAAACCTCTTTGCTGTCATAATTTTGTTATCATTGGTCAGAGAGAAAAAAATTGTTAAGTCAAATATGTTTTATTAAGTACACCTTATATGGCAAAATATTCCGGAAACTCTGTATATTGAAATTCAGCTGATTTGACAAACGCAGGCGATATGATTTAGCCGATGAATCTTATATATACTTATTACGTAACTATTTGGACGCTGTGGGATGTGTTAATTTTGTCATACGCGTTGCATGTAGGATCGAAAAAGAGAACCAGTTTTTTGAAAAATGCCATCGAATTTTTTAGGAGATTATTTTTTTGCTTCAACCTATCTTCATAGGTTCTTTGCTTTTCAATAAACAGCATTTATGTCGTCGCTTTTGGACCCCTGACTCGAGTGAAATATACATATTATTTAGAAAATAGTAGTATAATAAACAACAAATAATTTCACGTAATAATATCGGATTTTGTCACAGGTGTCCGATATAAGATTTCGAGAATATGATAATAATTTTAATAAAAAGCTGTGACACTAAACTGTTTGTCTAACTTTCATAGTTTTAAAGTTAACAGAATGCGAACTTCTAAATTTTTGGATAGTCACAGCTGTTACTTATTTAAACATTATTAAAGATATTTATCCAAATTTGGTACAAATTCTCTTGTCATCTCATACTGGACATCTATAACTAAAATCTGGGATTATAATATATAATATATGTATGTTGCATCGGTCAGTGGTCGCGCGATTTAAGGCGTCAATACTTGAATCGAGGTGACTGGATCGCTGTGTGTTCGACCCCCGCAGCCGGTAGACCGTATATAAGCTATTGTAACCTCGAAATTAGGTTATCGTTGAAACACGTCACGTCGACAAATAATCTTTATTTGTCACTCTTGATAAATACAAGAAATCTGCTTCAACAAATTCACAACTGTCAAATACTTTACTTTGACGTTTCAGTCATTCGCGTTCGACTGCTCAATATAAACTGACCCCAGCGGCCGAAAATGATCTGCTTATATAGGTTTCTACAGTTCTCGAAGTTTCTGAGACTTCGAGAACGTGTCGAGAAACAAATAGAATATAGCCTGGAATATTCCGGAAAACGTCAAAATAAAGGCATCACAAAAATTATAAATCCTAACATGAACAGAAACGTAATTTACAAACTAACGAGGTAGGTGAGCTTCAATTATAAATTCTAACGAAAACAGGAACATAATTAACTAACTAAAAAGGTAGGTGAACTTTCGTAACATTGCCCCCCTCTTAGAACTGATCGTCCCGATCAGGTTACTCCATTGTCCGCATGGCCTTCTTGATAAGGTGTTAAACGATCGATGTGGACAATCTTCATCTTGGCTTGGGGATTCCTCTGGATCCTGTAAACTACGTCATTCAATCGTGACACGACGGTATAAGGGCCTTCCCACGATTTCTGCAGCTTCGAGATTTACCCTTGCTTCTTTTGGGTTATAGAGCCACACTTTCTCAAGCTCTTGAAACCCGCTGCTGTTGGCACGCAAGTCGTATCTGGTCTTCATTCTGTCGCTTTCTATTTTTATCTTCTCTCGTACTTCTTCATGTACCATCTTTATTCGATCTTTCAGATGGCTGAGATAATCATCTAAGTTTTCCTCGTGTTGCGGTCGATTCATAATTAGATCTATGGGTAGCCGCAATTCTGTGCCGAAAATCACGTTGGCTGGTGTTTTACCCGTGGTCTCATGAATTGCTGCTCGGTATGCCAGTAAAAATGGAGGAAGGCAGGTATCCCAGTTGGTCTGTTTCTCGTTGACGGCCGTTCTCAGGAAGTTTTCGATGGTGCGATTGAATCTTTCCACCATTCCATCTGATTGCGGGTGAAGAGGTGTAGTTCTGGTTTTGTGAATGCCTAGCAGCTCACAAACCTTCTGAAATACTTCCGACTCGAAATTTCGTCCTTGGTCGGAATGAATCTCTCTGGGCACCCCATAACGACATATCCAGTTTTCGAATAAAGCTTCGGCTACGGTAACAGCTTCTTGATTAGGTAAGGGATATATTTCTGGCCATTTACTGAAGTAGTCCATCACTACTAAAATATAACGATTCCCACTGCTGCTACGAGGAAATGGTCCAGCTATGTCAATAGCTATTCTCTCGAATGGAGCTCCAACATTGTACTGCTTCATCTGTCCTCGGCTTCGAGTCCTGGGTCCCTTACTAGAGGCGCAGGTATCACAACGTCGGCACCATTCTTCCACATCGGACCGACTGCCAAGCCAGTAGAATCGTTCTCTAACTTTATTCAGAGTTTTGTTTATTCCAAAGTGCCCACCACCGACTCCACTGTGCAGTGCTTGAAGAACTTCTGGAATTCTTTTCTGGGGCAGTATTGTTTGATAAATCTTTTCTTTGCCGTCTGGGCTCTCCCAGACTCTTTTTAATAGGCCGTTCTCGATGGCTAAAGAATTCCATAACGCCCAGTAACTTTTTAGAGATGGTGACTTATCAGCAATGTCCTGCCAGGTGGGTCTGTCCATGTTGTTTATCTTCCATTGGAAAATTGGTCCAAAATCCGGGTCTTCACTTTGTTCTTTAGCAATGGTTTTAATTTCCCAATCCTCTGGAGACTGGATGGTAGTTCTTCTGCAAAGAAATTCATCTTCTTCCTCACTTCTTGTCGCACACAATGTTTACAATTTGAAGGACATGGTCTTCTGGATAGAGCATCAGCATTACGATGGTTAGATCCTTTACGGTGTTCAATTTTGAAGTCATACTCCTGCAACCGTTGAAGCCATCTTGCCACTTGGCCTTCCGGATTCCTGAACTGCAGTAGCCACTTCAAAGAAGCATGATCGGTCCTCAAGACGAACGGCTGACCATAGAGATACTTATGAAAATGCTCCACAGTTTTAACTATGGCAAGCAACTCTCTTCTGGTTACGCAGTAGTTCATTTCTTGCTTAGAGAGGACCTTGCTAAAGTAGGAAATCACTTTTTCTTGCCCATTTTCAATTTGTGATAATATTCCTCCAATTCCAATATTACTAGCATCCGTGTCAACGATGAATGTCTTTCCAGGCTTGGGATATGACAGAATCGGAGAAGAACACAAAGCTTCTTTTAATCTCTGAAAAGCTTGTTGACATTGTTCCGTCCAGATAAATGGCTGATTGTTTTCTGTGAGTCGATGTAAGGGTTTTGCAATCTCGGCGAAATTTTTCACAAACTTGCGATAGTAAGTGCAAAGTCCAAGGAAACTCCTTAATTCATGTTTGTCTTTCGGTACTGGCCATTTCCAGACGGTTTCTGTTTTCTCTGGGTCAGTCTTCACTCCGTCAGAGGAAATAATGTGTCCTAAATACTTGACTTCCTTTTGAAAGAGCATGCACTTCTTGGGACTTAGCTTGAGCCGGGCTTCCTCAACTTTTGGAAAACTTCTTGAACATTCTTCAAATGATCTTCAAAGTCTTTGCCAAGTATTATTATGTCATCAAGATAAACGAGACAAGTTTTCCAGGTCATTCCTCGTAGAATGGTTTCCATAAGTCTTTCAAAGGTGGCTGGTGCGTTGCAGAGGCCAAAGGGCATGACGTTGAAGTGCCACAACCCTGTTCCAATGGAAAACGCTGTCTTCTCTTTATCATCTGGGTGAAGTTGCACTTGCCAATAGCCACTTTTCAGGTCTAATGTGGAAAACCATTGGGATCCAGACAGGGTATCCAGGGTATCGTCTATTCTTGGCAACGGATAACTGTCCTTTTAGTGACATCGTTAAGTCTTCTATAATCCACACAAAATCTGGTAGTGCCATCCTTCTTCTTTACCAGAACAACCGGCGAAGTCCATGGACTCTGGGATGGTTCAATGACTCCCTGTTGCTGCATGTCTCTAAGCATCGTCGATACCTCTTCTTGCTTCGCTAAAGGGATACGTCGTGGAGCTTGTTTAATTGGAGTGGTGT
Organism: Monochamus saltuarius; assembly: GCA_025584915.1. Lineage (NCBI taxonomy): Eukaryota > Metazoa > Arthropoda > Insecta > Coleoptera > Cerambycidae > Monochamus > Monochamus saltuarius. The sequence goes on from CM046728.1 coordinate 30,728,810, forward strand.
TGCCGGTATTTATGCGGTGCTGCACAAGATTAGTCCTTCCGACGTCATCCTCTGTTAACGAGAATACATCCTGGTAGCGCCTCAACAAATCTTCCAATTTTTGGACTTCATCAGCTCGTAATGGGGACTTGAATCGGTTAACAAGGGTCTGCAGGACTTCGGGTAGTTTTTGAATATTTCGAGATGCTGTTGATGATTCCATATTGCTGAACACCGATGCAACTGTTTGACAAATTCCCAAAGGTTCGCCTTTCTTGATCTGTTGTGGGTAGTCCTTTAGATTAAGCATTCTCACCAATACCAAATTGTTTTTCCTTTCTGTTAATGTCTTTCCGGTTAATATGCCCTTCCTATAGAGGCTGCTCTCTGGTTCTGGTTCTACGATTACAGTTTCTTCAACTGCCGAAGGACTGCTACAAATAGCTTCAATTACTAGTTCTGAACCTGCTGGAAGTTCTATGTCTGCTGACGCTTTCACAGTTCTAATAGGAAGGTTTCTGATTTCAGGAAACTGCATGATGATTTCTTCATCTTTGGTCTTCAATAGTCTTCGTGGAAGGTCCAATACAAAATTATGTTGAGTCATTACATCAAGTCCAAGAATGACATCATCGGTTATATCTGCTACTAGGATGTTGTGTTGGAATGTGGTTGCCCCAGGGTTATTCTAGCTAGATGGATGCCCTTCACTGATATGACTTCTCCATTTGCTGTCTCCAAGATGTAATTCCGGTCTGGCTTTTGTATTCTGCAGTGAGCGACGATGTTCGGTCTTACTATAGTGTGACTAGAGCCTGTATCAAGGACCATTTCACAATCCCGTCCGCATATACGCCCTGGTACTACCAAACTCGTTCCATTATTTTGCAGACGGGTTACCTTGATCTTAATAGTTGGTGGGGCTTGGTAGCACCTAGCCAGCTTTCGCCCCTCAAAGCTGACTAGTTGGCGTTTTCCTGGTCCTGACTAGATGTATTCTTAGGGCATCGATTCCTAAGATGCCCTTCAACTCCACAATTCCAACACTTGATGGATCTTCTCCTGCTATATACAGTAGAGTCGGTACGGACTTTTTCTTTGTGATAATTGTCTAGAAATTGTCTTAAGCTCTTCATTAATCCTTCGTCATCCTCTTCGGCTTCACGCGGTTCTTCTCTCCTAAATCTTAGTTGCCTTATTCTGCCTTGACTACTTCGGGAAGCTTGTCGTGCGGCTTCAATTTCTAGCGCCTGGGCCAAAGCTTCAGATATATTTTTATGCCTGGCCAACCTTAACGCTTGACCGATCTCCGAATCTCGCAGGCCATCAATGAAGCTACTTATTGCTAACTGTTCTTGAAATTCCGTCGGTGCGGTGGGGTAGGCTAGCTTCACCATACGTGCTATATCTGCCTCAAATTGCTGCAGATTTTCTTCGAAGCGTTGTCTTCGGCCTTTTAATTGTGCTTGATAAACGTGTTGTAGATGAGCATCGCCATACCTCATTTCTAAAGCAATCTTCAGCATTTGATAGTCTTTTTGTTGATCCTCGGCTAGCGTTCGTAATATCTCCATGGCTTCACCTCGTAGGGCAACTATTAGTGATGTAGCCTTTTCTTCTTCTGACCAATTATTTGCCAAGGCAGCTGCTTCAAATTGTTTAAGGTAAGTGCTCCATGACACTTTTCCATCAAATGTTGGTGCCTTCACTCTTGACGACGGAAAAACGCTGCTCTCAGTCTTAATGGGCTCTTTTGTAGACAACTGAGATTTCAGATTTGAGACTTCACTTTGTAACTTAGTCATATTGTCTTCTACGACCTGGACCTTATCTTGTACCTCATTTCTTAATTGATTAATTTCCTCTTCCACAGTTTCCTCAAATTCGTCGAGTTTAACTTTAATTGCTTCTTCTAACTTCTTATTGTTTTCTTGTAGACTGGTTTTCATTTCGTTTCTTAACTCTTCCTGATTATTTTTCATTTCTTCTAAACTATTTTTTACTTCCTCTTGACTAGTTTTCATTTCATCTTGGTTGTTTTTCATTTCCTTTAAATTTTCTCCCATTTCGTCTTGTCTGTTCTTTATTTCTTCCTTCATATCTTTCATCATTCCCATTAACTGTCTCAATGTTTCCTCCATTTCAGTCGCTCTTGATCTCGTTACTGGCATTCACTTGTCTACTCCAAACGTCTTCTTTGCGGAACGTCACACTTCTGACACCAATGTAACCTCGAAATTAGGTTATCGTTGAAACACGTCACGTCGACAAATAATCTTTATTTGTCACTCTTGATAAATACAAGAAATCTGCTTCAACAAATTCACAACTGTCAAATACTTTACTTTGACGTTTCAGTCATTCGCGTTCGACTGCTCAATATAAACTGACCCCAGCGGCCGAAAATGATCTGCTTATATAGGTTTCTACAGTTCTCGAAGTTTCTGAGACTTCGAGAACGTGTCGAGAAACAAATAGAATATAGCCTGGAATATTCCGGAAAACGTCAAAATAAAGGCATCACAAAAATTATAAATCCTAACATGAACAGAAACGTAATTTACAAACTAACGAGGTAGGTGAGCTTCAATTATAAATTCTAACGAAAACAGGAACATAATTAACTAACTAAAAAGGTAGGTGAACTTTCGTAACACTATATTCGTGGAGAGATTGGCAGCCTCTCTGCGGGTATGGTAGGGTGGAAGAATGTTGGCTTGGGTCAATGTGAGAGATTGATACCGGTTGACATTTGACTACCCCCCTAATTAATGCGGTTTTCCAGGTTTCCCTCATTCCTGCACTGAATGGTGGTTAGGGCCTACCAACGTAAGTCGTTCTTGGGCGCAAATGCGGCCTGCTTAATAATAATATGCCGCCTCCTCTCCCACACAAGTCTTCGACTTCTGGGTTAATCGTGATTAGAATGAGGGGTAGAGATATTATTATTATAACATAAAATGATTTATTGTTTGTTATGTATCTTATAAATCTAAATGCTTAAAGTATTTGTTGAAAAGTAAAGAATCGTTAAAGGTAGGTTATCACAATTTGGTACAGAGGAGTTTCAAATGAAACTTAATAAGGATCAGTTAAAAATAATTTCCTAAAATAAATCGTCAATATCATTTTTCGAAAAAGTGGTACTCTTTTCGCTCATAAATCGGATATCTATGATTAAATTAACATTTCACAGTGTCAAAATAGTAGTCTACTATACAGGGTGTTGATGATGATGGTCAAATATTTTACCAGTGTATTCCACAAGTTATTTTAGGGGGGGATCTTCATATAAAATTGTTCAATTTGGGTCCTCCCTGTTGAGATATTCGAGTCTCAAAATGGCGGAAAAAAATAATTTTTTATTTTTCTTTAAAAAAGGTTACACTCAATTTTGCTACACATTATCAGCTAGTCAAGAGCTATTCTACGGTGGTGTCTATCTCTTGGCTCATATTTCTGGAGGGCGGGAATAAGCAACCCCTAGATTTATTTCATACAGAACTTTTTCGTGCAATGACCGATTTCAACAAAATCAGTATTGACAGTTTTTGCAAATATTTGTAAACAACTGACTCTTCCGTACAAATATTAGCGAATAAATTGACGAAATATGCATACGGCACGATTGGTAACAATTATAGGAATTTCTTGATTAGAAATATTTGCAAAAACTGTCAATTATAGACCTAATGGCGATTTGTTTCACAAGACAACAGAGAAACATCAAGATAACCACCACCTACTATGGTTATCAGTAACCAGTGACGAAAAGATGTTTAGAGTAAGGAAAACTATTTTTATTTTTTGCGCGCAAACTGTTAGTTATATGAAAAAATTACAAGAGGGAAAAAAGTAGTAAAATTAGATGTAATGTTTTAAAAAAAGTTTTGATGAAATCGGCCATTGCAGGAAAGAGTTCTAAAAGAAATAATTCTGGGGGTTGTTTATTCCCGCCCTCCAGAAACATGAGGCAAGGAATAGACACCATCACAAAATATCTTTTGATTAGTTGATATTGTGTACCAAAATTGAAATTTCTAAGTGTAACCGTTTTTAAGGAAAAACAAAAAAAACTTTTTATTTCCGCCATTTTGAGACTCGAATATCTCAACAGGGAGGACCCACATTGAAAAATTTCATATGCAGATCCCACCCTGAAATGGTTTGTAGAATACACTGGTAAAATATTTGACCATCATTCTGGAACACTCTGTATAAGTATGTGTAAGCTGCCAAAAATTGAGAATAGAATAATGGTGGTTCCTTGAAAAGCGTAACACAATGTATATTGAAAATATATTTTTACCATTGGCGTAGTAGTTATTTATGTCAAAATATTAATCTGTTACGAATACTGTGTACCAAGATTGATGAAAATAGTTATTTCTGTCTAGAACGAGAAATGGTATTTTTGCGTTCAAGAATGGAAATTGTCTATTTGAAAACAAAATAACATTTTGCGTTCGAGATACAAACAATATTTAAAAAAAAATTGAAATAAAATAAGCCCATTGCGTTACGTATAGCAATTAGATTGCCTACAAACATTCGTGTCCGAAGCGGTATTATTGGCATATTTCGAACATAAAATTAAATCTTCGACGTTAAGATCAGTATATTCCATGTTAAAAAGTACACTGAATGCCAAAGAAAATGTAATTATCAGAAAATTTCCAAAACTAATACCATATTTGAAATGTAAATCAGTTGGATACCATCCAAAAAAGTCCAGAATTCTAACGAAAGAGGAAATTGAGAGATTTTTACAAGAAGCACCTAATAACAGATTTCTTCTAGAAAAGGTAATTCAAATTAATATAAATTGATCGATTTAACTAATGTATTCATGTTATTTTAACAATTGGTGTTTGTGGAGCTTTGAAAAGAGATGAGCTACTAAAGGTAACGATCAATGATATAGAAGACAAAAATTAAATTATTGTTATAAGAATTTCCTATTCCAAAACTCATACAGATGTTTTATTATTTCAAAGTCTAGACCAAATGAAGAAGTACCTACCGCAAATACTATGTTTTACGTTTTGCTGTTACTACAAATCAAAGATTTTTTGTGAAGTATGTCAAGGAAAAATATGTTAACCAAGTGGTTGGCGCCAACAAAATAAGGAGTGAGCCAAAAGAAATATCAATATGCCTCATCCTGAAACTTATACAGGGCACTGCTTTAGACGTTTTTCCGCTATTCTGTTAGCCAACGCAGGGGTGGTATTACCACCATTAAAAACATGGAGGGTGGTACGTTCTGCGGAGACATATATAGAAGATTCTATAGAAAATAAAATTTCAATCGCAAATAAATTGTTACCATCTTCAGCAGAGCCTAGGGAACTTGCCAATAATACAACGTGCACAGTAAACTTAATCAATTACAGCAGCAGCCTCATAGAATATCCAGAACTAAAAGCTACGATAACTGACAGCACTGGATCTGACATAAATTTAACTCAGCGCAATATTGTCTTCCAATTTACATGTCGTGCAAAATAAAGTGTAATTGGCCTGTTTATAATAGTTACTGTTTTATATTGAAATGTTGTATTACATAAAATGTTAAAATGTTGTTTAATTAAGAAAATCATAAATAAGTTTGGAAAAAATGACAAATTATTTGGACATTTGTTTTATGTTCTTCAACGAAAACGTGTTCGACTTTAGCCTTCTAGAGAAAATTTAAGGAAGATGATTTTTGATGGCAGCTTTCGAAAAAATATTTATTGGTTTAACAGATTAATATAGAAAAGAAAATATTTTTTGTACAGCTGAATCACAAAAGGGATACTATGAGAATAATATTATTTGAAAAACCCCCATCAATTTTTCGCATTATATCCTTTGCCAAAACTAAGAATGAAAAAACGAGAACACTCTGTATATACATTATAAAATAACCTGTACAATTATTCATATAAAATATTTGTATTTAAAGTTTCAGTAACTTAATGACCTCCAATTTTTATTATATTGTACGAATGGCGTCATAATTTAAGGACATCAATAGCCTGTCAGGATCTATCTGCAGTCCGACCTAGGTATGATATTAAACTATAAAAGACAGGTAACAATAGAAGTCGTAATAAATATCAGTCAAACAAAAGCATGTCCAATTGTTGTAACAATGCATATTTATTTATAACACTTTAATGGCGATGATTATTGATTATGTACGCAAATAAAGAAGTTCCTTTTCTTAGAAAAATTATGTGAAACCTAGCAATAAAATATTAATAAACATAACTTATGCTTGTTTTATTGATATTAGGAGGAGTGCTGTGACTAAAACATGTTAAGTCAGTTCTGCACAGGATGTTCTGAAATTAATCTGCAACATTTTACCGCATTCTGCAACTAAAAATGAAGGTTTTATAGTAACATAAGTGTAGAAGCGCCTTCTGAGGGAACTAAAACAGTTAAATTTAGAACAGAGTGTTACTGTAATTTTGCTCCAATCCAACACATAAATATATATGATAGATTCAGTATATTCAGTAATTTTCAGTGCTGGAAAAAGCACAAGTACAAATGCACAAGCAAAATATATCTGAAACGTCTTTAAACAATTATTAATAACCACCTTATTAGACACAAATACTTTTTGAAAAATTTCAAATACGATAACTTTTAAATTATCCTGTTTTTATGATCTACGAGCAATTTAAATGAAACAACTTTGATCCGAAATGAAACACCGTATCAAAATAATAGATTACATTTCTCTTTAGTTTTATTGGGTTTTTACCACACTTCTGAAAAAATAAAGATTAATTAAATAAGCCCTTGCGCCAAACGGATCAGTCAAGGGTTATTTTTGAAACTAAGTTTGCCTAACCAAAAAATCTCACACTGAAAAAGCAGATAATTAAAAATAACAAAAATCACATCACTATCGCGCACTTCCGTATTTTTGACGTTTCGAAAATCTCTCTGTTTTCGTTTTCAAAATAGTAATAAAAATATTAAACGTATGTCAAGTTTGACAGTTTAAAATTTGTTTATCTGCTTCCATAGAGATGTTAAATGATTTTTATTTTATTGTTACTTACTTCTTCTTGATACAACTGTAGCCAACAATGATCGATGTTTACTGAACAGTTTGATACACACTTATCTCCGTTCAAAAAAATAATCACGGTCTCTTTTAATTTTCTTTTTGTTGCGTTATCTTCCTTCTCTAAAATTTTTGCCGAACCCCATTGAATTAAATGACCGTTTTCCCAAGCATGTTCGCAAATTTTGGATTTTTCAAATTCCCGTCTTTTTATATAATTTTTATGTTCCTCAATTCTAACATTCATGGGCCGAGACGTTTTTCCAACTGTAATCTGTTTTTATATGTTTTCATGTTTGTTTTTTCATTTTTTCATATAAGTTCGTTGGCATGTTGAACCCTCTTATGAAGTTTTTCAATAATATCGTTAAGGTGCTTCCTGGTACACCACTGCGCTTTTTTAAATTTTGTATTTTTTCGGATTAAACATCTTAAACTGAAACTTTCCTGTCTGAATGACTTTCGTATTGCACTTTGTTGTCGAGGAAAAAAAAGTAAATCATGGCTCTTTTTATTAAAAATAAAACATGAATTCGTTTATTATTCTTTTTCTCGTAAACGGTTCATTTTATCGACAATAAAAAAGCGTGCCCCTTTTTTTAGTCTTAGGTTGAAACTAGCCAGATTTATTATTTTAAAGTCTTTATCATACAGGGTGTTGAAAATTGAGGCATTAAGTTGTAAAGCTTAGCCTGTCCCTGATAAACTAAAAAAGCTAAATATATTTCAAGGACACTATTTTATGAGGTTCTTACTAGTGTGCATCACATTTAATTTTTATTAAATTATATTGAGTACTTTAAAACTTATTCAAGAAAAGCCCATTCCCAGCGGTGTCTTTCAGGGACATATCTCCGTAGGGAGAGCCTGTAGGAAAAAATTTATAGGCACTTGTCATCTGATTTTTTCATGTTCTATCTGCACCAGAGAGATTTCCCACATTTTCCGGGACATCCTGTATAAATACCAAAGTATTTCAGGAAAATTTAAATTTCCAAATCAGTGGAAGAATAGAATCAATTGAATGGCTAGCTCGATCACTAGAACTAACTCCATATACTTTTTTGGGATCATTAGAACGATAAATTTATACAATCCAGCCTTTATCTATCTTTGGATGCGAACGTACTGTCACTGGTTGCAGTTAATTAAGTCATTAAATAAATATTTTAAGGTAATGGTCGTCATTATGAGCATTTGTTACAGTAATTTCAATAATAATTATGAAAACATCAAAATTTTTTATGCTTTATTTTTACTACCCCTACATAAAAATCTATAAATATAAACAATGAAATATTATTCTATTCAGAATATATGTGCTTTTATAATGATGCATAAGGTGGCAACTCTGATGATTCCTAGTCCAGGAGGTGCGTATTTCCGGGGTTAGACCCTAAATAATTACATCATTATTATCATAATCAAATAATAGAATGAAAATCTATGTAGGTATGCTTTAGAAGAATGCAGTTAATCGTTACCACAGCAATAAAATAACAAGCAGCTGCTATTACATAATTATTACATGAAAATCAAATCTAGGTACGAAAACGTTTATACTTTGTTAATAAAAATGTAGAACTATTACACAGGATATAATTTTGGCTTATTTGGCACAAAAATTCAGAAATTGTTTAATCGTCTCTCTGTGGAGGCACTCTGTGCTGGAAAGTACCATTTTAGTAAAAAAATAACGTACAAATATCCAAATTCGTGAAAGTTATCGCATTTCTTAAAAGGAAGATCGTTGGTTATAAACCAAAGAAATCAGAAAACTTCAGCAGCGAACAGACCAGGTTATGGAACAGAACGAAGACACCTACCTAATGCTAAAGGCAATTTTAACAAAAAAAAAATACGATTGTAGGAAAAAAGTATCAACTTAGTTTGTATTTACTCTCAAGCAGCAACAATTATTGAGTTGGGCGGTGCATCTGGACGGGAAGCACTAACAAAAATGTCAGTTGGACATATAAACGATAAGGAAGACATGTTTGAAATTACGTGATTCCAAAACACACATTGAGAGAACATTTGTTATAATTGTGCAATAGAATTTGATATTATATATGTAATATTTATCTTTATCGCTATCCCATGTTTCACTCAACAAAGTATTTCCAAATTGCAAGAAAGGAAAATGTTCAATTTAGCTTGTTGGTACGTGTGTTGGAAATCTACGACTTAGAATAGCAAGATTTTTGAAGCTACCCAATCCTAAAATTTAAAGAGTCCGTTGCCTTCGTCGGGGTTTGGCAGCGTTATTTGCTGATAACGATGGAAATATCACAAATTTAAAAAGACACAGTGGCTGGAAATCTACCAAGGTCGCTGAAGGATATACGAGTACATATAGACAATTTACTTACAAACAAAATTAAAATTGCTAAAACCAGTATCACATTGCCAAAAATTATCACAAGGAGACAATCAACCTGAATTGGATACCTAAGCTTCTTGATCTAACTTCAACAAGAGGCATTTGGATCGGTCAGTGGTCGCGCGGTTTAAGGCGTCAGTACTTGAATCGAGGTGACTGGATCGCTGTGGGTTCGATCCCCGCAGCCGGTAGACCGTATATAAGCTATATTCGTGGAGAGATTGGCACCCTCTCTGCGGGTATGGTAGGGTGGAAGAATGTTGGCTTGGGTCAATGTGAGAGATTGATACCGGTTGACATTTGACTACTCCCCTAATTAATGAGGTTTTCCAGGTTTCCCTCATTCCTGCACTGAATGGTGGTTAGGGCCTACCAACGTAAGTCGTTCCTGGGCGCAAATGCGGCCTGCTTAATAATAATATGCCGCCCCCTCTCCCGCACAAGTCTTCGACTTCTGGGCTAATCCTCGTGATTAGAATGAGGGGTAGAGATATTATTATTATTATTATTTACAAAAGTATACCAAAGATTTCAAACAAATTGAATTTCTTTAATAATAGCAATTGTTAAAATTTCAATATTAATATAAACATTAATTAGAATGTCCTTAATTTTGTTGCACAAATATTATAAAGAAATGTGCTTTATTGATTTGCTGTTTCACACGGTTGCCGAAAGAATAGTGTACGTAACACACCCTGAAACTGTTTTTGGACGAGTAGACAAGATTCCTGGAAGTCTACGAGTATTTTCTGGACTTGTTACGTAAATTCTATTCGGTAGGCGATCTGAACGAGTACTGTAATAAGACCTAACGGACGTGTACTGTATTATATTTTATTTCATACTATATTTTTAATCGTTGTCAAAATGAATAAAAAGTTATAATTATTAGAATTAAAAAATACTATTTGGTAATCTTTCGTTTATCACTGTCAAATAAAATAAAATATAAATTTTATATTGTTTTGTATTGTTGAAATTTCGGAGATTTGAAATATATCTGCAGAAGGTGACAATTAATCCAGAAAAAATCATATTACAAATAGAGTTACATGCATTTCTATAAATATTTAAAAATATTAATATACCTAATTCTTAAATAAAATTAAGCAAAATATTAAATAGTGTTACTAGACAATACATATTACGGTATCAGATACTGTAATGTTCCATTTCCCGGCCGCAAATGGGTAATAGTTGTTTAATGGACAGTATGAAATAAATGTAGTTTACGTTTTTCTTTTAGCTCAGTTTTAGCTTGTTAGTGGCCATATTCCATGGGTGAGGCAACCGACGACTGACCCTGGCTGTTCATGTCTGTCAAATCCAACAGAAGGAAACCTGAGTACGCGTTATGTGACACGTAGCTACATCTACCTGTATATGTCTTTTGGTGCCGTTGACAAATGACTTTGGCTGTTTGCTCGGGCTTTTCAGGTGTAATTCAATGCTGGTTGGAAGAGTAGTTGCTTCCTGAAATTACACCTTTGCAATATCTTTGTCACCGACGGCGATAGAGGTCTGAAGATTTCAATGGTACCTGCAGTGTGGCAGGTCGCTCGGTGCTGAGACCGCTTAGGTTCATCATGGAGTAGCAAGTGGTCGTGTTTGTCAGACACGAATAGCTAAGGTGCTAAGGTTCGTCGTCTTGGTTGCCTCACCTATGACATGCTGATGAGAGCTAACAGAATCGAAACCGGTATATGTCTCGTGGCACCAATGACAAATGGTTTTGGTTGTTTTCTATAGGATTTTCAGGCGTAATTGCGAGTATCTTATGAATGTTATGAATATTTTACTTATTTCTAGAAAAATTTAAAATATATGACAATATAAAGTGTTTCATGATTTACTACGGTAATTAAACATATTTAAAAAAAATAAGTTTTAATAATGGCTTATGCATATTAAAATGCTGAAATGGTTTACACTTATGGCCTTGCATATGGAAATGGTATTGAGGATAGGGGAATATGTATCGAAAGATTTCCTAATCATTCAAATCCAAATCCAAGGATTTTTAACAATGTCTTTCCGGAGTAAGGATCATTTCAGGAAGAACCAATTGCTGGAAGACATTCCAGTGCATCAACAGTTAAACTCTTATCACATGCAAAGAGTTCAAGCCTAACTGTCGCAAAACTATCCTGCTTGTCTACAATTTTGTCACTGGATTTTGCAAAAAAAAAAACAACAAAATGTTGACTGCCGCTGGCGTATTGTTTACCAACGAAGCTAATTTTTCCAGAGATACTATAATGATTCCATAATAAACACGTTTGGTCATAATGGAATCTCGATATCAACATCAGTTTTCTTTGAATGTATGGCTGAGTATTATTGAAAATTGTGTTGTTGTTCCTCACTTTTTGCCAAGAACTTCAACCGGTGTCTCCTATTCTTGAATACGTTTTACCTGAACTACTTGACGATATTCCCTGCTAAGACAAAGAATGTGGTTTGTGCACGACGGGGCTCCACCACGTTTTAGTTTGACTGCACCTGAATTTTTAAATGAAAGATTCGGTAATAACGTGATTGGACGAGGTACTCAAGAACCAGGTCAACCTTGGCCACCCAGATAATCCGATATGAACCCTATTGATTTTTTTGTTTGGGTACATCTCAAGACATCGTTATTATTTTAAGTAGGTAATGTAATGAGTACCGTAAAAATGCACTTGATCAAATAAATGATTTTTTTTGTTAACCGCTTTTAAATATAAAAAAGTGTAAAGAAACCAATAGTAAAGATAATATAATGGAACATATGATGACCTATTTTATTTGTAATACACAGGGTGATATATATATTTTTGGTAAATAATGATCGATGATACCCACACCTTCGCCACTGGCAAGTTTCTAAAGCTGATAATTTTCTGCTTTATACCTACTGTCATACTAAATATGCACACCGAATTTGGTTAAATTATCTTAAGCGGATGCCCCTACTCCTGGATTTTTGATCTCTACGTATATACACTCTGTATATTTTTGAAAAGTTTATGTGACCATGTTTCCAGCAGCAAAATATTATAAGATTATGATATGATAAATCAAATAAATTAAATCAATTGTCATTGAACTATATAGGTACGTAAAATATTAAAAGTTCCATTATTACATCTCTTCCTATCTCGAACAATCACGGAGCAAAGGGGGACAATTTTCACGTAACCACCCTGTGTATATCTACAGTATACCATCTAAAAGTGTTTATAACTTATACAGGGTTAACTATGACTAAGTACAAAAATTTTAACCACGTGCTCAGGGAGGCCTAAAAGACAATAAAAAATATATTTCGGAATTCTAGGTCCATGTTTCAAAATGGGGCAAAACTCTCTTTTCCTACGGAAAGTCGGCGCCTATGTCATCAGTCATCGCCCAAGATGGCTACATATGTCAACTAGGCATATGTTCTGTGCAACTAGGTACCATGCGGTCGTTTCTCACAACGTTCCAACGTTGCCGAATGTAGAAACAACGAAAGTAAACATTTTTATTAATAATAATACCTAAGTACCTGATAGATAACAGTTAATCCGGTTAGCTACAGTATTTTGCATTCGTTTTTCGTTCCAAACTGCCAAAACTTCATTTTCACTCTTTACAGGTCCTTCAGAATTACTCGCCACAAAATACACACGCGTAGATGCAGTTAATAAAATTGCCCATTTATTTTAAGAAAATTGATTGAAAGAAATACTAACAGAAAACTTCGAATACACCCGTGGCAGTTTTAATTTATAAAATTTTGTCCGATAACGGTCACTCAACTGCGTTGCTCTCAACTATAGGAAATATCTTCACGTACGTTTAAATAAAATTGTGGAAAACTACACTGTCCCAATATATCGCAACCATCCATTATTTAATGAATAAAACGTTTAAAACTGAAACTGTCACTAAAAACGGAAGACTAAAATTACATTGTCAACGCCACCGTTCAGTCTTCAGTCCGCCTACACCGAGAACTTAATATTCTTCAGATAAATATTCTTATGGCAATCAATATAATCAATATTATCTTCTTTTATGTACGATCGTGGGTTTCTTCATTCTAGTATTGTTTTGACACTTCCTCCGTGACATGGGGTTACACGCACATAGCACTTGTCAATCGATATATTATAAACCTATACTGTGTTGTTGGTTGCATTATTTCTAATACTCTACAAATGTCAAACAGCCGTAGTGGGTAGTGGACAAAAAAGTAATATTACAGAGCACTGTGAACGCCTCAGGAAATTTAAAATAACAATACTACAATATTATTATATGCAAACATGGTCGATTATTGTATGGACAATTATTTTGTTAATAAAAATTTCTTAGTAAGTAGGCATAAATATGTTTTGTAAAATGTAGATCAGAAAGAATGTAAGAAGAAGAAGAAGAGGTGTGTCAGAACTGTCAGAGTTCAGTTGTTGTTGTAAAGATAGATAGGAAGTGCGAAATATAGAAAGTAGTAAAACGTTGTTGGGTATTTATTTAATTAACAAAGAAAATATTACCCTAACAATTGTTAATTTCGTTACTATTATTAGTTTTCAGTATTTGCTTTTCGCACATTCAAATTCGTGTAATCGCGGAAATTACGGATATGGTACTAATTTATTGGAAGTGCGACGAAAGTGAATATCGTGCAGCAGCAGAATATCAAAGACGTTTTCCAAATAGACGGAATATGCCAAATCCTCGTACATTTGTACGAATTGTACAACGTCCACGAATGTTGTTTTACACGTGCTGATGTTTTAAATAAGTATGTACCAAACTTGAAAATAAAAAAAAACCAAATTAATAATTTTTAAAATTACTTGAAAATTCTTTTTACTTAGTGACATAAAATAAAGCATTTTAAACAACAATAGATATACCTACAGAAAAAGTAGTCCTGGAAGTATCAGTAAGGTAGGTTTTACTCTCAGTGCTACCATATCGTGTTTCTCATTAAATAATCTAGTATTTTGTAAATTAAACTTTCTTTAAAAGCGCCGTAAATCGTTACACGTGGCAACGCGGTACTCTGTCACTACCTTTGACAACTTTCACTTTGGCAGAACATACCTAACCTCGAAGCTGACAGGCGGCATAGTCGCCGAGAAATTAGGGGTTAATAAGGTTTTGAAAAAATTTTTCGCTTTATAAATAAGTTTAGAATTTTTTGAAGGGTGATACCGTTAATTCTGATTTTTCCTATCCCTCTTAAAATATTTGTACTAAGTCATAGTTAACCCTGTATAATAGAAAAAGGCATCAATAATGTGCCACAAATTGAGATATACTGTAAATTTGTTAGTTAAACCACTATCAAAATCGAATTTCCGTCCGCAAACGGCAAAAATTAATAAGAGCGATGTACCGCTAACTGAATTTTTAAAACTGGACCAATAAATTTTCCACATGTCAAAAATAGTCCCCCCAATTTGTCGGTCGGTAGAATGGTAATACAGTGAACAGCATTTTAACGGAATGTAAAAAAAACACAGAGAACGCTACGTACCCTTCTCATCCCGTGATATATCGCCCTGGATAGGATATTTATTGATTTTGTTGGTCTTGGCGAATTGGTTTATGTTACCAAACCCACTGCATTATAGTCTGCTTCCAGGATGCGCATTTCCACTGCGTATTCGATCATACGAATATAGATTTGCTATAATCCTGACCTCTATTGAAAATGAACCGCCAATAGAGGTTTAAAGAATGTGTCTAAATAATTTGTGCACTATGAGTATCAGACTTTACGCATTTAAGATAAGGACCTATGTTTCATATATTTTATAAGTTTGCGGTTAATTTATATTTTCAGGCTTAAATAAGTACTTAAGTAATCAAGTACTTGTTTATTTTGTATCTAAAGAAACCCTTTTTTTCGGCGTAAACGTGGTTTATTCAAAATATAAAGCCGCAGCAAAACGTACCCATCGAAATAAGAAATTGTAAAAGTACATTATCCATATAAGGGAAGATAAAAAAATTAAAACACACCGACCTTTAATAGTGGAATAGAGTGGCGCAATATAATTTCAAGCAAGTGACATAAAAATAATTAAAATAAGTGTATATATGCATAGTATATTATCATAATTATGTAGATGATGCCTATTTAAGTAATCTAACTCGATATTATTCAAAGTTTTACATCTAGTCATCAACCAATGTTTATTTTACCCCAATCGAAACTACTGTTGAAAAATTATATCGGCATGGCGCTATTTGGATTGAGACGTTGTAACATTTCACATAAACAAGATAAGGTAAGGTGTATTTTACGGAAATGGGTTCTTGTCTTAATAAAATTTAATCCTTTAACAGGTATTAAATATGGATATATGACATTTCAAATAATTGGCATTTCGTACATTCGTAATAACGTTTTTAGGGAATCGTTTAATTTTATGAATCGTAGGCAAGAAAATTAGCAATTATACAGTCTCTGGTCTACCAACTCGGCAACATATGTCGGTCCTGAACACTGTAAGAAAGACAACGAGGACAGTCAACGATGCAACTTAGATTATTACTTGTTTACTTTGCTGGCAGTACAGGACAGTAGGCTCCAGTGTATTATAATTTCATTTACCGAGTTAGATACCGAGCCATTGAAAGTAACATTATAAAGCTTTGGGATTTCAGACTCCAGGGTGGCTTCAATCAAACATTTAATAATAGTATTAGATAACGTTCTATACCATGCAATACTTCCGATACTGACACAAAGAAAAGAATATTCAAGGATTTCTCAAAATCCCTAAAATTGCGTGCAATGCTAGTTTGCAGAAAGATCAGTTTTTATATATATATTTTGAGGTATTAATAATTTTGTGTGAAACTAAGTACTCTGTGGACATAATCCCCAAAAAGCGTTGAATTACACCCACAATATCTACTCATATATTCTTTATTATTAGCTCTTGTAACATATTTTACAGTATTAAAATGGTATTTTAAGCTAATATAAATCAAATCTCTTACAATTTCTATCAATGAAGTCATATATTGTATGCTCTCTGATATCCAACATCTAGGTATGCTAATGAACAAAGCTCTCTTCAATAATTATCTATAACTTAAAGGAAGACCCTTGAAGAAGCAATCCTAGAAATGCAGAAATAGCTCATCTATTTTTCGACAAATGAAGTTAGATATTTATAGTGTTTTTATTAAACCAGGTTAGTAAATTTAGATAAATTAATTTCTTTAGATAATTATTGAATAGAGCTTTGTCTGTGGAGTTAGCATACCTAGATGTTTGGTATCAGAAAGCATACATATAGCTCCATTGGTAGGAACTGTAGGAGATTTGATTTATATCAGCTTAAAATACCTTTCTAATACAGTGAAAGATACTGCATATAGTCAAGAGCAATAATTTTGCAAAGAAATACGTTATGAAGACAGCTACTGACGGCTGTAAAATAATAATTTAAAATTACATAATAACATTCAATATTTAATCAATATATGTATTTAGCATTTTTTTCCAGATAGTCACATTTACATTCATTATTATATACTTCATTTTATTTTAAATTATTATTGGCGAAATTGGGCGAATACTGGTAACTAAAGTAAATACGGTCCTGTCTACTTCTGACCAGCTGGATGCAGAAGCCTTTGATGTTTTTATGGCAGTTTCTAATGTCTAATATCGATGATATAAGCTGTAAAGTATATTCTAGTGTATATGTGAGCACCCGCAACACTACGTTGCTACAAGTGTATACATTTGTGTCGCCACTGAGTGTAGACTGCAGATCTATGCGTGCCCTTATGCCAAGTACAGACGTGGACATTTTAATGTCTAATCAAGATCTCCAAATCAGATGTCTTCGTATGTACACTATGTAGAGCAGTACCGTTAGAAAAAAACACAAACACTTGTGTTACGAAAACTGCTCTAGCAAGTATGTAGACTTCCGTCTGAATACATGTTTTGAACGTATCGAAAGACATGAACAAATGTACTGACAGGTTAGACATTTATTGCTAGATTAATGAGACGAAGACTTCAACAATTACAATACATAAAAAATGGCTTAGCAAATTTACTGGTCAATAGAAAACAAAAGTACTAACAGAAATCCTACAAGCAAGTCCTGAATTCTGGATTATGAGATATAACATATACACTTTATAAAGATATAAAGAAAGACAGTAACTAAGAATATGCTCATTGGTTATTTGTCTTTGCTATCCACTCTTTAAGCAAGCATTTTCCCGTTTGCTTCTTTTACGGGTATTGTACATAGATTAGGAGATTTAATTGTATTTTGAAGCAATCAGAGACCTTCATTTTACTTATTAATTTGGGCGACTGGAAACTTTTATATGGAGATTGAGTTTCCGCAGTTGCCATATTTTTATTTATATAGCACATTGCAGATTTAAATTAGTGCTTAGCATAAATTAATTAATGAATTCTAACAAAAATATCATATGGTACTATATTGTAATTATGATTTAAATATAATTATGTATACCAACACTTCTTTGCACCGAGGTAATATGTGATATGTGATTAAATATATTTATTTCTTTTCCATTTTAAATTAACAAAATGTAGAGGAAATATGGTAATGGTGTTTCCTTTTCTGCACTTTGATATACCCGTCCAGCCATTACACATAACAAGTCTCGGTGTACAGTGCTGTTGTTAGTCGGAATCCATATTTTTGCAATTGGAATTGTCAACACAGGCTCAGAAATTATTTGGGGCAAAAAGAATGCATTGCACGAAGTCGGAATTTTCACGTTGTCTCTCTTTCACATGCACAATCTTTGTTACAAAACAAATAGAAATTTATGAATTCGATCTCCCTTTGTCTATGGTTTTTCAAAATATAGTTAATCAACACTGCGGCCGCTAAACCAAAACACTTTTGTGAAATTATTAATGCTGTGAATGATTACTATGATCTCTGTCTAACTTCAAGTATGTGTAATACACAATAGATAAGTGTATAAATAAAAATATACGCAGTCTACTGGAAAGCTATATTTACTGCTCCACGTAAATAATAATTTAATACATAATGCGAATACGCCTGAAGAGTGATCTACCCACAAATGTCGACCCACTGATGTCCACGTCTGTACCTAGCATTTCACAAGGGAAATTAAAAACAATGGAAAGTTTCCAGTTGCAACGCTTGTTACTGATCCGTACAATATCTATCCCTAAGCAGTAGACTTGCTGGTTGTTCTGATTATTTCAATAGATGTTACAACTTTAATGCACTCAACATTTTACAAATGTTAGCTAGTCTATGGCCAAAGAACAGAGTTTAACATTCGCAGAAGCAGCACAGGTACTTCGCACTTTTTATTATAATTTTATTTGACGAAATTTATGAAATTCAAATGGTAACAATGAATAAACAAATCATCAAAGATTTTCTTTTACGCTTACTTTTGTAAGTTGTTGTACAGCAGAAATGTTATTATTATGGAGACCTTAAAAAAGAAGGGTTCAATAGTCGGCAATGATATAACGCAGCCTGGCTTATGGTAAAAATCAATGTATCTCGTTTGCAAAGCAAGGGTGAATGGTCTCTTTATTACAAAATGTAGTATGGAATTATTAAGTATTCGCTTAGTGTACTGCAGTGGGAATCGTACTCTTCCTTTTTAGAATTGTTGAAATTCTCGGCCTACTGTAAATAGGTATACAGGACGCTTTAAGTGAAGCTTTGAGATCATCACTTTTTAACATATCTGCATAAAGGTTTAATATAATATTAATTAAAAACATATAAAATGGTACTTGCCAGAAAATTGGATTACAGGAAATGCAACATCTTGTTCTATGCAGGGTTCAGAGTTTTCACTAGTAGGTATATAATTTGTTGGCTATCTACTTGAAGTTCCATTTACATAGTATCTTTTATACATCTTTGAATGATGATTTTTGTAAATTGACATAAATGGAAACTCATACGTACTTACATCCAAAAAACATTTCACTTATACTTGTCGGTTTCTACAGTTTTAAAATCGTCTAGACAAACATAATACATTCAGAATTAAAATACACCTAAAGAATAATTAACATACAGGCTTGTCTCACAGCAAAGGCTGTTAGAATATGTCAAAGACTACTTCGATTTTAATTTTAAAAATACAGGCTGTGGGGTTTTCAGGGGTACTCTCTTTAAATAAAACAATGCCATTATTGTATAGCATTTATAGCACCGAGTTATATCGGAAGTCAACATCTACTTGTTTATTTTTAATGGACCACCCTGTATTTATAGATTTTAGCATATTTGAATTTTAAGCGTAATTTTAGCGGACTCTTATCAAGCTTCCTTATATTAATAGTCGTGGAGATATTTCAATTCTATAAAGAAGTAGCTTTTCGATAGCCTAATTCAAGATTGCCTATTTTTTACATCATGCAAGCTGTAGAATTGATTTAAAAGAAATAGAGAATGCCTATCATTTATTAGATATTTTAAAAATTGCTTAATTTTACGCAGTGATGAAAATTCGGTACAATTTGGTTAACTTCGAACCGCCAAAACTTGATTTTTTTAAATGAAACACCCTGTATATTTAATCAAAAACTGTTGTAGAATTTTACTCTCTATCTATATTACACTTTCCTATGCCTCTTTTAATGTCTCTGTTATTGGCGGTTTTTGTGATACATAGTTAAAATGATCCAATTTTTTGCGAGAATGGCAGTGAAATTGTTTAACAAACTTAAAAACAAAACATCCAATATGTCATAAATCATCTTTATTTGCTTTTGTTGGTTTGCTTTTAAGATTGCTAGCAATTTCACAACGATCGTGCAACAAATGATAGGCATCCGCTTATCTCTCCCTCAAATATCAATACTTCAGCTTGCAGGATGTAAAAATAGGCAATTTTGAATTAGATCATCAAAAAGCATTTTTTTTGACAGATCTAAAACATTTCAAAGACCATTAGAAACGGAAGCTTGATAAAAGTTCCCCTAGCAAACTTGATAATTAGTTTATTTGGGGCACAGGGATGCCAATTTAAATATGTTTGTAATTATTTTAATAATTAAAAGTTTACGCGGTGTAGAACTAACTACATCTATCGGCCGTTCGCTACTCCATGCCGGACTGAAAATGTCACAGGCACGAAGCGTTCTACATGCAGTAGACACCATTGAAAGCTGTCGACCTTTATCGCGATCGGCGAGAAACGATATTTTGCAAACACGGAAGAGATGGATAGATGTAGTTAGTTCTACACCGCGTACTCATGGTCCCTTCTGTCGGGTTAGACAGACGAAAGCAGCTAGGATTATTCGTCGGATACCTCACCTATGGCATACTGATGAGAGCTAATAAGCTCTAAACCGGTATATGTCTGGTGGGCGTCTGACGAATGACTCTAGCTGTTGCTATAGGTTTTCCAGGTGTAATTCAATGCTGGTCGGGGCATTAGCCCGCAGAGTAGTTGTTTCCTGGAATTCAGTATTTGCAATTAAAAGTCTGTCTAATCCGACAGTAAGGATTATGTGCAGTAGCAGTGCTACCTTTCGCTACTCTATGCCGGACTAAAAAGCCACAGACTTAAAGCAGCTAAAGTTGTTCGAATAAGCTCGAAACTGGTATATGTCTGATGGATCACCGATAGATGACTTTAGCTGTTGCTAGAGATTTTCATGTGTAATTCAATGCTGGTCGGGGCATTAGCCCGTAGAGTAGTTGTTTTCTAGATTTCTGTGTTTGCAACATATCGTTATCGCCGTTTCGCGATAGAGGTCGCTAGCTTTCGATGGTTTCTACGCCGATGTAGAACACTTCTTGTCTGTGACTTTTTAGTGCGGCATATAGTAGCGAAAGGCCGCTAGATGTGGCTCTGCTATTGCGCGTTACTAGATAAAGTAATGGTTATTTTTTATAATAGATGATAAATTTTATCGTCGACCAAAAAAGATTAATTCACGATCCATAAAATCGCGAGGGAATTAATTTCGGGGGACGAGAGTGAAATTGTATCATCTTGTGTAAAACAATAATTTTACCCATGGCCCAAATATGTCTGGGTTTGGTATTAATAAAAATTTAGAAGTTATTTGAAGCTATTTTAAACTTGGGAAACTTTTGCATAGTTTGCATTGTTTTCTATAGAATTTGATTATTAAACAAAGTCATTCCTTTGGGTTGTCATTGTGCGGTCATTTGTGGTGTCAACATTTGGTGTCGATTTGTGTGGTTGTTGGAGACAGAAATGTCTTGAAATGAGATAAAAAAGTAATTATTACCATCCCATATACGGGCGGAAGCGTCAAATACCATATCCAAGCTATTACTATCAAAATATATTGATTGACCTATCAAAATTTACATCAAAGACCTAAGTGAGAATGTATTATTGGCATATTTTTCAAAAAAATCAAAAAAAATGCAGCCTTCAAGTTTATGTTTGTTTTATTCAATGCTTAGAAAAGTATGAAATGTAAATGATAATATATATATTTCAAGGTAATGATAAATTGTGGAGCTGCTTAAAATCACATAGTATCAATTGAACTTTTGTTTCTAGATACAGCAACTCATTGCTTTCCTAAAACAGTCAACTAACGGTTATAGATAAAAAAGTTCAATATTTTAACCGGAAGATGTGATCAAATTTCTACACACTGCAGCAGTGATAGGTAAATATTTTCTTGTCAAGGTAAAACTCAAAATAAATGTGTATATTACTCTTTTGGTTTACAAGTTGTAGTTATAATGGGTTTACATAAAGCGTTAGGATGAGTTGCACAGATTAGAAGTGGGAAACATCGACGATTGGCAATCTGTATTGCTTGTTTCTCTTCGCGATACCAAAGCCGAGAAAGACTGGTCGTTCTATATTACGAATAAGAAATCTGGAGACAGCGAAGATTATACGAAAATACATAGCCGTATGCCTTCAAAACGTGGTCCATAACAAATTCTTCATCAACTATCAACAGATGAAATACACTATTCAATCTGTGGGGGGTACAAAATTCCACAGAACATAGCTGAATTTTTAAAAATGCCAAATCCAGAAATGTTTACTGAACAATGCTTCCGCCTTTCTGCAGCTACGATGGTTGCATATTCTGGCGCAGACTTGATAATAGAGAGCAGAGACATATTATATTGTTTAGAAACCAGTAGCTAACAATATTGATGTATTAGAAAACATATTTAACAGCGTGGAAAATCAGATCATTGACGCTAAATCGATATCTTGGTCGAAACAAAAAAGATTGTTGCCTTCCCATGCACATTTCTATTCACAAATAATGGGTAATAATTTAAATTAGTGGTTATAAGTACTTAAAATCTTAAAAAATAAATATCTTTAGCTTTGGTGTTAAAGTATCATTTTATCCACGCTTACTGTTAAAGTATTACTTTATCTACGATCTTTAGTAGATGAAAGGCAACTTAGCTAGAAAATTTATTTTTACAGTTAAAATATGATTGTCGGATATCCAAACGGTGCCTTGTGGAACAACCCCACAACGATTAGTTAATAGTTCATTGTGGACATTGTATTTCTCGTATTAATTTAAAACAATTGTGAACAGTAGACGTAATCGAGGACTAGCAGCGCGAACAAAGCAGTCTGGCTTCGGTAATCAACTCAGGAATTGGGGGATTCACTTAGCAGGGGTTATGGAGTGCGGCGTAGGGAAACCCGTGAGTATTGTCTCACATATGGGCTCCCTTCATTTGTTAACAACTGAACTAAGACTCATATCGGGATATCGCTATCGATTATCATTGTTTGCTTGCCAGGCTTGAGCTATATTTACGCACAATGAATACGAAAATATTATACGTGGGGTTGCAGTGTTGCCACTAGTGCCTTAAATGCGTTTAGAAAATAATACGTGATACATATTTCAGTTTCCTAATTAATAGTTGTGCCTTTTATAACTGCATTGTATGGTTATGGTAATGATATTAAAACATTTGGTTAAAATAATTGATATTGACATTTCTCCAATACTGACATTTTAAAAATATATAATTACATTTATACCAAAGGAAATAGGCGTACCTAACTATAACCTAATTTTGTCTCTTTTTGTCTGATAATCTGCCGTATTTTATAAGAGGGCTTTTAAGGGAATTATATTTATTTAAAGAGGTTACTTTTCCGCGTTCTTTTAGTTTTTGTAAGTATGTATAAAAATATAGGGCGTTCTACAGGCTCTATGACAAACTTTGGCTGATGGTAGCTAGGTTTGTGTCAAATGTTGTTTCTTATATGAACATAGATCCAATTCGTTTTTATTTAGAAGTTACAAGCATAATTTCATATTTAAATCAACGTAGCTTGATAAAAAAGATGATTGCTATGGCTATATTTATTATTTGTGTTTAAACTTTAAACATTAGTTATATTTTATTAACCAAATTAACAAATCTTAAGACCAAAAAAAATTGTTCAAAATGTCCACTCTCGGCTCGAATGCAAGTCTCATAACTGCGAAAGATTCCGTCACTCGACGGATGGGATTTGGATCATCTCGTATCTGGTTAGCTGCATCCTGAATTATTTCAAGCTTTTCATGCTGACAGATAGTGATTTCAATATGGTAGACAAGCTGCTTCATATGTCGCCATAAATAAAAGTCCAAGGGATTTAGTTCTCGGAAACGCGGTGGTCGTGCTATTGGAAATTGTTGACCTAATCATTTATTCACGAAATGATAATTTAACCTATCAGTTACTTGTCTCCTTCTATAATATATAAATAATATTCCTACAATTATTATCATATCGGTTAAAAATAAATAAATACAAATTTTAGAAATCAAATATTATTCGATATATTAGTTTGAGAAAAAAATGAGGAATATTTTATTTGTTTCTTCAAGGAAAATATTTGAATTATTTCAATAAATCTAAGCAGTAACTAGATTTATTCAGTTTCAACAACTGAATACTTTTAAATAATTTGAAGATTTACTTGGTAAATGCGGAGATATATGAGAATATTTTTTTACTATATAACTAAAATCAAGACTTTTCAAACGAAAATGATTGGATTTTACAATCTTTTTACATGATATCACTAATTATTAACAGTCAAGAAATTGAGAAATGCAATTAAGAAAACCACCACAGTTCAACCCAATTAGTTTGTTAGTTGATGTGCCAATTTTAATTTTTTCCGGCGTTACGCCTAACAACATATCTCATTTTCAGTTAAAAAGCTGATTCAGCTTATGACGGAAATTTTATCTTATAATCAACCTTCTAGTTAACCTCTAGTACCGAACGAATTTTCTACAATAAGAATACATAAATAAAAACTAATCAGTCGACGATAAGTTGAGAATGTGATTGGGTGAGTATTTATAACCGTTCTAGGAAAAATTGAAAATCAAAAAAAAACATTTAATAACTAACACTTTCTTAATATTATTCCGTGACTATTGATTTACTACCTCTATATTTATTAACTGTTAAATTGTATTAAGTAACTATTCTCCTGCTCTTCCACGGTGAAGTGGTATGGTTACCAAAAACGCTGCCACTGAGCCACTCCATGCTGGTAAGTGGAATTAAAAGATTAAAGTTCTACTGATTGCAACCAACGTCTTCACTCAAATTGACGCTAGATCTATGTTATAAATTTTAACAAGGATTACCGATTGCTCGTAACTAGTGTACGGTATACCAGAAGCTATATGATTTAAAGAAACATTCGATGGATGGAACATTACTGCACCATTTAAGTAAAGACCTCAAAGTACAAATATCCAAAGAACTTTCAGATAATAATACTAGAAAGAGAGGAATGGGAGAAGAGGCTTCTGTTGAAACTAATGCAGTCTGGTGTGGAGGTGACTCAAAAATAAGACAAATATAGGAGGTGAGATATATGAAGTTGTTAAAGTTCTCCTTTACTGCAGTCTTTTAGGCATAGGCTCATGATTACCATTGCATACTCTAGAATGCAGTTAATGGGGCCATAAAATCATGTCAAGCTACGAAATAAAAACAATGTGATCCTGACATTGATGATAGTTGTAAAGGCAACAAAAAAGCTGAATTAACCACTGTAGGGTCATTTACAACACTATACGGGCCTAAACCTTCCACGACACTGGTAGTTGCGTTATTAAGAGACTTACATACGAATTGATAATCGATAAGGCTCAAAAATGGTGGTAAGAGGTATCACGCAGGAAAATTTAAAAATTCTTTAAAAAGCCATCGAAGAAGTTGACAGCGACCTTACCGATCTAAAAACAAAAATCCATAAGGACAACATTAAAACTTAACATTATTACAGCTGATTAATATTGTTAGATAGACGGCCTGTTTAAATTGTCACAATATTGTGCGCATGTGAAGGTTACACTATTTATTGTATAAAGAAACTAGAAGCTCTAAACCTGAAGGCATTATCAAACCAAGTTAAAATTAAGTTAAGTTAAACAGGTGCCTGTGATCATCGAAGATTATGAAGGTCCACAGTAAAAACAAACATACCAATCTTACTGAACATGTGGTCTTACTCTGACAATTCAGATTGAAATTTTGATTACTACAATAATTATTATTTCATATTTAAAAAGTGATAAAATGATGATACTATTAATATTAGCCTCATAAGTTATTATTTTCAAAATCGGCTACTCGGTTAAGATGTTGTGGTGGGCCGTCGGCCTATATCTCGGCACCAGGACGCTAGATGTGCTGTGACGAGACGAAAATGTAATTCGACGCTCTCCGAAATGCGTCATAAGCCGTTCACGTGGCCACCTACCCTTATTCGTCAGATTTTAAATTACGCCCCTACACGATGATTTCCATGCAACAATCATTTCAAAAGGATGAGAGGGCGAATATTTTAATTGACTATTGTTAATATGCACCATCAATTTCCTTTTAGAATTAGAGTTCTCAAGCATTAAATGGTCGCGTTTTGTTGAGCGTGTGTTCTAGAATATTGATTATCGCTGGGATTTTCCGGAAAGAGGGAGGCAATGATAAAATTTCAATGTATCCAAGGAATTAAAGAAATCAATAGGTACCAGTCTTTTTATTTCAACTTCAGCTTCTTTTAACATGAGACGTGGAATTTAAAAATGCTAATTATATAGAATATTGTTATTTTCAGATATTTATATTTTTTCGTACATTCTAATTTTGATCTGTTGAATACAAATAGAAAATTAAATTTCAAGCAGTTAAATATTATTTTCTAAAATATTTCTAATTTTTCTATCTCTATGTCAGGAGGGTTGTAAAAAGTTCTATCTATCTCATTCTGTATCTAACCAAATTGTTGGTAAAGATCTAATAGACACTTTGATTTGAAGAGTTTAATTTAAAAAAAAAAACTATTATTTGCCAAATAATTACGTAAATAAGATGCATTTTTTTTTCTTTACAAGAAAAGTTATTGAAGATAATTTCAGTTACAGACGTTGTGTTTGATTGAATTATTACCTCAAAGAAACTTCAGAGTCGTATTCCAAATTTGAAAATAGTTTCCTGCCCTTTAATACTTTTAATGTGTAATTATAAGCTATGACACTATGCCATTGCATTAAATATTCAAATATCCACATAAGAGCAAAGGGGTTTCTTTCAAGAATGTAAATATTAAAATCAGCCTAATAAATTGTAGTTATAATCATAACATGATATGATGTTAGCTCAGTGTGATCATGAAAATAGTGTTATGGATGAAGATGAAACTCTTAAGATGCGCTGATCAAAGAAACATGATATGATGCACACAGAGAACAGTGATAAAAACGTTGTCTATTGTAATGAAAGGATTGAAGCAATGAGAGAATCAGTGACCAAATTAAATTGTCATTTTAATCTTGCCACATTAGTTGCATGAAACTCTTAGTAATCATCTGAATATCAGAATATACAGGGTGTTACAGAATGATGTCAAGAAAATGTAGAGGGAGGTTATATGTTTAAAAATAAGAAAAAGAATATATAAACATGGCTTCGGAAATGCCTCGTTCTAGAGATACATGTTTTTCCAAATTTTCTGTATACATAACAGTGTATGTATAGTAAAGGGCTAAACGTATATACATATCTATTGTAATACACTAGCATCAGTGGCGTTCGTGCCGTTAAATATTCATTTTTAGCAAAAAAAATATATATGAGTCACTGATGTTTGGACAAATTGGTATCACTCTTGTAAAGCCAAATTAATTCCACTTAAAAAGTGTCTCTTTCCTCCTGACGAATCGTTTTCAAGATAAAAAATAATTTATTAATCATTACAATAGACCAACTGAAATGCTAATTAAAAAACCATAATCTAGGTGGCATGTGTCAATTTGCCATAAATTCTATGTCAGAATTAAACAAAAAAAGATAATACAAAGTGTGACCCTTTTTGAAGTGTTTAAGTTAATTTTTAATACAATATTTTGCAAAATAGATAAATATGGTGAATTATTCCTTTGAAGAATTTGCCGACATACATTTTATGTATGGAATAGCAAACGAAAATTCGAATGAAGCAAGGCATCTCTATGAAGATGCATTCCCTGTCCGCCAGTTACCTTGTGCAAACACTTTTTCGAATGTTTGAGGGAAACGGGAAACATAACGGGAATGTTGTAGATTGTAGGGCGCAAATAATTGCATAAACAGTGGAAAATCAGGAAAATATTTACAGTTCCTGAAGATCATTTCTGTACTGTAATGATTAATAAATTAATTTTTGACTCCACAATCGTGCGTCCGGAGGAAAAAAGTCCAAGAGACACTTTTTCAGCAGAATTAATTTGGCTTTAAGAGAGCGATACCAATGTTTCCAAAAATCAGGGGCGTTTTTTCCTAAAAATTAGTATTTGATGGCACAAACGCCACTGATGCTAGTATATTACAAGAGAAATTTATACACGTAAAGGTAGCTCTTCACTATACACTGTTGTGAACCAAATCTTATCACAATATCTCGATCGATTTTCGAGAAATGAAAACTATATTTAAGACAGAAAATTGTAAACAACCTGTATCTCATAAACGAGACATTTCTGGACCCATATAAACTTTTATTTTATTTTTAAAAATAGAACCTGCCCTTATAATTTGTTAACATCATTCTGTAATACACTGTATACCAAATGGGTGAGTATTACATGATTAACACACAAAAAACAGTATGATTTCAGGGAGATCTCAAGCAGCAATCGAATTTTCTGATCGAGTTAGAATATGAATTATGAGTTTTACTTATATCACTTCTCCAAATAAACATTAGTCATTGAAGTGGTACCTTACATATTCACTAATCATCAATTTCCAAACCAAATAATTTAAAGAAGCCAGTATCTGCCCAAAAACTAATGGTTGAGGTTCACCAAAGTATCAGAAATCTGAAATTGAAGCAGATTTTTTCTGAGGAGTCACAATTTAAATAATAATAAAAATTCTGTGCCAGTGATTGTTTTGATTCAAAATTATGTTATCTGCTAAAATGGTCTGATTTGTAAAATCAGATATTCTGAGTCTAACAACACCATGAACGGATCTATTTTCTGCATTACCTACACGTTTAAAATACCTTTTATTTCAGAACTGGCTGCCTATAAGCCGACGCTCAGCATATCTCGTGTTCCAACGTCGTGAGTTAAATGCGCAGCAGTAACCATGGAGTAGATTACAACAAAACTACCATCTCGTTTTCCCATATTCCGAATTTCCCTGTAGTGCTATCAATCGTAATATTGTATAAACCTTGCGGTGTATTATTTTGATGTTTCAAGGAGAATCAGGCGGCGTTGCGCCGTATATCAAATCTTTATTAGATTTGATAGAAATGTTTTCCCGAGGGATTGACAAATGATGTTTTGGATTGAGGATTTGGGCTGAGGATTCCTATAAAAAAATTAAAACATTATAAATACTGAAAAAACATTACCAATGAGCTACAATATAGTATCAAGTACAGTTCTTAAGGGCGTCGTTTTCATTGAAACACATTCACAGACGTGTTTTGAGACAGTCTAAAAAAATCCGAGTAAGTTAAAAAAATACATGGCTAACTATGACTAAGTACAAAAATGTTAACTACGTTCTCAGAGAGGCCTACAAGACAATAAAAAAATTATTTCAGAATTCAAGCTCAATGTTTAAAAAATGGGGCAAAACCTTTTTCTTTCTCGGAAAAGCAGCGCCTATGAGAACCAATCGTCGTCCGAGATGGCTAGATCTGTTAACTACCATGCGGTCGTTTTTACAGAGTTGTCAAATGTCGAAACAAGGAAAATAAACACTTTTATGAATAATAATACCTAAGTACCTGACAGATAACAGCAACAGTTAATCCGGTTAGTTGTAGTATTTTGCATTCGTTATTTCTTGCACGTGTCTTACCATGTGTTTCTCATTAAACCATTAAATAATAGATAATCTACAGTTCGTAAATATATATATTTTTTGTATTTAGTCATAGTTAACCCTGTGTATCTCTTAGTTGTGTTAATTATATAAGTTTTCTCGAGGGGTGAACAACAATTTATAGACAGAAAGAAAAAAAAGCATATTTTCACATATTATGTTTTATCATAAAATCTTCTGAATTTTACACGTCAACTACATATTTAGAAATTTGTATACGGCATTATAAATATTATCACACCGAACAGACCTTTTTTAAAAACTTTTAACATTTGTATTAAATAAGTATTATTAGTAAGAATGATAAGGTAGAATTCACGGTATTTCATGTTCTCTAGCGCATTTTCTTCCAAAAGTTAAAGGAAATTATTTAACTTTACCATGCTATCCTTAATAAACAAAAGCATAAAATTTTTGTTTTAACAAGAGAAATGGAAATTACAACGTTATGTAAACATATAAAGATCAAATAAGCATATATTTATAAAAATATATTTGGATATAGATGTTTTGTAATATATCACCTGTTTGCAACTTATAACTAGTCATTAAATAATTAGTTGCATTATTTATCTGTTTTAGCGTTGAAAAGTAATAAACATTATTAGTATTAGTATTTTTAATTTGTAACACGTATACGAGTTATTTTATTGAAACTATATTTGATATCCAGAAAAGAAAGGATATGGTAGGTCCAATAAGCCCGTTCCAATGTTAAAGTGTTACCCACAATTCTTAAATAACGTTAGATTTGTAAAGATACCAGTTTTAAGACTTCAAAGCTGTATGAGCTGAGGACTTCGACGTGTTGAAGTTGACTGAGGAAGATCCACATATTTATCAGGAAATGGGGTCATTCAGCATTTTTTTATTTCATTTTCTGAATGATTTTGTAATTTTATAGCGATCTAAAAGCAAATTATAATTCTCTGATGCCTCTAAAGTCTTAAAAAAATTTAAGAATATGGAGTAACGTAAACCGCTATGTGACGTCACTGCCTCCTATTGCATGCTGGATTGGCCGTTGGCGTCGTTAGGCTGCGGTTTTTATGACAAATATGGAGAATGCAAACATTGAAAGTATTCTTAGACACTAAAACAAAACAATTAAACTCAGATTATGTATTGTATCTAAATGTCCCAGTACAACGATAAAATGTCCAAATAAATTATTTATTAATTTACTCCGGTATTCCGATCTGCAAAACTTGTGACAATAAGCAATGAAGCGCGACATATTTCTTGGACCCGAAACAAATAAATATTTCTTATAAGTGAGATAAGATGTTTAATAACAATAGTATATTGATGTAATATAATTAAGAGTGTCACTTTTGTGGTGAGCAAATTTTGAATTTGCAAGGCGAAGCGCAGCGTAGTCGAGAGGATGCAAAATTGCGAGACAACAAAGACACTTTTAATTGTGCTATTTCTTCTCCAACCGAAATCCCCCATTTAATTACTAATTTGTGCTTTGAAATTATTAAAACATTAGTCACCATATTATCAATTGAGCTCATTTGTGATTGTTTGTGGTTCAATTTGCAGAAATACTTAACTTACTTAATCTAAGGATTACAAATGTCAACTTTAGCTCCTAGGATTAAAAGTGAATACTTTTGTTGCTAAGATACCATTTTTTTTGTCACTAAGGAAAATGTCAACTTTAAAACTCCTGATAGTCAAAACTATGAAATTTTTTGACTCTCAGGAGTCTCCAAGATTGACATTGGTATCTTATTAAGGGGGTTAAGGAGTTACGACCCCTTAACAGGGGATGAGAAATTTAGGGTTTTATTTAATTTCTTCCAAACACAAATTAAGAAGTAAAATTTGGAAAGGTAGGTATTTAGGCTTATAAAACTTCTTCTGACCGAATATATTTTGTTCTCCTCGTCCTCTCATAAGGCGTTGAAGTAAAGTATCTCCTGTATATTATTAATTACATTTTTAAGGTTAAATTTTTGATTGAGAAAAACATATTTTTGAGTGCCTGTTGAATTTAGAATGTCTTTTGTCTCTAGCAATTTTTTGATAAGTAGCAGTACAGTTTTTCAATTAAGTTCATGACCCTACACGCACATAGATTCTTTTCTAATATCTAATTTACACATCAATATCTAGTAGGTTTACATCATTTTGTATTATCGCCCCTCAATCTCATTTGGTCAATGAGAAAAAAAGTTTAGGACACTTTTAGAGGTGAGCCCCCCAATAAACACCTTGTAGTGCTTTACTTAACTGTATCTCATGTTAAAATAAGACCAGTAATAAACCTAAATCATGTACCAAATTTGGTCCTTCAACGGTAAACTGTTGTATAGATATTAATTTTTCGAAATTTAAAGCCCACTTTGGGGACTAATCACTCCTCGGGAGTGCAATTTTGTATATACGTAAATTTATTTTTCTTTAGTTTTGTTGGGTTTTTGCCACACTTCTGAAAAAATAATAAAGATTAATTAAATAAGCCCTTGCGACAAACGGAACAGTCAAGGGTTATTTTCGAAACTAAGTTTGCCTGTCCCGTTTGGCGCAAGGGCTCATTTAATTAATCTTTATTATGTTTTCAGAAGTGTGGCAAAAACCCAACAAAACTAAAGAAAAACTAGAATTATGCCACAAATAAATAGCTTCAGACAATATACGTAAATTTAGTTAAATTACCATATTTTGGATACCCCTACATGCACCTGCCCTGTGTTGATTTTTATGAGAAACACTCTGTATATAAATTATTAATTAATTTAACATCGTGTTAGCAGAATAAGATATCGAATCTAATATAACGAATAGTTATGACCAACTTTAATTTCTATTTGAAAATATATTTTATTAAAAAAAGGAAACAATACAAAAAGAAAATAGCAGATAATATTTTTAAATGTTTGATCGGTCAGCGGTCGCGCGGTTTAATGCGTCAGTACTTGAATCGAGGTGACTAGATCGGAGTTGGTTCGCGCCCAGCTGCCGGTAGACCGTATATAAGCTATACTCGTGGAGTGGATTGGCACCCTCTCTGAGGGTATGGTAGGGTTGAATAATGTTAGCTTGGGTCAATGTGAGAGATAATGTATAATGTGAAATTGTGATCACAGAACTCGAAGTTAAACTGAACACAGAATACATTTGAGAAACGTTCGCGGATTCAGAAAATATTGAGAATATCGCATGCGCATTTGCTATGTTTGGTATAAAATCAGCATTAATTATAAGGAATCACTACCGCGAACAAAGCTATTGTTACCTTCTTAATATATGATTACATGAATATATCTTTCCGTTCAATAATGTTCAAGTTCTGCTCATTAAATTGTTGTTGTAATTTGACACCGCCACACTGCCTGCATTTCATGAATGAACACCTTGTTAAGACGATATACCTTTTATTTAAATTACGCCTTCAAGATACCACTATAAAAACTAAATATAAAGATAATAAATGTATCCTCGGAAACTGTGCCCTGTCTGTCGTATATTAATCCTCGTACAACAGCCCAAACGAGTTTGTATTTAGCGCGTGGTATTATAGGGGGTGTATTATTAGTCCCTGATTGGGGTCGTTCCGTCCTAACATATTCTTCAAAAATGTTTGCGGCCACACGTAAACTGGCCTGGCTTTAGGATTGAGAATAAAACGGCATTAACCATATTAATGTCAGATAAATATACCCTTCTAACATAGAAATTTGGTTTGATATTTCGACAATAAAACTTGCAATTCCTGTGTTTTTGTCATTAACAATAGTCTTTCTTCTCTTAATTTTTGTTTTGACTGAACCAAAGTTTGTAAAATTTTCAATAATTTGGTTCACAGTTTTTGGTGATGGCTTCCGTTTTTAGGGATATCGAACACCAAATGTATCGCAAGTTCTTGTTAAAACTTTGTCACATTCTCCATAAAATAATAAACAAATTTAAATAATCTTCGTTTGAGTAATTTAAACGCACCGGCATAATTGTGATACTAATTGTTACAATTGTAGGATAAACTGTGAAGACACAATACAACAATACCTATTTGCCAAGTGAAATTTGTTGTTTTTCAACTGTTTATATCGATATCAAATTTCATTGCAATCCAAATATGATGAAAACTGTCAAAAATAATAGAAATTTGCAAATATTTTCAAAAGTAGTAATCGCAACCCTAACAATGTTTATATAGATTGAAAGATAATTTCGATGTGCACAAAGCAGAGGGAAAAATACACAGTGCTCCATTAGAAATAAAAAAGTTATAGATACTTGCCACACCTGTTCGATACTAATCAATGTATTATCGTTTTCTTCATTCATTTTAACAATTTTTACTCAAACAGTATTAAATGAACTAAAAAGACAAAACTTAGTGTCACACGTAATCGACAAGTGATTTTTTACTTTAAATACGCTGATACACTTGATCAAAAAATTTCCTATGCACTTTTGATTTATTGGGTCAATGTTCACCCTTTCATAATTTAGTGAATACTGATCTAAGTTAAAAATAAAAAGCCATATATTTACATACCTAGATTTTTTTTAAATGTTAGTGCGGCACACCGAAATAAGACTATAATAATAATATTTATTTAATAATTAGATTACTTAACCCTTTCGATACTGTCGGGTGATATGTGTCCCAGTAAAAAAGCGGGATTTAAATTACGCATTTATTGTTGACAAGCATGTGCAAACATGACTGTAGGGACATATATGTCCCACACGAAATATTTCAATCACTGTTGGTCGAAAGCAGTACTACTTTTACATTGACTGCTGTCCCAATAGTAATTTATAGTTTGGCACTCGCTACCTCCCGCCAGAATTTATATATGAGGTTAGATATTTCAGTAAGTCCCTAATATGTGAACAGGTGCACATGGTGCTTTTGTTATTTTGATAGCTTCTTATGTTTTTCAAGTGTAAAAGAGAATTAATAACATGGCAAGGTAAGTTTTAGTTGATATATATGCAACAATGTAGAGTTGCACGTAATTGTTGTGACAAATTTTGATAGAATTAGTATATTATTCAAGCGGGACATATACGTCCCGCCCGTAAAATGAAACATATATGTAGTATATGAGTGCAAAAGAATGATATTGATGTAGTGACTTATAATGATATTGACTGTTATTGTTATGAGTAATTGATTAGCTATTTTATAATTATATTTATTTTAACAGTAATTTAAAGTTGAAAATATGTCATAATTGTTACTCTTATATTGTAAATAAACATTATTTTCATTGCATTTTTATATGTAATAGCTTAGCTGGTATATCACACTTTCACTCCTGGTGGGACACATACGTCCCGGTTTATATTTTTGATTTGGTATAAAATAAAATTAATACTAAGTTGTAATATGTTTTATTTTGTGTGCCAAGAGTTACATAATAGGACCTATATTTAAAAAAAATCAATATTTAAAAGTCGTAATTTGGTTGCACATGCCTTTCTGGGACATATATATCCCATCAGTAAAATGGTAGCATGCTTTTCCAAAATAAAGTCGTAGCGAAAGGGTTTTAAACATAAACATTGGAGAAACCTACTAAAGAAAAATATGTACGTGGGTTTATTACCAGATTCAATATTATACAGGAATCAGAAAATCAACAAATAATTACAAAAATTTCATAAAGAAAAGACAAAATATAAACAACTATAATAAAAACAACAATTCAAGATAATAAGAAAAATTAGTATTTTTTTAATGTTTCTTGAGTGGTGGTTCTTAAGGTTAATTAATAACTCTTCATATCAATAATACAATGGACATCTTTTCTTGGTATATCAGATAAATAAGTATTTAATTTTTTTGAAAACAAACTCTCAGAATCTATTCGCTTTAAGTAATGAGGAATTGTGTTAAAAATCTTTGGGCCCAAAAATATATGACACCTTTGTATTGTTTATATATGTTTTGTATGTTTTTGGTACTACAATACTAAAAAGTTTACTTCTGCTGTCATATTTATGGCTAATAGTTTCATAACACTTATTTTGCTTGTATTGTTCTAAAAGATAGACATTATAATAGAATTGTCTTATACCGAAGAAACCAGAATCCATAAAAAGAGGATTTGTAAGAAAAGTATAAGGATTATTATATATTATTTTAATGTTCCATTTTTGAAAGAATTCAAGTTTTATTAAATAATTATTTATACTAGAATTCCATATGTCAAGTGTGACTGTACTAACGCATAATACAATATTTTTAACTATTGAATATTACAAAACTGCTTACATAGTTTAAATTTAGGCAACAACCATCTAAGTTTGTTTATAACATTATCGACTTGCAAATTCTAGGGCAGATAACAATCTATTATTATCCCAAGATAATTTATATTTTTGACAGATGTTATATTGGATGTATGATTAGCACTATTTATTTGTAAAGAATTAAAATTTGACAAATTCGGTGAATAACTTGTGAAAGGAATGAAGTGAGTTTTTTCCATATAAAAGTTTACTATGAAAGAAATCGACTATAGTTTTGAAATCCATGTCGATCTTTTGTTTAAGGACACTCCAAGATTGGGCTGTATAAAAAACGGCAGTGTCATCAGCAAAACTAATTTTTCCAGAAGTGCTTAAGTGAAATAATTGATTAAGATAAATATTAAATAACAAGGGATCAAAAACAGTGAAATCACAAACTCTACATTTTTGTATTCACTCTTTACGTCGATAATCTCAACGCACCGTATTCTAGTAGTTACTCATGTGTTGTTACGGTTCCTCCGAAACCCATATTTTCAAACGTTTCCAAAAGTTCATAACTAACAGTAGGTATCATACGCTTTTTTAGTCAACAAAAATACACAGGGCTGGGTGATTTAAGTTAAAGAATTGTATATCATAGAAGTTAGTTGTACCATTGTATCTTCAGCGCACTTTGCTTCTTTAAAACCAAACTGATTTTTCGATATGAGTTTATATTTATTTATGAATGATGTAAACCGTGCTTTTAAAAGTTTCTCAAATAGTTTGGTAATATTTGGCAATAATCATATAGGCCTATAGTTAGAGACATTTAATTTATCACCTGATTTATAGATTGGTTTTATTATGGCAGTTTTAAACTTCAATGGAAATATTCCTTTTTCTATACATGTATTGTATATAAAAGTTAAGAATTCTATTATTATTATCTGATTTTATATTGTCGATACCAGATTTATTTTTCTTTAATTTAATTATTTTTTGTATATCTTGATTAGTCGTATTAAAAACTATGAAATTAATAAATGTTATATTTTTTATTTGAAAAGATATCTTTATATATCGTCTTGTTTGTAAGTTCTTTTCCTACTTTGGTGAACAAAAATATCGGATATTCCTTTTCTGTCAGAAATAACTTCGTTTTCATCCGTAATCCATCTTGTAATTGAAAGAGCATTTGGTCTACTTAAACAAAAATTTCATAGGTTAAAATATTTAGATTTAAATAACACACATTGCGCTCCAACTATTATGTGCAGCTTGTGTGTTACATATTTCATTTTACACCATGAAGATCACATTGAGCAGGATGAAGAAAGCGATATTCTGGAAATAGATCCAGCAGATTTAACTCCGGAAATAAAGAAGAATATGCGACTATATTAATAATTTATAATTTATTCTTTGTTAAATAAAAAGTTATTTTGTTTTTATTAACAGACGGGAGATAAAACAGCAATGAGGATGTTTTATTGATATTTATTGTTTAAGAAGGACCCTTCAGAATACTAATTCCTGGTTTCAGTTATCCAAAGTATTCTCAAATATTGTCTGTAGATCACTATGCCAAATTTTATAGTTTTTAATGTACTTTGGCTTCAGACACTTATCAATATCAATTTGAGATTGGTATTTTAAATTTTTTATGTTAACAGTGGCATAAATTTCAAATAAATGGAGTTCTGTGTATCTTAATATTTAAATTAATTAAATAAAGTATCGGTACTATTTCTTCGTGTTTCAGTATTTAATAATTTTCAGAGGTAACAATTTTTTGTCATAATAACTAATACATACATTATACCTATACATTAGATATATTGTCTGTATTTTAAAAATTCTGAATATTTGATACTATGAGAATGTTCTCATTGGTATTAGCTAGGGGTAATCGTTATTTTCCACAAATATGATTGTTGTGTGATTATGGATAAGACTTTGTATTGAATCCTTGCGTGGATAAAATGGTACTTAAAACACTTATACAAGAAATGAATATTATTTACAATAACCTTAGATAGGATTTATTCTATTATGATTCAGCTTGGAGCAATGAGCAAGTGTCCTTCCGTAGACCGTGCCATGGCTCGCCCTTCTGTCGCCCCTGGTAGACGGGCATCTCCGTCTAATTTTACATGAGGAAGGAAGCAGTTCCAGACTCCGTTCGAACAGTGGTGTATTATTAGACGCGTTATTTATTAGTTTATTACCATTACTTCACCGAGGCTGAGTAGGGGCTACATTTTTAGAAATAATTTAAAATAACTTGCACCTAAATAAATCCAGCTACAAAGGAATTTCTTGGAATCCTGAGATTTCTCTTGCGTTAATCATTAGTCTTATTATATTGCAAGCGTAAACATAGAATGACTTGTCAATGGGGCGTTAAACATAGTTTTGGGTTTTGAGGGTATTATACTGGGTTCCTTTATTTATAAACGCCAGAGAAGAATTCAGTTGCGGAACGGAACTACATCCATTATTATGACAGAAATAACACTTAGCATGGTCTTTATTTCACCTCATAATAAACTTATTTCCCAATTAAATTTATATATTATGTCTCATAAAAACTGCCATATAAATTATTTGATAAATTAATTTATATGGCAGTTAGAAAAACTGGCTCTATACAAATAATTTGATTAATTCTAATTTCTTAATCTGTTTTTGGTTTTTGCATGAACGTAGAAAAAATATTGTATGCAACTCGTACAAAAAGTGCTTATTGCACGCGACGTGAAAATGTCCAACGAGGCCGTCAGGCCGAGTAGGACAATACGTCATACTTACAACACTTACTTTTTGTACTTGTTGCATAAATAACTATTTAGTCTCAAACGAAATATTTAATGAAATAAAAGATTTAGGGTAAATCACCCAACATTCCCCGGTGAATAACTTGATGAGCCAAAGAAAATTTTGAAGTTGTAAAACGCAGTTGATAAAACAACTTGACGTGAATTAAAAATGCAAGTATGTACCAGTTTTCTGGAGTAAATTGTAGATGACGCTAGGGTCAACATAATATTTTATTTTGCAAATGCATTGAAAGGTGGTTTATCCCTTTATTTTAATTTTGTTAAATTTATATATTTTATATATTATATATAAATTAAAATATAATTTTGAACAAAAATAACCAAATAGTTATAATATATCCCATTTACGTTTGAAGTGAGCCTACACTAGGGCTGTCAATCCCGGTTCTGCTAATTTTCAGTCCCAGTAATCCCTGGATACCGCCAGCTTGATTCCCAGGATTTTCGAATTTTACCTTGTCAATTTTATAGTGACCAGGTCAAAACTATTGAACATTCATCACTTTTTACAAAGTTATAACTGCTTTACAGGCTAATAGATATTTTTAATTCGGCTTTGTTCAGTAGATACAAGCAAGGTCTGAAAGAGTCTATGTAGTCATTTCAGCTAGGCCCAAGTACAAATAAGGAAGTTTTGTTATTTTCTACTTCAATAGTAAAAACGAAATCATATAAAAAAAATAAATCCTACGATTTTTTGTTATCAATTTCACCTACAAGTGCAAAATCGGAGAGAGCCTTCTCGGCTGTTGATGCAGTCCACCAAAACTCGTTCAAGTTTGAATCCGAATGTACTGGATGAATTAGTTTTTCTTATATATTTTTTTCCAAAATATGAATATGCACATAAGTATGTATTCGGTAATTTTTAACCTGCTCTTGTTGTTCTCGAGCTAGGGTCTGTGGGGGACAGATCCGCTATCAGTAGGTACCCCTGGATTCGGTCATATATTGATTTCAGTTCCTATTATTGGCACTACGATCGAAACTACTACTTAGAAAAGAGTGATCTTCTGAGATGCTCCATAATAACGTCTACAGTTGGTCGCATCTAATACTTCCAAAGGTATCACTCTCCATTGTCGGCATCATCAGTGGTGAAAATTTCATCATGACTAAGAAGTAATTAGTATGAAGAAAATCTAACTAACCCTGAACCTATACAGATGGTTCATCATTCTTGAGACACTACCCACGATATTTGTTATTCACTTTCTATCGCACAATAGCTGGCAAATTAACATTAATCCCATAAATGCCAGCAAAGTTTAAAATCTATACTTCACAAAGCTGTGAGTGTGGTTGTGAATATTGGATCTTAACGGTCACAACAAAAAGCGACATACTATGCAGCTGCAGGTCGCTGGACATCAATTAGCCAGTAGAATAGTTGTCTTCTGAAATGTATCTTGCATGCATAAATATCTTTAAGTACTCAGTGACCACTAGATGTAGATACGTACTACATATCACGTACTCATGTTTCCTTCTGTTGGTTATGATAGACACGAACAGATAGAGTTGGTCGTCGGTTGCTTCACTTATGATTTACTGATGAAGGCTAACAAGATCGAAACCAGTATATGTCTGATGGTGTAATTAATGACTGGCTGTAGCTATTTGCTATAGATTTCTCAGTGTAACTTAATACTCATCGAAACATTAACCCGCAGAGCAGTTTGTTGTTTTCTAAAATTCCTCTTTTGCAAAATATCGTAACCACTAATGGCGACAGAAGTCGAGTGCTTTCAATGGAATGTACAGTGTGGTAGGTCACATTTTGTTGTGACCGTTCAGGTCCAGCATTGAGTACCCAGTGACCACTAGGTGTAGATAACTTCTACATTGCGTGTAATGAAGTTATTATCTCGCGGCAAGAATTCAGACGTCTTACGTTACGGCCGACGTTACGCAATTGTTTTTAGCGTCAACATAGTTATCGATACTTGATCGCGTTAAAAATAATCATTCTTTGCAATTTAGCGCAATAATATAATGCAAACATTTAGTGTAGTATATAGTAGTTGCAGTTATTACTCTCAATTGCAGTTTCTTAAATATTTTAATGAAAATACAGGGTGAGTCAGTCATAATGTCATTAATTTTAAGAGGAGATAGGGAATAATGAGTATAATGCGAATACGCGATTTAAAAAAAATCTAAATGCATATTTACGCCGAAGAAAAATATTTTTAAATCATTATTTAAACCCCATTTTCAGACTGCCACTGACCGCTCACAGCCTTGGTCGTTTACAGCTCACAGATCAACTCGATGTCGATCTGATGCAATGTTGTCAAGTTGAAATATTTTTCTCGTACCTAACTACCTAGGTTTTAGACATCAGCAAATAAACGGTTGTACTGACTATTTTAGAATATCATTTTTTTTTGTTCAGTTCAACTTCAGCTAATAATAATTTAAAATGTTAATATCCAATGAAATCAAATAATAATAAACAAATAATTCTATTAAAAATTTCAAGTAACGTGGTCCACTCAGGTTTTCCGGTAGAAAATATGGCCCAATCAAACGATACCCGTACACTCCTGCCCATACGTTGACAACAAATCGTACATCTAGCCTAGAAACTTATTGTTTTTAAATAGTATGGTCCATAGCACTTTATTAATAAAATTAGGGTTAGTCGCATTTCGTAAACATTGTCTATATAACACTACCATTTTCGCATATTCGGAATTTGTAAAATTATGCATTTACGACAAATACGCGAGACCGAAATAAACTAACTACTGCTTACTGCTTGTATTCTCACTATTCTCTCCATCCCCTCTCCAAATGTATGGCGTGATCTACAAATT
This sequence comes from Monochamus saltuarius, assembly GCA_025584915.1. Classification (NCBI taxonomy): domain Eukaryota; kingdom Metazoa; phylum Arthropoda; class Insecta; order Coleoptera; family Cerambycidae; genus Monochamus; species Monochamus saltuarius. Next base: position 30,770,494 of record CM046728.1, read on the forward strand.
TCGGGGAAAACAAATGCGGATAAATTTGAATAACACGCTGATGTGTTAGACAATATTATGTATGTAAACATGATGTGGCAACGATGTTTAATCCGGCATTCGATTGTCGTATGGGTGCGTCCTCAGAAAGTTCATAGCGCACCAGGAGCGTCGTGTTACTGATTTTTATAGAGTGATTTGTTTATTTTTTTTAAAGGTCGAGTCAATTTTTTTTTTGATTTTCTGCCTTTATTAGGCCTCCCGAATACGTTGTTAAAATTAATGACATTATGACTGACTCATCCTGTATAATGAATTATTAATTAGTTTATATGACGTAAGTCTCTGTATTCTTGACGCGACTTTATTTTCTTTCTTTCCTTACTTATCAATTTTTTTAATTCACTTAATCTTTGTTGATTATATTGAACTTAATTTTTGTCATAATATTTTCCATGCTTTTCAAACAGTCATTTTTTCCTCCCATCTCTTCCGAAAAAGATTCTTTTTGTTAGATTTACCGAGAGTTTATATTTTTTGAAAGAATCTCTAAAATTTTTAGATAATTGAGGAACTTTGAAATGTTTGAAATAAAACCAGTTGTAGTTCTAACTGGATGACTTCACTGTACTTACAATTAGTCTCATCATTTGTAAGTAAAATATTTTGTAACTTACTGAAATTTACTATTCAGGTTACATTAAGGGAGCATCGCGCAAATATATCTTTGAACCCTTTTTATGTTCAAGCAGTCGTCCGAGCATGGCTGGTAATTTATTTATTTAATTACTGGCATAACTAGGTACATCCTACCGGATTCAGAAATATCATTATTCTGAACATTAAGTTATGATGTACTACTGTGTCTTTTATAATATGTTATATTACCTTATTTATTTCCCATTTTGTATACTTGTATTTTACATGAAAACCTTTTCTTGGCTTGTCCTGAAGAAGACTTAAATATAGCCGAAACGTAGACTTCCCAAATCTTTTCTTTAACTTTTAACCCCATTTCCAATAATATTTGTGATCATGAAATACTGTTTTCTGATATGAAAATTATTTTTATGCATTTATAAAGGCGAATGTTACTTCATGCCATCTGGGTATTTTCAAGAAGAAGTATGTGAAAATAATTATTAAATATGATAATTTAACCCTATTTAATTACCTACCTTAAAAGATACAGGGTGTTGAAAATTGTTTTTCCGCAATAACTTTGTCAAATTTCTACGTCTCAGTTCGAAATTTAGTAAAGGTGTTCCTTGTAGCTCATTTTTTCTTTCGTACGTCCCTGGACAAGTTCTTCCGATATTGTAGTGTAAAATTTTATTTTAAATATTTTATTACTCTCAATAACTCCCTAAAACTCTTCTTTTTCGAGATAAATTCGATTTTTAAAAGACATGCAACGTTAGAGCCTGCGGTTTTTACCAAAACTCATTCAGTCGCATTTATAAGACATTCTTTTCAGTTCTTTAATATTCTCCATCAAATCAGAATAAACATCATTTTACATAAGCCCACAAATTGGCTGCTTGCGTCTCTTATATTTATCAAAAATTATTTTTGAATTAAAATGTATTTGAAATAATGTAAAATAATCATTTAATTCCATGAGTGGAAGTATACAAATGATGTTAAAAAACGTTGGCAAAATAATTATAAATGCAGCTTAGTTTACTTTGAACTATATATCCCTTTGTTGGCACATCCTACCTTACCTAAATAATTTGTCTTTGTTTTAAAAAAATAGATATGTGGATAACAAATCAAAGTTAATCTGATTAGGACCTTGGTCTTTTATTTCCTTTTCCATAACAATGAACCCGTGGGAATCAACCGGTATCTGAATGATAAACCCATAGAGCTAATACACGATCTTCGTATACTTCTTATCCTCTACAAGTCCAAAACAGCCTGTAGATCGCGTCCGCACGTCTCCGTCGATGAACCTTGACTCCAAACCGCAGTGAGCGCGAATTTGTGATCGTCGCAGAATGGCATAGCGATCTCGGAGCTAACGAATCGAATTTTAATTTTCCTACACGGCGACGGTGCCCACGTGGGATCGCCGCGGACCTGCGCTCCGCTCCAGAAAGTGGTATGCAGCGGATAGCGAGCTAGTCTGGGCCCTTATGCCAAGTAACAGCAAAAGATCCATACGGCGCGTGTAAATTTTTACTGGCTATAGACAGTCCTACATCATCAACATGTTTCACATAGTTGAACATATTAATGAAATTAAACGGTCAGATACTTCGATTCGCTTACTATTGGAACCAAGAAAAGTCCACACTAAATTTAAATTATATAAAAACAATTAGATTATATCTATACATTTAAGGCTTGTATTTTGAGTTCTGGTTTAGATTACTAAAACGATATGTGCACAATCTATTCGAAGGGCTCTATGAAATCATTTTAAAATACGTGTAAAGCTGACTGGAGTCTGACCGTAGGTAAAAAATAGTAATTACTGATGAAATCACCCATAAAATCAAAATAAATTGTTGGTGCAGCTACATTATGCATTTAGTGATCTCTTCAAGTTAAAAAGGATCAAAGCGGAATTATTTAAATAGCCTAGTTTAATTATATGATAATCGTTTTAATTGTTATTCATTCTACAACGCTCATCATGTTCAATGCTTATATACAAACTAAACCCTGTATATTAATTATCAATTATTTTTTTACGACCACATGGCACTCTTTGGTATTTACTATTTTTTAAATAGCAAAAGTGCCGCGAACACGTAAAATTATGATATGAATATCCTGATTGTACATTTTGTAACAAAAGTGCAGATTTTGTAAAATAATCTTCCAAGTTTTGCTCTTCTGCTGATGTCTTCCATATCTACTGCCATCAAAATGTCTTTTTTATATATATATATTTTTATATTTGATAAAAGATAAACAATATCGATTCATATCATTGAAAAAGGTCATCATTCACATTCTCGATATATTATTCAATGCAGGGATAATGCCTACCACGGAATATATGCGCCTACTCTATTATGTGTTTTATGGTGCCTACAAGCGATAGTGGTCTATGATGCCTACTGTGAAGGTAATCAAGTTTAGACGGTCTATGGTCTGATGTGATGTAGGTGACCTAACTTTCATAATAATTATCTGTCGTATTCTACAATGATTACTAGAGAAGTACTACATGTGCACATACGTATACCTCATATGTGAAAGTAAACATAATAAATTTGTCAATAAACAAATCTGTGTATGAAAAATTCCTATATACAATCCTGACGACAGTTGTTTAGTATAATTTGCTGCATCGTGATTTTAATTCCTCGACTTTTGCATTTCTATTGTTTCTTTGTAGAGTTGAAAACATGTTTCTTACCAAAAACTTGGTGTTACCTAAGTCAGTTGATGGTTCTGCATACCTCCTGCTTTCCCAAATGATTCCCTTCTTTATTTTCTTTAGGTGGAACTGATGTACAGGGTGTCTCAAACTCGATAGTATGATTTTTGTATATGTTTAGGTATTAATAATATTGTGTGAAAATAACTACTCTGTGGGATAAAGCCCCAACCAGCGTTGAATTACACCCACAGTATCTATCCATATATTCCTTACTATTAGCTTTTGTCAAATTTTTAAGCTAATATAAATCAAATCTCCTACAATTCCTATCAATGAAGTCATATGTAGGTATGCTTTCTGATACCAAACATCTAGATATGCTAATGGACAACTCCACAGACAAAGTTATATTCAATAATTATCTAAAGAAATTAATCTATCTAAATTTACTAACCTGGTTTAATGGAAACACTCTATAAATATCTAGTTTCACTTTTGACAGTGGGAACTCGAGTAGTTAGTTATGGAGAAGCAATCCTAAAAATGCAGAAATAGGTCAGATCTCATCTGTTGTGGTTGAATTTTAGAGTTCCCACTGTCAAAAGTGAAATTAGATATTTATAGAGGTTAGTAAATTTAGATAGATTAATTAGTTTAGATAATTATTGAATAGAACTTTGTCTGTCTAATTGTTCATTAGCATACCTAGATGTTTGGAATCAGAGAGCATACCTACATATGACTTCATTGATAGGAATTGTAGGAGATTTGATTTATATTAGCTTAAAATACCTTTCTAATACAGTAAAAATCGATAGTATGAGTCTACTATGAGGATATAAAAACATTAAATAAAATTTGGGACATGTAAATGGGATGAAGTAAGCTCAATCAATCGAAAGTATTATCTTTGGAATTTGACAAAAACTGCTAATGACGTCATCAATAATTATATTTTTTCCAGAACTTTTATTAGAGAAATGTTTCGGTATTAATAATTCCCGTTTAAAAGATATAAGCAATATCGTCCTAAAGAGTGTCAAAAGAAATACTATACTCGCGACGAGAATTCAGACGACTTACGTCATGAATAATTCATTATATTTTCATCAAAATATTTAAGAGAATGCAACTGATAGTAGTAAAACTTTATGCTACACTAAAAGTGCATTATATATTGCACTAGATTGCAAAAAAGATCGTTTTGAACGCGACCAAATATCGAAAATTACGTTGACAATAAAAACACATGTGTAACGTCAGCCGTGACGTAAGACGTCTAAATTCTTGACGTGAGTATACATAAAAATCACATTAGCGGTGGAAGTATCAAGTAGTAGTTGGAAAATAAATGAATGTTCGTTGTTTAAAATGCATAAATACCACAAAATACTTGCCATTAGTCAATACGAACGTCAAACGTATAACTACTGTTAGCTGTAGAGTTATACCGAGAAAAGTATCCAAAGCGCCTCACTTCTGATCATAGAACCTTTACAAGGTTGGAGGCGACCTTGCGACGAAATGAAGATGCATTTTCTGATCGAAGAATCAAATAACTCACCGAAGGGTAAGAAATACTCTCAATAATACAAGTAAATTTGGTTAAATCAATCGTTCAACAAATTTTAAAGACCAATGGGTATCAGACTACAAAATTCACAATTTGAAATACTTTCCTGAGCATCACATTGAAAACTGACTTAATTTTGCTAAACTAATTGCTCAACTGGTATACTCGAGACAAGAATTCAGACGACTTACGTCATACGAACAAATGAATAATTCATTATATTTTCATCATAATATTTAAGAAACTGCAACTGATAGTAATAAAACAATATACTACACTAAAACTTTGTATTATATATTGCACTAAATTGCAAAAAATATCGAAAATTACGTTGACAATAAAAACAAATGTGTAACGTCAGCCGTGACGTAAGACGTCTGAATTCTTGACGCGAGTATAGTAAATGTAGAAACTGTTGATCAGAATATTTTCGGCACGTTCTTTGGATGGTCGAAAGTTAGTTTTTTTAGTAATGGTTTGCCAAAAAGAGCAACGAACACTACTGGTCCATTGAAAATCTCCACATTGTAAATCTAGTCCAAAACCAAGTCGATTTTAGAGTAAATGTATGATGCTGCATCATCGGTAGACATTTGCTTTTGTCTTATTTTTATGAACATACATTGAACAGCGTGAGTTATCTAAATTTCCTACAAGAAGAACTTCCTGCTCTTCTGGAAAATGTGCCTGCGCAGTTAAGGTTTTAGCACGAGTTCCGCCCCACAAGACCAGAATTGTGCAAAAATATTTAGATAACACTTTCCCAGCAAAATGGATTGGGATTACTGGACCTATTCAGTGGCCCTGAAAGTCACCAGATCTAACATTCCTCGGTTTTCTTATGGGAGGGGTTTAAAAAATAAGGTTTACAAAACACCTTGGCGAGATATTAATCATTTGAAAGAAAAAACAATTTTAACATTTGCGCTTTAAACAACAAACAACCAATTATTTTCCAACGACTACTTGATCCTTCTACTGTTGCCATTTTTAGGTGGTATCTCTTTTGAGACTCTTTAGGACGATATTTCTTATAACTTTTAAACGGGAAGTAACAAGAAAAATTTCTCTTAGAAAAGTGTATTAGAAAAAAGAGAGCTTTGTAACGGGGAAAAAATTGAGTAAGTTTCGGGAAAAAATATAATTGAAGACGTCACTACTTGTTTCTGTCAAATCCCAAAGACAATACCATCGATTGAGAGTGATCTCATCGCATTTAACACCAGGTGGCCCAAATTTTTATCCTCACAGTTGGCCCATGCTATGGAGTTTGAGACATCTTGTACACTTACATAGTCTTGTACTTGTCCATCGTTTTTGCTTGGAACAGGCGATCTTATCTATTCCCTTGAGATGTTATAGACTAGGTACATTAATTAATATTTCCTAAAAGCGACTTATCAGTATATCCTTCACGACTTGGCATTGAAAATACAGTTTGGTAACTGCTTTGAACCGTTATAAAACGGTTCCCTGTCAGGAGTCGACTGAACCTGTAACAGCATATCCAATGCTTGGTTTGTCGTTAAGGACTCGCACTAATTTGGCGTGTTCGCAACGTCTCGTCCGCTCTGCCTCCGCCGCCTGCGGACGGCGCGCTGCGTAATCAAGCGGGCAGTTAGTGTTGGGAATGAGAGCCGCCACACGTTGCGCCGCGCATTCCTGAAATGTCGCAAAAAGCTAAGAACTTCTGCAATTTCGACCGGGAGATGGACGAAAAGCTGATAGAACTCGTATCTAAGAACGAGGTCCTGTACAATACTGGCCATAAGATGTACAAAGACATGACGGTCAGAGACGACGTTTGGCTGGCCATCTCCACAGTCGTCGGGAAGAATGGTGCGTATGTGTCCTTGAATTTTTATTATTGTCAGTCATTTGTTTGCTGTTACAGGGTAATTCAAGTGAAACATGAATGTAAACTGTATGTACTTACAGATACGAACACAAAAGTTTTCGATCTTAAACGATTATAGTTATTTAAAGAAACTGGTAAAACCTTGTTCTATAAAACACCAGAGACAAGTTAGGATGGAAACTTTTGCTGTTCGGAACGGTTAGGGTTATTCACATAATGCTTGGTACAGATTAGCGTGAATTCGCGATTTGTGATGTGTGGTTTGCAAGGAATTTGTGCATAATGTATAGAGTTTTTATGAATGTATTTTTAACGACCAAGACCCTACACATTATTCATGAGATCCTCACAAACCAAGCGTCGAACATCACGAATCGCGAATTCACCCATAGTATGTAGCAAGCCTATCTGTAAACAATTAGAAAAGTGTTTTAACATTAATAGTGTTAATTAATTCTGAGGTTTAGTGGCATAACATTATATATTTTTTAAATACTGCAGCTCTCAATGGCAATGTAACCTTGTCTCTTCTCCATTGCTTAGCATAAATGTGTAAATTATACACGTTCAATGAAATTTGATCGAATAATTTCCAGATTGGTTGATATCATGGGAATATTTTCGTAAAGTATTTTGAACCTTTGTATTATACTCATTATTTTGCCTCTTTATGTAATTTAATAGTGTGCATAGAAGACATGATATATAACGTATGTGCCAAAAATTTTTTGTTCTCCAAACTCTCTCGAAGAAGGTATTATTTGATTCATTTGTAATAAATAGAGCAACCACTGGTTAAACAATTTTTAGACTGATAGTTGCCACGTCGTAAATTTAGACTTGTGGGCATTTTATGAGACATATCGCTTCCTTCTACAGAAGAAACTCTGAAGCTGAACTTTGAATCTGAACCTTTTAAACAGTCTCTTGTGAGATGGAAAACCTAACCCAACAACGTGGTAACCTTCTTGAAAATTGTTGAATCATTCAAAATTACCACAGTAATTTGCAAATCAAGATATAGTTTCTGTAGTTCGTAGGTTTTCGAGGCCGGTGTGAATTGAATGATGTACACTTCCTGGGCTGTTTTTTCGTGGTCAATGCTTAACTGTAGACGTTTCACCATACTTAACAGATGGCATCGTCAGTGCTTCTCGTATCTTGAGTAGCGGTTGAATAGTTACCGCGGTGTCTAAGCCGTGCTTTTCTACTAGTCGGTGCTTCAAGGTTGGTTAGTTCAGTGTTTAGGTTGACTGGTTCAGGCCTGTTATGGATGGCTGGTTCAGCAACAGATTAACTATGCCATGGAAGTGGATCAAGACAAAGCCTTTCCATTTCTAGACATTCTGCTAAAAATAAAGACCTCTGTGGTCTTGGGACACTACAGGAAGAAGACACATACTAATAGATATCTCCATGGAAAGTCTAATCATCATCCGGCACAAAAGCGCTCAGTGATGAAGACCCTAGTTCACCGTAGATTTATGTTGGCAGATGAGGATCATACACAGAAAGACATAAATTCGCTAAGGTCTGTATCTCTAGCAAATTGATACTCTAAGAAGAACATCGATAGAGCCATTAGACCTCGGCGTGAGCAAACAACAAGGCCCAAGAAGAAATTCATTACAACCACCACTTTATCATACATTACCAATGTAACAAATGAAATTGCAAAAACACTATACAAAAAACGTGTGCAGACTACTTTCACTCCAACGGGTAAAATAAGTCAGCAACTCCGCATCCCAAAAGATCAGTTGAGACCGCTACAAACCCTGAAAATGTATTTGGTGCCATGCAGCGACTGTGACAACGTATACGTGAGAAGAACTATAGAAACTAGGAAAAAAGAATACGAAAGGCACTGAAGATGCCATCTGTTAAGTATGGCGAAACGTTTGCAGTTACGCATCGACCACAGCAAAACAGCCCAGAAAGGGTACATCATTCAAGGTATAGTTTATTTTTACTTGAGTTAGTTAGTAACTCAAGTGTCATCCATCCACGTCAAATATCATTCGAGATATTTCCAGAAATTGGATAGGTATTTAAAAAAGCGCATCACCATATATCTAAAAAGGTTATTTACAATAAAGATTTTGTACCTATAATCATCCAAAGAATAAATTCTTGAAATTATTACATAGGTTCATATTCTATTTAAATAAAACAATTATTTCACATTAACATTCATACAATATTTTCTCAATTGTTAAAGTTTGCTTTATCATAATGTTTATTAATTTAAAGCTCGATTCAGCTCATTAATAACTATCAGCTAATGAATTAAAAAAATTGACATATCAATATTTTAATTATGTTGACAACCAACATATGTTCCATCTTTTGCAGTACTTAGAAACTTATATACTTCTTCCTTTTTAAAAATTCTGGACTTTATGGTAACCCTCTGAATATCGTTTGTAGTTGAGAGAATGTACTTATATCTTCATTATTAACTGAAATTATAGTTCCCAACATTGATTAGTGAGTCGATAGTGCAGATGGTTTCTGGGAGCGTTGCTTTTCGAAAACATAAGGCAAAAGGATTTTCTCAGACACCTCCTTTGCCTTGTTAGTTTTGTCTTCAGACTTTTGGTACTCCAACTTATACCGCGTCTTGGATTTTTTGGAACTAGACTTGAATATCGCTCTGTTTACCGCTGCTTCTATATCAGAGGGTTAACTTCCATCAAAATCACTCATTTTGAAAAGCGTTTTTATGGATTTGTTAAACAGTAACTCGATCCGTAAACTTAATAGCAGGGACCAACTTTTTCTACACCAGCTTCTTGTCGCGTCAATTGACACTTTTAATGTAGTCATCCAAAGAATGAACTTCTGAAGTTAAAACATAGCTTTATTTCTGTTTATATAAAACAATTATTTCATATCAACATGCATATAATATTTTCTTCAATTGTTATAGTTTACTTAATAGGCTTACGACTTTAAAGCTCGATTCAGCTCATTATTAACTCAGCTAATGAATTAAAAAAGTGATTTATGTAATTTTCATACCAATATATTAAATAAGTTATTTAGTTTAACCAAATGCATAAAATGTTTCCTGGTATTCTAATAACCTGAGGCTAAGTAAAGAAGGAAACCTTGTCATCACTGAATCCTTAGGACTTCACAAAATATAACATATAATTTTGAACTAAAATTGTACGTTGTTTCATGATATACAAATACGTTTTATTCTGCGGTGTACATTATTACTATAATTATTGACTAATTTGATATTGTTGCTGTCAAGAAAACAATCTTTCACGTTCTTGACTAGAACATTTAACATACTAAATGGACATATAACAATATGCTATCATATAGGATTTTTTAAATGGCCATATCAAATAAATGATAAAAAAGAAGTCTCTATTTACCAATATTTGTAAGTCGGAAGAATTTAATTTTGTTTTAAACCTTGTAAGATAAATCTTAATGGACAAACTGATGTAATATTTTGTTTTCAGTAAATGAATGCAAGACCAGATGGCGAAGTTTGCGAGATTTGTATCATCGAAAACGAAAAGATGTGAAGCAGGGCAAGAGGTCTCGTTCTCAATGGGAGTATATGGAAATGTTGTCATTTCTAGACAACTTCACGGGAGAAAAAAGGTAAGTAAAAAAGTAGTACTCTCTCTCCAATAGCGCTAACGTTTCTTGTTCCAGAAACGATAGGAGGACTGAAAATTGTGGTGAACCAAAAGAAGATTCCAATGAAGCCAAAACCAGCGATCAATTTCCATCTAATAACTACATGAATATAATTGCTTTGCCATTCGGAATGAATGAACAAAGTACATTTAAAATGCCAGCGCCAGAGGAAAGTAAAATAGGTAAGCTTCAGCTGTTATAGATTAGTACAGAAAACAATTTAATAGGTATTGGATTACTTAAACGAAAATTGTTATTTTTACTAGAATCATTATGATAACATATGCAGTATAGTAACTACTTATGGAATAATTTCAATAATCTAATAACAATGTTTAAAATATGAGGTGTTGTTCTTCTAATTTCTGTTGTAGTTCCTTATTATTATTTTTTTCAAAAAGGGGTGATATCTGAAGAACTGTTAAGGATAAATAATAACTTTTTAAAAGTATTGACCAGACACGCTATAATAAATAAACAGTTCCATTAAAAAATGACGCTTAACTCAAAACTTGACATTACAGGTATTTAAAATACCACTAAGTTTAACTAGTTTACCTGTTTAGTAGTTTCCGTACTGTATATGTATATAACTGTTTTGCAATGTACTTTCAGTATCCATTGTTTTGTTTTTATTTTTAATAAATTTGAGACTTATGTGCATTAAATATATTCAAAGAAAATCACTTAGTGAAGTGCACAAAGTTTTAATAGTTTCAGTCAGGCATGCATTCGAGAAAACCATGATACCAAATAATTTTCTATGAATTTCTTTTTTTTTTTTGTGAAGTATATCCAAGCTGTTAGCAGCGAACAAGAAGTTAATTCTGGGCTTCTGACTGTCCGTCATTAAAATAGTTTGCAAAACTGAAAAGAAACAAAAGTTGATCAATCGAAGAAAAGAAAGCCCTTTACAGCTCTAAAAAAGAAAATGAATAAAAAATAAGTATGTTGACATTAGGTCTTAGTTGTTCCACCCACCAATAGAGATCGAATGAAATTTCTACTCACAACCTCAAAAACTGTTTTCAGGGAGTGTCATTATTATTGCAAAGGCTTGTACAAAATCAGCTCGCGCAACCTCCTCCTGGGTAACTCTAATGCTAACAGTCCCTTTTCGTTTTTCGGGAAAAATACAACTGTTATTGTTGATAGAGTCGTGGGATTCTTGTATTATTGGGTTATATATAAGTTCAAGTATCAAGTAACTCGGTTATTGGGTTTATTGGTTATAGGATTATGGGGTTATGGGTTGATTAGTTTATGGGTTTGGGGGTTAACAGGTTGGGTTTGTTTATTTTATGAAATTCCTCTCATTTATAATGGTATTCATATTTTATTCAACACTTTTATACTGCCTTCTGTTGCCCCTCTACAAGTCACACCAGTGTCACAGTCATCCTATTCAGCACTGCTATTTTTTTTTTTTCAGAGAACAAAAGGTTGAAAATAGATAACACAGAAGATAGCAGTAAAACAGAAAGTGACGTCGTCCACCTCCTTCGCGACATTAGGGATGCCACTCTGGTCAAGCAGCACCCGATAAAGCTGTTTTTTGACAGCATGGCTAGCACAGTGATGGGTTTCCCACCCGCAATGGCAGCCGAAGCGAAATTGAAAGTCTGTCAGATAGTTGCGGAACTAGAGTGCAGATTGTTGAATGAGACAGGTTGCATCGATGGCGAATCCGACATAAATTTTTGAATGCAATGTAATGAGTTGAACGTGTTGAACGGTTTACATAATTTTATCAATGGGTTATCTCAGATTATGGAAATGTAATACGTGCCTCACATCGAGCGCCAAATAAAATTATAGAAAATTTATAATTATAGTATTAAAAAGGCATCGTAGCTTAATGAGAGAATTCCAAGTTATAATTGGGTAACTAAATCAAGCAAAAAAAAACTAGAATACTGGCAGAATTACTACAGATTAAACTGATTTAAATAGTCACTGTGACTTGTCTAATTTCAAAATAAATCACTGATCTTTTAAGGCAAACGTATTTAGATACAAGGTGAGTCAGTTTCAACACCGGACCCGAAAATATTGATAAAGGTTTTCATAGTGGATGGTGTTATTTGATCTTTAATGGTTTTCCGATTTAGCTGAGATCCTTTGACATGCTTTTGTTGTTCTTGGGTCAGGATCTGTAGGAACGGATACGCTATCAGTATCCTTCAGCCTGCCCATATAATGATTTTGATTTCAGTTGTTAATAATCGGCTGATACCCTCTCTACCGCTCGCTCCTTGGATAATAGTGGTCTTTCTTAGCCGAATCTGTAATTGGTCGCATGCCATGCTTCAGTGGTGACTCCGCAAAAGCTTTGGCGTGACTCATAGCCAGCAATCAATAAGAACAACCGAAATCAATATATGAGCTTTTTTCAAAATGGTCTATTATAGATATATGGCTTTTGAAAACTCAGACGTGGTAAAATGAAATAACTTTAAATACAATTATTGCATCAACCAGAGGCGGAGATATGACAGATTTTCTCGCCAGCAACTTTAAAATTTCGGCCAATGAGTAGGTACTTTCCAACAGCTCATTTTAATTTTTTTGAGTAATGATCTACAATATGTCTCAAAACTAATGCGCACTTCGCAAATTGATAATTTTTTGAAATATTGCTCGGACAGGCAAACTTAGATTTTTGGGACATCAACTTTGGTGAAGGTCAATTTTCAAAAATGTAACAAGTGGTCGCGGGAGAAAATAAGGCTGGTTTATTTTTAATGGCAACAACCTTTTTATTACAGTATAAAAAACCTACATTTTTCTGTTTATTTTGGTGTGCCATATTTTGGGGGTTGGCAGGAAAAATATTGGAGAAAAATCGAAAAAAGTGTCTTTATCAGACGAAGTCATTTGTAAGCAATTATTTAAACTTTCAATTTTCGAGTCGTTAGATTGATAGAAGAGAGAAATTTGAGGGGCTTGCAAGGTCTCCGGATTTAACTTCAGTTGATTTTTTCTTATGGGGATACTTGACAAGCAAGGTTCATCATAACCAACCGGACAAAGATGAAGACCTGAACCAAAGCATTCGTCATGAGATCAGGCAAGAACCATCTGAAACAATCAGGAATGTGCAGAGAGAATTTGTCGAGAGGCGGAGTTATTATCAAACTCCAAAAGGTCAGCAGTTTGAACCTTTGATCCATTTAAATCAAATAAAATGAACCATTCCAACAAAAATTGATTGTGTTCAGACGCCTAAAGTCAACTATCCCGTTAAAAAGAAAAAGTGTTTGTGGGGGTTTTTTTAGATTTTTCTCCAAAATTTTTCCCACCAATCCCCAATATGTGCACACCAAATTAATCAGAAAAACTAACGCTTTTAAATTAAAAAAACATGGTTATAAAAACAACCTCCTTCCCCCCCTGCCGCAACTGTATACATTTTTTAAAATTGAACTTCCCCAAAGCTCATCTCCTAAAAAACAGCAATTTATCCAATAATTGCAAATTTGTGAAATACGCATGACTTTTGAAGCACACTGTATATTAAATCGGAAATTACTCAAAAAAATTAAAGTGAGTTGGTGGAACTTCCTATCCGAGTGACTTTTCCAAAAATTGTCATTCTTCGAAATGCCAATGACTTACGAGACATTGTTTTTTCAATTTTTCTCCAAAGTTTTCTCTATCAACCGCCTACATATTGCACACCAAATTAATCAGAAAGGTATAACTCATTTGGCAGAGTTCTACTTTCAAAAATATACCCATTAGCGGTGGGAAGGAGATAAGGTTGTTTTTTTAACACCTTCTGTATGCCATAGGTAAGATGACCAACAATTGAACTGGCTGTTACTTCATATTTAGGTTCACATATAAATCTAGTGCTGGTGAGATATAAGTAGTCTGCTACTTCCTTTTCGGCTTAAGCGGCACGACTTGCAGGAAGCGGTATACTTTGCAGTAGGTACTTAACCGCAAACATCTCGCCCTGGGCCACGCGTCATTAAATCTATAAATGATACTAATGAGGGCTAACAAGTCCGAAACCGGTTTATGTCTGGTGGTAGAGCCGACAAGGGTTCTTGGCTGTTCACACAGATACTGCAGGTATAATTCAATGCCGGTCGGGGCATTAGTCCGCGGAGCAGTTGTTTCCTGCAGTATTATTTATAGAACTCTACCAAAGTTTATGCCTAAAAAAAGTCGACCTGTCCGAACGATTTTTTTCAAAAATTGCCAGTTTCCGAAATGCGCATGACTTTTGAGACACACTGTATCTCTATTTTTAATCTATAATAATCGTACCACATACCTGGATGAAAAAATCGACAGTAACTTTAAAACTACTGTTTTCATATACGCTTTAAGAATTTGTTGTTAGAAATATAACAATCGATCAAAACCACTAAAACCTTAAAAAATAATTTCGAACTTTCTACTTGGTGTTTTTTTAACTGTTAATGATCACGTCGTATTTTTTATTATGCTTTTAACAAAAAAAAATGTGTACTTCGAAATATTGGCATAACACAATTTTTACATCCCGTAAAGAAATATTAATGAAATGTTATTTTTTGACTATTTTGTTTAATAGCTCTCTCTGAACAGGAATCTTCTTATTAAGCTATTCCATTCTTAATATACATATAAATTTTAAGGAAATTTCTTAAGAAATTATTAAAATTTATGAAAACAGAATTAGTGATCTTTAAATGTTAAGAGAGTAAATAATTTAAAGGATCGTATCATGTACTTTTTATTTAAGGAAGTCGATATTCTTAATAGCATACTTTCTCGTAGGACTGTATATTTCAATGTTAATCAATGTGATGTTCCATTCCATTTTTCCTATTATTTGAATGAATTAGAATAAAATATATTTTGTTTTACTGATTTTTAGATGCACGGTAGTGTATTTGTAACGTTTAGCATCTTAATTTGTGTAATTTAATTTTGTAAAAATGTTAATATGTTAAATGACTTTATTCTACTTACTAGTATTATTCTACTTCAATATTATGCATTGACAATAGTACTAACCATTTTAATATTTTTTTGTTTAGTAAATAAATGTAAATATATTGTGAATATCTGGCGTGCTTTTATTTGTGCTAAACAAATTCGCGTCATCGATCGATCATGTCCATACATATTGTTAAACGTGAGGTGTTTTTCCGAAATGAGAATTTCAATGAAAAATATTTGAAATATAAATGTATCAAATTAAAATTGTCTAAATTTATTGGATAACTAATTTAAATATAACTGACGGGTTTATGCGTTGCAGCATAATAAATTTAACGGGAAAAATTTACTTTTGGAAATTTATGTAGGTATTGGTATAACCTCAAACAAAATAATTTTTCACTTAATACCTAGTCCGACAAAATTTGACTGAATGGATTTAAGAAATCTATAATAAAAAATAATTCGCCTTTATATGCAAAGTTTCAATAAATTATCACTGTAGGGATAAAATGGGGCCATCTTTTTGCAAATATAGGATGATTTGATATTTCTGTATAGGAACGTACAATCGTTTGTAATAATAATGGTACTCTTTAAAATGAACTTTGCGATTTATTTTGAACTGCTAACGTATTTGTAATAAAATCTACCTTCAACTTATAAGATTACTTCTTAGTTGTTTCACGTACCAATAGAGATTTAATGAAATGTCTACTCAGAACTTCCAGAAGTTCAAAAACTGTTTTGTTATTATTGCAAAAGCTTGTACAAAATCCGCACGCGCAATCTACTCGTGGTGTACATGGGGTAACTGTAATACCGACGGTCCCATTTCGTTTTTCAGGAAAAATACAACTGTTATTCATGGGTCGTGGGGTCACTATTATTGAAAAACATGTACATATATTTTGAGTCAAAATGACATTTAACAGATCGGGCCAGGTTGATTTTACCAACTTAGAATAAAATGACAGCGTGCTAGCAACTAGTGCCCTCTAATTTGTAAAAAAAAATTATTAACACCAGCGTTTTCAGCATTGTGGAGTTGTTAGATTAGAAATAACAAGTCCACGGTTTGTAACACGATAAAATATATTAATAAAGATATAACAACTGGAAATTAATGTTCCACCAATACAGAAGTCTGGACGTATGTTACGCGGAAGACGGGCGACAAGTAACTGCCGTGGTTTTTCACCGGACCTCTCGAGGAAGGTCTCGGGGCTGGTTAATCTCTGACCATCTCTTTATTTGATTATAATTGGGCTCAGGTCAGAGGGTACTTTAATGGTTTTATTGGCATTGATTTGTTTATTGCTTTAATGCAAATATCATTAAATTGTAATTGTAGGGATCACAAATGTAGGTCGGTGACCGCTACAAGCATCACCAAAAACGTGCCTTTGCCAAATTTTTACGAAATAGAAATAGGTTGTGCTTTAAAAAAGTTACAGCCAAAATTTGATTTTCTACGATTATCCTACACGCCATGTATCTCAAATATGTGCGACATTAGGACATAGTTACATTTATTAAGGAAATCCTAATTATTTTTCAATATTTTATCACCTCTAACAATACAGGATGTTAATTTGAATGCCATAATTTTGACAGACGATAGTGCCTATATTTCAAAATAAACAAAAAAATCTTCAGAAATATTGTTGGGAATGGGGTCTAAAGTTAAAGAAAACCCACTTATTGGCAAGTCTACATTTCTTCAGGACAAGCCAAGAAAAGTTTTTCATGTAAAATACAAATATATAAAATGGGAAATAAATAAGGTAATATAACATATTATAGAAGACACAGTAGTACATCATATCTTAACACTGTTCAGAATAATGATATTTCTAAATCCGGTAGAGAGAATGTTTGTTTGATAAAGTTTGTTTGTTAGATTTTATTTTATATTTTAATTTAAAATAAATTAATTGTAATAATGTTTTCTCCTTTAATATATATCATAATTATTTAGTATGCAAGTGTATCTTTGTACATATGCATATGTTTGCATTTATACATACGGGATAAATAAATAATAAATAATAATGTCTCTACCCCTCATTCTAATCACGAGGATTAGCCCAGAAGTCGAAGACTTGTGCGGAAGAGGTGGCGGCATATTATTATTAAGTCGGACGCATTTGCGCCCAGGAACGACTGACGTTGGTAGGCCCTAACCACCATTCAGTGCAGGAATGAGGGAAACCTGGAAAACCTCATTAATTAGGGGGGCAGTCAAATGTCATCCGGTATCAATCTCTCACATTGACCCAAGCCAACATTCTTCCACCCTACCATACCCGCAGAGAGGGTGCCAATCTCTCCACGAATATAGCTTATTAACGGTCTACCGGCTTCGGGGATCGAACCACACAGCGATCTAGTCACCTCGATTCAAGTACTGACGCCTTAAACCGCGCGACCAACTGACCGAGATGATTCAGAACATATCTAAAACATGTTTTAATGTACAGGGGATTCTTACAAATACAATTTTGTAAAAAAATCAAAAAGGGCAGTTCGAAAATGATTTAAAAATACATTTCTGTACGGCACTGGAAACTGGTCCACGGTAAAACCTGAAAAGGCGACAAAGCATGCAATCGGCGACCGGACAAAAACTGGAAAGAAATTCCCAAGGTAAAAAATAAATAACATTGCCGCTGTTGTTATTAATTATTAATATAATTAATTTGTGGTTTTAATTAATAAAATAGTTGATGTTACAACAAAATTATGAACCCGTCTCACCCAGTTTTTACAAAATAACACGAATGTTTCTGCTTCTTGTCCGTTTTGAACTTGTAAGTCATTGGCAGCAACTATGATACGTTGCGTAAATCTTCAATACACGTTGCGATACACTTCATTTTTTAAATATCCTCACAAAAAGAAGTCCAAATTATTAATTAAGTCGGGGGATCGTGGCGGCCATGGTACCGGTCCTTCTCATCCACTCCCTTAGTATTAAAGCTTGGACAGACACTCTGTACATGATACGGATATAATTAAGCGTCGTGTATGATACGCTACACTGCCAATACGCCATGGACATCCTGGACCTCTATCTCTTCCATGATTCGGTTTCAAATTTCCTTCACGTTGCACTACATTTGCATTCACTGCACACCGCGGTAAAAGTAGCTGCATTTGGCACATCTTTACCGGGAAATCGTTCTGCTAAAGCATTTTCACACACGATAAATTAAAACGGTATCCATCAACTCTGAGTTGCTATATGCGTAAGCCATTTTTGACACTTGAAAACTAATGTGACTTACATAAACGTTTATTTCTACAAAAAGTTATCGGTATTCCGAATCGCCTGGCTAGAGACTACAGTAGCCCAGTGATGTAAAGGTTGAAGAAACAACAACTTTAATATTTTTTTACTAGGAAACTATTATGATTTTACAAAAAAATCCCATTTTCCATTTTTCATGATGCATCTATTCCCACATTTCTTTAGATCAGTTCTGAATTACCCTGTACATATATACGCCTGTTAAAATTATGGTAGTCACACCTCTAACACCTTGTATTGACATATCATTTTAAAACGCCCGTACAGGTAAAGTTTCAAGAACTCCAGGAAAAAATCAACCAGCTAGAGAACAGTATTTCATATCACTTCCGCGTTCTGTGTATAGAAAGGGTATTACGTTATTATGAACAAATAACCTGAGAATAAAAATTCTTTCATAAACGTTTTCCAAACAACCGCAACAAAACAGTCGAGCTATGTATATATTGTAATATTTTTTCATGGGATAATGGCGACCGACATTATATTCCTTCTCCTATACAAGACACTTCCGGCTGACTACCTGCCTATCCTCGGCCCATTCACATCGAACTGTTGATACGCCGCAGATTAGAAAATAGAGTCGAGAACGAAAAACAAGTCTTCTTTGTGAAATTGCCGATTGTGTTGTACTTGATTGTTGATTTCCCCTGTGAATGGAATTACCACAATAAAGAGCCCCGTAAGAGCTGTTTAAGAGTCCTAAATGGGGTGAAGACCGGCAGGCGAATACTTTACCAAATCAATCAAATTCGAATTAATAATGGGTTTATTAAAAGACGGCTGGATGCTAACGGAAGATTTGTGCTTGATTGATGATGCAGTAACTAGCAGGAGTGTGAAATTAATTTGTAATCTGATTAAAAATTTGTTTTCTTTACAACTCAGTCATAGAAAGATTTGTATACTAACGGAAATGTTTTAGCTACTGTAGTCGATACGGTTTTCTACTCCCTACTATCCAGTTGTTGTCATCAATCCCTTTGATATCGATTTACGATTATCAAAATGTTTTATTTCAAATAACACAACCCTAAAGTTAAAGTAGTCTTTTATAAATAAGAAATATTAAATATAAAAATTGAAGGTACTATATTTAAATTATAGTAATCAAAAAGTATTAGTCACTAGTCCATAACTCAGTCGTACATACTTTTTTATAATAGGGTTCAAGATTTGCAGCCGTAGAAGAGGCGCAAAAAATATAGAAATATTCTTTAAAAACGAAAATATACACAAGCTAGTAATTTCTGTACCAACGAAGAAGTAATGAAATAAAATAACACATATATAGGTTATGTGAATCTGACACCACTGGCGCTGGATAATCTATCGCAACGAAGTTACTGAAACATTAGAGGTCTCGCTGGACCGCTCTCGAACATTGTAATATTTTTTCATGGGATAATGGCGACCGACATTATATTCCTTCTCCTATACAAGACACTTCCGGCTGACTACCTGCCTATCCTCGGCCCATTCACATCGAACTGTTGATACGCCGCAGATTAGAAAATAGAGTCGAGAACGAAAAACAAGTCTTCTTTGTGAAATTGCCGATTGTGTTGTACTTGATTGTTGATTTCCCCTGTGAATGGAATTACCACAATAAAGAGCCCCGTAAGAGCTGTTTAAGAGTCCTAAATGGGGTGAAGACCGGCAGGCGAATACTTTACCAAATCAATCAAATTCGAATTAATAATGGGTTTATTAAAAGACGGCTGGATGCTAACGGAAGATTTGTGCTTGATTGATGATGCAGTAACTAGCAGGAGTGTGAAATTAATTTGTAATCTGATTAAAAATTTGTTTTCTTTACAACGCAGTCATAGAAAGATTTGTATACTAACGGAAATGTTTTAGCTACTGTAGTCGATACGGTTTTTCTACTCCCTACTATCCAGTTGTTGTCATCAATCCCTTTGATATCGATTTACGATTATCAAAATGTTTTATTTCAAATAACACAACCCTAAAGTTAAAGTAGTCTTTTATAAATAAGAAATATTAAATATAAAAATTGAAGGTACTATATTTAAATTATAGTAATCAAAAAGTATTAGTCACTAGTCCATAACTCGGTCGTACATACTTTTTATAATAGGTTCAAGATTTGCAGCCGTAGAAGAGGCGCAAAAAATATAGAAATATTCTTTAAAAACGAAAATATACACAAGCTAGTAATTTCTGTACCAACGAAGAAGTAATGAAATAAAATAACACATATATAGGTTATGTGAATCTGACACCACTGGCGCTGGATAATCTATCGCAACGAAGTTACTGAAACATTAGAGGTCTCGCTGGACCGCTCTCGAACATTTGAGTGGCCATGCGTGCATATATCAGAAGGTTGAGTCAAGGGGGACGAGCAGAATTAATAGCTAATAGTGTTGAACAGAAATTTATAGACAAAAAAACGTTGAATACGGTTCACGAAGTTGTACTGTCACGTATTTGTACACAGGACGATTTAAAAAACCGCGATACAAGACGTTTAAGTTTCTATAAATTTATACATTATCTTCGACAATTCTAAAACGCCTTAACATTTCAATCTCAAATTTGCCTTGCGCAGTTAGCACCTGAAGACTAATTATTTGATGTACTACTTCTTTGTTAAAAGTATTTTTACGTTACTGTTAATTTTGTCAAATGGATACAATTTTCGTATAGGGTGTTCAATTATGTATCAAATTGATAGATTTTAATAAAATTAACAATTTTTAAATAAAACACGTTTAAAATAATGTTGTTGCTTCTATTTTATTTAGATTTATTTTGGTTTCTCATATTAGGTTTATGTCATTAAAAATAAAAATGAAACATCTCAATAAAGTATGATACTGGTAACAAATACAGTTTTGCAGCTTCTTATGAAGTAGCCCCCTATTTTTGAAGCTGTAAATAAGTTGGTATCAGACTATGGGGGATTTGATAAATGTTGCTGCATGTATTGTCACTGGTGGAGCCAGACATACGCAAGGAGATTCCCAAATTCCTTAAAAATGAAGTGAAGTCCTACACTACGGAACTGAAAAATCAAATTAAAGATGCAAAAGTTTAGACGTTGCACTTTTTTTAACACACCTGACATTTAATCTAAAAGAATTAAATCTCAAACTACAAGGAAAGCAGCAGAATATTACTAATTTATATGGTTTTCACTAGAAAAATATGATTGTTAATTTTTTCCAAGCTGTAAAGATCACTTTGGTGAAATGAACGATTTTGAGAGAGTTTCGTATTTAACTCATATAAAATACATTGACACAATTGCAGAATCCGAAAACCAATTTAGCAGCTTTAAGAAAATTGAAGGAGAAATTTCAGTTTTTACTAAGCCATCTACTATTTATCTAGAGTACATAAGAAGAGCAGAACTTCAACTAGATACTTCGAGGATAACGTTACCACAATTTGCAAATTTTAGGCCTTATGCCTAAGAATAAAAAACACTACTGCCTAATTTATGAATTGAGTGACATTGAGAGAAACAACATATTGTAGTGACAGATATCTACTTATTATTTCCACGCTTACTATTTTGGAAAAAATAATTTTCTAATTTAATTCCAGCCGAATCTCAAAAACTTAAATCGTCTGTTCCTCGAAAACGGTTGACTTTATCGATTTGTAACAGATATACCTTTTCTAAATATAATTGAAGGTAGTTTAATAGTCTCTTAGTAAAAAATTGAAAAGTGTAAAATACAAAACGTAAGACATATTTTTACATAGTCAGTATAGTACAACTAGCGTCCCCTAGTCGTGACCTCAATACTGTTCCCATATTCGTAATTACCACCTCGAAAAGCATAAGACTAGAAATTTTCAAAACAATCGAAAACATTTTTTCAAGTTTAACACCCTGTAGAATGAAAAGGAGCAACAATTGAGTAAGGCATGTTGGGCTCAATCGCTTTATTTTGACGTTAACAATCTGGCGTTAAGCTATGTATCATTATTAATGGTTCACCCTGTATATGCAAAAGGTAACGTAAAGTACACAAGTAGACCTACGACATAGGTATTGTTCTGTGCACCCCTGGTTTTGACGACATCTACATTTAACCCATGTTCATTATCACATTGCAATTATTAAATAATTCCTATTTCTTTTTATTGAATGTTGTATCAGAGTTGGTTCAGAAAAAGTTATCAGGTTTTTAGTATTTTTCTAACATATCATCATCATCATCATCATTCTGGTTCTAGTTCGCTCTGAGATAGAACAATTAAATACATACATAACCATGCAAACTTTTCTAACTTTTGCCATGCTTCTCGATTCTTCCCATGATGTTCCTTTCTTCTTCAATATTCAAGCAACATTGTTGTCCCAAGTTATAGGTTTTCTACCATTTCAGTTTTTTACTATTGCTTGTAGATCTCCATATCCCTTTTCCTTGCTTGTTATTATCAATTCAACAAAGATGTCATATCAATTTAATTTTCTTATAATACATCATACAGGGTGTACCATTGAAAACTTTGCACCAGGCTTATTTTGAACTACGTTCCAAAATATTAAAATTGCCGCGACACGTCCTTTTTGTTTTCGAGGGAGACACATTTTAGCGTTAAATACAGACTCGCCAGAACAACCCCCTTCGCGGGGGCGCATACAACTTTAGAATCTTAAATGGCAGTCTAGGTCGAGTGACACCTCATTCGAAAGTGTTTTTAATCCTGGTTGTCATCATGTAATTTTTTTCAATTTTAGTTCATCCGTTGTTGAAAAAAAATGTTTACTTATGCTTAGGAATAAAAGACAATTTTGTATTAATCATTTAATTAATTGTTCAAAATGTCTGCCTCCCACTTCCATGCAATAAAAAAAACGTTATTCAACATTTCGACTAACATTGTTAAGAATTTCGGGGGTAATTAGGTGGTCATTCTTCAATGATACGCCGCCTGAGTTCTTCTAAAGACTGCGGCTGAGTGGCATAAATCTTAGACTTTGTGTCCCCATAAAAAAAATTGAGTGGCGTCAAATCGAGTAATCTGGGTGGCCACTCAATAGATCCGCGGCGATCTATCCATTGATTTGGAAAATGTTCATTTAAAAACTGCAACTGTAAAATGTGGAGGTGCGCCATCTTGTTGCAACCAAATATTGTCTTCTAAAATGTTATCATCATTTTCTGTAGTTTTAACAATCATTGGATAAATGTCGTTATTCAATAGCTCAAGGTACATATCAATTAATTAAATGATTAATACAAAATTGTCTTTTATTCCTAAGCAAAAGTAAACTTTTTTTTTCAACAACGGATGAACTAAAATTGAAGAAAAATTACATAATGACAACCAGAATTAAAAACACTTTCGAATGAGCTGTCACTTGACCTAGAGTGTCATTTAAGATTCTAAAGTTGAATGCGCCCCCGTGAAGGGGGTTGTTCTGGCGAGTCTGTATTTAACGCTAAAATGTGTCCCCCTCGAAAACAAAATTGACCTGTCTCGGCAATTTTAATATTTTGGGACGTAGATCAAAATAAGCCGGGTGCAAAGTTTTCAATGGTACACCCTGTATGTTTAGCCCATTTATTTCAATTATCATTAATATTTTTGAAAATTCAACAATAATTCTCATTGTGCCTTTCCCTTGCAACTTTATTTCTGCTTTATAATTTCATTATCTTGTGTATCTTTATTTTTCATAATTCTTCTAACAGCATTTCTTCTATTCCAATATTAACATTTCCATTTTACGAGTTATAGTCGCCACCTTTTTCTCTCTGTTTAACTTTATGAACAAGACAAATTGTGATTATTTTCATTCTCGAAAAAGCTTCCTACATAATTAATATTGATTTTGACAATCCCGAATCATATTCGAAATGATTTTCCGCCTAAAAATGGATATTGTTTGCATGACCACAACCCACATATGTTTTCTCTTAAACGTAATTAGATTAATTAAATGGATTTTATTAATACACTACGCGTCTCTCTCTGGTAGGGTGTAATTAAATTAGGCATTATTGATCAATCCAAGTCTATTAATCAGTAAATTTGGTACCCTCATAATAACGTAGTTTAATGTAATACCCTTTATTTCCAATTATGATATTTAAAAGTTATTTCATTCTTTTTGTCTAACGGCTCAATTGTTAAAATGGCATACAGGGTGTTTTGTAAGATTAATATATGGGAAATCTTAATGAAAGACTATACCAAAATGAATAATAAATATATGAGAATGAAACCGAAGGTTAAATTAAAATAGGTTACTTTGCTCCTGGTTTGCTCAGGATCATACGTTCTGATCCTTAATAGTACGCATATTTAAAGTTTAAAAAAAATCTATTATTTTTTTCTGATAAAACCTGTTGAGGGTTTTAGTTGCTTAGGAAAGGTCTAAATACAAGTATATAAATAAGTGAATGTAATTTGTAAGTAAAAATTAAGTGCGTACTCTTACACGTCTGCCCTATTATCTAAATTCCTACCCCTAAACGTGACATTCACCCTTAAAATCTTAAATAAAAAATGGTATTATACAGGGTGTAAAAAAAGAGTGTAAAATATTTCAGGAGGTAATAGTATGAACTAAAATAAGCAGAAAAGTCTTAATAAACATGGGTCCGCAAAGTAACGGTTGCGGAGATATGGACCACTATTGGTTTTTAAAACATTTTATTTTATTAGGAATAAACCGACAAAGGAAGCTTTTAACAAACAAAAACAAAGTTACAGAAGATGTTCAAAGTGCCCTCCGTCCATTTCCAAGAAGGCACGACATCTTCGTCTCAACGATATTCGAACTCTTTCGAAAACACCCTCCTTGGTTTGGATTCCTTGACACTTTTGATTCATCCGTAGCCTGCAGCTCTTCCAGGCTATTTACAGGAGTACCATACACTAATGTCTTCAAATATTCCTAAACAAAAAAATCTATAGGGTTCAGATCCGGCGATCTTGGAGGCCATAAAACAGGTCCGGCCCTTCCTACCCATCTATGTGGAAAAGTTTGGTGTAAATGCTCTCTAACGGCCATGGAAAAATGAGCTGGAAGCACCATCATGCTGAAACCTCTGATTCAAAGGAATGTCTTCCAAAAACTCATACAGTGTGTTCTGCAGAAAGTTGAGGTAAGCAGCGTCTGTTAATCGGTTTGGAAAAACAACAGGACCTAGAAACCTGTCACCTACAATACCCATCCAAATGTTTAATGAAAAACGTGCCTGATGTCCAGATTCTATTAGAGCATGAGAATTTTCGTCGGTCCAAATATGCGTATTGTGAAAATTAAACACTCCATTTCTTGTAAACCCGGCCTCATCATTAAAAATAATGTTTGCAAGAAAACGAAGGTCTTCAGCATCATGACGTAGAAACCAGCGGCAAAAAACCAAACGTGCTTTATGATCATTTATTGGATTTAAGGTATGTACTCGTTGCACATGGTATAGATAAAGCAGTTGCTCGTGAAGGATTCTCCAAAAAAGAGGACCACTAATTCCTACCCCGGCTGATAGTCTCCGCACACTCGTACCTGGATTCTGCTCTACCAGCGCTAGAATTTCTTCTTCTGCTCTAGGAGTGGACCTTGGTCTTCCGGATAAATGGCACTGTTTGCTCAAGGAACCGGTATCACGCAATCTTTGGTGAATTCTTCTAAACATGCGTTGTGAAGGAATCTGGCGATTTGGATAAGCGTCAACATAAAGACGTCGCGCTTCGGTGGCGTTCCCATTAGCACGACCATACATAAAATGCATGTCTGTTAATTCTGCGTTAGAGTAACCAGCCATAGCGAAAGAAAACTTGTGCACTGAGAACAACTGTCAAATACGTACTGTTTATTTCACTAAACATCAACCAACTATTATAAGAAAATACACAACGTTTTTGCAAAATAAAAAAAGGGGCTAAAAACATAAAACATTCCATATCTCCGCAACCGTTACTTTGCGGACCCATGTTTATTGAGACTTTTCTGCTTATTTTGGTTCATACTATTACCTCCTTAAATATTTTACAATCTTTTTTAACACCCTGTATACATGATGGTAAATGGCTTTCAGTTATCTTTTCAACGCCATATCATCCTTTCATTTTTTAATAAATGTGAATGTTCAAATCTTAAAACTCATTTTCCACGAATTTTACTTAATTTTCTTTAACATTATGAAGCATTTGTGGAGTAATACGGTTGTATTGCCACAAGTATTGTAATGATTCAGATTGTAAGTCTTTAAATAGCCCCACAGAAAAAAGTCCAACAGTGACAAATCCTGTGGGCGTGAGGGTCATTTTCAATAAATCAAAATATATTTCTCTAGTTAAGTTTCCACATAAATAAAATATTCCAGCAGAGCGATCCCAAAAAATTCCTAGTCAAACATTTTTCCTACTCCATGAGTTTTTCTTTAAGGGTACTACAAATTTGGGGAACGAGTATATTTGGGGAATGATGCAAGTTTTCAGTGACCTACATTGTATATTACAAAATGATAATTAAAATATTTTTTCTATATTAAATGCGTTAGGTGATAAGAATTAATAGTGAATCTCTCTTTAGACTCACTATCAATTTCCAGTACTTAACGCATTATGCATGAGCATATGCGAATAATAATAACAAGTAATATTTACAAATAATTACTTGGGTTTTAATACCTTAGAACAGAGTTACTTTGTAATGATTTTTGATGTTTTATTGCTATTTTACACACAACATTTTATTGAACAATAAATTTATAATTTATTTGTAAAGAAACTGATCAATTTCACAATTTATTGATAACTGCTTTACACATCTCAATATTTACAATAATGCATCCGTCATTTCATTGCTACCAACCTCGATCCTCGTGAACTAAAATTTAAATATATAAATAGTTGAACCCATCATCTTCACATCATTATAGTTGAACCCATTATCTTCACATCATTTTTTTATTAGTTTCAACTTTGAAAAACAATCCACTTTTGACATTTTAACAATCTTCTGAAATATTTGATTATATATTCATCAACATACCTAATTAGGTTGGTATAAAAATATAAGTACAAAATGTAACTAGATGTCCCTAAAAGTGACCAATAAATTAGAGCATGTTTTAATCTATAATTTATTAAAATAAAAATCAAAAATTGTATGTAAAATATTAATAAGAACTGCTTAACACATTTTAACATTTACAAAAATATAGAGGCAAATTTTTCGTTGTCAACTGGAATGTAAGTAGCCTATACTCATAATCATCATCATAATTTACCTTTTTTCGATAAAATTCGAATTTAAAAAAAAAATAAATACCCTGTATATTTTTACATATTTGGATATGACTTTCTTTTACGTATACATTATTATAAACTTTGTACAATCCTATTTACTGCCGTCTCTGATCTGTTAGCCAAGTCAAAGGTGCCAAAGTATCGATTTACGCCGCTTTTAAAAAAAAATGTTTCCTACCTTACTGATGTTTATTTCCAGGATTGATATTTGGAGAGATTTCAAGAATGTTTAATCATTTTCTGTTCTTAATTGTTTATATTAAAACTAAAGATTTTTGTATTTGCTGAGTGCTTGCTGGCGATATCTTCTTCCCTCTATCATTCTCTTTGTTTAAAGCGAGGTACTCGATCCGTAAAATAATTAGTTTTATTTTAAACTATAACGTCACCAGATGCTTAGAGTGTTCTGTAAAAATCATAGACCTTAAAATATAACATTCTAAGCTTTGACCAGTGTCTTTTGATGTTTGAAGAGTATGCAATTAGCAATGCAAACTTCCGGGTTATGATGACTTACTTTTGGTTTTAAAAGTTTTATAGTAATTAAATAAAGGAATTTATGTCGGGTATAGATATTTCCCTATAACATGGTTTACCATATGTTTTGTGCTGTTTGTTTTTTTTTTAAATCAAGGGCAAATCCAATGGAGCTACGGCAATCGTACAATATTTTATAATTAAAGACTGCCGCGGATGCATTCCGAGTTTTCTATTAGGAGGTACTCCTTGCATAAAATTTTAATTTTCGTAGAATAAATGGGTATTTTAATTTATACGGGCTGGGTATGCTGTTAGTGGATAATTCTGAAATACCTGTAATGAATGAACATGTAGTTCTGGCACTGGAGAACGAAGTAGCGAAGAACAAATGCAAAATACTGCAGCTAACCGGATTAACTGTTATCTATCAAGTACTTATTATTAATGAGAATGTTAATTTCCGTCGTTCCTACATTTGACAACGCTGTAAGAACAACCGCATGGTAGTTGACATATCTAAGCCACCTCGGATGATGATTGTCATTGGTCGGCACCAATTTGCCTAATATATCTATTAGCAAACATTAAACTGTCTCTATTTTAATTTTTTTATGAAGTGCCTAAATAAATCAGAATTTGGCTACCTGTTTATTTTCTTTTTTATTTTTATACGTTACCATTATCTTAAATATATCAGCACTCCTTTCTCCACAGTAATACCTCTACCAAAATCCGTATCCTGTAGGTTTCATACAATAAATAAGCTTCTGGAATATTTCTCTTTCAATCCTATAGAATTTCTCAGGATCGGTTTGTAGCTGCTGAGAAACAAACAAAAGCACTGTATCAGCATTGCTTCGTAAGTATAAATGAATCCATAACCTCCTTATTTTCTTTTTCTTCCTTGTATTCGCCGCAGCAATTAACACAATATCGTCTTCTTCCAACGACATTATTAAGAATATAATTATTTAACTGAGCTCGAACTATTGCTAAGTGTGACGGGATTTGGGTGTGGCAGCACAGTATAGGGAGACCAGTAGAAACACTTGGGCCAAAATAATAAGTCGCGCGTAGCAGCTCGCGCATCCATTTCAAGCTGCAGAGACCTCAGTTTACATCCAACTCTGGGTGTGCGAACATCGGTTATCCAGAGCCGTATTAAAGCAATATTTTGAGTCTGATCGAGGAATGAGTCGCTGCGCAGCAATTAGATATTTAAACATATCATCTAAAAATAGTAATTTAAATTTCATAAAGACATATAAATACTTCTCATGAAAGTGAAGTTTAAAATATACATATTTATATTTTTCACAAATACAAATTTTTATTTTAGAGCAAAGTTCTGTGCAGTGGCTTCTAATAGAGAAGATTTATTAGAAAAGCTGCTCAGGATTAGTAACAGTTCATACAAACTATGTCAAATACATTTTGAAAATAATATGTTTTCTAACGATTCGCGCAATAGATTACGCAAAGAGTTTCCTGCACAAGACAGCTCATCTTCAAATTATGTAGATGATCATATTCCTTGTAGTCACTATAATGAGAGTAAGTTTCAAAACAAAATAATAAAAATATTTTTTTCCAAATTTACATTTTACTGTACTTTTATCTCCAATTTAACAATTTTCAAAGTTAAGTAAACATAATTTTTCGGTTCTGAAAAATACTTATCTTCTGGTTTACGTAGATCATTTAAGACAAAACAAAAATCAAAATTATTTGTCCACTAAACTTCAAACGTCAAATTTTAAATAAAAAAAAAATCAAAAGAAATGTAATTATCACTAATAACAAAAAAGTAAGTAAATAAATAAAAATGTTTTGTAGTGCAATAATATATATTTTAAACTCTTTTTTTTAAAGAGTCCAAAAAAGTAAATCGAATTTTCACATTGTATGTTAGTAGCAGTAAACGATAGTATATAATACATGTTGAATTACCCATTTCTAACTGTATAATGAATTATTACATAATGTGGATAGATATAACGTAAACTTTCATGTGTAATAAGTACGCTTTCACGCACAAATAAAAAATTCTTATTCCGGTCCTGATCACCGATTCTGTATCGGATGCGCTATCGCACTCACATTTCGAGGTCATCGCAGAAAACTGAAGGCAGTTCAAAGTGCCGACAACGGAGTGAAATTGCTGGTCTACCTATGCTGTGGTAGCAGCATGCTATGCGACTTTGATGTGAAAATACCACGGGAAGACGCATGATGCGACATGCTTCCTGCTTCCACGTAGCAAGTCGCACGTGTCATATAACTTTGGACTGAAATCACACTTAGGTTTCTCTGAACACGTGGTAAAAATTGTTGTGCTTACTCATAGTTAAACCTGTATAATACGTAGGTATTACAAAAATATTGTCTTTTCTAAGGGATCCGTGTAGTATTCTGAAAAACGTAAAAACCAATTTCTATTATTACAATTTTATGAATTCGTAAGTTGCCACTTAAAATAGCACGTAAGTGGCTGTATTTAAACAAATATACAAACCTTCCCATCTATTCGAAACCAGCAGTGGGTCGACTACATCAACAAACACCGAAATTATTATCGTGGCTGCTTTATTTAACATCTTTTAAAAATGTTTTCCAGTACTTAAAGCGAGGTTTTGTTTTCGTGAATCACGCTTAAATACTTTTAAAAATAAATCATTGTTTATACAAAGCGGTATTTTTAGTGGATTTTACTATAATAAAACCAGCTGTGCAAGAGAAGATTACCTAACCGGCACTAGCGCCGACCTTAACATATTTATTCAAAAGTAAATGTTACTGCGAAACGGAATTCTACATTTCGAAATATTTCCTAAATATACACATGATGCGAGAGGAAGCTTACTTACATCCAACAAATCGATAGTAGGGCAGATATGTATACAAATTTATAATTTTAATGCTGAAATTGGCATTTTATTTTGTAAAAGGCATGTCGCTATAAACAAAATAATTTTTTTTTAACACATACAGGATTAACTATGACTTAGTACAAATATTTTAAGAGGGGATAGGGTAAAATAAGAATTAACGGAATCACCCTTCAAAAAAATTCCAAACTTATTTATCGCCGTCACTGACCTGTCAGCCGCGAGGTTAGGTATAATCTGCCAAAGTCAAAGGTGTCAAACATAGTGACAGGTCACCGCATTGACACGCTTTGAAAGAAAAAAAAACTACAAAATGTAGATTATTATTTAATGATTTAATGAGAAATACGGTATGGTAGCACAGAGAGGCAGCACCTATCTTACTAATATTTGTTTCCAGGATTGATACTTGGAGAGATTTGAAGAATGTTTAATCATCTGTTTTCTTACTTGTTTAAATTAAAACTTGCAAAGATTTTTGTACTTCCTGTGGACCTCTCCTTCCCTCGATCGTTCTTTTTGTGTAAATCGAGGTACCTACTTGGTTTGGCGGTCTTGACCAGGTCCTATTACTTACGTCAAGAAAAAGCACAGAGGATAACAACAAAATACACGCAAATGTACACAAATACATAAAAACACTGCCACACGTTTACCGCCACGGCATAAAACAGCTGTTCGATGTGGTTCAAAAAGTATTCAGCATAATATTTTGTATACTCGGGAAACGTCTTTGACGCTGTTGCACGATAATATGCATTTGTCACACTCCCATAAATCAGCACCTTATCCGTCATCTAGGCATTTGAATACGACATGTTTGTAAATACACATAAAATACGCGAAAAATAAAATTTACGAAAAACAAGTACTGAAAAATTATTTCAAACTAATCAGACTGTAACCGTATACTTACTAGGACAACAATATAAACAGTAATCGACGATGTTTGCATAAAATAATTAGTAATACTTTAAACTATAACATCCCAAGATGTTTACAGTGTTGTGTAAAAATGACCCTTAGATTATAACTAACTTCGCGTTTCTGCATGGTTTGAAGCATGGAAAGAAGGCAACTAGCAATGCAAATATTCATAACCTAGAACTTACTATTACTTTAAATCAGCTAAGTTACTAATTTTAAACGTGTTATAGTAATTAAATAAAGTATTTTATGTCGGATATGTTAGTGGATAATTATGATGAATCTGCAAGGAATGAAAATGTAGTTTTGGCAGTGTGCAACGAAAGAAAGAAGATCCAATACAAAATACTGCAGCTAACCGGATTAGCTGTTATCTATCAGGTACTTAGACATTATTATTATTAATAAAAATGTTTATTTTCGTCGTTTCTACACTTGACAATGTTGATAAAAACGGCCGCATGATAGTTGACATATCTAGCCATGTCGGATGATGATTAATTGTCATAGGCGCCGACTTTCTGTAGGAAAAGAGGGTTTGCCCCATTTTTTAAACATCGAGCTAGAATTCCAAAATAATTTTTTTATTTTCTTTTAGACCTCCCTAAGCACGTGGTTAAAATTTTTGTACTTAGTCATAGTTAACCCTGTATTATGTTTTGCATTTAGGGTTAATTTGCCAAAAGAAGTTTAAATTGGATTTAATTTAATTCTTTAGCGTCAGCCTGTAAATGCCTTTAAATTTTAACAAAGAAGGTTTAGTTAGTTAGTTAGTTACATCATAGTCGTTTAACTACTATTTTATTACTAGTAGTTGCAGAAAAACTGTAACAAAATAGAAAAAAAGGTTCCTTTTAACTGATAACACAGCAAGTCAAGCGAACAAACCTATTTCCGGAGAGAACAGCAAATAGTTATTTATCTAACAAGTGCGGAAAGTGATCCTGCACGTGTCAGGTACAATATTTTTGCTACGATCATGAAAATTATAATCAAGCGAAACAGTTTATTTAATTATCAATTTATAACAATAACAAGTAATTATAAAGTAGCTATTTAAACTAATGGAATGAAAAACATTGAAATTAAATGTACAATTTGTAGCATTTTGTAAATTCAGTGCTGTGGTAATAGCGACTTGAGAATGTTTTTCAATCCTCAATTCACTGTTGACAAAGTATGTGCCACACGATTAGCTTGCAACTTCAGTGATGAGGAAATAACTACTAAATGCTGTTCTTCATGCTGTTACTGTTGATGTACTACTTGCTTCAGCAGGGTCCTCTTGGATGTTCTGATGAGGGATTTAACGCTTTGAGAATGCTGTGGGCTATTTTCTTTTTGTTATCCAAACAATCTTCAATGTATGACTCAGCCACCGCTGTGGAATTCCACCCACAACGCAGTTTTATGTTTTTAATATTGGACCCGGAGTTGGCTAATAATGTGGCAGAAGAGTGCTAAAAACAATGTCCTGTATAAGTTTCGGGGTTTGGGAGGCCTAAGTAACCAGCGATGTTTGATGGCATTTTCCAGAAGCTGTTGACACCCACACATTGCTTGATACATTTTCCTGCTTTATAGAATAAGAAAAATTGATCTGGACTTCAGTATATATCGACATATTGGTCGCAGTTAAAGAATTGGGTACAGTGCTAATTTATGATTTGAACACGGTCAGCATATTCAACAGACGGATTAGATGAACTAAAAAAGCGTTTGTTATATTCAATGTTGTCTTATGCGGTAAATGATTTGACGGTTATATGGTGGATTTAGATGATTAACATAATTTGTCAGATTGAGATTACATACAGTTTCAAGAGAAATAAAGAACAAAGTCGAGAACTGACGTTCCATTAATAATTTTTAGATGGTCATCTACAACGCACTTCAACATCAAGCGCCGATGACATTATTAATCAGCTTCTATTAATAATGGAACAATTAGTTGAATAATAAATGGAATATGGATCATATCAATATTTGTCTGTTTACTGGCATGGTTCAGCTAGATCTATAACATCCAAAATTCTTTGACTCTGATTATTACTGATTACGAAAAATGATGCCTTTAAGTTAATGCCAAATGAAAAAAACAATGATTTTACGTCAAAAAAGTACGTGCTTGACCAAAACTAAACAAGACGTCATCTACTATGAATTCCTTCTGAGAAATGTAACTGCTAAGGTTTGTTGATAAAAATTTTGTAGTTGGAGGACAGTATTTCTGAAATTTTCTAATTGTAGGAGGGTAGCACTTAGGCCCCATTTGACCCCTTGTATTTCCTACCGTTAAGAGATCAATTCACCTGAGCCGCTAACCAACCTAATAAAGAGAAAAAGGACGTTGCTCTGGGATATCTATCTAATGTAGGCCATAGTAGGCCATTGCTCTACCAACACTGATTGTCTTGTTGATGAGATAGTAGTGCACTCACAGAGTGTTTTTAAATCCCTGTCATTAGGCGAATATTCATCCTAGACACAGTCAGGTACTTTTTGGTTGTATCTTTAGCAAATTGATAGCTATTTGTTCCATCCTACCGTCTTCTAAATTATTTGTGGGTGTCTTGATCTTACGTAAGATATAAAATTTCTTTAAACAACACAATCTAGCACAAATCCGGCACAATTTAACACAACCGTTATTTTTTATTTTGTCAGAAAATGAGGGCCTAAGTTCACGTCTAAATATCGTTTTTTCCGGATTAGCCGGAGAACGGAGGCAGATATCAAATTTCTTTAAATGGCCAAAGGATCGAAACAACTGTAGCAGAATTCAGCAGATTAAGGAAAATTACGATTTTCACTAAGTGAGGTACTTTGAAAACACGAATTTTACGTTTTCTAGGAAAATGGCCATTATTTTTTTTTTTAATTTTTGCGACACAATGTAGCACAAATCCGACACAATTCAGTAGAACCCTAATTTCTTATTTTAACAAAAAAAGGGCGTTAAGTTCACACACAAGTATTTAGCGCCTACTGCTATACATTTTAGTTGTGTGGTTTACAGAGCATGAATATTTGCGTCAATTTTGTTTTCCGTGTATGTTGATTATCTTATGCCTTAAGGGAATATTATTCAGCCGCCTGAACGATCCAATTTCCAAGCTTAAAAGTCAATCGCACGTAGTCTCTCAATCACAATTTGCAATTGTAATGGAATTGGTTGAAGCAATAGGAGAGGTAAACATATTAGAGACCGATTAAAGTCCGAGAGGGAGCAGCTGCAAGTGTCTAAAGGTTGCAGATGCAAATCAAACACACACACAGTGCGCTAGGGTCGGTAATTGTCTTTCGAAAAGGGGTGATAAAACGGTTGTAAACTTCGCAGGTTATAAACGGACACGCTTTACGTGTACGTTGCACTAATTTACTCCAATAACTGTCCGTAATTGCGTGACAGTTTGAGTTATTGCATACAATATTTTAAAGCTGATCTGGAAAAATTATTAATTGAAAAAAACCGAATCCAAAATGTAATCAGTCAGTAAAGATATTTAGCTCAAAGTAATTTAAAATAGAAATAATTCGATTTAAAATAATAATAGGTTAAGCTTTTTTTGGCTATCGTCAATAAGTATTTGCAAAAACAGAAAATAACTAAACAAATTCTTTTCTATTACCAAAAATTATTTGGAATGTTTGCGGCTCAACAAGATGTTGAGATTTTCAAAAAATTATCGACTAAGTAGCTGGAATAGACTAATAAGTAACTAGAACTATACCACAGTTGTTAATGAACACCATTGTACTATTGTTGTTGATGACATTTCTAAATGTATAATTAAAAATAAAAACTGGTTTTGACTTGTTTTGATAGGTTATGGTTAGATGGCAAGTTTGATTTTTCCTTCAATTTCAGTGTTAATGCAGACACACTTATAGTTATAACAATAGTCATTACTAATTATTGTTCCCTGATACTAAATAACCAAATCGACAACGCCAAGATTTAATAGGAAGGTGTCCGAATTTGGAAAACTGTATTATGATTTGTCCATCTTTAGTTTTCAATAGTCCTCGAGGAAGGTCCAATATAAAATTATGTTCAGTCATGACATCAAGTCTAAGAGTGACATGGTCAGTTATATCTACTATTAGGACGTCGTGTTGGAAATTGGTTGCCACCAAGGTTATTCTAGCTTGATATATACCATTTACGTTATCATTTCCCGATTTTTTGTTTCGAAAATGTAGTTTCGTTCTGGCTTTTGTATTCAGTAATTGACGACGATATTCAGTGATACTATGGTGTGACTAGAGCCGGTATCAAGGACCATTTTACAATCCATACCGCATATACGCCCTGATACTACCAAACTCGTTCCATTACTTTGCAGACGGGTTACCTTGATCTTAACAGTTGATGGGGCTTAGTAGCACCTATCCAGCTTTCGCCTCCAAAGCTGGATGGGTGCGCCTAGTTGGCGTTTCCCTGGTTGTGACTTGTGCGTCATTCTTGCACAATTCCAATATTTAACTGATATCCGCCTATTAATTACAGTATAGTCGGTACGAACTTGTCCTCTCTGGTCCAATAAATTTCTCAAGTCCTTTATTAATCCTTCGTTGTCCATCTCGGCGTCACGCTGTTCATCTGTCCTGAATCTGAATTGTCTTGTTCTGCCTTGACTACTTCTAGAAGTCTGCCATTGTAATTTTAACTTTCTACTAGTAAGTCTACATGACAACTACACATTTTGAATAATGAACTTAAATTACCTTTACTGAAAACTGCTTACTAAACAATGTTTATAACATGCATACGAATTACTTATTATTAATCGTAAAAAGCTGCGCTAGAGTGTTTCATATCCTGTTTTAAAGTTCAAACTTATTGTGACGCATTTAAATTATGAAATCTATAAATTTATCAACAAATCCAGTACACCATGCGACTTCAATTCTAGCACTTGGGCTAAAGCGTCAGGTATATTTTTATGTCTGGCTAATCTTAATGCTTGACTAATCTCGAAATCTCGTAGGTCATCTATAAATCTGCTTACTGCTAACTGTTCTTGAAACTCACGTGCTATATCTGTCTCAAATTTACCCCGTAGAGCAACTATAAGTGATGTGGTTTGTTCTTCTTCTGACCAGTAGTATTCCAAGGCAGTTGTTTCAAATTGTTTAAGGTACTCCATGACACATTTCCTTTAAATGTTGGTGCCTTAATCATTGACAAAGCAAAACTGCTCTAAGTCTTAACGGGCGTCTTTGCGGATAACTGAGATTTCAGGTTTGAGACTTCACTTTTCAACTTTGTCATATTTTCTTCAGCCTCGACATTATCTTGTATCTCAATTCTTATTTAATTTCTTCTTCACAGTTTTCTTAAATTCATTGAGTTTAACTTTAATTGCACTAACTTCTTATTGTTTTCTTGTAAACTGGTTTTCATTTCATTTCTTAATTCTTCCTGATTAGACTGGCCTTCATTTCCTCTTGATTGTTTTTTATTTCCTGTTTTAAACTTCCATCATATTATCTTGGCTACTTTTTAAATTGTCCAACATTTGGTCTTGGCTATTCTTCATTTCATCCTGGCTGTTTTTCATTTCTTTCTTTAAGTCTTTCTTCTTGAGCCTTCTTCACATTATCTTGGCTTCTTTTCATATCTTTCATCATCTCCATTCACTGTTTGAATGTTTCCTCCATGTATGTATACTTTGCTCTTGAAACTGGCATTCACATTTCACTCAAATTCCTTCTCTGCGGAACGTCGCAATCCTGAGACCAATGTAACATCTACGCTGTTCTACTGATGGAACTACGGTTTAGCAATAAATTTTTATTTCCACCCTTCACTTCGAAGTGGTTGAAAGAAACAACCATTCCTGATGTTTTGGCCAGAACATTTCTCTACTATGGAACTGTCAATAAGACTCCACAACAGTTAAACATTAAAATAACACACGCCTCCTATATCTTTTTATTTACGATTTTCAGTTTGAAAGGGTGGTAATTGGTTTTTTTGGAAAAATTGAAAGATCAAGAAAAGTTTTTAAATTCATAGGTCCATAAAACCGTAATTTTAATTTTGATCCATAGGCATCTAGAAAAAAGTTCTGGCCAAAATATCAGGAAGGGTTGTTCCACTTCGAAGTGAAGGGTGGATATAAAAATTTATTGCTAAAACGTAGTTCTATTAGTAGAACACGTGTACTAAATGTCAAAATTATAGGTTGAGCTTTAAGTTTGAAGTTGAGTTTTGAAAAAAAAAATCAAAACCAGGGAGGGCTCAAATCGAAAAAATATAGAACCCCCTCTCCCCCCAAATTAGGCCATAGAATACCCTTCTTCAATATTTACGTGGAATTACGGGACACCCTGTATATTAATTGATTTAGTTTGATGAGTCTTAGTAACATAATTAAAGACAGAGTTTCGCTGAATTTGTATACGAAATGGTCTGTCAATGACACAGATTGTATTTGGCCAAATATATTTAAAATTTTATTTAAAGGATCGCTTACTTTGATATTTCTATGAAAAGTAAAAATTTGGTATAGATACAAAACCTGCGACCAAAGACAAAGAGCATGCTAGGATTGTACAACCCGTTGTACAGGAACGCCTATTCATCTTTCATATTTAAAATAGTAGTTGGCTTTCGAGGCGATACTGATCGTATGCTAACACATACACATGCAGTAAAATATTGCTACTGTAGCCGAGCTGTAAATGGCGTTGCTAGCGGCTCCTCTGTCACGGCCACGCAAATGATTTATTTCGAGTCGCTGGAGGGACTTATGACTAAATTATAACAGTGTGAATTTCACTATAATTACGTGTGCCGGGTTTCCAGAGTCGCCACCGACATTACTCTTGAATTGGAATAATGGACTTTTAAGAGAACTGTTAATTAAAATAATTATGGTACAACTTACTTACAAATGGAAGCCGAATCATAAAACGTTTCACTGGTTCATTTTGTGGTAACGGATGATTGATTGCTTTTCAACAGATTTGAGGTGTGTCGTACGCACAACATACAACCAGTATCTGTATTTTCTTTATCGTCAGATACATCCTATCTCTTCCTATTTACTCAAATATATTACTCAAATTAAATGAACAAAATATTGTAAAAAATAAGGCATTTACTCATTAATTTATTAATGTCTGTCATATAATACCGCTCCCTCTTCTCCACGAGTTTTCGAATGTTGTACTAACTACACAAAAACATTTTCTTATATCATCAGCAATTGTATTAGTAACACCTTTACAGATTCTAGAAGGGACAGCAGTTGTAAATAATTAATTTTCTTTTATTTTAAGCATCTTATCAATTGCATTAATTGAACATTTCTACTCGTTTAAACATTTTCGCTGATCTCCATGTAATAATAGCTCTTCGTTCGTCATTCGATTCCTCTCCACAATAATATCGTGGTGAAGCTGATATCCTGATAAAGATATTCCTTCATTAATAGATCGAAAAATCCTTTTATATTATTATATCCATAATGATGAATGTGATGTCAAAATATAAACACATTTTGGTTTTAGAATTGCCATGACTTTCCTTTCAAAGGTTTCCATTTGAATATTTGCCAGATATTTGGTTTAAGGGTACACCCACAACTGTTCTTCCAGTTTACATTAAGACTTGTCGTTGCAAAGATTTTTTTACGTACTACCTCTCGTTTCTCAAAGACCTATCTTTCCCTTGGCCATATGTAGACAAACACATAAAAACACTGCCACAGTGCCACATGTTCACTGCTAAAGCATTGTAGCAGTTGTTCATTGT
Source organism: Monochamus saltuarius (assembly GCA_025584915.1). Taxonomy (NCBI): domain Eukaryota; kingdom Metazoa; phylum Arthropoda; class Insecta; order Coleoptera; family Cerambycidae; genus Monochamus; species Monochamus saltuarius. The sequence goes on from CM046728.1 coordinate 30,810,479, forward strand.
GGTTCAAAGAGGTTTCGGCCGTTGAGTGAGAAATTATTACGCAACCTTAATGGCGAAATGCGTATACGATCTACAAGTTTAACACTCTGTATCTTGAAAACAAAAGCCCTAATAGAAAATATCTATAGGGCAAAATGTTTTTAAAGTCAGACAAGATATAAAGGCCTTCATGTTTGACGTTCCGTTATGTTACAGCGTGTTTTACAGTAGGGGTTTTTTGGGCCCGAGATTTGTCCCTCTGTCGAGAACTGTTGTTAACGACAGTCAATTTTGAGTGTTCTGTGTGATTCAATGGTTTAACAAACAAAAAAAACCTCCGTGAACAATAAGTTGTAGATAAATTGACGAATCTTAGAACCAAAGAGCTGCTGTTACCTAATATTATCTCGGGCCCAAAAGTGTATACGCATTTTTCCATAAGGTTGCGCCTCTATCTATAATTTCTCACTCAACGGTTTCGGCATAATATTTTGTCTACTCGGGAAACGTCGTTGGTATTACATTGCCACACGATAATATGAACTTGCCACATTTCCCATAAATTATATTGCGAAGACAAGTACTGAAAAATTAATTCAATCAGAAACAGAATGCGATATATTATTATTGACAGAATCTGATCATAGACTAAGGTCTATGAATCTATGATACTACAGTCAATAAACTAATGCAGTCTGCAGACCAATAGTGTAAAATGTACTTCACGCCGATACATTTTTTAACTTCTTGCGTTGCTGGGAAATTAAATTATGTTCTGGTCTGTTCTGCCTTTCTAATAAATAGCAACAATAATCGACAAAGTTTGCAAAAAATAATTAGTACTATTTTAAACTATCACATCCTGAGTTTTTAAAACCTGGTTCAATACTAATGACTAATTTTTAGTTTTAAACGTTTTACGAAAGTTTGCAAGTTGAAGTTGTAAACTCATCTCTTGCTATTATCTGGTAACACATAAATGCCAGACTAACCCACAAACGATCTCCTTTTTAGTAATCCTTTGTATTAAGTTGTACAGTTGCATGAGCTGTTTAAAATAATAAGGATGTCATTTTACGTAGTTTTAGTTTTGCTTAGTTTACGTGTGTATATGTAATAGACTAGGAATGCTGTAGCCTCTATTCCACACGAACTTCGATTACTTGATACTTTGCTCTGTCTGTTCTGTCTTGTTTGTTCAGCCATTATTTCTCACACATTTCTTATTTCTACCAGTGTTTGTGTTGCTGTCTTGCAATAAATAATTACCTATTATGAAGAAATAATGTTGGTGAATATTCTATCTGTCTTCAAGCCAGTAGGTGTCTGAAGAAAGATCCGAGTTTTTTCGCGTGTTTGTCAGTTCTTATCAGCACCAAATTTAAATTATATTACCATACATGTGACAAAGAGCAGTTGCAAAACTTTATCCATGTAACCCGTATCTGGTAGGCTCTTTAGATCAACATACGAAAAAAAGTGGCTGCTGAGTGTGTTATGTTTTTGCCTAGATGAAAATGGTGTTACTTTTGAACATAGTTGGTTCATTTATTAACGGAAGGCCTTCAATATATTACTAACAAAACGATTAATATTCAACAGCATTAGTAAACTTTACGTCACAAATAATGTTTCAGTAATAATTCTTTAGGTCCCTTAAAGACCATGTTGAATTAACATAAGCAGCCATTAGGCAATCACTATGAGCAGAGCGTCTTTGTAGCAAATGCATTACCGGTTCCTATGAAAAAATGGAAATTCTTGCGATACGAATGGATACATAACAAACAGGTTATTAGATGTAGCTGTAATTGAATTAAAGTTTTATTACGGCTGAGTGGGTTTTCCAGTTTGTATAAAATATTAAGCAGTGTATCGCGTGTTATCGTCTATTAAGTCAGGTGTAGTTGAATCGTAAGGACCGTCCATTACGCTGTTAGAAGGAATAGGGGACGATTTAGTGGTTTGCGAAGGTGGTGTTGAAAATACCATGTACAGGACGTACTATTTTAGAATTATCAGGATGTATTTTTTCCTTTATTGCCTTAGTGTGGCGCACTAGGGACATAAGTTAGATTGTAATGTTTTATTAATGATCCCATTCATGCAATTTTGGAGTCGAAAAAGTAAACAATTGGGAAAAGACGATTCATTTTAATTATTCAAGAAATAGGTAAGGAAATGAGAAAAGCTTCAAAGCCAGCACAGAAATTTTAGTTTTCACAGCAAATACATTTTCGCTGCAGAAAGTGAATTATGGTATTCGCTAATTTTACCAGAACTATTTCGAGCAATAAGGCAGTGGAGTAGAAACATATCCAAAATACAGGGTGTCCCGGAAAGCATGTCACAAACTTCAGGAGATGTTAGTGCGTTTAAAAATAATATTAGTTTTCTCTATAAACTTGGGTCCAGAAAGGCTTCGTTTTCGAGATACAGGGTGGTAAAGTTATAAAAAAAATTAAGTTTTTCTGAGCTATCTCAATGACCCAGATGATAATTTTAATAAAACTTGGTGTGGTTCATACCTGCTAGGAGGTCTTTTATTTAGTGTAATTACTGGTGCCAAACTGCTAACCAGTGGCGTGCAACAAGGGAGATGGCGGACCTTTTTTAAAACAAAACGTTAAAAAAATTTGTTAATAATTTACGTTCTACTAAATAAAAGAACAAAAATAGGTATCTTAAGTTTTTCCTCTAAAACCCACCGTTTTCGAGTTATTTGGCTTTTACATTAAATGAAATCACCTCATGCTTACCCCGAGATAGAGAGCTTAAATATTTTTTGCACCCCTATCATATTCAAAAAGTAAAGTCTACAACCTCAAGATTATCCACTTAGAATGGAATTCTGCCGACTAATGTTGGATTTTTATAGACAGGATATAGATTTTGTTTCTTCTATTTTGTTTACGGATGAGGCAACTTTTACACGAGATCACGTTCTCAATTTGCACAATATGTATGAATGGTCGAAACAAAATCCGCACTCCATAATTGAAAGTTATCATCAGAAAACTTTCTCAGTTAATGTGTGGGGTGGGATTGTAGGCAATCATATTCTGGGAATCTAATCTTTTTGAATTAATGGAAGATGTTCCCATTGGTCTACGACAGCGTCTATGGTACCTCCATGATGGGACACCTGCCCATTTTAGTCGTCAAGTACAAAGACATTTAAACCCAATCGATGGATTGGACGAGGTGACGATGCTGCTGATTTTTATTTATGAGGTCATGCCAAATCTCTTGTTTATAACAGATTAGTTAACTCAGAAGAAGAACTTCGACAACGAATAATAGAAGAATTAGATTTAATTTTATTAGAAGATTGCGAGAAGATGTATTGAGGGACGTCAGTTTGAACATTTATTATAATACAGAATATCTTATTTGCCTTCTTCCTGAATGTTATTAAATAACAATTTGTTTCTACACTAATTTTATGTATTTAATTTAACAATTTTAAAATTATCAATTAAAAATAGTTTCAATAATTATTTTACTTTAAGGCGAGATGATTTGACGAATGCGTCATTATGAATTCTTTTTGACATATTTTTCAACACCTAGGATCTCAAAAACGAATGGCATAAATCAAGAGTATGAGAAAAAAATGTAGACTATAAATTACACAGTTATAAATTACTATATTAAATAAAAGTAACGACTAAAATGTAAAGCCAAATAACTCGAAAACGGTGGATTTTACAAGAAAAACTTAAATTACCTTTTTTTTATTTAGTAGAACGTAAATTATTAACAAACTTTAAAAATCAGTGGCGTACGTTTTGTTTTAAAAAAGGTCCGCCATCTCCCTTGTTGCACGCCACTGGTTAGCAGTTTGGCACCAGTAATTACACTAAATAAAAGACCTCCTAACAGGTATAAACCACACCAAGTTTTATTAAAATTATCAACTGGGTCACTGAGATAGCTCAGAAAAACTTTATTTTTTTTATAACTTTACCACCCTGTATCTCGAAACCAAAGCTTTTCTGGTCCCAAGTTTATAGAGAAAACTAATATTATTTTTAAACGTACTATCATCCCCTGAAGTTTGTTTGTTTTCCGGGACACCCTGTATATAAAAAATATAAATTATTTCACAAAAACAGAAGTACTAAATTGAAATATGTCATATATATATTCAGCCTAGTTATGGTTAAAAAAAGAAACAGTTGGAATTTCAAATACCTTTAAAATTGCCCAACAATTTTATTTAATATCTTCCAAAATAACTACAAAATTATATGACTATAAATTTTCAATAAATCGTAGCAAAGGAATAAACAGTAGTCGATATTGGGAACTAACATACAATATACAGATTATAAAATGGAAGGGGGCACGAGAATAAAATTAAAAATAGTGGGAAATTCCATTATAGTTTTAAAGTTTAGGCAATTACATTACAATTGTTCAACTATCTATTTCCAAATTATCCAATCCAATTCCATGTTCGGCCTTATGTAGAAGTTTTTTAAAATTATGTTGGTGTAATTTCAAAGATCTGAAAAAAAAATTCTTAATTAAATGTTCTGTCTTAATTTTCCATCCACTTCGACCAACTTAACAACAATTGCAGTTATTAAGACATAACAAATAAACACTAGAACAGTCAAATTTCATATTTAGTGTGCACAAAAACATATATTTTTTTGTGGAATTTCCTGCATATTTTTAGATATTTTGTTAGAACATTTCCACCTATTATAATAGGTCTAATTTGGTGGTTCTATCTTATAGTACTACAGATATCGTAAGAATAACATTTGTTTGCCATAATTGTACGCCATATGAGTGAAGAATAAGATTGTACATTTGTTTTTCCACATCTCTTATGATATTAAAGATATACAAGATCCACCAAATCCTATAGGTATCAATATATTAAATATTCTAATCAAGCATAAAAAACTGATTTTATATCCATGTCTTTAAAATGCAAGCTTTGTTTTACTTAGGAGGCATGAACTTTGGTGGAGTTTAATTTAAAAAATGTAAACAATGGCAGCGGGATAAGGTTTTTTTTTAAATGGCAAGCACCTATTTTATTAAACTGTATGAACGCTTAGTGTTTTATGATTAATTTGGTGTGCAATACGTACGACGTTGATAGAGAAAGTTTTGGAAAAAATCGAAGAAACCAGAGTGCTTCATACGTCATGAGCATTTTGGAAACTGACAATTTTTGAAAAAATCGGCCTGACAGGTCAACTTGCTTTTTTTGAGGCATGAACTTTGATGAAGTTTAATTTTCTAAAATGCAACAAGTGGTGTCGGGAGGGATAAGGTTGTTTTTTTAAATGGCAACCACCTTTCGTATTGCATCGAATGCAAGCATATCTCTTTTTGATTTATTTGATATGCAACATGTTGGGAGTTGGTAAGGAAAATTTTGAAGAAACATTGAAAAACCTGTAAACTCAGAATTTCAACGAAATAGCTGAGTCTAGGCTCCTGACCACAATCAATTTTTGTTGATTTCAATTTTAATAAATCAAAGCTGCAAACTGCTGATCTTCTACAGCTTGACAATGGGCCTGTCGACAAACTGTCTATGCACATTCCTCATTGTTTCAGATGGTGCTTGTCTGATCTCATGAAAAATGTGTTTCTTCAGGTCTTAAATTTTTGTCCGATCTGTCACAATACACTTTACTTCTCAAGTATCCCTATAAGAAAAAGTCAACTGAGGTTAAATCAGGAGACCTTCCAAGACAAATTCCCCTCTTCTGCCAATCTAACTATGTGGAAATTGATTATTCAAATAATTTCTTACATATGACTGCGTGCACGCACTTCTACGTATTGATGGCTCTTCCAACTATTAAATTCAGTTGTCGCGTTGAAAGAAAGAAATTCTAAGTTCACCGTTTTTATAATTCTTCTTCAATATTGTCACGGAATTTGCCCCACTCACTCCCAAACCGACGACTGTGGCACCGCAAATTTCCTAAGATTACCCCGATCGCCCCTACGTCATTCTGGTAAACAAACAACATGCCGCTGTTCGAGATCGGCCTGGAAAAATCGGGAATCGCCGAGAAGCATTCCAGTCGTACTAGAAAATGGATCTAGAGATACTGGAATATACCTGGAATATTCGTTGGGTCTATAAAAGAAGAATAAACGGCCGAGTTAGTTAGTCTTGTATAAGTCTTGTATTACAGTCTGAATTAAAGTGTTTAGTTAGAGATATCAAAGTGATTTAGATAGCGATTAATTAAATAAGTGTTTAGTTGACCTGTAATTAGTAGTGTTCAGTAGTTAATAAAGAAGTAATTAATTAACGGATTGTTTTTCTGGAAGTAAAAGAAAAGACGGATTGGGAAATCCGTGACAATATTTATCCTACCAACCCTTAACATGTTGCGCACCGAATTAATTAGAAAGACTTAAGCTTACATGTGGTGCAATAAAAAAGGTAGTTGCCATAAAAACAAACAACCTTCTCCTCTCTCGTCGTCACTGGTTACATTTTTGGAAATTGAGCTTCGCAAAGTTCATGCCCCAAAAAAAAACAAAGTTGACTTGTTCGAGCGATTTTTGTAAAAATTGCAAAGTTCCGAAATGAGCATACATTTTGAGGCTCATTATACAGAGCGTAAACAAAAATGTAGGTCATTCCGTTAACTGCGTATTTTTAGTGGCAAAATCTGACGTTATCTGTTTCTTAAATCCCTATTTTTTTTTCTTAGTGAACAAGTTTACATTGATAAAAACATTTATTTGTGTAAAAATGTCTTATCTGGCTAGCCCTATATTCAGACACTCTGTGTCAAATAAGTTTACACTTTAGAGCAAGTTAGAACATTATAAATAATTGTTCCTTTGTAATTTGAAATTTAAAAATGTTATTGCATGCTCAAAAATCAAATTTATCTCAAAAAATAAAATAAAATATTCTAAACAAAATTTTACATTATGGCTTTATCAAAAATGGGGGAATAAAACTACAATTTGCAAAGTTTAACTTTAATACAGCAGGTAAGTAGGGTTAAATCGTCATATTTTGCCGCAAAAAATACGCAGTTAATGGGATGAGCTGCTTATTCGTTCCACCCTGTACAATATGTATAAAAAAAAGTCTGATAATTTTTACTTTTCTAATATCAATAATTTTTTTTAAATACTTCCAAATAATTTTCTTTTAAATGGAAAATATTTAATATTGAATATAAAAACTGTTGAATAAAAATATATATGTCTGTATTTTTCCAGTTTACCCATTTATTATTATTTTTAATAAAATTTTGTTTCTATTTTGAAGAATAAAATCAACTATTTCATAAAATGTGTTTTTCTTATTATTATTATATAAACTCATGTTACCTGTTAGGCTTTACACTAACATTAACACTAAATTCAAAATACAATACTTTTTACACTGTAATATTTAAATTGGTGAAACAACAAAAATGTTAAAGACGGCCTTAGTAGGCATATAACATAACAATTAAAATTGTAAATGATCAACGGGTGACAATATTATCCCTGAAGATAATATACGTTAAAATGGCATCGTAAAATATTACCTACTTCTTTGAAACACCTTGCAATAGCCCCCTTTATGTTCAGCCAAAAATAAGCTTGCAAATATACTCGTGGTCTTCGTTTTGTGGTCACCGCAATAATTTGTGGATATTGGCTAATTCCTTTGTCTCCATGCTACAATAACAGTCCAAAATGAGCAGCTGATGGCGATCTGTAAAAAAATAAAACTTAATTGTCGCTAACGTGAATCACTTGTTTTGCATATTGCCGGACATATTTACTACTTCTGTGAAGCAGTCGCACAAGTTTAATACTTTCATTTATTTTTTTTTTTCACTTTATTTTTATTTTAGTTTTAAAACAGATTCTTGATGGTTCCGAAATGTGTACAGAAATTGTTTTAGGATACGTGTGCCATTTCCAAAGCTCTGTAATAACTTGTGGTGAGAAGTATTTCCTCGTTATAAAGAGTGTTTTGTTTAGAAAGGATATACAGTTTTATTAAAGATTTTTCAATTCAAAATACGACTATTGAACCAAATAAATATGCAATATTCAATATTTTTCTTTTTTGCAGTGGAAAAAATATTGATGCAATTTAGTTATATATTTTGTTATTTGCTTGTTCACTAATAATAGTAAAAAAATAACTTCACAATTTTTTCAGAATTTTTATCAATTATACTTTTTTAAGACGTGTGACTTAATTGTCTCTTAAATATTTATACTCGTATTGTGGGACGTTAAACTAACCACAAGAAAATTACTACCCTCAACTGGCTCAGTTGAACTGCTAAAACTACAGTGGAGACGGGGCAGGTTCAATAATTAAAGATAATTTAACAAAAATAAAGTTTGCCACCTGTTACAACTAGCCAGTTTTTCGCTAAAATACAACTCGAATAATTACGAATCCAAGTCACTTGTCACCTCTTTGGTGTATTTGGTTGTAGTACAAATTCTTTCAATAGTTCGGTACTGTTCAACGTTAGAAGAAACATAAGTAATTACACACTCTAACAATTTGACTCATATACAGAGTCTTCATAAATCATTACAAGCCACGTGACCAGGACTGTGATTCTCGAAGATCTACTCGTATGCGAATAGATTTCTTGTCTCTCTCAATTGCCATAGTGAGGAAAAGTATATTCGCATATAAATAATTGCTCTGCGATTGATTTGAGAATCTCGGCCCTAATCACGTGGCTTGTAATCATTTTTGAAGGCACTATATGTTATGTATATATATATAGTAAGCCGAACGTAGTAACGCGAAGCAGAAGTAAGAAGACCTGAAGATGGTAAATGAGATTTTACCGAAACGTTGTCAAACAAATGGTTCTTTTGAGGACCATGCAGATTCATCGCGGAAAGGAACCCGGAGAAATTTTACAACCACATATAACACCCGCGGAAGCCTACGAACTACTACGAACTATATATATATATATATGGGGTTGTAAAATTTCTCCGGGTTCCTTTCCGCGATGAATCTGCATGGTCCTCAACAGAACCATTTGTTTGACAACGTTTCGGTAAAATCTCATTTACCATCTTCAGGTCTTCTTACTTCTGCTTCGCGTTACTACGTTCGGCTTACTGGAAGATGTTTGTCCACTTGGTGAGTTATATACTGTGCTTCCGTTCCGGTGTGTGGTTTTCTTCGCATGGCTGCGCGTCACGGGTCTTGCGTTTAACGGTGCTGTGGTTCTTGTGTTCTGCTTGGCCTACTCTCAGCGTTACGTATCACTGGTTTATTGATCTTCTTGTTTTTCAGGACAGGTTTCAAGCTGTTGGTAATCTTTGGGTATCGTCACGTGTATTAAGATTTTGAGGATGTTTTTCAATTTCGATGGCTTCTCTAATTATTCTTTTCCCTTATGCTCCATTCTTGCTAGTACCTTGGTATTATCGAAATCAATCTGGTGGCCGGTTTCTTTTACATGTTGAGCTAATGACGAGGTTTTTCATTTTTCTGGACAGCATTCCGATGTTCTTCTTTCCGGGTTTGAATTCTTCTGTTAGTTTGTCCAATGTACGTCTTCTCACAATCTCCGCAAGGAACTTCATATACCCCTTGGTCTTCTAGAGGAATGTTTGTTTTGGCTGATGGTAGCATATTGCCAATCTTCCTGTCCGTGTTGAAGATGGTTTCTATTTTATGTTTCTTTAAAACCCTGCTTATTTTGTCGGTAGTTCCCTTGACATATGGCAGGAGAGCTTTGGCTATTGGTTTATCTTCTTCCTTCTGTTCTTTGTTTCGCCTAGGTCTTAAAGCCCTCTTGATGTTGTTATCAGAGAAACCATTTTGCTGTAAGGCTAATTTAACGTTTTTAATTTCCTCTTCTTTGTGGTCGTCGTCAGAGAGTCGTTCTGACCTTGTCATTAGTGTTTTGATCACTGATTGTAGCTGCGATGGGTGGTGATGAGATTCTGCATGTAGATATCTGTTCGTGTGTGTTGGTTTCCGATATACCGTATAGCCTAGACCTCCATCTTGTTTTTCTTTATACACACATCGAGGAAAGGTAGCTGTTGGTCCTTTTCCAGTTCCATGGTGAACTTGATTTTTGGATGTCTGTTGTTCAGATGAATTAAGAATTCCTGTAATTTCTCCTCGCCATGTGTCCATATGACAAAGGTGTCATCGACATATCTCAGCCACATAGATGGTTTATATTCTGCTGCTTCTATTGCTTGTTCTTCTAATTCCTCCATGAATAGGTTGGCTAATACTGGTGACAAAGGCGATCCCATGGGTGCTCCTTCAATTTGCCTATACTTTTGGTTTTTGTAGACAAAGTAAGTGTTCTTTAGGCAATGTTTCGTCAAGTCCATTAGATCCTCTCTTACATGGTATTTTCTCTGGATCATGTCGAGTGCTTGTTCCACTGGAATGTTTGTAAATAAGGACACTACATCAAAACTTACTAGCAGATGTTCTGGATCCACTTTTACGTTTCTAATACGCTCGATGAAGTGGCTCGCGTTCTTGACGTAAGATTTCGCTTCTTCGGCATATGGTTGTAACTGTTTAGCCAGGAATCTTGCTAGATGTTGTAATGGAGATCCAATGGAACTCACGATGGGTCTCAAAGGCACTCCTTCTTTGTGGATTTTAGGTAATCCATAGAGTTTTGGGCACCTCGATGATTTCTCTCTTGGGATAAGTTGCAGTTGTTGTTCTTGTCTGATGTTCGACGCTTTAATTTTAGCTTTTGTGGTCTTCTCAAGGTATGTAGTAGGTCTGTGGAGATAGGTTCGTATGCTGGGTCGGTAAGTAAAGCCATGATCTTCCTGTCGTATTCTTGAGTATCCATTATGACGGTTGCATTTCCTTTATCAGCTGGAAGGATAAGTATCTCGGTGTTCTTTGGAGATTATGTAGGGCTTGAGTTTCTTCTCTTGTAAGATTCTTTTTTGGCGGTTTAGCTCTTCTCAGTATTTGGGACACATCCTGTCGGATAGTTTCTGCGATGTTGGTGTCCATATTCTCAATAGATTCCTCCACTCCGCATATGATGTTTTCCACTGGAATCTATGTTGGTGTTACAGCATAGTTAAAACCTTTTGACGGCACACTTTTTGAGGCTTCATCAAGGACCAATTTGGAGACATTGTAGACAATTTTATCCGTATTTAGTCCTGGCATGGTTCTCTTTTAGGAGTTGTTCTTGTTGTAGTTTTTCAAATTTCTTCTTCTGTTTGTTTCTCGTTAGTTCTGCATCGGTTTCTGCTCTAAATTCAGCGATATTGTCTAACATGGTCCATAATGTTGGGTGGAGAGTATTGTTTAGCATCAAATGGATATCGTAAAGGTCCATGTTAACTTGATTTAGTTCCCTTCTCGTATCGTGGATGGCTTCTCTGAGCAAAGCTAGGCTTGCTCTTCTTAGGATATTGTTTGTCTGGTTGTTCTTCTTGTGGAAACTTAACCTCATGCAGTTTGGTATGATGTTTTCGTCTCGGCAGCGTTCCAGGAATGTAAGATTGCACAGTAGTTTGTTTCTCTTTGATCGTAGCTTTTCAAACTTCTTGGATTTGGGTACAATATCCTCCCGTAGAGGTTTATTAGGTTAGTTCGTAGGGTTCCGCGGGTGTTATATGTGGTTGTAAAATTTCTCCGGGTTCCTTTCCGCGATGAATCTGCATGGTCCTCAAAGGACCATTTGTTTGACAACGTTTCGGTAAAATCTCATTTACCATCTTCAGGTCTTCTTACTTCTGCTTCGCGTTACTACGTTCGGCTTACTGGAAGATGTTTGTCCACTTGGTGAGTTATATACTGTGCTTCCGTTCCGGTGTGTGGTTTTCTTCGCATGGCTGCGCGTCACGGGTCTTGCGTTTAACGGTGCTGTGGGTTCTTGTGTTCTGCTTGGCCTACTCTCAGCGTTACGTATCACTGGTTTATTGATCTTCTTGTTTTTCAGGACAGGTTTCAAGCTGTTGGTAATCTTTGGGTATCGTCACGTGTATTAAGATTTTGAGGATGTTTTTCAATTTCGATGGCTTCTCTAATTATTCTTTTCCCTTATGCTCCATTCTTGCTAGTACCTTGGTATTATCGAAATCAATCTGGTGGCCGGTTTCTTTTACATGTTGAGCTAATGACGAGGTTTTTTCATTTTTCTGGACAGCATTCCGATGTTCTTCTTTCCGGGTTTGAATTCTTCTGTTAGTTTGTCCAATGTACGTCTTCTCACAATCTCCGCAAGGAACTTCATATACCCCTTGGTCTTCTAGAGGAATGTTTGTTTTGGCTGATGGTAGCATATTGCCAATCTTCCTGTCCGTGTTGAAGATGGTTTCTATTTTATGTTTCTTTAAAACCCTGCTTATTTTGTCGGTAGTTCCCTTGACATATGGCAGGAGAGCTTTGGCTATTGGTTTATCTTCTTCCTTCTGTTCTTTGTTTCGCCTAGGTCTTAAAGCCCTCTTGATGTTGTTATCAGAGAAACCATTTTGCTGTAAGGCTAATTTAACGTTTTTAATTTCCTCTTCTTTGTGGTCGTCGTCAGAGAGTCGTTCTGACCTTGTCATTAGTGTTTTGATCACTGATTGTAGCTGCGATGGGTGGTGATGAGATTCTGCATGTAGATATCTGTTCGTGTGTGTTGGTTTCCGATATACCGTATAGCCTAGACATCCATCTTGTTTTTTCTTTATACACACATCGAGGAAAGGTAGCTGTTGGAACTGCCATATGTCAAGGGAACTACCGACAAAATAAGCAGGGTTTTAAAGAAACATAAAATAGAAACCATCTTCAACACGGACAGGAAGATTGGCAATATGCTACCATCAGCCAAAACAAACATTCCTCTAGAAGACCAAGGGGTATATGAAGTTCCTTGCGGAGATTGTGAGAAGACGTACATTGGACAAACTAACAGAAGAATTCAAACCCGGAAAGAAGAACATCGGAATGCTGTCCAGAAAAATGAAAAAACCTCGTCATTAGCTCAACATGTAAAAGAAACCGGCCACCAGATTGATTTCGATAATACCAAGGTACTAGCAAGAATGGAGCATAAGGGAAAAAGAATAATTAGAGAAGCCATCGAAATTGAAAAACATCCTCAAAATCTTAATACACGTGACGATACCTAAAGATTACCAACAGCTTGGAAACCTGTCCTGAAAAACAAGAAGATCAATAAACCAGTGATACGTAACGCTGAGAGTAGGCCAAGCAGAACACAAGAACCCACAGCACCGTTAAACGCAAGACCCGTGACGCGCAGCCATGCGAAGAAAACCACACACCGGAACGGAAGCACAGTATATAACTCACCAAGTGGACAAACATCTTCCAGTAAGCCGAACGTAGTAACGCGAAGCAGAAGTAAGAAGACCTGAAGATGGTAAATGAGATTTTACCGAAACGTTGTCAAACAAATGGTCCTTTTGAGGACCATGCAGATTCATCGCGGAAAGGAACCCGGAGAAATTTTACAACCACATATAACACCCGCGGAAGCCTACGAACTAACATATATATATATATATATATATTTATCATTTGGTTTGGGGTGATTTTTTCCAATCAAAGTGTGTTTTTCTCAAAAGCATATCACTTTTTACGGATATTGAAACAACTTTTTGTTTCAAGCTTTTTTCCAAATTCTTGTATTTATAGCAATTCAAAAAATACATATCATTTATTGTGTAACTGGAAATTATCCTTTACCACGTCAGTCATCAATATAGATCAGATCGGTCCTACAAACACAGAAGGTACTGTTTTAATTTAATTCAATTCAGTGTAACCAAAAAGTTATAATTGATGTGGTAAACAAAATATTTCAGTTACACAATAAGTGGTCGGTATTTTTTAACTGTTATAAACAAAAGAAAAAGTTATTTGGGAAAAAAGCTTCAAATAGAAAGTTCTTTCGATATTCCTAAAGAAAGTGGTATGCTCCTGAAAAAAAAAAAATTGGAGCGTCATGACGCCCAGTGTCGTTTGGTTATGGTTTCGTTATCTACCTTAATTTCAAGTTCTAGTCAGCAAAAACAGACTTTGATTGGCAATGCTCGCTCATTTTGCCTCAGCCGCCTACTAGGACCCGCATTTCCCATGATAAAAATTACTCTTACGTAACTTACTAAATCAGGTATTAAATTAACAACAAGTGTTTTCGACATTTCCCCGTATATAGCTATATGTGGGTTTGCAACGCTTATGTAAATAATGGAGATAGTATTTAATATAAATAGTGAATAACAGTGTCATGTATTTACCAAGGCATATTCACCCAATACTGTAAAACAATATATTTACGTCCAGTAGCAGATCTACTAAACTACTAAAAAGCCACAGACAAGAAACGTTGCCGTAGAAACCATTGAGAGTTAATGACCTCTATCGCGAAACGGCGATAACGATATGTTGCAAACACGCAGTTCCAGGAAACAACTACTCTGCGGGCTAATAACCCAACCAGCATTGAATTATACCTGAAAAACCTCTAGCAGCAGCTAAAGTCATTCGTCAGAAACTCACCAGATATATACTGATTTCGAGCTTATTAGCTCTCATCAGTATGCCATAGGCGAGGCCAACCTACTGATAAAAGCTAATAACAACATTAGTCCTCAAATATATTCTTCTCAAATAAGAATATGTTTACTTTTAATAATCAAAGTGCATTGGTGTGTCACCAATTTGTATATGTCAAGATGACAAAGATTTTTTTGATAATAAAATAAATATAATCTTCTACTTTTCCAACACGAAAAACTATTTCTCCATGAGATCTAAAAACTAGTTGCATTTTGATATAATTTGTTTAATCCGAGTTACTTTAAAAATGTATATGTAGTCCACCTTTTATGACCCTGCAATTTTTTTGCTCCTTATTAAGAATTTCTAGATCCATTTTCATAGAAATTTTTGTGTCTATATTACATTTTCCCTTTTCAGTTTCAACTTGGCATCATAAGTTAGAAATCCTGTTAGATTAGAGCATCGGGGTAAAATTACAAAAATAGTTCACTTGTGCTACCTCCCTCACCCGTAGGGTAAACATTATAGTTATTTTCTCGATTATCTACAGTTTACCAGACTTTCAACTAATGTTGGTGGTTCTTAAGTATTGATCCATGAGAACATACTAGATCCTTTATATCAAAATATTACGCCAACATTTACATAAAATGTAGATAATAAGAAAGATAGTGAATTTCATAATTGAAATTTAATAAATTGTATTTAGGTAGGTATAACGTTTCTGAATGTATCAATGTAGACATGTTTATGTTGCTAGTATGTGCCTACATTTTTACCTGTACCGTTATCGCTTTTTATTCTAAGTCTTAAACTTATATCTTATTTTAACTAGGAAAAATATTTGTCATTAATCTTAATCCCGGTTTACACTTACTGGTTTGTTGTTAGTCTTGCATGATCTGGAAAAACTGACCAATAAGTCTGACATAAATTGTGCGTATGGAGGAAGAAGTGTTAGTGACGATAATTGCATTATGTGACTAAAAAGTAAACGGTGGTTCTGGGTGTGGTTACTGAAGAGAAGGATATTCTCCCAGGCCAACCTTTTTCGAGAATTACAGCAGGAATCGAAATATTGGCGTAATTACTTAAGAATGGACATAGACACGTGCTGTAAACTGTCATCCCTTATAACATCAGAAATAGAAAAAAAAGACACTGCCATGAAGACGGCTATCAGCCCCCACGAGAGGTTAACTGGTAGGTTAAGGTTTATAGTGACTGCCAGGAGCTACAAGGATCTTTACAATCTACTTCTTTGTACTTATTAACAAAAGCAGCGTATGTCTGATTTTTCTTGAATCAGTTGATGCAATCCTTTGATTTTACTTGCTAGGGACAAAGAAACCTTTGGTACAACTCTATAAACACCGTGAAAACGTCGTGAGACCAATGTCGTGAATCTGATACTAAGGGAGCGAAGGGTGGCATATAAGAGTGACCCATGTCCACATGTACTGACTTATCTGCCGTTTTGGTTGTACACAAAGCTTCAGCGTTTCCGTCTATTGCGAGTTTGTCAAATCTCATTCTGTTCATGCAAAATGTCCAACTTGCACTCTACATGTAACGTTTTGTTTGACGAATCTATCATTGTCACGCAAGACTGGCAACAAAAGATTACGTGTAGACCAAGCTTTAGAAATTATCCATTTCAGACAAATACATTTCGACTATAATGTTATTAGCTGCATAATTCATTTCAGGAAATTGTATCTTAATATGTGTCAATGCAACGTAGGAAAGAAAATTTCGACAAACAAAACTGTTGTGACAGTTAATAATTATTTAGAAATGTGTTGGAACAATATCCAATAAAGAAGAAAGAGAGATTTTATTACGTATTGTTAACAAAATTTTAATGGACGTGCTATGCTGTGCAACGTGAATATGATCGAAGATTTACAAACAGATCATAACCTAGTAATCAACTATTTCAAAATCGGTTGAGAAATTTAGACGAAAATGGTCCATTTCGTCCTCATTCAACAATTTAGGTCGATCAAAGTTATTTGTTCTGATCACGAAGGCCAGAGACCAGATACTAGCTCATGGATAATCTACAAACTAGTTCAAGATGATCTAAAGCCGTGGAAATTATACATCAATTTTGAAAATTTTGCGACCATATCGATTTGTATCAATGCAAAAGTCAGATGTTTGTCGATTTTCCTTCAAGATATTAGTTGAGCATTCATTCTCCAATAGAATATTGTTACGGAAGCTCACCGATGGACCCACTTCGCCGCCACAGAGCAGTTCTAAGTTCAGCTTATATTAAGCAGCCGAACGCGTGACCGAAACGTCAAAGTAAAGTCTGGCAGTTGTTAATTTGTTTGAGGTACGGTTGTCGTGTAATCAAGTAGTGAAAATAAAGTTTGTTTGTTTACGTAACGTGTTTCCACGGTAAGTCAAGGTACGTTAGAGATGAAAAGGACCCAAGAAGATATAAAGGAAGACTTAAAGGAATAAATAAAAACAGCCAGGATGAAACGAAGAATAACCAAGACGAAATGGACAATTTAAAAAAGGAAATGAAAAACAGTCAGGATGAAATGAAGACTATTCACGACGAAATGATGAAAGGTATAATGGAAGATTTGAAAAAGGAAATGAAGAACAGTCAAGACGGAGTGAAGAATAGTTTAGAAGAAATGAAAAATAATGAGGAAGAGTTGAGAAACGAAATGAAAACCAGTTTATAAAAAAACAATAAGAAGTTAGAAGAGGCAAGATAAGGTCCAGGTCGTAGAAGAATATATGAGTAAGTTACAAAGTGAAATGTCAAATCCCTATTGTCCTTGAAGTAGACTGAAAGTAGTTTTCTTCCATCGTCAAGGGTTAAGCCACCAACATTTGATAGAATGGTGTCATGAAGTACTTACCTTAAAAAATTTGAAGCAGCTGGCCAGAAGAAGAAAAAGCCACATTACTTATAGATGATCTACGTGGTATAATAGGAAAAGTGGTATCGTTATGGGTAAAAAAGTACGCTCTAGAAATTATATTGAAATAAATATCAAATGACTTCACATATCCAAAAGCATCTAGTCCTAGGCTTTGACATTCATACTTACAATAATTATTACTGTTACTAAAATGTTTTAAGTATTGATAACTTTGACATTCCATACTTTTTTTATAAATAAAGTAGCTTCATTTATAATATTGAAAAATTTAGTACTTCGTCATAGACCATTTTTTACGGACAGACCTCTATAATTTTTCCCAAAAATTATAAAACTGTATAATTATAGATCCAAATTATTGATGATATCTCAAGAACAAAAAAAAACGATCATGTGTATTACTTTCGAAAGTATCGCTAAGAAACGTAGTTACTGAAATTATTTCAAATTAGTGTATTTTTAAATGCTGTAAAAATCAAGAAAATATAATGTTGGTAGCTTGAAGATTGAAAATGCACAGCTATTAATTGAGAGGATTTTGACCTCAAGAATCCCTTTCCAGTTGCACTTTTAATAAACTATCCTGTATAATTGTAGACGGGCTTTATTATCGATGAGCTTCTATCAAATTATCCAAAAATATTTCGGCGTGGTAAAATAGACGTGTTTTCAGTTATAGACCGCGCATGATTTAAACCGGGTTGATAGTCTCTAATAGCGCATTTGATTAAAAATAAATAAGAATAAATTACAGTTTTACGGCGCCATTAATAAAGCTAAACTGTTGGTGTGAGCGGTGACCATTTAACGCAATAGCGGCAATAACATTGTAAACTGCAGATTGTAAACTGTTTTGACACTTTTTATGGAGCGTAAAATTGCGTGAATACATGATCTTTGGCGCACATTTGTTGCTCTATGGACAAATGTACACACGTGGCGCTAAAAACGCGCGCCATATTTTATAATTTCATTATGGCGTGGAAAGATTCCAATCTGCTGTTAACTGTGAAACTTTGTGCGCTTTTTGCAACGATTTAAGCCGGAGAGGACTTGGAGGTTTTCCAAAACCAACGACCCAAGTTTTTAATCTAATCATGAACTCGTTATTGGACACAGGGAGTTTGGATGTTTTTGCATTTTAGACGGGAGTATCAACGGTTGAAATTGCAAGAATATCGATGCAGTTTCAAAATTAGAGAGTACCTCTGAAGTTATAGATAATAATGATGCATTGTTGGAAACATGAATGCAATATTCAACAGTTGTTATACGGAAAGAAACCTATACCTATATCAAGATTAATACACAAGGTCGCCGTAAAATAATCAAGTTTTGGTGTACTTTAAGTACAGAAACCTCGACAAATAAAATACGTAGAACAAAAGTAATATCAAAAATAAAGTTCTTGATGTTTTGTTTATCCATTTTTACTATTTAAGTTATGTGCAAATAAAATAATAACTTTTAAAAAGCTTGTAAGGTACACATTATTTTGCTATTCTAACCCCACATTTTAATAATCAGTATTTTCGCATACTTATAAACAAAAGGGAACAATCTTATATGCAGAACTATGTAAGTTTATGTTATAACAATGTTTACATCTATAGTTGAATTAAAAGAAACGTTTTTTGAACGATTTCTGTATCTAAAAATCTGTTGCTTAGACCGCTTTCTGTCGTTATATATTTGTTTTACTTCGGTACCTCTGAATATTCGCAAGTGGCATGAGATAACCTTCCAGTTATTTGCTAAGCACTGTATTATTTAGTTCTTAAATGTCTAAAATTCTTTGTATTTATAGAAAACAGTATTTGAAGAATACGGCGCCATTAAGAATAAAAATTACTTGAAATCAAGGAAACTACTACCTAATATGAGTTTGGTTTATTTAGATAATATAAATTACTTGAGTTAACAGTTGTTATTCACAAAATAAAGTTATATTTTCCATATTTAAAGTTTTAAGTAACTTGAAAGAATTATTGCAAATATTTGAAATAGTATATTACTTAACTAATTTTTAATACAGTAAACAATAACAATGCAGTCAAAAAAAATAAAACATAACTGGTATTTCAATATCCTTGCTAGAGTACTACTGTTACTAATGCTAGAATTTCTGGGGTACTTACTACTCTATATAAGGTGGATCAGCTTATTAGCTCTGCTCAGAACGCCATAGGAGGTGAGGCAATCGACAACTTATCCGCCAAAATAAAACCTGAGTAGACGTGATGCAACATGTAACTACATCTTGTGACCACATACTGCACACACTCGTAGTAAATAATACCACAATTCTGTCTGCATGGTTTGGGAATAATCACAACAATTGTTGTATTAATATTATCTATAAATATTATTAATTTGCACTATAGCCGCATTCTAAATTATGATATTTATTACAATCATATTAATTATATTAACAATTTTAGTCCATAACTTAAGGAAGAATAACATACAGGTAGACACAATTGAATGAAGTTTAAAATTGTAAGTACAGTGTGTCCCGTTTTTCAGGTTAACACATCTGGAAATGTAAGAAGGCTGTGTAATTTTAGTAAGTCATTTAAAAATAGTACTCTGAAGGGAGGTTATATTCTACTAACCGTTTTATTGATGTGGCAAAATTCTGGCGTTGGTGGTCGTTTTTCCAGAAAGTGGTATTAGCCATTTTTTTTATCAAAAAGATAATATTACCAGGCTATTCAGCACCCATCAAAATACCCATATACCAAAATTGATCGATAAAGGTATATTGAAACTTTCGTTATGGGCTGCCAAACATCGAAGAATCGCACAACTAAAAATTATAACAAGCAGGTCAAAGATTGCCATGAAAGTGAAAGCAATGGGGCAAAGAACACATACACTACAAATTTAACACTTTAAATTGCGACGACAGTAAAAATTATTAACGTACAAAAAATGTAATGAATTATGGATACTAAAATGACAAAACTTTAATTTAAATTAAATTTTAGTTTTCTCCACCACACCGTCCAGGCGAACACGTTTATCTAATCGTCTTCTTAAATTTAAAATTA
Source organism: Monochamus saltuarius (assembly GCA_025584915.1). NCBI lineage: Eukaryota > Metazoa > Arthropoda > Insecta > Coleoptera > Cerambycidae > Monochamus > Monochamus saltuarius. The sequence goes on from CM046728.1 coordinate 30,830,935, forward strand.
CTTTGAAGAAATTCCACAGCCTTCTCACATTTCTAGAGGTGTTAACCTGAAAAACGTGACAGGCTATACTTAAATATAGATCAGATTTTTTCCGTGTATTGTTTACGTTGCGAAAAGTGTCAATTTTTATTATATAAAAGGTTATTTCATGGAGTTTAAGTTAGCAGCAGCAATTAATGTGACACATTTAAAATGAAAAATAAAAAACAAATACAATTTACATTGAAGTTCATTTTTTACATATATTCCATTGTCATTGTTGTTATAAATTGTTATCGCTCTCCTTCAGGAGATTTATCTATGTTCTTGAATAAGATTACTGATTTGTTAGATATTTTATACAAACCGAACGTAAAACTTATAGTCTGTGGAGATTTTAACCTTGACTTTTATAAGAATATACATTTTGGTGAGTTGTGCGCGGTGTTATCATGTTATAATTTGAGATCTTTAGTGAGGTGGCCAACTAGGGTTACTAATACAACATGTACAATGATAGATCATGTTTTCGTAAATTTTAATAATGATGGACTTTGCTGTGTTTTCGACAATCACATTTCTGATAACAGAACAGTTTTTCTGAAATTGGATTCCATAAACACAAATTCTGAAAAAAATTCTTTTAGGTTGAGAGGAAGTTTTAATGCAAATTATGTCTCTAGTTTTGAGACTTCTCAATGAAACCTGGGACAATTTGCATTTGATGAATGACCTTAATTACGCGTTTAAAAGCTTTTATAATATTTTTATTCATTATTTTGTAGTACATTTTCCTAAACGGAAATATTACAATAACATTAATTCTAAGAAACATTGGATAAACGACGACATAAAAAGGTCTAGTATGGAATTAAAGAATTTGACTGTCAAAAAAATTTCTAACCCTGGGTTAATTCCTATTTACAATGCATCCAAGAGAAGACATTGTAATTTAGTGAAAAATACGAAAAAAGAATTGTATCTCAATAAGATAGTTGATTCTGAGTCTAGCGCGTACTGCTTGGAAATTAGTATCTGAAAATTATAACAAAGAGAAAACTTAAACAAGTTTAACTATAAATTTAAATGGCCAAAAAGTTGACTTTTCTAATGTTGTATCCTCAGCTTTTAATGATTTCTCTATAAACGCTCCCAAGAGTCTGTGTGAAAGTGTGTCGCCTAGTGTTATACAATCTCCTACACGTAAGTATTTTATTTTTAACTCCTTTTACTGAAAGTGAACTATTGAATCTGATTAAAAATAAATTGAAAAATAAAAAGTCGTCGGGGCCCGACGATATACCCATATTTTTAATAAAACGTGTCACTCCAATTATAATAAAGCCATTTAATTTTCTAATTAATTTGTCTTTTTCAACCGGTATTTTCCCTGATTCTTTGAAAATAGGAAAGGTGAGGCCTATATTTAAGAAGGGAGATCCGTCATTAATGGGGAATTATAGACCTGTTGCAGTATGTAATACGTTCTCAAAAATTTTTGAGTATGCTTTTCTCGATCGGTTGGTAACTTTTTTGAGTAAATTTCAAATATTATCGAATAAACAACATGGTTTTCGACATAGCCGATCGATTATGACAGCTGTTCAATCATTTCATTCCGAAATAGTTAAGTGTATTGAGGCGGGCGAATGCCCTGCCGGCATTTTCTGTGATCTGAGCAGGGCATTTGACTGCGTCAATCACGATACTTTAATATCTAGACTGTACGGATATGGTGTGAGGGGTGTTGCACTGGGTTGGGTCTCTTCTTTCCTCGCTTTTCGTAAACAATACGTATCTCTTCAGGCTTTTGACAAAAACTGTATTCGAGAAATAAAATCAGATCTTGTAGAGCTTGACATGGGTGTTCCTCAAGGCTCAGTTCTTGGCCCTGTGTTATTTATACTCTATGTAAATGAATTGGAGAAGCACATAGGCGATACATTTTTTACAATGTATGCGGATGACCTCTCTTTAATTATATCAAATAAAAACGAGAAGGATTTGGTCGATAACTGTACTAATATTCTTCATAAATTGTGCGAGTGGTTCAACCAGAATCAATTGTTTTTTAATGCTTCAAAGACTCAATTTATTAGATTTCATAATTTCCAGAAAATTTGTCCCCCTTTAGAGTTAAACCTGAACGGTTCAGCTATGAAAACTAGCGAAAACACCGTTAACTTTTTGGGAATCAGAATTGATGAACACCTAAGTTGGAAACCTCACTGTCAATATATTATCGGTAAATTAAATTCTGTTAACTTTGTATTAAGAAATTTAAAACGTGTTTTTGAAATGCAGCAGCTACTTTCCGTTTACTATGCGTTGGCAGAATCGCGCATGCGTTATGGTATTTGTTTTTGGGGTGGCTCCACCCTGTGTAAGTCTGTATTTATTTCCCAAAAGCGTATTTTGCGTAATCTAGCTAATATATATGTACTACACATTCATGTCGTGATATTTTTAGACGCTTAAAAATTTTAACCGTGAGCTCTCTGTACATATTTGAAATAAGTGTTTATATCTTTAAAAACAAGCATAAGTTTATGTCGAATAAGGATTTATACATGACTAATACTAGACATAAAAATGATATTTATATACCTTTTGTTAAATACTCACTTTCGTTAAAGTCTCCAGATTCATTAGGGCTTAGAATTTATAATAATTTGCCTGATAACATCAAAATAAGCGATAACAGTCGCATTTCGACAAAATCTAAAAAAGTTTTTAATTGAAAAATGTTTTTATAATTTAACAGAATTTTTTACATTGTAAATAATTTTATTGTGTATCGCACATGTACGTGATATATGTATTATAAGTGTATGTATGCATAGTATTTGTTAATTTATTTGTTTTTAGCGTTAGTCTTAGTTTGTAGGTTTATTTGTGACAATTGCCATATATTATTTGTAATATCTTTTGGTAACATAAATGATTCTGATTCTGATTAAATAAAGTGACAACTGCTATAAGTACAACAAAGAAATATAAATTTAAATATATTTAATAATATAGCTGTCATTTTTAATATCAAGTGATATTGAGAATAATTTCTTAAAGTAAGTATGAACTCATGTTTACCAGTTTCAAAAATATATCTATTTTTTTTAAATTTGCTACTGCTATTTTTAGAATATCGTATGCTATAATATGTGAATTTTTGTTATATTTGGCAAAAGGCTTATGTATAAAGATGGCATACAAACAAAAGATCTAAGCTGTGTTGCTAATTAAAAAAAAAATGAGACTTTCTCTACTTTCTAAATTAAATTGGTCTGATATTCAGTGTTACGTAATTCTGGTCCTATATCTCGGATAACAATCTTAGATAATTAATTTTTGCTTATTAACGACAATGAAAAATCTGACGTTTTTAATGTTAACATCTTCTAATATTAAATACCAGCTTAGACAATAAATTAAAATTAAGTAAGTCCCTATTAGATTCTTATCAAACACCGTTCATTGTTGCTAAATCTAAAAATGTCCTTCAATGATAAATCCGGACACATTTGTTGCAGAATGCGGTGTTTACCATTAACGTTATTATATAACATACAACACACAGCGATGTAGCTGATAACCGGTAAATATGTTTTCCTTTATTAAATAATCTTATGTAAATCTCGCATGAGAACCAAAAGTCACGAATGCAGCGACTGTCGCGAAGTGCATTTGAAATGATTTAAAGGCTGAAACAAAAACGACTACAGTTCTTTCCCCCTGATTTTGCGAAAGTGTCCTCGTCGTCTGATTTTCATATGAGATTACTGATTTGTCACATACAAGGTGGACCAGATAAGGCAAAGCATCAGTTAGACTATTTGTGTCATTAATATTATTACACGGAGATAAATGTATTACCTCTGCAACTAACTCATAGATTTCAAGTGAAGCATATTATATTTATATATTGAGAATGATGTTTTGTTGGTTATTTTAGTACTACAGGGTGTCCGGAATGTAACTGCTTTTATTTTGCTGGATAATAAATTGTAGAAACAAAATATATTTTATATATTTATGATATTTGTAATAAAGCAAGTCATACGCAAAAATGTATTTCTGTATTTTTTTCCTGAAAAGTTAGTTTCAATTATTATGTATCGAAAAATTGTCATGAAGACGGCCCTGGACACAAAATTTTGTGAATTCTGATCTAGGTAAATAATGAAATACAAAATCAGCCAATTGCACAGGTTTTTTGTAGCAATATAGTTAATATTCTTTTAATATTACTAACCTAAATACGGCTAGAATAAAAATGTTACGGTATTCAATAATTTATTTATTTATTTACAACAAAAACCCAACAGAATGTTCATTCCATTTATAGGGTCGGAAACAACATAATAAGAAAACTAGTACATATTTTACACACTTACAATTAACACATGGCTAAAACAAAGATTTAATTTGACTAAATTTACAGTTAGAAACATCAGTATTATTTTCAATATACTGATAATTACGGTACATGCTATACAAGGGTAAGTAGTAATACATTAGTCCCGGCCATTTCCAAGATAGAACAATGATGCAGAACCAGTTGATCTGGTAGATATTTTAAAGGAACTGCCGACAGTCAATTAGACCAATTAATTATTTGTATAAAATTATTTTGCTTTGTATGTTCCTACGTTGTTGCTGCACTCAAAACGATTTAATAATATTATTATTAGCCAATTAGGGAATAGTAGTGATCTATTTTAAAGCTTAAAAATTTCAGTAAGGGCTTCAAAGTACACTAGCATATTCCAGTTTAGGTCGTACTAAAGTATTATGCAATGTCTTAAGGGTACCCAAATAACAAAAATCTTTTGAGTTGCGAATAACTAAAACTAGCATTTGTGAGGCCGATGCTGTAATACTCTGAATGTGATCTCTAAAAGAAAGATGGGCATCGAAGGTTACTCCCAGATCTTTAAATTTGTCCATGCGAATTGAGTTTCTGGTATTTGAGACAACATTGCACTTACTTATGTTGACTTGTAATTTATTTTTATTGCACCATTTTTGAATATAACTTAAATCATTCTGAAGGCATAGTTATTTATTCTATTATATATCTTCATATCGTCAGCGTAAATAAGAGATGGACAATCTGGTTAATTGTCAACATCATTAATAAATAAGATGAATAATAAGGATACAAGTACTGAACCTTAAGAAACACCTGACGAGGTTGTATAATAATTTGTTTTACATCCTATCTATTGAACAAATTAACTTCTGTCACACAGGTATGAGTGAAGAAAATCAACTACCTGAACACGAAATTCAAAGAAATACAATTTAGTGATAACGACACCATGGTCAAGACAGTCAAAATCATTGCAAAAGTCAGTATAAATAACGGCCATCTGACACATCTACTAAATTTTCAGCTAAATACTGTGACATGCACATTAAATCGGAAGTAGTTAAATATTTTGGTACGAATCCATGTTAATTAGTACAAATACTATGTTTAAGTTGAGGATAAAGAATATCATGCAATACAAATTCAGGTAATTTACTAAAATTATCAATAGTTGCAAGAGGACGATGATTATGCATCTCTGCGATTCTTGGGCATATTTTTGACATTTTTCATTTATCAGGAAATTTGGTAGTCCTAACCTAGTCGGTATTAACATTATTTTCATTTAAATAGGCGTTATTTGATTTTACATGAACTGAACTAAAGAAATTAGCAAACTCATTAGCGATATCGCCGGGCTTGTCCAAAACGATATTATTATAAATCATAGTATAAAGCGCCTGGGTTGAGGTTTTCCTACCATTAACAAAACCCCAAAAACCTCTTGAATTAAAATATAGACCTATTCACTGTCCTGTCAGCACCATGTCTGACGAAGAGGTATACACGTCCGTTGAGCAACACATTATTATAAAATTTTACGACGTACAGTTTGGAGATAAATCTCAAGTCTATAACTGGCATACCCAATTTTTAAGTCGCCGAGAATAAATGGAAAACGAGTCATGCACGTTGACCCCAGACAAGCATCAACGAGGCGAACATTCGTACGATCTCTAATCTGATTGAAGATGACTGGCGTAGAACAGTATAGGAAATTGCTGCGGGGTTGCAAAAGAGAGCTGTCGAATATTGTGCAGAAGTGTTCAATAAATTCTGATGACTTGGGTTACCGAAAAGTCTCGGCAATATGTGGTCCCCGACTCTTGATGGAAAATCAGAAAGCAAATCGCCTTACAGCTTGTGCAAACCTTCTGGTGCTCTATCGAATCGGGGGAAGTTATTTGCTAAATAACATTGTCACCTGAGATGAGATGTGGGTGCATGTGATACTCCGGGTTCAAAACAAGCAAACATGGTGTGACGATAACCTTGAGAAGCACCATCTCAAAAAACCAAAACTCGTCTTTCTGCAGAGAAAGTTCTTGCCATTGTTTTTTAGGATTGCAGACGTGTACTATGTACTGCTCATTGAATACCTTCACCAACGATACACAATAAGGCCTTTTCGCAAAAAAAAGAAGAAATATGCTTCCCCTAAGTGTGTTTTTTCTTCAAGACAATGTTCAGTCACACACAACTACTTTCATCTAAGAAACACTGGGAAAAATCCATTGACAAAGACTCGAACATCCGTTCTTTAGCTCATATTTGCCATCATGTGATTATAACATGTTTGGAACGCTCAACGAAGAACTGGGAAGATGTCGATTTGATGACGATCAAGATGTGGCAAGCATTTGTTACAATTGGTTACACAGGCCAACTTAGTTTTTCGATGACGGAATAAAAAAAGTACACTCCGTTGAGAAATATAGGTACAGTGTGCGGCAAAAGTATGGAATAAGTTTATTTAAAAATGAGGTGTCCATTTTTTGGAAAATCGTTCGGACCCGTAAATTTTTACTTTTAGTTACGTATTTTTGAAAATAGTTTGCATATATACATGTGGTAAGTATCCAGATCGTCCTATCAATCAAATCACTGTAGCAAAATTACTAAGAAATTTAGAGATTATAAACCACTAAAAAACACACCAAAATAATTAAATTAAATGTTCAAAATGCCTTCCATTGGTTTATTAACAATACCCAAGCCTATGTACAAAATCATATTGAACATTATTTAATATGTTCCCGTCAGTTTTCCTCATCTCTTACCTTATTTAGTTTTTCCAGTATTCGATGTTTCGCGGAATGTTTGCATAAACCTTGAATTTTAAATAACCCCAACAGTAATCCATGGATGTAAGATCTGGTGATCTTAGAGGTCACTGTATTGGTGTACGTCTTACAATCCAACGACCATTAAAACATTCATTTAAATAAATCTCGAACTCGACGAGCAAATGAGGTGGCTATTGTCGAAATATGGATGTCGATTTTAAGACGTCATTTTCTCGAAAACAGTTAATAATGGGTATAGGGTATGTTACATAAAAAATATTTAGAATTTCATGGCAATTTAATGAAAAATTTAAAAAGTTTAGCCATGATATCAATTTGTTTAGCCCCATACATGAAAACTGATTTAAAAAATGCGCAACAAAAAATCAAAATTGAAGGATCTGATTTATTTTCCATAAAACGAACACCTAATAAAAGTAGATATTATGTAGCAAAATAGAATATATTTAAATAATCTTTTACTGTAACAATAAATTTAATAAAATCAAATTTTACTTTACATTTGATCCATCGTCATAATATCGTAGGTTAGTTTGGTGATCGACTAGACAAGCAACCTAGTAATGACAGATAGAGTCTGGATTTTGCGAATGCATTGAAAATAGTATTTTTTAAGCAAATCACCGATTTTTTTAGTTGCCGTGAAATACGATTAAATTCATATAGAAGAAATTCTTTAAATTAATTCAGTCGATATGAACAAGAAATAAGTATATCGATAATAAAATTAACAAAATATTATTCTTACGTTAATAATTTATATATAAAAAATTAATTACTTAACAGAAGTGATAAAAATGAAGAGAAAAGTATATTTAAAAATTTTATTTAGATAAAATTATATGTGTATATCAAATTAGACAAATCATTATAATTAATTATATAAATGTTGATTTAACATAATAATAACAGATTTTTGGGGCGTTGCAAATAATTGATGAATTATGATTGTTAACCGGAAGCGTAGGCCACCCTGTACACTTTCACTGCCATTGTTCGTTAGCGATATGTTTGTGAATCCGAAATGGAATATTAACATTTTTAAGTTCGGTGTCGTTGCTTCGGCTAGGAGAAATCGAAATCTCGTTACATAAATCTAGAAACTCTTACTTTGCACTAATTTCCTTGTACTCGAACCAAATATCTTAGTTTTAAGTGTTTTCTAATATTTAACTGAGTGACGACAGCTCTTTATGTAACTGCTCCAGTTTGAAAGATTGCTTAAATGACCCCTAAACAGAGAGAGTGCGTTCTGTAATTATTATAAAAATTCTATACAGGTCGCTTGTTATTTCGACAGTTTTTTTGATTATGTTTAGAGCTACTAAAATAATAAATAAATAAAAATAGAGTTCAAGATATTCATTTGTTACGAATTGTTGCTTGAATGAGTGTCAACAGTTACTGTTCAATCAATAATTATAACAAGTATTAAAAAAAACCTGGTACAGGATAATTTTAAAATAAGCTGTGGAACTGAAACAAGAAATTTTGTAAAATTTGAATAAGTCTTGTCTTGTCTTGTCTTGTCCTGTCTTGTCTTGCAAAACAAGACGTAGAAGACGAAGAGTTTGTACTTGAAACGGTCAGTTTTAAAACAATGGACGAAATAGACAAAATAGAATCGGAGTTGAGTCTAGCCGCAGTGAATTTATTTCTGTTCAGCACAACCCTAGACCTAAACTCAATAAACCTTTATTTTAAAAATAATTTTATATGCTGGATGTCCTTAAAGTATAGAGCTACAATAGAAATGCAATATTTATGTTTTTAGCTAATGTTCAACAAGATTTATTTCTGTAACAATATTTCTTGTCTCGTAAGACTTTCTTTCTTCATATCTTGTCTTGTTTCACAATTCAAGATTTTTTGAATTATCTATTCTATTACAATAACCTCATGGAAGAACTGCTTTTCCTTTTATCGGAAATACAGGAGATAATTAAAGATTATCTTATCTCTATCCGAGGTATTTGGTAAAACAGTAACTTATTTTAGAGCATTTCAAAAGACCCAAATAAGATATTTCGTTTCCTAAAAATTTTTTTTTTTAGGAGCAGTCTCTGAATTTCATGAGTGCCATTGATTGCTTCTAATTGTACTTATACATTACATTAAATAAAAAATGTTTTTTATGTAACAATTATTACCAGATATAAAATACATTAAAGAAGGGTGCAATTTCGCATATTCATTAGTATATAGTGTGTTCCGCTTATACTTTAAAAACATTGCAAAAATAACGTTTTTGTCACTGACGTTGGATGAATTTGTTTGAAAATATTTTTTTTAAAATTATCTTGTTACCTAAATAGCTTAAAGATAAAGATGTCAAAATTTGTACACAGATAAAATTTATCTATCTACAAATTTAGTTAATATTTAATATTAACTGAAAAATATTTAAACTATTTTATTTTTAATTGCAGTGGCGTAAATACAGGTAGTTTGAAGGGTATATTTGAATAAAATAAATTCAATATCCTAACTTTCCTGCAAAACCAAAAGATACACACACATAAAAATTGAATTATACGCAATCCATGTTTTCATGTTAATATCTTTAAATTTGCTTCTACTGTTTTATATCAGCAAATAGCTTACCTTTATATATCCTGAAGACTGTACATCTTATCGATATTCAACTAATACGCTATTTTATTATATTTTTTTCAAGGTATTACAGAACATTAGGTGTTAAATATATGCGCCCCTCAAATTACTTACATCCACGCCACTGTTATTGAAATATAACAAACGTTGTTTGTAGAACATATTTCATATTTATTCGGGTACATCTTTATCTTCAACCGACCTAAAATCATTAAGAAAAACTATCTCCAAGGTAACAACTTCTTTGAAATTCTTTGAAAACCTGAAAAGATTTCTTTCGCACCTTTTTAGCTATGACTGGGATGTGTTTATCAGATATAAAGGCAAATATATCCAATATACGATAAACACCCAGTCATAACTAAAAAGGCACGAAGGAAATCTTTTTCAGTTTTCAAACAATTCTTTTCGGACAATAAAATAAATGTTCTATATATCTCTTAATCTTTCTTTTACTAAATATGTGAGTACCTAAGTATAACTCAAGGTTTTTTTTTAATTGTCCAAAACTTCTTATTTTTGAAAACTATGATGAATGTAATAATTTCTTTTTTGTCACTTTGTGCAAACATGCAGTATCAGTATCTATAGACGACGTATACTACATATATTTCAGAAGTACATCATTCCGATAGTCTGGACACTTGTAGTAATATGTGATATAGTCTCACCACAGATTAGTCCTATATATTGTAGATCCCATTTCTGACTAATGACAGCATTTATGCTATTTAATCAAGGTTTTACCATATTGATACCTGAGTAAATGATTGCCTTATTTTTTAATTTGAGATTCATAGGATAAGCTGCAGATAAGTTGATGAAGCCTTCCCGGTTAATTTGTTAACTTTTCGTTGCCATATTAGAGTTAACTCAATACTTAAGTTTAGAAGGTATAAAAATAAATATCAGCAAGTTATTTTAAAGATATTGTCACGGAATTTGCCCCACTCACTCCCAAACCGACGACTGTGGCACCGCGAATTGCCTAAGATTGCCCCGATCGCCCCTACACGATTCTGTTCAACAAACAGAATGCCGCTGATCGAGATGGGCCTGGAAAAATCGAGAATCGCCGAGAAGCATTCCAGTCGTACTAGAAAATGGATCTAGAGATACTGGAATATACCTGGAATATTCGTTGGGTCTATAAAAGAAGAATAAACGGCCGAGTTAGTTAGTCTTGTATAAGTCTTGTATAGAGTTGAATTAAAGTGTTTAGTTGGAGATATCAAAGTGATTTAGATAGCGATTAATTAAATAAGTGTTTAGTTGAGTTATAATTAGTGTTTAGTAGTGTTCAGTAGTTAATAAAGAAGTAATTAATTAACGGATTGCTTTTCTGGAAGTGAAAGAAAAGACGGATTGGGAAATCCGTGACAATTTGGTGTCGGAAGTGGATTTAACTGGAAGTTTGAGAACCTTTCTGGAACCCTGTGCGTGAGTGGGTTTAAGTGGAAGTTTGAAGAACTTTCTGGAACCCTGTGCGTGGGTGGAATAAAGACCCAAGTGTGATATATCACCGCACTCGTCTTGTCGAAAGGAAGTGAACGGTGGTATTTGCGAAGGACATTCTCGAACATTCTAGAACTTTGTACGGGAGTGAGACAAAGACCCAAGTGTGGCATATCACCGCACTCGTCGTGACTCAAGGAAGTGAACGGTGGTATTTGCGAAGGACATTCTCGAACATTCTAGAACTTTGTACGGGAGTGAGACAAAGACCCAAGTGTGGCATATCACCGCACTCGTCGTGACTCAAGGAAGTGAACGGTGGTATTTGCGAAGGACATTCTCGAACATTCTAGAACTTTGTACGGGAGTGAGACAAAGACCCAAGTGTGACATATCGCCGCACTCGTCGTGACTCAAGGAAGTGAACGGTGGTATTTCCGAAAGACATTCTCGAATATTCTAGAACTTTCTACCGAAGTGAGACAAAGACCCAAGTGTGACATATCACCGCACTCGTCGTGACTTAAGGAAGTGAACGGTGTTATTTGCGAAGGACATTATCGAACATTCTAGAACTTTATACCGGAGTGAGACAAATACCCAAGTGTGGCATATCACTGCACTCGTTTCATTGTAAGAAAGTCAACGGTGACATTTACAAACATATTCCTGGACATTCTAGAACATTTCAAATAGAGTGGATGCCTGTAACTAGAAGCCAAGTCAACATGGATGCACAACTGGCGAAACTGTTAGAAATGATGCAAACAATGCAAAACAAAATGGAAGACCAGGCGAAAACGATGCAGGAACAAGGAAGGATGATGCAAGAGAAATTAGAAGAACAGGGACAAACAATGCAAAAGAAATTTGAAGAACAAGGACATAAAATTGAAGACCAATCCCAGACAATGCAAGAAAAATTTGAAGAACAAGGGCATAAAATTGAAGATCAGACTCAAATGATGCAAGAGAAATTAGAAAAGAAATTAGAAGATCAGATGCAGATACTACAACAGGAAATGAAAGCTCAGACAAATGAAATGCAGACGAAGTTAGAAAAATTAGAAAATACAGTAGAGGAGAAACTGTTAGAACAAAGGAAAGAGGACATCTCATCAGTTCCTTGCAAGGTGATAGCAGCCCAACCTGAAGACAGATGGAGTTCAGCGGCGATTCGGGAAGACCAGCAAGCTGACTGTGACATCAAGCCGTTATTAGACTGAAAGAAGCCAACAACCGACCCTCATGGGCTGAAGTCAGTAGTAAAAGCCCAACATTAAAGAGCTATTGGGCTCAATGGAATTCCTTGGTGTTGGAAGACGGTGTCCTAAGAAGAGCATGGGAGAACAATGACGGAACGGAGGTCAAGAAACAAGTACTACTCCCGAGGTCCCGGGTCAAGGAAGTGCTGCAAGAAGTACATGGGGGTACTGGGGGTGGACATTTCGGTATCAATAGGACTCTACAGAAGGTTAGGGAGCGTTTCTACTGGTTGAGTTGTAGGACGGATGTAGAAGATTGGTGCCGAAAATGTGACATATGTGCAGCCAGCAAGGGACCGAAGACCCGTTCCAGAGGCAAAATGCGCCAGTACATCGTAGGAGCACCGTTCGAGAGGATTGCCATTGATATCGCTGGCCCATTTCCGAAAACCCAAAGTGGGAACCGATATCTGCTAGTAGCCATGGACTACTTCAGTAAATGGCCGGAAGTATACCCCTTCCCAATCAAGAGACCACAACCGTAGCAGAAGCGCTAGTCAACAACCTGTTCTGCAGATTTGGTGTGCCCATGGAACTACATTCAGATCAGGGCAGAAATTTCGAATCAGGTGTGTTCCGAAAGGTCTGCGAGCTTATGGGAATCCGGAAAACCAGGACCACCCCACTACATCCCCAGTCAGATGGTATGGTGGAACGATTCAACGCTTCACTAGAAACAAATCTGATGATGTTTGTTAACGAGAACCAAACAGACTTGGACAAGCTCATTCCACTATTCCTGTTAGCTTACCGCTCAGCTGTCCATGAAAATACTGGTAAGACTCCCGCAAGGATCATCTTTGGAAGAGAGCTTCGCCTTCCCGCAGATTTGGTATTTGGTCGTCCTGCGGAACAGCCCACAGAGCCAGACACTTATACCCATGACCTAGAACGAAGACTAGCAGCCGTACACGATCAAGTCAGATCTCGAATGCGATTAGAGAGCGATCGCATGAAGACTCGATACGACGTCCGGGCCAATACAGTCGGATTCCAACAAGGCGACCTGGTGTGGCTGTACAACCCCAAGAAAGGAAAATCGCCTAAACTACAGAACCGTTGGGAGGGCCCTATACCGTCATTAAAAGAATCAATGACGTCGTCTACCGGAAAGGACTCCCAGGAGTAAAATGAAGGTCGTCCATCGTCTGTCCCCGTATAGAGGTGTAGCCGATCGGGACGATCGGTCCTAAGGAGGGGGCAGTGTCACGGAATTTGCCCCACTCACTCCCAAACCGACGACTGTGGCACCGCGAATTGCCTAAGATTGCCCCGATCGCCCCGATCGCCCCTACACGATTCTGTTAAACAAACAGAATGCCGCTGATCGAGATGGGCCTGGAAAAATCGGGAATCGCCGAGAAGCATTCCAGTCGTACTAGAAAATGGATCTAGAGATACTGGAATATACCTGGAATATTCGTTGGGTCTATAAAAGAAGAATAAACGGCCGAGTTAGTTAGTCTTGTATTAGTCTTGTATAAGTCTTGTATAGAGTTGAATTAAAGTGTTTAGTTGGAGATATCAAAGTGATTTAGATAGCGATTAATTAAATAAGTGTTTAGTTGAGTTATAATTAGTGTTTAGTAGTGTTCAGTAGTTAATAAAGAAGTAATTAATTAACGGATTGTTTTTCTGGAAGTGAAAGAAAAGACGGATTGGGAAATCCGTGACAATATAATACCATCGCCTAGGGTGTAATTCATCAGATGAGTATATAAGAATAATAGTAAGGCCAGTACAGATCCCTAAGAGCCACAATTCACAACATCAATAATAGTAGATTAAGAAACATGCATTCCATCACTTAACAATCTTCCTGAGAAAAACTCTTCTATCTAATGAAACAGCTTCAAACGCCATGCTAATCTAGCCTCAACAAAATTCTCGCCACTATTGAAGGATGATAGGACATCAAAAGCTCAGAATGATTTAGTTTAATCATTCCGTCAAAATTAAGAACATTGGTCATAGTAGAGCTATCCTGAAGAACACCAAGTAATACCATCACGAATAATCTTGCTATCAAGCAATCATTTTTGTAAATTATATGTATATTTTCATAGTAGTTTAATTCATTATATTATTACATAAATGTACTAGTGGGACCATAGTAATGGGAAAGAATAGCAGAATTAGAATTATTCATTCGACACAATTTTTTTTCCTGAGAAAATTTTTCTATGCAATGAAATAGTAGTGGTAGTTTCAAACATTACAATAATATAGTTTTATCAAAATCCTCACTAATATTGACGTATGGACAATCAACCGACTAGAATAATGAAGTGATTTAATCTAATCATTCAGACACAATGAATAATATTGATGATAGTAGATCTAACCCATCACCATTAGGAATAACCTTGTTGCCAAACAAATCATTTTTATAACAATATTACACTTAGTTACCACAAGTAAGGCAAAGTGACAAAGTTAGTTCTATGTAATTATAGAAATCAAGGAAAAATCACATTTCTTCAAAAAAAGACATAGGAATGCTACCAGGATTGTTTAGGTAAATTGGCTTATCGTGAACTTCTCATGAGTAACTTTAATAAATTGTCAAAATTTTCTCAGTTTATTTTAAATTCGGCACTGGCAGAATACTTTGTGGTTTATTAGTATATGCATGATTCAAATTGGCTAATATAACTCCCATTTTTTATTATCCTTAAGAGATAATTAAGAGACACCCTATATAAAGAGCTATCAAAGTGACTCACATTCAACTAGCAATGTCTTACTTGCAATCACGATTAAGACATACCACGTAGCTCACCAGAAAATTAGATATGAAGTCAGATAGTGCTTAATTGTTGCCATTTATTAATGAACGTTGCTCATTTCGGTCATGGCTAGCAAACAATAATACTCCACCTAAAAATGAATGTTGAAACACATCTGTTACAATCTGTGCCATTTTAGATACACTCGATATGTAGGCATTTATAATCAGAAAAGAGAATGTAAGCGGTGTGTGCAGTAGGTACAGAGATGATAATTATGTTTAAATTTGCCGCCCACATTTTACAAGTCTGAAATTTTCCTAGTAATAATTTCTACTGCCTACTCAGTGTGCAATATGTTATTAACATTTCAAAAAGATACTGATAATTGTTTCTTTATTTTAGACAAATTTATTTATTTATTTATTGTTACTCTGCTCTACAGGTTACAAAACTCCCTTGTTTTATTGCTGCAGCAAATCAGGGCAATCAATCAGATTATTAAAAATTTTAAACAAGACAAGCACACTGTGACATTGTAATAATTCAGATTGGGGAAACCCAATAGGAAGAAATACCCCATCCATCCTAAAGTTAAGAAATTTAAGAAACTTTCTTTGGACCGCTTCAATATTTTGTATATGAAAATTATAGTAAAGAGATCAAAGAGATGCGGCATATTCGAGTTTGGATCGAACAAAACAATAATATAAGATTTTAAGCGTCGTAATTTGAACAAAATTACTACTATTTCTTACTATAAAACCGTAAGACTTATAAGCTTCAGATACAGGTTTTCAATATACAAATTGAAAGACAACTTATCATCAAATAGATCTCCGAGATCGCGGAAAGTGTTAGAACGTGATAAAACCATGTCATCAAAAGTATAGTCAAACATGATCTTCGACGATTTTAAAGTGTATGAGATTATGTAGCACTTCTGAGGATTCATAGGAAGTCTATTTAATTTGCACCAGTTTTGAGTCAAATCACCCTGAAGGCGCTCACAACTCACATCATCAAAGCTGTCGATAGTCGAAAACACTTTCAAGTCATCAGCATAAAGAAAGCAGTTAGAACTTAAACAATCAGTTATATCAGATATACTCGTAAGTGGTCTGCTTACATCCTGCTCGGCCTAAGCGGCTCGACTTACAGGAAGCGACCTACATTGCAGTAGGTACTTAACGCAGACCTCTCGCCCTCTGCAACGAGCCATTAAATCTGTAAATCTGGGTTCTTGGCTGTTCACACAGATACTGCAGGAGTAATCCCGGTAGGGTTATTAGTTCGCGGAGTAGTTGTTTCCTGCAGTATCATTTACAGTAGTTATATCATTGATAAAAATGTTGAATAGCAGTGGTCCAAGGACAGATCCTTGCGGTATTCTTGAAGTTGCTAAGTAGTCGACAGACTTACACCCTTTGAACAGAACATACTGAAGTCTGTTGGACAAATATGATCTAAATAATAATTGCAGAAAGGAATTTAAGAACCTAAATGCATTAAGTTTTGTAAGTAATATACCATGTATGTATGTCGAATGCCTTGGAAAAATCAGTGTAAATAACATCAGTTTGCAGTCGTCTGTCGATGGATTCAGATATAAATTGTGTTATTGTCATTAAGTTAGAAGTTGTAGACCTGCCTTTCATAAATTCATGCTAAAGAATTGAAATTTTATTTCTAATTTAAAAAATGTGGCTATGTAGTAGATACTCAAAGACCTTACTGAACTTGCACAAGATAGACATTGGCCGGACGTTAGTAATATCATGATTATGTCCTTTTTATAAATCGGACAGACTTTAGAGTGCTTCCAGATTTCAGGAAAGTACACGTTTTAATGCATAAGTTAATTAAAAAAAATAATAGGATATGACAATACACTAGCACAGGCCTTTATAATAAAAGCTGGCACAAAATCTGGTCCAGTAGTCATTTTAGGTTTGGTATGTTTCAACACTGTGAGAACCTCACTTTTGTCAAACTGTACAATGTGAAATGCGGGACAAACTTCAGTAGAAAAATTTTCAAATGACATATCACTATCCGCATAAACTGGTGTAAAGGATGCACTAAAGAAATTGGCAAAAGCATTAATAAATTAAAAATGTATATGGTGTATACGGGCATTTCTGAAACAAAAACGTAAAAATTGATCTTTTTTATTAAGCACTTCTAGAAAAATATTTTAGAAAAATTTTGGTTAATATATTATTGCATGTTTCTGTTTCGCAGCATATTTTGAAAAAATTTAGAAAAGTATTTTGTAATCGTCAATTATTCTGAAAAGATATAGAAAAATGTCTGACGATATTAACAGAATTTAATTTTGATACTAAACAGAGTGTAAAGTCTAAAAATAAAAAAAAATAAAAATGAAAATACATTAAACTTACTGTAAAAGCACATACAATTTTATAATGATTCAATTTTTTAGAAAGTTACACTGGAAAATATTGATGGTGAAAGTTAATTTGCCTGGAAAAAATTAATTTTGAACAATTTAAAAACTGTTAAAAGTGTTTCTTATAAATTTCGTGAGTTTACACGTTATTAATTATATTGTTTTGAGTACACTTTCTTATGATATGTATGTATCTAATGCTACAGACTATGTGTGATGCGTGATTTGCGATTTGTAAAGAATTCGTGCATAGTGTGTAGGGTTTTTATGAATAGATTTTTAACGAACAAGATCCTACACACTATTCACGAATTCCTCACAAATCATACTTCGCAAATCACGAATTTACGCATAGTCTGTAGCAAGAATCATTCAGTAATACTTTCGAAGAATTGTGGCCATGATAAGAGATATTTTTGCACAAATAAGTATTTTTCTAATCTCTAGGTAACATTTTTGTTAAACTACACTCAAACGACATTCCTTTTTACTGTAAATTTACCGACAAATGGTGCACGAGTTAGATTAATCTTGTGTTTCATTTACAAAATGAAATTAGATAAAGTCTAGAAAAAATTGGACACTGTATAATCGAATTATCTT
This sequence comes from Monochamus saltuarius, assembly GCA_025584915.1. Classification (NCBI taxonomy): domain Eukaryota; kingdom Metazoa; phylum Arthropoda; class Insecta; order Coleoptera; family Cerambycidae; genus Monochamus; species Monochamus saltuarius. The sequence goes on from CM046728.1 coordinate 30,849,171, forward strand.
TAAAACTAATAAAAACCAAAATGTTCAATAACAAACAGTGTTTCATTAAACAAAAATGAAGTTAGATGCAGCCTAGAAAAGATCGGACACCCTGTATAATCGAAAAACATTTTAAAAAGTGAAAACGTTGATTGCCGCGTTTTGTATTATTGATGATATAAAAGATATCCCAGAATCCATTTCAATTAGGATAGCTTATTTTTTATTAATTAAACTCGGATTACAATGCAATGGATTTTGTAGGTATTTATGTCATTTATATTTTACTCTTTTACGCTTTTAAGGATGCATTAGCGGTATTGAGAACCTAACAAATTTAGCACTACCAAGCATCAAAATGGCAGAAGTTCCTGTCATAGGTTCGTTCATGTCTTGAGCTGCAGTTTTACACAGCAGTAGACTGATATATTGTCAACTGTGAATCACATGACTGCGTTGAGTGAGCAATAACTGGCATGACGATCAACTGAGATCAAAGTAGACTATTTCACATAGAAAAACATATGATGATATAACCACGCCCATTTAACAATCACAGTCGAGTGTTATGCCGCTCTACTATGTCACAAAGTTTGTAATTTTTTTTTAAACTACATGTGAATTTTTAGTTTATTGATTTATTTTTTTAATGTTTCCAGTTGCTAGTTATTATAATTATCACAAATAAATAATTGCAAACAATATCTATATTACACATACTCGTATGTATGTATATTGATTGATTAGTTATGTATAAATTCTGTAACATATTGCCAAGTCATACCTGTAAACAAACTTTCTTTACCACACGCTTTCTAATAGTCGATAGAGTTACAGTGTAACTCCTACCAGGATTATTTGTGGTAAACAAAAAATTGTGTCACTGATTTGCATAGTTCTAATAAACAAATTGTGGTTAATAAATGTATCTATCATTTTTCTATGGGCATTCATTGCAGTGCTTTCAAAATTATTCAAATTAGCTGCGACAAAATACAAACTAGATCCGAAAGTATTACGCACGATGAATACGTATGTTCTTAAAATGCATTAAGTATTTATAAAAACATTGTCAGTGGTGCTCGTATAATAAATATAATGAAATTGATTGACAACTTTAGAGAAATTTGCAAAAACGCAGTGCCCTATGCAGTTAAACTTTTGAAGGAATATTGCAAACTTGTTTTATGATTATTATCCATACACATGGGCCATTGTCGGTGGGTGGTCAAGCAGTTTAAGGCGTCAATACTTACTACTACTACTTTGATATGCAGCTCAGGTTCGACTTCTGCATCCAGTAGACCGTAAATTAGCTATATTTGTGGAGAGGATTGGCACCCTCTCCGCGGGTGGATCAATGTAAGAGATTAATACCGAATGGCGTTTGACCATCCCCTTAATTAATGATATTTTCCAAGTTTCCTTCAATCCTACACTGAATGATGGTTAGGACCTACCAACGTAGTTGTTCCTGAATGCGGCCTGCTTAATAATAATATGCCACCTCCTCTCCTACATAAGTCTCCCGACTGAGGGGGTAGAGATTTTACGAGTATTATTATTGTTATAACACTCCGTGAGCAAGGAGAATTGTCTGGATAACAAAAGAAAATAGCCGTCAGCATTCTCAAAGCATCACATCCGTTATCAGAACTTCAAGAGAACCGTACTGAAGCACGTAGTACGTTAACAGTAACAGTATGTTCCGTGACTGAAGAACTGCATCTAGGAGATATTTCCTTATCACTGAAGTTACAAGTTAATCCTGTAGCACATATTTGTTAACAGTTAATTCCACGACTCAAGAACACAAATTGTACATTTAATTTCATTATTTTTCGTGTTCTATTAGTTTAAATAATTACTTGCTAATGTTATAAATTGGTAATTAAAATAAACTGTTAAGCCTGATTAGCATTGGCATTAGCATCGTAGGAAAATATTGTACTATGTGCGAAAAGTCTCTTTTTTGTACTCGATTGCTGACCAAACTCCGTTTTATGTCGTTCGGTCAACTGCAATCAGCGTGCGCATAACTTGCCGCACTTATCAGGTAATTAACTATTTCCAACTTTTGAAGTATCAATGAAATACTGTTTCATCTTATATTATTTTCCATTAGTTTTTCAACAAATATCTTGTACTTACTTTTCAACAATTTGATGTACCAAATTTTTGAACAAATATAATAGTTTCTATTTAAACAAGCTTTTTACTAATCATCATACTGTTTCAAAAAAATCCAAAGTGAATGGTTAAAAGTTTAATCATTTAAATACTGCTACTTACTTGTGCTGCTTATTTTCTGCATCTGCTATACATTTTTTTTATTTTGTATAATAGAAGTGAATGTAAGTATATAGAAGAGTACAGATTTATATGTATACAGATGTGATTTTCAGTCCTCAGTCACAAATTTTACTTCCGACAGGTTACGTTTCAAAAATCTGAAAGAGTTTTACTTTGACATCTGAGTTTCCATAACTTTAAAAAAATCTAAATCCTGTTTTTAATGATTTGTGGTGTATTGAATCCGAATATGACCTCATAATTGCTTCATCACGTCAAGTTTTCGAGATATTCTAAGCTAAAAGTACAAAAGACGCTATATTAGAAGTTATTTTACATCAAAATGTGGAAGAATTACATTTTATAGTCTTCTCCTTCAAAATAAAATTGTGTTTGCTCGAATATCATTTCCATTTTCAAGATATCGTTCACTGGAAATTAGTTTGGCATTTTATCGATATATTGGAAAATAACCAAATTGGCTGTTTTCCATAGATAAGGCATATCAGATAGGTATGTATATTATTGTTATCGATAGCGCTGGTTTCGAATCCGAGATTGCTTATTAACTCGCTTTTTCAGGATAGTTGACGGATTATTACATGCGTTCGCAGCAGTTAGGATTGTTTTCCAACAGTTCTTTTCTGGATAGTTAGCGAGTAATTTCATTTGTGCATAAGAACTGTTTTCCATCAGTCCTTTTCTGGATATAGTAGACGGTTATACCATTCGGTGGTCACAACACATAAGGATTGCTGTAACTGACGTGTATGTGTTTGAACTGCTAAATATCAACGTATGATATCTCGAAGAGGAGGAATGATATTGGAACAAGCTCACTTTAATATTAGAGGGAAAACTGGTACTTCAAGATGAAATGTTTACTTTTGTGAAGGAATTTTATCTTTTGGCAAAAATAAACTCAAATATAGCGTTTTCTGCTGTTTTAGATTAGAATATCTTGAAAACTGACGCGATAGAGTTATTTTGAGGTCAGATTTGGATTCAGATAATTGAACATAAATTAGTGTTTGTGCAATATAAAAAAGTCTAAATTCGTTTAACCTATGTTATGAATATTGTACGGAACTTTATCATCACCTGCTATCTACAATATGCGTACTCTTATACAATATCTGGATACAGCTTAATATAAAATATTAAGTTTTTGTATATATCTACTCTGTTAATTAGGTATCAAATTGCTATAAATCTAAATTAGTCAAAACTGATAAAAATATGCACTAGTGTCACAATAACAAAGGTGACATTCCAACCCGTTTCATAGGTATCTGCGAAAGCGATTCACAATTTGTAGTACTTAACGCAGCAAATGAGTACCAGCAGAGTTCTAGAACCAGTTTTATTTATTAATTTGCGATATAGCGTGGCTAATATATGGAGTGAATAATTGGACGTATGCCCGTAGTTTGTGGCATAGAACGAGCCAAAGTCGACCTTCACGGGATCCTGTCTTCGAGTCATTTAACCAACATTTTAAAACTTCTTTGTTTTGCCGTCTGTAACACTTTTTTGCGTCATCTCCCTCGCCACTGCTAAGCTTCATAGGAAAGCAGCTCAACCGCAATTTATCAAGTCAATTATTCAATACGCAGAGTCAAAGAACCATACGCTCTTGGAATGCTATACGAATTAATAAATGTTTATCGTAGATACGGAAATATATATTTGGTACAAATGTTAGCAATTAAACTTTATACTATATATCAGAATAGAGATCAAAATATTCAAACATTTATGACATCAGTCCATGATGAACTGATCGAAAAGGTAGAGTTAAACTCAAATGGTTTTTTAATTTTCAAAAATTTGTATTTATACGTAAATATAATTTTGTTTTGATACATTTTTTTATATGTCACAGTATGTTGTTTCTAATGGAAAGTCATGCAGAGAATCTAGTTATAATTGCTTAACATGAAACTGATAAATATCGATGTTTTGAACGTTCTACAAAAATCAGGAAGTAACTTTAATTTGTTTAGAACGAATATTAAAGTTATTGCTCACTTCTTTCGACATGGATAAAAGAAAATATTAATAGGTTTGTTTCTGCAGTAAATTTATAATAATTTGCAAACTCTTTCCATTACACATGCGCGATTGTGGACTATTTCCTTAACATTGAGGTTTTGCAATGTAAGAATGTTTGGTTTGGCGTTTTGATTTTTACATACCATTTAGTATACCTTACATTAAAATGTTTATATTTGTATCAAACAAAGTGCCTGTCAATCAAAAGTTAATCAAATATTAAATAAACGAAATAGAGAATTTTTGATATGATACACATATTTTTATTATGTTATAATATTTGAAACGTAATAAATTAATGTATACAAACATGTATAGTGTCACATAGCCTTTGAAGACCTACGTAAATAGTTGATAACGTAATAAATATCTCAAAAGAATGGATTTTTTAGTACAGGGTAATTCAGAAATATTAAGGAAAAAATGGAATGCTCTATAAATAAAATATGCTAATAAATACCATTTTAGACCCAATATTCAAAATCTAGAATCCTGGAAAATGGGACAAATAAGTTCTGAGATAGATTATGTACCCAAATTTTTTGCCTAATATTTCTGAATCATCCTGTATATAGTCCAACATAATATTAAAATGCATTTGGAGAAGCTTTAGTAGTACCTACTAATACTTTGAAATACTACTATACTTAATTATTAATATTTTTGGGAAAAATACGAATAGGAAAATATTCAGAATATGACTAAGAGTTAAGTTTACAAAATAATCACAGAATCCAGATTTCTAACTCTACTGCGTATACGTCGGATATGAAATTCACATATAAATATCCATTTGGTCCAACTATCAGCAGATCGTTTGCTGATAGTTTGCAACATTCTGCATGGACACCAACCGGATTTTGTTTCTACTGTTACTTTTAATAAAATTTGATATTCGTAGAAAGCGGTCAACTTCGATATCTGGAATGACAAACCCGATAGTAAAAAATAGTATATAACCTCTGTGCTTTAAATTGGAATCTCAATTAGATTATTATTTTTCTCCTCTAGGTGTACCTACTCTTCTATATTCAAGTACTAGATTTTTTTTCACCATTGCAACAATATGCTGAATTCTCAAATACATACATTCAATACCTACCTATTTATTAATATTATTGACAATACCGTGTTTTTGTTGAAAATGCAGGTAACTTCTTTCAATCGTAAATATTGCATTCCAGGAGTAACAACGGACCAACACGGATTAGCAGGTTCTTGTTCTATGTGCGATAGACGTTTTTAAGTAGTAGTTGAGTGTAGCTCGGAAAAAGAAATTTTAATTTTAGCAATGTTGTATGGAGAGGAGGAGGAGTAGGAAGAAGCCAGGAAAATGAGATTTGAGTTCACCCTATCAACAAACAGAGAAAGCTGTATAGTGAAGTTCATTCTTTATTTCCTGGAACTAGAGAGAGATCAACATTTATTTATTTAAGTATTTGCAAATGTTACTGCAGAGTAGTATCATTTGACGAAAAATTTGTAGTTTGTTTAAAGTAAGTAAATAAAGGTTGCTAATAAGTGAGTGTGCCCGACAGTTCAGCGACATATCGACAACTCAACTGGTCGAATATTTCTAACAATTTGAAATCAACCTCTGACTTTTGTGGGAACACACCTTACGTTGGACTAGCACGGCCAGGAATAAAATTTGCAGGTCACCGACCGACGTGACCTGCTGTGATGGTCGTTGCGATTGTCGGTACATGGTACTGGACTAGTGTGCGCTGCTCCAGTAAATAACGTGTTTATTCCTACAGCAGTTGGAAACGATTCAAGACTGTCAGAAGTATTAAACCAGTTAAGTTGAGAACGAGTTTTCAGCAAATTGAACGCAAGAAGTAGTTGGACGGACATTTCTGATAGTTTCAAACCGTTTCCAACTGCTGCAGGAACAAACCTATGGATACCTTCATGAGCTAGTCCTTGCTGTGGTGGTTTATGCTGGCCCGTGCAAGTATAATATGCGCAATATTTAAGACGTATAAACATCTACAGCCGGATTCATGAAACGGGCGTAGCGCTAGTCGGACTAACGAGTTTACGCCCGTGTAAAGCGCGTTAGTTGGCCTAACCAGCTCTGCGCTCATTCACGAAACATACGTTGCTAGGTAGCGAAGCATGCGTTGCTAGGTAGGCTGTTTATTTACGTCCATATTTGCGCCAAAAGTTAGACCCAGTATTGTACCTGTCTAAAATTCCCATTGTATATTTAGTATTTATATTCAAAAACTGTACTTTTCAGTGCTACGGATTAGTTAACATATCATAAAGTAAGTATTATACATAGTAGTGAATAGGAGTTTGCAACAGATGCGTAAATTTTTCGCGTAACCTCCGCTAGTCTGACTAACGTTACGCCTTGTTGATGAATCCGTATGTTAAGCTTTTGTGACATTTGTCAACGAAATTGTAAGTTAATTGTCAGATCATAGATTTAGAGTTGATGACTGATGAGACGTATTGAAATCACGGACCCGCAATAATTTAGTCCTTGATCTTCGATATAGAGACATTTTAGCACAACGTTGAGGAAATAAAAATGTGATTTAAGCAATAACAACAGGAAAAAATCAGCAGTAGTAAATAGTCAGCAATTGTAAAGAACGAGATAGATACAGAGCCTTCAATAGACCTAAGTAAGATTCGGATGAGAGAAAACTGATATTGGCCAAGACTAGATGATGCAATAGAAGTTCACAAAAGCCCAAATAATTTTGTTTGGGTGAAGAATTTGGAAAAAATTCATATGCAAAATATGGAGCTTCAAAAAGCCACATGCGAGTGATCGCGTCGGCGTCAATACCAGAGCGTCAATGACCAATATTAATTATCAATTTTAGAATTTCTAAAAAAGCTATTTGTATTTCTAAAAATCATGAAGTCTCAATTGTCGGCATGGCAATCAAACCTAAAATTGTTCAACTGCAAAATCTTATTTTAAAATTCGAACTTCAAATTTAAGTTCAAAAAGAGTAGTAATTACATGTAGGCATCTACTGCAAGGAAATTGGACTGTACCAAATTATATCTTAAGTCATTGATCAAATACTGTGTTCCTACTTTTGGGGTAAGGATTTCTTCTAAGGATAAATTGTTCTTCTGAATAGTAGGTACTAAATCTTTTTGTTATTTATGTTCAAATGTTAATATTAAGCGACATGTACATTCATATTCAGAATTTTTGTTTTAAGGTTATTATAATGTTTCTATATGCATATTTGAGTAGAAAATTTTTAGTTTAAATTATTAAACTCTTTCTTACATTTTTTATACAAATTTCTTTAATGCATTATCACATACGTAGTTGATCTACCGAAAATTAGACTCAAATTGATGGCAACGGCCATACCACGATGTAAAATACCAGTTCTCGTCCGATCACTGAAGTCAAGCATCGTCGGGCGCGGTTAGTACTTGGATGGGTGACCGCTTGGGAACACCGCGTGTCGTTGTCTTTTTTTTAAAATTATGACAAAACATCAACAATTGGAAAGAAAAAACATATTTTTCGATATTTCATTTTACAGAAAAAAAGTTGCTTCTGTATTTTTATATAACTGTGATAAGTGCTATCTGCGTATAATATTAAAATGAAATTTGAAGCTATTTAGAATTAAAATCACCGAAGCTTAATAAAAATGTTAGGTCATGCAGAGGGGCAGATATAGACTCGGATCACTATCTAGTAAGGATAGATTTGAAGATAAAAACCTATTAAAAGAAAAGGATTACAAAGGAAAAAAGACAACTAGATATGGCGACATTACAAAATGAGAGAACCCAAAAAAGTATGAAGAAGAGATAAGGAAAGGTTTGCAAGAAAACATACGGATATTGGAAGCAAATATAAATGAAGAGTGGATAAAGATCAAAAATGTCATACAAACAGCAAGTGAGAAAGTAATTCTAAAAAAAGAGTGTGCAGGGAGGAAAAGATGGTGGGATGAGGAGTGTATAAGAGAGGCGGAAAAGAGAAATAAGCTAAGAATTAAAGCACTTCAGTCACTACAAGAGGAAGATAAGGAAAAATACAGGGAACAAAGACAAAAGGCAAAGAAAGTGTTTAGACAAAAGAAGAGAGCAGAGCAGGTTAAGAAAATAGAGGAAATAGAGCAACATTACAAGAGGAAAGAAATACGTAACTTCTACAGAGAGATAAAAAGGGAAAAAAGATAAAGAAGGAAGTAATATATGTGAGAGATGAAAGTGGCAATCTAATTGGAGAGGAAACAGAAGTGAGAGAAAGATGGAGGCAATACTTTGCAGATATGTTGAATGAAGAGAGTGTAAGGGAAGAAGAGATGCACGAGGAGATGATACCGGGAAGAGAAGAGGAAGGGGAAGTAGAAGAACCTACAAAAAAGGAAATAGATATAATTATAGAAGCTTTAAAGAATAACAAAAGTCCAGGGAAAAACGGAATAACAGCAGAGAACATTAAGTACGCAGGAGAGGATTTAAGACAAAGAATATACGAAATGATACGAATGATCTGGAGAAGAGAATGTATGCCTGAAGATTGGAGAGATGCGATGATTATACCAATCTTAAAAAAGGGAGATGCAACAGACTGCAGAAACTACAGGGGTATATCATTGTTAGATATAGGGTATAAAATTATGGCAACGTTAATAAAGCAGAGAATAGAACCTATAGCAGAACTACAGATAGGGGAATATCAAGCAGGTTTTAGAAAGGGAAGGTCAACAACGGACCAAATCTTCGTGGTGAAGGAAGTTCTGACTACATTCTATGAGTATGGGATTAAAGCAATGGTTTAATGTGTGGACTTCAGGAAAGGATATGATTCGATCATTTACTAAGTAAAATTCTGGAACAATTTGGGATACCAACTAAACTGATTAGGCTATTGAAAATGACCTTAGAAAATACTAAAGCCAAAGTACGAATAAAAGGTGAATGTTCGGAAGGCTTTACTATTGATACAGGACTGAGACAAGGAGACCCACTCTCAACGCTTCTTTTAATTTAGTACTAGAAAAGGTCATAAGAGATAGTGAGTTGAACAGAGAAGGACACATATTGTTTAAAAGTCACCAAATAGTAAGTTATGCAGATGACGTGGCCATTATTGCTAGAGATAGTAGGGAATTAGAAGAAGTAACGAGAAAACTTGTGGAGGAAGCAAGTAAAGTGGGATTGCAGATAAATCAAGAGAAAAGTAAGCTTCTGAGAATAGGAGAACAAAAAAAGGATACAAATTTTAAATTGAGAACAGAGCATGGAGAGATGGAGTTTGAAGAAGTTCAAGAATATGTATATTTGGGGGCGCTAATAACAGCTAACTGTGATGAGGAACAAGAAATAAATAGGAGAATAATAAAAGCAAACAGAAGTTCGGCAGCAGTCAACCACTTATTGAAATCAAAAAAATTGTCCAGTGGAGTCAAATTTACAATGTATAAAACAATTTTGAGGCCGACAGCGCCATATGGCAGTGAAACCTGGTTGCTCTTTTCAAGAGAAAACCTATTAAGGTGGGAAAGGAAGATCTTAAGAAGAATTCTAGGTGGTAAGCGGACAGAGGAAGGCTATGTAAGGAGAAATAATGAGGAAATATATGGAATGTACCAGGCACCAACAATAGACGAATTTGTAAAAGCCAGGAGAGTGCAGTGGCTAGGGCATCTAGAACGTATGGAGGATGAAAGGGCAGTTAAGAAAATAGTAGGGAGTAAACCTAACTACAAGAAAAATAGAGGTAGACCGAGGAAGCGATGGAGAGAGGCAGTGGCAATAGATCTAAGGGAGAAAAATGTAACGGATTGGAAAAGAAAGGCGAAGGACAGAATGGAGTGGAGGAGAATAACACAGCTCTGGGCCTAAAAGGCCTGTAAACAGCTTTATATATATATATGCATATTTGAGTAGAAAATTTTTAGTTTAGATTACTAAATTCTTGCTTATATTTTGTATACAAATTTCTTTAATGCATTATCACATACGTAGTTCATCTACAGAAAATTAAATACAATTTATAGGCAACGGCCATACCACGATGTAAAATACCAGTTCTCGTCCGATCACTGAAGTCAAGCATCGTCGGGCGCGGTTAGTACTTGGATGGGTGACCGCTTGGGAACACCGCGTGTCGTTGTCATTTTTTTTAAATTATGACAAAACATCAACAATTGGAAAGAAAAAACATATTTTTCGATATTTCATTTTACAGAAAAAAAGTTGCTTCTGTATTTTTATATAACTGTGATAAGTGCTATCTGCGTATAATATTAAAATGAAATTTGAAGCTATTTAGAATTAAAATCACCGCGTGTCGTCATTTTTTCTTAAATTATGACAAAACATCAACAATTGGGAAGAAAAAACATATTTTTCGATATTTCAGTTTACAGAAAAAAAGTTGGTTTTGTATTTTTATATAACTGTGAGATAAGTGCCTTTTGCGTATAATATTAAAATGAAACTTGAAGCTATTTAGAATTAAAATGTATGCATATGTACAAAATTTAATGACAATCGGTTATGACTAGTTATTACATAAAAAAATATGAAAGCAAGACGATTGCCGTGGTATGTAAATTTTAATTGTTGATAAGTTTTTTTGTTAACATTTTTCGATAGAATATACAGAAAATGTTTTTTTTATTCTTGACAAAGCTTTCTCAATTTTTCAAAATTAAAAATGTTACAAATTACTTTCTTAATGAATATGTTCCTTCCTCAAATTATCAAAGGTAAATGTTAGTGTTATTTTTGAATCGTTGAATTATTTCCAGATTCAGTTATAGTGCACTACAATAATTATTTACTATCTATGCTAAATTAACTATGAATACATCTACTGTAACTGTAATAATGAGTGATGTTAGTTATGTCTGCTGTTAAAAGCGTTTCTTTAAATTTTCAGACGATAAACAGGAATCGTAGTGTTGACAATAATTGATAACAAGCAGAAGCAATCGAATTTCACATCTTTAAAATTTAAATACCGCTTTAGGTTTTCTTCTTCCAAGCATTATCGAACCTTTAGGAATTGTTTTACAAGAAATTGTTAATCTTGTTTGCTTTTTTGTTTTTCTACTGCAAGATTATTAATAGTTATTTATCAACAGTCATTCTCTAATTGACGTTTTTTCCCTCTTCTCAGAATAGTATTATCAAAGACACAAACTTGTACATTTGTCAGTAGCAAAAGAGAGAGCAACGCCATACCTGGTACAATGTCATTACATGACAGTTTTGCTTCTATCGGTAGCAAAATTGCTAATCTGTTTGCTAAACACTTTGCTTTAACTTAGACCAACCAACCTTTAAACTTATACATGCCTTCCCTATCCAAGCTAAGGTCAACGGTACCTCCTATCTTATTCCAATTTCTAGTATTTACGAAAAACTCTCAAAACTAAATACCATTAAGAACCCTGATTCTGACGGTATTCTATCGTTATTCCTCAAGAGCATTAGCTACATTCTTTCCCGCCCTCTCTTCTACATTTTCAATAGATCCCTCTATACTAGCGAATTTATCTCATGTGTAATCCCTATATACAAATCAGATAATAAATCTGATATTAGAAACTATCGTTGTACATAATATATCAATTCACAGGTTGATTCCTAAATTATTTTAAACTGATTATCTCAATTGCGATTGCTCCAGCATCATAACGCCTAATCAATTTGGGTTCTCAACAGGCCGGTCGACTGAGCTGAACCTTGTTGCGTTTTTGGATCGATTGTCGGAAAGAGGTTTACAAGTTGACATAGTTTATATGAATATTTCCAAGGCCTTCGATAAAGTGAACCATCAACTCCTACTACTTAAACTTTTATGGTATTAATGACCTTGTATTGAAATGGATTAGTAGTTATCTGACGAGTGGAGAGCAATATGGCAGTGTTAATCATTCTTATTTACACACTTTTCGATGGCGTCAGGTGTCCCCCAGGCATCTCATCTAAGACCTCTCCTGCTCAATCTCTTCATTAACGATAATGTGAACTGCTTCTCAGTTAATGATGCTTTTCGCAGATGATCAGAAATATTACAAATTTATTGGCAAAGATAATGATGCCTTGCAATTGCAGACTGATTTAGACAGTATTTCTAATTGGTGTTCTCTGATCGACATGAACTTGAATGCTTCTAAATGTCACATCATGTGATTCCACTACTCTCATAACCCACCCATTTTTAACTGTAGTCTAAATGGTGATCTTGGTGTTACTCTTGGTTTAATTAAGTATATTGATTGGCAGTTGAATACTAGAAAGTCTTGGAATCGATTCTATGAATTGCTTTTGTTTATTTATCAACAAGAGTGAAAAAACATGCAAAATCGACAAAAAAATAAGTGAAAATTCTGAGAATTTCTTCATTCGGGCTGAAATCTAGCAAAAAGCCCAAGAAGCAAGGTTACGTCTGTTACCAGTGAAAAGTAAAAGTGTGTACGAGAAAGAATTAGCGGAATTCAATAACTGGCGAAAAAAGGCGGCATAGGAGAAGAGGCAGTAACAGAAGATATGCTACTATCCTACTCTTTCAATGTGGAGAAACGGTTTGCTGCCTCTTCGATGGGGACAAAATATTCTATCCTAAAATCAATGATAAAAGTGCATAAAGTTATTGATACTTCAAAATATGGTAAACTTACTTTATATTTGAAAGAAGAATCAAGAAATTATAACCCAAAGAAAGCACTGAAGAGACACCAAATCGAAAAATTTTTGAAAAAAAGGTAGAAAATATGCAATTTTGATATTTCAGTTTATTCATTGATCGTTTTATTTTGACTCCTTACAGGTTGTAACGATCATAGGAGTCGCAGGTGCTTGTTGATGCAATGAACTAACCTTTTTGGATATCACCCATGTGCAAGACAAAGGCAGTTACCAATACGTACTCATTTCGGATACGTAAACAAATATTTCAAGAAGTGTCACGATCATGGAAGAAGCTTTTTCATTAAACGCTGTAGAAATGTATCGAAATTACATCAATCTACGACCTAAAAATGCCGGTGGGAGGTTTTTCTTGCGATATGTGTGATACGTTTTCAAAATTGACTGCATTTCTTGTTCTCCCTGATCCAGAAAGTTTTACCGAACATGTAATGGGGCGTTCTTCGGTAACATTACTGACCAATGCTGGGGGTGATATTACCACTGTGAAACTCAGAAACTCCTTATCGAGTGAATTTAAATAATCTCGGTCAAAATGACATGATCGCTCCTAAATAATGTTAATGTTAATAATAATAATCGTAATTGAAATGCTATCAAACTGAAGCGTGGCATTATGAATTCTAATCCACCAGTGTGTTAAAAGGTATTTAATCCACGGAGAACAGATGTATTAACTCTGAATATAGTAGTCGTGGATAATAATTATTATTATGTTCTCATCGGAGCAGCTTTTATTTTTTCTTTTCATCCCAACTTCTTGTCGCTAAATGAAATTTATTCCTCGCTACACACGAACTTATTTTAGCGGCAGAAAATGTATAGCGTATTAATAATTTGTGAGTCACTATCATCCCAAACTGTGAGTTTTATATATTTATATTTATATTTTTTGATATACTGCAAACAATGCATGTATTATGTTCTATCTTACTGAGGACTAACGGCTGGCCTATCCGCCAAGCTATACGTGTGTGATACGAATATCAACGGTGGCACACAGGGGCAAAAAACTCCCGGCTAGCGAGCATCGCGCGAGCTTTCGTACTTTTTTTGGTCTGTTTAGCGATCGACTAAGGTTCAGCTTTTATTGTTTGATTGCGCTGTTATTTTGTTAAAAGCCGCACGAAGCCGGTCGGCTCTGTAAAAAGATACCAACCGACGGCCGAACCGCCGCCAGCGGATATTAGCGGACTGGTTGCCTCTCCCGATTTTTGTCTTTTTGAGTCAGTTCGTTCGATCAATACCCTCGCAGAATGGTGCTTTATGTGACCATATTCCTATTTCTATGTAAAAATATGAGCAATAAATGCATACAGGTTGCTATTAATAAGGTAGTGCATCTCTGGGGAAGTGGTAAACCTTGTAAAATTAATACAATATGAATATATACACAGGGTGAATCAGATCATATCTAAAAAATTTCGAAATAGATACGTCATGAAAAATAGAATCAATATCGTAAAAAAAATTATAAATCATTATAGTTTCCGAAAAAAAAATTATTGAAGTTCTAATAGTTTTAACCTTTACATCACTGAGCTACTGTATCTAGCCAGGCGATTTCAAATAACCGAATACTTATCGTATTAACTGTTTTGTGATGCAAGTATTTACATTAGTTTTTCAAATATCAAAAATGGCTTAGGTGTAGCAACTGGCAGTTGATGGGTATCGTTTTAGTTTATGGTGAAGTGAAAATGCTTTAGCAGAACGATTTCCCGGTAAATATGTGCCAAATGCAGCTACTTTTACAACGGTGTGCAGTGAGTGCAAGTGTAGTGCAAACGCAGGTGTGACGCGGGAAATTTGCAACCGAATCGTGGAAGAGATGGAGGTCCAGGGCGTCCACGGCGTATTGCAGCAGTGTAGCGTATCATACACGAGGCTCAATTATATCTGTACCATGTACATGTCCAAGCATTAATACTAGAGGATTGCTGCATAGGTGTTGTAAATATATATTTATTTCTGCCATTGAGGATTTCTTTGAATTTTTTGTTCAGTTGCCGATTATACGCCTTATTAGGATTTACAGTGGATCAGTTTCCAGTGCCGTGCGGAAACGTATTTTTAAATCATTTTTGAACTGCTCTTTTCGATTTTATTTTTACAAAATTGTATTTGCAAGAGTCCCCTACCTTGATAAATTTTTTACATACATATAATATTCTTCACATCATGAAATGAGAGTTAACCAAATTATGTGTAAAAAAAAATATTTTGAACACTTTTAATCTTTCATACAACGAGTCAAATATAATAGGTGGGTTTGGACGTACGAGCAAAAATTAATTTTTATTGTAAAATGAAAACTTATGTATTCATACAACATATTTTGTAAACGATTTTTTTAAAACAAAAATAATATGTATCGGCTGTAATTACCAAACTAAAGTTCTTCCTGTAAAGAGATCTACAAAACAGTTTCTAATTGGTCTGACGTCACAAGCCTACTACAAGTTCTCCCCGACTCGGTAACCGCGCTTATTTGCCAAAGCGGGAAGGAAGCAGGAATAAATATAATTAACTAACTGTTAATTTAGCTTGTTGTTTACTGTTTAAGAAAGGTATTTTAAGCTAATATATATCAAATCTCCTACAATTCCTATCAATGAAGTCATATGTATGTTCTCTGAAACCAAACATCTAGGTATGCTAATGAACAATTCCACAGACAAAGCTCTATTCAATAATTATCTAAAGAAATTAATCTATCTAAATTTACTAACCTGGTTTAATGGAAACACTCTATATATATATTAACCTCTGGAGCGGGAAATCGAAATTCAACCACAATAGATGAGATCTGACCTATTTCTGCATTTTTAGGATTGCTTCATCAGGTGGCCTTCTTTAAGTTGAGTCAAATATCTAACTATAAAAATTGTTATACCAATAAATTAAAATTATTTGAAATTAGATGTCGACAATGTCAAACTGATTACACTAATCTGTCAATGAATTTAAACATCACAACGATCTACTAAAATAAATAAAAAAATTACTCTTCATGTAAGTATACCTAGTTTTTTCATATATTTTTAGGTATATACAATATTGTGTGAAACTAACTACTCTGTATTGTGTGGTACATTTTCCAGCTAGATATCGCAAGAAAAATCTCCCACCGGCATTTTTAGGTCGCAGATTGATGTATTTTGAGCCGTAACCAAAATAGAGGTGACGAGTTAGTAAGAAATTAAACAAAAAAGGTTCCATATACTCGGGTTAACTTGACTTGGTTCATCAAAATTCAGGTTTGTTACTCAAAATAGGTGCATGGGTAAATATAAGTGTGTTTGTGTTATTTACCAGATCGATTCTTATGGTTAAGGAATTGTATCTATAATACTTATTAACATAACGCTTCATTTAGACATCATTGTCTAACCGAACTACGGTTATAGTGAATGCACGCTTTGACGATCCAGCCACTCAGAACTCACCTGAATATAAACTACGGTTAAAGTAAATTTTTGTTCTAGCCTTATGATCTATGATTGTCAGAACACTACTTTATAATGGTCCACTCTATAAACTTACTGCACTGTAACATTCTCTAGGACAGTATTTGTTTGGTTGATTTCAGATGGAACAATAAATGTAGCTGGGTATTATGAAACCATTTGATAATTGGAAAAGAAGAAGAGGAAATAAACGCCGAAAGCTAACCAAGAACTTATATTTAACGATCTTTTTGTACAAGAACTCTTGTCCTATGTTGCTGTGAAGACTCAAATAGGAGGTTACGGATTTCCAGTGAATTAAAAATTTCAACTTCTAAGCAACTAAATTCACTTTGAATATGTGTCTGTATAACTAGGTGGTATAATTTGCACAATGTGCAACAGTACAATGAGGTAACTGATAATTTTATGATCATGTGGGATATACATTAAATAACTCTACTTTAATATTTTGTAGATATTCTTATATATTTCATATAATAAAATCTTTTTAGCAAGCTTTTGATAAATACACACAAAAATCATTAGTTCTCACCACCATTTTATTTTGTTCAGTACAATCAAATGTCTAAGTACAAGTTTCATCAAATTGAATTTAGCTTTATCTTTAAAGACTGATCTACCCATTTTCACAATTCAAACATACAACGTTGAGATTAAAAATTGCTGAAACATGTTATTGGTATAGAAATTGCAATATTTCCAATTTTTAGCCATAACATTGCCGAATTTTTTTAAATAGAACTATCTATATAATAATATGTAAATAATGTACATACTTTTCTGTCATTTCAGTCGTTAAATGGAGGAATTGAACAAAAATTATGATTTTGTACTAGTACCTACTACGTATTAACTTAGTACAGCAATTTTCAGAGTGGCTCCCCATTAACCATTGCACAATTCCTAAATTAGTCAAATTCATTTACATATTTATATTTTGAATAGGGTCTGACGTTATATTTAGAATTTCTTCTCGATTACGAACATACACTATGGTTTTGAGATAACCATACAAAAAATATCTAGTGGGGTTATGTCAGGGGAACGTAGTACTCATTTAAGCGGCCCTCTTCTGTATTGTGGTTCGACTAATTCTGATCTGGATACTTATGGTGAAATAAGTCACATACCTCCTGTTAACTACAGATTTTATCACCGCGTCGTAATTAAAATTTCGACGAGACGTATCGAAAGGCGGCTGTTATCTGAGGAGCGACTGCAGCATTAACAGCCATAAAACCCACAACAGGAACCAAAATCAAAACATGTGTAAGCCCAAAAGTACTGAGGCGGGCTTGCCCTCACAGAGCCTAGCCCGAGAACAATAAGAACAGGCCAAATATTCTCAGTTAAAGCTACAAATGTGCACTTTAATGCTGTTACTGGTAGCGACCAATTACCTAGGTCACGGCATAACCCAAAGAATCGTTATAGATCAAATAACAGCACTGGCCTTGAGAGCTTCAGGACCACTGTTGGTTTTATATATTTATGTAATAAAAAAATGTCTTAAAGTGATCATTTAGAACTTTCGATAATTAAATAGGCGTACATTATATTGATACATTGAAACCATTTGATATAACACGTTATAGTAATGTAAATAGCATATTTGATATTCCTTGCTGTCACGTGATGCGTTAGTACCATATAGATGCAAATTTGTGTAAACCTTTTTTAATTTCAATTTTGTATATGAGGCTTCTTAAAAAACATTGCCACTAATCAGATTTGAACATACAATCCTAAATAACGCTGGAATTTATGAAACAGATCAGCTCGCGCAAAACCTTGTAAACACCGCTATAAATAATCATATTACATCTAAAACACAGGTGTATGATTTTTCAAGACTGCTTAAAAACTCTGTGGGTATAATATAAAGCACCTGTTTATACGCGGCGAAGACGAACATTTAATTCTCCCGTTCTCGAGAACATCTATTCGAGGGCAAGTATACTGCAGGACACAGGTGCATCTGGGTCTAAAAGAAAATTAAATAAATATGTTTATAATTTTACGAGGTAGGCAGATGCACGGTCGAACGGAGAGGAACCACCGTGTAATGAGTTTCTCGATTGTTATCGCGCTTTCGGCATCCTGTCAGGGTGCTAACATTTCATACTCGAGCATATGTATATAACTTATATTTATTTTCAATTACGTAATGTCTCAATACGCAGGGAACATCAATTCGATGATATAAAGTTGGATTATAATTTAAAATGTTAAGTAGATCTTTGATATAGTTTATAGGCTACCATAGCAGTTGTGCATGGTTTGAAGATTGGTTTCCACTTTATGGATTTAGGTTTCTTAATAGTCTAAGAGCTAATCTTGGAAGATGGCACATGGCCACATGCCTAAGTTCAAACAGAGCACTAGAGAAATTCAATAAAATTCAGAGATTAACCTGATTAGGTGTACCAGAGGATATAGCATCAACTGCAACTGCTACCTTGGAAGTCTTGATAAATCTGTCACCACTGCATATTGTGCTGGAAGAAGTAGGAATAGTGGCCTACCGGTTTTGAAATAATAACGAGTGAACAATTGCGTCTTGCAATAGCTCATCTATCATCCTCAGATAGTCAGGCTGCAATAAAAGTCTTACATTCAAACAAAGTATATTTAAGACTGGTATGGGATTGTCTGCAATTGTTAAAGGAACTGGCAAGCTCCAACACAGTCAGCTGTACCAGGATATAAAGGAAATGAAGAGGCAGATGAATTTAAATGAATGGGGTATTTCCTAGGACGAGAGCTAGGTTTTGGTATTCCTTGTTGTGCTGTAAAGCAGATTGTAGAAAGATGAGTCCAAAAAAATTGCGAAGACTGAATTTTGAGACAACGAGCAAATAAAATGCTGAATATGAGTGAAATCAGGTTCAGACAAATTGCAGGAATGTTAAGTGAAAAATGTCATTCAAAGAAACATTTCTATAGCATGGATTTATTAGAAAATCAAGTTTGTCTATGTTGTAACTGGAAGGAAGAGATCGCGTTGCATGTACAGAGTGAATGCAGAGGTATGGCACTCCTGAGAACCAGTCTCCTTGGTTAACCTTCTTGGGTGCGAGGGAATTAAGGGCAATGTCGGCCAACAGACTTTATATTTCACAACGAGAATTAACCAGTGACTTTGGTCGTAGTGCTTCAGGATTCTTTGCGAATTAACCTATAGGTGAAGGAAAAACTGCATACGACTCGGTGCAGCCAAAACTGTACTCGTATTGGATAAAGATTCTATTCTTATCGACAGAGTAAAAGCCTGCTTACCAGAAGGCAACCTGAAAGATTAATGCTGATAAGATATAGTGTTGTACTCTTCGCTGAATTATCGAATGTAATATAAAAGAGCAAGCAGAAAATCACCAGAAGCCTGTTGGAAAGATAAAGGTTAGTCAAATGGCGCCAGTTACCGAAAATTCAAGAAATTTGCATGCCAAGGTGCACTTCTGGCAATTTGCGTGCTTCATTGTTTTAAGAAAACGTATTGTACATACCAAAAGTCTAGGTGGTGGAGAAAAAGATAAAATCCGAGGAATAATACGAGAATATCTTATCTATTGATCGATCGATCATATTTCTCTAAGTATACTTCAAAGGATTTACTGGCATAATTTCAAGTTCAAGTTTTCATGTTTATAGGCTGTTGGCCATTTGCCTTATGTATACTGTCCCTGGTGGTAGTTAAATAATAAAGAACTATGTTGTAATCCATAGTAGAATTTAATTCTGTATAATTATCTAAGATTCTCTAAAAATATATAGTCGACGAGGAAAATTATCTCATATTCTTTGGAAAAACTGTGTGTCTCGTTAAATGAAAATATACGGAGCACGAAAAAACTCCTCTTGGGACTCCACTGGCGTCTCATGGACTAATGATTTCACGTAACCCCATAGAAAAAAGTCAATTGGTCTCAAATATGGACTTCGTACCGGCCATCTAACAGGTCCTTCTTCTCCCTATCAATTTATCAGGCTATTTTAAGTTTAAGTGAATTGAAATATGCTGGGGCTTGGCCAAGGTATAACCACACTTTCCGAATTTTGGCAAAGGAACATACGCTAACAAGTCGCTTATAAAGCTCGGATACCAAAATGGAGGCCCTATCTTGTATTATTTACTCAATATGTATAACATTTTTTTTAAACACCCTATTTAAAAAAAACTATAACGGTCATCAGAATAATCAATAAGATTGATTAGAAATCACAATTATGCATGTACATTGCTCTGTACAGTTTAATTTCATATTAGGTATGGGATACGTTTTATGATAGGTAGATATATCGCGCCATCTGTTGGTTTTAATAAACCCAGAAGGAGTAGCAAGTACAACCAAGTTGCAAGTGTGGATACTATTGAAAATAAAAATGCAGATATTTATAGAAATGAAGTTTCTCCAACTGACAGCAACCATATCTTTTATAAGCAAAACTGGATGCTGAGAATGTGAGCTTTAAAACAAATACCATCAAAATTTATTAGTATGACAATTTAAAGTATCCCTGTTGTTAGGTGGACACTAATGGGGACGATTTAAGAACGTACCAAGAACTCGGATAGATTATAATCCAGCCGATCTTTATCAGCGGATGGTGGCAAATTGCTCTAAATCAATGTATATTTAATTTCTCTAAGTGATGTTATAAATGTAAGGACTTATTTTGTTAAGGGATAGAATATTGAATCATGTAGGTACTCTAGCAAGCGACTACATTTTTTATGTTGTACTCCATACTTACTAGAAAAGCTGAACATTTTACCGTGTATTTATTTTGAATCTATACTACTATACTATTGACAACTTTATTTAGAATCTAATCAATGTTTTCCCATTTCTAGTTCCCACTGATCTCTGTCGTCCCAAAAAATGTTAATCTTTGTCACCTATACATATTTTTTTTACTAAGAAATTCAGTTAAGTACTCTTAAGGCAGTTTATTTTAAATATGCCTTTATATGTTCTTACTATTTGAACCAGTTTTTTTTCATGTAAATTATTTTGATGGTTTTTTATTTTCCTTTCTATTTTTCCTTTTTCACCAGCACAACATCTGACTCCTATTTTTGGTCCAATTTTTTATATACTTGATTTACCATTACAATTATTTTTATTCGATAGTACTGTATTTAACAAATTCTTTCTTTAGCTGAATTTTACTTTGTCGTAATTTTTAATCGTGTGCGATGCATTCTGCACTAAGATTGTCTTTCACATTGAATATATTTATTTTGATACTTGAGTCACTGTATAGATGAAGTCATGTATCTATTTCTACAGTTTTTAATTTATTTTCTTCTGTGTCTTGGAAAATTGAAGTGACATCTTTTATTTATCTATAATTACTAATGACGTTGTGAGAATTAACTATCATGACCCAGAGTGACCTGTTTCTACCAATATTATTCGAAGTAACAGTAACCATTTAATATTTAACACAGTTTGTGTATAAACAGGCATTATAGTTATTTAAGCATCAAAAGCAGTAAGGGTTGTTTCCTGGTCGAAGGCATAAGTTTTCCGAGAGTACCGAGGACTACCAATCTTACATGAGACCGGTAGGCCTTAACGCTTTAATACTTATTAAGTTCCATGCAATAACCAAAGGGTTTAAATAATTTTTAGATACAAATTTGTTTAATGTTAACGTAACAATACTGTGATAACTATCACACTACTAAAAAATTCCAAAATCCCACTACTATCAAAAATGATAAAAGACACACAATGGTTGTTAGACCAGAGTCCAGAGAACGATATGAAGATGCTTTCAAAGTTTTCAAAGAATGGTATAATGAGACAAATTTTGAGCATATTAGCGAAAAGGTGGTATTG
Organism: Monochamus saltuarius; assembly: GCA_025584915.1. NCBI lineage: Eukaryota > Metazoa > Arthropoda > Insecta > Coleoptera > Cerambycidae > Monochamus > Monochamus saltuarius. The sequence goes on from CM046728.1 coordinate 30,871,486, forward strand.
ACTTATTTTATAAGAGGAGTCTTAAATCACCAGGGAGTTTATGGGCGGTATACTTCATGTAGAAATCTATAAATTTCCTTAGTGATGGAACTGATATTTCAAAATTTACATTAAATACTTTTATCAAAAAAAAAAAAAAAATGGATATTGACAAAGATATTTACAAGCGAAAACGTGAATAAGTTTCTAAAAAAATTTCCAGATGAAGTTTATTTAAATTTTAAAATGGTAGTGATCATGAGAATGTCAAGCGCCTATAGAAGAGAACAATTATATCAGATGAAAATACAAGATATCCAGGATAGTGAATAATTTATTACAGTCCGCATTTCCAATACCATGACTAACAGATAACAGAACAATTAATTATTTGGAGTACTTCAGAAAATTTTGGGAGTGGGAAGAAATACAACAGGAAGTTGCCCTTCAAAGATCGCAAAATACTTGAATTTTGCGGATCTGCATCTTTAAAAAGGGCATGGGTTTAGAAGAACTTCAGCTACCCTTTTAGGCCTTTAAAGACATGGTGAGTGGCGTTCGTCATCTGTTGCAGAACGTTACGTAGCTAATTCGTTGGTGAATAAAATAGAGTTTTCACGAACAATTTTGCATGAAAATGCACCTGGAAAATCTATCGTTTCTAGTGATATAACGACTACCTTTTCTGGAACCAGAAGTCCAGAACAATTGCACTAATTGTACTGTTATTATAAATAAAATTACGCATTTTTTATATTTAATAACTTGCTGCCCTCCGATCGTAACTGACTGTTATTACCATCTAACATTTGTAAACACAACTTACTATTTATTTTAATCCAACCAGTAAATAACATTAAATTAACGGATCGTGCAAAAAATATAAGCAGTTACTTCCTTGGTCGTCTGATAGAACTAATAATTTATTGGTTTCGAATATATGTTTGGTGGTTCTACTAATTAATAATTCGATCTTTTGACTACAAGGTAACTGTTTCTCATAAATTATTAGAAATTATAAATAAGATCAAATTACCATTAGTCAATGTAATGTAATCAAGAACCACTTGCATATCCTTTTAATTTTAGTCGGTTAACATAAATGGGAATAAAAATCGAGTCGCAAAGAGTTTGGACTTAATAGCTTACTGCATCATAGGTCTCGTTTCTGTAATACCTATAAATATAGAAGTTCGTTCTTTGCAAGTTGAACCTAGGGATTGAGTAGAATCAGTGAAAAGTGAACACACTATGCTATAACTCACCTATATCTTTAACATATCACATACATCTCTTAATGGTTGAACAGACAAAAACTAAGTAGTATTTTTATTGAAATGTTTTCAACTATAAAGGTAAACACTTAAGGAATAAAAGTTTCAAATTGGAAAACTTGTTAACAGTAAAAACATTTTGTTGGGTAGCAACACATATCTCTAAAGACAGTGTGTCTCATTATTACATTAAGGCACAAATGAAGAGATTATATCTATATCCCGTTGATTACTTATTAGACCAGTTTACCTGCGGCTTCTACAAGTGCACAAAGGAGTTAAGCAGATCGCAATCGTTGAGATTAACTCGATAGTAACTATCACTGCTTGTTGTAACACCGGTCTGCTGCATTCTTCGCGGGAACTTGGGACTCTAAGAATTAATTTTACACCCGGAGAAGATATTTTAAATAGAAATGAGAGTTTACACACAACGCCAACACCAGGTTATCGAATACTTGTTTTGTTCGAGAAGCGTCTACCCATCTGACCAACACGATGCAAAGAAAGTTGTGACGTTATGTGAACTATGAGGCAGTATTATAGTATTTATTATATCTGATGCATTCTTAAATAAATTTATTTATTTGTAAAATGTGTTCTAGTATTATAACATATTTTAATTGGCTAGTATTTTTGTACAGATGTAATTTTTGATACAATAACTAATAAAATAATTGTGTTCTCAGAAATAGGCAAAATATACCTATCACCAATCCTAAGAAAGGATACATTACCTTTTGCACAAAATTTGTATCAAAATAGAAGATTTGATTTATTCATCGTATTGTTTGGCATAGAGGCATCATAAAATCACTTGCTTGCCTGATCAAAGCAATTTATAAGGTAATTTAAGGGATCTGCTGTAATAGTTATATATGATATAAGTACTAAAAGCGACATTTTATTTTGTGAAAAGAGAAATTTCGGACACGACGTAGATGGTGGACTGTTTCAAACAAAATAAAATCACTCTTAGCATATACAGGGTGAGTCAGTCATAATGTCATTAATTTTAAGAGGATATAGGGAATAATGAGTATAATGCAAGTACGTGATTAAAAAAAATCTAAATGCATATTTACGCCGAAAAAAAATATTTCCCCTTTTCAGACTGTCACTGACCGCTCACAGCCTTGGTCGGTTACAGCTCACAGTTTAACTCGATGTCGACCTGATGCAATGGTGTCAAGTTGTAATATTTTTCTATAGAGTACCTACCTACCTACCTAGGTTTTAGACATCACAAATAAACGGTTGTACTGACTATTTTAGAATATCATTTCTTCTTGCTCAGTTCAACTTCAGCCAATAATAATTTAAAATGTTAATATCCAATAAAATCAAATAATAATAATCAAATAAATCTATTAAAAACTGCAAGTAACGCGGTCCACTCAGGTTTTCCGGTAGAAAATACGGTCCAATCAAACGATACCGTACACTCGCGTGTCGATTTTTCTCTGAGCAAATGTAGCTGTTATGACTGCAACAAAACTCCCACGTGTCTAATAATAAACCGAGTAATAAACCGTTTACGTACATTACATAAAAAACCTATACCCAATGGGTAAATTATTAAGAGAAGCTGAAAAGTGTTTCGTGTTTAAATACTAAGTAATAAAAAACTATCGTGTTGTCGACAGAAAACTGTCCAAGACGGAAATGGCACGCCGCTAATCTAAGTTATCTTGACCTACCGTATTATTGGGTCAATAATCTAGTTACCTAGTTTTTGTACTGTTATTTAACGACAAGGAGTAAAACTATTTTTTTAAATTTAGATACATGAATGAATTTTCCTGAAATATTGATTTATTTGTTAATAAAAACAAATGTAGATAATAAATAAATGTTTTCGAATGTTAGGTTATTACAGTTTAATAATTTTGATATTACGTTTTCACTACGTTTTACAAATAAATATGAATTTTTAGTATTACTCGTAAGTACAATTAACCACACACATAACCAGATGTACAATTTGTAGTTACGTACATCTAGCCTAGAAATTTATTGTTTTTTAAGTAGTATGGTACTAACCTGTTTACAGCCCACATTTCAAGTAAAACTGCACTTATCCGTCCATAGCACTTTATTAATAAAATTAGGGTCAGTCGCATTTCGTAAACATTCTCCGTATAACACTAGCATTTCCACATATTCGGAATTTGTAAAATTATGCGTTGTGAATTTACGCCAAATACGTGAGGTGAGACCGAAATAAACAAACTACTGCTTACTGCTTGTATTATCTCCATCCCCCCTCCAAATGTGTGGCATGATCTACAAATCTAGGGGGAAAGAAATGCGGGAAATGCAGACTGCAGAGTGCTAAATGGAGGTAAATTTGAACAACACGCTGATGTGTTAGATGATGTTATGTATGTAAACATGATGTGGCATTGATGGGTTTGATACAGCATTAAATTGTCGTCGGGTGCGTCATCAGAAAGTTCGTAGCGCACCAGGAGCGTCGTGTTACTGATTTTTATAGAGTGATTTGTTTATTCTTTTAAAGAGTAAAACATTTTTTTTTCGATTATCTGCCTTTACTAGGCCTCCCGAAGACGTGGTTAAAATTAATGACATTATGTCTGACTCAGCCTGTATACACTATTTTTTCTACAAACACACCTAAAAGTGCAAAAAACGCATTTCTTATGTTATTAAATTTATAAAATAGAGTTTTGAAATCCAATTGTCCATAAAGTTTATTGTCGTAAGGTAATGAAAGTGTGATCGTTTGTTGATAAGTAGCTTCAAATCTCGTGATAGGTAAAGCACCATATTTTATATGTCTGAAGAATATAATTCCATCAAGTTGCATAGTTACCATTGCCTATATATACAAGTATGTATACCTGTAGTACGCTACGTAACTAAGCGGAAAGAGTAAAATGCCAAATATTTTTACTAATGGCTGTTTTACACACATCAGAATTACCTATAGCGAAAATTATAACGAAATTTATGGGGGACATAATAACTATCACAAAGCAAATAGTTACCACTAGTGGTACAACACAATGTTAGTTACTGTTCACAGTTAATTGTAGGTACTGTATCTATAATAATCTTGTCTTTTAATCTTGTTCCGTATTTGTTTACTTATGGTGTAATATGCGTATTATTTCTTGTGTGTTTTTAGACTGCAAAAGTTGGATAACTATGAAAAGGAATGAAATTAGAATCTGATATTTAACAATATGAGTTAAATCTAATGCAAGAACAGCCACAATCCTAAGCATTCGTAGCACCCCAGTAATCATGAATCATCAATACTCATCAGTACTTGAGTATTTATATATGGATACTGTAAATTCATAAAATACTTTCAGTACTCATGAATACTATTTCTGAGTACTGAACGTGATGAATAGAACACTAAATACCGTTAAAAAGTATTCAATACTTATTACACAGATATTGATTGTATTGGATACTACTCATGAATACAGACAATGTTCTCAGCAATGTAACAACTCTCCAACCAATGCAATGAAAAAATCATTGTCTGTCCTTTGGAACGTACAGCTGTTTTTGGGTATACATAACATTCATGCATTAATTATTATAAAAAGCAAATCACATTTGGACCATTTGGTAGACCATGAATTTCAGATTGACTATTCATTCAATGTTCATACCGTTAACAGAAATAATTTTAAAATCATCACTTTCACCACCACCGGACTTCTTAGCTTCGCTTCTTCTTTAAAAACTATTGTATTCATACATATTCATGCATTTTTTCTTTCGCGTGGCGTTCGTGTTGGTGTTGGAATAAAACAAGCCGTGGATTAGTTAGTTGCTTTATTTTATACTGATATTAATCTGTGTAGTTTACAATAAAATGGTAATGGCTGTTTTGGTGTAATATATCAAAAATGTTGTTGACTACAACTTTTAAACATAATTATAATTATGTTGATTGTTATCAGCATCAGATAGAGTCATTATTTAAATTACAATGTGAAACACTTTGTGAAGTTCTTATAATGATTATTTTTCTCTAAAATTTCTTTCTATTCGAGTTAATTTTAAAATATTGAGAAAATATAGAGTAAATTCAGATATACATATAATGATGATTTAATGAAAAGCTATTAAAATGGTTGTAGCATTAGATAAATGATTTATGAGTAATTAATGGTCATCATTCTGTATGCAACTGGAACAATTTTTAAAATACCTAATTTATTCCATTGTCAATTAAAGTAAAATTTTTAAAATGTAACGTTTCTGGTAGGTACATTTAAATTAATTTCGTTTATACATTATTTTATCTTTTAATTATTTAATTTCATCTTTGCGCAAAAATATAAGACCTTTTTTTGTTACGATATAAAATACTTAATTAACAATTAATAAATCTTAGTAGTCCAAGCTTAAAATTATAAACTAACATCGTTTTAGATTTAGTATACTAAAATAAAAATTAAATCGCTTTGTCATGATATCCAATTTAGACAAACATTATTGGTTGGCCACATCAGTGCCAACTAAAAAAATCTTTGAGAGAACTAGTAGTTTTTGTAGTAAAAAAACACTCTAAAATGAATTTAGTTCAGATTTTTAACGATATACATTCATCATATAGCCTTATGGATATAATATAGAAGAAATTTTGGATCAGTTTGTTTTCTTCTATGGCATGATCAAATATAGTGATTGCAATCCTCTAGGACTGACATATTTAAGTCCCATCATCATCCGACCTCGTGCGTGGCTCTTATGAGAACGCTACCGTCTATGGCAAAAGGGATGATTGAGGCATGTTAGTACGAAGTGCCACGTTAAGCTACTGTGAGAACACAGCAGTACAGTATTTTTTAAATAGGATGACGTCATTGGTATTTAATTCGTTATATTTGAATTTTCAGTCGGTTAAATAATTATTGTGTGGATATACAAGGTGGGCCATTTTAATCAGTACAGTCGAATATCTCGCGTTTCGTGAGTGTTAAGAAAAAATTACTCAGACAAAAGTTGCTCAAAAAACTGGGGGCAACTAGCTGTGCATTCAGATCTGACTTTGACATTGATTTTGAAGGTCATTTGAAGGTCAAAATCAAATTTTTAAATAGAAACCCATATTTTTCAAACCGGATTCGAAAAGAGCAAGAAATCTGGGAAGTTAGCCTAAATGCGACTTCAAATTACGTAGCTACGGGATTGACTAGAGCCTTCCCGGTATTTCACCTTGTAATTACGATCTAAAAGTAACAAGCAAACATTTTTTTAAAGTAGCTTCAGATGTAAGATTTCTTGCTCTTTTCGAATCCGGTTTCAAAAATATGGGTTTCTATTTAAAATGTTGATTTTGACCTTCAAATGACCTTCAAAATCAATGTCAAAGTCAGATCTGAATGCACAGCTAGTAGGCCCCCAGCTTTTTGAGCAACTTTTGTCTGAGTAATTTTTTCGTGACACTCACGAAATTCGAGATATTCGACTGTACTGATTAAAATGGCCCACCTTGTATGTTGCTAGACAGTACTGTTAGAATATATAGCAAAGGTTATTTTGTAAAATTTAACTAAATAGTTAGGTATGCCAAGTATTTTCAAATCATAACTTTATTCCTTACTTCCTTCATGAGCAAGCTAGGGGAGTACCATGTAGATACGAGAAGCAACATACTTTTTACTTCTATAGAAGTTACAAATTCATTGAGTGCATATGCATCAGCACAATTAGCATTACCTATACATACAAACATGTATACTTGAAATATTTATTTATTTAGAAGTATGGGTGAAAAGATACAATACAAAAAGATAAACATAGGGTAAAATGGGTGAAGATGCCCAACCTAACTTTAACCGCCTAGAATCTGCAACATAACGTAAAATAAATACCTAAAAGATGTTACAGTATTGGAGAGATTATTTTTTGATGTAAAACTAACGTCTTCATAAGCTTTAGCAACTAAATAATAAAACTAGAATGAAATTAATATTGAAACGCCGTTTGAGGCCTATGATATGGGGTAGTTGCTATAGTAAAAAAGGATAGATGCCCAACACGGGGAAGATGAGTAAATAAACCAATTGCTGAAAACATTTATTTTTAACATGTAAAACAGAAAATAAAAAACAAATTCTTATAACAACATTAAAAACCTTTTAAGGTATAATTCTGCATTTATGTACGACGATTTTATATTCATAATATATGTCAGATCCTGGAGGCAAATCATCAAGTCTGTTATTAAAATTTCTAACACCTTTCATGAGTTTCATGATTAGAACTGGTGGCAAGAATATGCCCTCAGCATTTACACAAGCGATCAACGAAATACTTCACCCCTTTCCTTGGGTGTAAGATTTCGAACGCATTTGCTTCCCTTCAAACCTACTACTTTCCCTAGTACATTTATCATTTGAATTCCCGTCTCATCTATGTTGTCAATTTCATGAGGTTTGTCTTGCAATTCATGTTCCTTCAAAATACGTTCCAATACATTGTAAAATCTATTTATGTCTTCCTTGTTCATGCCCTGAGTTCTAGCTAAGGACATACCTTCACTTTTCCTTATTGATAGTTCGGGCATAATTCCATGAATGATCGGAACCAGTGATCCCAAGCTGATTTTCCTCTCTCTTCTTTCCAAAAACTTTTCCTTTTCCTACAGCTTGAGAGAAATTGTATGCAGTGTTACGCAATATTTTTGGAGTTGGCGCAAATCCTGCTGCTTGTAGTCTTTTTATATGAGCAACCAATCGTTTTTCATCTTCAAACCCCAACCCAAGATGTTTTCCGAGAGTTTGTTTCTTTACATTATTGTTTAGAAGTCTTCTTCATGATTGTGGTTTTTAGGCTTTCACGGCCAGTGCTGTAATTTGATACATGGTGATTTTCCGGGTTGTTATGCCGTGACCTCGGTAACTGGTAGCTGCCAGAAACAGAGTTAAAATGCACATCCCTAGCATTAGCTGAGATACTTTTACCTGCCCTGGTTGTTCTCGTGCTAGGCTCTGTGGGGACAGACCCGCTATCGGTGTCTCTGGGCCTGTCCATATATTGATTTCGGTTCCTACTGTTGGTACTACGACTGCTACGGTCGGAACCGTTTCTCGGATACTGGTGGTCCTCTGAGGCGTTCCGTAGCCGCCGCTGTAACTGGTCGCATCCCATGCTTCCAAACGTTTCGCCGCTCTTCACTGTCGGCATCTTCAGTGGTGACTCTGCAAAAGCTTCGCCGCGACTGAGTTTTAACTGACTGACTTTTAACTCTGTTTCTGGCAGCTACCAGTTACCGAGGTCACGGCATAACAACCCGGAAAATCACCATGTATCTTCTTCATGATGTTCTGTTCGGTATCTTGTATATTTGACTGGCTTCATTTATGCTTAGTGATTTACTTTTTATTTTTAATAGAGCTGCTATCAAATCATTTTCTGACCAACTAGCACGGTTTGATATTCTTCTGTATTTTCGAGACATTTTATATTCTGAAAGAAATAAAGGAAACTGAAAATATCAGTTACGAAAATTTTTTAAATAATAATCAATAATTCGACCAAGGAATTATAACAAAAATTGTTTTGTCTTGTTTTTCCTATAGATTCCTATATTTTTTAAAGAGAGAACTGCATAAAAACCACTAAACTTACACAAAAACCATATGGGCATCCCATATAAACAGTTAGGCAACTATCCTCAAAGCACATTTTTGAATGGGATAGATGCCCATATCGTTTAATTTATAATGCGAGCAATTTTCAAGCTTCGTAGGCGTCAAAAACCGAACGTAACTTACTGTACCTTAGTTTACATTACAAATCCGGTCAAATTGCTTCATAATTATAGTTAGAACGTAGTTACAGTGAGGACGATATGATTGCAAGATTTATACCAAAGATACAACTTACCTGTAAGCTTGATGAAAACACATAAAAACACAATAAAACGTTAACACATTCACCCTATGTTGCTCTGAGCTAACATCAAGCACGAATAAACTGTTGGCGAGTTTTTTTTACTGCGTCTGCGTCTATATAACCTCACTTGGGCAACTATCCCTCTTGAGCATCTTCACCCATTTTACCCTATACAAAATCGCAGTAACTAATACATAACATCAAAAATACAACAAAATTATTAAATGAATTGCGAATATAAACTGCAGACCAAGGAATGAATGATGAACGAAATTTGGTATATAACTCAATAACAGATATGGTAAAATGCCATATATTTTTACTCTCTAAGCAGTCGAAGCGATAAAGCGCCAGAAAAATTCTTAACCTTACAAATTTTCACGTTTTCAGTAGCTCGTTTCTATCAATTATATTATTATGTAGATCGAAATTTTAATGACGTAAAAATATTTAATATATATTTTTCTACTGTTTAAGAAAGGTATTTTAAGCTAATATGTATCAAATCTCCTACAATTCCTATCAATGAAGTCATATGTATGTTCTCTGATACCAAACATCTAGGTATGCTAATGAACATCCACAGACAAAACTATATTCAATAATTATCTAAAAAATTTAATATATTTACTAACCTCTGGAGTGGGAACTCGAAATTCAACCACAATAATTGAGATCTCACTTATTTCTGCGTTTTTATTAGGATCGCTTCATCAGGTGGCCTCCTTTAACTTGAGTCAAATATCTAACTATAAAAATGATTATACCAATAAATTAAAATTATTTGAAATTGAATGTCAAAATGAAATATCGACAACGTCAAACTGATTAACTGTCAATGAATATCATAACAACCTACTAAAATAAATAAAAATTAATAAAAAAATTTACCTTTTATGTATAGTTTTTTTTCTCTCATATATTTTCAGGTATTAACAATATTGTGTGAAACTAACTACTCAGTGGACAAAAGCCCCAACCTGCGTTGAATTACACCCACAATATCTACCCATATATTCCTTATTATTAGCTTTTGTAACATTTTTTACTGTTTAAGAAAGGTATTTTAAGCTAATATGTATCAAATATCCTACAATTCCTATCAATGAAGTCATATGTATGTTCTCTGATCCTAATAAAACGTAGAAATAAGTGAGATCTCAATTATTGTGGTTGAATTTCGAGTTCCCACTCCAGAGGTTAGTAAATATATTAAATTTTTTAGATAATTATTGAATAGAGTTTTGTCTGTGGATGTTCATTAGCATACCTAGATGTTTGGTATCAGAGAACATACATATGACTTCATTGATAGGAATTGTAGGATATTTGATACATATTAGCTTAAAATACCTTTCTTAAACAGTAAAAAATGTTACAAAAGCTATAAGGAATATATGGGTAGATATTGTGGGTGTAATTCAACGCAGGTTGGGGCTTTTGTCCACTGAGTAGTTAGTTTCACACAATATTGTTAATACCTGAAAATATATGAGAGAGAAAAAACTATACATAAAAGGTAAATTTTTTTATTAATTTTTATTTATTTTAGTAGGTTGTTATGATATTCATTGACAGTTAATCAGTTTGACGTTGTCGATATTTCATTTTGACATTCAATTTCAAATAATTTTAATTTATTGGTATAATCATTTTTATAGTTAGATATTTGACTCAAGTTAAAGGAGGCCACCTGATGAAGCGATCCTAATAAAACGTAGAAATAAGTGAGATCTCAATTATTGTGGTTGAATTTCGAGTTCCCTACTCCAGAGGTTAGTAAATATATTAAAAATTTTTAGATAATTATTGAATAGAGTTTTGTCTGTGGATGTTCATTAGCATACCTAGATGTTTGGTATCAGAGAACATACATATGACTTCATTGATAGGAATTGTAGGATATTTGATACATATTAGCTTAAAATACCTTTCTTAAACAGTAAAAAATGTTACAAAAGCTAATAATAAGGAATATATGGGTAGATATTGTGGGTGCAATTCAACGCAGGTTGGGGCTTTTGTCCACTGAGTAGTTAGTTTCACACAATATTGTTAATACCTGAAAATATATGAGAGAAAAAAATATATTTTTCTCTCGTAGACCTCATCTGTACTTATATAGAATTAGAATAGAAAAGGAACTTTTTAATTCCAGTGACACAAAAATAATAACACGAGGCACGGGGATACTTCTAAAATACAATTAAAAGCCGAAATTTATTAGCAAGCAATATTTGACATTTTTTCGAATACCAGTGACGTCACTCAACAATTCCTAAAATTTTGTAGATAAAGTATAGTAGCTAATAACAATAATCAAATATGTATCTTGATTGTACTATTATATTATTTGCAAAGTAGTAAACCTCAATCATAAGTTTCATTATAAATACGATTTTGTATCAATTTTATAAACTGACTAGCAATAATTAATAAAGTTCATTGGTAATATTTTGTAGCAGCAGTAACAACCAGTTTTGTAGACAATGGTTTATGGCCTCTCAGGTCCAACATGGAATAGTTAAAGGCCACTAGATGTATCTTTTCTATATTTCGAGTACGTAGTTCATACAAAATCTGTGGCGCACCTTTCAAATCATTAAACATTTATTTATTTATTAGATATACTTTGTTCTCTAGGATTCCAGCCAACTACAGAGCAACAGGGGGCAGAATGTAAAAATAACAGTGATAAAACAATAAAAAATCATCTAACAAAACTATTTAAATTGTTTAAAACATGATTTGAGATCATTAAGGCTATAAGTAAAAATATATATGTTCTCGCAGTTCTTATTATAGATTCTACACAAAAAATATATAGCAGAATTTTGCAGTACGTTTGTTCTCGCTGCTTCTAGACGGAACATTTTTAATTGTCTCAAATTATCCGACGAAATATATAGGTTCAGGAAACGCATATTCTGCTACATCCAGACAGCATTGCATCTATAATTATGGATTTTTTCACTCTAAGCATTCACATGAAAATCTGCTACAAAATTAGAAAATACTACAGCACATCACTTGGTACCTACAAAACAAAGGAAATTTTATTATTACGTGTATTTGGCACCTATACGAATATATAGTTTATAAAAATAAACAGTATTTAAAAGTAAATTGTATTTAACATACAAAAGAAAAAACAACTGGAGGTAGTATACAACCTCTTCATTGGACCAACAGGTTTTCTAATGCAAATAAATACTGTAGCACATAAGAAAACATATGTTACAGTATACAAATACAAATTAACCCCATCATAGCAAAATTACAACTATAGTTTTAATTAATTTATATTAATTGAAATATTGTTCATACGAGTAATTTTATCTAATTTACTAAACTACTTCAAAATGTCTTGCAAGGTTGAGATATTGAAATAATTAGTTAATCGGTTTAATTGAATAATAGAGCTGTCTTTATCACAATTTGCAATTATTCATGCTTTTCTTTCTACTACATGCCTCACTAGACGTATTATATTTGTCATGGAAAACCATAAAAGGTCCTTTCACAGTCCTTCATCTATTTCGCTTACACGCAGACTTTATGCTTACCATACTAAGTTAAGTGAACTACCTACGCCTTACATGATCAGTGTTCCAAACGAAATGCCGTGGCAAATTTTATAAGGAATCACAGTAGTACGCCAAAAGTCACGATGCTATATCACTTCTATCAAAATGTTGTTAATGAAAGAGTTTCATCGGACTAATAGTATCTAGTAGCTTGAGATATATATAATTAAGTACGCTGTTTCCATCGTATAATGTTTTCTGCAAAGACACAAGATTTTAACCATTTAATAACTGAAATATTTAAGAGTTAATGACGTGTAACTGTTTCTTAAGGATAACGGAAAATAAGAAAACCTGATTTGCAGTTGAAAAAGTATGCCTATATCTCTCTTGAGGTATTAATATGGAATTCTCGTAAAAGATGACCTATTTTGTCAGTACATATTTTCTGTAAATGAAGTAGATATACGTTATTGGCAGATATTATTTGTTTATTTTGACCATAGGTATGATCCTTTGAGGGTTTATGGTAGACGATTTTTTTTTCATGTGTTCAAGTTGTTGACGATATATTATTTCTGGACTGGATAGTGAACATACTTGACACTCAAATATTCGTTAGCGTGAGTATGCCAATCTGCAAATATCGTGTCCTTACTACGACATCTAAGAACGACGTTTTCTTCCTTCAAACTCATGCCTGGATGTATTTCAGTTACTCTGAAACTCTTCATGAGGCCATATATATCTGAAGCAATATTTTGCTTTAAGGATTGCCGACGTAGATCGGAGGTTTCCATGTGAACGATTACTTAGGTTAGAGTGAAGTTAGAGTGAATCCATACCTTCTTCGATTAAATTGAAACTGATCTCTAAATTAAGAAAATTCATCTAGTGTACAATTTTATCAAATTTACTACATTCTCGTTCTTGCTTTTCCTTAAATGTTTGCAGGGATTGTCGATAATCACTCAATGGACCATTCATATTACCAAATTCAATGGATGGGGTAAATGATCTGCCTGGACTTCTGAAGAAATGTTCTTAACTAACCGACTCCAAATGTGGTTCTTGCACGATGGTGCTCCCCGTCATTATCGACAAAATGTTTGGGAATACCTTAATACTTAATAAAGTTCAAAGGGTACGACGGGTTGGGCGAGGAGGGCCGGTATCATGGCCGCCACAATCTCCTTACTTAACCTCTTGGACCTCTTTTTGTGGAAATATTTAATGAATGAACTGCATCGCACCGAAGTGGGCCCTATTAATGATTTACGCGAACGTATCATAACTGCTGCCAACTTGCTAATTCAAAACGGGCAAGAACGATCATTTGTGTTATTGCGTAGAAACTAGATAAGACGGGTCTAAATATGTTTACAGGTCGGTGTACACAATTGTGAACAGTTCAGTTGAACATTAGGTAGGTTAAACTATTTTATTAATTAATAATAACAATAGCGGCAAAAGAAATTGAATTTGCTTGTATAAAATAGAAGTTATGGAATTTTATTTACTTATTTCAATTTTTAATCCGTTCATTTTTATTACACTTTGTTGCCCTGCCGGTCGTCTATTGCATGCTTTGCCTTGCAAGGTCAGGTTTTACAGTGGACTACGGTCCAGTACCGTGTAGGAGGGAATTTTTAAATCATTTTCGAACTGCCCGTTTTGATTTTTGTACAGGAGATTCTTACAAATACAAGTATGTAAGAAAATCAAGAAGGGCAGTATGAAAATGATTTACGAATACACTTATGCACGGCACTGTAAACTGGTCCACTGTAAAACCTGATCTTGAGTAAGGGAAAACATTCAATCGGCGACCACAATGACCGAAAATAGAAAAAAATCCTCAAGGAAAGAAATAATAGTTAATTGTCTACGTCGTACTTGTTGCATACAATATTTTTTCTACGTCCATGCAAAAACCAAAAAATGTTACACTAAGTCTAGGGAGATGTGATGTCTATTTGAACGTTTATGTTTGTCATGATGACAAAACGCTGTACTTAGTAGAATGACAGATGAATGCAATAAACATTTTATTGCACTAGTGCAATAAAGAACCACTTTTTTCACTAAATATAGTTCAATAAAGTTTTGTTTTTTGTAGGAACGTAGAAAAATAAAATTTTATAATACCTATTCTATATCAGCAAATTCAACTGCTTTTGCTGCTATTGCTATGTATTAAATAATACAATTAATTTGTGATTTTAATTAATAAAATAATTTGACATACCTGATATTACAATATTAAAATTTTGCAAACCGACGTGAAAACACATGGGTCCGTCTTACCCAGTTTCTGCACAAATGGTTCTTGTCGGTTTTGAACTCATAATTTATTGGCATAATTGAGTGCATAATACGCCACACTGTTTGTTGGGATATTCCTTGTACTTGTTGATCGATGTTGATCTCTAAAATGTATTATTCCTCAAGTACTGCAATACGTCGTAGACGCCCTGACCTCCACGTCTTCCACGATTCCGTAAAATAAAAGTAGCTGCATTTGGCACACGTCTACCTGGAAATCGTTCTGCGTACAGATGAGTAGCTGCTAAAGTGTGTGTGTCTTTACCGTAAATTGAAACGATATCCATCAACTCCGAGTTCCTATACACGTAAGCTATTTTTAATACTTGAAAAACTAACGTAAATAGTATTGCAAAAACATTAATTAGATTTCAATATTACGATAACGTTAGAAGTAGTGCGATGTGAAGATTGAAAATACTACAATTTCAATAATTTTTTACTCGGAAACTATAAGGATTTTTAAAAATGTTTGTACGATATTAACACCATTCTTCATGATGCATCTATTCCTTATTTTTGCCGATAAGTTGTGAATCACGCCGTATTTTTTCAAACTTAAGAACTATTTTATCAAAAAGAAATATTTTGCACATAACAGGGTTGATTATTGGCACAAAAGTTCAATAACTCAATTGTTTCATAATACAGAAATATATATATATATATAAAAGCTGCACGGAAGCAAGAAATCTACATTTATTTTGATACATACATAGATAAAAATGGAGCTCTCTCAAAATTTCATTATGTAAATGGAACCTCTGTATATTCTTAAGCATATAGATTTCTGGGAAGATTCTGCATAACGCAATAAATACAGTTTAACATTTCAGTGCAGGATTGTCAAGTTATGTGTTCGAATTTTGCAATCGAAAAAGTATTAACATTACACTTACAGCAAAAATATCTAACATAGTTGAGACAAAAGCTCCTATATTAGTTGTTATCGACTGTTTTATACACGTCATTGTTTATAGATATGATCATTTCAGGAAGATTTTTGATTTTATTAAGTTTTTAAATAGAACACATCTGTCAAATATTTTTGCTCCAACTGTTATTAGTTAAAAATGAATACAACTTTAAGAGATCATGTTTTTAAAAATATTTTCTGCAGAACTGGGCAACCCTGCACTAAAATGTTCAACTGTTTATATTACAATAGACAGAATTTTCGCAGAAATTCAGATTCTTAGAATATACAGGGTTAAAAAATGTAATAGTGATCTGTTTATATCCATCGTCCTGTATATTTCAAAATAATTTTATAATCTGGGTTTGTTGATCCTTAACAGGTTTTATATAAACTTTTTCTCTATATCAAATGGCCCTCCCTGTATTTGTGTAAAATATTTCTTTTTGGATAAAATAAAGTTGAAGTTTGAAAAAATGGATTGTTTGTATCGAAATAAAATTTAAAAATGTATAGATATCTTTAACGAAAAGATGCTCATAATTTCGAGAAAACTATAAAATAATTTTGTTTTAGTTAGACAATTTTTACTTTGCTCATTTAATAACCACAAAAATTGTTCTCCAAATAATATTTTTTATTATCAAAAAAACAATTAACGGCCCACCCTGTATGTGCAACCCCTTTCCCCAAAATTGAACTTTTTTATTAGGTCAATTTGGTTTTCCTTGTTTATCACGAAATTCTTTGTGTGAGCATCGAAATCAATTCCTAAATAGCGGTAGACACCCATTATCAAAAAATGACCAATTCTATATTCTGCAGCCGAAACTGTTGAATAATAACTTATGTAATGATTTTTTCTGGGTATCGTAAACCTTTCATTTACTACTAGTTTACTAACAAGTCAGCGATATATCCGTCACCAGGACCAACCCGACGACAAAAGGGCATGAATCATATTCCGCCACTGGAGGAAGGCAACAGAACACCCCAGTACGAAAGTAATTCCCACGGATTCTCGATTGAAAAGTGTGTGGTGGTGCCTCGTTCTCACGGGCAGGATGAGACGCGGGTATGTGTGGCGGTGTACGCATCGAGAGACAGAACGGTGGGTGGTGTGGGGGCGATCCGAGCAGCGATTCATATGAGGAAATTTATCTGAAAAAATAAATCGATTTTATATATCACTTCCTTATAATTTAGTTATAACACCTAGGATACGAGATATACAGGGTGACTCAGGTATTACTGGCATCCTTGAAAGGGGTGATTGTACGGTGAAAATTCAAAAACCTATTATTCTTTAAGGACATACAAGGTGTTTAAGAAAAGTCAATATACTTGTAGATATAAAAAAACAAAGACATAAATACACAAAGGTAACACTTGCTACAAGTTTACAAGTGAGTCACAATATAATTTAAAAAGTAAAGACATAGCGCAACAACAAATAATATTGTAAATAAACGCAAGTACACTAACAAAAGCACAGAAACATTTAGCTATAGAAATCAGCGGTATTATACAGACACTTATCGACAAGAAAACGTTTAAGGTTATATTTAAAGCTCTTCTTACTCTGAATAGTTTTAATATGTTCTGGGAACATTGAACATCTTTGCTACAATGCGGCTAGTGGCCTTAAACGACAAATTAAGTCTGGAATAAGATACAAATTATTATTTGCTCTAGTATTTCTATTATGTATATTAAAATTAGTAACAAATTTCTGTTTATTAACGAATCCACAGATCTCAAAAATGAATAGACTATATAAGAATTTTAAGTTTTTTAAGATATCAACACATTAACGTGTGCTGGGAACATTAGCAATGCAGCGCAATATTCGCTTCTGGGCAACAAATACGTCACGAGATAGAGCAAAATCCCCAGAAGGCAATTTCATATCTCAATCTGCTTTCAATCTGTGCATAGAATAATTTAATTAAATGGTCAACACTAAGTACATTTTTAAACAAGAAAAAGATACCAGATGGAAGCCAATTTAGATGACAAAAATTCACAATGAGATTTCCAATTCAAGCACAAATCTAGATGCAAACCCAAAAATGTTCATATCCTGAACTAGGAATTCCACATTATCAACAACAGAAAGTCTTAGGTTACTAATTCGTTTCTGAGATGTATGAAATCTCAGTATTTGTGTTTTACCTGAATTAAAGTATAATGAGATATTTTGAAACCATTTAATTAAATTTGAGATTGTATGTTAACATTTGTGTTTTAGGGAACTATAAGATTTATCAGATATTATAAGTGATGTATCATCTGCATACAGAGTAAAATGTGTATCGTTAAACGATTCAGTTATATCATTGATATACAAAATAAAGAGGACAGGGCGCAAGACAGAGCCCTGGGGCACTCCCATTTTCAAATCAACTAAATCCGAGTTGTACGGGCAAATACTGTCACTGCTCATATATTGTTTGCGTTGCTTTAAGTATTAGAAGTAAAATAAATGAGATTTTTCCAAATATACCTATATCTAAAAGTATATATTTTTATTTGGGGAAAGTAACCATTTCCGCAGATTCTGCGGATTCTAAGATCTGAGAAAAAATTCGATTTTTATTATCTTTTAAGAATTGCGCATCCTGAATTATTTCAAGTCCTCATAAATAAGAGTCCATTGGATTTAGATCGGGGAAATACGATGGCCATGCTATTGGACCTTGTTGGTCTATCCATTTATTCCGGAAATGATCATTTAACTTAACATCTTCAATCAAATCAAAAAGGTTGTCTTCCAAGAAAGTTTTGTACAGATCTGCATTTAAGCTATCATCTACAGGCAGTAAATTATTGTTGAAAATGCTACCTCAAACGTTGATACTGAAACGTTGCTGAAATCGTCTTAATATAAAAGCATGTGGATTTTGTAACGCCCATATATGTTTATTATTATTATTATTACCGTCCCTAGTAAAACACGCTACATCAGAACACATGACAAGTGAAATGGATCTATCATTTTGTGCATATCGTTGAAGTATCCAACGACAAAATTTTAACACTAAGTGTCAAACGATTAAACAAGACACAAATAATAATCATCGTCATAGTAACCATCATTTTTATTTATCAGGCTACTTTAAGGATAGAAATATGAAATTATATTTTTTAAAATGCTTGTAACTGCTAAACAAAATGAATCGGACCCATGTTCATATAAGACAAAATATTTGGCATTAACTCAGCTACCATGTCCTAAGTTTGTCGTAGATCATGTAGATCACCCTGTATATCACTATAAATTGTATAGGATATATATATTTTGTAAATGTGTTATATTAGGATGTATAAATAGTTATTTATGCAACAAGTACAAAAAGTAAGTGTTTATTGCACGCGACGTGAAATAAGCACTTTTTGTACGAGTTGCATACAATATTTTTTCTACGTTCATGCAAAAACCAAAAAATGTTATTTAGATGACACTAAGTCTAGGAAAATGTGACGTCGATTTAAATGTTTATGTTTGTCATGATGACAAAACGCTGTAGTAGAATGACAGATGAATGCAATAAACATTTTATTGCACTAGTGCAATAAAGAACCACTTTTTCCACTAAATACAGTTCAATAAAGTTTTGTTTTTTGCATGAACGTAGAAAAAGTATTTTTAAAAAATGAATTTGAAGTACATTAAATATTTTTTCGCATTATTTATCCGACATTTCAAACAGCTAAAACGCCCTGGAAAAGCCATTAAGTAAAAATTATATACATTTTGTTTATTACCAGAAGAATATACTCGTATCTAAAGTTTATGTGCATTTACTTATAGAAGCTTTGCAAAAGTCATAAAATAAAAGATTTCTTACTCCAAATTATTCTGTTTTTAAATCATTCATCCAGCATGCCCGGAAAAAAATCTAATATAGGTAACTAACTTGTAGGTAGGTATGAAGACAAATTAAAAAAAAACTATAGCACCAAGTCACAAAATAAAACAAATATTTATAAGTAAGGTACATTATCATTCGTCATCGACGATTTTGCTCGTCGAACAAAATTGATCAAGAAACATTTTTTTAATACTGAGGTCTATGAAAACCGATGTATTTATTTGCTAGACAAGTTGTTTCAAAGATGGACTTCATAACACTAACTTGGAAAGAAAATTTGTTAAATATCATAATTTTAAGCTTGATGGTACTCAACCACAACAGAGCACTACAGTGTTGGAATTATTTAATATATTTGACAGTTTGCAATGTCAATGTCGAATGTTACAGTACGTTACAGTTTCAAGTATTTTCTGGGAAACTTCAATTGTTTACTTCATTAATACTGATACAAAAAATAAATTTCAGAACAAATTACGTTACAGGAGTTTTTACTTAACCTTAATTGTACCTTATTTTGTAATTTTGTAACACAATCTTGCATTTTATTACAGGTGTATTTTTATTTTTGAAATGTATTTGCGGAAAAATTATTGGTTTTAGAAATGTTTTCACAAGTTTTTTTGTTGCTTTTGGTCGAATATACATCCCTTAATATCTTATGTTCCATTGGTATTAGGCAAAACATGTACATTCAGCATGATTGTGCCCCTGCCCATTTTAGTAGTGTTGTGATCAATCATATTAATCAATGCTATAATTTATAATATCTACAGAAGAAACACTTTTTTTCCACTGATGCATTCCAGTGATTAACTCGGTTAAAAGTATTTCCAGTGCTATCTCACCGTTGATATTGAGGGTTCCTCTCCAATCACCCTGTATAGAAAAACTATTCGTTTTAGACATGTTTTCATAAGAGTTTATTGTTGCTTTTGGCCTCTTTAGTATCCACACTTAGATATATTCTAGATACCCTGTATAGTTATATCATCCTGTGTCACTAATAATATATATGTATATAACGTACATATACAGGGTGTTAAAAAAGAGTGTAAAATATTTCAGGAGGTAATACGAGTAGTATGAAATAAGCAGAAAGGTCCTAATAAACATGGGTCCGCAAAGTAACGGTTGCAGTGATACGAGTATGGACCACGATTCGTTTTCAAACATTTTATTCTATTAGGAATATACCGACAAAAGAAGCTTTTAACAAACAAAACCAAAGCTACAGAAGATGTTCAAAGTGCCCTCAGTCCATTTCCAAGCAGGCACGGCATCTTCGTCTCAACGATATTCGAACTCTTTCGAAAACACCCTCATTGATTTGGATTTCTTGATACTATTGATTAATCCGTAGCTGCAGCTCTTCCAGGCTATTTACAGGAGTACCATACAGTATTGTCTTCAAATATCGCCAAACAAAGAAATCTAGAAGGTTCAGATCAGGCGATCTTGGAGACCATAAAACAGGTCCGGCCCTTCCTACCCATCTATGTGGAAAAGTTTGGTGTAAATGCTCTCTAACGGCCATGGAAAAATGAGCTGGAGCACCATCATTCTGGAACCACAATCCAAACCAAGGAGGGTGTTTTCGAAAGAGCTCGAATATCGTTGAGATGAAGATGTCGTGCCTGCTTGGAAATGGACGGAGGGCACTTTGAACATCTTCTGTAACTTTGTTTTTTGTTTGTTAAAAGCTTCCTTTGTCGGTTTATTCCTAATAAAATAAAATGTTTGAAAAACGAATAGTGGTCGATATCCCCGCAACCGTTACTTTGCGGGCCCATGTTTATTAAGACTTTTCTGCTTATTTTGGTTCATACTATTACCTCCTTAAATCTTTTACACTCTTTTTTAACACCCTGTATATACAAGAATAAGTTTACATAATTTGATTTTTAATAATTTTTGTCTCTTCTGTATAATATCTTCTTAATTTTAAATTATAATATACCAATTTTTTAAACAGCTTGTACCTGTTTTTAATTAATAACTATTCTTATTTAAAATATTAATGAATTTTCATGCCTTATATCTGGATTCTGACTGTTTAGGCAGTAGTGTTCCAAAATAAATAACTAAAATGAAGCGTACGATAATCCGGAATGCAGTTAGGTATATTTATGAAACAGTATGTAGGTACTAGGAAGAAATCATTTAACTAGTAATATAGCAAATCTGTTAAGACTCCATAAATTATAATAATGATAATATAAATAATTTATTATTAATTACCAATTAGCAAATTACATCTAATTATGTTTTCAATGAGATATAATACATCGTCTCCGTGTCTGCAAAAAATTGGTGCCCCCGGGTCGCAACACAGAAATGTTTATCGACATGAACCGTTTAGAATAACCACAATTAAAAAATCATTATGAGCGCCGGTCTCCCCCACACCCGGCCTACTGGTCTGGCAAAGGGTGCACCGGAAGGAAACGGCTACCTCTACCACAAAGTGCGCGTTGCTTCGATCTCCGTTCCACTAAAGCGGTGTTAACTAACGACAGCTTATATTTTATTACGGGTTAAGTGGATACGCTCTAATCACGATAATAATCTCCTACCGGCGTAGCATTAAGCCAATTAATATGTTAAAATTAAACGCTAATAAAATATTTACAGTCAATGGTCGTTAAACGGGTATCAGTTTTTCATTCTCATCCAGATAATCTTCAGGTACATTCAATTAAAAACGAGTGATTGATATTGAAGATGTCTTATTTTTATCCTATTTTGAGACACATTGTACTTACATGTTATTAATAATGGTAAAAATTCCTAGGAAATATTAAAATTTCAAATGTTAATAATTTTAATTAATTGTTTTTATGAGCTTATTGAAGGCTCCGCACCAAAATATATTTTATGTTTTTAAAATATTGTGCGAACATTTTCTGTGGACATATACAGTGTGCTTCAAAAAGCAAAAATTAAGGCCTTCTTAACGGAACCTTAAAGTTTATTTACAGTAAAATTTTTCGGGCAATAAGTATCCCTTTAACGCCCGAGACCCTTATTAACGCCTTCTGGCGTTAAGTACTGTAATGCACTAAATAATCACTCTCCTTCAACTATTGGAGTGTACTCTATTTTTATTGAAGGAAAATATCATTTTGTGTACTAGATTTTATGAAAAGAGTTAAAGAAATACAAACAATACGTTACAATTTAATTACACTAATATAATTATGAATTACATTTTTGTTTTTCCCTATTTTCAATACTATTTGTATTTATTATCAAACTTCAACTATGTTAATTGTTCTCATTAACAACATATACTTAAATAAAGCTTAAAATTTCGTAATGAAGAAATGCATTTATTTGTTAAGACAATTACATTTTAAATGATTAAAATATATAATAATATGGAAATATATTGGTAAAAGGCTTTTGTTGATGCAATTTGAATGACACAACTTATATTTCTTCCAAAATGTTGTTAACTTGTATCGTTTAGTTGCAAAAAAATCCCGTTCATGCAAATGGGCTACCTGACCTAACCCAACATTTACTGGATAATGAGGAGAAGCACCATTTAACTACCATTCATTTTCTTCTAATTCAGTGGGTAAAATTGTTTCTAGGAAAATTAGATATTTTTCGTTTAAAGCGGTGGGTAAACTTACTGCAATGTTACTGAACCATGCAGTAACCACTTTATACGTAGTACATGTAATTCCTACAATTTTACCCGTTAAATTAGAAAATGTGGCTCAACGTGGCCTCAACTCATAAAACGGCAAATTTGGTTTATGCACGATGGCGCTCCTCCTCATATAAGGACCCGTCTGCATGAAAAAAAATTTGTCACTTTACGGAATTTAGCATAAATCGTCGTATTTTGACCTTAAGAATCGCTCGCTGGTACATGCATTTCAGGGACACCGTGTATTTAGAACGTTCGACTGCCGGAATTTGCACTATATGCTCTATTTGAAAAACTAAGAAAAAATTAATTATGGTGTATGCCACCAATGTACTTCTGACCGTATCATTCTTACTTATAAGTTCAACTTTTTTCAGTGACACATGTGAATCTATGATATAGTTAAAAAAAAACTAGTAATTTGTTAGCAAATAAGCTTTAAGGATACTGTTAGAAGAACTTCTTTAGAAATGCAGGATGCTATATACAGGGTACTTTCTAATTTCTTTGTAGAAATCTTTGATTAAAATGAAGTTAATTTTATTAAATAAGCATAGGGTCCCAAGTTGATAAAATTATCAATTTAAAATTCATGACTTCTAAACCCTTTGAAATATTTTTGGCAAATTGGACATATTTTTTATTTTATTTAGGCGCGGGGTTATGGGTTATCATGACTTTTTCACAATAGAAAGCATATCTCCCTGTATAATCATGCACACAAAATTGGCTTTTATGTGCTCCATTGCATTCTCATCATTTTTGTCTCTGCACATTTTCTTGTATCTCTAGCCATTTAGAGACAAATTTTAGTTTCTTAACGGGTGCACGCCACTGGTATTTTACGTAAATTTTATATTTTATACCCACCAATATACTAAAAAAATATGCCAAAATTACCTCAAGGGGTTTAACAGTTATGAATTTTAAATTGATTTTTTATAAAATTTGGTCCTGTATTAGGAAACACCCTGTATATTTATCTAAATTATTTAAAATCTATTGTTTTTATTGATAAATAGAGTTTTTCCACAAATGACGACAGCGTATCACGTCAATCTTGAGTATTTGTTTATTAACAAAACGCGTACTAACAGCGTCACGTTAAGCAAACTAATTAAATGATTAGTCGCCTAATTACCGCCTTACTGAGGGAGGTATGGAGTCCAAGTCGCAATTTGCTTCTACTTGTCACTCCAAACATGAACAAGAACGGTCCCTTTCAGAGATTGACTTTACATGAACGTTTGACAAGATGAAGGATATGACTTGTTATTAGACTAATTTAAATGAAATCTAACTTTTAAAAATCCAATGCGTACATATATGCACTATAAGTCAATTTTATAAATTTATATTGTTAAGATTTTCGGGTCATTTTAGGCCCAAAAGGATGAATAAATCAGGAGTTTATTAAGAATATATGTGTTTTAAAAATATATAATATATTCCAGTATATGTAAATCTCTCAACCAGTAGCGGAGATTCGGAGCCTTGTCATTGAAAATTAATAATATTCGAGATACGATTTTTTGTTCATATTTAGTTTTATATAAAATTTTCAATATTTCTTGGTTTGAATAGTGGACTGTTCTTATTATTTGATAAATGTCGACATGTTGACAAGTGATTAAATTATTCAGTCAAAAAGCCCAATTTACTTTTTTATAGTAGGTATCATTGTAACTAATAATTTAAAATTATTAAGTATACCAATTTTTAATTGGAGTATATATATTTTATTTCTTGCAAGGCCAATGGAAATGCATATCGAGCTGAAAAATATATCAATAAATATTTTCAAACCAAACAAATCCAGAACGACACATATTTATTGAAATTTATTGGCGTTTTGTAGAAAATAGATAATTTTCATCAGTGAAGATCTGGACATTGCATGACCATCAGAACGTCAGACTTGGAAGAGGTTATATTAATATACAAGGTGTTAAAAAGAGTGTAAAATATTTCAGGAAATAATAGCATGAACCAAGATAAGCAGATAAGTCTTAATAAACATGGGTCCGCAAAGTAACGGTTGCGGAGATATGGACCACTATTCGTTTCTCAAACATTTTATTTTATTAGGAATAAACCGACAACGGAAGCTTTTAACAAACAAAAACAAAGTTACAGAAGATGTTCAAAGTGCCCTCCGTCCATTTCCAAGCAGGCACGACATCTTCGTCTCAACGATATTCGAACTCTTTCGAAAACACCCTCCTTGGTTTGGATTTCTTGACATTTTTTATTTGTCCGTAGCTGCAGCTCTTCCAGGCTATTTACAGGAGTACCATACACTAATGTCATCAAATATCCCCAAACAAAGAAATCTAGAGGGTTCAGATCAGGTAATCGTGGAGGCCATAAAACAGGTCCGGCCCTTCCTACCCGTCTATGTGGAAAAGTTTGGTGTAAATGCACTCTAACGCCCATCGAAAAATGAGCTGGAGCACCATCATGCTGGAACCACATTTGTTGCCTCTGATTCAAAGGAATGTCTTCCAAAAAATCATACAATGTGTTCTGCAGAAAGTCGAGGTAAGCAGCGCCTGTTAATCGGATTGGTAAAACAACAGGACCTAGAAACCTGTCACCTACAATACCCATCCAAATCTTTAATGAAAAACGTGCCTTATTTGCAGATTCTATTAGAGCATGAGGATTTTCGTCGACCCAAATATGCGTATTGTGAAAATTAAACACTCCATTTCTTGTGAACCCGGCCTCATCAGTAAAAAGAATGTTTGCAAGAAAACGAGGGTCTTCAGCATCATGACGTAGAAACCAGCGGCAAAAAACCAAACGTGCTTGATGATCATTTATTGGATTTAAGGCCTGTACTCGTTGCATATGGTATGGATAAAGCAGTTGCTCGTGAAGGATTCTCCAAACAAGAGCACCACTAATTCCTACCTCGGCTGATATTCTCCGCACACTCGTACCTTGATTCTGTTCTACCAGTGCTAGGATTTCTTTTTCTGCTCTAGGAGTGGATACCGACCTTGGTCTTCCGGATAAATGGCACTGTTTGCTCAAGGAACCGGTATCACGCAATCTTTGGTGAATTCTTTCAAACATGCATTATGAAGGAATCTGGCGATTAGGATAAGCGTCAACATAAAGACGTCGCGCTTCGGTGGCGTTCCGATTAGCATGACCATACATGAAATGCATGTCTGTTAATTCTGCGTTAGAGTAACCAGCCATAGCGAAAGAAAACTTGTGCACTGAGAACAACTGTCAAATACGTACTGTTTATTTCACTAAACTTCAACCAACTATGATAAGAAAATACGCAACGTTTTTGCAAAATAAGAAAAGGCGCTAAAAACATAAAACATTCCATATCTCCGCAACCGCGGACCTATGTTTATTGAGACTTTTCTGCTTATTTTGGTTCACACTATTACCTCCTTAAATATTTTACACTGTTTTTTAACACCCTGTATACTGAAGATAAATCTCAGATTAGCACAAGAAACAATATACGTGATCTTTATCAGTCACTATAATCCTATATAACTTGTACAAATACTTATCCCTCGACGAATATGCCGATGGATGCTAAATATGTCAAGCCAAATTTATTTTATTATTTACAGATGAATGCATTTTCTCGATATCATAATAGCCACTTTTATGCAAATGAGAATTCAGTAAATGTATGGGTAGGAATTGTTGGTTATTTCACAATGCTGTTACAGAGCCATAAACGACACACTGGATCTTCATGATAGAGTGCTTGATCCTTTTGCACATGAAATGGATGAAGTTGCTGATAGATAACTTTCCAAACTAAAGAATGAGCAAAACTCTCATGAGCAGCAATTCTTCTTGTACTTAAAGCCGAATTTATTTCTACTGCATCTAGCACTCTTTCTGCAGTTCTCGTGGTTCTTGATCTTCCTGTGCGATAATTATCATTTTAAAGAACCTTTCTGCCCCAGACGTCTATGAATGTTGATGAATGTTTGTGCATGTGGTAATGTTCTTAGGATATGCGTCTATGTAATTTCGACGAACTTGTTCTGCATTACCATTTGCTTGTCCATACAAAAATGCATGTCACGGTATTCAATACCCACTTGAGCATTGCTGAGCCATTTCTCAAATTATTATCGTGAAGAATCAAACTTATACCTGTTTTAAAGAATTTCCATTACAATTTGTAACACCGAAATTATTAATGACATTTATTTGAAGCATGGCAACTTGATTAAATACAGAAAGAATTATTAAAATTGACTTGAATAGAGAGTACATAATTTGTTTTTATATTGTTTCGCTTTTCAATTTCGCTTTAAATTTCTGTGATGTCTAGCAAGAAACAAAGTTATGAATAAAACTAATTCTGAGTTTTAGGTAAAGTCCTCTCTAGGGGCGCATAATAAAACTTGTCTCTGACTAGTTCAATAGATCTTGATCTACTTTGTGAGTGTGTCAACTGAGAGAATACTCGAACTTGAATTACATAAGTTATTTAAAAAGAAAAGTAAAAGAAATTGAACTTTGACAAGTTGTAACATGCAAACAATTAACAATTCGAAAACAATTTTCATGACGTACTGGTATTATTTTAATTCGTAGAATCACCTTCCGGAGTTTCCTGACGGACTCTCAGAACACCATGTATATGTTATATGTATGTTAATTAATATACAAAATTGATGTATTTAATAAGCATCGCTTGCCTGTCTGGGCTTTGCGACTCTATCGGTATCAGGCGTATGTCAGCCCACCGGCCGTCACCTACATCAATCCGTCCGCGATTGCCGGTGGCGTCGGTGTCAAGTCGGAGAGGCGCACGGACGCAGTGCAGCGTCGCGACGGCCGCGCTGGCGCCTCCTAGCGCCGCCACCCGCACCCTCTTACACTTCTGCCACCTTCCCGCCACCGCCGCGATTAACAATTGATTGTTTTTTGCGGGATGCCCTGCCTCGGATAAGGAATTTGCGTTTCGTTCGCCAAATAGCTGTTCTACTTTAGGGACAAACAACCGTTCTCTCACTCAGAACGATTACGCCGGATGGAACTCATCAATATACGGCGTAATATTTTTGGTAAACGGATTTAAAATGTAACTCGCTTGATACGTAAGATATTTTAATTAATTATCACCCAATATAGTGATTTGTAAGTGTATGTCAAGATATTTCTTAATGAATAGCTGATAAAATCAAAAAGTTTTAGTAAGCTAAATCTCTGAAGCTGTGGGTTTTAAAATAAGCTTGCCAAACTTTTAAATAAATCATAGGCTAAAGTTTAGACTTTTTATAACACTAATTTGTTTATTAAAGATTTTAGTGCACTGAATACGAATATTACCTCAAAATGGCTCCCATCATGTCAGATTTTCAAGTTATTCTAACCTAAAATAGCAAAATTGATGCTCTTTTTCCCTATAATTGAGCTTATTTTATGCCAAAATATATAATTCCGCCACAAAAGATAAAATTTGCAATTGTTTTCCCATCTGTGTGTTCATCGGCCAGTGGTCGCGCGGTTTAAGGCGTCAGTACTTTAATCGAGGTGACTGGATCGCTGCGGGTTCGACCCCCGCAGCCGATAGACCGTATATAAGCTATATTCGTGGAGAGATTGGCACCCTCTCTGCGGGTATGGTAGGGTGGAAGAATGTTGGCTTGGGTCAATGTGAGATATTGATACCGGTTGACATTTGATTACCCCCCTAATTAATGAGGTTTTCCATGTTTCCCTCATTCCTGCACTGAATGGTGGTTAGGGCCTTCCAACGTGATATCGTTTGATATCGTACATTTATAAGTTCAGACCCATAAATTACATATTCTGTTTCCCATACTGCCCTATATTCCGTGAAACCTCACATCCTATTTCTGTCGCGTTGTAATCAAACTGTAAATTATATCCCCTAGGGCCCAGAGTGATCTATTCCCCGTAACTACTTATTTGCTATTTCAGTCGCACTGTACCTTAATTTCATACATTAATTACATTCACTATCAATTGATACCCTCCGATCCTCCAGTACTCCTTACACACACAAAACATGAAGCCCATAAAGACCAATATCAATACACGCCAAAATCTACAACTCACAAAACTATACCCAAAAACCTATAAATCTCAAAATTCATGCACCTCCAAAACTGTAAATCCTGAAACCCATAAACTCAAAATTCCATAATATCCAAAACTCATAAACCCAAAATTACTCTAACCCTGAAATCCCAAATTCCATAAACCCATAAATATCGAAATCCATAAATCCCAAAACCCATAAATCCTAAAACGCATAAACACCAAAGCTATAAACTCCGAAATTCAAGAACCTATTAATCCCTAATTCCAAACCTTCCCCAAGACACCTGGAAGTTGTGAAGATCTCCAAGGTCCCGGTGTATACAGTACACCTTGTACATGTGGCAAGGTGTACATAGAGTAAACGGGTATTCACATCAGCACAAGACTGAAGGAGCACAGGAGCCATCTTAAGAATAACCACGTGGAGAAGTCAGCTGTTGTGAAGTTAACACAGGACACAGGATAGCAATTGAAAAAACAAAAGTTCTGATGAGAGAACGGCGATTCTGGCCCAGACTTTGCAGCGAAGCCATCGAGATACACAAAAACCCCAGTATTTTCAACAGAGACAGGGGGATAGAATTACCAGGAGTATGGAAACGAATCGTAGGAGTGGACCGCCAGATTACGGCACAAGCCAACCGTGAAAACCATCCACCGCAGCAGAACGGTCCACGACCTATATAAATACCGACTAGACGTCATATTCTCCAGTTTCAGACCTTCTGAAGAAGATGTCTTTCGAAACGTCAATAGTCTTAAACCGACGACGTGGTTAACAGCCCGGAAGCAGCCAAACCATATCGTTGAAAAGCTTACTAAATGCAGTAGTTTCTGCTGAAGAAAAAACACGTGCTCATTAACAAATTTTTGACCAATAAGGAGATATCACTAATTTTGCTCATTTCACTCATATATGCTCGTCTTGTAGTAAATTTAACACTCTTTCCGATGGTATGTCTAAATTTAATGTGGCTGTAAGAGTAACAGATATATTTTTGTTTTCATGAAAAAAGACACAACATTTTTTGAAATCAAAAAATGTTAAACAAAAGAGCAACTTTCCAAAAAAATCTTATAATACTTTTTTGTTGAAAATTACTTGTATAATAACACCCTGAGCATTTATAATTTAAAGCACCTCTTATTGGAAACCAAACATCAATATTGAAGCATCAAATTTGGTTATACTGTGTTTATTGTTTAATATAGAGTACTTACCTTTTCATGATTCCCTTAACGTTGAACAGGTATGTATATTAATATCTACTTCTTTTATCAGATACGCTTTAAGATGACCTAAAAATTAGTTACTGTAACTCCAACCCTGCTCCCGAATAATGAAAAAGTTGCTCTACATTCCAAGGCGTCACGATTCTGTTACACTTGACATTTTACGATATTCGCGTGCTATGTCATAGGTTATTCAAAAGTAACGATCTACTGACTTTTCAGTTTATTATTAAACAAAGTAAGATTAAGATTGCCTTAACCGTAAGGTTGGTTATTAAAAATAGAAAATATTATTTGCTCGTCAACATTGTATAAGGTTGATTCATTTTTTATTGTTTACTTCAAAAGATTTGCTTAAAATATTTGACACGTATTATTACTCAATTTTTTTATAATTTTGATAGAGTTATATGGAAACGGAGATATAGCATAGTCATCTGTTTGGTTCTACATATTAAAAATTAGTACAATATATTCAGAGAACCATTGCTATATACATACATATTCAAACGTGTATCTACCAGACCAAATGGCAAATGTTATAAGTTTTCATACATTCAGTTATGTATATTAATTTAAATGAATTACAAAATCTGTATTTCTATTAAATGTATGCATAAGATTTAGTAATTTGTTTTAAAATTTGATAGATTATTTCTTAAACATTATATATTGATGGAGGTAAAGACAATTATTAAGCTTGGTCCAAACTCCTATTATAGGATACTAAATTCACTGGTTATCTAACGAAAAGTTTCTAATAAATTGCATCCGAATTTGACAAAGAAGAAAGTATTGAGAAGCTTTGATGTAAATCTGTTGATAATCTACTCAAATGTTCTAATGTAAGCAGATCTGGTCATAAATACATCTTAAATGAGTCATTTTTCTTTAGTTTAATAATTGGATATTTTGCCACACTTCTGAAATATAAAGATTAATTGAATATACCCTTGTGCCAAAAGGATCAGTCAAGGGTTAGTTTTTAAACTCAATGTTCGTAATTCAAAAATATCACACTAAAAAAGCAGATAAATAAAAAATCACTATCGCGCACCGTATTTTTAACGTTTCGAAAATTTATGTTTTCGTTCTCAAAAATTGAAATTATATTAAAAGTTTTGTTAAATGTTTATATAACATATAGCATAATTAATTTCATCAAACAACAAAATTCTTAACAACGAACTAAAATGTATTTAAAATGTTTTAATAGATAATGAATATCCTCCAAATTTGGTTGATAGAACATAAAAAAATATTACAGATAAAGTAAACATTTAGGACAAATAAGAGAAATTAATCACAATAAATACATACATTTCTATATTATCAGAAAGAACAGTTATTCAAACAACTAATATTTTACGATTCTTTTTGTCAAAACCACGTCCAAGCAAATTTAAAATCTATAGCATATGTTGTGACTGCAATAAACATTGTTGGAAAAACGTCTCTTCCTATGAATGATAGAGTTGAGGAACATAAAAATAATATAAAAAACAAGAATTTGAAAAATACAATATTGCGAACATGTTTGGGAAAACGGTCCTTTGATTCAATAGGGTTCGGTAGAAATTTTAAAGGAGGAGGATAATGTAACAAAAAATTAAAAGAGATCGCCATTATTTTCCTGAACGAAGAAAAGTGTGTGTCAAACTGTTCAGTAAACATTGATCATTTTTGGCTAGACTTGTATCAATAAAAAGTAAAAAACTATGAAACAAAAATCATTTAACATCTCTATGGAAGCAGATAAATAAATTTTAAACTATTAAATTTGACTAACTTTTAGTGCATTTGCAATTTTTGAGAATGAAAACAGAGTTTTTCGAAACGTAAAAAATACGTTATAGTGAGTGCACGATAGTGATGTGATTTCTGTTATTTTTTACTTCTCTGCTGTTTCAGTGTAAGCTTTTTTGGTTAGGTAAACATTGTAACATTTTACATAAATTTATTGAGATTATTAAACAGATTATCGTTTAGATATAATTATTGCTACTATGTTCTTAGTTCGTAAATACTCGTATAAATTAATTGATAGTTTGGTTGCCGTAAATTTGATTTATTGATTTTTGGAATATCGTAAATATCATATAGAATTCTACTCCGGTAGGTCATCAAACGATAACTAGTACTGACAGTTATCGCAGGATGCCGAGAGTAGTCGTGGATCGCAGACGATCTTGTAGGGTTTTTGGCGCGAGAAAAAGGAGGTTAAGGCTGACATGTGTTATTCGGGCGGCAGGTGAAAAGGAGGTTCCAAAATTTAAGATTTTTCAAGTCATCTCCAATGAGGATTAATGTTTTGGGCTCGAACATTGTTCAGTTGGATTAGTAACGTGTGATACGAGTAGTATTTTGTGAATTATCCAACATATGTATAACTGTGATAGCAGGATTAATTGTTACCAAACCGTTCGTATACGATTTTCGAACTACCAAACGATATACCTATAAGATTGAAATACAGGAGCCTTCAATAATCGCCAACACGACTCATTTAATTCCGTTGGACGTTAAATTAAAATCAGAGCCCCTTTCATTAGGGTAAGTCATGTTTTATTAAATAATAAATTTATATCAATGGCAAATATGATTTTAACTACAGGGTTATTTTGCCGGTACGTTATTTAAACGTACAGTACGCTGCGTTAGTCAAAATCAGACCTTTTGCCATGGTTTATTGGGAACAACCGAGAGCAGAGTCCTTATCCAGATTCGGGACTGAAACGACGAATTTTCTACCATCCGGTCCACACCGGAATCTAGTTTTGCATCTCCTATTGGAAACCTTCATTGGTGGACTTGCCTAAAGACTCCCGGAATCCGCATATTATATTCTTAATTTGATGCAAATTACGGTTTTCTATAATATATTTTATTTCTTGATTATTCTACAGGGTGCTTACCAAATACCCGTATTATAACGATATGTGCGTGCAGTTCTATTTTACTTATTAATATTATTAGCTTTTTGCAATAGTTGCATGGTAGTGCATTTGCTTAATGCCCAATATTAGATTTTATTGAATATATTATAACTATATCTAGATAATATTTTGTTGTGTTCATATATATATATATATATATATATATATATATATATATATATATATATATATATATATATATATGTGCATATATTATTGCATGCTAGTGCATTTGTTTAATGCGCGGTATTTATGTTATTTTTGGCAAGTTTATATTTTGCTCTTCTTTTTTTATATATCTTATTGCTTGTGTGCGGAAATTAAGGTTTTTGCGTAAACGCGTTGCTACTATCTTCTTTATGAATATTATGCATACAACTAGCGCCTGCGCTTGAGCTCGAGCGACGCTTTGATTTATTATTGGCTTATTCTGCTTACATTTCGAATCCGTCTTTTGTTTTCTTTTTGCATTTACAAACGATAACGCATTCATAACCCTCGCTTACTTAATTTCTGCAGTAGGAATAATTATTATTAATTAAATAAATTCTAATTATATAGTCTTTACTTATAGGGATATCTGCCTACTTAGTAGTATTTTTTTTGCTTTTAGTTCGATACTATAGCTAATTTAAAGTTGTTGATTAATATTTATATACTTCTTCTTTTTATTAAGATAGATTTAAACATAATTCACTCTGCGTAGACAATAAATATTTAGTAATTATTAACTGGCGTTTATGTATTATTTTGTTTTGCCTGGATTTGACAAGTTTTGAGGTAAAGTAAACTCTTAGGTGGTGTTCCGTGGTAGAAATTTGTCTGGCGCCCTAGCAATACCGTTATTTTTTTATTCGAATCACCCCGTCTCCACTGAGAAGCCGAACACCTTTCTTTTTGTCAACGGCCGATTATAGTTAATAATAATATATTAAATTAGTAATCAATTAGGCGCGTTACAACTTATTTTTAAAAATAATCTTTTTTGCACAAGGGTTCATTCAATTAATCTTAATTACCCTTGAATTTTTGTACGTTTTTAATAGGAAAAAAATTTCAATAAAATAGATAATGTGGCAGAAACTGTCAGGGTCCTTTTGGCTATGACAGTACTGGACGATCAGAATACGGTGCCGCAGGTTTTCGCACTTCGCAGAGCACACATCTAGCAAAAATTTACTAAGGAGAGAATACAAACTTTTTTAAAATGATTTGCAAAACTCAAAAGCACTGTTACAGTAAAATAAAAGAACTACAAAAGCTAATATTAAAGTAGTAAGTATTTAGTTTCATCCAATATTATTCATATTTATTTAAAAATGTGTAAAATAAGAATTTGTATACATATGCCTTTGATTAAAATATTTGAAACAATTTTGCATTACGTTCAAATCCATAAATTTGGATAAAAAATTCACTAGCTTGTTTGAGCAATAATTTAACTTTATCTTCAAGTTACCCCTCACACAAAGCCATATAAACCATGAAAAATTCAGCAGCTAATTGTTCGTCGCAGCGGGATTTACGCATAAAAAATTCGCATTCGCTCCACCTAAGATTTGAATACATCCGCGGAGTAGCTGGGGGGTTTCTGTAAATAATGAATACCTTAAACATGTCAGATTTCTTCGACGTGCCTGCCCCGCCATGTTTCTTCCAGGTTTATCAATTATTAGAGTCGACTCTTCAATAATTAAAAGACTTGCTCTACCCCTTTGTCATTTCTCGACGTTCCTAACTTGATTTAACTCTTATAATCGAGAGTTTGCACAATGGTGTTAACCTCGGCAAGTTCGACTAATTTCGAAAGTAGTTCTCTCGGAGTTGGCTTCGTCTAATACTTTGGTGAACTTGCGAAAATTTGTATTTAAAATAACAGAAACTATTTCTCGTTCGGTTAAATCACTTGAAGCAGGTTTGAGAAAAAATCGGGTAGCTATTTTCGTCAGACACGCAACTTGAAAACATTAATACATAAAACGTTTATTTTTCTATTAATGTCCTTTAATAACAGCTTTATGAGAGTAACTGATTTTGTTCATTTGTTAACATGACAGCAATACGTATTTAATTAGTTGGCTATGTGTGGTTGCTATAAGAAATTGTTCCTATTTGAACTTAGCAGATCAAAACTTACTCAGAAAATTATTCAGAAAGTTTCGATATTAAAATTGTCGTAGAACTTGATTTAAACTCATCTGACATATTATGAACAGCTTATTTAAAGCCATATTAATATGGACATATAAAGATTTAACTAGAAAGTAACAGGAAATCTATCTAATGCTTACATAAACATATGCTGAGGCAAAACCATATACAGCTGCTTATTTGCAGATTTATAATAAATATCCAGTATTAGGTTTTTTGTTTAAAAATGCATTGAGCATCAAATATGAAGTATGAACGTTTTCAACATACCAGATGTAGAATAAAAAAGTGATAAAAGGACATATAAAACTATATCCTTGATAAATTTATGCATTTTGTTTATTAAAATATTTCAAAGAGTTTTAAAGATACTGATTCTAAATTTAAAAAGCGCTTTGGAGGGATAAATGTGTATTTTTTAAGTGATCCGAATATTTCTACTTGCACCAGTGACGTTTGTGCGAAAATGCCACAATCTTTCTTAATAAAAAAATGAATTTGGTCTCTTCAATTTTTTTCATAGGATGCCGTTTTTGAGGAAAAAAATAAAACTTACATATTTTATTTTAGGTGTTGTTAATCTTTTATTTAAAGATCTCTTTTACTACTAATTTGCTGTTATTTTGGTCAAAGTAAAAATGCAATTAAACATTGATAATAAAAAGTTGATATATAACGTGGGTAAAAAAAATTCTTTGATTTCACGATACAGGGTGTACAAATTTTAAACTTTCAATTTTTTTATCTTGATTATTTCAAAAAAATTTTTTATCTAATACAGAAACATTACACCAAAACAATAACACAAAACAACAGTAATAAAAATATGTTTTAATAGTCGCAAACCTATAACAGATGTTGAAAATAACCTCCCTCACAAATGACACTAGAGTCAACCCTTCGCCTCATCGCCACTGGCGTATTCGCCCTACTGTATTTCTTATTGTCTCACAGCTGGCTGTAATTCGATTCCTCAGGTTTTCAACATTTTTGACAGGATTGGACAGGAGTAAACTAATGACTTGAGAAAACCCAAAATGCAAAATCTAAGGGATTTAAATCCGGAAAGCGAGCTGGCCATTGTTGTGTACCTCCCCCTTATCCAACGATTTTGATATAATGTATCTAAGTAAATAGGTTGGGGCACCATCGTGCATGAACCATAAATTTTGTCTGAGCAGAAGAGGAATTTTTGCGAGAAGAACAGATAACTCTTCCTGTAGGAAGTGATAAGATTCGCCATTTAATCTAAATGGAAGGAAATTAAATAATCATTAAGTACTCCAACCACACGCTTCCTCAGCCCATAAGTGAATGTTATGAATTTTTTTGCATAGAATCTCTTGTTGCTTACATTCAATATGTTG
Source organism: Monochamus saltuarius (assembly GCA_025584915.1). Classification (NCBI taxonomy): domain Eukaryota; kingdom Metazoa; phylum Arthropoda; class Insecta; order Coleoptera; family Cerambycidae; genus Monochamus; species Monochamus saltuarius. The sequence continues at coordinate 30,908,686 of CM046728.1, forward strand.
GCAATGTTTCGAGTGCTAGTTTTAGGTGACTCCGAAACTATATCGAGAACTACTTCTTCTAGTTGCACAGTTCGAACTTCTCGAGGGCGCCCACAGTCATTAGTTCATTTCATAAATCTACCATTTTCGCACAAACGTGTGAAGGCGAGCAAGTATTGTGTGATGAGGTATCCTGCGTTCTTGATATAACTCAGCAAACAGTCGTCGAGCTTGCAGAGCATTTCCATTACTTCGACCATAGGCAAAATCCATATCTGCATTTCCACATTTGTAAAATTTTCCATTTTTTTAAGACACAAAATGTATTCACTTATTGACATTAATTTTGTAGCAAACAAACATGAAAAAATGCTAATTTGACGAGATGGTTGTATTTTATTTAGAAATATTGACAGCAACCTATTAGATAATGTATCAAGGAAAATTAAGAATACAGAACTTGCAATAAAATATGTTTTATTTTTCCTCAAAAATGGTATATCCTATGAAAAATATTGAAGAGACCAATTTCATTCAGAATTGATGGTGAATTTCTAAAAAAAATATCAAAACGGGAACAGTCAGTGGCATACCATTTTTTTATTAAAAAAGGTTGTCGCATTCTCGCACGAACGTCACTGGTGCAAGTAGAAATATCCGGATCACCCCTAAAATTACACATTTACCCCTCCAAAGCGTGTTTCAAATTTCGAGTCAGTATCTTTAAAACTCTTTGAAATAATTAATAAAAATAAATAAAAAATTAAAATTTAAACGCTCTGTATATCATAAAACGAAGGAATTTCGACCTACGTTTATATGAACTTTTTTTCACAAAATAACTTCGGCAACCACCTCTAAAATATTTCGTACTTATTTATAAACACAATGGGGGTAGGACCACAGAAAACTTGCCATCCAGGTTATCATCTCTGTTATGCAAAAAAAAAACTCTCGGACTCGTCAACTTTCGTTTTGGTCTTATAATAATTTAGTCTGTGAAAGCACAGAATAAAATCTAACGGAGATAGATCTGCTAAACGTGCAGACCTTTCAGCAGGACCTCCTACCAACCTGTTTCATTTAAAAATTATCTCACCGGCATGCGGCATCGCAAAATGTTGAAGAAATTCGCCTTGTTGAAAAAAAAAGTTTTTCATACGGTATCGATCGTCTTACTCAAGTATGTTAGTAAAAGCGAGTTATCGGTGAGTGCTCTACCACATGCCATGGGTGTTAGTTTTAAGGACAAGAGGATGCCACAAGTTCCCTAATATCAAGACAGACAGTACGAAACACACACGAGTGTATTGAAGACGCGCTCATCAGGCGTAATTTTCTTGTCAACTCATTCATTCATGTACATAATGTAAATAAATGGTACGTACTCAAGGTTGTGCAGTTTATTTCAACTCCAAAAAAAAGGGGGGAACCAGTCAATAAATTCAAATATAGTACACTCATCAATTACCGTTGGATTCCACATTTCGCCCACCCACTCAAGGGAGTTGGAACCATCCGATCCAAATGTATTATACCGGTTAAAATTCTGTATAGCAAAAATTTTACAGATCTTTAAAAATATTCTTGAATTGTTATTCAACCAGTAACGGCAGTTACATTTGGACTGCCAATTGAATAGTTGGTTGAATGATAGCCTTAAAAAATTGCAAACCTTTACAAAAATTTATCAGGTTATTTTTTTTTTGTTTATAAAATAAATAAAATATATATTTATAAAGAAGTAAAAAGGCACTCCAAGATCCCTAAGTCTTGCACCCGCTGGACGTAGAATGTGTAAAGTAAATCTTGCCCTAACAATCACCAAACTGTGGATGGAGATTCCAAATTGCGCAAAAAACCTTCACGTTTCGGATATCTTTGGGGAACATTTGGGCTTAAAAATGAGCTGCACCACTAAATTTTGATTCTCCATATGCCAGTATCATGTCCATAAGTTAGAGAAATTATGTGCCATACTTTTATAACCACGTGAAAATAAACTCGAACAGGACCCCAACTGATAACAAAGTGCTGCTACAAATAACAAACATATTGTTCTGACTTTTTTATTTTTTATTAACAAAAAATTTCATGTGATAAATTTTTGTAAACTTATTTCTCCTCAGCTTTAATATCCCACGTTTATACATAATGATAAAGGATCACCCTGTATAGGTGAAATTTAAAATATTTTAATCTTCAAACGTAAAGCATCTAACACTTTTGTTGTATGCAGAGTAGATTCCATTACAATATGTGCTAAAACAGCAACTTGCACTGTTTCATTTCTTATTGGGTTTTGGATAACCTTTTTTTCTTTACCACAAATTCGGTTTCACAAAATTTTCTTACTGTTCCGACGTAAGACACATCATCGGATTGTTGTTTATTAAATAAATTTGCAGTACAATCCTCATTCTGAAAGAAAAATTATTTCTTGAATAGTATACACCACAAACAATAATGTTTGATCATAAACAAATGCAGCACTAAACTGTTTATTATTAATTTGAGAAATTTTACCTAGATGTTTGAGTCACATTGTTATCTTTTGCTACATTTTTTACCAAATTACATTCTTCAGGTATCAATTTATGAACATTAGCTTTCCGAGAACTGATTATCTAAAATTAAAAAACTGGATGTCGTTAAAATGCTAATTCCTTTTAAAATTATTACATCCAGAATCCAGAAAATATGTCTCCTCAAAACAAAAGTTGAAGAAAATCTAAGTGACAAGTTTTCCGTGCCTCACATTATATGCATGAAATTCCTAAGTTTGAAGTAATTCTTTACAATAATTAATATCCAGTTCGTATAAATGAAATAGAAATAACTAACCTGCGACCCTTTTGAGGTTAAATTAAATTAATTTTTAATAACCATCATCACATGTTGATAGTGCCAGCATTGTCACCCTATATTGCTGTATAAATACTATAGTTTCAATGGCCAAGCCACAAACCACATATAATTTAGAAGCACTATAGAATGAATAATGGACGTATTAAGGCCAACTCTGGAACTGTTTCGGAAACAGTAGGGTGACACATTTGAGCTACTAACCTTAAAAAATCTAGAGCGTTCGTGACGACTCATATTATAAAAGTTATTGACATAATTATTTTGGTAACAGGTCAAAGGTCACGTCGTGAGGTTCCACGATAATTAATCCAAAACTGCAGGTACAAAATGAAGGAATAGTTTTTATTCTACAAATCTGAATGAATGGAAAGAGAAGGAAAAATAGTAACGAAATATGTGAAATATGTATTAAATAATAGTAGAAACTATCAAAAACAGCTTTTATAATAACGGTTTTTAGGCTTTCACGGCCAGTGCTGTAATTTGATACATGGTGATTTTCCGGGCTGTTATGCCGTGACCTCGGTAACTGGTAGCTGCCAGAAACAGAGTTAAATGCACATCCCTAGCATTAGCTGGGATTCTTTTACCTGCCCTGGTTGTTCTCGGGCTAGGCTCTGTGGGGACAGACCCGCTATCGGTGTCTCTGGGCCTGTCCATATATTGATTTCGGTTCCTACTGTTGGTATTACGACTACTACGGTCGGAACCGTTCCTCGGATAATGGTGGTCCTCCGAGGCGTTCCGTAGCCGCCGCTGTAACTGGTCGCATCCCATGCTTCCAAACGTTTCGCCGCTCTTCACTGTCGGCATCTTCAGTGGTGACTCTGCAAAAGCCTAGCCCGAGAACAACCAGGGCAGGTAAAAGAATCCCAGCTAATGCTAGGGATGTGCATTTTAACTCTGTTTCTGGCAGCTACCAGTTACCGAGGTCACGGCATAACAACCCGGACAATCACCATGTATCAAATTTTATAATAACATTTATATTTTTACATTTCATAGCTTATTTTGTGTGTCGGATAAAGTACATACAGAGTGTTAAAAAAAGAGTGTAAAATATTTCAGGTGGTAATAGTATGAACCAAAATAAGCAGAAAAGTCTTAATAAATATGGGTCCGAAAAGTAACGCTTGCGGAGATATGGACCACTATTCGTTTTTCAAACATTTTATTTTATTAGGAATAAACCGACAAAGGAAGCTTTTAACAAACAAAAAACAAAGTTACAGAAGATGTTCAAAGTGCCCTCCGTCCATTTCCAAACATGTGTTGTGAAGGAATCTGGCGATTTGGATAAGCGTCAACATAAAGACGTCGCGCTTCGGTAGCGTTCCCATTAGCACGACCATACATGAAATGCATGTCTGTTAATTCTGCGTTACAGTAACCAGCCATAGCGAAAGAAAACTTGTGCACTGAGAACAACTGTCAAATACGTACTGTTTATTTCATGAAACATCAACCAACTATTATAAGAAAATACACAACGTTTTTGCAAAATAAAAAAGGGGCTAAACAACATAAACCATTCCATATCTCCGCAACCGTTAATTTGCGGACCCATGTTTATTGAGACTTTTCTGCTTATTTTGGTTCATACTTTTACCTCCTTATATATTTTACACTCTTTTTTAACACCGTGTATAGGGGGTAACAGTAACACAAATATTGAAGATTTATTCAACAAACAAAAATAACTAAAATGGTTTCAAAATGCAATGAGTATTTTGGAGTCAACATCAAGTGGAGGCTTTGAATTTGATAGACTGTAGTTCCCCCATAGTAGATACTTAGCAGTAGTAGTAGTAGTAGTTAAACTGTCATAAAACATGTTATACAAAAGTTTATTTGCTTCTACAGGATGTTCTAAAAGTTCTACGACAAACTTTGGCAGATAATAGCTGGGTTAATTTGAAACATTTTTTCTTATATATACATAGATCCAATTCGTTTTTGTGTAGAAGTTACAAGTATTTAAAAAAATATTATTTCATATTTCAAAGTAACCTGATAAATAAAAATAGCTATAACAAAAATTATTATTTGCGTTCAATATTTAAACATTAGTAAACCAAATTAACATAAACCATAAAAATTGTTCAAACTGTCCAAAAAGTGTTTATAGAATAGATATCAAATGGAATTTACCTTCGATAGTTTGTCGTCATTGACATAAGTGATTTATCAAAATCTGTAATCTACACATTTTCATAAATATCACTTTTTATTGCAGCGCAAATTTTACTGAAAGGCTGAAAGGACTGAAATTCGGCCGTTCTTAGAGTTTTATTAAATATTTTGTTGCAAGAAAAACCAAAAGCTTTCTAATTGGCTCTTATTTGATTGCACTGAATAAAATTTGAAAACATTAAAATAACTAACCGCATTATACCAAGTCAATTTTGCAATTGATTTGATATCCACCTAACATATTCAAGAGTCAAAGATTTTGACAAATAGGTACCTATTAACTTTTATAATCGTTGGAATGATATGAATGAAAAATGAATGAATGATAAATATGAAATGGTATGAAGTTATATAAAATGCTTAATATCTACGTCGGTTTTATTCTGTATATAAAGATGTACCTAATGTTGAATTTTCTTCTTCTTCTTCTTCTTAGGTAAAGTTTGAGCACAACAGGTGTCTAGTGTCAGGTTATGTTTAATGTTTTAACACTTGAATGGCAATGGTTAATTTCATAAAGAAAACATTGGAATTAGCAAGATATTGACCTACATATTAAAATCCTAAATACAACTTAAATAGTATGTACAATCGTTTGCAATAATAATGATCCCTTTTAAAATGAATTTTGCGATTTCTTTTGAACTTTTGATGTATTCGTAATGAAATCTACTTTCAACTTTTAATATAAGTTTTTAGTTGTTTCACTCACCAATAGAGATATAATGAAAGTTCTACTCAGAACTTCCACAAGTTCAAAAACTGTTTTGAGGGAGTGTCATTGTTACTGCAAAAGCATGTACCTACATAAAGTTGAGTTGAAGTTATGTAACTGTAACCTGTAACTTGATGATTATAGAAAAACGTCAATTTAAGAAAATATTTTGTTTATATTAGGTTTGTTTTAGCGGCAGTTGAAAACTGTTTGGAAACTATCAGAAAAGTCCGTCCAACTATTTATTGCGTCAAATTCAATGGTAACGCGTTCTCAACTTAACTGGTCGAATATTTCTGACAGTTTCCAAACCTTTTGAACTGCTGCAAAAACAAGCCTATTGTATTAGGTACAAATTTCCCGGAACTGGTAAATTAAAAAATGTAATATGTAATTCATCCTCAAGAAATCCTGTTTATGCTCTAGAAAGTAATATTATTCTTAACGAAAGGATTGCTCAAATTGACAAGCATTTATTAGATTTAAATCCAGTTGATAATAATCCCACCTAACAACAATTAAATAATAAGTAGAATCATGCTAGATAGAACAAAATGACTGGTAATATCCTTAATACCATGGTTTCATGTCCAAAAGCCCCTTTGATAAGACATAAGGCGATATCAAATAACGCCTACTTTTCATCTAATATTAAAAGGTGTTCCTAAAATAGCTACATTTGCTTCATTGTTCGCACTACACTATGTCGGAGCCTTCTTGATTGTTCTCATTACAATGTTGTTTATAAATGGACAAAAACGATCCAGCCTCGTAAACCGTTCAAAAATAGAATTAAATGATTGGAGAAACAAGGCATCCCGGCGCCTTTGCCCGTAAACCAGTCTATGAAGACTATCGGCCAGCATAGCAAAACGGCAGCATCTAATATAAGAGCAGTTTAGGCGGCGATAGCATCACGTGACCCTTAATTAGCCGGTAAGCGCAGCACAAGGGCGGTTTAAGGGCTACGGGTCACGCCATCCTTAGAGGCATTCCCTCATGGCCTGTCCGACACGACCTGATCGATACCAGAGCCGGACTTGAGGTCTTTGGAAAGAGATACAGCTAGATTGTAAACAGCTACATACAATATAGGGACGTAACATTTTGATGAAACATTACATTTCTTCCAGAAACATACTCAATTTTTTTCCTTGTCGAAAACTTTTTTTTTTCCAATAAACTTTTATTATATACATTTTTCTGAATAAATTTCCGTTTATAAGTTAGAAGCAATATCTTCTTAAAGAGTCTCAAAAGAAATACCACCTAAAAATCACATTAGCTGTGGAAGGATCAAGTAGTCGTTGGAAAATAATTGAGTTTTCGTTATTTTAAGTGCATAAATGTCATTTAGAATAAATAAAAGGATCAAATTCGATAATTTTTTAATACAGTAAAAACAAAAGGCGATGATAACAATACCCAATTTTAAAAAATGAGGCAAAACCCCCCTAACATTTCGCTATTTAAATCGTTAGGCGTTTGCGATTTTTTCTTTCAAATGATTAATATCTCGCGAAGGTGTTTTGTGAACCTCATTTTTTCAAATCTCCATAAAGAAATCTAGAGCTGAATAGGTCCATTAACCTCAATCCATTTTTCTGGGAAATTGTTATCTAAATATTGCGAAAGGATCAAGTAGTCGTTGGAAAATAATTGAATGTTGATTGTTTAAAGTGCATAAATGTCACAAAATACTTGTCATTACTCAATATCACAGTATACTAAGCAATCAGTACGGAATCTTAGACAATTTATGAATGAAATACGTCTGGCAGTTTTTATATACCCCCACTCTAGAAAAAGTCGCCAAGAATATGGCTGATCCCACAGAACATACGAAAATATAGCTAATAATTTGGCGTAAACATAACCAAAGTTGTTTCACACACAGAAATTTATAGTAATAACTGTCAGTCGCCAACAAGATGGCGGATTTTTGGAAGACGCGGGAAAGCTGAGTTTCCCTACTGATTGCTTAGTATACTGTGCTCAATATCAACGTCAAACGTATAACTTTTGTGCTTACAAAATGTTCTTTCATTCAGAAAAGGTTGATATGATGCTAATGTACGGTTAGTCACAAAAGAATTCAAGAAGAGCTGTAGAGTTATATCGAGAAGGGTATCCAGATGGGGCTTCCTGATCATAGAATCTTTACAAGATTGGACGCGACGAAATTAGGACTAAATGAAGATGCATTTTATGTTCGGAAGAATCAAATAATTGACCGAAGGGTAAGAAACAACAGCTATACTGTTACAGTATTTCGAACAAAATCCACGAAATTCTATACGGCAGTTGAAAATCACCACATTGTAAATTCAGTTCCAAACAAAGGCCATTTTGGAGTAAATGAATGGTGCGGCATCATCGGTAGGCATTTAAGTGAGCCTTATTTATGAACATGCATTGAACAGCATGAGTTACCTAAATTTCCTACAAGAAGAACTTCCTGCACTTCTGTCGAAGGTGCCTTTGCAGCAAAGATGAACCAATAGTTTCAGCACGATGGAGCTCGACCCCACAAGGCCAGGATTTTACAGCAATAGTGAGATAAATATTTCCCAGAAGAATAGATTAAGGTTAATGGAACTATTCACCCCTCGATTTTTTTATGAAAATTGACGAAAAGAGACTTTGCATTCGAGGTTTCTTTTCGTATCGTTCACACGATGAGGGGTCGTTATTTTGCCATCCCGACGATATTATAAATAATATGAATCAAATGAATCAAAAGTTATATGTATGAAGACTTGTATATAGAAAACCCCCAAAAAATGCAGTTTGACAGATGACTCAGTGTCTCGGTTTATAACCTGCCGGTTCAGTAAACCTTAGAACGGTGGCTTGATTCCCGAATGAGTCAACGTTTCAATTTATTTGGATCGGCCAGTGGTCGCCCGGTTTAAGACGTGAATACTTGAATCGAGGTGACTAAATCGCTGTGGGTTTGATCCCCGCGGCCGGTAGACTGTATATATTGTAATATTTATATGGGTGTATGTTTTATTTAATTAAATTTATTTTTATTATTTATTTTAATTTTAAATATTTTATTATGTATTTAATGTCAAAGTTTGAATATTAATTTTTGTTGGGCGCCTTGATCCTTTTATGTATTATGTTTTATGAGTGTTGTGTTTAAGCTATATTTTGTTCAATACAAACCTTTTATATTAAATTTTTTTTATCTTACCTTATTTATACAATTTTTGTTTATCCCTTGCTAGCCACAGTTTCACAAATCAAAACAGCAAAAGAAACTTAACTCAGGAGTCGGTTCAAAATATGCAGGGTTTTTATTTTATAACAAATAGTAACACACTTGAAAGATTAACAGTTTTTGGTTCTAGAATCAATTTGAAAACAATAAAGAATATTTTCTTTTTTAATATTACTCCTCTGATGATAATTTTACCAAACCACTATAAGTTAAAACTTTGTTATTGAATTTAATTGAAGTTTTATAAATTATGTTAATAACTTGTAATGTTGGTTGCATTCCTACAAAGTGTAATATGATAATACAAAGTCCTAATATATTCTAAAATAATGTTCATGCATGACAGATATTATTAGTTCCAGTGAAATTTGTTAATATGGTCGTTATATTTGCTTGGATTAGACTTATTTTATACAGGTAAGTCCTGTAGTTTATTCTTAATACTTTGCAAAGATTGAAATAGTTGAAATCTGTATTAATTTACTATAGCTATAGAATTTAGAGTGCACTTTATTTTTAAGGTAGGTACCTGAGGTTGGAAGATTTTATTTTCCTTTCTGGAAACTGGAAACTGTCTGGATACTGGAAACTGCCTGTAGAATTCTATGGAACTGCAAATTTCCCTGGATACGGTTGATATTTTCTGTAGTGGCAATTAAAAAACTTTACTGGAGGATGGAGACTGGTAAATTTAGCTGGTGAGTCGATATTTTCTTGATTTATACTTGTTTGTTCTAATAAATTTTGTAGATTTTCGGGAGCTCTCTTGCGATCTTCCACCTTGTCCTAAACCCAAGCCGTAACTAGCAACAACTTCTTTGTTTTTTATCCTTTCTGTAGATTGCCATGTTAAAAAGTCTTTGGATGTCCTTTTATTCAAATTATCACAACACTCCTTATAATTAATACATTTTATAAATGTCCCTTTGTTTTTATTGTACAATTTTAATTATTTTATTAATGAAAATAGTCTTTATTTGGTGTTTCAGGTCATTTACAAGGGATTCTTGCAAAGTCACCTTTACTTTTGACAGTTCTGGAATTAATTCTAATAATTTGACATTTAAATTTATTTTTCAGGATATTATTTATTTTTAATGGAAATATCTTTCATAATGTTACTCGTCTGCCTACAATATGTATATCACATTAATCTATAGACTTTCACCTTTCATTCAATATATGGTGCTCTGAGTTTAAATTTTCCCTCTCTATGCACTGAGTGATAACAACCGTCAACGTCATGCAAACTCATGAAATCCATTCTACACTCGATAATAAAATCATTAAATTATTATTTTTATGCTATGTAATATTATTTATTCTTAGTAACTTTATATCCAGGATATCCATATTAACAAATCTCGTATATTTTTAATAAATTTACACTAATAATTATTAATTTTATTCAACTTTAGGTTCGGTCAGGTGTTATTTTCATTTGATTTTCTATGTGCATATTTCAAATTGGTACAATATATATATTCCCTCATTTCTGCACTATTTATTAAATATTTATTGAATTTTTTATTAAAAAATGTGTAGGTATTTACCAAACATATACCTTTATAACACTTATTATACATAGTGTTTCACAAAATCGGACCAGACTTCAAAGTTTACTCTTTGATATTTACCAAAAGATTTCAAAAAATTAATAGAAACAAAAACATAAAAGCATTAAACATTATAATAACGTTGCACTCCGTAAAATTTTATACTCGCGCCCATATTTTTTTAACCTTTTTTAGTGTACTGTCTTTTCTTTTGTAAATTTCTTACTAAGGGTGCATTTTATGCACATTAATCAAGTATCCATTTTTGTTAAAAAATAATGGTTAAATAAAATATTTTTTCTATGTTCATGCAAAAAAACAAAACTCTATTGAACTATATTCAGTGTAAAAAGTGGTTCTTTATTGCACTAGTGCAATAAAATGTTTATTACATTCATCTGTCATTCTACTACAGCGTTCTGTCATCATGACAAACATAAACGTTCAAATCGACATCATATTTTCTTAGACTTGTGTCATCTAAATAAAACATTTTTTGGTTATTGCATGAACGTAGAAAAAATATTGTATGCAACTAGTACAAAAAGTGTTTATTGCACTCGACGTGTTGTCCTACTCGGCACTTACTTTTTGTACTTGTTGCATAAATAACTATGGAAAGAGAGTATAAAAAAGTGACGGATTCTGTTAAACCAAGATAGTTTCAGTAGCGCTCCCTATGCGATACACAAAGTATGATGGTTTATACGTCAAAAAACCTAATTGCATCGACTTTTGGAAAAAAACTGAAATATAACAACATTACTGAATTATTTTTATAACTTTCACATCAGTCCCAGTCTGCTTGTCTCACTAGTTTAAAAAGTCCGTCACTGGTAGCGCCATCTATGCGATACAGCAAAAATGATAGCTTATTTGATATTCTTACATCAAAAAACTTTATTGTACGGACATTTATATTTCTGTGTGAAAAAGTAACTGAGATATAACAATTATTAAACAAAACATTTATATTTTCTGGTATACAATCTGCCGGGAAAATATTACTCATTTCTGATGGATTAACCTGTATGAATAACAGTTTTGCAATGAAAATATAGTTAGAAAGCTTGATAGCATTTGCATAACGTGATAACCAAAACCACAACCAAAGAACGCGTTTATAAAATACTATTTCAGTTAGTCATTACATTAATTGCTAGACAAACTGCGGTGCTATAATTAAACGATTAATCGATGAGTAATTCCTAACCCATAATCATAATTAACATCAGACTACTGAGAATCGAGTTGCTGCCATATATGAAAGTAAACATTCTCTAAATGCACGAGTCTCTTCCGTTGCCAATATAAATATCAATATGACACTGGAAATTCGTCGCAATTGATTATCTACCCGGCAAAAACACTCCAGTGCAGCGTATCCATGAGTCGAGGATGACGTAATACAAACTGCACGTGGCTAGTGCCGTACAGTGTACAGATGGTCGCATATGCCCTCCAATATTTACTTCTAGCGTTCGCTTTGTCTGCATCCTCTCTTTCCATTGCTAAATGGGTATAGGGTGAGCCAAATTGAAGGAAAACCTTGCAATTTTAATTGTTAGTCACTCTCAGTTTTCTCTAAGAAGAATTAAGATAATAAGTTTTATTATTAAATACTCATGAATTATCCATCCATACCAAATTCTTCATATCATCAAACTAATCAAATAAATTTATTTATTTCTAAATTTATTCAAAAATGTTATTAAGAGTATAAAAGCTATCATCATATACAGTGTCTGCAGTTAAACACTATAAAAAGTTTTAATTATATTTAAAATATGGTTTACATGGAGAAAGTAAGCATTTCATGTATGTAGTATCCAGATACGTAAAGAACTCCACACACATTTAAAGCAAGAGCAAGAAATTCACAGCCTCATCTAATTTGTCTACATATGGAATGTTCAGCTTCCCTAATACGTTAGCTGGGTCGATATTATTGTCCAAAGGACTGCTATGCACTATCTGTCTGAGTCGGTCCCACAAGTAAAAGTCCATGACTATTAAATTTAGACACCGTGGGAGCTATGGATATGAACCATTCCAGACAATCGGAAATGCAGCTTGTAACAAGTTCCTAATAGTTACTGTAGAATGCGGTTAGCAACCGTCTTGCTGGAAATAAAAAAAATTTCCAGTGCATTAGGTATTCAGTTAGCTATCCTTGTTACCTTATCTTAAGAAAACTACACACCAGAAAATTATTTTCCAATAGTGGCACCTGATGGTAATGTAAAATAAGGTATAGGTACTACAATAAAGCTAATACTGAGAAGCAACAATGAAATTTATGGAAAAAGTGCATTCGTCCGAAAATATAATCTGTTTCGCTTCACACGTTTGATGCACCAAACAAATATGAAGACATCTCGCAGTTAGTTACCTCTGTAGTTGAAAAAATATGGTTTGTATGACAGAAAACAACACAGTATTGGCATCTTCATCATCATAGCTTTTCTTTTGGCTTGGTGTTTTTAACAGTTGTTGATTATTTTATGTAAAGACAACTGTGCCATATAGACTCCCGGATATTATTTGTTGAAGAGCATTAGGTGAAAATAGTTATTTATTGTATAAGTGTTTTAAATATTATTTTATCTACACAAGAATGTTTAAACGCAAGAACGTAGTTCGAGGCAAATAAAACACGAATGCAATACAACGTTTTAACCATAGTTACATCACAATCGTATACGAGTCTAAAGCTATGGCAAGGATTTAGAAAAGATTGCATATGATTAAACGAATATCAGAAAAGAAATAAATTACCAAATCCTCTACTGCGTATGCCCATTACTTTTTTGGGACACTCAGTAGACAATAGAATGGTACGTACAGATCCCTCATAAAGAACGCTTTCCTTACACATAAAGTGGTGTTGAGTTTGTCAACAATAGACGGGGGTGGGTAATCACTGTTCGAGGTATTTATTTCCTTTTATAAGAGCTAACTTAGCCATTGTGAATGAGCTAGATTAATTTTTATCAATGAACAAATTTTACCTAAGACAGGGATGAAATGTGTGGGACGTCCTAACATGACGTTTGCAGAGAAATAATTTTATATTGCAAAGAAGTTATTCGAGTAATTGTTTCCTCTGTAGTTTGACAGTTTGATTAAATGGTAGGTTTTCAATATACAGTAACTGTTGCTTGGAAAAACTTTTTGCAGTTCATTTATAATTAATTTTAGTAAAACTCTATGGATAAAATTTACAGTTATTACTCTGTCACTCTGTTGAATTAATTAATAATTAATCATTACAGTAGTACTAGTTGGATGCAACAACCGTATATTATAAGGTAGCATATTATAAATGTAGAATATCGCTAAGCTATTATTTGTACTAATAAATATAAATACCTAAAACAAACTTTCAAATAACATCCATAATAATGTTCTCTCTTATGGATGTAGCTTTTTTCATTGGAAAAACGTATTTTTTTTCGAGCAGCCAAATAAACATTTTTGTCCTTTAATAAACCAACCAAGTATATCTTCGTTATAAAGAAAATTATACCACAAAGTTTAAAACTGCAGAAGTAGACGAAAAAAGTATGCTTTGTTAAATTACTAATTTTAATAGTGAATACATAACCTCTATAGCACCATAAAAATTATTTTAATAATGTTTGTACTACGTAGCCACAAATATTAAATTTGAAATGAGAAATACGTATTTTGATTTGGAATAAATATACTTAAAATAAAACATTTCGATTGCTACAGAATGATTTTCAATGTATTTGTCCTATAGTTTATGGGGGAAAAATATTGATAAGCAAAGTGACCCCCAGAAGTCTATTAAAATCATTTTCCACTGCTAAATTTTCCATTTTTAAATACAAATCGAAAACTGCTATTTTCTTCATAAACATACCTCACTGATCAATAGTGAAGCTATGTATGCCAGCTTTAAAATTGTTTATTTGACCTTTTGTTCTTTCTCTTAAAGTATAGGAGGATGGTGGAATCAGATTGCAGAAAAAGTTGGACTATATTAACTGATTTTAGCAAACTTGCTTTTGTTTTAAGGCTGCCTTATCTTTTGTAAAATATTCTATCATAACCAAGTTTAGAAAATAAAAGCTGCTTCTGGTTTGTGACCAATTTATGAGTAATAAACAATATCTAAACATACCAAACAACTCATGTCATGGAGAACATTTTCTGCTTGTTAATAAGTACAAAAGTACAGGTTTAAGTTAGTCAATTCACATTTTTATTTCTAAATAGTTAAGAAGGTCTTGTCAGTAGCAAAAATAACTTCTGTGTACGAAGATTTTTTTAGTAGAATACATCGTCTAAATGTGAATTATCCATCCCTAACAGTTCATTGTTCACCTATCATCGAAAAAATGTTTTGCAATGAAGGTATTTCATTCACATTAGAAAATATGTTGAGCATTTTCACTGAAAATACGACATAGTTATTCTTGAAACATCAGTATATATTCCTTGGGTTTTGCAAATATTTGTAGAATTTATATCAAAATAAATATTTTTAATTCGAATTTTAGTTACAGTATGTTTACCTACTACCAGTTAATAACACAACTAAAACGTCTTAGGTTAGAGGTTCATATAAAACTTCTGTAAAATTTCATGATAAATTTAGTAAAAGTAAATAGTTTCATTGTAGTACATTATATTACCACAAGTTTCCTATATTTATTACGTAAAACACATACACTTGATTATTTCTCAATTATATCTACTATAAATTAAAATTTTCCAGTAAATATATAAAAAGATCATAACAAAACATGAAAACTTCCGCCCATTGTTATCAGAGTGAGTTTGTTAGACATTTTTAAAACATTTTGTACCTACCATTTCTTTAGCAAGTTGAAATTATTTTCTAATTTTTATCAAATTCTTGTTTGAATGATTTTTCAATGAATCTCTTAAATAACTCAAGATGGACAAGAATGCGTTGTTTATTTGTTTAACTTTTTCTTATGTCAAATGGAAAGTTAGAGTTTAACGATTCTGTATAACGGCAACATGTGTAAGAATGAAATCACGTAGACAAATTATGTTAGGCCTAAATTCCATAGTGAAGTCAGCACTTACCATCAAGTTTTCTTCTAAAAATCATACATATTTACTAAACAAATTTTCACAAAGAGAGAACTTTTATCAGTGTCAGTACTGCCAACTGTGACCAACACATAAAATATTTCAGAAGGTGACACATTACACTGTTCTTGATCTCTCTGTATGATATTTATATCAGCCTGAAAAATACGCCGTTGTTGAACATGCTTGGAAAAAGAGACACAAAATCTCACTAGAAGATACTAAAGTGGATAACAAAGCTTATAAAACCAGTGCTAATATTAATACTTCTAATTTGACTTGTGTGGCGCAATATTGCTAACTGTTTGGATGTTTCATCCTAGGTAGATGTCGTTTACACTGAGTTTTCCAATAAATTTTCGAGCTTTGGTTTATCTAACAACCTAGTTTTAATTTTTCAAATATATCTCTTCAAGAGGTCATTATTTGTTCAGTACCATGGTTTCAAGTCTGTCAGTTTTGTTGTCAAAGATTCCGCAAGGATCTGTTCTAGGTTTCCTTGTTTTTAACTTGTATGTGAATGACATTTGACTTAGGAAAAATTCAGAAGTTCTTTTATATGTCGATGATTGTAAACTGTTTCACGAAATCACTCCTATGTGACTGTCTTTCATGACAATATTTATAATTTGGTTTATTCGTGTGACATTAATTTGTTAAACCTTCATAATAGTTCTAAATGTAATATTTTATCTTTTTCGCATAAAAACATAAATTTTACCTATAATATTAATGACATTAAATGTTACCAATTTAATGACCTTAGAGTAGTATTTAATAGTAGATTAACGTTCTCTTATCACATTAATAAGATTGTTTCAGAATCTTTTAGAACTTTAGGTTTTGTTATAGGGAAGGCTAAGTGGCTTTCACAAACTGATTCAATTAAACTCGTTTTTAATGCTTTTGTTAAACCTAAGTTAGAGTATGCTAGTGTTGTGTGTTTTTGTCACCTCCGCTAACACATATTAATAGTTTAGAATTTTGATCAATGCATACGATTTTAAATATTTTTAGTTTTGTACAGGGTATCATTGAAATGTTTGCTCGCAGATCTGGAGATATTAAGGAAACATTATATGGCCCTCCAATGTATTAACTTATCTTTTAACATATTTGTTGATTGAGCTTGTAGATCATTTATTTGGTTTGTTTTTGCGATTCATTTAATATTTGTTGTATTTTCAATGTTACTATATTTTTTGTTAATGTATTATTTACTGTGATATTTTTATATTTGTGTTTTTGTACTATATTTTCCCACCATGTTAATGGCCTATGCTATTGGATGGCGTATTTTTACACAAATAAAGTATGTATTCGTCAGTTTACATTTTTCAGATATGTCCAGTTTACAAGCGCCTGCCAGTTATTAGAAAACTTGAACACTAAAACAAAAGACGATTTGTCATCCGTCTGTCATCTGCATTCTGTTTGGATTATGCAAAATTTGTGGAAATCGACGCGCCGGTGTCAATCAAAGCCGAAAAGATGAATTGGGGGAAGAAAATGCGGATGAATTCCCTACGCAGCGATGTTCTCATGTAAGGGGATACTTTCATATTAGTCGTGGGATTAGAAATATGATTCTTTTAAGAATCTGCCACGTGCCCCGATACTTTTTATATAATCACATATTTTTTCGATTATGAACACGGTTTATTTTTATAAATTGAAAGTACTTCCGTCATTGCTATTTAATGTAGATATGAATTTTCTTATATAATGTATTTTCTAATATTCATCAGATGAATTATATGGACTCTAAAGCAATTATAATATTTAATATTGGATTACTGATATATCATCCAAGGCTTTTTGATAATGGAGATGTATCACACAAATGGATTCCATTTATAATACTATCCATAAAATTCGAAGCATCCACCATGACTTGATGGATACGTGGTAGGGGTAGATAATTAAAATATATAAGTTATATTTATTCACTTAACTAATTTTTCAATGATATTATCATTGCTCTCACTTGTATACAGACTAATTAATAAGGAAAAAGCAAATGCTGCAATCCATATGTTGCAAACTAAAGTTTTGAAATGTATAATTACCGATCTCTGCATTTCCTCTGAAAAAGTTTTCATGCAACCATTTTGATTTATTTCTAGGAGGACCTAACTCTATGCGGTCGCGGTCTAGAAGCATCGCGGACGGTTCTGTGCTGACCACGGCCTTTTACAAAATCTGTCGCGTATGTTGTTCTCTATACGCTCCCGACTTATTCTACGGTACTATATAGGTTTCAAAATATGTTGTGTGGAAGATGTATATTTATTAACTGTTTTATTTGACACGACTGGCCGATTCTCCAAACAGTTTTCCGCGAAACCACGATGCGAGTCCAGCTCTCAACATACTAGTGGAAGATTCTTCACTAAACGAGAACGAGATTAGCATGGTTTACGATGCACCTAGACCGGGACCGCATAGTGCGTTTTTTCCTTTATTTGTCTTATTTTATGTAAAACTGGTAGTAATAATATAGAAGGGGCCTCTATTATTTAGGTATAATATAAATTATTGGCCAATGATGAATTATTGCTTTGCTGCAGATTTTTTAAATTGAAGGTCAGTTGATGCAGTGGGAGCAAATAATAAATTAGTTTGTTCTGCTTACTACTGAGATATATCCTGACCTGTCTGTGTTGTTTTGATTATCATTTGAGCAGTGTTTGTTTTGGAAAGGTTGTCTTGTGATTTATTTCTCTAAACATAGATAAAAGAGAAAGAGAGATACAGTTTCCGTCATTGATATTTTCTTGAAGAAAGAAACAAGGACTCGTCCATCAGATTTGCTCTATCTATAACAGAACTACCCGTAACACCCCTCAAAGACATTTAAACCACTCTGTATATTTTGGGGGAGATCTTGATCTGATATCTTATGGAATGGATATAATATAATCTTACAAAAGGCTCTTCTCCCGAAGACATCTCTACATAACAGCACATATGGTTTGGTGTATGTCTATTTGGAAACCGTTCGGGATATACCCTCTTTACTATTTCCAACAGTCTCCAAAAACAAATAACTTATCAATAGAGGGTGTTTTGAAAAGAAAGAAAAATATATTAGCGATGTGTCCTGAATGTCAAAATAAGTAAGTGCGAGATAGAGAATGGGAAAAGAAAATTAAACATTCGGTTTTGTTATAACTATCTCGAAAAGAAATTAAGATATTTCACTGATCTTTGGTGTACAGTAACGTAGCAGCAAACAATTTTTTTCAACTTTAATGACTTTTTACAGTTCCATCAGAGGCGCGCATGACAGTAAAAATGTAACATTTTAAACGGGAAAAATTTCACTTTTTTTCCTAAAAGGTAGGTCTCCATTTCTTAATCAGCAATAAATTCTAAAGATTAAAAGAAGTCTTGAGCGTTTTTGGTAGGACAGTCGGTTTCTGAGTAATTTAGTAATAATTAAAATATCTGTTGTTTCTCTGCTGTAAATTGTTACTGTCACGCAGACCATTGGCCGGTAATTGGTCGCGCGTTTTAAGGTATCGATGTGGCTAGACCGATATGGGTTCGAGCCCCGCAGCCAATAGACCGTATATCAGCTATATTGGCATCCACTCTGCAGGTATGGTAGGGTGGAAGAATGTTGGCTTGGGTCAATATGAAATATTGATACTGGTCGACATTTGACTACCCCCATAATTAATAAGGTTTTCCATGTTTCCCTCATTCCTGCACTGAATGGTGGTTAGGGACTAAAGTAAGTCGTTCCTGGGTGCAAATGCGGCCTGCTTAATAATAATATGCCGCCCCCTCTCCCGCACAAGTCTTCAGGACTTATCCTCGTGATTAGAATGAAGGGTAGAGATATTATTAGTATTAATGAGTATGAAGTATTTAGTTATTTTGAATCAGAAGACGTCCTTAAAGTTTTTCCTTTTCTTCCTGATACAACTTGTATCGTTTACTCGTGATAAACAAAGAGCATTGAAGTTTTCTCAGTTCATTCCGTATTATTCAAGAAACTTTTGAACGTGAACAAGAATTATGTGTCACATTTGATACTGGAATGAAAATACATTGAATTGTTTTTTGCTGTATTAGAAAGGTATTTTAAGCTAATATAAATCAAATCTCCTACAATTCCTATCAATTAAGTCATACATATGATCTCTGATACCAGACATCTAGGTATGCTAATGAACAATTCCACAGACAAAGCTCTATTTAATAATTATCTAAAGAAATTAATCTAGCTAAATTTACTAACCTAGTTTAATGAAAACACTATAAATATCTAACTTCACTTTTGAAACAGTGGGAACTCGAAAATTCAACCACAATAGATTAGATCTTACCTATTTCTGCATTTTTAGGATTGCTTCTTCAGGTGTTCTCCTTTCAGTTGAGTCAAATATCTAACTATAAAAATTATTATATAAATTAAGATTATTTGAAATTAAATATCAACAATGTCAAAAATGTTACAAAAGCTAATAATAAAGAGAAGAAATTATTAAAATATCAACAACAAAAAAAACATCAGATTAAGTGATTCATCCTGGTAGGTTTTTTGTACTTGATCTAAATTTTACACTTCCAACCCTTTTCATTTATTGACGTAGAAATTTGAAATATTCAAATACGAAAATTTCTCGGTTCTACGCATATAGAATGATATTTTATCATAGATTTATATGTCGGTTACCTCACCTATACTGCTGACTAGTGACTTTAGCTGTTTGTTATAGGTTTTCCAGGTGAAATTCGAGCTTGCAAATTAGTTGTTTCCTGGAATTTCATATTTTAAACCCCATTGATTTTTCAATTGTTTAATTAGGTGCAACATATCGTTATCGATGAATCGCGATAGACATCCCTAGCTTTGAATGGTTTCCTACAGTGATGTAGAACGCTTCGTGTCTGTGGCTGTTAGTCCGGCATGAAGTAGCGAATGGTCGTTAGAGGTAGCTGTGCTCCTCCGCGTTGCTCATGGTCCCTACTGTCGGGTTAAACTGACTTAAAACACCTAAGGTTACCTCATATATGGTATACTGATGACAGCTAATATACTCGAAACCGGTCTATGTCTGATGGGCTACTGACGAGTGGCTTTAACTGTTTGCTATAGGTTTCCCAGGTGTAATTCAATACTGGTCGGGGCATTAGCCTGTAGAGTAGTTGTTTGCTGGAACTCCGTATTTTAAACCTCATTTATTTTTCAATGTTTTATCACTTTATCAATATCGCCACGTCTTTTTGACCGCATAATATTGACTATTGAGCACTCTGTATAATAACAAAAAGAAATAAATACAATCTGTAGCAAAATAAATAATACCAAATCAATGACTGAGTGAAACAAATCCATACGTTTTATAAAGAATCAGCGGATTACTTAAACAAAATTAGAAAAAAAGTCCAACTTTCCTCTATAAAACATCGATTAATCAAATTATCCTGAAGAGCCACCCCGGTCTTCCCTTAAACTGGAACAGGCCGCAGCCCGAATCGAATTCTACTTCCCATTAGCGCACCCTTATTTAATTACGCTTAAGCAAATTAAGTCATTTCTTGATACAGACAAATAATATAGATTCCGTGACTAAATTACCCAAAAGCAATACTAATTGATTGGAGTGCTGACGTGTGGGAAAATAAGGATCGGTGCGCTGGGCGAGTTAACAGGCTCCTACATACGTACGGATATCGCGCGATAGATAAGTGGTACCGTCCTTTAGTGGAGCGGATACACTTAATTAAATTTAGCGATATCTATACAGGGTTAACTATGACTAAGTACAAAAATTTTAACCACGTGCTCAGGGAGGCCTAAAATACAATAAAAAAATTATTCCAGAATTTTAGCTCGATATTTAAAAATTGGGGCAAAACCCTTTTTTCCTACGGAAAATCGGCGCCTATACTGAGCAGCGACTGAGATGGCTTAGATCCATAAATAAAGCTTACATCTTTCAACAATGTTAACTATCATGCGGTCGCCTTTTTGCAGCGTTTATTAGCTCCAGTATTTTGCATTAATTTTTCATTATTTCATTTCAAACTGGCAAAACTAGATTTTCACTTATTATAACCGATAAAACACGTTAGATAAAATGCCTATTTGTTATAAGAAAATCGAACGAAAGGAATGGGTAGGTACTAATAGATAATAGAAAACTTTGAAAATATCTGCGGCAGTCTTGTCTCATAATCTAGAAAAACAAACCGGCGAACTATATCGTGGGAAAATATCTGCACATATTCCTTTATTTAATAATTATAAAACGTTTAAAATTTAAAGGCACTAAAAACTAAAGAACACAAAACTACAACGTAAACACAGGAGCTGAATTATGACGACAGCGAATTTCACCGTTACTTCTTGTTGGTTGCCTACTTTGACTATGTAAACGTGCGGCGAACGAAAAATATTTTTAGTTTTATAATTAAGTTTGTAATTTTTGAAGGGCTATTCCGTTAATTCTTATTTTTCTCTATCCCCTCTTAAAATATTTGTCATAATCAACCCTGTATATACAGATACACCCTATACAGATTCGAAAATTGCGGATCTTTACAGAGAAAGTAGAAATTGCCGCTTCATTCCAGGGAAGGTACGAATTTTAAGAGGGGCGGCGACGTGCATTGGTCTAGCATTCCCCACTACGGTAATCGGTTCCGTATCGCCAACGCCAATTCGCCATTGCAAATCTAACTGCCCGGTCAACTGATGGCCAGTGTTGTCAGATCTCATGCATTCCGAGGAAATCTCATGCTCTCATATTTTGATTACAAAATCTCATGCTTTTTAATAGACACAAAAAGAAATAATAAAATTATTAAAATTACTCTTTGAAATCTACCAAAACAAAGACCTAACGAGAAATAAAGGCAAAATCGAGGGCACAATTGAATAGATAGAGGTAGGTATCTACAATATTTGGGTACTTGAAATGTCCTTTATTGTAAACTGCTCTCTTAATAATTAGCAATGAATACATAAACGGGTATGACAGTCTACGAATATGCGGTGTGTGTGCTGTATTCACGCTGTATTGCAGTGATTTTTAACTCTATTCCGTAAGGGTACCTACATTTTCTGGAAACAAGAGATTTTACGACCCGTGAGTCACCCTGCGTCACGTCAACTGCGCCTCAACGTTCGCCCGGCCTAACAATAAAATAAATTAGAAAAGTTACGTGGTTAATAACTTTTAAGTAAGTACCTGTAAGTACCTACTTACAATGTAATATTATGATAAAATAGCAGAACATAATGCTTTTTAATGAAATAAAAATGGCATTACAAAAGTAATTAAAAATTAAGCTGTGTCAAGTGGTGTTTTTTGATAAATTAAGCCATCTCATTCTTTTTTCTCCAAACCTCATGCTTCTTTGAAATTATTCTCATGCACTGAATTTTTCCCACCTGGCAACACTGCTTGATGCAAACACGCTGTGGTCGAAGTATGCGTGTAGCATGACACAAATACACGCAAGCGGCAAAATACAATTCACCATCAATATCCTCACTTTCCAAATCTGTATATACATATACAGGGTAATATAAAGACCTCTGACAGAGTTCTAGGGCAAAAAGTGTATCAAAGGCTAAAGCTCAAATTGCTAACTAATACTAGTTATTTGAAGTACTACTCAATATTTTACGAATAACAGTGGCGTAGACACAAGGGCAACGTAAACCTTTTTTAAAAGTATTTTTTCAAATGGACACAATTTGTATAGATTGTTCAATTATCAATCAAATTGATTGAAAATTTTGATAAAATTAACCATTTTTAAATAAAAAACGTTGAAAATAATTTTGTTGTTTCTAGTTTATTTGCCGCCGCCTCTACGCCACTGTTGTTCGTAAGTATTGAGTAGTACACCAAATAACTAGTCTTTAGTGTCTTAACTGCATGTGATAAATTGAGATTGACATGTTAAGGTGCTTTGGAGTTATCGAAGATAACGTATAAATTTAAAAAAAACTTTAACGCCCTGTACCTCGTTAAGAAGCCATTTGCGACCCCATGTTTTTTGCTTTAGCTTTTGATATACTCTCTGCTCTAGAACTCCGGCAGCAGTTGTTTTAATCACCCTGTAGGTATTGCACTCGATATTCCATACATGTTAAAAGTATGTAATTATTAAGTAGGTAATTTAAGAAGTTACAAACAAATTCATATACATTATCGGATATATCTACAATTTTGTAAACAATATATATTTCAGGCAAAGGAAGATACATTTCAAAATTTAATATTTTAGATCATTTCATCATCAGGTTTGAACATCGTATTAACAGCAATAATAATTACTCTATTTACCTCTTCAAGATCCAAAAAGAGGGTCACGAGGAAGAATCTCATACACGTGATAAAGTCAGTTTAATATTTATGCAATTTTGCAACTGCACATTACATTGGTTTTAGATTAAGTTGCGTAACATTGACATACAATAACAATAATTACGTGTATAAATTTAATTAGTACCTAATTGTTATATTATTAAGGACAGTCAGAGTTGTTTACATAATTCCTTTTATATCTGCATATATCATAGTTTATTAACAATTTATAGTTAGAAACACTTTCAACGTAAATTAATATTTAACTAAAATTTTAATTTCTAAAAAATGCACATTCGTATGTAAAATGCATATTTTATATTTATTAAATAAATTTTTAAATGAAAAATAATCAGAGATAAAATTTCTCGTTTTTTTCAGTAAAATAAAAAATTTCCTTTTTTCTTAGAACACCACTGTGAATTAAATGTAATGTTTTATCCTTAATGATAGTTTTTCTACAATCTCTTATATTAGTTAACAAGTTTGTGTTTGGAAGGATTTATTTTATTTAATTAGTTAAATTATTCACCAACGTCATTTTAGGTCGAACATAGTTAGAACAAGGTGTTCGGAATATGAGTGACGTAATTTTAAGGCCTTATATATCTGGACAAAAGTAACAAAAAACTCATTTAAAAAAAATGTCTAAAACGAATATTTTGTCTAGAAATGCATATCAAAAATAAAAATACAATTGCAATAATATGCAAAATTATGTTACGAAATTACAAGGTACAATTAAGGTTAGGTAAAAGCGCCTGTAACGTAGTTTCTTGATAATTTGTTTTTTTGGATCAGTATTAATGAAGTATACAATTTTCACTTATAATACCACTAGAGCTTCAATTATTACTGGAAATTTTTTCGAGCACACGAATTTTATTGAAGCTAGAGTGGTATTCGGTAAGAAAATTTCACAATGAAGTGTTAAAAAATATCGACAAAAATATAAAGATATTAAAATTTTTTTATTGTTTTGAAGAGACAGTAGGCTTTGTATGTTAATTCAAAAAGGATCACAGCAGAAAAAGATTGTTTCAAAGTACATAGACATTTTATACATTTTAGTGAATGTGTGCTTGTTTATTCCCCATTAAGAAAAGAAGACGTGGCTGAGGAATTTCAGCAACATTTGGACGCTTTAATTAAAACTACTAAAAGTACATACTTGGTAAATAATTATTTATAAATGATTTGTACTTATTAAATTATGATAGAATAAATTTGAAGTTAAATATAAATGTCATTTTATTTAAAAATTTCCAGTGTAATTTCATGCTCCTTACTCCAAGGAAGAGAAAAATTTCCGGAAATTTTCTTAGTTGCTATAGTAACGCTACAAAATACATGCCTTTAATTGGCTGAAAATAACTATTGTGAAATTTTCGTTAAAATTGTAACGCTCGACAACATTGCAATATGTCAGGCTGCTGCTGATAACCTAAAAGTAATATTAGTCATAGTACTGTATCTAGTTTCATTTTTCTAAGTTTGCCTAACCAAAAACTTAGTTTCAAAAATAACCCTTGACTGATCCGTTTGGCGCAAGGGCTTATTTAATTAACCTTTATTTTTTCAGAAGTGTGGCAAAAACCTAATAAAACTAAAGAAAAACTAAAATTATGACAAATAAATAGCATCAGATAATATCGCCTATTTTCTATAAAAGTCCAGAGTATACCAGAGTTTTACGCTGTGGAATCAATGCCATTGTCAGTGAAAAAGAATATTGACGTAAAAAAATTCCAAGGTTAACTGCTTCCCTTAAACATAGATCGGGACATAGATCCAGGAAGTCTAGTGTTTTCAGAAAATCAGAAGTTGAGACATTTTTGAAAGAAGCAGATGTTAAAATCTACTTGTTGATAAAGCTAAAGTGTAATTTTCACACTTCTCTCCAAATATTAAAATTATTGTTTCTTATTTTAGATAGTATTGATTACTGATACCAGGATGCCATCGTGAAGAACTAACATTTCTTCAGTTTGAACATATAAAAGACATGGGAGAATATATATATTGATAGAGATTTCCAACACATAGACGAATGTGAGAACAGAATTTGCTATTTCTAACGCGAATATTGAAGGCGTCAATCCTTTCGAAATGTCTCTAAAATATTCTTCTCTCAGTGCGTCACCAATTCAGCAAAATTCTTTCTAGAATCGAGAAATGGAAATTATTGATATTCTATAGGAAACTCCCTATAGAATTTATAACAACGCATTGTCTTCTCAATAAAAAAATGCAAGTCTTTTGAAATTGTTGAATGCTGGAAATTACACCGGCCACTGTTTCCGGAGAATGTTTGCTACGATACTGACTGATACAGGAGAAGACATCAACACTCTTAAAAGGCATGGTGGATGGAAAGCAACGAATGTGGCAGACGATATATAGAGGATTACGTTAATCAAAAACTTCAAGAAGTATAAAACATATTGGGTCAAAGAGATATCAATATAAATACAAACTCGGCCTCTACTTCATCAAAAACATGTATGGCTTTTCATATTCAATTATAAAAAAGTTACAGTTAAAATTTATGAATAGTTAGGTACTTCAAGAATTATGATGTATTTCTGCATGGGAAATTTTTTCTGGCAGTAGTTAGGAAAAATCTAACTTTGCCTACTAAAATTAGTTACCATATGTCCCAAAACACTATTAAAAAATATATTTTTTGAACGGTACATTTTAGTGGTAAACAAGAATACATTTTTCAAAATAATGTAAAAGTCATTACCTTTCAAAACAATCTGAAATTAACTACAA
This sequence comes from Monochamus saltuarius, assembly GCA_025584915.1. Lineage (NCBI taxonomy): Eukaryota > Metazoa > Arthropoda > Insecta > Coleoptera > Cerambycidae > Monochamus > Monochamus saltuarius. Next base: position 30,935,431 of record CM046728.1, read on the forward strand.
TATCTTAACGACGATATTTAAGCATTCTGTCTTTGCCAACATAAAGTCAAGTGTCTATACATGTTGTACACTAAAACGTAAGCAAAATCAGGTCATAAATACCCATCACTACTGTAAAAATCATGAATAATGAATGGCTTCTACATCTAAACATTTATTCCATATTTTAATCACTTTTCTAGATAATAAATAGTTGATACTAATTAATGATTTCGTACTGAATTAGAAAGGTGTTTTAAGCTAATATAAATAAAATCTCCCACAATTCCTATCAATGAAGTCATATGTATGTTCTCTGATACCAAACATCTAGGTATGCTAATGAACAATTCCACAGACAAAGCTCTATTCAATAATTATCTAAAGAAATTAATCTATCTAAATTTACTAACCTGCTTTAATGCAAACACTCTATAAATATCTAACTTCACTTTTGGCAGTGGGAACACGACAATTCAACCACAATAATAAAAATGTTACAAAAGCTAATAATAAGGAATATATGGGTACTTCCACACAATAAAAGCCCTAACGCTGGTTGGGGCTTTTCTCCACAGAGTAGTTAGTTTCACACAATATTATTAATACCTAAAAATCTATAAAAACTTTTACATAAAGGTTACACATTATTCAAGTAGATATGTCATATTTAATTCATTGACAGTTTATCACTTTTGTCATTGTCGATTTTTAACTTCAAATAATTTTAATTTTTATAATAATTTTTATAGTTAGATATTTGACTCAAGTTAAAGCAGGCCACCTGAAGAAGCAATCCTAAAAATGCAGAAATAGGTCAGATCTCATCTATTGTGGTTGAATTGTCGTGTTCCCACTGCCAAATGTGAAGTTGGATATTTATAGTGTTTGCATTAAAGCAAATTTCGATAGATTAATTTCTTTAGATAATTATTGAATAGAGCTTTGTCTGTGGAATTGTTCATTAGCATACCTAGATGTTTAGTATCAGAGAACATACATATGACTTCATTGATAGGAATTGTAGGAGATTTGATTTATATTAGCTTAAAATACCTTTCTAATTCAGTAAAAAATGTTACAAAAGCTAATAATAAGTAATATATGAGTAGATATTGTTGGTTTAATTCAACGCTGGTTGGGGCCTTTGGTCCATAGAGTAGTTAGTTTGACACAATATTATTAATACCTAAAAATATATAATGATTTCGTTTCCAAAAGAAATCTTGTATCCTTTCGGCTGATTTTTTTCGGATATCTGCCCCACTAATAAGGGTAAACACAGATATATGACACAGAGAGAGCGGGCAGGGTGGCCCACCCCAAATCATCTGCTCGTCACCCACAAGGCAGCTGGCGTGGCTGACGCATAGAGCGATTCGCGCTGTTTCGTCTTTATTTTGCTACACCCCGACTCTGGATCAGGTTGTCCGGGCGAGCGCAGGTAAATTGCGCTTTTTTGTGCCACCACAGCTCATTTCTCACCCGAGGATCTGGTTTTCAGCGGCGGAGCCCAATTAAATGAATTCTGAATAATTTAACGTAATTCACAGAGTTGTTCTGCCGGTTTAATCGTTTATTTCATTAATTTTAAATTTTGACTGAATAAAGTCACCGACTAAGGATTATTATACAGTATTTGCTAATTAAAAATAATAATGCTTACTTCGACCACTAATTGTCTCTTTGAAATATGTTTAAATTACTTTACAAGATTTATTTGCAGTTGGACTACGTCGAAATATTATTTTATAAATTATTTTAACCCCGTTCAGTCAATCGCCACGTGCATTAAAACTTCACAAATTATCAATAGTCCTAATAATATACACGGTGATTCAGAACTTCTCTAAAATATATTTTTTTAATATACAGGGGACTCTTGCAAACACAATTTTCTAAAAATAAAATCAAAAAGAATAGTTCAAAAATAATTTAAAAGTACACTGCACGGCATTGGAAACTAGTCCACTCTAAAACCTGATAAAGCGTATAATCGGCGACCAGACAAAATATTGAAAAAAATCCCAAGAAGAGAAATATACTACATTTTCTAACATCTATTTTAATGCAGCAAATTCAACTACGTTTGCCACTATTGTTATTAGTTACAAACAAAATTAATTTGTGGTTTTAATTAGTAACAGTTTGACATAGCTGATGTTACAACAAAATTTTGAGCCCGTCTTACCCAGTTTCTACAAACTAACACAAATATATCTGTTTCTTGTCCGTTTTGAACTTGTAAGTTATTGGCAGCAGCTATAATACGTTTACCTAAATCATCAGTAGTGTCCACTTTGGTGCAATATACTTAATTTTTTAAATACCCCCACGAAAATAAGTCCAAATGATTTAAAGTCATGAAATCGTGGGGGCCATGGTACCGGTCCTCCTCGTTCAATCCCCTACTATTAATGCTTGGTCACTCTGTACAAGGTACGGATATAATTGAGCCTCGTGTATGATACGCCACACTGCTGCAATATGCCGTGGGCGTCCTGAACCTCTATCTCTTTCACGATTCGGTTGCATTTTTTCCGCGTCACGCCTGCGTTGCATTACACTTGCAGTCACTGTAGACCGTTGTAAAGTAGCTGCATTTGACACATGTTTACCGGGAAATCGTTCTGCTAAAGCATTATCACTTCACCATAAATTCATCCATCAACTCCGAGTTGCCACGCGTAAGTCAATTTTGATATTTGAAAAACTAATGTAACTACTTACATCACAAAAATTTAAATACAATAAGTAATCGCATATTTGAAATCGCCTGGCTAGAGACTACAGTGTAGCCCTGGATTTTACAAAAGTTTTACATATAGATAGTTATTAACAACTTTCTCTCGTTGTTTCATTACTCCTAACTTAATGTGAAGAGTTTGAATCAGGACTTTAGGAAGAGAAACTAATGCTTTTCTATTGATGTTCTTAGTACCTGGTTGAAATAAAGCTCTTCTTTGCCATTTTGACTATATATTGATTTTTTCTATCTCTACCATTCCATTCTCAAAAGAAGCATCTGAAACCTGTTTGACGTCTTAATAAAATAATGAGAACCAAATCCCCACAAAATTACCATCCATGTTTGTAGTTTATTTTTTGAGGAACTAGCTTCATGCTCATATTATAGTCTTCTTCAAACAACTGAATGGGCTACTGACAGTATACATCAGTGTTATGAAAAAAGACGGCTTATACAGGGTGTCCCAGTGTGAGCGTACAAAAATTTACCAGGAGGTAGACCAGACCAAAATAACAATAAAATTCTTATAAAAAAAATCTCTGATGCACGCCTAGCGAGTTACAAGGTGTTATTAAAAAAATAATAATTTTCCGCAAAAAACCGTTTCGTAGATTTAGGTAATTTTTGAGTGACGTGTACATCAATTAAAGGTAATTAAAATTACATGGTGTTTGTTTTCATCTGACACCAGTTGTCGCCTAGGCCTACTATTCCTTATGATTTTGTCTTCATAACTCTTGCATATCCTACTTTTACGTGAACTGACTAAGTTCTCCCTAATCAGTGACCAATTCTGAACAAAAAGGTGCTCTTTTTACATAGCTCTAAAATGAACCATTTTCAAGTAAATTGAGTTCAAAGTACCGACTGCATTAATTTATGCAGAAAAATACATGCAAAGATTTTATTTGTTGTCATTTAGTAAGTAAAATGAACTAAAGATAAAATTAAAATAATGTACCTATTTATTTAACATGAAATTAAATTATGTTAGCAAAATAACAAGATTAACAATAATTATTTCAATAAATGTTCAAAATGCTGTCAATTTACTTCAATGCATGCTAGGCATTATTTTACCAAGGAGTTGTAGAGTCAACGTTGCTTCAATTTGCTCGGCGGCGGTATTAATTTTTTTAAGTAATTATTCCCTCGTGTTACTGGGTTCAGCATATACCAGCTGTTTCATATGACCCCAGTAAAAAAAACAAGCGGGTTGAGATCAGGAGATCTGGGAGGCCACATAATAGGTCCATTATTTCCGATCCAGCGTTCGGGAAAGTGCAAATTGAGCCACATAGATACTTGCCTTCCATTATGAGCAGGTGCTCCACCTTGTTGATAGTACATTTGATTTCTCAAATGTAATGGAACGTCATCTAAAAAGCCAGTCGCAACATTTTCTAAAAAAATTGTGTATCTCTGAATTTAAACGATCTACAATAATTTGAGGAGCTAGAATGACTCTATTGAAGATCCCTCCCCAGATATTTATTGAAAACCTCCTTTGAAACGCTGAGGGTCGTATTATATGTGGATTTTCAATGGACCAGTCATGAAAATTTTTTTAGTTATTTATTCCATTTCTTATGAAGGTAGCTTCATTGTTCCACAATATTTTCTGATGAAAATTTTGGTCATTGTTGATATTTCCTAACAACCATGTGCAAAATTGTACCCTTTTTTTGGCATCACCAGAATGTAGAATTTGCGCTTTATGTAGGTAGTACGGGTGCAGTTCTTCTCGGTTTAAAATTCTCCAGACACTGCTTCATGGGATACCCGTCTGCGTTGATATTCTTCGAACACTGGTAGAAGGATCATCAACGACTATTACGTTTTCTTCTAAAATATTTAACCGACCGTGAAGGTCGTCCTCTGTTTGGGAATCTGCGTAGATATTCTCGTGAGGCAGCCAATGTATTTCCATTACAGAAACCGTAAACGTATATCATATCAGCATATCCATTATTGGAAAATTCCATAGTAAATAATAACGTACGTAATTTTAATTACATGGTGTTAATTAAAATTTGAGCAGCTTAAGTTAAATCCTAAGAAATGCTTGTGCTTTTAAAAAGAAGTCAAGTATTTAGGACAGATTATATCCTCTCTTGGAGTGAAGAGTGATCCGAAGAAAATTGAAACCATCTGAAATGACCAGTACCGAAAGACATGAATTATTAATTTCTATCGCAAGTTTGTGAAAAATGTTGCCGAGATCGCCAACTACTTACATCGACTCACCGAAAACATCAGCCATTTATCTGGACGGAACAATGTCAACTAGCTTTTGAAATATTAAAAGAAGCTTTATGTTCTTCTCTGATCCTGTCATATCCCACGCCTGGAAAGAAACTCATCTTGAACAAATAACCAGTAATACTGGAATTAGAGGAATATTATCACGAGTTGACGATGGATGCGAAAAAGTGATTTCCTACTTTAACAAAGTCCTCTCTAAGCAAGAAATGAAGTACTGCATAACCAGAAGAGAGTTGCTTGCCATAGTGCATGTGGAGCATTTTCATAAGTATCTCTATGGTTAGTCGTTAGTCTTGATGACCGATCAAGATGACTTCAACGGTTGCAGGAATACGACTTCAAAATTGAACACCGGAAAGAATCTAACCATCGTAATGCTGATGCTTTATCCAGAAGTGCGACGCACCACAAAGAAGGAATTGGAAAGTGAATGCTAGTGGTGAAATCAAGAGCGACGGAAATGGAGGAAACATTGAAACAGTTAATGGGAATGATGAAAGAAATGAAAAACAGTCAAAACAAAATGACCGAAGACTTAAAGAATGAAATAAAGAACAGTCAAGATTAAATAAAGGAAGACAATAGAAATGAAAAAAAACTAAGATCAAATGAAGAGTAGTTAACATGAAATGATGGAAGATTTGAAAGAGGAAATAAAAAACAATCAGGAGGAAATGAAGACCAGTCTATAGGAAATAAAAAATAATTAGGAAAAATAAGAAATGAAATGAAAACTTGTTACAAGTTAAACTCAATGAATTTAAAGAAAATGTTGCACTGCAGATCGCTTGCCAATGTGTATTGGTACTAAGTAGTGAAAAAAGTATTTTTATCAATGAACAAAGCGCTAGCCGGTAAAAGCATGCGGCTTGCTTATTGACAAAATGCGTTTTTCACCAGGCATCGCTCATCACCCACTGCACACCGCTCACAGCTTGCTAATATGCATGCGCACTAAGACTTTTGGACCAAAATTGCCTAACAACATATTAGCTGTAGTTATTTAAAAAAAAGCTTCTTTTGGTAGTCAATCTACTTTTTATGATCGAGTAAGCTCTAAGGAATAATATGATATATTTCACACGTCCAATTCTTTGGACCCTTACAATAAATCCTAGCCAAATTACAGTCATCTCAATATTTCATTTAACACGACGTATTTCTCAAAGAAGAACTTTCCTTCTAGACATATTCATACCATTTTTTATTGCTTGTGTCCCCGGCGTGTCCTGAAATTGTCACATAATTCACATACCTTAACTGTTACTAAGTGAATATTGCAGGTCTGGCGTATGCTCCGTGCTACGCTATAGCAGAAACTTTCTCTAATGCAGTCGGTTTACTAATATAATGCAACATAAACTTCAGTTTGCTCAAGATGATTAATTTGCGCCAAGATTTATGACGTCGAGACCTGCACAAATATCAGCGGAGCCGTGTATTTAATTCAAAACGGCAAGTGTAACTTTAGTAGAACAATCTACTAGTTGTCCGGATTGTCAAATCATGCTAAGAGTCAGAAGCAATTAAATTAGGATGAGAGTTACTATAATAAGGTCTGTTATAACTTATCTTGCAATTTGTATTCTGTCTTCAGAAATTAATTCTAATTCATGTTTACTTTAAATATTCTTTCTTGGCTGGCTTGTTTGATTATATTCAGTAATGCTACATCTTTAATTTTTCCTAACTTTCGTGTGGTCAAATTCGCTTATTTCCATCGCCCTTATTTGGTATTATCATATATTCTGTTCTCTAACTTCTCTGTGGATTGTTTCACCTATTTCATATTAGCTTCTGTTCTTTGTAGAAGGAACAGGAATCGAATTAAAACAAAACACTCAAAATACTTGGAACTCACTCGCTAAATTTTAATATACAGGGTGGTTCAGAACTTATCTAAAAGAATTTGGGAATAGATGTGTCAAGAAAAATGGAGTCAATACCGTTAATACAATTTTGTAAAATCCTTATAGTTTTCGAGAAAAAAATGATGAATGATGATTCTAGTAGCTTCAAACTTTACATCGCTGGGCTACTGCAGCTTCTAGTCAGGCGAACTTTCTAGTAATGCACGTATTTACATTAGTTTTTTAAATATCAAACATGGCTTACGTCTATACCAACTCGCAGTTGATAGATCTCGTTTTAACTTATGGTGAAATGCTTTAGCAGGACGACTTCCCGGTGAATATATTCCAAATGCAGCTACTTCTACAACGATGTGCAGTGAGTGCAAGTATAGTGCAAACGCTGGCGTAACACGGTGTATTATAGCAATGTGGCGTATCATACATGAGGTTCAGTTATATCCGAACCATCTATAGCGTGTCCAAGCAAGGGATTAGACGAGGAAAATCGGAATCATGGCTACCACGATTTCCTGTTTTTAAATCATTTGGACTTATTTTTGTGGGGATATTTAAAAAATGAAGTATATTGCACTGAAGCGAACACTTTTGATGATTGACGGAAACGTATCATAGCTGCTGCCAATAACTTACAAGTTCAAAACGGACAAGATGCTGAAACATTTTTGTTAGTTTGTAGAAACTGGGTAAGACGGGCCCAACATGTTGTAACATCAACTAGATATGTCAAACTATTTTACTAATTAAAACCATAAATTAATTCTATTAATAGTTAATAGCAATAGTGACAAAAACAGTTGAATTTGTTGTATAAAAATAGGTGTTGAAAAATGTAATTTATTTATGTCTTTGGGATTTTTTTTTTAAATTTTTTGTCCGGTCGCCGATTATATGCCTTATCAGGTTTTACAGTGGACCAGTAGTCTGTACCGTGTGGAAGTGTATTTTTAAAATATTTTTGAACTGCCCATTTTGATTTTATTTCTACAAAATTGTACTTGTAAGAGTCCCTGTACATACAAACAAATTTTTTTAGAAAAAAATCACCCTATATAAACAATACATTATATTTTTGTTTCACAGATTATTGATTAAAATCTGATGAAGAAAAACGCATTTTTCTCTTGATATGTTTTTTTTGTACTACCTTTTACTGTGATAATTTCAACATTTGAGTTTAAGAATAAAAAGGTGTATGTTATGCCGCAGGTGCAGGATGTTAAACAATCAAATAAGAAGACATTAATAACATATTGAAATAAAAACCACACGTAAGTAATTTAATTCATATAGATAATGTACTATTACATATGATTTTACCACTTTCCATTATATTTTGTCTCAACATACATCATTCTTGAGTACAGAAGTTTTAGTACAAATCTTCCTCGAAATGTCCCACTCATATTTCTTTAGAATGTGGAAGAAACTGATTTGAAATACTATCATTGTATTATAATATTTATAGAGTTTGATGTAACCTTACTTTTAATTATTATCTCATATACTTTCAGGTATTAACAATATTGTGTGAAACTAACTACTCAGTGGACAAAAGCCCCAACCTGCGTTGAATTACACCCACAATATCTACCCATATATTCCTTATTATTAGCTTTTGTAACATTTTTTTACTGTTTAAGAAAGGTATTTTAAGCTAATATGTATCAAATCTCCTACAATTCCTATCAATGAAGTCATATGTATGTTCTCTGATACCAAACATCTAGGTATGCTAATGAACATCCACAGACAAAACTCTATTCAATAATTATCTAAAAAATTTAATATATTTACTAACCTCTGGAGTGGGAACTCGAAATTCAACCACAATAATTGAGATCTCACTTATTTCTGCGTTTTATTTTGGATCGCTTCATCAGGTGGCCTCCTTTAACTTGAGTCAAATATCTAACTATAAAGATGATTATACCAATAAATTAAAATTATTTGAAGGAGATTTGATACATATTAGCTTAAAATACCTTTCTTAAACAGTAAAAAATGTTACTTTTAATTATTATCATGTCTCTACCTGAATCCTGGAAGAGCGTCATTTTATTGCAACCATTAATATGTCTATGTTGGACCACTATAATTTCGAAGTTCTTCATATAAATTTAGCCTCCAGGAATTCACAGGAGGCCTTCTTCTGCCTATACATCGATTTGGAAAAACTTTATTAGGATATTTCCTTACATCAAGGCCAAAATGTGGAGTAACATCATCTTGTTGGAACCAGATATCGTGCTACTCTAATGGGATTAGGAAAAGTTAATTCCAGGATCGAAATCAGCTGAAAACGCAAAAAAATATATAATAAAGAATAAATGATAACTTATGACAAATTGATTGTTTTGTTTCTAGTTTCCGGGGATATTTAAAATATGAAGTGTATCGCACGGAAGTGGATACATACTATTGATGAATTACGCAAACGTATCATACTTGCTGCAAATAACTTACGAGTTCAAAATGGACAAGAAGCAGAAACATTTGTGTTAGCTTGTAGAAACTGGATAAGACTGACCCAAAATTTTTGTATGTCAAACCATTTTATTAATTAAAGCAACAAATTAAGCAAGTTAAAAGCAGTTGAATTTGCTGTACAAAATAGGTGTTATAAAATGTTATTTATTTCTTTTCTTGGCAATTTCTTTCTATTTTTTGTCCGGTGGCCGATTGCATGCTTTGCCGCCTTATCAGGTTTTACAGTGGACGAGTTTCCAGTGTCGTGCAGAAGTGTATAGTTAAATCAATCGGACTTCTCTTTTTGATTTTTTTTTTACAAAATTATATTTTTGTAAGAGTTCTCTGTACATTCAAACATTTTTTAGATAAGTTCTGAGTTACCCCGTATAGGGTAATTGGCAAAAATTAAACTTCGTATTCTGTGGCAAAATTTAAGGAGCCTTTCATATAAAGTTTTTATCTAAGACGCTTCGTTAAAAACATACAGGGTGTTATATTTACATATTACGTAATAATTTATGTAATAAATACTAAACTTAAATACTTTAAAGCCACGTGAGAGAAATAATTTGAAATTGGGCACATTAATATGGGTGTTTCATGAAGTTTTCCCGCCACTAATACAGGATGTTCCTTGGGTTATTTCTAGAAAAAAAGTTCATATAAACATGTGTCCGATTTGCTTTACTTATTAAGCTACATGAATTTGTAAATAAAATCATGGAAATTAATTTTCATTTTCATTTTTAGAACATCGGTAATAGTGATACATACATTCTTAATTTAAAAGGTTTTCGAAAATTCCACCTCCTACTTCAATACATTTGTCAGCACACCTGTGAATTGTTCGCGTTGCATTTTTAATATTCGCGTGCTTTTCTTTTATTTGCGTTGTAGCATTAATAATTCTTTGGATTAGAGCTTCGTGTGTTCCCATTTCCATCCTTCATCCAACCCCACATGTTGTAATGTAACGGATTAAGGTCTAGAGACCTAGCTGGCCAAATGTGTGGCCCACCTCGACCGATCCAGCTACTAGGGTAATGCTCATTTAGGAGAGCAGTGACAATTCGGGAAATATGAGGTGGAGCTGCATCATGTTGCAAGTACATACTTAATCCTCTTGCCAGAGGTACATCGTCAAGCAATCGCGGCAATAAATGGCACTATAAGTTGATCGTATAACATTCCACACCACACATTAACGCTAAATCTGTTGAAAATTACTTTTTACGGTGGCATGAGGGTTGACATCCGACCATTGATGCATGTTATGGGTATTGTTGATACCGTCTCTGGTAAATTGTGACTCATCAGTAAATAAGATGTAGCAATGCAAATTCCTATTATTATTCAACCACTGACAAAATTCTACCCGCCTAGGGAAACCTTCTGGCTCCAGATGTTGCACACGCTGTAGACGGTATGGATACAACAAATTCTTGTTTAATGTTCTCCATACCCTGTTATTGGGAATCTCTAAAGACGTGGATATCCATCGTGTACTAACACCGGAATTACGCTCGGCCATAGCAAGGATATTCTCTTCTTTTACAACATTCTGGTTAAAAGGCATTGTTCATGAATTTGCAAAATTGAATCTTCATACTAAACTGCAAGCTTGTCAAAACTGACAGTAACCTAGATAACATTTTACCTTGCAAATATCGTCAGAGCACACTTGACCAATGCGTAGCGCGCCGAGACGTAACGCAACAAATTTGATTATCACTTTTTACGTTTAAATTTCAAATTCATGTAGCTCACAAAGTAAAGCAAATCGGACACATGTTTATAAAAACTTTTTTTCTAGAAATAACCCAAGGAACATCCTGTATTAGTGCCGGGAGAACTTCATGAAACACCCTGTATGTAAACATTGTTCAAAATTTGAAGAGTATTCCTAAAATTTATATTCTCCATCGGCATAGTGCTCTAAATAAAATAATACTTCACTTTATTGTTAAAAATCATGATATTTCAGAACCCGTCTTTCAATTTTCTAGATATTATTACTTCTTTGTTTTCTTTTCTTTTTTTTTAGAAAAAATCTTGTTTTCTAGTCATCATATTAATAATTTTATTTGAGTAAAAAAAAACACCTTCATTTGTTCCAACATTATTATTATCTGAATCTGCTGAAAAGCATTATTTATTCTTTCTTGCAACTGACCTCAACCCATCAGATTTTTTTGTTTGAGTGTTGTTAAACGACTGGTATATACACAGTGAACATTAATACACCTGACCAATTACAGGAAATAATAAATAATGCTTAACATTCGATCCAAGCAGCAATACATTTCGAGCAAATTATATTATAATTACTAAAAAATGTCGCGGCAGGTATTAAAATGACGATTGATATTATTATCTATACGATATGAAATAACAAAATGATTAGAAAAACTGTTTGTAATGTAATTCAAATGAAAGTGTTTTTCAATTAGTTTTACTCGAAAACCAAGTTTTTTTTCGGAAAACATAAATAAGTTATGATTTGCAGGAAATTGAAAGACGCATCTAAAAATAAAATGATTGTTGCAATAAAGCAGTGGAGTGTTATTTTATTTAGAAAATTATGCCATCAATACGCTGTACCTCCACCGCTGGAGCACTTACATTTTAAGAAAAGCCTTCAGATTTTGAACTGTTTACACAAATGCATATGCCCAACTTCCAGCTGTTTAATTTACTTGTTTTTACAATATTAAGAAATATAAAATAATTTTGTAAATTGAACACACTTTTAAATAATAGGTTCCGTTTTGGTCACCGTTTGTAAATCACCCCGTACATTACAAATAAATTAGATTGTCTAGAATTAGTCAATTAAATTCCAAATGCGTTGCTTCAATTTCTCCGTCGTTTCATGGTAAATCGTTCCAGTTAATGGCACCCTACAAAAAATTTTACATAATTTAAACCCACAATTAATTCCCTATCCGTTCAGCAGCCTCAAACTACCAATTAATCCCCGAACAACAGAATCGAATTGTATTCCACCTCCTCAGCCTGCGCGGCTCATAAATTACTTCGAGTTGTTTATTAAATGGATGCATGCAGTGCTCACTGCGATTGTTCAGTGGGAGAAGCCAGCAAGGTCTGTCTTGACTATGCATGTGTCACGGGCGACCATGATCCCAAAATACAGGAATGCAGCAGGCCATGCCTACTAGACAGACGGATAACGTTTCGATCAATGTGATGCGCTGCGGGCTGTGATCTCATGATATACAGGGTGATCCAGAACTAATCCAAACATTTTTTTTAACGATACGCCACACTCTTACAAGTACAATTGTGTAAAAATAAAAAAGAGAAGTTCAAAAATGTTTTAAAAATATATTTCCGCACGGCACTGGAAACTGGTCCACTGTAAATCTTGATAAGCTGTACAATCGGCGACCGGAAAAAAAAATTTAAGAAATCCCCAATGAAAGAATTAAATAACATTTTAAAACACATAGTTTAATGCAGCAAATTCAACTCCTTTGGCCGGTGTTGTTATTAATTATTCATAAAATTAATTTGTAGTTTTAATTAGTAAAATACACTGACATAAGTTATGTTACATACAACATTTTGGGCCCGTCCTACCCAGTTTCTACAAACTAATACAAATGTTTCTGCTTCTTGTCTATTTTAAACTTATGTTATTGGCAGCAGCTATGATACGTTTGCGTAAATCATCAATAGTATCCACCTCGGTGGAATATACTTCATTTTTTAAATATCCCCACAAAAATAAGTCGAAATGATCAAGAGATCATGGCGACCTTGATACCAGTACTCCTCGTTCAATCCTTTGGGATTAATGCTTGGACATGCTGTACATGGGGACACGCTGTATATGGTACGGATATAATTGAGTCTCATGTATGATACGCCTCCCTGCTGCAATACGCTGTAGACGCCTTGGACGTCCATCTCTTCCACGATTCAGTTGTAAATTTTCCGTGTCACGCCAACGTTTGCACTCACTGCACACTGTTGTAAAAGTAGTTGCATTTGGATCATGTTTACTGAGAAATCTTTCTGCATCTGAAAGCATTTTCACTTCACCATAAATTAAAACAATCAACTGCAAGTGATGGGATGGCTAGAAGTACGGAGTAAAATTAATCTCTTTTAAATGAGTTAATTTTTTTTAAACGCCGAAACAAATTAATTGATCTTGATTTTTTCCCATCTTTCGGTTATATAATAATTATTTTTTCTTTAACCCTAAACCTCCAGTTACCCCTACTTTTTGTTTCAAATGAAAATGTAAGGTATGAGGGGGCTCGTTGAAAAGCTTATAGAAGACCGAATCCAGCCATACCAAATAAACAAGTTTTATGTTTTCAATAACAAGTTTTTTTTTTTTTTCAATGCCGCAAATGCTCAATTTGTCCTCCATTCACTATTTGGCATTCTCCAAGACGATAGTAAAATCTCCACAGCATTCCGAATGACTTCAGTTGGTAAATTAAGCATCTCCGCCCTAATCTTGTTCTTTAAATTCTCAATATTATCCGGAATGTCCTGGTAGACTATTTTTTTTCAAATATGCCCAAAGGAAATAATCTAGGGGCGTTAAGTCGGGGGATCTTGGCGGTCATTCAATTGTACCCCGTCTACCAATCCAACGATTTGGAAACATTTCATCTAACTATCTTCGAACATCAATACCAAAATGTGGGGGAGCGTCATCTTGTTGGAACCAAATTCTTTCATTCGGTATATCTGGATCAATTTCATGAGGAAAAATCACATCTAGAGCAGAAATCAGGTCAAATGTTGGAAAATTAATATAGCGTGTGGCAGTAAGATTTTCTTCAAAAAAAAAAATGGGCCCAAGATTCTGTTGTTGATGATACCTGCCCATACATTAACTTTCTGTGGGTGCCGCGTATGCTATTCGCATGTCCAGTGTGGATTTTCCTGGGACCAAAAGCGATTGTGTCTGTTAATCACTCCTTTAAAAAAGCGCAGCTTCATCCGAAAAAAATACGTCTCATTGAAAACCATTGTTGTCGTCACACCGTCTCATCATTTCCTCACAAAATTGTAATCGTATATCATAATCGTCTTCTAAGAGCTCTTGGACAAGACATACCTTATAGGGATAGTATTTCTCTTGTTTCTTGCGATCCAATGAAACAGTTGAAGTTTGAAGATTGTCAACAAGTTCTATTGCAATGTCATTTTCTTCATTCAAAGCACGTGCCCGTTCAATTTTGGGCAAAGCCTATACTGTACCGTGTTCCTCAAATTTGTGAAATATTTTACTAACTGTGTCTTGCAAGATTTGGTTTTCAGGATAGGTATTTCGCAATAAATAAATCGCGCACTTCAGCCTGATTTCTTATTTTGTCTCCACATCCAAGCAATCTCATGATTTCGATGCGTTGCCTTTCCGACAATACCATTGCAATTAAGTAAATAACTTGATTTCGATACAATAGTAACGTTTCGAACTCCAATTTACAACTAAAGCGAAAAGTTAACCATATACTGGCAAATAAGTGGCACCAAAAAAAACGCAACATAAAAAATATCTTATTTTGCGTTAGCAGTGATAGGGTCAGTTTGAAACTCTTGATTTCATTTTGTGCAAAGTCATGGAGGACACTGAAGATAATTAAATTTTATTTCACTTGTTAAGTAGTTGTTTTATACAACCCTAAAAACCTTGCTATGGAAATAATAAAACTTGTTTATTTGGTATAGCTGGATTCGGTTTTCTATAAGCTTTTCAACGAGCCCCCTCGTGCCTTATGTTTCCATTTAAAAAAAGTAGGGATAGCTGGGGGTTAGGGGGTTAGGCACGTAAACCATGTTTGATGTTTGAAAAACTAATGGAAATACGTGCATCACAAAAAAGTTAAAGCGATAAGTAATCGAATATTTGAAATCGCCTGGCTAGTGACTACAGTAGCCCAGCGATGTAAAGGTTGAAACTACTAGAACTTACTAGAATAATTTTTTTCTCGGAACTACAAGAATTACAAAAATTTTGTTTACGATATTGACTCCATTTTTCATGACGCATCTATCCCAAATTATTTTATATAAATTATGAATCACCCTGTATTTGTTAGTTGCTCTGGTGGTTAACAAACACAAACAAATAATTATAACTTATAGCTTATTTTTGAGGATTCCTTTGTAAGCTATTTTCATTTATCTTAAAAGAATTTGGAATAATATGTTGCTGAAAGAGATTTCCAGAAAAAAAAGTTCGAAAGAGCAAAAAGTAAATTCTCCAAAGAACCAACCTAGAAATATTTAAAAGTTGGTGTAATACTAATTCCTGATTCATTTATACGTGATATTGTCTCAAGTTATTTATTTATTATACAATTGAATAATTGAATTATGTTAAATATAGAAGCAGATAAACACAATTCAAACGGTCACATTTATGTAAAGTAAATGTCAGTTTTAAAACCAGAAATAAATTGAATAAATAAAGTGAAGTTACGTACTTTAAATTTTTTCGATATTAATAGGTAACATGTTCATTTCAACGCATGTGTGTACTGAATCTACAAGTCCTCGTAATGCATGACAATCATCAGATCAAATTATATCGTCAGCGAAAAGAGATAATTACATTATAAATCTAAAGATAAATTAATAAAAAGAATGAAGAATACTGGTTCCAAGTTAGACACTTGCGGTACCTCAGATGGAGCCAAAAAGGTGTTAAATTGGTAACCGGTATAAACCACATACAATTTTGGGTCAAGATAAGATTGCATAAGGAGTAGCAAATTATTCTTAAATCCAGACGATTTTAGTTTACTCGTGTATATTGAAATGAATTAGTTTGTTATATCAAATGCCTGTTTAAAGTTTGTATATACATATTACATTATATCTACTTAGGTTTTTCCATCAATATGATTTAGCGATGTTGTATGAAGAGTAGGATATGGAAGAAGCCAAGGAAATGAGAGGTTTATGTTCATCCTATTAATAAAAGGAAAAAGCTGTATGGTAAATTCCATCATTTATTTTCTCAACTAGAGAGGGATCAACGTAATTTTTTCCAGTATTTCCGAATGTCACATAAAATATTTTTTCGTGTTTTTCAATCATTCTCGCCTACGACATCAAGACACAAGATTTCGCAGAGCAGTTATCTGACTTGTAGTTTATTTATATAAGTAAATAGAGATTGTGGTAATCAAGGGTACCCGACAGTTCAGTGACACATTCACAATTTAGCTAATTGAATATTTCTAACAGTTTGAAAGCAATCCTTGACTTTTGTGGAACAGAGTTTACGTCGGACTAGTCCGGCCTAGCATAGAAATTGCAGGCCACCGACACGATTTACAGTGACAGTCGTTACAGGTAACGGTACACGCTGGTGCTGGTCTAGTGTACAGTGGTCCATTAAATAACATGAAGGCTTCATGAGCAGGCTTTGCAGGTCCGTGCTGTGCAGGTCTGCGTATGCATAATGAGCGCGATCTTTTAGTCGTGTAAATTCAGCTTTTGTTACAGTAGAACGATGCGCAATAAATATATGCTAGTTGGGAGAAATACAGCTCATTGCATTGATGTAGATATATGTATATATATCCTATTGATTATTATATGTATATAGCAACATCTCAAAAACCTTGGAGAGATTTCACAAAATGGCTATAGTCGATAGTTTTTAATGTCAAAAGAAAAACCACTATTTAAAATAGGCCCAACATTTATCACTTTCCAAAGAGCAGGAAATATGTTTGCTGATATAATAAA
The DNA here is from genome assembly GCA_025584915.1 of Monochamus saltuarius. NCBI lineage: Eukaryota > Metazoa > Arthropoda > Insecta > Coleoptera > Cerambycidae > Monochamus > Monochamus saltuarius. Next base: position 30,952,513 of record CM046728.1, read on the forward strand.
ATTATACAACGTGAAAAGCGGCACAAAAAGTACTCTAGCTAGAAATTTGATCATCACCACAAGTCATTTTATTCTTTAATCTGGCAAATATTGAATTCAATAAAATTCTGCACATTAAACGCTTAAATGTTATTAAAATGTGTATGTATTGTTGAAATACACAATACTAAATAGTTTCTTAATCCAATGTCATAACTTCATTAAACTATTCCTTACAAAACTATTTTGGGTCCAAATAACTGAAATATTTAGATAATGTATATTCATTAGAGATTTGAAGTATTAAAAGTTTGGTTTATTAAATATATTTAAAGGTATTTGACGTAGACTAATAAAACTTATCTTATGACGTTTAAAATATAACAATTTGATATATACATCTAACAATCACTGATTAAGATGCTAAAGGACACTTCCAATACAAATTGTACAATATCGATGTCAGTAAGTGCCTGAAAATTTAGTCAGTGTTCTTATTCTTCTTCATCAATATAAAAATCCTCCTATAATGTTTTAATAAAATATCTTACAAAGATGTAACATTCAGATTTAAAATATTTAGTGATTTTAAAGCCATTACAGCTTACTCTGTATGCAACTTAATATGTCAGCGAAATTTGCGTTTCGTAGCCCTGACTAGTTACAAATACAGTTACTACGAAAGTAATTTTTGTCGTAACAACGTTTAGAACCAACCGTAATAATCAAAATCGATGTAGGACCAGGTTCCTGATAATCAATTTGTTCCTACCGAGCTTACTCCAAGAACGACAGAAGTAGATCAAATACTTCTAACTATAGTACATAATAATTCCGTGACTAGTGACGATATAAACGAGGACATAACAATCCGGAAACCAGTTGTTTGATCAAGCAGTGGCATGATCCAGTTCAAATACCCACTGACCTTAAACCGTTTGGCTTCTTCTTAAGAATATATGTAATTTAGATACTGAAAATAATTGCTCATCATAAAATGTTTTCTTCAAAACCATTATTTAAGGTTTCTTCAGTATACTTTTGAATATTTAAGTAATGTCATATTTTCTCCGCATCTCGAAAGCCAGTTACTCTTAATTTATCAAAATGTTTACCTTAACTAGTTTAACGAACAAACTCTTGTCAAACACAGTAATGGTAACGCCAAATTCGTCTACTTATGATATTTAATAGAATACATACTTCTATAATTTTTCTTATTCGATTTGATAGAAAGTTCAGAATTATTTGGAACAACGGCAACAACTTTATAAATATTACAGAAAATGGTTCTTGCTCTCAACAAAAACATTGTAACCAGCAGTATGTATATTTACTTTGAACAGTTTATTATTCCAAAAATAAATCAAATCATTGTTATTGTGCTGACCATATAAGAACATATTTACAAGATTCTTGATTGGCTGCGGTACTTTCCACTGGATTAAGTAGGCCTCCCACCAAGTTGGCGCCTGAGATTAGTCGCATATCAAATTATAAATGAACAGTTTCTTCATGATAGAGTGTTGAAATTTATCATTCTTTCAGCAGTGTTACAAAATCGGCGGTAGATATTGCGTATGCACCATGAAATTATGTGTAGGCGGGTTATTTTTGTACTGCCTCTGCATAATGAATGTTGTTGATTAAAAAAAATACGTTTTTGTCGAGGCTTGGGCAAGTGAACATTTATAAATTTGAAGGATAACGGCTGCAATCAAATTATTTCCGACTTAGTTTTAAACATTGGTTTCTATTGCAGCATTTGTTTTGTTAAATGAATTATAAATGAATCATTTCCAATAATTTTTTTTTTTTACTGAAGAAGCGGAATAAAATTTTATTTCTATTTCATTATCAGGTATAACGAGCCAAGGATACTGGTAATAGCCTAGATAATTTAACCACAAACATTTGAAAGTGCGTTGCTTGGTTGTTGCCTAAAATGAACATGCTTGAGAAATTTGTTATTAAAATATGCGCTATTTATCACTGTCCGAGGGTTATTTTGTAAGAAATTTTTTTGGAACCAAGAAAGGAAGCATTTTATTTAGCACTTATTTATAGCAAGTATATAGGGTGAATCTCATATTAAAACTTTTCTAAAAAAAATTTTTTTGTACAAAGGACTCTTATAAATTAAATTTTGTAAAATAAAATCAAAAAGAGCATTTCAAAAAAGATTTAAAAATACACTTCTGCACGGCACTGGAAACGATCCACTGTAAAACCTGATAAGGTGTTTAATTGGCGACCGGACAAAAAATTGAAAGAAAGGTTGAAACTACTGGAAATTCTATTTTTTTTTCTCGGATTTTACAAAAAATTATGTTACGATATTGACTCCATTTTTCGTGATGCATCTATTCCCAATTTTTTTTAGTTCTGAATATCTCTGTATACCTACTTACAATAGCTGAAGTTAAATGAACAATTAAAGAAAGAGTATTTGTTTGTACGAGAGAATGCTATTATTATTATTATTTTTTTAATATCACTCACGTATATTATTTGTTAATTTATTATAACTTTTGAATAGATCAATTTTTTTGACAATGGTTGTTTTATCAGACATAGAAATTTCAGATTCCTGGTAAACAGAGTTGTCAAACTGATGCCGGGAAAAACTTGAATTAGAATCTTAAGTGGTCCAGTGTTTTGCGGAGATGAGCTTCTACGTGAATATTTCCTGCGTTACGTGTTCGATGTAAAATATTTTGTCTTTTTAAACGGTTTTGATTAAAGTAGTTGCTATATTTGATTTATATTTTTTTACCTATTCTTTCTCTTCATTTTAAGCACATTACTCTTTTAAATATCGATGCCAATATAATATTTCATGAGACATCGATGGTCAACCTTTGCCTTGCTGGGATATTCAAATTTTTTAAATTTCGATTTTAATTTTCTATTGGGCGTGTGTACTAGTATTTCAAAATCAATTTCTTTAGAATATATTCAAATGGATGTTTTAGTGAAAAATAAATCTAAAAAATGAGTATTTTTATTAGATATTAATAATATTGTGTGGAACTAACTAATGTGGGGACTAATGCCCCCACCAGCGTTTACACCATATACCCACAATATTCACTCATGTATAATTTATCAGTGAAGCAGCGATGCGAGCAGGTACTACCATGCTGGTGACGAGTTTGTGGCAAAGTAGTACGAACAAGTGAATGTTGTGCACAGTGAAGTGGTGGCCCCACAAAACAGCTTACTTAAAGATAAACAAATTTCTAGTCTTTTTCAAGGCTAACGATAGAAATTCGTGCTAACAGTCTGAATTTTCCCAGCCTAGGCAGAGAGGATTTAGACATATCTTTTTCAGATCGTCGAGGAGAACGACGAGATGCTGTCTCGGTCGCCAACGCACGACCCTAGCGAGGACAGCGGAGGAAGCTTCAACTACAGCCGGAGTGACAGCCGCTGGGCAAATTATCCCGAACCACGCCGAGGAGCTTAAAAGGCTCCAGAAGAATCGTCAGCTTAGGCAGAGCATTGCAAAGCTCACTAAGCAACTCCAGGACCAGGAAGAGGCGGCAAGGGTCCGCGAGGCGGCGGCTGAAGCCCGTTACCAAGCTCTAGAGGAGCTCATCAGGAGGCTGTCGACCGGCTCCAGCACTCGCCCCAGCCAGGCAAACTCCCCCACGGCGATGGAGACAGAATAGCCTGAGCCTGCCTCAGCTGCACCCACCGCTGCTCCTAGCAGCGGTAAAGGTAAGGGCAGTAAGAGGAAGGATTTCTTCTTCTGTTGCAGGTGAAGCGGGATCGTCTGACGATGAGCCGTCCAAGGTTCCAAGGAAGACTGAGAGTTCTCCTGAAAGGTCGACGGGTTCCAGTGCAGGAAAAACGATTTGCTTGAGCTCTTGCTACTCCTAGACGTAGACGTGGCAGATATCCCAGAGACCAAGCTAAGAGACGCACAAGCCGCCAGGATGCTCGGATACGTGATGTATCGGTATCTGGACCGGACGGCCAGAGGAGGAGGAGTCACCCTGCTAGTCAAAAGAGGTATCGATCACCATATGTTGCAGGTCCCACAGCTGGTAAATATGGAAGCTGTGGCAGTCTCCATGAGCACCCGCTACGGAGATATCGCCGTGGTGTCCTGTTACCAGCCACCATCTCGCCCGCTCTTGGAGATCGATCTGGAGGCGGTCATGGGGGCGTGGCCGCATACGGTTTCCATCGGCGACTTTAACGAAAAATCGCCGGAGTGGAACAGCACGACCACCTCAACACGAGGCAGGGTGCTTCTGCAGCTCCTGCGGGACCACGGCGACGTACTTGCGTACAGACCCGATGAGCCAACATTCCAGAAAGGCGCAGCTAGTGCGAACGTGCTGGATATCGGTTTGCTCAAGGCAATACCGATGGAAGCCGAACTGAAGACGCATCGCGAGGGGTCCACAAACCACTCGCCCGGCCTACTGAAGTTGGGCTGATAGCGTTGCGATGAGGCAACCTTCGTCAGGAGACAGACCGACTGGGAGCGGTTTTGTGCAGAAATGCAACAACTCTGTCAACCAGTCCCTGTCATCCAAGACGAAGCGGACGGTATAGAGAACAAGATTCTCAGGAAACTCCCCCTTCGAGGAGTAATGGCGCTGCTGAACATCTGCAACGCCATCCTAACACTGCGCAGATTTCCAGCAAGATGGAAAAAGGCCGACGATATGGAAAAAGGTCGACGTGTACTCATATCCCTAAGCCAGGTAAGAACTTAACGTTTCCCTCTAGTTACAGGTACATCAGTTTCCTGCCCATGATGAGCAAAGTAGCCAAGAGGGTGATCCTGGCGAGGCTGCACGAGACCACGGAAGAACTGCAGATCTTCCCGGACGAGCAGTTCGCGTACCGCCGTGGCCACTCGACGGAGCAGCAGGTTAGTAGAACTTGATTCCGCAGGTTTCAATACCAGATAATCTACTGGAGCAGTCTTCCTGGACATCGCCAAGGCCTTTGACAGGGTCTGGCACCATGGGCTTATCGTTAAGATGCTCGACTTTGGCTACCCTGTTGGCCTAGTCAAGCTGGTGCCGTTCTTTCTAAGAGGCAGAGCTGCGTGCGAAGGTAGGCGGGGCCATGTCCACCTATCGACCCATGGAAGCCGGTGTCCCCCAAGGAGCCGTGCTATCTCCGCACCTGTTCAATATCTTTACAGCGGATCTACCCAGGGCAGAGGACACTTCCGTCTGCCTCTACGCCGATGACCCCGTCATCTTAGCCCGGTCCTTAAATCCGGAAATGCCGACGAGGCGACTCCAGAGAGCGCTAGGCAGACGGGAGGACTGGTGTAACCGCTGGAAGGTGGCGATCAACGTAGAGAAAAACAAAGGTATGATGTTCTCTCATAGGTACAGAGCACAGCCGCGAGATCACGTGACGTTCAACGACGAGGACATCCAGTAGAGCGACGAAGCCAGATATCTAGGGGTGACCCTAGATAGAAAGCTGACCTGGAAGCCACACGCCAACGAAGTGGTTCGCAAACGCAAGTTTGTGAGGGCGAAACTTTAACCCATTACTCCATAAAGATAGCTGACTGAGTCTTGGAAACAAGGTGAGGTTAATCAAGATTATCTTGCAGCCACAGTTGACGTATGCCGGAGCAGCATGGGGATACGCAGCGAAGACGAACCTGAAGAAAGTGCAGACCGTCGAGAATGTCGCCCTACGTTGCGCGACAGGGGTTCCTTGGTCCGTCCGCAACAGCGACCTTCGCCGGGGTCTGAGATTCACGCCAGCCCTGGAAGCAATGAAAGCGCGAGCGGAGGCATCCTTCGCACACGCAGCAATCTGCTGATTCAGGCGGGGGTGGACTACTGACCCGATGCGGCCAAAGTTTCAACTCCTGGACGCGAGGTAAAAGAATAGGACCAAGAAGAGACTTTAACATTTCCTTATCCTACCCCGGAGCTTGCCTAGGCGGGCTCCGTTATCCTATCCTTTCCGCGACGCTAGACGATAGGATCTTTAAGGTTCTTTGTCCTAGCGTATCCCTAGAACCACAGTGCTAATCCGACACCCTTACCCAAACCCCCACCCGGCCGGAGGCATTCGCGCCGCGGCCAAACATGACTACCCCCGGGGGTTTTACAAGTCGGCGAAGAAAGAAAACGAGACAGAAGAGCGTCAGATTCGGTAGTTCAGGGTTAAAATCACTAAAAACTGAAGAAAGCTTTCATCAATTTTGGACTTTTTTTTATCTTAACGTCGCTTTTGAACATATTCAAACACAGAAATAGCCACAATAGATCAGATCTGACCCATTTCCGTGTTTCTAGAATTGCTTCTTCAGGTGATCTTTATTTTAAATTGAATCAAATAACTATAAAAAATTAAGATATAAATTAAAATTATTTGAATAAATCAATTTTTAAACGTCAATGGCAAAGGTTTTGATAATATGTCTAGATTAATATTACTTGTCCTTTGTAATCGTTTTTATGTAATCATATAATGATTTCATAAATGTGTGTTGCTATAAATCCGCTACCATAAGTTCAAAATCTATCTAATGTTGCGATTTTTTGGCACATTATTAAGTATATGATTTAAGTAAATTGTTACTTAAATTCTAGGTGACATGATTATTCTTCTTTTATTTTTATCTCGTATTATATTAGGTTAAATCGATGTTTTCAGCTAACCTTACCACATAATGATACGTTCTACGTGTAATTTTCTTGATTTATATGTTCTGTGGCAAGGTAGAACCGAGTTTGTAATTTGAATATAACTTTATAGATTTATATCAATCAATACCGTGTAGGTATTCGAGCTTTTAATATAATTTGAAACATGTATATATGCATACAGAAACTTATAATTACGAATAACAACTGTTGATTTAATTACAAAAATTGAATAAAATAATTTAAATTTGTTGAAACCGTTTAAATAAATTAGATTTCTTACCAAATTTATTAAGCTACAGAAGGTGCTCTTCAGGCCCCATGACATACTTTGGCAAATGGTAGCTAGGGTCAAACATTTTTTTTTATATGTACATAGGTCCGATTGCATTTCAAAAATATAATTTCATATATCAATCAACGTAGTCGCGACAAGAATTCAGATGACATACGTCACAGCTGACGTTACGAAATTGTTTTTATTGTCAACATGATTGTCAACATTTGGTCGTGTTAAAAACAAACATTATTTGCAGTTTGGTGCAATATATAGTGCAAAAATTTAGTATAATATATAGTTTTATTATTCTCATTTGCAATTTTGTAAATATTTCGATAAAAATATAATGAATTATTCATTTGCTCGTATGACGTAAGTCGTCTGAATTCTTGCCGCGACTGTATAACAATAATTTTTATTTGTGTTTAAAGTTAAAACATTAGTTAACCTTTATTAATCAAGTGAACAAATCTAATTACATTTTGTAATTCCCAGATACGTTCATTATGATTATTATTTATACCGTCCGTTGCAAAACACGCTTTATCAGACCACATGACATGTGAAATGAATCTATCATTTTGTGTATGTTATTGAAGTAGGCAGCGACAAAATTCTAATCGCTGAGTAGTACCAGCATGAAACGCTTGTACATTTTGGCGACGAAACATATGTAACATTTCTCTGTATAATACACGCCATACAAAATTCACACAGTAGGACGAATGGCCTTTTTGAAGAGGGGTTACCTGTTTCTTGAAATCTACGAAACGGTGCACTAAAGACTGTATGGGCAGATTGATGTCTATTTGAGTATATTTGTCGACATTCTCGGCCGCTTCTATGGTGTTTCCATATACATAGCTATCATTTATCAGACTACTTTGATTGAAATATTATATTTTTATATTTATTATATTTTTATTTATATTTTTTTAAAGCTTATTACTTCTAAACAAAAACGAATCGGACCTGTTCAGATAAAAAAAAATATTTGACATTAACCCAGCTACCATCCGCCAAAGTTTGTCATAGAGCTTGCAGATAATTATCTTTTACACTTTTTTGTGCCTTATTAAAATATTTAGCTTAATTGAAACGAAATAGAATGAAAAAGAAATATATTAGTGATTTCTACCGTGATGTACAAGTATATATGTACTTAATAATATAGGTAATGGTAAAGAATATAAAATTTCACTTATTATTTTATATATATTACATCTTTGATATGTTAGTATTGGATATAATTAAGATCCGTGAGTCAATTGTACACTACAGGGTGGTACTTTGTTTTCTCACTCTCAGACCGTATGGTAGGCACACGCGGTGTGGTTTACCGGAAGGCAGATAATAATAATAATAATAATAATAATAATAATAATAATAATAATAATAATAATGCTGCTTTTTGAGCAGCCTCAGCGTGTTGCGGACAATCCGCCGACTGTAGATCAGGTAGAAGCCTTCTGGAGAGGTCTTTATGGCCGCAGGATTCCACTGGATAGAGACACTCCAGCCCTGGCACACTTCGAGGCCTTTTGTCAAAGGCTTCGAGAGCCACAAGAGGTGTGCCCACCGATAACCCCGGATGAAGTTCGGAGATCATTTATTAGATCGAAGAACTTCGCTGCTCCTGGTCCCGATGGGATCAGCAACTTCTGGTGGAAAAAATTCACCAGTGTCCACCGCCATTTGGCCAGAATATTCACGTCCTGGCTAAATGGAGAGCAGCAAATTCCGGCGTGGTTTGTCGAGGGGAGAACCGTGCTTATCCCTAAGAGCGGAGATTTGTCCCAGCCAAAGAACTACCGTCCATTAACCTGCCTGAATGCGTGTTACAAGGTGTTTACTCGCATCTTGTACGCGCGTGTGCTCCACGCAGTGAACCCCGTTTATCAACGGATATACGAGCAGCGAGGGTCCAAGAGGGGTGTAGCTGGCTGTAAGGAGAACCTGCTCATCGACAGATGTATTACGCAGGACTCCGTGCAGTACAAGCGAAACCTCTCAATGGCCTGGATAGATTACCGCAAGGCATTTGATATGACATCACATGAGCTAATAATCCACTTGCTCCAATGCCTTGCGGTGGCCGACCCCATAGTGAGATGTATTGAACAACTCATGCCGCTCTGGAGGACCCGCTTTACCATAACATCGGCTAATGCAAGGGTCCAGACAGAGCCGGTTTTGTTCAGGAGGGAGTGTTCCAGGGAGATTCCCTGAGTCCCCTCTTGTTTTGCATCTCACTGCTGCCATTATCCGTTGCACTTCGTCGTACCCGGGTTACAACTGCGGTACCCCAGAAGACCGAAGGCATAAGGTCACCCATTTGTTCTATATGGATGGCCTTAAACTCTACGCCTCCGGAGAGAGGATTTAAATCAGTCCCTCAGAGTGGTACATGAGTACACGCAGGCGGTTGGGATGGAGTTCGGGCTGGACAAATGTGCACTGGTTCATCTCAAGAGAGGACGATGCGGTCCATACGGAGAGGACGCCCAGCTCATAGACGGAAGCATCTTTCACTATCTAGATGCCGGAGAGTCGTACACCTATTTGGGTGTCCCACAGCGGGGCACTCATGAGGTGGCAACGGTTAAAAACGCTCTCCGCGGCAGGTATCGGCACCGCCTCCGACAGATCTGGTCTTCGGAGCTGTCGGGTAAGAACAAGGTGAGTGCCACAAATATGCTTGCCGTTCCGATCCTTCTCTACTCCTTTGGAGTAGTGAAATGGACGCAAGAAGAGCTGAGGCAACTCGATGTAGGGACCCGTAAAATGATGCATCTCCATCGGAGTTTGCATCCAAGATCGTCCGTTCCGCGGCTATACTTCCCAAGAAATCGGGGAGGCCGTGGACTCTTGAGTTTGGAGTGTCTCCAGGGCAGAGTGGTTTTGGAGGAGGCCTGCAAAGTCATCAGGAGCTCGGATCCACTTCTCTGCATGGTCCAAGACCATGAAGCAGCAGGGATAGGAGCGTTTGTGTATAAGGCAGCGAGAAGAGCAGCCGATGAACTTGGTCTCGTGTTCGATACTGAGCGGGAAAATCCAGACTCTGTCACCGAGTCGGATCCTGCTCAGTTAAAAGCCTAATTAAAGCTGCAGAAACGCGTCATCTTCTGCAGCTACATAAGGATAAGCCAATGCATGGTCTCTTCTACCGTCATCTAGAGGGGCTTGGCTTATCTGAAAGGCTGACCTTTGCTTTTTTGAGGTCAGCGGGGCTGAACTCTGAGACCGAGGGATTCATAATGGCTTGCCAAGATGGTGTAATTAACACACTCGTCTATCGTAGTCGTGTCTTGGGTATCGAGGTTCCTGATACCAGCTGCAGGGCTTGCCGCCAGGCGCCGGAGACGCTTATGCATCTCCTGTCGGCCTGTCCGGTATATGCGCCACAGGGTATATCCAAAGACACGATTCAGCCTTACGGGTGTTGTATTATCATTTACGACACTCGTATGAGATAGACGAGACGCCAGTGCTGCCTTATGCTCCGGGGGATATAGAATCCGTAGTGGGAACTGAGAAGTGCCGAATTTATTGGAACTATTCATTCCCCACCTCAGGCAAATCCAAGCCAATAAGCCTGATGTAGTCCTCCTCGACCACCAGCTTAGGACGATGTTTGTGATTGAGTTCTCGGCTCCGCAGAGAACAACATCGTCCTAAAAGAGGAGGAAAAACGGAGGAAATATCGAGATCTTCTCTCCGAGCTCCGCAGGCTGTATCCAGACCACTCTGTTAAGATTGTGGTGCTAATTATAGGCGTCCTGGGTGGAATGAGACATACGTTGCTTTCTGACTTAAAGATCATACCGGCTTGTCGAAATTCGGCAGAGATCTTAGCCGGCAGAATGCAGAAGGCAATCGTCCTTGGTTCGCTACGTCTGCTCAGAACACACGATTTACGGGCGCAATGATTACTGACTCCACGGAGTGGAGAGTAGTCATTGCTTGACTCTCCAGAACATCTCCGAATGTGTCGGAGCCTCGGAAGGTGTTTACTGGAAAAAAAAAAAAAAAATAATAATAATAATAATAATAATATCTCTACCCCTCATTCTAATCACGAGGATTAGCCCAGAAGTCGAAGACTTGTGCGGGAGAGGGGGCGGCATATTATTATTAAGCAGGCCGCATTTGCGCCCAGGAACGACTTACGTTTTGGTAGGCCCTAACCACCATTCAGTGCAGGAATGAGGGAAACCTGGAAAACCTCATTAATTAGGGGGGTAGTCAAATGTCAACCGGTATCAATCTCTCACATTGACCCAAGCCAACATTCTACCACCCTACCATACCCGCAGAGAGGGTGCCAATCTCTCCACGAATATAGCTTATATACGGTCTACCGGCTGCAGGGGTCGAACCCACAGCGATCCAGTCACTACGATTCAAGTACTGACGCCTTAAACCGCGCGACCACTGACCGATTTAGATTTTCCGGTTAATAAACCTGCCGGCAAACCGTAACGTTACGTTAGTAGCTGTATTGCCCGGAAGGGCCAGCTTGAAGTCTCGCCCTTCCGAAGAACCAGCGCTTGAAATTTTGCTTGCTGACAGGCTGAGAGTTAGAACGACGGGAAGCAGCCTAATTAACATTACGTAATCTTCTGATATGGAAATACTTATTTATGTACAAAATCAGACATGAGAATTTTTCTTCTTTTTTTCTTTCTTTGAAGCTTTGAGATTAACTACAGTATGTTGGTAAATGCAGTATATTCCTTTTTATGTAATGGACAATGGTATATTATTCAACTAACATATAATAATGGTTTCAGCCGTTATATGCAAGTAGAATACTATACCTTGTCCACAACTGTTAACAATATTTTAGCAACCTTCTTACTGAAAACATTACACAATATTTAGACACTCACGAAGAGATATACCATACAATTCGAAACTGTTAAAACACACTACTTTTAAGTTTAACAGTTGTCGTTCACTTAATAAATTTAAAATAGCAAATAAAACTTTAATTAGGAAAGTTCTACCACCATTCGGAAAATGTTAGTATTGCTGTAACTGGTATAGTAGGTAGCGTTTGGTTTTCACATGGGAGATTCAGGTCCAATTGCTGACACCGGAAAATTTTCGTTTTGTTAATCATTAATAATTAATTCTTTTATTAAGTGCATATGGCAATAGATTTTTTAACCAATTTGTTATCCATTTAGATAGTTTGCGCTTTATCTTTGGTGGTAGGTACAGTAGAACAACTATCATTCTTATTAAAGTAAGATCATATTCCGAAATCATGTCTACAACATTACTTTAATGTAAAACTGAACAAAACACAGCGTTTAAAAACAATATGTGTGCCGTACCAAAGAGTACAGGTTTAGCCAGACTTAAAAACCAGAAGATTGGCCTTCTAGCAAGCCGGCTCGTGTATGGTCACTTTAAATATAATTATTGTTACATCATGACGATAACACCCTTTTTGATATTATACGTCATTTAGATAGTTATTTTTTTTTATTTTAAATTATTTTTTATAACCATGTTCCTTTATATCTTCATATCTAAATTATTATAATCAAATTGGATTAGCTTTACTATATCTTTAAATTAACGTAAAAACGATTATAATTTCGACATATCCTTTATCTTATATTAAGTTACAGTTGAAAGCAAAGCATAGTAGTTTCACATCTTTGCCACATTGTCGTTTAATAACATTCACAATTCATACTTAATCCAGTATTCATTAATGTATACTACCGGATTACAGATCCCTCTATTTAGCACTTATGACGGAGGGGCGGGAACTCAATAACTTCCTTTCACGTCTAACAGCTTTTATTAATTTATTTCACCCTTTGACGGATTATTTTTCGACATAATCAGTGTGACGAAAAGATCCCCATTTTATTTACACTTCTGAGTTGTGCACGATTTTTATGAACGAGTTGAATTAGCTATCACCATTAATATACAAAGAAAAATGTTTTGAAGATTACAATAATACCTTACAGAAAATTCAATATTATTTATAAAGAAAATTCTATTTGATAACTACAACTTTCTCATTTAGCATTTTTCTAAACTTAAAACTAAGAAAGCTATAAGGTGATGTGACAATATATTATAAAAGCGAAAATAAATAACACTACTGAACATCCATAAAAAATATATTTGCTTGTCATTTTTGAGCAGTAATAAACGATTAAATGAATCACTTTTTCATCTATAATCTATGTTCATTAAAACAAATTTATTTGGTGTTTTGTAATAATTTTCTTCTAAAAAAGAAATAAGCTGAAATAAATACAATAAGACAAAGAAGCCTCATAAAATGTGCCATGCGACCATACATAAAACATCAATGGTACATTTCAACCTTACCACCCCATACGCTGACACTAATGAAATACACAAGCTCAAATACTATAAGCGTAATATACATATGCGTCAATGAATAATATTCAGACAGAGACATGATAATGCATGGGAAATACATTTACTCCTACAATTATATTTTCAACTCTATATTGATAAGTTTTTTATATAAAAAAAACAATCGCGCATCACACTACAGAAATATCTATTGATATTAAGTTTTTTTCTTCCCTTGTTGACCTCTATATCTAGTGCTTCCAGTATTAAGTTGGTAGTGTTTTTGGTTTTTGTTGAATATATAGGAGATATTTTAATGCCATACTACTATTTAATTGAATACTTAGCCCTCAAATTTGCAACGATATTTTGTAAATTATTTGTAATACAAAATGAAATACCAAGTAATAAATTGAGAATTTTCAATATATTTTCTTTCGAATCAGTTGTGCCGTTTACGAAAGTGCAGAATAAAACTGGCTGTCGTTTTAAAGAGGTACATTTTAACATAGCCTATTCTCTACTTTCAGTAAGACCATTTGAAGATCATTTGGATGCTTTTATTCATAATATGAATTGTGATAGAACAACAGCTTCTATAATTTTTGTTGTAGATTATTACTGATGCCTTTATATTAAACTCAAGAAGAGAAAATAAAGGATTAGCTATACCAGAAAGACAACTCAAACAAATGTTGCATTCACGTTGTGCATCTGATGGAAGAAAGGTAATATCTACACAACTGCCGTCTTCAGATTGCAATTGAAAAACAAAACCAAAGACATCATTGAGTGATTTTACAGCAATTAACGCACGTTTTTGTACTGCAAACATCACAAAGCATAGTTGGTTATTTCTTAAAAAAAATTCTCTTTACAAAATGCAGATGATTATTTAATGAGAAACATGATTTGGTAGCACCAATAGTAGTATCTACCATTTTAAGTTTTCTTGCCTATTTACATTAAAACTTGTCATTGCAAAGATTTTTGTACTTACTGCCCTGTGTCGGGAAAACTACAAAAAACACAAATGCATAATAACACTGCCACCCTATTACAGCTAAGGCACTATAGCAGTTGTTCAAAGAGGAATCGACATATTTTGTCCATTCGGAAAACGTCTTTGGTTGGTTGGTTATTCCAAAAATCATTGCGATATTTTGTCTTTGACGATGTAATGCAGTCGCCATCTGTAGGCCACTAACGCAAGGTGTACTTCACGCACATTACATTTCTACACTTCTGATAATACTAACAATAGTAAAAATTAACAGTAATTGACTATGTTTGCATAAAATAATACTGTAACTTGCCACGACATTTACGTGTTCTGTAATTTTTTATTTTAAACCTTTTCTTTAACGAGTGTTCTTTGACAAATAGACTTTATCGTTTGGAGAGTACTGCAACCAGCAACACAACTGAGGCTGGAAGAAGACTGAACAACATTCGTCAATGCAAAATTTGTTGTCATAACTGGAACCCGGTGTGTTTACGTTGTGATTTTGTGCTCTGAAGTTTTTAGTGACTATTTTTTCAGTGTTAAACGTCCCTATAACACGGTACGCTCTATGCTATGTGCAATGTGTTTTTTCTAGAGTCGAGGGCAACTCCAGCAGAGCTACGGTTAACCGAAAAAATGTTATAATTAAAGACTGTCGTGGGTGCAATCCGAGTTTTCTATTAGTCCTTTCATTAAATTTCGATTTTCTTAGAATAGCTACCTAAATGGGCGTTTTATTTAACGGTACAGGGAGTATGTGTTCTGTTGCTAGACGGACCTGTATTCAGTAAAAGTGTAGTTTTAACCGCTTGCTGCGAAGAAACGTAAAACGAATGCAAAATACTGTAGTTAACCGGTATTAATATTAATACAAATGTAGTTTCTACTTTTGGCAACACTATAAAAGACGACCACATGGTACTTGACAGTTTATTAACAATAAAATAAAATTACATTAAGTATCTACATTATTACATCTGGTTTTATATTAAAGAGATGTACTGTATTCTAATTTCTTTTACAGAGCAGCATTCAATCTAAGGGATGGTCATGCATGTACGATTAAAATGAAGGTTGCCATTTCATTGTTCGATACCTTATTACGTTACGTTGTGTATATTGTAACAACAGTTAGCTTTCATCAATTTTAAGATATTCTAACGAGATGTTTTCTTACTGTACATAGAATTATGAAATTAGTTTATTTTTCTTCCTTTTATTCGTTTAAAAATTTTAAAGCCCACGACAGACAACAACTCAATTTAATGTCTTATAGAATACTCTTCAAAGTGAGTTGAGGACTTCTTTATAACCATCATTCCGTGTTTAGAATTAATTCTAAGAAAAAGTCTGTGTGATATTTTTCGCTTATTCTTTTTGGTGTCTGATGTTATGACTCGTTTTGTGTCAATGTAATTTGTGGCACTACACACACATACTGAAAGATAAAAACAATAATTACAAATTACTATCTAGCTTTAAATGACTATGTGATAGGTACCTTCTGGGTTTAGTAAATTTTCAGGTGATTCGTCCTAGCAAAGACCAACTGCTCTATTTTAGTTCTGTATCATATTTACTATTTTACAAATGTATAGACCTTCTTAAACATACTTTATCCATCAGAAACATAAATAAAGTGCTAAAATATGTGGACACAACAAACATAAATAATTTCTAAGTTATGCTTTAGTGATATTTCTTTTGTGTTTGTGTGGCAAGTTCAATTCTGACTGTCAGTTCAAGGACAAATACGTTCACGTTTTAGGAGTCGTTTTGTTCGAATTTATTTGTTGCTAAATAAGTAATCAATAATTATTACAGCAATTGGAAGAAAGAAATATTCTTAATACACTCTTTTGTAAATTATTTTGTGATAAAAACTGTGGGTTTCTAATTATTATGCACACTGTAGTAACATAAAAAAACAATTTACTAAAGTTTTATTACATTATAATGGAACAATTTAAAAATATCCACAAATATTTTACACAATATTCACGCTGAACGGATCTGTAACGGAAGACTGCGCCGGCCCAGCGACCTCAATGCTCCAAAAGCCTCAACTCAAGTCTAAATTTTTATCGACATGTCTCAATAACACCATTATGCATACGTAAACTGCATTCATTACATTATTTAGCGTTATTTATGTATAATAAAATACTTTATGCCATTAATATTTGACAATTCAATGACAAGTCATAGTTTTGACGTTTACCGATGTTAGTTTCTTCTGTGTAAGTCTGGCTTTGGAGGCGTTTTTTTATGTTAAGTTTTAAAATTTTTGAATGTTTATTTTTCAGAATGTTTTCATAATTAAGTATATTTCAATAGGTTTATGGGTAATATATTTCCCACCCTCTTTGTACTAAACGTCTTTGGTTTACATGGTTCCCGTGTGCGCAGAGCCTTGTTTTACGTTATAAATATTCTCGTGAACGCATTCGACCATCGACAATGAAATTTTTGGAGATGTTTTTTTATGTTAAATTTTGAAAATTTTAATTGTTTATTTTTTAGCATGTGTTCATAATTAAGTATATTTCAATTTAAACAGAAGCTTTAGTGGAGTTGACTACCAAAAAATCAAAATTAAATCGATTTCCTGAAAAATGGAACACCCTGTATAAGAATTGATCATCAGATTCTACGCGCCATCTAGTGTCTGTATACCATATTTAGTCGCGCCGGCTATGATGGTTTCTAAGATATAAGCACTGAAAATCTTAGAGGAAACACCCGCTATATTATTCAGTTCTTAAATAGAGAGCTATTGGACATGTCATAAGGTTAAGCAGTATTTAGGTTTCCCTTATAGTGACATCTAAGCATGCGTATATGTGCTGTATTATTAAGGCAGCAATAATAAGGATAGTGCTCGACCATATTATTTATGCATGATTAAGGTAACGTTGAGCAATCCCTTATTTGATAGATCTGATGATTCGGCTGTCCTAACCTAAAATAAAAATAAATGTTTTTCGTTTTTTTAAATAAGTTTTGTCGCATGTTTCAAGAAAACTGAAATAAAGATAAGTAAACATATTTTAATTTTTTCAAAATTGACTTCTATTCCGTTTCTCATTCACCATTAAAATGGCAATAATTAAGAGATATAAACAAAAGAATAAGGGAATCCCATCCGTCAAATTATTAACCAATACCTATATTTTTCTGAACAAAATAAGGGCAAGCAGTATTTAAATAAAGTCGTTCCTAATACTGATTGGCAGTATTAAAGTGATTTCCAATAACTTTCTAATGTCTAAAATTGCTTATATTTGCAGAAAATCCTATTTCAAGAGTACGGCGCGTTAATAAGAGAATGTAAAGTTGATATGAAAATATTAAACGCATCAATTTCGCCAAAAAACAGGATACCACCACAACGCGCGACCTCTGACATCCTCCTAAAAAATGCGTACAGTAAGACGGCCAGTACAGTGCACTTGCAGAATGCAGTGGTAACAATTTGAGACAAGATCTCGATTCTCTCTATTTGCAAGCGAAATGGCGGAAACAACGACCGGGAGTGACCGTGAGGCTGTCACCGGGTCAAATTGGGACGTCTCTTATGTGGTTCTCGACTAGAAACAATGATTTTAATATTAAGCGAATACGAAATGAGAATGTGAAGGATTGTCAGCGCGTGATGTAGGCCGTCGAAGAAATACAGCTGCGTTTAAAATTGTATGAGAATATACAGTGTGGTCCGCTAAGAACCAGAACTCTTGAATTTTATTATATTAATGATTTAATGTGTGTAATTTTAGTGAATAAGTGTTTACTGGTTTGTGGAACAAAATAATCTGAGTTGAACTGACCCTAAGTAAAAAATTGTAATTATTTTTATAAATAATAATGGATTATTATAGTATATTAAAATCCATTTTCGCTGATGTTCCATTGAAACTGTTCTGATGTTAGCTTTAATGCCTCTGAAATTATTGTTAATGCATTTGCCAGGTTTTTCCAATGAGCTTATACTTCTTTATCTTCATTTGATACAGTTGACTTAGACTCAAATTGTAATATATGTTGAATATTCCTGTGGTTACTGATGATGATGTTTTAAAAGTTCTAAACAATTTGACAATAAGTTAACTACAGGCCCTGATGGAAATTCGTTTTTTTTGCGGAAAGATTGTGCAATATCATTGACATCTCCCTTAACTATTTTTTGGCCCTCGAGCTGCAACTTTTCCATCTATGTGGACTAAAACTAAGATCTGCGCTATTTTAAAAAAACGTAATAAAAAGTTGGTTCAAGTTATTATTTATAATTTACTTCACTTTCATATTAAATCACAAACTTCAAGCTGCCAACATTGATTTTAGGCCTGTAGATCTACTTTAACTAATCCTGTTTGTATTACTGGTTTTATTTCTAATACATCGGAGAACAGTGAACAGGTTGACGTGGCTTCCACAGATATGTTGAAGGCTTTTGATAGGCTAGATCATTTCTTAAAATTCTTTGAATCTTACATTTCTAATTGATTGCTTAGCGTTCTATATCGTGGTTTTACTTCACTTGAAGTCACCTACATCTAGGGTACCTCAGGGTTTAGTTATTGGCCCTCTATTGTTTAATATGTTCGATAATGATATCTGTTTCATCTACAGATGATTGCATTATACTTCGAAATCATTTAACCGTAGTTAAAACAGGTCGTCTTTCACTATTTCTAAATATTTCATTATGACTTACATAAGGAAAATTAATTTTACTACTTATATGTCCAACAATGAATTTGATTATTCTATTAATAATTTAATATTGGAAAGGGTTAATTATATTACTGATCTGGGCATTAAATTAGATTACATGGTGCGTTTTGACCTTCACATTGAAGATATAATAGGGAAATGTTTCTCTATGAGCGGTTTTATCAGAAGGCAAACCAGTCAGTTTATTGACATACATGCCATTATTTTATTGTATAATTCCCTAGTCAGATCGTCATTAGAATATTGTTGTAAAATTTGGAGTCCCTACTATGAAATACATATTAATCGACTTGGGAGAATACAGCGAAAAATTTGTAATTATTTACTGTTTAAAATTAACATAAATAAAAATGACTATAATTACAATGAAAGGCTTGATTAAATCCTTAGGATATAGACGAACATGTAATTTTATTAAATTTGCTCAGAAATTGTTTAATGGAAAAATAGATTGTAGTGAATTGATATCCTTACTTTCTTTACGTATTCCTAATTATGGTACAAGATGACTACTGTTTTACACGCCACTTACCATCGTACTAACTATGGTTTTCATAGTCTTATAAATAACATTGTTAACTGCATTAACAATCTTCCATATGATTTTGATATTTGTACAGTTTCTTGGACTCAATTAATACATTTAATTAAGAGTAATATGCAATAGACTTAGTTAATCTATACTGTTATTATGTATTAGTGTCTTCTTGTGAAGATTTATACACTTAGTTTATTTTTGTTCTTATTCATGCTTTCTGTTTCTTTGTTCTTGTATATATATATTTTTTATTTTTATATCACCACTTGTAATTTATATGTCTTGCATTTTTCTCACTTTTGGATTGTATCAATTGGGTTCGCCCGTAGATACAATATTGTTAATAAATAAATAAATAAAAATAAACATTCGTTTTGAGACTATAGCTAGTTACACTGAATTTAAAGATTTGGGATTAATAATAATATATCTCTCAAAAATCTTGGTTTTATTATAAGAAATTCTAAACACTTCAGAGAGGTTTCTACAATGTCTATATTATACAATGGTTTGTCAGGTCATGCAACTGCCAAACTGTTGAGCATGCAACTATTAATTAGAATCCTATATATGCTACATCTAGAAACAGTTAAGAAAAGATTTCTTGAATATATATCATTCAGGCTAGACAATGTGTACCCTGTCAGAGGCATTCCTCAATCCGACCTATTGGGTAGATTCAGCTTAAATGATCATCCAACATCTCGATGTATTTACTTTTCACTGTTATTTTTGTTTAAGCTAGTTAATAATTACATTGATTGTTCTGATTTTCTTAGCCATATAGCATTTAATAGACTTTCGTTCTATTTTCGCTCCTATACATTCTTATATTTATCAGAGTCATATAGCAATGTTATGCAACATTCGCCAACTTATTCCATGCGACTTATTCACGGGCAGTTTCAGACACTTATTGATTTGTTTGGAACTAGTGCATTTAAGATTAAATTATGCATTTTAGGTGTTGAATGTATCTGTTTATGTAGTTTTCTTTTTTATGTTTATTTTCTTGTAGTCCTGCTCTATAATTGGAATTGTCTGTCAGGGCAGAGTAATTTTAAATAAATAACTAAATAAAATATTAATTCTTCAATTTAAGGTACCTAGAAAAAATTTTAAATTTATTTTTTTATTTAATTGTGTGTTATAATGAATACATTTTTTTGATATTTTTTTATTCCGAAAGATTACATAGATGCATTATTTCTGAAATAGTTAAACCAGGGCAACCATATTTAGATATAGTCAGTTCGTTATGAAAAATATTTATAAATCAATTTAGCTTCGTTTTTAAAAAAATGCTATTGACTGAATTAAAATATCTTTCCTCAGCCCTCTTAATTTCAATATCCAAATTGTTCTAATTTCTGCAATAAAGTGTTTTGCAAATATGTGTTCTAACTTCAGTATGTAACTTGATCGACCATTTTAGACCAAAAGTGCGAATATTCATGACGATATCTGTGAACAACAGATTGTTAGGTAATGCATGATTAATTACTGAAAGGCAAAAATTTTGTAAAATTTATATGAGGCAAGATATTTTTATAAAATGTTATGTCCAAAATATAACGAAAATGGTAAATTTCCACCACTAAACAATTATTTAATAAAAAAAATCTCCAATCATGCTGTTTTCGAGGTACTTTAAATTATATTTAAAACAAATTTGAAAATGGTTTTTCGAATGAAGTAAAATAGAAATTAATTCTATTTATTTATGTAGAATTGTCAAAATACCAATAGCACCATTGGCATTCACCCAAAAATGCAAGCAGCACACCTCTGATGCATAAAATTTCTTAAAAGGGCTATACTTATTATAAATTAGTGGGAAGTTATGATATGGATTTAGAAAGGTCATTTTTAATTTACTCTTATAAATTACATTAAAGACAGTATGACGTGACATTTTTTTAACAAATAAATCCTTAAAGTTTGACCAACAAAAAAACTTAAACGTAGAGATCTGAAGAAATCAAATGCTATAATTTTAACTATGCACTAATTTACGTCCTCCATTTTGAAATCAAAACTGTCTAAAAGGAATTAATATAATAAATATGTATTTTGATTTTTCACAGGCCACCCTGTACGTTGATTCTTATATGATATAAATATTCATAAAGTTAGAAACAACATTTTTGATGATATAAAAGTTATCAGTATATTTAACCTCTTTTAAGCGTTTAAGGATGTATCATACATACAGCAAAAAAATAAAAGTAGATATAAAGTTACGTCTGAATCAGTATATATCAAGATAAAAACAGTTGTACAAAAGTTTTTAAAAATTTAATTAAATATAAAGTATTTGGTATTTGGTTCACTTTCACTTTTCATGTTCACAAATTTGGTTAACTAACCATACTGTACTTACCTAATATAAAATATTCATTTGTGGTTGAGTATTTAACATTGATTGCATTCAGCATGCAGTAGCGATCACAGAGAGATTAGTAATCAACTTTGTATTTGGTCAGTTAACGACAGCTTTCAATGTCATTATATTTAATCATTTTTCTTACAAAATTTCTGATCACAAAACTTACTGCTACATAAAATAGCTGCTGATAAGTCAGTTCCTTAATATATAAGGGATCAGTGAGAGCTTATAGTCAGCGGCCGAAATTGTAGAGTGACTAATCGCTAGCTTGTAGACTAGCGCGCCGGGCTAAGCGTGCGGGGAGCAACATTTCATAGGCGTTCTAAAGTTAAATTATCAATTACCGAAGGTCGAAAATAGAAGAGAGCGACTAATTCACAACACAGAGATGAGTACGTAAGATACGGGTGGTATGATCACCTAAGTGCGCCACTTGAGAAGAGTTAAAACACACAAAATTATCAAAAATAAGTTGACGTCGGCTGAACCCAGCACATTAATAATTTACTTTAAATGCACCACCTGTGTCATCCTCTACAAATTAGAATGCCGTCCTTTTGGACTAATCTGATAATCTACCATGGCAGTTTCATGATAAATATTATAGGTAGTTGACAAAAAATGTTACAAATAGAGATTTTTCCACCATTAAATAAATGGCGCAAATATGTGCCAATTTCGCATTCAAAAAGACAAAAGGCTTTAGAATACATACACACTATTTACTATTGGTTACTATCACTGTAACTATAACGGTCACACATTAACACTTATATCATATCGTACCGCTTTCCGTATGACCTTCATACGCCCATGTTTCGTAAAAATTTAATATATTCTTCGATTCAGATTCTTATTTTTTAATATTTCTTTTAAATAGTTTCTTCGCCATATCACTATTTCGTACTTTCTATCAGTATACCCTTTTCGATTTCATTTATACGGACTAAGTTTCATTTTGTAAGATTCTTTTGTCGAAAATTCATTTTAAAAATACAATCTTCCTTCCGCGAGTTTCCATCACTTTCCGTTTCACAGTTGTACTTCTTTTCCACTTTTTTATTTGCACACATATGCTATTTACGTACAATTTTGTTAATGAAATAGATATTTCAACATCACTTACACTCATATTTTGACCTCACGCTTTAAACTCTTCATATATGGCATCATCCGATATTCCTCGCTTCGATCAAATCACTAATAATATTAATTACATTCATAATTAAATTAACGAAAAGATATACCCAAAATTTTGCCCGCCCGAACGATATACCCGCCCATGATAGTGCTGGAAATGAAACGATTGGATCCGACAATTCATCGCAGCCAATCAAAAGCAACGGCGGATGCGTACTAACTGCAGAGCATGCCTAGCAGAAGCTGTGTAATCGGGTACGCTCTCAGAGATATATGGCACACGATTTTGTAGGAAAAATATACGGGCTGCATATATATTTCTTTGGGTTGACTGCTCTAAATTGTGAACAGGTTTATAACATTAGTCACTCTACAACGGTCGCTGACTATAGTGTGTTGAACGTACGGAAGATAAAATATGCTAGTATCAAGATTGTCACTATATGTTACCTTATACACTTATTCCAACACTAGCTTATTAGTTTCACTATTCCTCAAGTACAGTAATACATTATTGAAATATTGACTTATTGTTGCATAATAAGAACATTATATTCTTGTTTTACGAATAATAATTACTTAAAATCGATAAAACTGATAGACTTAATATGAGATGAAATGCCGTTTTATTTAGACAATAAGAATTACTCGAAGTAACAATAATTGTTATTCTGCTATGGAAGCAGATAAACAAATATTAAACTGTAAAACTTGACATACGTTTGATATTTTTGCTACTATTTTAAGAACGAAAACAGAGAGTTTTTTGAAACGTCAATAATACGGAAGTGCGCGATAGCAATGAATTGTCGCCAAAATTCTTATTTAATCAATCCTGCACAATATCTAAAAATAAAAATACTTTGATATATAGAAATCGAAAATGGTTTATTTTTCAATGGATACCAGCCATATTCAACTATTGTTGTCATTCTAAGAATTTGTGTTGTAACAATTCCTATAAATCTATAAGCAAATCTTGAAACATTACACTAAGTATGCCACCTGCAATCCATTATATGTCTAGAGAAATTGTATTTCTCATTGACTTGTCTCATAATGTAATGCAATACCGTTTGCGTAAAGTAATTTAATAATATTTATTTCTTTGTCCCAATTGAACAGATATTAAATGAAAATTGTGAAATTATCAGCGATTAAGTAACTTTCCCTTACATGTGTTGCTGAAAGAAAGTATGAAAATTTCTATATTCACAAAGAAAACCCTTTGTAACAATCAAATGGCAGCAGAGTAATTTGTTTTTTTAATATTAACTCTTGTCAAATGGGACGATGATAATGAAAAAGAGAAGTGTATGCATACAGTGTGCCAATATGACGATACCAACCTGTTGGCAAAGATAAATTATTTGTACTATTTTTCAATTGATCAAGAACCTAATTAGGTCAGGTTTCTCCCAACACAGATTCTCTTGTTGATAGCAGTGCACACATAAAGTACATGAAATAGTATATCGTCTTTCTACTCGCAACTTTATAAGGTGTTTCATAGTTCCTCATACAATAAAAGTGTTACCTTAACCAGTTTGAATACCTGTCACCAGGCGAAGATTCTTCCTAGGCATGGCTAGGTATCTTTTGGCTGTATTCTTGCAGATGGGAAATCCTTAGCAAATTGGAAGTTATTTGTTTAATCCCACAGTTTTCTAAATTCATTATAGGTGTCCTATTTAATAATGCCAACAATATTTGACAATTGCAGCATACTGGAAGGACCAGGTCCAAAAATATTGAGACCCGACGCACTTCTGACCAGCATGTCAGCTACTTTATTGCCATTGCACTGCTTTCGTCCCTTTACCCAGTATACAGATATGATATTGTCGGTTGAGGCCGCTATCAATGCCTGGTGACATTCCCATGCTGATCTAGGTATTATCTGATAATTACGTAATATCAGTAGTAATTGTCTACTGTCTGTGTAAATTCTGATGGTTTTGCAAATTGTACGCCTACATGCAATTTTTTTGGCGGCTATGGTTGTACCTGCTAATTCCATTTGTACCACGGTAGCATAACCATACTTTGCCTACTGATATGGAATATACAGATTCGGAAATTGCAGATCTTTACAAAGAAAGTAGAAATTGCCGCTTCATTCCAGGGAAGGTACGAACTTTAAGAGGGGCGGCGACGTGCATTGGTCTAGCGTTCCTCACTACTACGGTAATCGGTTCCGTATCGCCAACGCCAATTCGCCATTGCAAATCTAACTGTCCGGTCAACTGATGCCAGTGTTGTCAGATCTCATGCCTTCCGAGGAAATATCATGCTCTCATATTTTGATTACAAAATCTCATGCTTTTT
Source organism: Monochamus saltuarius (assembly GCA_025584915.1). Lineage (NCBI taxonomy): Eukaryota > Metazoa > Arthropoda > Insecta > Coleoptera > Cerambycidae > Monochamus > Monochamus saltuarius. The sequence goes on from CM046728.1 coordinate 30,977,905, forward strand.
AATAGACACAAAAAGAAGTAATAAAATTATTAAAATTACTCTTTGAAATCTACCAAAACAAAGACCTAACGAGAAATAAAGGCAAAATCGAGGGCAAAATTGAATAGATAGAGGTAGGTATCTACAATATTTGGGTACTTGAAATATTCTTTATTGTAAACTGCTCTCTTAATAATTAGCAATGAATACATAAACGGGTATGACATTCTACGGATATGCGGTGTGTGTGCTGTATTCACGCTGTATTGCAGTGATTCTTAACTCTATTCCGTAAGGGTACCTACATTTTCTGGAAACAACAGATTTTACGACCCGTGAGTCACCCTGCGTCACGTCAACTGCGCCTCAACGTTCGCCCGGCCTAACAATAAAATAAATTGGAAAGGTTACGTGGTTAATAACTTTTAAGTAAGTACCTGTAACTATCTACTTACAATGTAATATTATGATAAAATAGCAGAACATAATGCTTTTTAATGAAATAAAAATGGCATTACAAAAGTAATTAAAAATTAAGCTGTATCAAGAGGTGTTTTTTGATAAATTAAGCCATCTCATGCTTTTTTCTCCAAACCTCATGCTTCTTTGAAATTATTCTCATGCACTGAATTTTTCCCACCTGGCAACACTGCTTGATGCAAACAAGCTGTGGTCGAAGTATGCGTGTAGCATGACACAAATACACGCAAGCGGCAATATACAATTCACCATCAAGATCCACACTTTCCAAATCTGTATAAGGATCTGGAATAGATCCCAGATCCTTCACATTCCTTGCTCTGTATCCTCTGTAAAGATACGTAAGTACCGTGTAGGATCTGTCAAACGCAAACTTGGAAGAAACACTGTCAGTGCTGCCTGCACAAGGAACATCCTTCTGACGACCCCATTCCACAGGTGACTATTTCTCCACATCCTACATCTGGTATAATACCAGTATTATTGCTAAGGCAAAGCATGGTTGGCATTCAGTTCCTGTAGGTAATATAGCCCCAAATACAAATTTTGTCGGATCTTGCTATTGTACTGTTACGATTTGTAGTTTACAATTTAGTAATATCGTAGCAAGGTCTGACACATCTTGTATTTGGACTTATATGTGGTACAGTTGTGTTAATTTTCATAACAATGTTTTTCCGTGAAATCTCCGTCTCCTTAGTCGTGGAGAATTGCTCTGTTAGAAAGTATATGAAAAGCTTAACAAGAAGGATATAATTGTAGTGTATTAGAAAAGTATGAAAAACGGTTCCAAAAGTTCTTCAAGCGTTTTGGAAATAAGAGTTTTCATACATCCATTGATGCCTTATTAAGAAGATCGCGCGGATAAAGAAGTAACCTACCTTATTAATTACTTAATTAGGTTTAATGTTTATAGATTTGGGGCTATATTTGATTTGATTACGTTTAATACGTTATTAAAGGCCTGGAAGTTTTAAAAATATAAAGCGAGCAAAGGTAGGCGAAAGAATTGATTAAGGATTTTATTTATCTTTATTTAAAATTTCTAAATATCTGAAAACAAAGCTTCTTACTGAATGAAAAAAATATATTTTACCATTGGGGTAGATGCTTAAGGGATCAATATTGAAAAAAACTCATACCTACGACACTGGCTTTAATTAATAACAGTTATGTCAAAATTTTAATCTTTATTATGATTACTGTACACCAATTTTGAAGGAAAAATGTTTGATTGTTTACTAGATAAAAAGTAAAATATTTTTTAAAGTTAAACGCCCTGTATTATGAAAACGGAGAGTCATAGAGAAAAATGTTATACGAAAGACAAATATTTTGCCATGTTCTATCTTTGTCTAGAGTTAAGATGAACAAAAAACCAGGAATACCTTGTACTTGCACTCCTCGTGCTATGCCACATTTTTTTACAGTGTTGCCTTATCAAATCCCATAACATATTTTTTGGGCATCAAAATCGAACAATCAAAATATAAGCTTACATTATTGCTGACTTCCACAGAAAATTTGACTTAAATCGGTGCCAAGACAAGTCATACATATAATTATCCTTTTGATTAGCATCGCTTCTGTAATGATGTATTTAACTAGCCTCACTACTTCTATTGACGCTTTTATTGAATTCGGGGGATATAAAAAAAATCATAGCAGACCTTGGATCGTCATCTTAAATGCCAGGATAGGATTAGAAGTAGCGGTTTTCGATTAAATCAAAAAAATATTTGTTGCGTTGTTGCGTTATTTTACAAAATAAAGTCTTTACGAATTTTTACAAAAATAAAACTTTAAGAACATGTAGAAGAAAACACTTTGTATAGTTTTTGTTCAAATTTTACACATAGGGGTTTTAAGGGATCCTGATTAACATCACTTTATCAGATTTTAAATAAAAAAATCGCTAAACGTTTTTATTGAATTTTGGGGGTATAAAAAAATCATAGCAGGTCTTAAATCGCCATCGCCATGGTAGGATCAGAGGAAGCGGTTTTTGATGTCATTCAAAATTAAAAAAAAATAATTCGATTATGTTGAAGAATAAAGTTTTTATGGATTTGTACACAAATAAAGTAGACACCGATATAGATATTTGTTGTATCATTGAAAGATTTGATATGCATATATTTCATTTTCGTTTTGCGGATATAACAGATTATTTCCTCTATCCTGATCTAAACTGTAATAATTATAATTACAATGTACAAACTTGATGAGTTTAAATGTCAGTAATTTTGTAATTTGACGTTTTTTCTCGATATAAATTGGCATTAAAAAATGCATATGAAATGTCAGGCGTACGCCGCTGTGCATACGACATCGGGGGAGCTTCGACCACATCTCCTCATATTGGCAACATTGAAATTCAATAAACTGTGCATCGATGATGTATATGTCGTATTGTGGACTCGCTTGTTCACCCCTAGATGTATTAACCGCCGAGTCGAGGGAGGGCCACTTGAAGGGCTTCCAGCGAAAGGAACTGCGTCTGGAAAACGTGTATATCTCGGATTTTGACACACAAATCGTATTACTTTTTTATGGCGCCAGGTCTCCAACCAACAAAGACGTTTTTGTGGGTTTGTTTGCCTGGAATCTGAGGGAATATTAAATATCTGGAGGGCAGATCGCGTGAAGTGAAATATATATTATTTTTTGAATTTTTACAGGCCAAGAGGCTACTCGAGTGTGTCAATTTACAAGAAATTGTACAATTTAAGGTCGCCGTATTTCTCGCCATAAAATGATCAAATTTGTGGTGTTTTTTAAATACTGAAATCTCGAAAAATAAAACACGTGGGACAAAACTAATATAAAAGATAAAATTACTGATGTTTTGTTTATTCACTTTTACTATTTAAACTCTCCTCAAATAATATAATAACTTTTAAAATGCATTTGTATGACACACATTATTTCGCCATTCTAACCCCACATTTTAAAAATTATTTTCAAATATTTATAAAGAAAAGTAAACAATCTTATCTGCAGAACTATGTAAGTTTATGTTATTATAATGTTTACATCTATAGTTGAATTTAAAAAATACGTATTTTGAAAGATAACAGTACCTAAAAATTTGATGGATAGATCGCTTTCTGACGTTATATATTGATTTTACGTCGGTACCTTTGAATATTCGCAGGTGGCATGAGATAACATTCTTGTTATTTGCTAAACTCTATATTATTCAGTTCTTAAATGTCTAAAATTACTTATATTTGTAGAAAACACTATTTCAAGAATACGGCGCCTTTAAATGACGATTCAAAAGTTGTCGTTTAATATATTATCTACAAAGTATTAATTATAACATCAAACATTGTTCTTATCTGAACATAGGTCTGACTCGTTTTGGTTTAAAAAATATATTTTCATATTTCAATTAACGTAGCCTAATAAATAAAAATGACGGTTGCTTTAACAATAATTATGATTTGTGCCATTTTGTTTATTCATTTGACACTTAAAGTACTAAATAAAAATTGCATTTATTTACAAGTGAAGAAAGATGCAGACATGGTATTTGTATATACGTATCCAATGGAAAAGCCTGACAAGCAAGAATACTGACGAAGATATCCAAAGAGGCAACAACTTTTCCATACAGTATTTAGTGCATCATTTAGAAGACTTACACGTTTCTGAGAAGGACGAGGCTTGGTATGCTCTCCACAACAGTCCTTACGAACTCAGGAGTTGGTCTGTTTATACCCAATGCTTTTTTGTAATCACCTCTTCTATGGTAAACTTTTTTCTATCCCAAACTATTCCATTAGCTTTAGGCAAAAGGTTCCTGAAGATCTCCATCTTCTTTCCATCATCTATATGTGATGGTTGTCTTGCTCTTACCCTTTTGACCGCTGTTTTATACGCATCTCTCTACACGTTCTTATTTGCCTTGGATTTCATAATCAATTGTTTCAATTGCCTCTTAATGCTCAGAATAAATAAAAAGTCTGATATAAACAATTTGAGTAGGATCTATAGTTTTTTATTACATTTTGATAATTCTAGAAATTTACCTGTAGCTTTTTCAAATCCGGAGTGAGTTACCGCCTCCGTATTAAATTGGTACTGTGGTTGGCAATGCTAATTGTCCCTATCATGGTATCATTGGACCTCATTGGTTGTTTGTAGTCAGTTTGAATATTAGTTGCATTTTTTTTAAACTTGTTTTTGATAAATTTAAGTATAAAAAAATTGGTTGACTGTTCACAGGCAATGCTTCTTTTCAGTATATTGTTTTAAAAATGTAACGCTAGTTATAATGGATTTTATAAGTAATTTATTGTTATGTGTAAAAATTTTAACCACAGCTTTGTATTACTCTTGTTTCATGGTTTAATAATTTAATCTCACGTTTTGTAAGTATACAATAAGCTTTTATAACTTATTTTGCTAATAATTTTGTCATTTTTTATAGATGTCTTGATAAAGGAAATAAACTTTTCCGAAAGCTTGACAACAACACAGAGTGTCCTTTTTGTACTAGCCCTTAACACTGTTAACTGCAATCCCAAATACATCACCGATTTATATATATATATCCTCCATGTAAACAGATATTTTTTTACAAATGTTAAAATAGAACTTATATCTCGGTTCAAAAAACATGTTGCTACTAGTTTACACTGCATCATTTTGGCCAGAGTCGGAAACATACAGGGCCCCAATAACGTGAAAATTTTTCGAAAAGTTCAAAGTCATTGTGCCTTTTCTTTAAATTTATGTACTTAAGGCTTAAGGGATTAAAATATTGATAATTTCTGAAATCTGGTATCAATATGTTGGGCATGATGATGACAACAAACTGTTTAACAAATATCTATACCTACTTGTTTTGTCTACTACATTTTGGATTTATTTGTTTGATTAAATAGGCTACAGCGATACAAAATTAAAAATCGTACATTCAATAACTCATTCATGATTTTAGGAAATAAACGTGAAAAATAAAACTAATACTTTAATACAATTAAAACACATTATTTTTTAAAGAGACAGAATGGCCAATATAGTCTACATTTATGACCATGCATAAGGACATAGTACTGAGGCTAAGCAAATTTATATGGAAAGAATTCCAAATCATTCATCTCAAAATCCAAAAATGTTTAGAAATGTTTTTCAACGTCTTTCGGAGTCAGTCCCATTTCAGAAAGATCCAATTTCTAAAAGACCCTTGACTATTAGAACGCCTGAGTTTTAAGAAGCTATTCTATACGAAACTGAAGAAGACCCAAATACTAGCACTAGAAAGATCGCTGCAATCATAAATTAGTTTGGTCCGTTCTGAAGCATCGTTATACACGTATCAAGTCTTACTACTTACTACAAATATTGTGTAAATGCAAATTGAGTTTAGAAAATTTGCGTTCGGCTACATAAATTAAAATTATTCTATAGATAGCAAATGAATCTAAGATCTAAGTAAATACTAAGCACCTTCTATTTGCACCAGTGCCAATGTTGCTCCAAATCATAAAAAATAGCAACATAAGTAAATACCCAACTAAACAGTATTTGTCTGTAAATGTCCTTTTACGGTTCTGGAAATAATGAGGCTGTTATCGGTTATGCAACGAAACTACGTTCCTCAGGTAATTGTGGTGACGACCCGAGCAACGTATAACTGTATTCATATGGAACGGCCGATTGCCGCACTAAACTGTTTATTTTTATAATAAAATGTACGAGTTCAACAACCCGGTCTGAATGGGATACATTTGTAATAATACTTGCGAGATCACATATTTCGGGTTGATCCACACGAGACGGACGCAGTTTCCTGGCTTGGTCGCAGAAAAATATCAATTTAAGAATAAATATACTAATCAGGGGTAGAAAAAATATATCATCCAACTTTTATAAAATGTTATCTTTACTATCGATTCCACAATATTTAAAATAAAGATACTGTATTTTGGAATAAAATTAATTAAAATCTTTGTTGCAAAAACAAACTGTTCAGGAGTAGGTAATGTTTAGTTTTTTTATTTAGTGAATTTGAGTTTACGGAAGAAAAGAAGAATAAAGAAATGTAATCAGAAGGGCAGAAACCTGTAGGATACAGGAATTTAAAGAAAATAAAGATAAACGAATGTGCTCAGATGATGTGGTAAGCATGGCGGGTAGTGAATGAATCTTGAAAGAAAAATTAATGATTTGGAATGAGAAAATGAAAAATGCGGGAATGAAACTAAATAAGAATAAAACAAAAGTGATGGGTATTGACGACACAATCCTAGAGCTAAATATAGTAATAGATGGCACACAAACAGAACATTTCAAAATTCAAAAAATTGCATCTACAGGATTCCTTGTGAATGCAATGAACATTATGTTGGAGAAACGTTTCGGTCTATGAAAATCATATTTTTGATGTCATTGATGACGTAGGGCTTAATATTGTTCAAAATATGGTTGGGTAAATGATCATTCCCCGAATAAATGGATAGGTCAACAAGGTCCAGTAGCATGGCCACCGCGTTCCCCAAATCTAAATCCTTTGAACTTTTTATTTATTACTATCGTTTTTTGAAAATATGAAGCAGCTTGTCTACCATGTTGAACCACTACCCGTTGAAAGAATGCAGCTAACCAGATAAGAAATAGGCTAGGGTGAACATTTTGAACAATTTTTATAGTCTTAAAATTTGGTTAATAAAGGTTAACTAAATAATAATTATTATAATATAATTATTTGAATGGATCAGCCTACTTTGGTTGAAATATGAAATTATATTTTGTTAAATACTTGTAACTTCTAAACATAAACGAATCGGACCTATATTCACATGAGAAAAGATGTTTGTTATTAATCCAGCTACCATCTGCTAGTATGTCATAGAATCTGTATACTTTTTCTGTAGTAACTACCACTTAATAGTTACATCGTGGAAGAAAAATAGATCATTTAACGTGTTCTATTGAGAAAGAACAGTGACTTTGAGGAGTTGTTGAGAAGATCTACATGGTGCCTGGAGTATGAGTGCTGTAATTTTAAGGGCTTATATATCAGACTAAAAGCAATAACAAACTTTTATGAAAAAAATGTCTAAAACCAATAGTTTATCTACAAATATATTTCAAAAATAAAAACACAACTGCAATAATATGCAAAACTATGTTACGGAATTACAAACTAAGGTACAATTTAGGTTAAGTGCGCCTGTATCGTAATTTGTCCATAATTTGATTTTTGGATCAGTATTAATGAAGTAAACAATTGAAGTTTCCAAGAAACACATTAAAATTGTAACGTACGATAACGTTGAACTGTCAGACTGCTGTTGATACCCTAAAAGTAATATTAATCATAATGATGTAAGTACAGCTAGTGCGATTCATTTTTGTCTAGTTTTTGTTTGACGTTTGTGAGTGTATATAATAAAATGGAACAATTTATAGTAACCATAACAAGCTGCATGGCATGTTAATTTACGGCGAATTTAGACAAAACTCTGGCTGCGATTTGTTTGTACGGTAACCGTTTCTTGCAAGAAACAGAAGTCATTTTAAACACTGTAACTATTATTCTGTATTGTGAAAAGAGCTCTAACCATTCAGAGTAAGTACCTATGTTAAGGTGTACCTATTTGCAATTATTATGTATAAATACATCACAATCCTAAGATAGAATGTGAGCGACGTTGTCACATATTCAAGACCTGTTTGCTGCTATAATTCTGTTACCGTTAGTCAAAGAAAAACAATTGTTAAGTCAAATATGTTTTGTTTAGTACAACTTATCATGTGTCAAAATTAAGGCACTCATATTTCGGACACCAACATATATAATGTTTCATACTAACTTACGAAATCTGCCAGTCAAAATTTTCCACATTTTCCAAAAGGTATCCAATCTATGTACTAAGGAATTGTAGTGTTTATTATTTTTTTATTAAATGTCATCACCAATGATTAGATTCTTCAGTAATTTCAGCAATTTATTTGTACAATGCTATTAAGATGTAGATGGGACGATTTTATAATTGACAAAGCAAAACGATATTTGGTAACATACACAACAATCTATGCTATTTCAAACAGATGTTTATTAAAATTATTTAAAGATACATATTAACAAAATGAACATTTACCATTTTTTCCGAAAATTGTTTCTTTTATATAGGTACAAGGTCAGGGAAAACAAATTTTAAAATGCAGGCTTCCTTCTATCATGATCCCTGCTCATATCAGGATTAAATTTTAAAAGGGTTAAATTTCAACTGACAAGTACATATTTTTCATCATTAGATATACCGTTTCATTTTGTATTATTTTATTTGGCATATTTTTATTTATTTATTTTTAAATTAGGAAACTGAACTGAAATTTCTTGTGTATGTAATCTGCCAGTCTCTTAAATATCAATTTTTTAATTAAAATAAACTATATATTTTTCTACATATAATTATAAGCAGACTGTTAACATTTTTCATCCCAGTAACAATCACAAGCAAAGAGACAATTATTGACTATTTCATTCTTATCAACGACGCGACTGTAATATAACCCTTTTCCAGAAAGAGATCGGAAAATCCACGCCATCACAAGTGGTCAGTAATAAGTAAACAATTGATAGAAATTCCAGGGTCAGACGTTTTCTCGTTTATATACTATAAATACTCGAAGAAATGTCAACAGATATCACTTGTTGTCGTCCATTCAGTACTTCAATAACGGTAAGTGCTTTATGTTATCTTATTAGTAACATATTATGCCATTCATGCATTATTAAATTAGCTTTTATTTATTCTAAATAGTATTTCATATCAAAACTCATCAAATTTTATTATTAAATGTGTTTACTTTTACTTTTCAAAGAGTAAAATTATTTTAAGAATTAATAATTAATGTTTTATAGTGTAAGATAATAAACTAATCTCACTTCTTAGACTGTAGTAAATTTAATTCAGTGTTTTGTGTATATTTCAAATAAATCAAAATGAAATTCTTCAACCTTTTCTTCATCGTCTTCGCCCTTGTGGCTCTCCAGCAGACAGCCTACGCTTGCATAGAAAACGGTAAATCTTGCGATCGTTACTGGCACGATGACTGTTGTTCTGGATACTGTCACAGGACTCGTGGATTGGTCGCCAGATAATGCAGAACCAGATCAAACCGCCAATGCTCCAGTAGGATATTACTACAAAAACGAGTTAAACAATTAATTTTAGTGTTTTGCAGCTATTGATAATATTCCCAAAAGCTATTATATTTTCCTTTACTTATTATTAGTTATATGTATATGGAGGTTAGTAAAGACCTGATTACTTAAATTTAAAAAGCATGAATACTAATTATGTACTCCAGTTTTATTCTTAATGCAATGTTATTATTTACTTTGGTCAAAATTATTTATTATCCTTTCAAATATTTGCAGTAATTCTTTAAAATCACTTAAATGTTCAAATAAAGAAAACATAGCTTTGTTTTGAGTGTAAGAATTGTTAATAATAACATTTATTGGATTTTAATGAATTTGCTGTCATCAGGGCACATGACTTCAATTTATGTGTTTTTATTAATAATATTTAACTAAATAATTATTAATTATTTTACATAATAATTAATGAAAACTAGCTCATCTATGGAGATGTTTCATTAGCAGACCAAGATATATGATAGATATAAAAAAGCATATATGATTTTATCTGATAAGGAAAATATTTATAATTAATTTGAATGAGCTAATGATGTATTATAAGTTTATTTGTGTTTAATTTTCTAGATTAGTTGTCATATAATTTAAAATTATCTAGATACATTTAACAAAAGTGGTGTAATAATGTTATTTTTACTGTATTTCTTGGTTATAGTGTCTGGTAGGGTTTACCTAACGTGGACAGCAGATTTTTTTAAACTTTCATTGCATTCAGTTCTAAAACACATTGCATAACGGATACGCAAGTAACTTTCTGTCTACTTGGTTGAGCAATTCCTAGACTGGTTGACCATCGTCGATTTTGGTTTCTTGACGATTCGAGAGAATATCGCTGTCTTCCTCAGAGGTAACCCTAAGTCTATATACTTATACCTCTCAACAAGTGTTGGCGACTGCAATGATACATGTTGGTGTTACTGAAGTGCAAGGAACTGAAAAATATGATTCCTAAAATAAAATATCCGCTCCATAAAGTGATAATGATGTTGATATACCATTTTCAGTTGGTTCAATACGAGTTATTAAATTATAATTGAACCAAAATAATTTCAACAGAACTAGCCGAATTGATAAGGCCCTAACCTAACTTAAAGCTCATTGATATGATATCATCTGATTTTATCGATCTGACCTGTACATTTCTGAATTCTGCAGTCGTTGCACATATTTCCATATGATTAATTAGTTATTCGAACTTGATCTATCCCCATGTGACATCTGTTGATATTTATTCCAAAATTTAACAATTCTTCTCTGCTAACTGTACCTAATATATTAAGCAAACAGGTTTGATGTGTATAGGTAGATGTCTGAAAGTTTTATAATTTTATTTATTAGTAGGGAAGAGCTGTAAACACAAAGTTAAAACGCAAATATGATAACGAACTGGTATGAATAGAAGAGTTTAAGGATCGGATACCACTAGAACTATTTGTGTTGTTTATGCAGAAAGCACTACTAAGGAAATCATGGTATTAAAATAATGTTCTCATTCTAGAAACCCCATGCAGAACAGGTAAAGTAGCCTAAAACAGTGATTCACAAAATAGAATACAACAAATTAAAGAAATTGGTGTACAATGTTGGAAAGAAATAGAACAAACAAAAAAATCACTAGTGCCTACATTTATCAATTTAAAAAAAACTGCATTATATTAGAAGAAATAGTTTACAAATTTATAATAAAATGATTTATAATATGCATTTTGAAAATACCTATGGTATTATTAAAAATATATCTACATAAGAAGAATTCATATTAAAAGATTTACATATTCTATTAATTGGAGAATTCTGTCCAGATCGAGTTCTACAAAAATTTATTGAAAAAGAGAGATGTGTTCTAAAATAGCAAGGAGGCCCATAAAAGTAATATGATAATAATAAAAAATATATGGGTGTAACTCAACGGTAGTTAGTTTCACACAATATTGTTAATACCTAATAAAAAATGTATATACAAAATTAAATGTAGGTTGTCTGAAAATTCTTAAAAGTACAATCCATTTACTTTATAGGTGCGTACAAAATACGAAACATTAATTCAAATTATCATATACGGCCGTAAACTACAAAATTGTATTTATATTTGAACAATGTTGGATAGTTTGGATGATTACTGCTTACAAATGTGATCGAACACTTTTTATTGGCCACCAAAGGCGTGCCAATTTTGAACTACTCCAAAATCATTTTACGAAGAAGATAAAACATGAAAAATGAAAGTAATTACCATATGTTCACACACACCTTCATGTATATGCAAATTTACTAATTATTTGGAAATAGTTATTTACTATGCATAGTTTTGTAAAGACAACAGATTACAACACTTGATGTTAAATGATAAAAGTTTGATAAAACATTGAGTGTAATAATATGAATTTATAACAAGAATTTTGTATAAAATTTTATCTATTTTCATTTAATAACACGAAAAAAATATATTTGGTAAAAAGTGTCAACTTATGCGACATGATTGTATTTTCTATGAACAGGAAAATGTACCTGCTATTAAGTTTACGGATCAAGTTTTCTTATGTTATTTTTTACTGTTTAAGAAAGGTATTTTAAGCTAATAATATATATGAAATCTCCTACAGTTCCTATCAATGAAGTCAGATGTATGTTCTCTGATACCAAACATCTAAGTATGCTAATGAACAATTCCACAGACAAAGCTCTATTCAATAATTATCTAAAGAAATTAATCTATTTAAATTTACTAACCTGGTTTAATGGAAACACTCTATATATATTAACCTCTGACATTGGGAACTCGAAATTTAACCACAATAGATGAGATCTGACCTATTTCTGCATTTTTTTTTTCATTGATAGGAATTGTAGGAGATTTCGTATACATATATTAGCTTAAAATACCTTTCTTAAACAGTAAAAAATGTTACAAAAGCTAATAAAGAATATATGGGTAGATATTGTGGGTGTAATTCAACGCTGGTTGGGGCTTTAGCCCACAGAGTAGTTAGTTTCACACAATATTGTTAATACCTGAAAATATTTTCTTATGTTACTTTTCAAAGTGAGTGCTTCTAATGGAAGGTTACTCTCTGATATAGAAGTAGCGGCAAAAGGAGCGATTTCAAGTCTAGTCCCGATAAAATCCAACACGCCCTATGAGTTGAAGTACCAAAAATTTGAAAAATGCTGCAAAGTTGTCTGAAGGTGTCTGAGAAAATCCTTTTGGCTGATTTTTTTCTGAAAGTAACACTCCCAGAAACCATCTACACTATGGACTAGACTATTCAGTGTTGAGAACTATGATTTCAGATAAGAATAATCAATATATAAGCAGATTTTTCAACTATTGAATTTTTGAAAAGAAGTTCAGAGAGGTACAATGCCAAAAAGTCCAGAATTTTTACAAATGAAGAAGTATACAAATAGCTGAGTACTGCAAATAATGAAACATATTTACTCATGAAGGTTGCTATGATTATTGGCGTTTTTAGGGAATGTCGTCGCGAAGAATTAGCTAAGCTAATGTTGGATCATATTCAATACAATGACCTCTATATAAAAATTGTGATTCCATGCACGAAAACAAAAATTGTCCGACAATTTGTTACAACAGAAGAAAATGTGGTAGGTATCAATTGTTTAAATGTTTTTCGAAAATATGTCGAAATTTGTCCTAATGCAACTCACATGTGGTTTTTTGTAGTCAGAAAAGGAAAGTGGACCTCCGAGCATGATGGGGTTAATACTTTTGAAAGCATTCCAAACATGATTGCAGAAAGCTTAGATTGAAGAATCCCGAAGAATACACTGGACATTGTTTTAGAAGGTCTTCAGCCATCATTCTAGTTAATATTGGTGCATATATGCAGATGTTAATGCATCATGGAAGCTAGAAATATTCTTCTACGGTATAATGTTGAAAATTTTTTAGAGAATGAGAAACAGATAGCCAAGAAGATCATGAGGTCGAACACAGATTTAACAGCTTCTTCACAACTACTTCTGGTATAGAAATTTAATTGTAAAAAATGTATTATTAACGTTTATAATAAACCTTAGGTTTTATAATAATTTTTTTAATAATAAATAAATCGTTCTGCTAAAACGCGGTGTTTTATTTAAAAGAAAAATGGTAATAAAATACGGTTTTCTTTTTTCATTACAGCACTAGTGCTATAAACTATTTATAGAACTGTAAAACTACTAAATGAAAGTAGATAAATGCATTTAGTGTTTAAAATTCTATTAAGTAATTACATACACAATTAGTATGTTATTATTGTATTATATAATCGTACATACGTAACAGATCAATCATTTTTTATATTAATATGGTCTAATTTTATACTAAATATGACTCAAACTGATGAAGCTATGCGCTTATACTTTAAAGAAAACCTGTCGAGTTTGCACCTGCCTATAGTCGCCTCCGAAGATCAAGTAGAAACCTTTATAATATATGCTCTTCTGAGAAATAAATACTTTTACATCTCGTTAGTTATTAAACCAGTAAATCAAGTTTTTCCTTTGTCGTCCTTAATCGAGGCATCGCTTTGAAGAGGCCGTGAAATATCGGGTGGTCTGAAAAATGGTTTTATTTCATCAGCGCTAAGGCCCGTTCTCGGTCTTATAAGAGCGCTAATTAAACGATCTCTTATAATCGTACATATTCACCTTAGGTTTATTTTGAAACATTGTTGATAAAAATAATAACTGAAATACTTTATTTTAAATCCAGGGGTTTACACTGTCAAAAGTATTGTGGAACTTTTTACCGTTTGATAAATATAATTAATGTATGTAATTTTATCTTTAAGACATAGTTGTGGCATGAACTGAAGCAACTTAGATCAGAACTGACGTTACGCAATTGTTTTTATGGTCATCATAATTTTCGACAGTTTGTCGCATTAAAAACAATAATTTTTTGCAATTTAGTGTAATATACAGTGCTTTCAAAAAGTAACGAATAAATTCATTATTTTTGAAATTGAGAAGTTTTCGAAAAAATCGTCTGGGACATCGATTTTGTTTTTTAAAAAAGGCACTTTTTGACATACGACCCATATTTGTGACATCATCGTTGTTCGAGATATGACGTCATCGACAATTTTTTTAAATAGCAGCCCCCAATTTTGACCATGCCATTTGAAAGAGCGTGTCTTTCTACATACATATATCATGAAAACTTATGGTGTTACATAACAAATATTTCAAGAGAATAATGTAAGATTTTAAATTTTAATTTTCACAATGCTGTGCACCTCCCCATTATGCAACACCTGTCCGTGCTTATTTAGATGAGCTGTTCCCGAATCGTTGAATAGGGAGAAGCGGGCCGATTGAGTGGCCAGCCAGATCGCCTGATTTGACACCCCTAGATTATTTCTTGCGGGGATACTTAAAAAGAAAAGTATAATGTCCAAAAAGAATTTATTAATCGTCTTGGCTACTGTCAGGCAGCCAACGGTGCACAATTTAAACATTTAATTTAGTCGATTTTTTAAATAATCATTATCATTTTCAGTATTGTGAAACTTAAATTTTAAAATCTTCAAACATTATATTCTTGAAATTTTTGTTATGTATTGCTATTAAAAAAAATGTCGTGACGTCATATCTCGAACAACGATGACGTCACAAATGTGGGTCGTATGTCAAAAAGTGCCTTTTTAAAAACAAAATCGCCGTGAGATGTAACTGGTCTGCTACTTCCTGCTCGGCCTAAGTGGCTCGACTCACCTCCACTCGATTTATATGTGAACCTACATATGAAGGAACAACCAGTTCAATTGTCGGTCTCACCTATGACATACTGATGAGAGCTAACAAGCCCGAAACCGGTCAATGGCTGGTGGATTGGCCGACAAGGGTTCTTGGCTGTTCACACAGATACTGCAGATGTAATTCAATGCCGGTCGGGGCATTAGTCCGCGGAGTAGTTGTTCCCTGCAGTATCATTTATAGACAGGGGATTTTTTTCGAAAACTTCTCAATTTCAAAAATAATGAATTAATTCGTTACTTTTCGAAAGCACTGTATACTGAAAACATTTAGTGTAATATATAGTTGTATTGTTCTCAGTTGCAGTTTCTTAAATATTTTGATCAAAATATAATGAATTATTAATTTTTCCATATGATGTAAGTCGTCTGAATTCTTGCCGCAACTATAGAAATATTAAAATTTTTGCTAAAATACTTCCAATGTAATATAAAATTTACAATTGATTTGTTTCCAATGTTTTATTTTTTTAAATTTCTTTATAACTAATTATTTTATGACTGATCATTTTACGCAAAAAGAGCTGTCTACAAGTTTAAGAATTCACTATTTCAGGGATTAGTACTACTCCTGATTATTTTTGGAAATACTAACTTAGCATCTTAATAAAAATAACATTAGATATGTAGAAACAACAGGGTTGCTTAAACTGTCATTTGATGTACAGGGCGTCCTTAAAGGTGTATACAAAACGCTAACACAAATTGTTTTGCCTAAAATATGAGGATCTAGCCCAATTATTTATCTTAGTCCAAAAGTTGAAGTTCCTAATATACAGGATATGTCAGTCATTATTGTTTAAAACTCTTTTGTAGCATGATTTGTATGAAATTGGGTTTTGGAGTTTCTTAGGATGAGAGATCGAAATCTGATCTTAGTTTCAATGCACATTGTAGAGAGAGCCACCAGTAGCACTTTCACTACATGTAAAGCTTTCTAACTTTTTGTACCTTGGTATATTAAATTTTTAATTAAAAATTCATATCGCGTGGTATTTTTTACCCAAAAAATGTATACCTATTAGATGACGCTCCAAACAGCCATTTCTAATAAATTAAAATGTTTTATTGCGCACTGAAACTATCTTCATTTATTGCAAAAGAATATTGTCAAACCATTGTTTAATTATACATTTTTTTATTTAATTCTTAAATTTGTCGCTATGGCCGTACCCTATACTGATACAGAAATATTCGATATGATATTAGTTTACGGTTATTACCAAGGAAATGGTCGGGAGTCAATGAGAGTACTCATATAATGAAAGATTTCCAAATAGATGCGTAAGTTCTAATTCTGGCACTACCCAAAGAAAATGTCATTAATTATGCACCTTAATATGGTTTTAAATCAGTCTCGGCTCGTCGTATAAAGCAACTGAGGCCGGGCCTCACTGTAAAATTTGGCTACCACATTGTGTATTTTAATACGCCATAATATCCAATTACCTATTACATTTATCAAAAATCATTTGTAGCCTTCGTAAGTTATAAATAACAGATCTAGATGACGTTTTAATATCCTGCCGTTTCTAACAGAGCGGGGAATCACGAGTCATCCGCCAGTCCCACCACAGTGAAGCCCAATTTGCCGGGCCTCAAATTTCTTCCCCCACTACGTGATACGGCCAAAGTCGATGTTTTCCGTCCCAATTTCAGGCCCGATTTCTGGCGCCTCCTATTCTCTCTCACTCTGTTTTCCGGCAAATTGGACGACGCAACGTGTGTAACGGAATTAACCGATTGTTTGAGTGTTAATATTTTTGTATTTTGAATTTCCAATGGTTGATTAGTTGCTGCTACTGAATGTCATTTCTTGGATATTCTCAAAATTAGGTAAATACAAATTTACTTCATTACAGAGTAAGACTACTGTTAAGATACCTAAAATAAATATATGGTATTATCGATAGGTAATAATGAATCTCGCACGATATTTAGATTTTTAAAACAATTTGAAGACATTCAATTTGCAATTTGATTCAGATATATAACGACATTTTAGCGTGCACAGATTTATTTTGCTAAATTCTGCAAATTAAATAATAAACTGTAAACTACTGCTGTAAACAAATTAATGAAGAAAAATTTGTAATGCGAAAAATATTACTGAGTTAGGAGTAAAACGGGGTAAAGGTTGCGACAAATTAGAAATAATTTTGAGATATAAAATGCTATGCTACAAAATTATAGATTGCATTTTCCTTCAGCTAAGTACTCGTTTTGGAAATTACACAATTACAATTTCCTTGCTTTAGTAGATTTCTCAAAATTTACGAATATGCAAAAAAATATGCAAAATTGTTAAATGTTTACTACAAATGTATCCAAACACTTCTTACAAAAACTTGAAAAACGAACTATATATTTTGTACAAACGAACAATTTCGTAATTCAGAAGTTCACACAAAGGTAAAAATTTATAGGTAATATAAAATGGTATTTTCGGAAGCATATAAATTGTTTTGCTTAATTGTAATAACTCCCGCATCAAGTGTTCCAATTTTATGAAGACATAAATAAATTTTCAAATTTAGAAGTCAGTCGAGTAGATATGTTTTATACAGAATGGAAAATTGCGGATCTTTACAGAGAAAGTAGAAATTGCCGCTTCATCCCAGGGAAGGTACGAAGTATAAGCGGCGCTAAGTATAGCTATTTAGTAGTATAATAGAAAACTAAATTTTATTTGTATATCTGCCCTATTCTTCTCAAAGTCCTTTTATTGCATTTAAAATGCTAATTTATTTGGAAAGAGTAACGAATAAACACAGCGTGTATAAGATCTTTAAATTTTGAATGTCCATTTAGCGCGTCTACAATCTCTGACAACGGCCGATGGTAGGCGAGAGCTAACGAGAGCCGCACAACAAAAACGGTATCCTCACAGATTACAGACCTCATTCCGGTCACCTGATGCCTGTGTTGTCAGGTCTCATGCTTTTGCATGAGATCTCATGCATTCCGAGGAAATCTCATGCTCTCATATTTTAATTACAAAATCTCATGCCCTTTAATAGACACAAAAAGAAATAATTAAATTATTAAAATTACTCTTTGAAATCTACCAAAATAAAGACCTAACGAGAAATAAAGGCAAAATCGAGGACAAAATTGAATAGATAGAGGTAGGTATCTACAATATTTAGGTACTTGAAATGTTCTTTATTGTAGACTGTTCTCTTAATAATTAGCAATGAATACATAAACGGGTATGACAGTCGACCGATATGCAGTGTCTGTGCTGTATTCACGTTGTAGTGCAGTGATTCTTAACTCTATTCTGTAAGGGTAACTACATTTTCTGGAAACAACAGATTTTACGACCCGTGAGTCACCCTGCGTCACGTCAACTGCGCCTCAACGTTCGTCCGGCCTAACAATAAAATTAATTAGAAAGGTTACGTGGTTAATAACTTTTAAGTAAGTACCTGTAAGTACCTACTTACAATGTAATATTATGATAAAATAGCATAACAAAAGCTTTTTAATGAAATAAAAATTGGCATTACAAATGTAATTAAAAATTAAGCTGTGTCAAGAGGTATTTTTTTTTTATAAATTAAGCCATCTCATGCTTTTTTCTCCAAACCTCATGCTATTTTAAAATTATTCTCATGCACTGAATTTTTCCCACCTGGCAACACTGCCTTATGCGAACAGTGGAAGCACGCTGTGGTGGAAGTATGCGTGTAGCATGACACAAATACACGCAAGCGGCAAAACACAATTCACCATCAAGGTCCTCACTTTCCAAATTTGTATAAAGTAAGTTTTTAAAAATATTTTGTTAAAAGTAAAGGCAAATGAAAATTTGCCGGCCTTGTTTTATATGTAGGGATAGATAGATAAGTAGGCTCTCTACCTTGAAAATTGGTTTTTAGGTCTTCATATTTTTTAGTGTTCTTAAATGAAGTAGGAACTTTTTTTTTAATTATTGGATAAATATATTTTTTTCTATTGTAAATAAAGTTTTGATGTCATTTATTTTTTTAATTTATGGTTATAATAGCGCTATTGGCAATTTCTGATCTCCATAATAAAAAACGATAAACGCATCAAGGAATATTACTTCAGGGGTGACGTGAACATTTATTTCTATTTATTATTTGAAAATGGCTTGGGCCTCACTTCTAGCAGCTACCACGAGCCGCCACTGTTTTAAATAATTTGAATTAAACATAATAAACAAAAATAAATATGAATTGTTCTTCGACTTTGGTGTAGTAGTAATAGCACAGTTTTGAATGAAAACCATTTAAAATATAAACTTAAACTATAAATAAAAAAACAGAATTCATAAGAACCGACAACACCAGCTTATTTAAGAAAGAAGTGTTTAACATTTACAAAAGAAACTATACGTGTACCTGAAAATATCTCAATATTGTAACAAATTGACTAATTTGTTATAGTACTAGAGATATTTGTTTATAAATTTGTAATACACAGAGCAGAGTTAAATTGTCAAAATGCTCAGTACTTTGATTATTGTCAGTTTAAACTTTCCTGCCCATTAAATCTTAAAAAAAATCACAGTTTGCGAATAAAGGTTCAAAAACCCATAATATTAGGTGTTCATCAGCAACATGAAAATCCATTTATTTTCAGTTTCAGAGCAACTGAATAATTGAAATTGAAACTATTCCAATAACTCTCAATTCTGATTTTGGATACATATTTAGCTGTATTTGAGAAGAATTCTAGAACATAGCTTTTTTTTGCATCTATCTACACTAATAGATTCCACTTTCACCACAACCCTCAACATTTTTACAAAAAATTCGAAATCAGTGTCATTTATCATCACGCATTTGGTTTATAAAAATACTTGATAATAATGATTGCACGCCACTGACCTTCTTTATTGATTAAAAATTAATATTATATTACAAATACATGCATATAAATATCACTTCAAATTTGACTGTCACTCAAAACAAGATACTGTAAGCATGTATGCATTAATATCCTCGAAGCATCAAGACTGATGCACTATTGTCTTTTATTGTATCATATAAAAGTTATCTCTTCTGTCTGGTTACATAAAACCGTCAGTATTATTCGTCGGTTACCTCACCTATTGCGTACTGATGAGAGCTAATAAACTCAAAACCGGTATATGCCTGATGGGCCGCTGACGAATGAGTTTTGGCTGTTTGATTTTTAGGTATAATTCAATGCTAGTCCAGGCATTAACCTGCAGAGTAGTTGTTTCCTGAAATTTCGTTTTGCCTTCTCACATTAATTGGAAAAGTTAACTAAAAGTAAAAATTGTTAAAGTTTAATACATTATCTACATCTCTGAAAACTGTTGTGAGTGGGTGTATAGTTTTTTTGGCCACCTAGTAATTGTTTGTAACTAACTCTGATCGACTGGTGGGTGTTTAGGCAGAGGAATTATTTACGACTTATTTCTTTTTAATTCAGTCTATTAATATGGAAATCCCTTGATTGGCTGCTTATTAGTCGTTAAATAGTTGTGTAGAAATCATAATGAACCGTCGGCAAGAACAATCACGAAACAGTATGAAGACATTGTGTAACAAATCCAATCTATTGCGCAACAAAAATGTGTGGGTTGGTTTGAGTATTTTTTTAGTAGTATACAAACCAAACTCGTAGAATACTCGAAATCTGACTGTTATCGTAACCAATGTATTGTCTCAATATACAAGTAGCGTTCCCAACTAGCAAAATAATTTTTTTTAGTGTTTAAGAAAGGTATTTTAAGCTAATATATATCAAATCTCCTACAAATCCTATCAATGAAGTCATATGTATGTTGTCTGATACCAAACATCTAGGAGATTACCTTACCTTTCTTAAACAGTAAAAAATGTTACAAAAGCTAATAATAAGGAAGATATGGGTGGATATTGTGGGTGTAATTCAACGCTGGTTGGGGCTTTAGCCCACAGAGTAGTTAGTTTCACACAATATTGTTAAAACCTGAAAATATATAAAAAAAATAGCAAAATAAATCTTATAGAGATTGTATAAATTGCTATAAAATAAATTTTATAGGAGCTTCAAATTCATATGACGTGACTATACTTTATACGATACTTAAAGGATCGAAAAAGGCCCAATTTTATAAAACACTTTGGTAATGTAACAGTTCTATAAAAAAATAAGACTTTCACTAATTTTAGCTACTTATAGTAAATCGATTTTATTCCACACATTCTAAACTTAAGATTACGTTCGAATTTTATTACACAGTTTTTTCAAGCCACAATTTTGCTTTTCAACATATTTATAAAACGGAATATTTTTATAGATTAAACACACCTATACAACTTTTTTATAAATAAGCGCATTTTGAGGCTAAAATATAATGTTATTAATATCCTTATATATCCTTAATAAAACACGTTAATACAGCTATTATGTATATTATATAAATATATTAAATGTTGTATAACGCATTATAATGCGTTTATAAGAATTTTAAAGAACTGAAACTTATTTGTTCTGTAAAACACTTTGTAAAAACTATTATAAAACAATTTTACACAATTAGTCTCTTTAGGAACAAAATGATCACACTTATTTGCTCTACAAAGTCAAATTGTTCATTAAACAACGATATTCGATAGTTATAAATGAATGATTCCCTTCTTTTAAAGTTCCATTTTGCTAGTAGGAATTCCTTTTTTCTGAAGAGAAACGCAACATGTGAATTATTCCTTTTTGTAACCACCAATTAAAGCCGCTTTACAGCCCTCAATTCATTCTGGAATGGCTTGCAGCAAGTCGTTACACTTCCAACGCCTTTTCTGAAATTCTAACTTGCAATTTGTGTTACAGACAAAAATTTACAATTTTATTGAAATTAGGAGTGACACCAAAGAAAGAAGACAGTTTGAATTAGGCAGTTCAGCCTAAGAACTTTAACGTATGGTGCAAACCATACAAGTCACTAACTTATTTCCCAGATTTGCAGAAAAGCTGCAATAACTATAGATCCAGACTTATTTTCTGAAACGGCAATAAAAATTGCAGTAGCTTAATCACCTACCAAATTATAAGTAAATCGCAAAAATAGAGAAAAATCGCAAAAAATCACGTTATTAAGCTAAAACAATTAGGAATTTTATCTTCTGAACTGGAGCAAATGCATTTCTTATGTATTCGATGCGCTGAATTCAAATCTGAAGTTTATTAAGCCGCCATCACCCCCAGACTTTGCAAAAATCGCTAAAAATTGCTGGAAACGGCAAACGTATTAATGAGTCACATACTTTAAAAAAATATTTTCTATATTGGATCGAGTGTTCTCATATATTTTGGTGAGTCAAATTTGAATCTAAAGTTTGTTGCTCCCCCATCACCCAAAAATTTTGTGAAAATAGCAAAATATTGCAAAAAAGTGTGTATCAAAAAATTGTGAAAATGTGATGAATATGAATTACTTCGGAATAAATTCCACTGGCTGGAATTAGGCTTTCTATGATGTGGCTTTTACAAATTTTTTCTCCTGTAGCGAACTTTTTCCTCTTCGAATTATCTATGCAGCTCTAATTCGTTTCCCTGTTTAGTATTCAGCATAAATCTGTCATCATGTTAATATCCCATTTTTCTTGGTATCGATTCTCCATTTCAATTATATCTTGATGGAATCGTTCTTCACTGTAATCTCCGTGATTTTGAAAAAAGTAGTTAAGGTGAGACTGCGATTTGGGACTCATCAGGCAATTTAACTGAAAATTTTCAACAACTCTTCAATCAAAATCTTGTATTCCCATCCCATCTTCTCATTTATTAAAAACTTCCGAAAGATATTCTTGAAACTTTGCTATTCTGATTTTTCAGTATCATTAACCTTTGTAATGAAATGCTTGTCTCGAAAATGAGTACAAATTTGAGGACCATCGAAAATCTCTTCCTTGGTTTGCTTTAGTTTTGAAATTACCAACCAGGATGTAAAATTAGTGTCACATATAGTTTGTGGCCCGTGTAATACGATAATAGAAAAAGAAGTCGAACAGAATCCAAATTTTGATTGAGCGCATCAAAATCATAAGAAACAAACTTCGAGATTAGAAAAAAGTTTTCCTAATGTTCTTCCTCTTACTAATTTGATTTTCAAAATTTTCATCGTATTTTCTAGCTATTTATCGCGATTTTTTGTAAATATGTGGATGATGCAGCTGAATAAGCTTCAGATTGAAGTCCAGCGTATCAAAATACATAAGAAATACACTTGATAAAGATAAAAAAAATTGCGCATTATTTTTGCGTCCAATAACGTGATTTTTTCGAACTTCAGATTCAGTGCAATACATAAAGATAGATGGCTATTGGCAAATGTATATACGTTTGCAATAATAATAACACTCCCTCCAAATAGTTTTTGAAGTTTTCAGTAGAAATATCATTAAATCTTTATTGGTGAGTTAAACAATTAAGAACTAACGTTCAAAATTAAAAGTAGATTTCATTACGAATACATCAGCAGTTGAAAAAAATCGCAAAATTCGTTGTAAAGTGTGACATTGTTATTGCAAACGATTGTACATACCACTTTTTTATTTTGTGTGCAGGTGTTATGTGTAATATGCATTAATTTTACATCAGTTTCCAAACTAACTTTTCTCCTCATATTTTAATATTGTATGTAAACTCTCTGGTAGTAAAACAATATCTTGAAGTATTTCTTGGTAATTAAACTACATATTTGCACCTCAATTCATCCTGTACCACATTACCCCGTATAATGTAATTACTTTTAATAATAAATGAATATCTAAATGTAATATGCTTCGATTTCACTGTTCTGAATTATATATATAGAGTTAAATGCATGTTACTGTGATTAACTAGAGTACATTACCATTGTCAAATTACAAGGATCACACAGAATGATTCAAGCTATACAGTCATATTATTTTATAAGTATTGTTCAATTTACCGAAAATAAAAATATTTATAAAATTTATCAAATTATTAATATGAGGGCAGACCAAATATAAACTGAACTGAACTTTGTATTGTAATGTTTACTATACTCAACCGCCACAATTTATAGCACGACACAAAGAAACATACTCATACATGCAGCCCGTATATTTTTCGTGTGCCGCATATCTCTGAGATAAAGCCGATTATACAGTTTATGCAGCAGCAAATACGCATGCGTCATATCGCTGTAGTTAGCCTTCTGTTGGTTGTGACGAATTGACGGATCCACCTGTTTCATTTTCAGCGCTATCATGGGCGTGTATATCTTTCGGGCAGACAAATTTCGGACATGTCTTTGCGCTAATTTACCTAATTATGAATATAATTAAGTTATTAGTAATTTTGTTTTAAGAATGGAGAATAATTGAAGCTCTAAAGCGTATTCTCAAAATCGTAAACGCCCTAATTTAACAAGTGAGGAATATCGGATGACATGTATGAAAAGTTCAGGGTGCGAGGTCAAAATATGAGTGTAAGTGATGTTAAAATATGTCGTTCATTAACAAAAATGTACGTGAACAGCATATAAGAAGTATGACTGTGAAACGGAAAATAATGGAAACTCGCGGAAAGAAGATGGTATTTTGTTCTCGACATAAAGATTGAGTTGCTATATCTTACAAGATGACTCTTTGCCTAGAATATATACAAGGATGCTTTGGCAAATTATGCGTAATATTTGAATTATGGTATGTGAATTTCCATATAAAGGAAATCGAAAAGAGTCTACTGAAAGAGTCGTCAACTTATTTTTGATAATTTTGTGTGCTTTGAACCTTTCTCAAGTGGCAGCAACCGTCACCTTCCGTACTCATCTGTGGTGTGAATTAGTCAGTATTTTCGACCTTGGGTAATTGATAATACAAGATAAAAACTTTGGAAATAACTCTATCATTTTTATTATCTAACGTCTAGAAATTGGCAAAAACTGTTGTACACTGCTTCTACTAAAATTAATAGGTGTTATGTGATGCAATTATTGTTGTCATTTTTGTATACTTTTCATACCTAATCGCTTTCAAATTTAGTACGACTATAAAATGTTGCTCCTCGCACGCTTCGCCCGTCGAGCTTGTCTACAAGCTAATGATGAGTAACTGTCTAGAATTTTGGCAGTTGGGTATAGGTAAAACGAGTGACGCGATAATAATAATATAATAATATCTCTACCCCTCATTCTAATCACAGGGATTAGCCCAGAAGTCGGAGACTTGTGCGGGAGAGGGGGCGGCATATTATATTATTAAGCAGGCCGCATTTGCGCCCAGGAACGACTTACGTTGGTAGGCCCTAACCACTATTCAGTGCAGGAATGAGGAAAACCTGGAAAACCTCATTAATTAGGGGGGTAGTCAAATATCAACCGGCATCAATCTCTCACATTGACCCAAGCTAACATTATTCCACCCTACCATACCCACAGAGAGGGTGCCAATCCTCTCTATGAATATAGCTTATATACGGTCTACCGGCAGCTGGGCTCGAACCAACTCCGTCTAGTCACCTCGATTCAAGTACTAACGCCTTAAACCGCGCGACCACTGACCGATGTCTTGGGAGAATTTATCGAAAGAGGAGAATTTATCGACACAGCTTGCCAAAGCCAATTCATCGTCAGTAGCACAGTGTCTGAGAAAGAGGTACACACATCCGTCGAGTAAAGCCATTAAATTTTTGTCACCCGTCAACAATTTACGACAACGGCTAACTGAACCCTTTCAAAGTTCCAAATCTGTGACTGGCATAACAAGTCTGTAAGTGACCGAGAATCAGTGGAAGATGAGAGTCACGCAGGCCGACCCCGGACAAGCATCAATAAGGCAAACATTCGTGCGGTCCGTGATCTGATTGAAGGTAACTGGCACAGAACAGTATGAGAAATTGCTGAAGAGATCCGAATATCGTACAAAAGTGCTCGATTAATAAATTCCAATGACTTGCGTCTCAGAAAAATTTCAGCAAGTTGTGTTCCTGGCTTTCTTACGGAAAATCAGAAAGAAAACCATTTGTGAGTGGCTTCTGGCACGCTATCGAGTTGAGGGAAGTGATTTTATGTATTCGTTATCATGGAATAAACGCTACGTACTATCGCAATCTCAAGATCAAGCAAAATTAGCCTTTCAGCAAAGAAGAAGGGATGTGTCTGTCTAAAGTGTGATTCATCGTTAAAACAATGGTCAGCACACAGAGCTGTTGTGGCTCAATAAAAATTGGAAAAGGTTTATTGACAAAAAATGGAACATTTGATCTATAGTACAGTTTTGTCACCATATGACTATCACATGTTCAGAATATTCAAAGAATAACTGAGATGATGCCATTTTGATGACGATCAAGGAGTGGAAGGGTTTATGTGTAATTGGTTACAGACATAAACACCTTAATTTTTCGATGAAATAATTTAAAAATGTCCAATCCGATGGGAAACATGTATTAGTAAAATTGGAGATAATATAGAAATATAAGGTGTATTAAAATGTTCTTGTATTGTCACAACAAATTTAATAATAATATTCTAGAGTAAAATAGGCTCGATTTGATTACCAAAACACAGACTTTAAAATACCTTCGTAAAATTATGGTTATTACTCTTTTTCGCTAAATACAGTCTTATCCACATTCACCTTGCAGATGTTCACAACTTTATTCATGATGTAGTAGCAATTAGATACAATACACATTGTAAACTATTAAAACCCTGAAAAATATATTTATAATGCGACTCTTTCTTTTTACTTTTTTTAAGACCTGAAACTTTACTACGCCAGACAATATGTTAATTTATTTTTATTCATAAAAACTCGCTTATAGTGTTTCCGCATATAAAACTGTATCAGTTTAAATCTCAAATAGTTCATGAACTGAAGATACAGACTAAACAACTCAGAATTAATTCAATTTCAAATAACATTTATAATCTTCTTGTTAATTCGCGACACCATATACTCCATCACCTTCAAGGCAACCCACGATTATGATGGTTAGTTCCGTAATTTATGTCTTGTAGAACAGAAAATATTGTAATATATTCACCATTTTACTGACCTGTATGGCATTGCCAGGAACAGTATAAATAATTCATTGTTATTAACAATACCCTGCTTGGAGATAAACCATCATCTTCGGCAGTGTTTTAAATTACAAATTATGAATTGGAAAAATACTACGACTGCTGTTGTCGAGATGATATTGATACCTACTTAGGAGAGTTAAAAATAGTATCGACATTGTCTGATTCGTATAAACATCTTACGTTACCTTTTAAGAGGGCATACAAATAATATATCATTCGGGTATAGAGATGCGGTAATATGTGTACATCACTTGACCAACGCTGCTGATTTCAAAATATATCGATTGAAGCCAAGTTAGATAAAATCGGAATTGGTTCATTCAACCGCTAGAGGGCTTCAACTGTTTGCAAATTAATAGGTTTTTCTTAAATTTCTGAAAAATTTGCTCGTGGATTTAAATGAATTTAGTCTAGTACTATAAAATTTCGTTTCCTAGTGGTATATTGACCGGTTAAAAAAATGTGGACCTCTTATAAAAGTAACGTCATATGTAATCATACCTTCTGCTTTTTATGTCATCAATACTATGTCAACATACTGTATTGAGTACTTGCAACGTGTTTGTAAGATTTTTATTTTTTTACGTTTTGAAAATGTTTGTTGAATGGGGAAAAATGTTGCTTAAATATTATGAAAATATAATTCTTGGAGTGATTGTTACTATGTTATCTTTAATAAGTTGACTGATGAAAATACCTCATCACCTAGACATGGACTTCGAAAAAATTAACATGTTTCTGTACGGGTTTTGCAAAAGAAATAGGCGTCAAAGAGTTGTAGTCCAAGATCCCACTACAATGTACCTTCACCCAAATGTTAATAGAACGAATTGCATTTTAAGATGTGTTTCATATTACACATCCTAACACCATTGTATAATTTATACAATGCTAACACGAACTGGCTTGGTTGGCTAATCAAAGCCGGGTCCTAGAGGCATTAGTTATGCATTAAAAATATTAATTATGGAGATGAACGATAAATTAGTTTTAATTAAATAAATAATGTACCATTTGGAAATTGCCAAACTGATAAGTAAAAATGTATAGAGTTGGCACCCCTTAGGTGGTTCTTCACATTGGTTGTTTAAACATTAATGTCTATATTATTCGCGTAAAACTTCACTGGCTGTTTAATGAAAGAAAATATATACCAATCGAAAACTCATAGTCTGCCTTTTCAGAATATACAGGGTGTTTCAAAACAAAGACGAAAAATTTCAGGTGGTGATTCCTTGTTGAAAATAAAAGGTAGTTTGTTATATAAACGTTGGGTTACAAGTCAACCATTAGAGATATCGCGTTGCAAAGATGGCGGAAAAAAGAGTGTTTTTCTTGTTTTTCGCGGAAACGAAAAGCGTGGGAATGGTACAATTTTTTGGAAGTGTTACATTATCAAAAGACACTTGCGCCATATTTTTTCACTTTTTGAAAATAATTGGAAAGGGTTGAATGAAACTACCTCTTTCAGTTTATTTAACTATACTTTCAAAAAAATTCCTTAACGACGTAGAAAAAAATAAATTATGTTAAGCCGATTCTTTTAGAAACTTTTTTCTCTCTTAATTTTTTTTGATAAAATTAACTGTTTTGACGTTAAAAAATAAAATGTAAAGTATTGCACGTCGGGAAGAGGCAGTTTTACTACACCAATTATTAGGAAAAACTCTAGTTGGCTGCTGTCAATTTCCGGATGTTTCCATTGATGCTTTGATCTTTGCAACGCGATATCTCCCTAATGGTTGACTTGTGACCCAACATTTATATAACAAACTACCTTTTATTTTCAACAAAGAATCACCCCTTGAAATGTTTCGCCTTTGTTTTGAAACACCCTGTATATATAGGGAATAAAAATAATTTTTCTTTCAAAAAATCATATTATATAATTATAAAAAATAACGGACAGTCTGGAACTGAATCCGCCCTTGAGCCGATAGCTGCACGTTTTATATCGTGCGCACAAAATTTAAACTTTTTGCGAAGAGTTGTCACACTTTAGACCCGAAAATAACTTGAAACTTTAGAATTGTAGTATATCTAGCAGTATTTTGAAATCTTAACAGTCCATTAGATTCCTAATCGGCATTTTACCGAACTAGATCTCTTTCAGATAATTTTAAATATAAAAAGACTACTGAAAATAAAAAAATTGTTGTAAAATGTTTCAATTAGTTAATCCTTAAAAAATCAACATTTCTACAATAACTTTTTTATCTTCTACTGGTGACGAATGTCTGATAATTAAGGTAATTTTTTAGACAATATTAGGTAATTTTTTAAATTATTTCAGGTTGCATTATAATAAGAGTCGCAGATGCATGTAGATCCTATGAATTAACGAACTTGAAAATCGTTGACGTACAAGATAATTGCTCATATTTATTGGTTTCCATACATGATATCAAGATGAATGCTTCACTGCTAGGTCCAACATTGTAAATGAGGGATTTTCTATTAATGCCCTGGGCCTCTGTTGGAAGTACATTTTGCTACATCCAAATGAGTTATCACACCGCTGATTCTTTTTAAGCTATATGAATCAGAAACGTACTATGCAACTTGTTAGAATTAATATAACTGTTATTGAAGCTTTCTAACGTGGAAACCTACATGTGCCACTGCATGAAACGGGTCGCTAATATCGCAACGATCAAAAGACACGGTGGATGGCGGTCTTCAGCAACAGCAGAAAGTTACCTTGAAGGCTTCAAGTAGCTTTGATATAGCAAAATACAATATGAATCTCTTCTCTCCAAGTAAACAGATATATAAAACATTGTGCCACGGAAAAAACACTACCGCGAAAATTCACACAATGGGGATATTGCATAATTTTTCCAAATACGTGCTGAAGAAAGACTGTATTATTTTAATCGAAACGACGTCCTACACATTTTTGCTAAATAGCAAACCTAAAAATTGCAATAAAAATTTTAGTCTGGCTCGCCCCCATAAAAGGGTTGTCGACACAGCAACGACCTGTGACGTCAGACGAATGTTTGGTATCAGAGAGCATACATATGACTTCATTGATTGGAATTGTAGGAGATTTGATTTATATGTATTAGTTTCTTTCTAATACAGTAAAAAAGGTCAGACGAAGTTCGCACTTGTATAATATAGTATTTTTTGCTTTATATCTGTATACGACTTCCACTTCCACTTCGAACAACCCAGTACACGTTTAGAAGTGTTACGTATTACGTATTGTTATGATATTGATGTTGAAAAATAGACTTATAAAATGAGCACAGAAAGTGCATCATCTCCAGGCCAATAGAAGAAGTAGTGTGTGTGCCATTATGTCCGAATACAGTATACAGCGCGAATAACTTATATTTCAACGTGTCAAATATGAAGTTGTAAAGAATCGATTAAACTTTTCTATAAGCTACCAGAATATATACAGAGCGTTTAGAAAATCAATGGCAAAGCAAACTGACATTTATTTTCGTTTATTGTATTTAGTGCTTTATTCCGATTGCAAATAACATGTTCTGTATTTGCTCTTATTATTTACGAGATGTAGGATGTTATTTATTACCTGTTTTATAAAGAAAACATAATAAACAAAAGTAATAAATAGGGATTTTCAAAAAATATTTAAAGAGAAATGAAATAATAATAACAATAGTTAATAGTAAATAGTAAGAGAAATTAATAAATAATTTAAAAAAAAGTTAAATATCTTTAGTTCATTACTTTTATTTACTATTTTCCAAATTAAAACAAGTAGCTTAATATAAGTTCTAAGTTCTAAGTGAGTGGGCCAAAAGCTAGCCCTCCACTGCGACCCTGTGATCTATACACAATAGCTTAATGTAAAGTGAAATGACATAAATTTATAAATACCACTAAACCTATCTATCTGGGCATAACAAACAACATTGCGCCGCAATTTTCACGAGCGGATCTTTATTGTAAACAAAGAAATAAGTTACGTTTAACAACACTGTAAGTTCACCACATCGCAACTAATAATTATAGTAATGTTAAAAATGGGAAATAGACACCTGTTTGCTTTGATTCCTCGTTTCTCTGCACTAATGGAGTTGGAATTCACACCAGTGAAGTTCATAAGCTTAAAATTAAATGAACCCACTCATAACAAATTGTTCGATTACGCAAGACCCTCTTCCGTCATCGTGGAATTCGCACAGCATTACCTACACGGTATTTACACATGATTTAAAAATTCGACAAAAACACAAGAAACAAACGCCTATTTACATCATCAATACTATAACACTGCTCCTGTATCTTTCTAAACATAAACCGCGCTGGAATCGTGTGAAGTCACACAATGATATCGCGTTTTCGGTTACGTGGTTCTGTTTATATTCTATGACAATTTATTAATGTTCACATTTTAATTATTGCCACCAGACACATGTTGAAAGATTACCCTGTAATACATTTAAAATCAATATAAAATGCATGTAACTTGCCATTGCAGCTTATACAAATCATGTAAGACCTTACCTGTTAGTACATTCCAGTAGTATTGTAACAAGATCTGACACAATTTGAATTTGACCTATATACAGGGTGAGTCAGTCATAATGTCATTAATTTTAGCCACGTATTCGGGAGGCCTAATAAAGGCAGAAAATCGAAAAAAATTTTTACTCGACCTTTAAAAAAATAAACAAATCACCCTATAAAAATCAGTAACACGACGCTCCTGGTACGCTACGATGGCGCACCCGACGAAATTCTAATGTCACAGACTTGCCGTATTAACCATGGATGCCACATTTACATACATAATATCATCTAACACATCAGCGTGTTATTCAAATTTACCTCCATTTAGCACTGCATTTCCCGCATTTCTTCCTCAAATTTGTAGATCATGTCACACATTGGAGGGGGGATTTAGAGAATACAAGCAGTAGTTTGTTTATTTCGGTCTAACCTCACGTATTTGGCGTAAATTCACAACGCATAATTTTACAAATTCCGATTATGTGGAAATGGTAGTGTTATACGGAGAATGTTTACGAAATGCGACTGAATTTTATTAATAAAGTGCTATGGACAGATAAATGCAGTTATACTTATGTGGGCTGTAAACAGGTTAGTATCATACTACTTAAAAACAATACATTTCTAGGCTAGATGTACGTAACTACAAATTGTACATTTGGTTATGTGTGCGGTTAATTGTACTTACGAGTAATACTAAAAATTCATATTTATTTGTAAAACGTAGTGAAAACGTAATATCAAAATTATTAAACTGTAATAGCCTAGCATTCGAAAACATTTATTTATTATCTACATTTATTTTTATTAACAAATAAATCAATATTTAAGGAAAATTCATTCATGTATCTAGATTAAAAAATAGTTTTACTCCTTGTTAAATAACAGTACAAAAACTAGGTAACTAGGTTACTGACCTAATAAGGTCAAGGTCAAGATTAACTCTCGATTAGCGGCGTGCCATTTCGGTCTTGGACAGTTTTCTGTCGACAACACGATGGTTTTTTATTAAGTACTTAGTATTTAAACACGAAACACTTTTCAGCTTCTCAATAATTTACCCATTGGGTATAGGTTTTTTATCTAATGTACGTAAATGGTTTATTACTCAGTTTATTATTAGACACGTTGGAGTTTTGTTGCAGTCATAACGGCTACATTTGCTCAGAGAAAAATCGAGAGTACGGGTATCGTTTGATTGGATCGTATTTTCTACGGGAAACCTGAGTGGACCGCGTTACTTGCAATTTTTAATAGAATTATTTGATTATTATTATTTGATTTTATTGGGTATTAACATTTTAAATTATTATTGGCTGAAGTTGAACTGAGCAAGAAAGAATGATATTCTAAAATAGTCAGTACAACCGTTTATTTGTGATGTCTAAAACCTAGGTGGGTAGGTACTATATAGAAAAATATTACAACTTGACAACATTGCATCAGGTCGATATCGAGTTGAACTGTCAGCTGTAACCGACCAAGGCTGTGACCGGTCAGTGACAGTCTGAAAAGGGGTTTAGATAATGATTTGAAAATATTTTTTCGGCGTAAATATGCATTTAGATTTTTTAAATCACGTATTCGCATTATACTCATTATTCCCTATCTCCTCTTAAAATTAATGACATTATGACTGACTCACCCTGTATATGAGCTACAAATGTGTCAATTTTCGCGACAATAGCAAGGAACTTAAAATTACTGTAAATGTCAATGTTAATGTTGCAATTTTTCAATAAATTTAAATGATATGTATTAATTATTGTTCGAATTTATTAATAGTGGAATAAGACGTCATTGTTTTATTGGTGAAATAAAGCTAATTTTATTCTTTTTAGTGAAAAACGTGTAGGTTTTACTACTCTAAAGAGTGCATAAAACGTCAGTTAAAATTTGATTGTGGACAAAATTATAAAATTGTTTCACAGCGTATTTACCGAAACTTCCAATACCATTGGTATTATGAAACAGATGCATTCATGCGCTTCTAAACTGTCATAATTGTGTCAAATCACTTACAAGAAAACGGATAATTGTTTTTAATTTCCTATCCATAGTCATCCAGCCATTACCTAGAAGACGCAGTCCAGTAAGTTTCATAAATATCATCAGTCTCATATCTCTCAATGTATCAGTTTTAGTGCTTCATGGCTACTAGATTTAAATGACGAAGCACGAAGAGCCGAGTCGCGGAAAAAATTGAAGGTGTCACAGTTAACCCAATTCATTTCTTGGTCCGATTACGATGTCGCTACGGTACCAGGATGTTTTGCTTATCGCTGTGGTAATCTCGTGATTCTCTTGTTAGTTATTAGTTTTTTCATGCGATTGTTACACGACATTTACAATATTTTTAAAAGTATAATTATCTGCTGGTTTACACGCTATCGCCGGCATAATATATTGCCATGTGGACGGCCGCTATTAATGTTTTGCTCGAGTTAGCGGTTTTATTTGAATATTATGTTAATCAAGTAGGTTTTAGAGACGAGAATTATTTATCGTTGCTATCCAGTGCTTCCTTATTCTTTAATTTCGCATAGTGTTACTGTTTTCACAGTTACTACCTAATATTAACAATAATGGGATAGGAAATAATTGGGAATTATCTGAGTACAAGGAAGTGTTTCACTGATGGAAGATTGGCATAAATTGATGGTATCCCTAAAACGTTCAGATCGCTAAGAATAGGGGAGGTAGGGGTCTAGTTGCTGCAAGTTTGCATTTAGGTGAAATATTTTTAAAATTATTAATATTAATAATATCCCAATTTTTTTATTAAAATAAAGTAACATTCGTCAATAAGATTATCTATATATAAGGGAACTAAACATTAAACAAAAAATGCTGATAGCTTACCACAGGAAGTGGAATATTTTTAAAATTGTTGATATTGATAATATCTCGATATTTTTATTTAAATAAAGTAGCATTCGTTAACAGCATGTATACAAAAGGTAACTGAATATTACACAAAAAATATTATTCCATTTTTTATACGCGATGTAACAACTTACCCCGAGAAAATGACTAGTCACAATAGTTGCCACATTTGTTAAACAGTAAAAATTAAAACTAATAAATACATATAGTAGAAAAATAAGTTGTAGGAAAGTGATACAATTTGGTTTCTTCCTCATCAGAGCTGTCTTCTTCCTCCCCGTGCTTTTCTTATATGACTGTTCACTGTGACCCCGGCATAGAATTGATGATTTATTTTGAAGTTAGACAATAAAACACGAAACAAAAAAACTAAAAATATACTTGTATTTCAGTAGTGCACAATGCTACCTACACGATCATACTACTATAATGTTTGGATGAATAATAATTTTCTAAAAATTTTTTTATCGATACAAGTATTACATAAGGATGTCTCGCATACACAATAATCGCCGTATTGTAACAATATATTCTAAGGTGTGCCCTTCTACAATGTAGATTTACCGACCGAATTATTTACTTCATCATTATGTCGCAAAATGGAGTTTTGACACTCCTTCCCTACATGAAACGATTTTGATGTTTCAAAAAACTCAGGTAGTGTTGCCAAGTTTCTAAAATATGTTTTTTAAAAGGAGAATATGATACGAATACTAAAATTAATGTCAAAGTTTCAATTAAATACTTTTATAAACATCGTTTATATGTCTATAAACACTGGGGTATCTGATATATTTATCCGAAAATATTTAATTTTAGTAAAAGTATTTAAAAGGGAGCTTGAAGTTAGAAGAAAACTAAGACAAAAGATGTTTCAAGAACAGAGAAAGAAGAAAAGGAAAAATTGTGAAGCTATAAAAGAACAAATAGAAGAGAATTTGAAAAATATCAACATTAGATTAGATAAGATGATATTAGCCAAGACCAGCATATATAGGTAAAAGTGGCAAGATAGTTGCAGGAGAAGATAATATGACAACATTTTGAAGTTATTAAACGGGGATGAAAAGGAAATGGAAGAAAGCAATACAGAACAAGATAATATGGTGCCAATTAAAGAAATAATTTTAAAATTGAAAAATAATAAAAGCCCAAGAAGTGATAAATGGACAGCTAAACTGTTTAAATATGGAGGACAGGAATTAATAAACCAATTTCAGAAGCTATTAGAAATGGTAGGAATGAACGGAAGCAGGAATTTGCCCTATACATAAAAAAGGAGATTGGTATAAATAATATTATAAGAAAATCTGTATTTTGCATAAAAAAGTACATTCTGTTTATTATTGTTTTGCAATTGGCGTCTTTAAAACAGGTTCTACATTATCTTGAGCAACACGAAAATATTTAGGTACATTTTTTTTAACTAAAATTGAAAAAAATGTAATAAATACGAAAGATAAGGGCAACATGTAGTATATTGCATGAAAGACGAAAAAACAGGCAATTTTTTGTGGCCATAGCCTGCTTCAATAAAAAAAATTGTATCCGCCTAGAGGGCGCAGCGAACCACATACGATTACAGTGCCTTTATAGTAACCACAGTGGCGACAATAGAGCCTATGCCCCGCCCACCCGCCATTAAGGGGCAAATTTTTTTGGCGCGAACAATTTCCCCGTTGCTGAAACCGAGTTTTAATTTTAAAATATACTGCAATAAAAAACATTTCGGAGCCATTTACGGACCGCTTGTTGTAGGCCCTCAGCAGTCCGGTTCTCATTTCTCTAATTTTTATCGGAATTAGTTCAAATTTGAAAAACTATTAGTTGAAATATGTCCCGAGGGCGTGAGCATTTCAAACATATAAGTTTTAATTTAATTCTTAACGAAATCTTGTCTTCAATATCGTCAAATTTGAATTTGACATTTGACATGTTTGACAACAGATAGGTTAGAAAAGATACAACAAAATTTAATTTGAACAAAATAATGTGAAAATAATTATGTTAATAAAAGCCATTATTAGACATCTAAAATCTATATAAAAATTGCAATAAATTATGTTTAAATATTTTAAAAGAATATTATTGGAAAATCCTGATGTTGGAGAAAGGTAAGTTTGAAAATGTTGCTGTGTTCATGTTTCTCATAAAATATATTTTTGCAGATATGTAATGAAACTGAAGTTAATAGATGTTAAATATATATTCAATTTATATATGCATATAACAATGCTATCTATGGAGTTTCACATAAACAAATATTGTTTCCCTTTTAGTTTTAACGTAACACAGTTATTTTATTATTACAACAAAGAGCAGATGAAAAGCTACAAAAAGTTTGCAGTCTTACAAATATTTTGAACCTGGGTTTGTTACAAATGCAGGGACAAAAGTAATGAATGATTTCTACCTTTCCAATTAGAAAGGTACGTTTCCTTGTGAAATTAAGCAGGTAGATTTAGATAATATGTATGACTTAACAGGTTAGGTATAGGATTAACATTAGTTTGTAAACATTATTTTCAGGCAAAACATTCTCAGATTGTGCAAAACCGTTAAGATGTTTCATGTATCTGTATCACTGCCAAAGATGGTGCTATTTTATTTGCTAGTGAATATGCAAATTAAAGGATGCATTCTGTACTGATGTACCAAGTGCTTGAGTGATGTCCTCAACCACCACACAAATTCCGTGGAACGAGTGTGCAACATGAATTGTGGAAAACCTTCTATAGTTCTTATGAAAATAGAGACATTTTGCCCATACTTGGTCTAAAAGATATATTAAACAAAATGATGGAATTGGGTTATGATGCTGCTAATTATGAGAGTTGTAGAACTATTTGCTATTAATAAAGCAAATCAAATTACCAACATTTTAGCATCACTGCTGAAGAATGAGGGTCTGCAGTAAACATTTCATTACAGGTAAGTGTCTCCTCTTGTACAGTTTGTTGGAGGAAATGATCATGCTTGTTTTTGTTTACAGGTTGAAAAATACATGATGTGGGAGACTGATAATCACGGAATGCTACAAACTAAAATGGGTGATAAATTTATCCTGGGATATACGTTTTCATGAAAACGACTGAAGATAACTAAATTTTGGAAACTGTTATATAATTTTAACCGATAAAAATATTAGTAATATCTGTTGTATTAAAGAGTTAGGTAAATATCAGTTTATTAGCCTGTTTATGGAGTGTACCAGACAGCAAACAGCAAAATAACTATTCAATGTAGCTATATTAAAAAAATACGAGTATTCATAGTTAATATTGGCTTAAACTATTAAAAAATTATAAAAATTAAATAAAAGATTAAAAAAAACTGGAATATTTTTATTATTTATTAGATAATGGTAATTTAAACTGTTTACAAAGTTGGTAAGGTGTTAAATTATAAACATAGTTTATACAGGGCGATTCTCAACCTATACGCATAAATTTGGGGATTTATTACTCGTGACAAGTAATTAGTACGTGAAAAAAATTGTAGTAAAAATTTACTTTCAAATTAAGAATACACAGAAATTACGTGAAATTTTGATGGCTATAAACATGCGTTTATGCGTATAGGTTATATCTCTTTGGTCTGTAATTTCAAAATAATAGTGTAATAAATCTCAATTTTTATATTTCAAGTAAAATATGAGGTTTTTTATTACGTTTTACGTATTAGTTTTCTATTCTCGTTTAAGCTATTAACAGACGGTCGCTTGTGATTAAAATGCATAGAACATTACGCACTGATGCTATAATAGGTATATATTTATATCTACGCGGTTTACTTGTCTGTAGGAGTATATCTCATTACAAAAATACTGCCCATTCTCTCCTATACCGAGGATCTTTAGGAAAACGCTTCATAAGATATCCCATTTTGCTGAATTAGTACATCCAACTGCAGCACAACCTGGCATATTTTCTGAGCTAAAATGTAAATAAGTATGTGAATTTGTGATACAAATTTATTAAATGAATGTCAAACAGCAAAGATTTCGATAAACATACCTCATAAGATTGGTTAGGTTATGAGTGTTTTCTGTTATTTTACAATGATACAATAATTACAATATACCTACTTATGTATGCATATCTGTGTTTGTGTGCTAAGCTTACCTGTAATATAGAAATTAGTAGTAATCTGTGATAGAAATCGATAAGAATATAATATTAACGAAGGTATAATACATATACAAACAAACTTGTACAACACACTTGACAGTTGACACTTGTAAAAGTAAACAAAATACCGCCATTATGGGGCAAAAACGGGCGACCAATAGAAAACTGGACATGCTATTGTCGCCACTGTGTTTACTATAAAGGCACTGTACATACGATATTTCAAAAATCTGTTTATATCAGGTGAAAGGTATCAATTTTGCAATCAAAATTTATTACCGGTAAGTTTTCTCTATCTCTTAAAATAATAAAGTTAGACAGCCTTAAAGTTTGGGCCTTTTACAGGTTTTTTTGTTATTACTCATAAAGTTGGCCATGGATCTCAAATTTGTTGTTACGAGCATAAAGGCCTCCAAAAATGCAACAAAAAACAATTCAAGATTTTTGACGTGTCTCGCATAAGCGAGATACATGGGAGTGGTCCTCTTATGTGATACAGCCTGTATACCGATTTCGAGCTTATTAACTCTCATCGGTATGCCATAGGTGAGGCATCTGACGAATAACGCTAGCTATTTAGACAAGCTATCGGCCATTCACTACTCCATGCTGGACTGAAAAGCCACAGTCTGTTAATCTATGCGACC
This sequence comes from Monochamus saltuarius, assembly GCA_025584915.1. Taxonomy (NCBI): domain Eukaryota; kingdom Metazoa; phylum Arthropoda; class Insecta; order Coleoptera; family Cerambycidae; genus Monochamus; species Monochamus saltuarius. The sequence goes on from CM046728.1 coordinate 31,017,507, forward strand.
TACATAATTATTTGCTTAATTCTATTTAAAATTATTGTATGCCAATACTTTCCTTGTTTTAAAAATTATACCTAATATCCGACCCATTCTGAAGTATAAATTAGGATATGATCAAATTGATAAGGTTAAAATACATAATACCTATTATTGCCATACCTTGTAGGTAAATAGAGTAATAGCTATCAGTATATTTAGTTTTTACGCCCAGACAAATTGTGGGAGTTTGACGTGGATCGCGTATTAACCACAAATAATGACTGCGCATTATAATTGATCGTATATAATTACATCCTTATGTTTGTTTGTGACCAGTGAACTATTGTTTCCCAACGATAATATATATATTTGTGACCTTTTATTATATAAGCATCCGCGTAGTTGTATACAATAATTTTATTGTATGTGTACGATTTAATTACTTAATTTGCAGATATCAGAGTGTGGGCAGACCCGTGGAATTTTATGGTGTCATTGAAAATATTCACGTATTTTTAAATACTGAACTCAATGAAACGTTACTGGTAAAAAATATTATACCTATACAGCGGTTCAACCTTATGAACATTTAGATTTTTAGAAATATGTAAATAAGAAAATACAAATACAGAATTATCTGAAATTACTCTACTTAGTTAGGCGAATAAATTAATTTTTCTACGTTTATGCAAAAAGCGAAACTTTATTGAACTATGTTTAGTCGTTGAGCGAGAAATTATAGATAGACGCGCAACCTTAATGGCGAAATGCGTATACGATCTACAAGTTTAACACCCTGTATCTTGAAAACAAAGGCCCTAATAGAAAATATCTATAGGGCAAAATGTTTTTAAAGTCGGACATGAAATAAAGGCCTTCATGTTTGACGTTCCGTTATGTTACACCGTGTTTTACAGTAGGGATTTTTTGGGCCCGAGATTTGTCCGTCTGTCGAGAACTGTTGTTAGCGACAGTCAATTTTGAGTGTTCTGTGTGATTCAATGGTTTAACAAGCAGAGAAAACCTCCGTGAACAATAAGTTGTCGATAAATTGACGAATCTTAGAGCCAAAGAGCTGCTATTACCTAATACTATCTCGGGCCCAAAAGTGTATACGCATTTCGCCATAAGGTTGCGCCTCTATCTATAATTTCTCACTCAAGGGTTTAGTGGAAAAAGTGGTTCTTTATTGCACTAGTGCAATAAAATGTTTATTGCATTTATCTGTCATTCTACTACAGAGTTTTGTCATCATGACAAACATTAACGTTCAAATCGACGTCATATCACGACGTCATTTTCCTACACTTGGAGTCATCTAAATAAAACATTTTTTGGTTTTTGCATAAACGTAGAAAAAATATTGTATGCAACTTGTGCAAAAATGTATATTGCACTCGACGCGTTGTTCTACTGGGCCTGACGGCCTCGTTGGAAAATTTCACGTTGCGTGCTATAAACACTTACTTTTTGTACTTGTTGCATAAATAAATATTTTCTACGTTCATGCAAAAAAAAAACTTTATTGAACTATATTTAGTGGAAAAAGTGGTTCTTTATTGCACTTGTGCAATAAAATGTTTATTGCATTCATCTGTCATTCTACTATAGCGTTTTGTCATCATGACAAATATAAACGTTCAAATCGACGTCACATTTTCCTAGACTTAGTGTCATCTAAATACAATTTTTTGGTTTTTGCATGAACGTAGAAAAAATATTGCATGCAACTCGTACAAAAAGTGCTTATTGCACTCGACGTGTTGTCCTACTCGGCCTGACGGCCTCGTTGGACAATTTCACGTCCCGTGCAATAAACACTTACTTTTTGTAATTGTTGCATAAATAACTAGTAAGTAAAAATATCTAAACTGACGATCTTCCCGAATTTTCAAATTAATTAATTTTTGCCTTTGTAATATTTTATTTATTTGTACTTAACAATGTTAATTTGGAGTTTGAGAACATACAATGAGTAACTTTATTATGAAATATTAATGAATCTTGCGACAACTTATTAAATCGGAATATCCATTTGATGTCAAAATTTAAAAAGTGCGCTTATTTATTAAATAATTACTAATATCGTTAATATATTTCTCACGTCTTCCTTTTCTTCGATGGTGCTTGAGGCTCTGATATTGCCGTTTCACATTACAGAGTTCCAGTACACACATCTTAAACTTAACAAAAGCTAATCAGGAACGACAATAAAATTATAATTACAGTACACTGAAATTTATAATAACGATATTAATAACGGAAAGGGAACCACGAAACGACCATATAATATGGAAAACTGTAATATTAGGCTGTCTCTGTTGTACTTTCTTAGATACGAGGCAAGCCTCCGAAGAGCCTCTCTCCCGCTATTAGCTACCAATGGATTCCATGCTCTACATTTCTTTTTTGCCTATATGTTATTAGTATGAGGCATGGCTCAGATGCGTCCTTATTTACCTTATTGTGCCTATGAACGTATTGAAGATTGCCTATACATATTATTTCATATTAGCTATTACCGTTATTACGATTTGCAGAAGCAAATTCAAAAGTACATCAACGTCGCTGTTTACAAATCGCGCCGCCGTTAATGCTGTTGTTGGTGTAACATTTGTGTGTTTACAGTAATTTATAGATATACATAGGAATTACACAGCCAATATATTCTAATATTACTGGATGTAATAAATTGATGAGATGAATGAAGTGAGCAGTTAGTGATTCGTATTTGATACTTATTAAAGGTCGGTCAGTGCTCGCGCGGTTTAAGGCGTCAGTACTTGAATCGAGGCGACTAGATCGGAGTTGGTTCGCGCCCAGCTGCCGATAGACCGTATATAAGCTATATTCGTGGAGCGGATTGGCATCCTCTCTGCGGGTATGGTAGAGTGGAATAATGTTAGCTTGGGTCAGTGTGAGAGATTGATACTGGTTGATATTTGACTACCCCCCTAATTAATGAGGTTTTCCAGGTTTTCCTCATTCCTGCACTGAATAGTGGTTAGGGCCTACCAACGTAAGTCGTTCCTGGGCGCAAATGCGGCCTTATTAATAATAATATGCCGCCTCCTCTGCCGCACAAGTCTTCGACTTCTGGGCTAATCCTCGTGATTAGAATGAGGGGTAGAGATATTGTTATTATTACTACAATTTTTTTCTGAGACACTGCCTCATCATACTGGCGGCCACTAGTTATAGTATGGTGTTTTCTTTGTCCCTGAGGGCATTCGACCATTAAAAAAGTTTTCCTAAAAAGTTCAGACGGTGAGAGTTTCAGGGAACACGATTCCATAGGTGCACAACACGAGAAGTGAGAGCAATTACCAATAGTAAGTTGACGTTGAGTAATAGTTGAATGTTGTGTTCCTTTAACCCTTTATGAGCCATTGACTTATTTTTGTTTTAGAATTATGCTCCCTCGCCAATCTCCAAACTACATTTATACGTCAATGCTTTTTGATCTTCAAACGATTACACTGTCTTTAAAATTGAAAAATCTCGTACATTTTTATTATGAAATTATTTTAGATTTATTTAACTGTGAAACACTTATATAAATAAAACAACATTATTCTCAAAATGGCTCGTCTTGGAACAACAGTGAGAATAAAATGCACTTTTTAAATTTTCGATATACTCACCGACACGGAAATTTTGAGGTTCCTCGTGGCAGTGTCTCACAATTTATCTGCTTCTCCATCACTGGTCGACGGTTTTATTCTGTATTGTGTCAGAATTATCACTTAATATATTAGCATTTTAGTAGTCGAATTGAGAGACGCGCTGTATAAATATGCTTGTCATAAAATTCTCATATACTCGTATCTCTTCGAATTCCCATTCATTTGGCTTAAAAAAGTATTATTCCAATTTTCCAATTGGATTGCGGTTGCTGTAATTTTCAATTTACAAAGTGGTACATTCGTAATTATTATTAAAAGATGTGAAAACTCACATCATAATGAAGCTTTACATTACTCAAAATAATAAGGTCAGAGAGGTGAGATTAGGGACTATTGATACACCTCATCACGAGACAAAAAAATTGAAAACAAAATCCTACATAAATTATCTTAACCACCTATACCGAAATGCATTTCGAATATAGCATACTAATAAGAATGACAAATAAGCGCAACGTCTTTATGTCGCTGGTCAGTACGATTGTTTGCAAGACTGCATCAAAGATTGCATGATGCTGATTCATTTGTGAGAATAGTTCATTATGCCAGAAGAACAAAATCGGTGTATACAACTGATGTGGAAGAAGTTTTTTTACTAGTTTACAGAGAACAGTTTAGACTTTAGAGACTCCGTCACGAGTAGAAGCTTCTCCCGTACAACAAGTCCAGGTCCTCAATCCATCTACCACCTTTGGTTTCCTGTTACTACTTGCAACGCAATGATGCAGGGAATTCCAATTTGCCGCCAACATTCTCTGTACCAAGGAAGCTGGGTCCACATGCACTGAAGTTTTTAATTTCCACAATACACATGCGTGGGCTAACCTCATGCTATTTTCCAAAATCCCGACTTCATGTCCTTTTTACACTGAACATTTGTATGGGTATTTTGGGGGACCGATTACTTGGCCGTTGTTTTACCAAATTTATTAACAAGCTCTGTTTGCTTCTTCTTGTAGATGATGTACCTTTGATGAAATGGCAACGAATGTGGGGCTTTACTACATTTTACACTTGCGGTTCGAACAAAATTTAACATAACATTTTAGCAAAGATGGATAGGCGAGGCAGACCTGTATTGTGGCCTGTAAGCTCTAGATTTGAACCCCTTAGTGCAAGTTTATGTTGGAGCGGTACGCCAGACCACGACAAACGCTACGCGCCTGACCACGGCTACTCAATGCATTATTATGCAAGTGTTTATAATGAAGGACGAGCCAAGTGCTAGAGTAGAGAATCTAGCAAGGTATTATTTGCGCGCGGCGCGTTGGTCGATGTACTATATCCGAGGTCCAAAATAATAGAGAGTGATTCATTCGGTGCACTTAGATGAGTGCGCGAGGTGAAGGCTGCAGGGGACCAGATTCCATAGTTGAGTTTTCTGTTTTCAAAGAATAATAAAGATGTTTCTCTTTTATTCCTACTTTTAGATAGATTTAATGGAACCACAAAAAATAAGCAATTAATTTTTTGTTTACTTTGATTTCAGTGCTTTACGCGGTTTCTTAAAATACTCTCTATTTTTTGAGTTACAATGCAAAGTAATGTTTTTTTAATGAAACATCCTGTATTTTATCTAACAGTTGGATAGTATTTTTCAATGGCTTTCCGACAATGTAATGTACTTTATATTTCTTTATAGTAATATGTGTGGAAACTCAATGTTTCCTTATTTATAGGCAATATCTACTGTTAACCAGTTTATATTTTATTTCTTTATAGTAAAACGTGTAATTAAAATAATTTTTAAGTAATCTTAGTAATGAACTTGTGTCATTTTCGATTTAGCTTAGCTTAGCTTTAGCTTTATTGGTAAAAAAATTGAATCCAGCATCTAACAACTATCAAAAAATAAAAACAATGTTAGACTTCGTATACAAATATAATTGTTTTTCAAAGGTAACTTGAAAATTCATCCTAAATAATCGTATTAAGGTAATTGACACAAATTTACACAATAATTTTTGTTGCAGATATAAAAAGTAGCTACATACATGCTTAACAAAAACATAATAAGAGTAACAGCTTATTCTTTAAGATATCATTAAACAAAATGGGTTATGATATAAGTTCATTACTAACATTACTCAAGGGTGTTATTCAAAAATTCGTATTCAAAAAGCAAAAACGCATACACCATCGTATTTAGGAAGATTTTAGCTATCCAATGATATATCACATTTAATTTTTTTAAGTGTGGGGTTATAGGGGTGAGTACAAACACATGTGCTTATAGGTCACAAGTTGGCCCCTTAAAAAATAAAAATTTACTTTTTTTGAAATTTTTTATATAGCAATCGGTTTCGAGATTTCTCGAGAGGGAAGGTTTCAAATAATCACCCTGTAATCAGTTCAAACGGAATCCAACGAAACATAACGAAAACAAATAAAGTGGAACATATTTGCCTACGTTCACGTGCGCTTTACGATGGGTCACCTGTACTATTGATTAACATTAACTGTCTACTAAATCAGGTTAACGTGTGTACAGTACCGATGTTGTTATGTATCGAAAAGTATGAATAAATTACCGTATGAAACTAGTCCAGTTGACGGTAATGTAACTGATATGATAAGCTATTGCTCCACATTTGAGGTTACTGTGGTATAGGCCAGTATATAAACTATATAAAAATAAACCAGAAGGATGTAACAACTCTCCTAACTGAGGAAAGTTGTTTTAAACTACTCTCAAATTTGATTTTTCCAGTTATATTAAGCTTTCTGTCAATTTTGTGGTGTGCTATCTGATAGAATACAAGGAAGTAAAGTATAAGATGTATTTCAGAAATCCTTATAATATAGTCATAAAACCATATGATAAATACTCAACGATTCTAAATCAACAGTTTAATTTTACCATTGAAGGTTTTTATGTGAATGTTTACTAAAATTGGGGAAAAGAGTAAACACGTATAACTCATATGTCGGGTGTTTGATTTAACCTGATAAATCAAAATAACCTTAAAAATACGCATGAAAAATTGTCTCAAATGAAAAATGAATACTTATTTCATTCAAGATTCCCCAAATTTTCTGACGCAACGCTGGTCATTTATGAATAAATAAAACTGTGGTTTTGTGAACATAATATACGTCATACGTGTATTTCATAGCCGTCAAACAGCCCTGATATGAATATTATTGAAAATGTTTGGCACTACATAAAAAGATATCTAAGAGATCATCCACAAAGAACTGTACCAACGTTGTAACAAAAAAAATGAAATATCTGGAATAGAATTTAACCAGATTATTTGGAAAGCTTTGTTAGACCAATTCCTACTCGAATTAGAGGTGTAATTAAGGCTAAGGGAGATGTTACAGTTGAGTAGGACAAGTGTCCAAATAATTAGTTGTCAAATCAATTACAATACTTTCAATTTCTATCTAATTAGAGGTTTTTAGATTCATATATTTTTTAGATAACAAAAATTTCAATGGTTATTGGTTTAATTAAATCTTTTCTTTTGTATTTATATGATGGAATATGATATTACATGTTAACTAAATCTCGTAATTGCGACATTCACTTGTTTTAGGTATGCTTTAAAAATATTTAAGTACCTACAACATTAATTTCTAAGCATTGTCCTCATGGACGCAAAAAATAAATATTATCGCTATTTTCATATTGTGTGGGGTTAGTTTAACTCGAGCTTTTGACAATCTATCGTGACTGTCAATGACAGTTTTGTAATGAATATGATAGAAAATATTACAATTGACACAATTAGATAAAATCTGAGACTTTTCCCGCCATTAAATAATTCACGAAAATTTTCGCGAATTTCGCGTCCATGAGGAGGCTATACACCTTTTTCGTATCTCAAATAATAACGAATAAAAGGGGGGAGGGCAATTTTCGCATGACCACCCTGTATATGTTTTAATCATTTTTAAATGAATCATCAGTAACCATTTTGAAAATGTTACCTACTGTAACATAAATTACAAAACTAAATGTGTATAAGTATAAAAGGTATTGAACATTTACATCCTCTATAAGCAGCAATACATTTAGGCAAGTCGCTCTGCATATGAACAAAAAAAAAACGTTTAATAAAAGTACTGAAAATATATTTGTATACCTACTTATTTTTAGCAAATGTGCCCATGTCGTATCCTGGCCTATACATATATTTAAGTATATGTAGATATACGAAAGTGTCCTTAGTCATAGAAATTCAACATGAATTGTATCGTGCAATGTCACGGATAAAACGAAAAGACATTTATTTCTTTCAAGTCGACTGACTTTCTTGTTGAATTAAGCAGAAACTGTAAATATAACTTTAGCTTCATGCGTACTCGTCTGAACTAAAGTAACTGCTTTAAGGCATAATTATGAAGAAAAGTAGGTAAAGTTAATTCGGTAGTGTCACATGTATCTCAATGATTTTAATATACTGTAAGCAGTAATAAAACTTTATACAGGGTGATTCAGAACTTATCTAAAAAATTTGGGAATAGATGCGTCATGAAAACTGGATTCAATATCGTATGTAAAACCCTTATAGTTTCTGAGTAAAAAATTATTGAATTTGAGGTAATTTCAACCTTTACATCGCTGGGCTAGTCTAGATTTTAATGTTTTTATGATGCGAGTCTTTACATTAGTTTTTCGAGTATCATAATTGACTTACGTGTATAGCAACTCGGAGTTGATGGATATAGTTTTAATATATGACGATGTGAAAATGCTTTAGCACAACGATTTCCCGGTAAACATGTGCCAAATGCGGCTACTTTTACCGCGGTGTGCAGTGAGTGCAAGTGTAGTGCCACGCGAAGGAAATTTGAAATCGAATCGGGGAAGAGATGGAGGTCCAGGGCGTCCACGGCGTGTTGGAGCATTGTAGCGTATCATACACAAGGCTCAATTATTTATATCCGTATCATGTACAGCGTGTCCAAGCATTAATATCTCCTGACTTTAAATCATTTGGAATTATTTTTGTGTGGATATTCAAAACATGTATATAGCATAGAAATGGATACCTACTATTAATGATTTACGCAAACGTATCATAGTTGCTGCCAATAACTTACAAGCGCTCAAAACGGACAAGAAACATTTGTGTTAGTTTGTATAAACTGAGTAAGACGGGCCTAAAATTTTGTTGGCAAACTATATTAATCAAAATCACAAATTAATTATATCCATAATTAATAACAATAGCGGCAAAAGCAGCTGAATTTGCTGTATGAAATAGGTGTTATAGAATGTTATTTATTTATTTCCTTGAGAATTTATTTCCATTTTTTGTTGGGTTGCCGATTGCATGCTTTGCCGCCTTATTAGGTTTTACAGTGGATCAGGTTCCAGTGCCGTGCAGAAGTGTATTTTTAAGTAATTTTCTAACTGTCCTTTTTGATTTTTTTTACAGACTGTATATGTAAGATTCCCCTCTACATTCAAAATTTGTCTTTTAGATAAATTCTGAATCACCCTGTACAGGTGAAAGTTTTTAAATAATTTACGGTTAAATCTAGAAATAATTAAGTTTTATTAACTTTTTGTCTGCATATCGGAAATGGATCGGTTGGTGGTCGAGCAGTCTAAGGTGTCAGTACTTGAATTGTTTTAGCCACTCCGCCCGGGTTCGAATCCCGCTGCCGGCAGACCGCACATCAGCTATACTTGTGGAGAGGATTGGCATCCTCTGGGTATGGTAGGATGGAACAACATTGGCTTGGGTCAATATGAGAGAGAGATACCATTCGGCATTTGACCATCCTCCTAATGAATGAGGTGTTCCAAGTTTTACGCATTCCTGTATTGAATGATGGTTAGGGCCTGCCAACGTAAGTCGTTCCTGAACGCAAATGCGACCTGCTTAATAGTAATATGCCGCCTCCTCTCCCACACGAGTCTCGGACTGCGGGGCTAATCCTTTTGTGACTAGAATGAGGGATAGATATAAATATTAGTACGTATTATATGCAAAAGGAACACTTATGACGCTAGCAGTATCCAGTAACCATGGTGTTTATTTATTTTTTTAGTAAATAAAGTGAGTGACTTGCCTAAATGTATTACTGTAGAGTTGGTTGCAGGATGTAAATGTTCAATACCTTTTATACTTAATCACCTTTACTTTTGTAATTTACCTTACAGTAGGTATTATTTTCAAAATACTTATTGGTGATTCATATAAAAATGATGGGTCACGCGAAAATTTTTCTTCCCACTTTCTTTGTTTTTATTTATTTTGAGATACGAAAAAATGTGTAAAAATGCATCTTGTAGTTTTAAAGCATATATCAAAAACGATTGATATCGCATTTCCGAGATATGGTTAATATGCAACATTAATTGTAAAATTACTAAAGTGATTAACATTGGTTAAAATATGTGCTGTCGTTTTCCCCATATCTGTTGTAATTCGTTTTTTTAAGTCACCTAAATTCTAAATTAGTAGGCTTTATTTTACGTACTACTATTTTTTTTTTAATTCCAAAAAAATATATAAATATAATATCATTGGGGTAAAATCTGGTGATCTAGCTGGTCATTCCAATGAACCTCATCTTCCAATATTATCCATTTTAGGATTAAATTATTTAAAAATAATATCGAACTATACGAGCGTAATGAGCTGAAGCTTCATCCTGTTGCAATTGCAAGTTGTTCACTAGAAATATCTGGATCTCCTGGATTCAGATATAACCGTACTAAAACTGGAACAAGGTCATCTCTGTAAATTATTTTTATTCAGGCGCGTAGCCCATCATTGACTATTTTTGCTTAAACATTTAGTTTTTGACGATGTTGGGTTGCGCATACAATGAGAGTTTCACGGATTCCAGGATTGAATGGTGGTTATGGTATGGATCTCATACCAACATAAGTCGTTCCTGGGTGCAAATGCGGCCTGGTTATATGTCGCCTTCTCTCCCGCATAAATCTATGACTTCTAGGCTAATCCTCGTGATTAGAATTATATGAAAAAGGAACACTTATGACATTAGCAGTATCTAATAACCATTTTGTTTATTTTTTTTAGTAAATAAAAAGAGTTCAGTTGAATCTCTTCAATTATAAGTACAATACAATGGCATTAGAACAATTTGCACCAATCTGCTTGGTAATTCTTTCATTTTGATTTTATTCATTTACAGTTGTCTGCGTTATCATCACAGATATTTAAATAAGTCAGAGTTAGATATTTTGTTTAATTTCACCTTAAATCAGTAGCTTTTCCGGTCATCTTGCATATTAAAGTTCGTGGATTTTATAGCCTGCAATATGTAAAACTTGCCAGTTTGTCGTTGTTTACTATAAGTGTTATAGTTTTATTGTACTTAAAATTAACTGCTTGAAGAAGAAGACAAATTTATTGTTACAGTTCTAACAATAAAATTAAAAAAGAACAAGTTCACACGTCAATTTATTTTACAGTTTCTATTAGACTAATCTGAAAATGAAGCGTTTACATGATATTCTTGCTGTTACTTTGAATACGGCAGTATATTGTTGTATAAATTGAATGTCACAACGAAGAGCTTTCTAGTTAGTCAATAGACTAATCAGACAAAGCAGTAGAGCTTAGTTAACCTATCAAGTAACTAATTCTTGTGGTTGTGGTCGTTGTCTTATAGTCAGAGCTAACGTAAGGATAAAGATAAAGAACCATCGTGATCCGATAATAACTTCATTAAAACATATCAACCTAAATGGTTATGACTTCTGAAGCAGATCCTAAATGTATACGCCCTCCAAAATGGGCTAAAAAACGTTCAAGAAATTGCAAACACGGAATTCCAGGAAACAACTACTCTGCGGGCTAATGCCCCGACCAGCATTGAATTACACCTGGAAAACCTATAGCAACAGCTAGAGTCATTCGTCAGACGCCCACCAGACATATACCGGTTTCTAGCTTATTAGCTCTCATCAGTATGCCATAGGTGAGGTATCTGACGAATAACCCTAGCTGCTTTCGTCTGTCTAACCCGACAGAAGGGACCATGAGTACGCGGTGTAGAACTAACTACATCTATCGGCCGTTCGATACTTCATGCCGGACTGAAAATGTCGCAGGCACGAAGCGTTCTACATGCAGTAGACACCATTGAAAGCTGTCGACCTTTATCGCGATCGGCGAGAAACGATATTTTGCAAACACGGAATTCCAGGAAACAACTACTCTGCGGGCTAATGCCCCGACCAGCACTGAATTACACCTGGAAAACCTATAGCAACAGCTAGAGTCATTCGTCAGACGCCCACCAGACATATACCGGTTTCGAGCTTATTAGCTCTCATCAGTATGCCATAGGTGAGGTATCTGACGAATTGCTTGCTGCTTTCGTCTGTCTAACCCGACAGAAGGGACCATGAGTACGCGGTGTAGAACTAACTACATCTATCGGCCGTTCGCTACTCCATGCCGGACTGAAAATGTCGCAGACACGAAGCGTTCTACATGCAGTAGACACCATTGAAAGCTGTCGACCTTTATCGCGATCGGCGAGAAACGATATTTTGCAAACACGGAATTCCGAAACAACTACTCTGCGGGCTAATGCCCCGACCAGCATTGAATTACACCTGGAAAACCTATAGCAACAGCTAGAGTCATTCGTCAGACGCCCACCAGACATATACCGGTTTCGAGCTTATTGGCTCTCATCAGTATGCCATAGGTGAGGTATCTGACGAATAACCTAACTGCTTTCGTCTGTCTAACCCGACAGAAGGGACCATGAGTACGCGGTGTAGAACTAACTACATCTATCGGCCGTTCGCTACTCCATGCCGGACTGAAAATGTCGCAGGCACGAAGCGTTCTACATGCAGTAGACACCATTGAAAGCTGTCGACCTTTATCGCGATCGGCGAGAAACGATATTTTGCAAACACGGAATTCCGAAACAACTACTCTGCGGGCTAATGCCCCGACCAGCATTGAATTACACCTGGAAAACCTATAGCAACAGCTAGAGTCATTCGTCAGACGCCCACCAGACATATACCGGTTTCGAGCTTATTGGCTCTCATCAGTATGCCATAGGTGAGGTATCTGACGAATAACCTAGCTGCCTTCGTCTGTCTAACCCGACAGAAGGGACCATGAGTACGCGGTGTAGAACTAACTACATCTATCGGCCGTTCGCTACTCCATGCCGGACTGAAAATGTCGCAGGCACGAAGCGTTCTACATGCAGTAGACACCATTGAAAGCTGTCGACCTTTATCGCGATCGGCGAGAAACGATATTTTACAAACACGGAATTCCAGGAAACAACTACTCTGCGGGCTAATGCCCCGACCAGCATTGAATTACACCTGGAAAACCTATAGCAACAGCTAGAGTCATTCGTCAGACGCCCACCAGACATATACCGGTTTCGAGCTTATTAGCTCTCATCAGTATGCCATAGGTGAGGTATCTGACGAATAACCCGTGTAAATAACTCCGTGTTTGCAAAATATCGTTTCTCGCCGATCGCGATAAAGGTCGACAGCTTTCAATGGTGTCTACTGCATGTAGAACGCTTCGTGCCTGTGACATTTTCAGTCCGGCATGGAGTAGCGAACGGCCGATAGATGTAGTTAGTTCTACACCGCGTACTCATGGTCCCTTCTGTCAGGTTAGACAGACGAAAGCAGCTAGGGTTATTCGTCAGATACCTCACCTATGGCATACTGATGAGAGCTAATAAGCTCGAAACCGGTATATGTCTGGTGGGCGTCTGACAGATGACTCTAGCTGTTGCTATAGGTTTTCCAGGTGTAATTCAATGCTGGTCGGGGCATTAGCCCGCAGGTAGTTGTTTCCTGGAATTCCGTGTTTGCAAAATATCGTTTCTCGCCGATCGCGATAAAGGTCGACAGCTTTCAATGGTGTCTACTGCGTAATAGAACGCTTCGTGCCTGCGACATTTTCAGTCCGGCATGGAGTAGCGAACGGCCGATAGATGTAGTTAGTTCTACACCGCGTACTCATGGTCCCTTCTGTCGGGTTAGACAGACGAAAGCAGCTAGGGTTATTCGTCAGATACCTCACCTATGGCATACTGATGAGAGCTAATAAGCTCGAAACCGGTATATGTCTGTTGGGCGTCTGACGAATGACTCTAGCTGTTGCTATAGGTTTTCCAGGTGTAATTCAATGCTGGTCGGGGCATTAGCCCGCAGAGTAGTTGTTTCCTGGAATTCCGTGTTTGCAAAATATCGTTTCTCGCCGATCGCGATAAAGGTCGACAGCTTTCAATGGTGTCTACTGCATGTAGAACGCTTCGTGCCTGCGACATTTTCAGTCCGGCATGGAGTAGCGAACGGCCGATAGATGTAGTTAGTTCTACACCGCGTACTCATGGTCCCTTCTGTCGGGTTAGACAGACGAAAGCAGCTAGGGTTATTCGTCAGATACCTCACCTATGGCATACTGATGAGAGCTAATAAGCTCGAAACCGGTATATGTCTGGTGGGCGTCTGACGAATGACTCTAGCTGTTGCTATAGGTTTTCCAGGTGTAATTCAATGCTGGTCGGGGCATTAGCCCGCAGAGTAGTTGTTTCCTGGAATTCCGTGTTTGCAAAATATCGTTTCTCGCCGATCGCGATAAAGGTCGACAGCTTTCAATGGTGTCTACTGCATGTAGAACGCTTCGTGCCTGCGACATTTTCAGTCCGGCATGGAGTAGCGAACGGCCGATAGATGTAGTTAGTTCTACACCGCGTACTCATGGTCCCTTCTGTCGGGTTAGACAGACGAAAGCAGCTAGGGTTATTCGTCAGATACCTCACCTATGGCATACTGATGAGAGCTAATAAGCTCGAAACCGGTATATGTCTGGTGGGCGTCTGACGAATGACTCTAGCTGTTGCTATAGGTCTTTCAGGTGTAATTCAATGCTGGTCGGGGCATTAGCCCGCAGAGTAGTTGTTTCCTGGAATTCCGTGTTTACAAAATATCGTTTCTCGCCGATCGTGATAAAGGTCGACAGCTTTCAATGGTGTCTACTGCATGTAGAACGCTTCGTGCCTGCGACATTTTCAGTCCGGCATGGAGTAGCGAACGGCCGATAGATGTAGTTAGTTCTACACCGCGTACTCATGGTCCCTTCTGTCGGGTTAGACAGACGAAAGCAGCTAGGGTTATTCGTCAGATACCTCACCTATGGCATACTGATGAGAGCTAATAAGCTCGAAACCGGTATATGTCTGGTGGGCGTCTGACGAATGACTCTAGCTGTTGCTATAGGTTTTTCAGGTGTAATTCAATGCTGGTCGGGCATTAGCCCGCAGAGTAGTTGTTTCCTGGAATTCCGTGTTTGCAAAATATCGTTTCTCGCCGATCGCGATAAAGGTCGACAGCTTTCAATGGTGTCTACTGCATGTAGAACGCTTCGTGCCTGCGACATTTTCAGTCCGGCATGGAGTAGCGAACGGCCGATAGATGTAGTTAGTTCTACACCGCGTGTTCAAGAAATTGTTTCATATACGGTCTGGATCACCAAAATTGGAGTTCCGGAGAAGGTGATGATAATGTTTGTTTTAGAAAATAGTTTTCTACATAACCGATTTCTTAACTATAAATATTGACTGAATTTGGTACTACTATTGATTTAGAAAACATTTAAAAAAGCGTCATCAACAAATCATCTTTAAGCTGCTGTATCTTTACAAGATCCAGTGCGTCACTTATCCTCTCAGCAATATTCTAACCAATTATATGGAAATTTACAGTCAAGGAATATTTGACATAATTACATCAGTTTTGCAGCATTATGAGGTCATTTTGAAAGGTAGCACATCATAAGTTGTAATTTTACACAATTTAAGGTCATTTGTGTAAAATAAACAGTGAACGTTCATGCCACAATGTTATTGATTAAAAAAATAAGCTTCGGTCGAATTTTGCGGAACATCTGAAGCGTAATAGAAGAAATCAGACTTACAAATTACGGTATTAATGAAACTTGAAACAATTCGATGAGATTGAAATAAATTTGATAAATCATCATATACTGTTACATGTTAGGTAGTCAAATTAAATACATGCTATAAAATACGGCTGTCAAAAATATGAAATATGGTTATTTCAAATACTCGGGAGAAAATAGGTGACATTGCTGGGTTTCCAGATAGAAAATGTTTAACTTATCAACATTAGATTAAATAAAATATCTAGTGAATGATGATAGGTCCTTCAATAAAAAGAAAATTGAATTAAATCAGTACTAAAAACATATTTTTATAGTTTCTATTACTTCAGAATTGTAAACTTTCATTTAATTTAATTTGCTCAGTCACAATAGGCTTGTTCCTGCAGCAGTTGGAAAGAGTTTGAAGCTATCAGAAAAGTCCCTCCAACTACTTCTTGCACTAAAGTATCTGGTAACTCTTTTTTAACTTAAATGGTCAGATATTTCTGACAGTTTCAAACCGTTTTCAACTACTGCAGGAACAAATCTAACGATTTTTCGCTAGTCACCATTGAAGATCCTGCAGTGAGCAGGGATAAATATTTTGGAAGCATTGATTGAAACAGTTACCGAGGCCACTGCAAAACATCTCAGAGAACCATGGTTGTGTGACAAGTGGTTCCAACAACAGAGCCATCTCAACCAGCACAAAATGTTTTATAGAAGTTGTAAAAACGTTTTTAAACTAAATTTTATTAGAATTTTGTTCTCCACAATACTCTTACTACCTTAACAAATGTTCTATTAGTGTAAAAGGACGCCAGATTGTAAAATAAAATATATTGTTGCTGCCATATAAAGCTCTATTCGTGTAGTGTAGACTAAATTTATTGTACAAGCTCTTATAAAACTATTATAAAGCACATCAATAAATATGTTTTATAATTGTTATATTTATGGCTAGTTAGTGTTGAAAGCAACCAAAATATGCTACTACAAAACTATTATTAAAATTCTGAAAGCCTGTTTATGTTTTATTGTATTCTCTGGCTGTCGTTTATAAAGCATTTGATTATTTAACACTCTTAAAGAAATCTCAGAAAGCAGCTACTACAATTATAAAAAAGACCTTATAGAACAAATTTGCTTTACAATAATAGCCTATAAATGTTCTCAGAGAAAATATTCAGCCTTCTTAAATCAGTTTTATAATTTTGCTCTAAGAACACAGAGACTAAATTATGTTATTTACAACATTTATAATAGCAATTGGCATTTCTGGTGCTATTTTAAAATAATTAAAACATTTATTACTTTATAGTGAAATAAGTGTGCTGGTTGTATAGTACCTGTAGCTAAAGCTAAAAAAGTGCACATAAATTAACCAGTTACCTAAACCCAATAATCTGGGAAAACATAGTAGATAAAGGAATACAAAATTTGTCCTTTTAAATTTTATCATGCAGGCATTAACCCTCTGTACATTCTATTAATGTCATCAAATTTATTTGTCAACAGTAAATTTCTTTCTACAAAATCCAGTATTACAAATGTGTAACTTCCTCATTGTATTTTATTTGTGCATCATTGCGTTGCAGTCCTTTCAGGATCTCCTTCAAAATCAAATTCAGCCTCGAATTCAGATACAACTGCCACTACGCAAACGCGCCAATCCGAGCCCAATCATTAATGTCATTAACGTTAATGGAGCCGAGTCCGGCCCTGCACACAATAATATAATTAATGTGTTATGATGGTTTTCATTACGACAATGTAGCTAGCTTGTTGTAATCAATGCTAACAGTAGATAGCAGAGCGGCAACCCTAATCAATACACTTGATCCTCACGCTATTGACAACGTGAACGCTGCCAGCTCAGTGGCGCACCGTTGGGAGGAATCGCAAAGGATCAGTTTCCAAGGTTTCATTAATATTACAGCAAACTTGCCGTGAGCATTACAAGTATATTTTCTTAAGTAGGTATACAAAAACAACAAACTGTATAAGGTATTTATTTATTATTTAGTTATAAAACCGAATTTAAATTATATCAAAAGTCAGTCTTCAAACTAGCATTATAAAATTTCAACATATTGATATAGTACAGGGTTAACTATGACTTAGTACAAATATTTTAAGAGGGGATAGGAAAAATCAGAATTAACGGTATCACCCTTCAAAAATTCTAAACTTATTTATAAAGCGAAAAAAATTTTTTCAAAACCTTATTAACCCCTAATTTCTCGGCGACTATGCCGCCTGTCAGCTTCGAGGTTAGGTATGTTCTGCCAAAGTGAAAGTTGTCAAAGGTAGTGACAGAGCACCGCGTTGCCACGTGTAACGATTTACGGCGCTTTTAAAGAAAGTTTTAATTACAAAATACTAGATTATTTAATGAGAAACACGATATGGTACCTAGCACTGAGAGTAAAACCCACCTTACTGATACTTCCAGGACTGATATTTGGAGATTTCAAGAAAGTTGAATTATTTTCTGTTTTCTAACTTGTTTACATTATAACTTGTTGTAAAAATTGTTATACTTGCTGGGGACGTCTTGGTTTCCCTCGACCATTTCATAAATAAAAAAAATACTTTTTTTCTGTAGGTATATCTATTGCAGTTTAAAAACGCTTTATTTTTATGTCACTAAGTAAAAATAAGTTTCATAGAATTTTAAAAAGTATGAAATTGGTTCTTTTTTATTTTCAAGTTACATACGTATTTAAAACTCCAGCACGTGTAAAACAACATTCGTGGACGTTGTACAATTCGTACAGATGTATGAGGATTTGGCATATTCTGCCTATTTGGAAAACGTCTTTGATATTCTGCTGCTGCACGATATGCACTTTCGTCGCACTTCCCATAAATTAGTACCATATCCGTAATTTCCTCGATTACACGAATTTGAATGTGCGAAAAGCAAATACTGAAAACTAATAATAGTAACGATATTAACAATTGTTAGGGTAATATTTTCTTTGTTAATTAAATAAATACCCAATAACGTTTTACTACTTTCTTTAATTCGCACTTCCTATCTTAACTCTGACAGTCTTCTTCTTACATTCTTTCTGATCTACATTTTACAAAACATATATTTATGCCTACTTACTTAGAAATTTTTATTAGCAAAATAATTGTACACACAATAATCGACCATGTTTGCATATAATAATATTGTAGTATTATTATTTTAAATATCCCAAGGCGTTCACAGTGCTCTGTAATATTACTTTTCTGACCACTACTGTTTGACATTTGTAGAGTATTAGACACAATGCAACCAACAACACAGTATAGGTTTATATCGACTGACAAGTGCTATGTGCGTGTCACCCATGTCACGGAGGAAATGTCAAAACAATACTAGAATGAAGAAACCCACGATCGTACATAAAAGAAGATAATATTGATTATATTGATTGCCATAAGAATATTTATCTGAAGAATATTAAGTTCTCGGTGTAGGCGGACCGAAGACTGAACGGTGGCGTTGACAATGTAATTTTAGTTTTCCGTTTTTAGTGACAGTTTCAGTTTTAAACGTTTTATTCATTAAATAATGGATGGTTGCGATATATTGGGACATGTGTAGTTTTCCACAATTTTCTTTAAAGGTACGTGGAGATATTTCCTAGAGTTGAGAGCAATGCAGTGGAGTGACCGTTATCGGACAAAATTTTATAAATTAAAAACTGCCACGGGTGTATTCGAAGTTTTCTGTTAGTATTTCTTTCACAATCAATTTTCTTAAAATAAATGGGCAATTTTATTAACTGCATCTACGCGAAGTGTGTATTTTGTGGAGAGTAATTCTGACGGACCTGTAATGAGTGAAAATGAAGTTTAGGCAGTTTGGAACGAAGGAACGAAAAACGAATGCAAAATACTGTAGCTAACCGGATTAACTGTTATCTATCAGGTACTTAGGTATTATTATTAATAAAAATGTTTACTTTCGTTGTTTCTACATTCGGCAACGTTGGAACGTTGTGAGAAACGACCGCATGGTACCTAGTTGCACAGAACATATACCTAGTTGACATATGTAGCCATCTTGGACGATGACTGATGACATAGGCGCCGACTTTCCGTAGGAAAAGAGGGTTTTGCCCCATTTTTAACATCGAGCTAGAATTCCGAAATAAATTTTTATTGTCTTTTAGGCCTCCTGAGCACGTGGTTAAAATTTGTGTACTTAGTCATAGTTAACCCTGTATAACTTGATTTTCGTTATTTAATACAGCATGATTCAGAACTTATCTAAAAAAATTTGGGTATAGATCGTCTTGAAAAATGGAGTCAATATCGTAAATTTTTTTTTGTAAAATCCTAAAAGTTCTAGTAGTTTCAACTTTTATATCGCTGGATTACTGTAGTCTCTAGCCTGACGATTTCAAATATTTCGATTACTTATCGTATTAACTTTTTTGTAATGCAAGTATTTACATTAGTTTTTCAAATATCATAAATGACTTAGGTATAGCAACTCGCAGCTTATGGGTATCGTTTTAATTTATGCTAAAGGGAAAATGCTTTAGCAGACCGATTTTCCGGTAAACATGTCCCAAATGCAGCTACTTTTACAACGCTGTGCAGTGAATCGTGAGATGGAGGTCCAGGGCCACCACAGCGCATTGCAGCAATGTAGCGTATCATACACAAAACTCAATTATATCCGTGCCATGCACAGCGTGTCCAAGCATTAATATCAGGGGATTGGACGAGGAGGGTCGGTACCATGGCCGCCACAATCTCCTAACTTTAAATCATTTTGACTTATTTTTGTGGGGATATTTAAAAAATGAGGTATATTGCACCGAAGTGGGCACTATTAATATAGGATCCCACTATAAAACGACCTTCACCGTGTTGGTTAATGGATGAAAAGTATTTTATATCCAATTATTAAATGTCAGTAAATATATTGCAAAAGGGTCCAGAATATGATTAACAATAATTTTTTTTTAAAACATTTCACTGGATTGGTTAATAGACAAATTCCATACCAATCGGAAGTATGAAGCCCATAGAAGATGCAAACGTTAGGTTGACTATATTTTTCCCGTCACAACTCTTGGGTAGGCAGGTATAAACAGGTAAATCGATACTAGTAACTTCCGGTGTGGTTAATAAATTAAAGTTAAATTGTTATGTTATGTTATCAAAATCTACACAGACGGGTCAAAAAAGAAGGAAGGTGCAGGATGTGGGATTTATTCCAGATCCTTACATATTCGTTATCAGTGGGCAATGGATACGCATGCTGCCGTAGTACAAACGGAATTAGCAGGTATAACCATAGCCGCCAAAGAAATTGCCCGTAGACATACAACGGGAAAATCATTAGAATCTGTACAGATAGTAGACAATCACTACTGATCTTACGTAATCATAAGACAACAACTAGATCAGGCACTAGTAGTGGCCTCAGCTAACAGCAGCTGACAAGTTGGCTAGGAGTGCATCGGGTCTGAATATTTTTGGTCCATCCAGTATGCTTCCGTTATCAGCATTTGTTGAAATTATCAATGGAGACACCCACAAAGAGTTTATGAAACGTTGGGATGAAACAAATGGCTGTCAATTTACTAAGGAGTTCCTAGAGTACCCCTGCAAGGATACAGCCAAAAAGCACCTGGCTATGTCTAGGACAAATCTTCGTTTGGTGACAGGTATTCAAACTGGACATTGCTGGCTAAGGAAGCACCTCTATTACATGAGGAAGTGTGATACACCTCTTTGTAGGGGTTGCGAACAGGAAGACGAGACAATATTCCATGCACTCTGTGAGTGCACTGCCATCTCGTCAATAAGAGGGTCCGTGTTGGGAGAGCGATGGCCTTCTATGTCCTACATTAGAGAGATCCCCCTGAGCAAAGTCACTACCTTTTTCTCCTTATTAGGCTCCTGGCGGCTCAGGTGGACTGATCTCCTAATGGGAGGAGGTACAAGGGGCCCAATGGAGTCTAAGTGCTGTAGCCTTTTTGCTACCCTCCCCTTAATTCCAGAATTCTAGAATTCCAGAAGGGTACTGCATCCCTCAGTTATATCCATTCGCCCTTCGATTTTTTTCACTAAAATTACATGATAAGTATACCGGAAAAAAATAAAAATACGTGCAAAGTTTCAAGGGTGTATCTTACAAAACAATCGGATGATAAACAAAAAAAGTTTTTTAAAAAGTAACTTTAACACCGTGTATATTGAAACAGAGTATGGTCTTCTATTTTGGGACACCTTGTATACTTATTTTTTTTAAAAAGTTTTATTGTGATCGTTTCAGGTTTACCACATCTTCAGAAAAAAGATTTTAGTTGATTAATTACAAAAAAATTTTGTTCCAAATGTTAAGTCAAATATATGTTCCTATTTTCTTCCTTCGCCAATTAAAAATTTTGTAACAGTAATTAGATATTTTGCTTGTGCGTACTAATAATGGCTAATATAGGCAGACAGATCCATTTAGTAACCAAAACATTACGACATGATAGGCGAGCTGCTATATCAGTACTCAGACAAGTATGAATAACCAGCAAGATCTAGTGATTTGTTTATATTATCTGCAGTTAAAAAAATGTTATCTAAAATATTAGAGGAACAAGAGAGAGAGTATGCGTTTCATTTTTAATTAAATACCGTGTGAATAGAGTAAGTTGTGATGATATCAAGTGCATGGATACATAATTAATATTACGTTTTTCATAAAGTTGTATAATTATAGAAACCAAACATTGTTTAATAACAATGTTTCCTTTCTTTGACAGGCAGTGGGACACACTGTATATTACTTGGAATAAAAATTACCTGCATAACTAATTTTCGTTACAAAACGTAGATTATGAAAGTTGTTTATTTACATTAACAGTACACAATTTCGGTTCCCTTATCTGCCCAAAAGTGTCACGTGACACATAAATAGAAACAACCTACTGGCACGAACGGAAACCTTGCCGATACACTTTTAAATTATGAAATTCCGTCCTGAATTTAAAGATTGTCCGGACTGATTACCGATTAGAAATTGGAACACGCATACATATCTAAAATTAATACACACGTACACACGTACTCCACCTATTTCTCGATTTATTTTGGGGAGCCAGAAAGCTATTCGTTTCTGTTTCGATCACCCACAAGTTGAAATTATTTTTCAACGCATCCGGTATGCCCCATAAAAAACGTGTTTGTCGACACAATAATTTAAAAATCAATTAATCTGTGTATTTCTATCGAGCAAATGCGTAAATAGAGTAATTCGAAGTTATCATTTATAGGAGAACTGTGTAAAATAGTAACGTTATGAATGAGATTGAACTTGAAATAAAAAAAATAACGGAGGAAAGTAGCCTAATTTCGAACAGGTTCCCATTTTCGTATACCCATATTTCTACAAAATTATCGATATGTTAGGGGCAATTTCATTACTGTTGTATGTATTTAGTTCCATATTAATAATATACAGACCATCAAAAGTCTTGGAGATGGAAGTCTTGTATATAAAATGATTCGATTAAATCTAGTGGTTTTTCTTAATTTAGTAAAAAAGTACATGTATTTAGGGAAAAAAAAAAGACAATAAAAAAATTGCAGACTATGAACCTTTACTTTATTACCAATGTTTTTACAAATCTGGTCAGTTTGACAGTGTAGCCAAGTGTTCCTTTGAATTTTTGTACATAATAATGCCAGGACGTGAAATTTCTGCGTTTACCCGAGCAACAATGACTTCTTTACATGATGCAGGACATTCTAATTATCAAATATCGAACATGTGGGGCATTCCTAGATAATTTGTTGTACGAATAGTACACAAAAATGAAGAATTTGATACGGTGGAAAACAGACCACGTACTGGACGTCCTCAAGTATCTAATAGAAGGGAGGATCGGTATTTGTTGCAATATGCCCGTAGACAGGGCCCACTTTCAAGGTACGTTCCGCATGAGCGAAGTTAGGGGGTCTAGGAAGAAATCAAATTAGTCCCCCAAAAATATTCGTAAACAACTCACACACATCTCACAAGCGAAATTAAAACACAATCCACCCGAGGATTTAGCCCCCACAGATTTGATGATAAAACTTCAGCCATGACGTTTCGCCGTGTTATAGAATAGAATATAATGGAATGGAATGGAATGGAATGGAATGGAATGGAATGGAATGGAATGGAATGGAATGGAATGGAATGGAATGGAATGGAATGGAATGGAATGGAATGGAATGGAATGGAATGGAATGGAATGGAATGGAATGGAATGGAATGGAATGGAATGGAATAGAATGGAATGGAATATAATGGAATGGAATAGAATGGAATGGAATGGAATACAATAGAATAGTGACGGTGGGTCTTATTTACAGACGAAACCAGAATTGGGCTGGTTACTGATGACAATCGACGAAGAGTCTGGAGAGACTCAGGTTGGTCGTCAACAGCGACTTTATTTTCCCCGTGAGGTGCTACATGTGAAGGGGGACTGTAATGTTTTGTGGTGGAATAATGTTCAACCGCCGCACCCCATTAATTCGCATACTACAGAATATGGCCACTCAAATTTACATCGAAAAAGTTATTACGCCCATTATCTACCCCTCAGTTAATGAATTAGGTGAAAATTTTCTGTTTATTGACGACAACGCTCGACCACATCCCGTAACAAGAGTTCAAGAGACACTCGAAGCAGGACATATCAATAGATTAGACTGAGCAGCCAACTCTCCTGACATGAATGCTATTGAAACATGTGGGATTTCGTTGCTAAAGCCATTCATAATCATAACCTTCCACCTCAGACTGCAGATGAGTTAGTCGTGGCGGCAGAAGACGAATGTAACAATATTCCTCAAGAGATTGTTAACCGCTTGATTATCTTAATGCACAGACTTGTCAATATGCTATTGGACTGTGGTGGAGATCATTCCGACTATTAGTCAAGTAGAGAACTTGATTTGTTACTTCATTTTGATTTAATATATTTTGTCAATAATATCCCACATTTACTGATTTTTGATTTCCCTTACTCAGTTTATCGAACATATTCATTTCACAAAATAACAGATTCAGAAAATAATATCCTTTTATAAATGTATTTGTTTTATCTGACAAAAAGATTTCTTTAACAAGAATGAGGTGGAGTCCAAGACTCTTGACGTTGTGTGTATGAGATTTTTATGAGTGATATTTTGTGAATGGTGTTTTTGGTATTTATTGACATTTTAAAACTTTGGACAGATTGTTCGATAAGCATTGGATATAATAATTGTATGTTTATAACAAAAAGTTATTTCCTCCCATAATTTCGACAAAAAAATAATATAAGTTAAAACTAGATTTGATCATAATTTACAAATACAATTTTATAATAAAAAAAATCAAAAAGAGCAGTTCGAAAATGATTTAAAAATACACTTATTTACGACACTGGAAACTGGTTCACTGTAAAATTCGACCTGCGCAAGACAGAGCATACATAAAAACGAACGAACAAACAATTTTAAAAATTTCCCAAGGAAATAAATAAAATTTTATATCTTTTTTATATAAGCAAATTGAACTGCTTCTGCCTCTATTGCTATTATTAATTAAATAAATTTAATTTATGGTTTTAATTTATAAAATAATTTGACTTCTAATATTACAACAACCGTTACAAAATTTCCTCACCGACGTATTAATACATTTGAGCCCGTCTTACCCAGTTTCTATGGGTTTATCCGTTTTATACTCGTAAGTCATTGGGAGCAGCTATGATACGTTCGCGTAAATCATCAATAGGGTCCACTTCGGTGCGATACATTTCTTTAATACATTCTTTAAATATCCCATAAAAAACAGTTCAAAGGATTTAAGTCAGAAGATCGTAGGGGGCCATGATAACGGTCCTCCTCGTTCAATCCATCATACCCTTTGAACTTCATTAAGGTACTCCCGAACATTTTGTCTAAAATGAGGGGGAGTACCATCGTGCAAGAACCACATTCAGAGTCGGACACCTAAGAACACATATTCCAGATGTTCAGACATATCATTTCGAAGAACGCGAGATCCTGAACCCCATCCATGATTTGGTAGTATGAATGGTCTAATGAAGCAATCATGGACAGTTCCTGTCAAAATATTTAAGGAAAAGCGTTGTTGGAAATAGAAAACAGCTTCATCTATAACTGTAACAAGTCAGCTGTAAATCTGGGATTTTGAACATTTTGCTGCAATAACTTATTCGGGAATTCTCTTCAACAATCTTTAAAATATGTTCCTTAGTTGCTGGAATCCGCCGTGGACATCTTGGACCTCCATCTCTTCCACGATTTGGTTGAAAATTTACAATGTCACGTCCGCGTTGCACTATTATGACAAAAGAGCTGCATTTGGCACATGTCTATCGGTAAATCGTTCTGCGTACAACCGAAAAGCTGCTAAAGTATTAAATCTTACTTTATCATAAATTATAACGACATCAATCAGCCCCGAGTTATTATATACGTAATCCATTTTTTAAACTAGAAGCAACAATGTTCTACACTATTGCAAAAACGTTGATAATAAATTCGGATTTCAGTATGCGGAATCGCCTGCATTCCAATGAAGCTAGAGTCTACAGTAGTCCAGAGATGTAAAGGTTAAAAATACTACAACAAAATAGTGACATTTTTCAAGACGCATGGATTCCCACATTTTTTTATATTAGATATAAGTTGTGAATGACCTTATATAGGGTGGAACTGTAAAATAACTGCAGTGGACTCAGTTTGAAGTATATAGTTTCAGTAATTCATAAGGTCTGTTCCAACAGCCGTTGAAAACTGGTTCAGAAGTATCAGAAATGTTTGACCAACACCATCTTACGTCTCATTCGCCCAGAGTACATTAAGAACTGAACTGACTGACTAGTTCTGGACCGTTTAGAATCGATTCTTGCTGTTGTTGGAACAAACCCATAAGTAACCTAAAACTCCCAATATTTGAGAGATCATTGGACTACAATTAACATAAATATTTTTTTATTTATTTAGAGTAAAGCAATCAACTTTGAAAGTTAATTGCAGTAACGATTCTGTTACTCTCAAACAGTGTTATCAAAATTATTAATAGCTGTATTTACAAAAACATTTAACATGCATATCTTCATAAAAAAATTCCAACAACTAATGTGCACTGTTATTACAGTTTTTATTTACATAGGACCACAACGTTGTTAAATTTATTACATGTTTGGGAAAGCGATCACGGACTAAACTTCTGTAAAATGTTCTGATATGTTTAAATTAGAAAAATTTGGTGCTCTATCGTCTTTATACTACTGCAAATGGTTTCCGAATGACCATCGGCAAATTTTCTTTAAAGATGACACTACACTTCAAAATTGAGTTGGTGTATTCTTCAATTTCATCTACCGATTATCATCACCGGTGGAAAAATTGTCAAATCGTTCAAAATCAAACAATAGTAAACAATATTTTTAATTACTTACTTTATAATGTATGCATTTTATCTATTAGTTCAGGTATTTTGTGTATATAAAAAGAAATACATACATTTTAAATTCAATAAAACACTATGAACCAGTATATATATATATATATATATATATATATATATAGGGTGTCTACTTTTATTTGTGTACAAATCCGTAAAATCTTTATTCTTCGAGATAATAAAAAAGTTTATTTTATTTTAAATGACAACAAAAACCTCTTCCTCTGATCCTACCACGGCATTTAAAATGGCGATCCAAGACCTGCTACGATTTTTTATATCCCCGGAATTCAATAAAAACATTTAGCGGCTTTTTATTTAAAATCTGATAAGGTGGTGTCAATCAAGACCTCTCAAAACCCCTATGTGTGAAATTTGAACAAAAACTATACAGAGTTTTCTTCTATACGTTCTTAAAATTTCATTTCTATAAAAATCGTAAAAACTTTTATTTTTCAAAATAACGCAACAAATATTTTTTATTAAATGTCATCGAAAACCGTTACTTCTAATCCTATCACGGAGTTTAAGATATGATGATCCAAGGCCTGCTATGATTATTTTTATAACCCCGAATTTAATAAAACGTTTAACAATATTTTATTTCAAATCTGATAAGGTCCAAAATAACGCAACAAATATTTTTATGTTTTAAATGACATCAAAACCTTTTGATATAATTCCATGACTCAACATTTGATTCGTCTAGTGCCTTTCAAATTCAGTATTTTATTTTGAGGGGGTTGTGATTAACCCTGCCTTATCAGATTGTAAATCAAAAATTCGCTAAACATTTATATATACTAAATTTCGGAGATATAAGAAATTACAACAGGCCTTGGATCGCCATATAGTAAGATCAGAGCAAGCGGTTTTCGATGCCTTAAAAATATATATTGGATTATCTTGAAGAATAAAGTTTTACGAATTTGCACACACATTAAACTTTGAGAACGTCTAGAGCAAAACACTGTGCATAGATTTTATTCAAATTTCACACATAAAGGTATTGAGGGACCTTGACCACCTTATCACACTTTAAATAAAAGAAATTCCTACACATTTTATTTAATTCCGGGGTATACAAATAATCATAACAAGCCTTGGATCGCCATCTTAAACGCCGTGATAGAATTAGAAGTAGCGGTTTTCGATAACATTTAAATCAAAAAATATATTTGTTGCATTATTTCGAAAAATAAAGTTTTTACGAATGTTTACAACGTGTAGAAGAAAACACTGTATAGTTTTTGTTTAAATTTCACACATAGGGGTTTTGAGGGGTCCTGATTAACACCACCTTATCCGATTTAGGTAACACAACACAACTAATAATAATATAATAACAATAACTCTACCCTTCATTCAAATCACGAGGATTAGCCCAGAAGTCGAGAATTGTACGGGAGAGGGGGCGGCATATTATTATTTAGAAGGCTGCATTTGCGCCCAAGAACATCTTACATAAAAACCTCATTAATTAGGGGGGTCATCCGGCGTCGACCGGTATCAATCTCTCACATAGACCCAAGCTAACATTACTCCACCCAACCATACTCGCAGAGAGGTTGCCCATCCTCTCCACGAATATAGCTAATATATGGTCTACCGGCCGCGGGGATCGAACCCACAGCGGTCTGGCCGCATCGATTCGCTTCGCTTTAAACCGCTCGATCACTTACTGATGATAATCGACAAAATTATTGCCCAAATTATTGAAGGAAAATTGTGGATCATCTGACATACAGTATGCAGCTCTAAGTGATTCTCATTTGTTAGAAGAACGTAAGAATAAATAAATACTTTAAAAATGGTGACAAATTAAAACTTACCATAAACAAGTTCCTGTGTGAACTAATAGAGTCGATTAAACTAAAAATAAATGTCGGTTTTGTGTGAAAAATATTTAATGCTCTACGACAAAAGCAAATATAAAAATATACTTATAATTACTTAAATAATTTTCGCGTATAAGCAAAGTTGGTGCTAACCCTCATATTTTTGGGCAGTTTGTAAAATTTTAAAACCTGCAGAGTGCGATCTGTCATTTCTAATGTTTAAATCAGTATTCTCTATAGCGAGATCTGCAATATTTAATGTAACCTGTCAAAAAAACATTATCAGATAACATCTTTAATGAAACGTAATAAAAATTTAATGACATTATTAATTTATTTATGAGTAAATATTTTAGCAGCCAATTATATTAATATCAAACCCTTTTGTTATGTCCACTACATACTTATTTAAATTACCAATAGGTATGTTCATCAGATGTAATATTTTCTGCACACAGTTAAAAAATACTATTCCCATAAAATATGTTTGTGTTCGATATTAGTGTCATTACAATAGAATTATTATCAACTATGTCGGTCAGTTTTACATTTATTTATGCCAAACATATTGTATTACTACTATAATAGAAACGTTAAATTATGTATACATTGAATTCTACATGTTGCAATCACATAAGCAAATAAAATAATATGTATCTATCAAATTTATAAAGCAACAACCATGTTTCGAAAAAATTTACTTTTAATTTAAAAAATTAGTATCGATTGAGATCAATCACAGCTTAAGAATAATTGTTAATTAAGTTTTTTAAGTAAAATAATTAGAAATTGTTACTAGATAAGCATTACTATATACAGGGTGAGTCAGAAAATATAGATCAACACTAAGTTGGAGATTTTAGACACCAGAATATTATGTTTGAATCATGCCTTATACGAATACAGGGTATTCAAGGTTAGAATAGCTATGCCGATCCTGCTCCACAATTCAAGATGGCGACTGGAGCAGGATCGGCATAGCTTTCAGCCGTCTACGTCACAATGTTTGGGAGGGGTTACAAGTGTGTAGATAGATGACGCTAAGCTACTTTAATAATAATAATCGTATTATGCTCATGCTGAGCGAAAGCGTTTAACACTTGAAGTATATTGTTTAATCGATTTTCTTCTGATACAATGAGTGGTCAAAAGCGGGTTGTGTTTAACTTAGACAATAATAAAACCATTATACTTATGGATCCTGATGGTTTGTTTGAAAAAGCAAGAAAATCAGATTGGATGCAGATGGCTAGAGATAGAGCTCGCTTTCAAAGAAGAATCAATGATGTCTCATTTATTATAAGTAGTGTTTTAGATAATAATCATCGATCACGTATTTACTATGAAAGATTTTGTTGCATGTCTATTACTATAAAATAAAGTTTTATTTTCATCACTCTGTATATTATTTTGTGGATACCTAACCTGTTTAGTGTAAGGGCTGTTATAAAAGTATGTAACACTCAGTTATTTCAATTATTATCAAATAAGAATCGTGCTGAGCGGAAGTGTTATTAATTGCAATATGCCTGTTCCAGTAAAGTACAAGTGCATCAAATGTGGTGGAGATTGCGACCTGCCAAATAGAAAATGTTTCACATGTGAAACTAAGGATTATTTTGAGGGTGCTGATGGATCAAAACATGTTCCTAGTTCTTACTTTGATAAAAGTGATTCCAAGTAACTGTTGCTGGTTGTGTCCAGTTCAACTTATTAGCCTTTCTACTATAAAAAGTAGGAGAGTAAATTATAATTCCAAATGTGAGATGGAGGGGGTACTAGAGAAATATGGGTGGGGTGGGTGAATAAGGTATATATATATGCATATATGAGACTTATTTGAACAGTCAGTCTACTATATTCATTTATATTCAACATGGATCTGCAAAAGTTGAACAAGGCAACTTCATATAAAGAAATTAAAAATGTGAAAGATTTAGAAATAAATCAAAAGTTTAAAATAGTGAAGCTGAGGTTTAGTAAAACAAAATATGGTGACAGTGTTGTGGCTGAAACTGAAAATTTTTCCTGCTATTTACCAAGAAGATTTTACATGCATTTTGAGAAGGAAGGTATTGAAAACTTTAACGATTCTTTAAGAAGTCGACCTGTATATCTGGTTAGTAAAGGAAAAATTGGTTTAACAACGGACATTACATTTGTCCAAGACGATGCATGAAGAATTCATAAAAGGATTATTAATAGGTATTTGTCTACGGGTCTTATATTCCAGACAAATGTATTATTATACCTAGTTATAAAATAAAAATAATTTAGAAATAAATCAAAAGTTTAAAATAGTGAAGCTGAGGTTTAGTAAAACCAAATATGGTGACAGTGTTGTGGCTGAAACTGAAAATTTGTCCTGCTATTTACCAAGAAGATTTTACATGCATTTTGAGAAGAAAAGTATTGAAAACTTTAGCGATTCTTTAAGAAGTCGACCTGTATATCTGGTTAGTAAAGGAAAAAAATTGGTTTAACAATGGACATTACATTTATCCAAGACGATGCATGAAGAATTCATAAAAGGATTATTAATATGTATTTGTCTACAGGTCTTATATTCCAGACCAATGTGTTATTATACCTAGTTATAAAATAAAAATATTTGTATCGAATTAGCAATTTTATTATTCTACCTCGTACATATACTATAAATAAATCCTTGTATACTATATGTTCTGCTCCAGTGTATTACCGAAGCATGAAAAATTCATAAAACGAATATTAATATTTTATTTTGAAGTAAACCTTTGTCTACAAGTCTTATATTTCAGGTGAATGTTTTATTGTACCTAGTAAGAAAATAAAAATATATATTGAATTAGCAAATTTATTATTTTACCCCGTACATATACTATAAAAACATAATACAGTGAATGTTTTGTCATAGTTTTTCTCCTGAAACTTGATCGAACCTTGTATATAAGCAGAATCTAACATTTTACACATATATGGTTATTATTATTTTATATAAAATAAATGTAACACATTACTGGAAATGAGTCGTAACGTTTCTATCGGACCATTTTTGTTGTAACCATGACCATAGACTTACAAGACAATTGAGTTTAGCATTGGTTACTTAAAAAATCTATAAAACAGTGCAACAATAACCACCCTAACATTTCGACATCTCATTTAGTTTAAAAATTTTTACTAGGTAACATATATTTTAAAATTTTTAATATTTGAATTATAAACTATAATCCATTGCATTAATAATATTTTATATGATGCTGAAAAGCTGCTATGTAGCACATATTTGACTTTAATGTTCACGAGAAAATATATTTATAATTAAAAATAAATAAATTTGTTATTTTACTTGTAATCAAAAACTAAATAATTTCAAAATATGCTTTATTATTTATTAGATATTCAGGTTTGACTTGGTAAAGAAAACAAATGAATAGATAATAATGCTATATATTTTTTTTAAAAAACTATACTACAATACATAATTAAAAAACAAAATATAATATAAATATATACAAAAAACAAAATATATACAAAAAACAAAATATATACAAAAAAGAAGATTAAAATGAGCACTAATTAAATGAAATTAATAATTAATTATTAATTTCATTAAACTTTGCTGCGATGGCCTCATATTTTTTTAGTCTCGTTAGCAGAACGCTCCTCTTATCGATGGAGCGTTCTTGCTCATCGAGCAACCGAATTTGTTCCCTGAGGGTCTCTCTGTGGACCCTCAACGATTTTCGCTCCCCTTTAGCCGCGATATGAGGTCATCGCTGTTTTTAATCTTCTTTTATAGAAGTCATCTTTCCATCCATCCGCTGGCGGAATTCTGCCCTCCGCTGCTTCTCTTCGTTGATTGCTCCTGTCCAATAATCTTCGGAATCCGAGGAGGAGGAGCAGGTCGAGGGCGTAGGCGACAGCGAGCGAATGGAAGATGAGGGCCGTCTAATGGTTTTCCGAGCCAAACCCA
Organism: Monochamus saltuarius; assembly: GCA_025584915.1. Classification (NCBI taxonomy): domain Eukaryota; kingdom Metazoa; phylum Arthropoda; class Insecta; order Coleoptera; family Cerambycidae; genus Monochamus; species Monochamus saltuarius. The sequence goes on from CM046728.1 coordinate 31,050,329, forward strand.
AATTTTTGCCTCTGCAACAAAAAAATAACAGATAATAATTCATACATTTTGTACAATTTTTTTTAATATTTACCTAGAAGGAAGTGCAGGAATTTCCCTCGGCGGATTTTGGAAAACGTCCGCGTCATCCTCTTGTTCGAAGCACTTCCTTTTGGCAGCGGCCACCTTCGACGAACAACTTGGGCTTGGCCTGGTTGAAGCTTCCAATGAGGTAATTGCCTTCACGGCCAAATTGAGTTCCTCTGATATTCTGTAAAAAACGAGAAAATAGTTTAATAAAACGTAGAAAAACATTAGAAAAAAACTTACGCCTCATTGATGGCTTCATCCAAATGAGGATTCTGCATTTCCTGCTGATAGATCTCTTCAGATAAAAATTGAGACATTTTTAAAATGGTATAAAAATTAAGCGAAGCGAAGTTAAGACTGTTCCTACTAATAGGTTTGTATTAGAATGAATATACTCAACGAATGCAGTATGCTTATATATCAAATTGTTGCAACTTACACAGTAATATGAACATCCGGTGAATTCCGTTGAACTGTACAGGTCACTAACTTTCTCGTGTCAGATAAAATTCAGTTTCATACTTATTCTTTGAGAATTGTAATCCGACACCATTTCCTGCTGAGTTAACAAAAAATGTAATTTGACACCACGTTTTGAAATTTGACACCGCGTTTTGTAATTTGACACCACGTTTTGAAATTTGACACCGCGTTTTGTAATTTGACACAACGTTTTGAAATTTGACACCGCGTTTTGAAATTCGATACCGCGTTTTGTAATTTGACACCTTATTTTGAAATTTGACACCGCGTTTTGAAATTTGATACCGCGTTTTGTAATTTGACGCCTTTGTTTTGAAAATTGACACCTTTGTTATGAAATTTGACACCGCGTTTTGTAATTTGATACCGCGCTTTGAAATTTGACACCTTATTTTGAAATTTGACGCCGCGTTTTGAAATTTGACACCGCGTTTTGTAATTTGACGCCTTTGTTTTGAAAATTGACACCTTTGTTATGAAATTTGACACCGCGATTTGTAATTTGATACCGCGCTTTGAAATTTGACACCTTATTTTGAAATTTGACGCCGCGTTTTGAAATTTGACACCGCGTTTTGAAATTTGATACCGCGTTTTGTAATTTGACACCTTATTTTGAAATTTGACACCGCGTTTTGTAATTTGAAACCGCGCTTTGAAATTTGACACCTTATTTTGAAATTTGACGCAGCGTTTTGAAATTTGACGCCTTTGTTTTGAAAATTGACACCTTTGTTATGAAATTTGACACCGCGTTTTGTAATTTGATACCGCGCTTTGAAATTTGACACCTTATTTTGAAATTTGACGCCGCGTTTTGAAATTTGATACCGCGTTTTGTAATTTGACGCCTTTGTTTTGAAAATTGACACTTTTGTTATGAAATTTGACACCGCGATTTGTAATTTGATACCGCGCTTTGAAATTTGACACATTATTTTGAAATTTGACGCCGCGTTTTGAAATTTGACACCGTGTTATGTAATTTGATATCTATTTAAACAACACCAACATCATACATATAAAATTATGAATTTTAGTTCTTTTTTTTTTTTTTTTTTAAGTCGCTTATTTTTTTTTATTGCATTTTTTAAAAATAATTTTTTTATACAATTAAAAAAGTAAAAATTCAACCCCTCATCCTTATGTAAAATTTGGCGCGACCCCACCCCGATTTTCATACTAGTTGTGAAACCAAAATTATACCATCGTTCGATAGCTTTTTCTTTCCTCTTCATAATAAAAAAAAAATCAACTTTCTATCTCTTATAGTAATCAAGTTATAACGAAAAAACTGTTTAAGGGTATTTTGTTTTTTTCACCCTAGCCCTTAAACGTGACGCTTGACGATGAAGTTTGTATAAACTTTTTTTCTTTACTCAACCTCTAATATGACTTGCTAGAATTTAAAAAAAATTCTACGATTGGTTTCATTTTCAGATTTCAGAAATTTCTTTGAAAATGTCCAAATTTTGGATGTGTATAGGATCTCTGTTATAGGTTTATTTTTGGGATAATCTGATACAGGGTCAATTAGGGAATGTCAAATCATGTAAGATTTTTCCATATTAAACAAAAAATACGTGACCTTGACATACTACCTATTACGATTTTCAGAAAATAGCATTGACCAAATTCATCTAATCTATTTCACTTCATACTATATGCTATATACTTTCGTTTTATGATTTTAAAAAAATCAAAAAAAATTTCAAAACCAAATTTTTTCAAAAATCATGTTTTTTTTCGAGACAGGTTTTTTCTGATGACAAATTCTGAAAGAGCACCCTCGAAAACATAAAGATACACAGTTTCATATTTTCACCTTTTCTATGCAAATAACTTTGAAATTTTAAATTTTTTTAGATTCGTACTTTAAGTTAGGCAAACAAATTTTTTCATATTTTCTATGTATTTAAGATGACTTAAAATCTTATAAAGTTATGTAAAGTGTTCCACCAAGACGTATTCAATAATGCTTAATGTTTCACAGATTCGTTATTCCTCCCACCACAATCATTATAAGCGCTGACTTGATCATTTAGAAAGTATATAAAGCAGTATCCTAGAGTTTGTAACCATATTACAGATATTAGTATCTGAGCTAAATAAAACATTATTTTTAAAGATCCTTCGAAAAAGATGACTTCCGACTGCGTGGTAGACATTCAGTGTTTTAAAATTAGTAACAAGAAGGACGACATCAGATGGGCCGTGAAGGAATTGGGGGTTTATAATGGTAAAATCTCCTACCATTATATATTTAAACCCCCTTTCCCCTTTCATCAGCTGTCATGGGAGCTACAAAAAGAGGCGTATTGGGTAGTCAACTACCATCATGGTATTCCATGGAATGATGGCAACGAATCCCTCGAAGATCTTCCAAAAATTCTTAAGGCAGCAACCCAGACAGCTGGAATAATATATGTGAAGGGGAATCAGAAGGCTGAATTCCTAAGGAAATATGTAGACAAACCGGTGGTTGAGCTTCTGGAACGTCCAAAATTGAAGCCCATGGTTCCGGAATGTTGGCACCACAAAATGCAGCATTGCGCATGTGCGTTAGCAAATGTTTACAGTTTATATAATTTTTATTTAGAATTTGCAAAATAAAGAAATAAATTATATATTTTTATTTTATTGTTTTCCTGTAATATAGTTGATGCAGTAAATTTTTTAAGAACATATCATAAATTATATATTTATTAAGCGGTTGAGGTGTTACGTTTAACAATAGCAAATGCAAAAATGTAGATATATGCTTCAAAATGAGCTAACGTTTCAATTTATCTGCGCAAGCTCCTTGCGCATATAAAATGAGTTGTGTTCTTTAAGAAATCACACAGTTTATATTTACACTTCTCATACTAATCTGGTATACTTGCTGCTGCTGCTGCTGCTGTTGTTGTTATTTTCCTTGATTCAGTGCTACCGTACAGTGACATAAAGTAGACATGAATCCTGAAACCGTAACCTCTATTAGTTCTACAATTGTGAAAACTACTGAAGAAGCCGTAAAATTGGTAAAAACTAAAGAAGAGATAATAAGGCAAATAAAGTTAGTAAAAGGTAATGTGAAATTGTTGGAGACGGCGATTAAAAATAGAATTAACCGTCAAGAGGATACTGAAAATCCTTTTAAGTTAGAAGGAAACTTAGCATTATTGAAATATTATTTAGCTAAATTGCAACACTTACGATATACTTCTAGTAAAGTTGGAGCAGGCTTAGAGAACAATACTGCTGAAAAGAAGCGTAGTCGAAATTTAGTTTGGCATTCGATTGATTCTTGCTTCGACGGACGAGTGTGTACAGGATTAATTGCAAATTTAAGTATCAAAGATCCATTATGCTTCTTAAATAAGGCATTTAATAATTTTCAAAGAAAAATTAGATTATATCGTCAACAATCAATGCTTAAAGTTAATGTTGTATTAGTATGTAATTTTATTAAACCTCAAAGTGGTGATATTGATATGAAAACGTTTTCTACAAAAATCATATAATCGATATAAATACTAATTTAAAAACTTGGTACAGGGATAACGTAATCCATACTTTAACAAATAAATTAGAAGAATTTAGTGAAAAAGATTCGGGATGGGCTCTTACAGAGGTTTTGCACTTAAAAGTCAATATTAACAAATTTTCACCTTTAAAAGGGGGAACATCAACTTATGTTAGTTTACCAGGTTTTATATCACGAAAAAGCTGTAATAAATGTAGAAAATAACGATTCATTTTGTTTTCTGTGGGCTGTAATCTCCGCTCTATATCCAGCTAAAAATAAACATCCTGAAAGAATAACAAGTTATCCTCATTTTAAAGATGTTCTAAAATATGATTCCATCGAGTTTCCAATAAAACTTAATGATATAAAGAAGTTTGAAAAACTGAATAACTTGTCTATTAATTTGTATTGTATAGAAAATAAAAACGTTCTGCCGCTTTCTTTAAGCGATTATAGAAATAGTAACAGAGAACCCATTAATTTATTAGTGCTATCGACTGAAAATAATAATAATAATTTTACAGGATTCTCAAACGATAAGACATTTTTCCACTTCGCATGGATAAAGAGAATGTCAGCACTACTTTCAAAACAACTATCTTCTCATGGACATAAAACTTTCATATGCTATAGGTGCTTAAATCATTTTAGTTCTGATGATTTACTTAAAGGACATTTAGTTTACTGCAATAACATGAATAAGTGTGCCCTCAAATTACCAAAGGAGTCGGATAAAATTTTACATTTCAAGCATTTCAGTTACAAAGAAAGAGTACCTTTTGTGATATATGCCGATCTTGAAAGTATTCTTGAACCGTGTGAAACCTTAGGAGTGGAACAGTACAATTCAGTTAATTATCAAAAGCATACACCATTCAGTGTAGCATATTATTTGAAATGTTCATATGATAATAATTTATCAAGACTCAAGCTATATCGAGGTGATGACTGTATAAAATGGTTTATTTCAGAACTACAAGATATTGCATTGAATATTGATAGTATCCTTAAAAATTCGAAAGAAATGGAAACTTTATCATTCGAACAAGAAATAAATTATGCTACCGCAACACACTGTCACATATGTACCAAACCATTTACATCGAGTGATATCAAAGTTCGTGATCATTGTCACCTCAGCTCTAAATACAGAGGTGCAGCTCATCAAGATTGTAATCTAAATTATCAAAACTCATTTAATATACCTGTTGTTTTTCATAATTTAAGCGGTTATGATGCAAATTTTATAATGAAACAATTGGCTACCGGTTTTGCAGGTCCAGTTCGATTGCTACCAGTTAATAAAGAAAATATATTTCATTTACTAAAACGGTTGAAGGTACTGCTGTACACTTACGATTCATCGACTCATTCCGCTTTATGTCTAGTAGTCTTGATAAATTATCTTCTTATTTAGAAAATGAAAAGAAAACCATTGTTAAGGCTTATTGTAACACTGATCAAGAATTTAATTTATTAACAAGAAAGGGTATTTTTCCTTACGATTATATTGATTCGTGGGAAAAACTCACTGAGACATGTTTACCACCAAAAGCGAATTTCTATAGTCAATTGCATGATGAATGTATTAAAGATGAAGATTATCAGCATGCCCTTAATGTTTGGAAAACATTTAACATAAAAACGTTAGGTGATTATTCTGATTTATACTTGAAAAGTGATGTTCTCCTTCTTGCTGATATATTCGAAAATTTTCGACGAACTTGTTTACTAACATATGAATTGGATCCATTACATTTTTATACTGCTCCAGGTTTAGCGTTCGATGCTATGCTTAAAACGACTGGAGTACACTTAGAACTTTTAACGGATATCGGTTTATTGAGAGAGGTATTCGTGGTGGAGTGTCTCAGTGTTCCAATAGATATGCAAAAGCAAATAATAAATATATGGGAGATCTCTATGATTCAAGTCAAGAATCCGTATATCTAATGTATTTTGATATAAACAATTTATATGGGGCTGCAATGTCTGAATATTTACCATATGGAGAATTTGAATTTCTGAAAGAGAATGAAATTGAAAATTTAGATATAATAAATATTCCAGATAATGCAGAAGTTGGCTATATTTTCGATTGTGACTTAGAATATCCCAATTATCTACATCAAATTCATAGTGATCTACCTTTAGCTCCACAACACATGACACCACCAGTACCTTCAAGATCAAAATTAAAGAAATTATTACTAACATTGTATCCAAAAAGTAATTATGTTGTTCATTATAGAAATTTAAAGCTGTATTTGAAGCATGGATTACGTTTAAAGAAAATTAACAGGGTTCTCAGATTCAAACAAGCTGCGTGGTTGAAAAAGTATATTGATTTAAACACCACGTTGCGTCAGCAAGCCAAAAATGATTTTGATAAGAATTTTTATAAATTAATGATAAATGCTGTGTACGGCAAATTAATGGAAAACGTACGGAAATATAGAGATGTCCGTATGACCACTAAATGGGACGGCCGTTATGGGGCTCAAAATTATATTGCAAAACCTAATTTCCACAGTTGTAGCATTTTTGATGATGATATGATTATTGTAGAAATGAATAAATTAGAAATTTTGTTTAATAAACCTATATACGCAGGATTCTGTGTTCTAGATATATCTAAAACCTTTCTGTATGAATTTCACTATGATTATATCTTGCAAAAATTTAAAAATAAAGCAAAACTCCTGTACACAGATACCGATAGCCTAATTTATCAATTGAATGTGCCTGATATTTATGAGTATATTAAAGAAGACAGTCAGAGGTTTGATACATCTGATTATGATCCTCATAATCCATATGGAATAGAACAGAAAAACAAGAAAGTGCCAGGTTTGATGAAAGATGAGAATAATGGAAAAATCATGCTAGAATTTGTAGGTCTTCGAGCAAAAATGTATGCTTATAAAGTTCATAATAACAAGATAGTTAAAAAGTCAAAGGGTTCTACATCTGCAAGTGTTAAGAAAATTACATTTGAAGATTACAAAAGAACTCTGTTCGATCATGAAATTATTTACAAGCCACAGCATCTAATTAGATCTAAAAGCATTGTGTTTATACAATTCGACAACATAAGATGATTCTTAACCCTTACGATGATAAAAGAATTTTAAATTCTAAGAGCACAGATACGAAGCCCTGGGGTTTTGAAAGAATTTCAGATGACAACGATAACATTCCAAACAAAAGAATTTGTATTCGATAAAATTATGTGTGGCAATGTCTACTGTAAACTGGATAGTGTGCTCGTGAGTCAGCAAATTACTGGTATATAAGTTGTAAGCTAACAGATCAAAATCAGTTTGTTTTCATCTCTCCAACATGACTATGAACAATCTGTGTAGTGAGATGCATATTGTTTTTGCATTATGCAACCGTTAAAGTTTACAATAAATTTATCGAACGTTGCATTATCGAGTGCTGTTACAGTGAAGAAAGATACAAGTTATTAAAGAGTATCTTGGAAGAAGTTGTAATTCCAGAGGAAGCCTTTAAGTGGTTATCGGAATATGATATACAACCTCCTTTACAATTCATTGAATTGTTGATGGACAAGAAAATGGAACTTGATGAGTTTATTCACAGCGTGTTGGCGGTGTGTCACAAAGAAGGATATGAATACGTATCCGTTAAACGATTGAATGATATTATACAAATATTACATCCCTCAATTAAAATATCATTCAAAATATACTTATTTCAATTGTTACTAGATGACAAATATTATCCATATCTTGACAATACCACTTTTCCACTAAGAAATATATTAAGTAATTATAAAACCATTGACAAAACGATGGATGAAGCCATGTGTAAAGCGGCATACTATGCCAGAAGCCGTACACTTCACAAATTGCGCACGCTACAAGAGTCTAAAAGTTGCACTGGAAGTTTCAGCCATCTACAAATTTTCATCATGGTAATATTCTTAAATGGATTGAGGATAATATACAAAAAGCTGAACAAGATTTAGATGCTTGTTTAGGATGGAGCTGTGGTCCTGATTCCGCCCCATGGCCTTCTACACATTTGTATGATTATAATAGAACTCTTTGTATATTAAATGAAATTAAGGAATAAAATGATTTAAACAACTTTTAGACTTGTTTTTATTTATTAAGTAATATACAATAACAACTTACAATAATAACAAAAATAACTATCATTAATTATATGTTTTATAAAATCCTTACAGTACTAGTTAGAGGACTATATTTAACTAATCTATCATGAAGTATAAGAGCGTAACAACTTGTATTTGAAGGAATATTTTTATTAGTCTCGAATTCTAGTCGAATATCAACTGAACCAGATTTAAGACTTTCATTCTGATGAGAACAATCTATAACAATTAAAGGTGCATATTTCTTGAACTCTGCACGTGTATAAATAGGTTCATTTTCCTTTCCATAATACGATCGTTGAAACTTTGCATACATGTCAAACAAGGTTGCTATCTGATTGTTCTCAAAATTTATATTCAAATTGTCATAAGGAAACATCTCAGAATTAAGATACAGTTTCATATTAATTAAATTACAATGATCAAAGTGACTGAAATTTTTTTTCAATTTATTTTTACGATCAGTATGGAAACCTACAATTACAAATCTAGGTTTCTCAAGTTGCGTCGCCGTCTTGATATTCCAGGTGTGACGTTGAGTTTCTTGTAGGAGAGGATACTCATGCAGTTCCCAACCTCTAAAGGGAACTTCCAATTCCTTGTTCCTAGCTACATAGTCAACCAATTTCAATCTTTCCACATCTGACACTGATATATGAGGCATTTTCCACAATACTTTATTTAATACAACTTTAACTGACTCATCTGCAGAATTTATTATAGCGTTGGTATCCGAATTTGAGCGAATTAACACCAACTCCTGCCTCAAATTTAAAATAATTTTCTTAAAGTCTTCGCAGAATCCGAAAATGGTGGATAAATCGATTAAAACATTAAAATTTCCATGATCGTCAACTATAAGTGACCGTTCGTTGTTATTAAAAACCATCCACTATTTTGTAGATATTGAGTATCACTTGTGTTGAATGACACGTATCCTTTTAGAATGGAGGTTAGACCTGGATGACGGATGCGATCTATTACATATCCACCCATTTCATATCTGATTTCATCAAATAAAAGCATGACACCATTATTCACAAATGTAGCAGTTTTGGAGGGTGTATTATCAGTTTTCAGTAATTTACCTTCAATATACAATGAACTTTCACTGGGTAATGTGTAGACATCCTGCTGTTGTATTGGTAATGCGAATTTCATCATTATTATTCAAAGACGTAGATGCGTACGGTTGATGAGTATGTTTCTCAGAGTTAATAATAGTGTTGTCAAAATAAGCCCTCTCGTTGACATTTAATATATCCATTTTTATTATCACTTCTTAAAAATTACCTTAAAACCAAGAGATTCGAGAAACTTTCGATTTCTTACTGTTATTGGTTTGATGGTTCGTGTAGAACTGATGGCAGGTTTTAAATATATACCTCCTATATAGCTTCGACTACTAGAACCGCCACGTTTGTTATACCTTATTACCATTGCACTTATTGATCACGCTTCCTTCAAATGTAGTCTTAATGACACCACCTCTCTTCCGAAATTGATGAGTTCACCATCTTGACTGACTATATTAACAACAATCTGATCGATAAATCGAGTGTTGATGGGTAAATAGACAACGTTACTTGGAGTCTCAACAATTTTGAAACCAGCTGGCACTGTAGGGAAAAATTCGTGAATAACGTGAGCTTGCCTGTCATTAATATAGGATCCACCCACAATATTGCATTCTATACAAATGGTATTTACACTAAAAATATCGACTGGAAAATCTGATACATGGTAACCAAATGCAGCCAATTTTCTTGGTTTAAAACCAAGCAAGTGTCCTATTGAATCTTGTTTAGTAAAATCTATGTCCTCACTGCACTTGATTCTACACTTCAGAGTGTTATTGTTAGCTTTAATAGAAATGAGCTTTTGATGCTCCTTAACAATTCCCTTCTTATGCTGTCATCATTATCATGCCATCTGAAGTCATCTAAGGCTCGTTGTAGATATTTATTTATTGCATCAATATCATAGTTACCCTCTGGAATTTCAATGTATTTACCCTTGGAACCATAATAAAATTTGTTGTTCTTATTTTTCTCGATATTTGGAATTGAATTATAAGCCTCAAAGCTTATTAACCCTAAGACGTAGTCTTTACTATCATCTAATATAATTGGAGGAGTATACCTAGAAGTAAGAGTTGAGCTTCTTCCAGACAGTAAAAGAATTCGACATCTTCGGTGTCGTGAAATATACTATTCAAATATAGCACTGCATTTTTAATTATACAAAAATTTCAGACATAGATGACCACAGTTGAATGTATTAAATGTTTGTAACTGTTCATGATTATACAATATTTTACACGGTCCATTTGTATTTAGGTAATGTACCAATTCTCGTGGAGGCCTTAAATTGCCATAACTATCAAAATATACTGCTTTTTCTCCAGTTTTCTTATATGCAGTCCAGTGTGTCCCAGAGCCTCTTTCATTGTCTAGATTAATAATACCGCATTCTTTATAATGCACCCGACGTGGTAAACTATCTCTCATAAATATGCCTCGAAAATGTTGAATATTTAATTTCTTAGTCAATCTTATTAAATCCAAATTAGTAAGAGCTCGTTTCGGTAACTTTATCGGTAACGCTTGGAAGGTTTTTTGCGTCCTAAAAAAAGACCAAAGCCTTGCTTGTAAGGTCTCATGTATAGTCCTTTACCCATAGCTATTTCTTCCATTGCAGCATTGTGACGTTTACTTTCTTCAAGCTTTTGTTTTGCAGCTTTGGCATCATTAACAGCCTTTGCAATTCCTGCTGCTCCACCACCTAAAGCACCAAGCGCACTTAAGCCTGCAAATAATGGAATTAGTGGTAGAAATCCTCCTGTCTTAGGTATTGGTATTACTCGGGCAGCTTTAATATATTTCTTCTTCTTAACTTTATTAACAGCTTTTAATGCAACTTTAATAGCATCTTTCATATTCTGCACATTTTTACCTTTTAGCGCTAGTCGTGCTTGCTTTGTTACATCTTTAAATGCTAACGATCCACCAACCTTTTTAGATTTCGCTTTACGTTTACCAGTTTTACTTTTATTTCTTTTAGTTTTTCCATTAATGCATCCCATTCCTAATTTAACTTTAGCTTTCATTGCTGCTGCCACAGCCAAGGCTGCTGCCTTTTCTCCTATAGATGCGTTTGGTGATTTAAATCTCTCCACAGCCTTCTCACCCAAAATTTTATCTGCCGTATGTCGTTGCTCCAAGTTTTTCTCTCTGCTATAAGCCACGTCGTGTTCTTTACAAGCTTCGTCTAAACCATTAATACCCACATCACCTCTTGCTAATCTCTTCGCAAGTTTAGTACCAGGACCACAAAATTTATATCCTGGAATATGGAGCTCTACTGGTAAATTATTTATAGCAGAGTTCAATATACCGTTGCCAGATTTTCTTGTTATTCTAAGCATTTGGCATCACGAACTACTCACGAATGATGATAATACCAGTATCACATCTAATATATATATATACACACAATCATAGACTGAGCTTTATTTATAGTTTTGCTTCCGTCATGCGCATTATAAAACAGTCAATTGATTTACCTATTAACAACAATGATATCGCAGAAATAAAAATCTCGAAGAGACATGGAGAATTGTTACCATCTACAATCCGCTGCTTGGTTGTCGGTCCATCAAACTGTGGTAAAACTAATGTCATGATTAGTTTGATCGAGCATCCCAATGGATTAAAGTTTGAAAATATTTATATTTTTTCTAAGTCTCTCTATCAATCAAAATATCAGTATTTAGAAGAACTTCTAAAACCAATAAAAGGAATTGGATACTACGCCTTCAATAACTGCGACAACATTCTACCGCCTGAAGATGTTAAACAAAACTCAATATTTATTTTTGATGATGTAGCCTGTGATAAACAAAATGTTATGAGAGATTACTTCAGTATGGGGCGTCATAAAGACGTAGATTGCTTTTACCTTTGTCAAACTTATACACGTATTCCAAAACATCTAATACGTGATAACGCAAATATGTTGGTAGTCTTCAAACAAGATGATTTGAATCTGAAGCATATATATGAAGATCACATTAACAGCGATATGAGTTTTAATAAGTTTAAGGAAATTTGCTCACTGTGCTGGAAAGACAAATATAGTTTTATGGTGATTAATAAAGACAGTGACATTAATAATGGTAGATATAGAAAGACATTTGATCATTACATACATATATAAAGAGAAATAAGCTCTGCTAACTTTATTCATCATTATTAGTATTCATACTGAACTGCTCTTAGCACTACGCTGTTTTAACTGTTAAGTATCTGTTTTTTACTGCCAGATACCTACTTTTTACTGCCAGCTACCTGTTTTTTACTGCCAGCTACCTGGTTTTTTACTGCCAGCTACCTGTTTTTACTGCCAGCTACCTGTATTTTACTGCCAGCTACCTGTTTTTACTGCTTATTGAGGATCTATATCAAGTACTACAATTAGGAAGATTTGATGCTTTCAATATGAATAGAAAGGAAGTTGAAGTAAAAAAATTGTTAATACAAAGGAGGAACATAGTAAAGCAAAAGCTGAATGCTCTGAAAGAAGGAAATATAATTCAAGAACAATCGTTTCTCCCTATCACGAAGCGTTTACAAACAATTGCCGAGAAACTTGATGGAGAGCCTAATATAAAAAGTGAGAAGCTTATAAAAAAGGAAGTGAAATCAAGGTTTTCGTTTAGCTCACCAAAGAAAAGCATAGCGAAATATAATAGATCGACGACTTCTGATGCACCAAGTTTCCTAGATACATCAGTTGTCGCAGAAGGAACTTCAAATGATAATGACATTGCTGATAGAGATAATGAGGAAAACAATGAGGAACTAGATGAAAGTGTAAAAGATGCAAAAGAATATATTCAAGACTTTGGTAAATCGCCCGATATGATGTACTATTTAAATCACCTTGATCCCTTACCTAGAGACTATGTTCATAAAATGATTGGTGATGTTCATAATGAGTTTGACTTTAGGTATGGTGTTAGATATGATCCCGAGCATAATGAACTAAAAATTGGTAATGCATCTCTACAATTTGATGGTAATAATTTAATTATAGGAGGGTTAAATTATATTGGGACTCCTGGACTCTACGAATTAATTTTTAAGAAACATCCAAAAGGTTTCACAGAAGGTGATAAAAAACTACTTAGACATTGTTAAACGAACGAATGCTCATAAAAGAAACTACTCTGAAAATGAGCAAATTCAGGGTAATGCATCTTACAAATATAAAAATCATCTCCGCATTGAGTATACAACCACTAACATCACGAAGACCTCGCATCATAGCACCCTCAACTCGAAAGAGATTAGGTCTTGGTATGTTAATGGAAACCTCGAATAATCCAATCGACTACGTATACTGGGATGATCCCAATGAGCTTGTTGATAGATTAAGGCTTTTAGTTGCCTCTCAAGCCGCTGGCCATACAGGTCACTCTAACGAGATCGTCTCTATTATCGAAGAATTGCGTGAATCTAAAATTATTGAGTAGTAAGCAAAAACTTACAGCTAACTTAAAAAATGACAGTCGATAAATTTGGTAGACACATAAGTCAACCAAAGCATTCATCTGCGGATCATGAAGATTTTGAAGTAACGTTAACAAGCATCTCAGGAAACATAGTGAAGGAATTATATTATAATATTGTTTTAACATTTGAGTCTACAACCTTTCATGAAAACAGTAAGAACTATTTAATATCTGATATAAAAACATGTCAAGTTTTCTTCTACGAATCAGCTACGATTGAACATGCTACTGGTTACCCTACTGATATCATAACAATTATAAATGAAAAGGAATTTACTTTGGCAGAACTAGTCAACGTTATGCTACGTCGCAATGATAATATTTCATTTCGAGAAAAGATCCGGAAACAGAAAACAAAATTTATTTGTAGAAATCGTTATACGAGTTCCTGTGGGGTTAAATATATAGAAATTTGTTTTACATACTGTAATTTTAATTGGAATCCAATATGAAATATCTCAACAACTTCAACAAATATGCAACAAATATAAAAGAAGATATTGTCAATGAATTACACAAGCCTGCCAGAATCAATTTTAAAAGACGTAGAACCGTAATAAAAGGTCTGAATGATTTAATACAAGCTGATTTAATTGACTTGATATCATATTCCAAGGAAAATAATGGATATAAGTATGTACTAATCGTTATTAATTGCTTCTCTAAATTCATATGGACAGAACCACTAGCGAGCAAATCAGCCCAGGATGTTACAATTGCAATGAATAGGATTTTACAACGTTTTAAAAAAATTCCGAAACATCTACAAACCGACAAGGGAAAGGAATTCTATAATGAGAATTTCAAGAAACTGATGAAAAAATATAAGATTAACCATTAAAGCGTTTATAGTACAAAAAATTCGATTGTGGAACGCTCCATTAGAACTATAAAGAATATGCTTTGGCGTGCTTTCAGCTTAGGAGGAGAATATAAGTGGAATCATATTTTAGATAAAATTGTTGACAAATACAACAATACAGTCCATTCTACAACAAGGATGAAACCAATTAAAGTTACATCAAGGAATGAGAGATCATTATTAAAATCAACATATACTCATTTAAAAATTGCTAATAAAATAACAAAATTTAAAGTAGGCGACCATGTGAGAATTAGCAAATATAGAGAAGCTTTTAAGAAAGGATACACTCCAAACTGGTCTAGCGAGATTTTTATCATTAGGAAAATAAGATTAACCAACCCTACAACATATTTATTGAAAGATGAGAGTGGTAAAGAAATAACAGGAGGCTTCTATGAATTGGAATTACAAAGAGTAAAACATCCTGACGCTCACTTAGTTGAAAAGGTGTTACGAAAAAAGGGAAATAAAGTTTTTGTCAAATGGTTAGGTTACGATGACAAACATAATTCTTGGATTGATAAAAATAATGTATTGTAGCATGTTATATTGTATAAGAATTATAATAAATGATATACATTCTATATTCGATTTTTATTTTAATAATTAACCCTATTAGTTACATAATAATGATAAGCAGGTCATCAACCCAGCTGACGTAGTCGACAGAAACCGACTATATACTTCCGCTCAGCACAAACGGTCCTCAACCTCTATCGCGCATGTGCCAGCCGCTGTGACGTAGACGGCTGAAAGCTATGCCGATCCTGCTCCAGTCGCCATCTTGAATTGTGGAGCAGGATCGGCATAGCTATTCTACTAAGGTTTAAATTTTATTCTAAAATTCCTGAATAACTGAGAACGTTTTGAGAGCATGACTCTGAAAGTTGATAGTGTTGGGTTTTGCGCTGTGAGAATTACAAATTTGAAGCTTATTTAGAAAAATCAAAACATAAAACATATAATTTGTATACTAAACTGAACGATATTTTTACATTTTTAACTTTTTTAAGCATAGCTCAACAGATTAAAAAAGCTTCCATTAAGTTTCAAATTTGTAATTCTCACACCAAAAAACTCAACACTACTAATTTTCAGTCGTACTCAATTATTGAGAAATTTCAGAATACAATTTAAACCTCGCACACCCTGTATTTCTTAAACCAGCAATATTCGTGTAAGGCATCATTAGCTTAAACATAATATTTTAGTGTCTAGTATCTCCAGCTTAGTGTTGACCCATTCTTTTTGACTCACTCTGTATAGGAGCCAGAGAGTCAGTCTAATTGTTGATATTGCCATTGTCCACAATTTCTGATATTTGTTCACCGGAAATGTCATACTCCAGAAGGTATTGCAATCGATATCTCTAAAAACCCGTGCCACAAAAAGATGTAATTTGTTACTTAGTTATAATAACAATAGTAATAAATAAAATAAATAATAATGATAAATTAGGGACTTCTATCGCAATGCCTCTCGGATCTAGAACTTTTTTATCATTGATTTTATGAAAACAAGTTATTCTTGATAAAAAGTTCTGAATGGCCTAAAACCCAAAATGAAGTAATCAGATTTAAATTTTTTGCAGTGGTATACGAAGTATGTCGAAACATGTGTAAATTTTGTTCAAAAGTAAAGTACCCTTATTTTTTATAATATCGACAGTTGATCCTAACTGAAAACTACGGTCAGATATCCAATATTATCCATCTACCATTAAAAACAGCTTCTGTTATTTTTACACTTCTCTGTATCAGCATTGATAATGTACGTTTAGAAATCGACATTAAATCTAGGATGCACTGACAAACCAATGAATTTTTGACAGCAAACGTCAAAACGCTAGTTACAATTTATGAAATACAAGAAATGGCAGCTCTATTATCTTCTAAGGAAATATTGAAATAGTTTTGATTGAGATAATTATAAAACTCATCGAGAAGCAGCAGTGATTTTTAATAACGGACATCCGAATAGAAATATTCAACATTCAACAGAATTTTAAATAAATTTAAGACTTTTGGAAGTCCTATAACTTCGTAAGGAGCCATATTTTATCTAACCGTTATGTGTTAACTCTTCATATTTTCAGCCTAGGATTGTATAGTTAGTGTATGTAAAATAATTATTAATCAATTACAAACTATTTTTCTTCAAACATCGTAAATTGCTCTCTGTACCTAGGAAACACCCTGTTTATTATAGGTTGAAATTTTATAATTGTTTCTAATTTTACACATTTATTTTGTTTTCTCATTCGAATACCTATTACTTTCCCTCATTGGAATGCGATCTAGCGTAACTCTACCTCTTTAGAAATATATATAACACATAAATTAAAATAAACGTAACCTTAACCTTTCCCAGACTGCTTCTCTATCGAGAAGATTCCAGCGATGTCTTCGGACTTCTGTCCTTATTACTGGACTATTTGAAGGAGGACAGACGATCCAATAGAACCGTACCAGATAAACCAAAGGCAACGGCGGCGCGGAGTAGTCTGTGGCGCCAGACACCATACATGCACATGTTCGGCGTGTACTTGTCTATGACACTCTTTCCATATACGATACTGCCGCGACCGATGAAAAAATGAAGCTTAGAAAGCGGCAAATCGAATGCCACCACGGTATCTGCGTGGGGACCGAGGCGATGCGTAAGATTTGTTTAGAGGTGTCTCGAGGAATGCTGCTGCTAGGGCCGTACGTACAGGGTGATGAGTTCATATGGTTATGCACTTTGGTTGTTTGAAAATACAGGATTTTACAGATTCTCGTTATGTCAGGAAAGTGATTAGTGTCAAAACTTGATTTTGTAAACAAGCATGAATGTTTGTTTATAGAATTTACATGATGTAAGAAGGGTATTGACTCCTATGATTTCTATTTGTTATTTGTAAACATTTTATTATTTATCAAAACACCGTATTAATCAAGAGTTTAATTTTCACAATCTACTAACTTGTAAAATTTGTATTGGTTAGCTGTCAGTTTTACAAGTTAGTAACATTATTTACATTAGATAATTCTGTTTTATATCTATCATACGAAGTGTGGCAATTAAGTTCCGGGAATTTAGTTATAACTCGGAAACTAGCAACACTGGATCGTTCCTCAACGTTTTTCTAGAGAGGGGAGACCTTGCTTTTAGTTTCAGTCCACGGTTGAAGTCGGTAGCACGTTTGGTTTGTGTTTTATGTGTATTTTTTGGAAGTAACTTTTTAGTGGCGTCGTGAAAATGAGTGACTCAAATTACAAGCAGCGTGTTGTGAAATCTGGCGGAAAACCTTCGAAAATTGCAGGTGGTACATGGAGACGAGTGCATGTCGAAAACACGCGTGTTTGAATGGACAAAACTGTTCAAAGAGAGGCGTGAATCGGTAGAAGACGATCTACGCTCCCGTCACCTCTCGTACTGACGCGAATGTTTACCGTTTGCGTGCACTGATCACGTCTGATCGGCGCCTAAGCATTCGTGCGTTGTCTGACGAGTTAAACGTCAACAAAGAAACCGTTTGCAAGATGTTACACGAAAATTTAAATATGCGAAAGATTTGCGCAAAGATGGTGCCAAAAGTTGTCACCCATGAACAGAAAGACATGCGAAAATCGATCTGCGAGGATTTGTTGTCCCATATTCGGAGCGACGGTAGAGACTGGATGAGTCGGGTAGTCACTGGAGATGAGACCTGGATATTTGAGTATGACCCCGAGACCCATAAACAAAGTCAGCAGTACTTGGAAAAGGATGGAGAGCGGCCAACGAAAGCGAGGACGTCCAAGTGACGACTGAAGGCAATGTTGATCGTTTTTTTCGATATCCACGGCATCATTCTTCGTGAATATGTTCCTGCCGGCTAAATAGTGACTGAACAGTTCTGGAATTGCTGCGGACTTGCGTTTTGCGTGTGCGACCCGAATTCGCCGAGAACGGTTGGATCTTGCACCACGACAACGCGCCAGCCCATTCGTTCATTGTAAAAGATTTTTTGGAAAAAAGGCATTCCAACGTTGCCGCACTCACCCTATAGCCCCGATATTGCCCCATGCGATTTTTTTTTATTCCCCATGATGAAGTCGCACTTCAAGGCAACTCATCATAGCGGCGTACAGGAGGACAGAGAAGCTGTAACCGTGGTGCAGAACAAGTTAAGTGTGGAGGATTACCAAGGGTGCTTTCAATCGTGGGAGCAACGTTGGAATCGTTGTGTAGAGTTTTAACGAATTGCCACACCTTGTATCTGTTAAAAAATTTTCTTTAGTTTGGGTTTTTGCCACATTTCTGAAAAAATAAAGATTAATTAAATAAGCCCTTGCGCTAAACGGATCAGTCAATTGTTATTTTTGAAACTAAGTTTGCCTAATCAAAAAACCTTACACTGAAAAAAACAGATAAGTAAAAAATAACAAATATTACATCATTATCGCGCATTTCCGTATTTTTGACGTTTCGAAAATCTCTCTGTTTTCGTCTTCAAAATAGTAGTAAAATTATTAAACGTATGTCAAGTTTGACAGTTTAAAATTCTAACCTGACAAATGAAGGGATTAGGAGTCAGTGAGTAGGTAGTGTATATAGTGCAGTAAAGAGTGGCAGAGAAGAAAATGCAACTGCGAAACGGAAAATAGTGGAAACTTGCGCAACGCAGAAAGTAAAGATTGAGGACGATACAAAATTCGCAATTCTTAGAAGAATTCATAAATAACATTTTAAAATGAGCTTCCAAACATTTAGAAGGGTGCGTTTGAGAATTGGGCGTGGCATGACATTCATCTTTATAAAACGCAATCGAAATAGCATGGTGGTAGAAAAAAAACGAAGTGGTGATACGGCCAAGAAACTATTTAAGACAAATATTAAAAGGTAGAGATCTGAATCGAGGAGTATACGTATTACGCTGACGAAACATCGATAAATGAAGGTCATACGGCGACAAAAGTCTGAGACTACTGCAAAATCCATAGCAAATGGATTTTCGAGTACAGTCTCTTTCTGAAAAAGTACGGCGTCTAATAATAACGCATTTTGAAAATATAGCAGGATTTTCCGACCAGGGTTTACTTGTTTGTGAATCAAGACGAACAGGAACTTATCATGGAGATATGAATAGCGAAGTATTTGAAAAATGGTTTGATATATTTAGAACCTAGAACCTAGAGTCAGTATAGAGAAACGCGACATTTGTAGATATCGTCATATAAAAGGACGGCATTCTACAGGTGTAGTGAGGATGACACTGGCAAGTATATAAACTTTTTAAAATGAACTAATGTGCTAGGTTCACTCAACTTATGTTTTGGTAATTTTATATTTGAACCCTTCTCAAGTGGTATACCTATGGAATCTTGCCCCTTGCAACCCTCACCTCCATCTAATTGCTGTAAATTAGTCATTTTCTACTATTTTAAAACTCGCGTATATGCATTTTTCAGCGAGTAACTATGCACAGCCTTGTTATGTCGATTATCCAATTTTCATGTTCTATAATGCCTTTTTACATGCTTGAGCCCAATCTACCTATTGAAATAATGTCAATGCCTTACACGTTGCATAATGTACAGCTACATCATTGTTTGACGTCTGGTAGAGTGGTAGTTTCAGTTTTTTCTGACTGTTCTATGAAAAATTGTCTAAACAAAATATTGTAAACATAGGTAACAAAAATTGACACATGTTTGCAAATGCATCGTTTCCAAAACATGGGCTCTCAAATTATTTCAAATATAATTATATTTCAGAAACGTAATGATAATTTTATAAAAATAGTACAAGAATCCTTAACAAATCTGACACGTTGTTGTGTTATGTTTCCAATATTTGTAGGCCCTTTTACGTTAAACAAACGGTCAAATATCATTTTCACAGTAGATTTCAAATTCAACGACGGATTGGAAATGCCATAACATACAAGTTGTATGTGAAAGAAGTAAGAAGAAATGCAACACTTAATATGATTTAAATATGAATATGTACATTTTCTTGTTTTATTATTTATATAACCGAACACATAATCACAACTGCTGAGGAATTCGTTTCAAGACGGGATTCTGTATACGGGGTGGTCACTTTTACGAAACCCAGTACAGTAACTTCGGCAACAGTAATCTAGAGGGTTCAGATCAGGCGATCTTGGAGGCCATAAAACAGGTAGATTTTTTTGTTTGGGGATATTTGAAGACATTAGTGCTTAGTACTCCTGTAAATAACCTGGAAGAGCTGCAGCTACGGAGTAATCAAAAGTGTCAAGAAATCCAAACCAAGGAGGGTGTTTTCGAAAGAGTTCGAATATCGTTAAGACGAAGATGTCGTGCCTGCTTGGAAATGAACGGAGGGCACTTTGAACATCTCCTGTAACTTTGTTTTTTGTTTGTTAAAAGCTTCCTTTGTCGATTTATTCCTAATAAAATAAAATGTTTGAAACACGAATAGTGGTCCATATCTCCGCAACTGTTACTTTGTGGACCCATGTTTATTAAGACTTTTCTGCTTATTTTGGTTCATACTATTGCCTCCTGAAATATTTTACACTCTCTTTTTAACACCCTGTATAACATATATGTTTATTTGAACATTTTTTCTACCATTTTTTGTATCATTGACTCAACAATTTTAGTTGTCTTAACTGGAATTATTGCTGTAACAAATGTAATGTAACAACAACAACTATTAAATCCAAAAAACTAAGTAACAATAGCGTATGAATGAAGTGGACTTTACTAGATTTTAAACATTTGGTATAACGAAAAATTTATTTACTATTTTAACAATCGTAATGTCTTTTTACCAACCATAACAAATAGTAAGTTTCATAAGACACTCAGACATCAAGTTGGCATGAAATAACAAATAACTTTTTACCAATTCATAGAAATATCATTATATATAGTTACAAAGAAACCATCTTCTGAAGAAATCGTATAAAGTAAAAAGTAAAAAGGGAAAAAGTAACTTCTCTATAAAAATGGCAAGTTATATTTCACCGAAAAAAAAGACAAAATACGACAGTTAGCAATGTTATTTTCGTAACTTTCCATTTTTTCAAATAAATTTAAATTACGAATTTTTGCAAGACAAAAATTTCCAAATGCACTTGTTATACATGAATGAATTTGCTATCAAAACTAAATATGGATGCCACAAGAAAACAAAAAGTTGACCGTGATTTTTCTTACCTCCGTTGAGGTAACTATCCTGTATATCTGATTATTGAAATACAGCTATAAGTGGTTCAACTACCTGTAACCCTGCTACATAAACTGCTACATCCTTATTTTGATTAAGTTGAGGTACGTATACCTGAAAACTATCGGCATCTTATCTAATTTCACGGTCCATTTCCTAGACTAACATCCAAGTGTGTTCACGAGATGTGATTTAGCGGTAGATGCCCCAATCAAAGAATAGCCTCGACGCAGTCGTTCCCTAGACACGTGGGAGGCGATGAAATTACGGTCCCAATTAAATATTATGTATGACTTCAGCGGTCACCGGAGTTTCACTTTACGACAACGCGGTGCCTGCTTGAACGGACCTTGTCAGTTGTTGCAGGCGACGTTGCTAGTTTGCCACGACTTCTTCAAATCTGTGCCTGAGTACAATCGATTTCATCACTTTGATATAGTTTATAGAGGGTGCTACTTATCGTACATTTTAGGCTGGCGTTTCAAAGACAATGAATCATATCGAACGATGCACAAAAAAAATCCACTCAGTAGGTGGAGGTTCTTATTAGCGTACTATTAAAATATAATGTTAAAACTGAACAATTTCCTTTAACTTTTGGAGGGAAAATGCGCTAGAGAACATGAAAAACCATAAATTGCACCTTACTGTGTTGAATACAGCGTGAAAAATACTTAACAACATATCAATTCAAGTGTTCCTGGTTTTTTCAAAGAATTCTGCGGGACGTGATATTATTTATAATGTCGTATACATTTTTTTCAATGTCCAGTTGACATAAGGAGATTTTATGATAAAATGTAACAGGTAAAAACAATGTTTTTTTCTTATTCTATGTGATTTGTCCGTCTAAAAACTGTTATATAACCTGGAGAAAACTTATATAATTGACACAGTGAAGAGATATTCTTTCTAGCTTACTCAGAAATTTTTAGACTGTCTCAACAAATACCTATGAAATTCGTTGAAAATTTGCGTATCGAAACGACACTCTTAAAACTTTACAAGAAAATTAAGAAGAAAAGAAAAAATTGTAATTTGCGTATGTATGACCTTAGAATATTATCTCAAAGTATGTTTTATGACACATTATTTTACTTTTGTTGGGAAAATACAGAGAATTTAAATTTTTAAGCTAAATCTGCTACAAAGTTGCTATTGAAACACATGCAGCCTTAAAAATTTTGGACTAGATTAACAACTTACATCCTACAATTTGTATTAAGTAACTTTTATTCACCAATTTTCACAAGAAAACTGCAAAACAAATTATAAAGGAGAATAACAAAAATGTACTCTAACTTTCATACCCTATACCATAACTGGGTATATAAGCTACGCTAGTAGCCAATGCTGCGTATTTTTTTATTCACCATTTCATTAAGATAAGGCTAGCTAAATATGAATACTGTGAATCTTACTACCCATATTTATTTCGATTACATTGGCCAAGTTAGAGATGAAGAAACACAGTTCAGTATACAGTTAGACAAAGAAAAAGGCACATTCAACTTTGTCAGACCTGACGTATTTTATGTGTTACTTAATGTAATTTACAATAACACTATTATACACGCTTCCTTTACGCAAACTAAAACAGCAACAACACAATGCAAATCCGTAAATACAGTAACGTAATACACCAAACTTTTTCGGAGAGAGAAATTGACTCCGACATTTCTTTAGATAACAGAAACCTCAATGGAAAAGTAAAGACTGCTAATTAAAAAGCAGCTTTGATATAAATAAATCCTCAGAAAAATAATGTCAAATGTAAATTAACGATCACAAATCGAACATTTACTCTACACTAAATAATGGTACTATAACACACTGCATTGGAACAAAGAGTGTGACATCTGACTATTTATAAATTGAATAAAAATCACTGGCTGTATAAGCTTCGCTAGAACCTAATGCTATACAGTTTTTTAATTATCACCATTTCATTGGCGCCGTATTCTTGAAATAATGTTCTCTACAAATACAAATAATTTTAAACATTTAATAACGAAATAATCTAGAGCTTAGCAAATAACAGCAATGTTATCTCATGCCACCTGTAAATATTCAAAGTTGCCGAAGTAAAACGAATATTACGTAATGACAGGTCTAACCAACAAATATTTAGGTACTATTGTTTGCAATATTAATGACACTTACTAAAATGAATTTTGCGATTTCTTTTGAACTTCTGACGTATTCATATTGAAATCTGCTTTAAATTTATAACATAGTTATTAGTTGTTTCACTTACCAAGAAAGATTTAATGAAATTTCTATTCAGAACTTCAAGTTCAATAACTGTTTTAAGAGAGTGTCATTATTATTGCAAACGATTGTGTCTACATAAATCTTTCAAAGTACGTATTTCTTTCAATGTAACTGTAGATGTAAATATTGTTATACCATAAGCTTACATAGTTCTGTATATAAGATTGTTAACTTTTGTTTATAAGTATGAAAATAACTGTTAAAATGTAGGTTTAGAATAGCAAAACAATGTGTCTCTTACAATTGCATTTTAAAGTTATTATTTTCTTTGAGGATAATTTAAATATATAAAAGTGGATAAACACAACATCAAGAATTTTATTTTTGATATTACTTTTGTTCTACTTGTTTTATTTTTCGAGATTTCTGTACCTGAAACACCACAAATTTGATCATTTGATAAGAAGGAATACAGTGACCTTAAGACAAAGCTAACTAAATGTAAATGCTGTGGATCCTAGTACCTATACATATTTCTTTAGTTGGATTATATTGAACTAGTTAGAGATAAAGGAACACAGTACAGTATACAGTTAGACAAAGAAAAAGGCACATTCAACTTTGCCAGACTGGAATTGTTCAACCATTGACAACTGCCACGCATGTCTACAAACCAAACTGTGGAATTGTTGTTTACTTCCTCTTTATTTTTCACATAAACGGAAATCCAATAAAATAGGATAAATATAGGTAGTCTTAGAATGCAGATGAGAGAGTACACGTCCACTGTTCAATGATATTCTCATAAGTCGATCCAGTCTTTACTGTTCTTCTAGTTCCTTCAGTCAACACACTTCTTTCTAATCAACCCAATATCGATTACTTACATGCCAGAGATTCGTTGCGCCACTTTGGGTATTCCGTAATGGGTGTGGACAATTTTATTTTATAGAGTAAACATTTCAGATCCTCCTCCTCTATATTATGAAATTGATTTAGCTTAAATACCTTTATAATATTGTGAAAAACATCTTGTTTAATCTCTTAGTATACAACAACATTAAACTTTTCGACATTTGGTAGGACTTTATTTGGCAGACACTATAACTGTATCTAAACGGAACTCAGTAATGAAGCATGAAACATCTTGCAATGCGTCAATTTGCAAAATACAAATTTTTAGATAGTCTGCATGCTATTTGGCATTTAGATATTTATTAATGTTATTAACAATCAATTTAAAACTCCATGAATATAGTCTAAAATGCACAATGGTGTTATTGAGACTTATCGATAAAAATTTAGACTTGAGTTGAGGCTTTTGGAACATTGGGGTCGCTGCGCCGGCGCAGTCTTCCATTACAGCTACGGTTACAGCTCCGTTCAGCGTGAATATTGTGTAAAATATCTGTGGATATTTTTAAATTGTTCCATTATAATGTAATAAAACTTCAGTAAATTGTTTTTTATGTTACTACAGTGTACATAATAATTAGGTACCCGTATATTTTTACACAAAATAATTTACAAACGTGTGTAAGTACCTAAAGAATATTTCTTTTTCCAACTACTGTAATAATTATTGATTACTTATTTAGCTACAAATAAATTCGAACAAAACGATTCCTAAAACTTTTTATTATAATGTGAACGTGTTTGTCGTTGAAAGTCAGAACTGAACCTACCCCAGCCCCACAAAAGAAATATTACTAAAGCATAACCTAGAAATGATTGATATTTGTTTCATTCACATATTTCGGCATTTATTTATGTTTCTGATGGATAAAGTTTGTTTAAGAAGAACTCTACATCTGTAAAATAATAAAAAATATACCTACTATAATTTCTGTATCTCATATTCTACAGAACTAAAATAAAGCAATATTATTATTAATATTAAATTCAGTTGTTGTCTGTCGTGGGCTTTAACATTTCTAACAACAATAACAATTTACAAATATCCACAGATATTTTACACAATATTCACACTGGACGGACCTGTAACCGTAGCTGCAACGGAGGACTGCGCCGGCGCAGCGACTCCAATATTCCAAAAGCCTCAACTCAAGTCTAAATTTTTATCGACAAGTCTCAATAACATTGTGCATACGTAAATTGCATTATATACATTATTTAACGTTATGTCCAATAAAATACTTTATGCCATTAATATTTGACAATTCATAGTTTTGACGATTAGCGATGTTAGTTTCTTCTGTGTGAGTCTGGCTCAAAGCTATACACGATTTACATGGCAAAACAATGAAATTTGGGTACTTTTTAGAGGCATTTTTTATGTTAAATTTTAAAAAATTTTAATGTTTATTTTTCAGAATGTGTTCATAATTAAGTATATTTCAATTTAAACATAAGTTTTAGCGGGGCTGACTTCCCAAAAATGAAAATGAAATCGATTTTCTTGAACAATGGAACACCCTGTATATGAATTGTTATTATCATCAGATTCTACGCGTCATCTAGTGTCTGCACACCAAATTTCGTCGCACTGGCTATAACGATTTCTGAGATATAAGCACTGTTTTAAAGGGAACACCCGGTATAAACTAAACTTCACCTAATTCAACATAGTCCAGTTCAAAATGGTTAATCATTCGGCAAGATACCTGAGAATTTATAACAAATATTAATTAAGCACTAAATCAATTTCCAGTACGTTATTATACGTTTCTTGATATGTCCTTATAATCAATTATGTTTTATATGTTTTCTTTATACTCGCGTTAGTTTGAAAATTTGACAACGTCGCTCTCCGATTATGCTGTTACCATACGCACCAGTTTTATATGTGATCATCGAAGGTCAGCGTCGTTTTGATTAATTTGAACCACAGCAAAATATGTTGTTGATGTAATTCAGTGTTTAATAATACCTACATCATATGAATATCATTCAAAAATATTCTTTTGACTATGGCATCAATGCCGTAAATTCTTTCTATTCGTAAGTTAATCGACTCATAATTAAATCTTTTAGGATATCTTCTATAAGTTAACACCTTCACGCACAGGGATTCACTTCTTTAATAATTATTTAAATTCAAAACGGTCCAGCTTAGTCAAGTGTTCTCAGCTCTTTAACCCAAACATTGAATACAGATCCAGCTAAAAACAGCTGTAATAGGTGGGTTTGGACATAAGAGCAAAAATTTGTTTTTTGTTATATTTATGGATTCATTTTTAAACAAAAATATGTAATGGCTGTAATTACTAAACTAAAATTCTTCCCGTAGGGAGATCCACAAAACGGTGAAAAAAACAGACAGATTTACAGACAGAACAAAAACAAACAGTTCGGGAAGGAAATTTATAAAAAATATTCTGTTGACTTTCCCGCTACTACCAATTGTTTAGAAGAGGTAAGTATGATCGGATGTTAAATATCTATTGCTACTGATTTTATAAATTTTTTTTTTGTTCAGGCGCTCTTGCACAAAAAAGATAGAAACTGCAAATTTTCTGCACCATCTTCAAAGTAAAAATTCATTATGGATTTTTTTTCTAAATACATTAATTTCAATTGAGACATTTTTAAAAATATCTTGCATAAATAAATATAAAAATGTTTCAAAAAAATTCCAAAAATGGACTATATTTTGTGTGGCATTTCCGTTCTTCCAAAAAATTGCTGAATATTTGACCCATTTATTTTATTTCGCAATTCACTTTTGGAAAATTTACATATTTCCAATATTATAGAGGTAGCAATTGTAAACATTTATTTAGTACATATCAAGTTTATGTGTTTTTTTAATGAATATAATTATTATATAATTCGTGTTATGTAAGAAATATACTCATATTTTACTCACACCTTTTATGAATATAAAATATAAATCAGGCACTCCAACTTCTTTATTCGTCACCTACCTATAGGTACAACAATAAACAATAGGTATACCTATATCATTTGAATATATGTATTATCACATTTAGTTACGAATCACCACTTTCTTGCTGGCATATCATTTTTTGCCTGGATAAATCATCCAAATCGGCCGTGTACCAGAAATAAATGTGTACGTTAGGTAGGTAGCTGACGTCACGCATCCTAGCCTCACATACAGGTACGGTTTCGCAGCCTCGCATCGGTTAGAAATTTTCAAATGCTCAAAACTGCCTTATTTTATAAAATTTTGATCTTAAATTTGGCAAGACTATTTTTTATTGCATATTCAATTGATTCCAATAAAATACAAAAAATGCCGAACCTGCCTCGTAGGTATCTTTTAAAACTATTTACTGTCTAGTAAATACATACAAAGCAATATATATCACACAAATAAATAATTTTTAGCATAATTTCTACAACTAGCAACTTTTTACGCGAGGATTTGTCTGTTTCCCTGCAAATACGCCTGTCGGCGTGCAGTTCGACCGGGCTCGAACAAAGGGACAGTAGGAGTAGCCAGCCACATTTGCGGCGCAACTACCGTGCCGTGGAGTGTCCACCGAGCTGCTGCTATTGATTAAATGTCACCAGGCTCTTCACGGCCGATTTACCATGCACCCACTCCACCGGACCCAACATATCTATATCCACAATGGACTACGGCAGTTACGCTGGCATTACTCACGGATACATAACATGCCCCGGCCGGCCGGCGACCGGGCTCTGTGCCGCCCATTACGGCATCTCCGCTTTTCAGATAACGCTCTTCTAACTGGAGGAGTCTCCGAATTATTCAGCAGATGGATGCCTGGCAATGCGGAAATTGCTCCCGCGATGCCGGGTTTCGACTCGATCTTCTCTTTGTCTCTCGGAGGACTTATCGCAGGCCGCAAATTTATTTCGTTTAACGGAATACCGGGGCGGTTCGGGTGTGAATCGAAATTTGCTTTTAGTCTAAATTTAGTCAATAAAGTTTGGAATAGTAGACATACAAAATGGAGCAAATCCTGTCACATCTACATGATTTACAAATAATTTGTAGGTAGTTTCTTTGGCAAATTTGAAAAAGTTACAGCTCCTTAAGGGCGCCGTATTAAATAATTTCAGACATTTTTGAACTGAATAATATACTAACTATACTATAATATACTAACTACATAATAACTGAGTTTAGCAGAATGTTATCTCATGACACCTATGAATATTCAAAGATGCCAAAACAAAACAAATCTATAACGACAGAAATCGGTCTAACCAACAAACTTTTAGGTACAGAAATCTTTCAAAATAAGTATGTTTTTAAATTAAACTGTAGATGTAAATATTGTTATATCATAAACTTACATAGTTTTGTATATTATTAAATTTTCAGGTATTCTAGTACTAAAAGGTACTCTTACTTTAAGTCATTAGGATACACCGTTTTCTAGAAAAATGGATTTGAAAATTTTTCGTTAATAATCTAGTGTCACAAATGCTTAAAAGTTAAAGACAAAGAAGTTATGCGTTAAAATAACCGTTGACCTACCCAAAACAGACGCCTATGACCGGTACTATAAATTCGCAATTGATGGAATCGATTCATCTCTGAAGGCTAAACAAGCGTACCAGTTTTTGTTTTTCTAAGTAGAAGCGTTCTGGATGTATTTAAACAAAACTATTTACAAGGCGCCATCTTCCAAGAGCTCTAGTTCCCTTAGGAAGCATTTTCGGACTTGGTGAATTGTCAGGAGAGTTTCTGGACACCCTGTATAACTAGCTGTATAAATAGAAAATCCATAAATAATTAAAAATCTGCCCAAATGGTGTAAAATACGCTTAAAAGTTAAATAATAAAAAAGAAATCGAAAATTCACGCACTCAAAGTGACGGTGACGATCATAACCATTCTTAAATAAATTGATGAATAGACCGTCACATTGGACACAAACCATACCACCTCGAAGAACACCCCATAATACATGACCTACACAAAAAAAAAAAATTATGGCAATTATTTCTTTTAGCAGCATATAGCTTACTTAGTTGTCTCAGTGTGGTTTTTATAATTTTTCTCGAAAATAGCTGAATATAAAAACAATAGAAATTTGTCCTAATAAAATATTTTACTAGCATATTTTCCGCTTTTATGGTTTACACTTCTTCCATATTTATTTTCTAAATTTATTAATCAAAGTGAAATTCTGAGATAGCTTTGTTTATTCACACTTTTTTATCTCTTACTATGAATAAATTGCATAAAAGTTCAAAAATCATCGTATATATGTATTTAAATTAAGAACAATACGAAATTTTTATGAGACAAGAAAGTGTCCAAATAACAACGCTACCTTAGAATTTCATTTCGATTAAACAATTTAAAAGTACAACAAAGATAGGAAAATAAACATGGGAGGGGTGGTTTATGTCACATTCTTATAGCAAATCAGGAAAACGGTATAATATTTGATAAGGATTAAGTTTCTGTCATAATTTATTTGCATTTTATTAAAAATTTTAAAATGGATTTGTTTACGTTAATATTTTATATTATAAAAATATATAATATGTACGAATGAATAAAAAATATAGTTCAACGAAACACATCGCATATAACTCAAGTTGTTCAGGTTCAGGTTGACTTATTATCTGTATGAACTCACGGATGAACCTTTCATTATTTGTTTGGTGTTGACTTTCTCAGTGGGTCGATCACAAGCCATTGTATGCAAATTTTGAAAGTTTTTAATTGGATTTTTTCTGTAATGTAACTGATATGAGTAATTTGGTATACGTGCATAACATCCCACTTGCATTCGTATAATAAAAATTCCTTTTATTACACATCATATTTGTTTTCGCAACAGGTCAGAGGCTTTTTAAAGAGCGTTAGGTGTTTAAATAGCAGTATAATTGTTTTTAATATTGTTACAATACATGAGTACTATTACAGAGATCGCATGATTGATTTTACCATAGTTTTTTGCGTGTTTCTATAAAAAACGGTGTATTATTAACAAATTTAATACATTTATTAATGGTATACTATCACATAATTTGGAGTGATAAATAGCTACCTTAAAAATAGTTACAGAATATAATATCTATAGTCCTCTATTTTGTAATCTGATAACACCAGCTTCTTCGGCACCTCGAAATTTTACAGGGTGATCACACGTAGCCGTTAGATTTGACTGTAACTTTTTAGTGTAGAAGATTTTAGAAATTTGAAACCTGCATTTATGGTCTAATTTTTTACGAAGATTTCAATTTTTGTAAGTATCAAAAGAACAATCTACTATCGCACTATACAGGGTGTCTCATAATTAGTTGCCAACCATGAACAGGCCGATTCCATGATCAAAACTAAGTAAAAAAGTTCAGATGAACATGGGTCCGGAAATGTTTTCTAAGGGCACAGGAACCCATTGAAGAGGGAAGAATGGAAATCATTTTTGTGCTATATCTCTCAATAGCGTTGTGATAAATGAATGAAATTTGGTATACACAACTAAATTTTGATGAGCAATTTGATGGACTGATACGTTTATTTCTACAAAATCCATTGGGGTGGGTACGGGGGTCCCCTGGTATTTTGCGTGTGTAACTTTTTCATTTTTGACTTTTTAAAAAGTTGGATACCAAATTCCGTTTTCCCGAACTGTTGTACGTTGAAATGGTACTCTTGTTTCAAATCGTTATCTTTAACGGTTTCTGAGAAAATCGCTCTTGAATTAATCCCACTTTGGTCAATTTCATAGTAATTTAAACAAAATTACAAAGTATTCTTATGTCAAAGTATTGTCAACCCGATTGCCAATTTAATAGTTTTAAGCGAAAAAAATGGAAGAGTTTACGGTACAAGAGTTAGTTGATATGATATTTATTTATGGCTTTTACGATGTTAATGCTGCAGCGGCAGAACGCGAGTACGGGAGAAGGTTTGCAAACCAAAGGCTGCCATCAAGGAGGACTTTCCCTACGGTATTCGGCAACTTAGCTGCAACCGCCAAATAAATCTCATATCAACTAACTCTTGTCCCGTAAACTAAAAATTCTACACCGTCAAAGCTACGTATGTACTGAATTCTAAAATATCTGCTTCGGTCGCGGCTGCTTGAAATACAACTCTGAAATGACGGGACAAGTTCCGACGTCTAGACTGGTAACAACTAACTGGCAACACCGTAGACATGGTTCTGCAGTGGGACTCGGGCGCTGTACAGGGGCGGCGTGGATAGCAATTTGGGTGTAGTTTAAAAATTTAATTATAACTCAGTTATTTATTTGATTTATAAAAGACTAATTTCAGATTAGCAATCTAAGGAACACGGATTACTATCCCTCCAAACCGGACCCCCCTTCAAAGTTACACCCTGTATAATATATAAATATTTTACACACACTCTATCTCTAAAGTGAGTGGCTCTAGGACATACGCTTGTTAAGTAAACCCCACTCATTTTTCAATGTTTTATCAGCTTTAACAATATCGCATTGTCTTTTTGTAACACCCTGTTTAAGAAGCGGTAAATTAATTTATCAGTTTCTTGAATCCTGTAACTTGAACGCACTAAGATAGCTTACGACCACATATGACCAGTAAGTGAGATATAAAAGGTGTGCAATACTTGATTTAGATATATGCAATGTGAAACGGAAATCGTTGAGTTGTTTAATTCGAAAAAGAGCCCTTTTAAGTTTTAACCATTTTTGTATTCAGACACCCCGGCACCTTCACCAGAATTTGAAATTTGTACAAAATTAATAATATTGTTGTATTGTTGCAAATATAATTATACCATTAGATATTACATTTAATTGTTTACACAGAGCTATTTTCTTAACTTATTTCTATCCAAAGGTGTGCTATTTATTTTTTTTATATATTTTTAGGTAACAACAATATTGTGTGAAACTAACTACTCTGCGGACTGAAGCCTCGACAAGCGTTGAATTACACTCACAATATCTACCCATATACACCTTGGTATTAGTTTTAGTAATTTTTTTACTGTGTTGTAAAGGTGTTTATGCTAATATAAATCAATTCAACTATAAGTCCTACTAATGAAGTCATATGTTTGCTCTTTGATACCAATTATCTAGGCATGCTAATGAACAATCTCATAGACAAAACTGTATTCAATAATTGTTTAAAATAAAAATTAATCTAACTCAATTTATTTGCCCGGTTTAATGAATCTGATTATTTTCTGCATTCTGAGGATTGCTTCTTCAGATGACCCCTTTCAAGTTGAGTCAAATATGTAACTATAAAAATTATTATACCTATAAATTAAAATTATTTTAAATTAAATATCGACAATGTCAAAAATGATGTTGACCTGTCAAGAAATTTTAAATTGGACATCACTTTAACCTACTTCTTTATCTAAAAAAAAATACATCTTACACAAACGTTTTTTTTTATAAAAAGTAAGTAAAAATATCCCTGAGTAATCTCAAACTCATTTATGAGTGACATTATTTTAGTGATGAATTTTGAGTAATAAAACATTTTAACAAAAAAAAATATATCACACTTTTCGGTTAGAGAAATGGTTTGTGAAATAAACAACAAAATATATTGGTAATATAACTCAATTTTGTATTTGTAGTAACACATAGTTCAGTGAGTTAACTCAAAAGTTACTCGAATTTACTCATAAAAGATTTATTTAACTAGCAAAGCAACTGAGTGAATATAGTTCAACGAATTGTGTTCTTATTTCAGCACAACCTGGTGTAGACTCATTTTAACAACCAATTGTGTTGATTCTGAGTAAAATTTTACTCAAAAATTTTTACGGTGTATCTAACTCACAAACTGGTGGTTCAGACCCTTAAGGAGCCGTATTTTTGAAATACAAATAATATTAGACTCTAAAGTACTGAAAAGTTTAGCAAATAACGGGAATGTTATCTCATGCCACCTGCGAATATTTAAATCTACCGGAGTAAAACAAATATACCTATAACGAAAGCGGTCTAACCAAGAAATTTTTAGGTACGGAAATATTTCTAAATACGTATTTTCTTCAATTTTGACTGTAGATGAAAATATTGTTATAACATAAACTTACATAGTTCTGTATATAAGATTGTTCACTTTTGTTTGTCTGGATGTGAAAATAATTAATTATTAATTAATTAAAATGTGGTGTTAAAAACCAAAATAATGCGTGTCTTACAAACGATTTTTAAAAGTCATTATTTTATTTAAAGAGAATTTAAATAGCAAAAGTGGATAAACAAAACAGCAAGAACTTTAATTTTGATATTACTTTTGTTCTACATGCTTTATTTTTCGAGATATCTGCACCTAAAGACACCACAAATTATTTTACGGCGAGAAATACGGCGACCTTAAGCTCTTTGGTCGTCTTAGGCACAACTGCTGTAACGTAGAAAATACCTTGTATTCACAAGTACGCATAACAACTTTCATTTAAATATAAAATGCTTTTTTAGTTACTTAGATCGGTCAGTGGTCGCGCGGTTTAAGGCGTCAGTACTTGAATCGAGGTGACTAGATCGGAGTTGGTTCGCGCCCAGCTGCCGGTAGACCGTATATAAGCTATATTCGTGGAGTGGATTGGCACCCTCTCTGCGGGTATGGTAGGGTGGAATAATGTTAGCTTGGGTCAATGTGAGAGATTGATACCGGTTAATATTTGACTACCCCCCTAATTAATGAGGTTTTCCAGGTTTCCCTCATTCCTGCACTGAATAGTGGTTAGGATCTACCAACGTAAGTCGTTCCTGGGCGCAAATGCGGCCTGCTTAATAATAATATGCCGCCCCCTCTCCCGCACAAGTCTCCGACTTCTGGGCTAATCCCTGTGATTAGAATGAGGGGTAGAGATATTATTATTATTATTATTATTAGAAAATACTAAACTTTTTGACAACTTTGATACCATCTAGCTACTGAGCTATTGTCCTATTAAAACCAAATATTTATGGTAGGTCCATGCACACGGAATATTACGATGATATCTGAGTGGGTGCTGAGACATTTTCCAATGCCTCAAATCCAATCCTTTTAAAACACACTTTATAAACGAAGACAGATAACAGATAACAAACTAATTTCTAAATCATCACAGAGAGAATTCTCTTACAAGGCAATCCCTCACCTGCAACCCCCAACGCGACAGCAGCACTTATTGAAACTGTAGTCCCGGAGCAGTGTCGCCGTAATAGAAATAATAAATATATTTTGCGAAGTTAATCAATCATTCTGTCGGCGGCGAGCTTTAATTTATAAGCTTCTTGTCGCTAAACGGCGCTGTCGTCAGACTGATCCGAATTTCAAGGGTGCAAATTGTTGATGTAGTACAGAGTAGACGGCGTGAAGCAGTTATGATTGTAAAAAAGTTGAGACGCTGTTTGTATACAGTTTTAAGATTGTTTCACATATTTAGATTTAGGTTTTGCGTAAATAATTTTATGCTGACATATCATATTAGATAAATTATACAGGGATTATACAGGGAGTTTGTAAATAAGTGCAAAATATTTTAGAGGGTGGTTGCCAAAGTTATTTTGTGGAAAAATTTCATGTAAACGTAGGTCGAAATATGCTTTGTTTTCGAGATACAGTGTTTAAATTTTATTTTTTTATTTATTTTTATCAATTATTTTTAACGAGTTTTAAAGACATTTACTTGAAATTTGAAACACGCTTTGGAGAGATAAATGTGCAGTGACGTTGGTGTGAGAATGCCAAAACCTTTTTTAATAAAAAAAATTGGCACACCACTGACTTTTTCTAGTTTTGATATTTTTTTTAGAAATCCGCCATAAATTCTGAATGAAATTGATCTCTTCAATTTTTTTCGCAGGATGCACCGTTTTTGAGGAAAAATAAAACACATTTTATTGTAGGTTTTGTTTCTTTATTTAAAGGTCTCTTTTACTAAAGTGTTATTATGGTCAAAATAAAAGTGCAATTAAACATTGAAAATAAAAAGTTGATATAAATGTGGGTAAAAAAAATTCTTCAAATTTTAATCTTTAATTTTTTTTCTTTTGAATATTTCTAAAAAAAAAAAATTTATCTATTACAGAAACATTGAACCAAAACAATAACACAAAACAACAGTAATACAAATATTTTTTAATAGTCGCAAACCTACAACAGATGTTGCAAATAACCTCCCTCACAAATCATACAACAGTCAACTCTTCGCCCCATTGACTGTCGTATTCGCTGAAATAGTCCTACTGTATTTCTCATTGGCTCACAGCCGGCTGTAATTCGATACCTCAAGTCTTCAACATTTTCGTCAGGATTCGAGTAAACTAATAACTTGAGAAACCCCCAAATGAAAAAATTTGAAGGATTTAAATCCGGAGAGCGAGCTGGCCATTGTTGTGTAAGTACCTCCTCTACCTATCCAACGATTTGGATATATTGTATCTAAGTGACGACGTACATTGTACATTAATGCTAAAATGGACTGTGGCACGCGCCGTCGTGCATGAACTATAAATTTTGTCTGAGCAGAAGAGGAATTTCTGCAAGAAGAGCAAGTAATTATTCCTGCAGGAAGTGATGATAAGATTCGCCATTTAATCGTAATGAGAGGAATTATGGAGCTACACGTTTGCTAAAAATTGATGTTGAAAATGGGCTAATGAAACACCATGTGGGTTTTAATTAGCCCATTTCGTATATAATCTCTTGAAACACTTGCCTTGTCAGTAAACAAAACGCTATTTAAAAAATAGGATTTTGAGCAGTTACATAAAGAATCCATTGGCAAAAAACTAGACGCGGTAAATAGTCTCGAGGTAGTAGCGTCTGTACACGTTGAATAGGGAATGGATACGATTGCTGCTCTTTTAGAATTTTAAATACGGTGAAGTTGCTTACATTCAATATGTTGGAAATTTTCCGAGTGCTAGTTTCAGAGGTGACTCCGAAACTATATCGAGAACTGCTTCTTCTAGTTGCACAGTTCGTACTTCTCGAGGCGCCCACAGTCAGCAGTTCGTTGCATAGATGTACCATTATTGCGCAAACGTTGGTAGAGGTGAGCAAATATTGTGTGATGAGGTATCCTACGTTCTTGATACAACTCAGCTTACAGTCGTCGGATTTGCAGAGCATTTCCATTACTTCGAGAATAGGCAAAATGCATATGTGCCTTTTCTGCATTTCTAAAATTTTCCATTTTCTTTTTTAAGGCAAAACTTATTCACTTATTGACATTAATTTTGTGCAAACACATAATGAAAAAATGCTAATTTTATATTTTGACGAGATGGTTGTATTTTATTTAGAAATATTGACAGCAATCTACTAGATAATGTATTAGTAAAAATTAAAAATACAGAATTTGCAATA
This sequence comes from Monochamus saltuarius, assembly GCA_025584915.1. Classification (NCBI taxonomy): domain Eukaryota; kingdom Metazoa; phylum Arthropoda; class Insecta; order Coleoptera; family Cerambycidae; genus Monochamus; species Monochamus saltuarius. Next base: position 31,087,621 of record CM046728.1, read on the forward strand.
CTTGTTTTATTTTTTTTCTCAAAACGGTGCATCCTACGAAAAAAAAATAAAAAAACCAATTTCATTCAGAATTGATGGCGAATCCCTAAAAAAATATTAAAACCCGAAAAAGTCAGTGATATATCATTTGTTTTATTGGAAAAGGTTGTGGCATTCTAGCACGAACGTCACTGGTGCAAGTAGAAACATTCACCCCAAAATATGCTCATTTATCCCTCCAAAGCGTGTTTCAAATTTAAATCTTTAAAACTCTTTGAAAGAATCGACAAAAATAAATAAAAATGTAAAATTTAAACACTGTATCTCGGAAACGAAGCATATTTCGACCTACGTTTACATAAACTTTTTTCACAAAAAACATCGAGAACCATCCATATCTAAAATATTTCGCACTTGAGGTCAATATTTTAAAACCAAACTCTATATACATATGCTTAGGATGTAGAGAGTAATGGATGGTAAAAAATCGGCAAAAAAAGGTTACATTTTATCTTCATTTGATATGCCTTTCTTTTTTTTTGAAATTTTATTCTCTGGTATTTTAGTCAGTTTGTTGTTATTATTCAAAGGAAACAATTCTAAGCTATAGTGATAAAATGCCCATAGTTAAAGGACAGAACTATAATCAATTGAGTGATTTTGAAAGGGATCGTATTATTGGCCTACATGAGGCGGGATTTGGTTTTCGCGAAATCGGTAGACTGATCCAAAGGAATGTTGCAACAATTATTCGTTGTTGGAGAAGCTGGCCAGTAGATAGTAGACAGATCAGGAAAACAGGAGATTGAGGCTGCTTGATTGAAACTGAAGGATGGACACAGTACCTCCAGATATATAGGCAGCATTTTCTTGGGAAAGATATAGGCCATAGAATCACAATGCGTTCTGTATATCGCCGTATTCGTTCCGATGGTGTAATTCCATATCGGCCGAGATTTGTACTCCCTCTAACCAATCGTCATCGTGCCCATAGATTGGAATAGTGCAATACATGGGCAAATTGGGTTGGATAATGGAATAGTGTCACGAATCTAGACACGACGACAGTCGTAGACGAGTCAGACGTCAAAGAGGAGAAGGGCGGTTCTTGTAGTTTACTGTGGAACGTGAAACAGCTCTTACCAGAGGATTGAAGCTGTGGGATGGAAACAGGATAGGTAGCAGAACTCCTCTAATACTTCTTCATGGCCAATTGAATGCCTAAAATACATTCATGAAGTTCTGAAACTGTTTGCTATACCATATATTCAAGGGTTGAATTATGTCACGTTCCAACCAGATTAAGCTCTCCCTCATATTGCAGCGGTTACATTACAGTTCTTGGAAGAGGCCAGCATCAATATTCTTCCATGGTCCGCAAGTTCGCTTGACCTTTCGCCCATCGAACATGTCTGGGATATGATGGAAATATTTCCAAATCCTCCAATGAACTTACAACAGCAGCATGATGCTCTACAAGTTGCTTGGGACGACCTTTCTCAGAACTTTATAGATTGATTCATGTCCAGGACCACATACCCTATATTCGTTTAAATGAAGGGGCAACCCATTACTGAATTTGGACTCTATAGAAAGCGATGTTTTCAATAAAAAATTATCAGTTGTTATTCTTAACACCATAAACATGTAGAAATTTTGGTTAAAAAATATACACTTTTACTAGGCAATGCGTCTTTTCTGTCACATAGTATATATAGGGTGATTCTTAAAAAACAAAGATTTATTCGTTTAAAAAATATGATTTATGGCATCCTATAAACTAGATTTTTTCTAAGAAAACTGGTGCAAGCCGTATGAATTCGGATCATTACGACAGTTATTTTGAAACTAGCTTCAAGATACCTAAAGAGGACTCTCAATATAGCTCAATTGAATGAATATGGAAATACAATGAATATTTGACTCAATATTGTAAATCCGCTTGTTTCTTGATGGAAAGAAACTAGCTTCATTGTAAAAAAGATGTTTTAGTTTCACTAATAATGTGAATGCTTCAATAACATGATTTTTTCAAAACGAGGGAATATTATTTGAAAAGATTCGTTTACTTTTGCCTTGCGATACTAAAATCAAGAAACGGCAGTATGAGATTACCAACATTAGTTGACGGAGATCGTTATGAGCAGCATAGTGATGAGGGCTAACAATCCCGAAATCGATCTATGTCTGGTGGTGTGTCTGACAAGGGTTCTTGGCTGTTCACACAGATACTGCAGGAGTAATTCAATGCCGGTCCGGGCCTTAGTCCGCGGAGTAGTTGTTTCCAGCAGTATCATTTACAGATTTAATGGCTCGTCGTCCAAGGCAAGAGGTCTGCGTTAACTACCTGCCGCAATGTAGGTCGCTTTCTGTAAGTCGAGCCGCTTAGGCCGAGCAGGAAGTAAGCAGACTACTTATATCTCACCAGCTTTCAAATGTTCTTCGTCAGACAATCTTCCTGAACATGAAGAATGTTTTGTTTGAAAATTACTCTATTTGATGTATCTTTCCATATGGCGTTCTCCCAGCACAAATCCAATGCTTTACTCCTGTATCGAACTCTAATGAAACACAAATGACAAGGGTAATGGAGAAACTAACACACTGTAGCAATAATGCACATTAATGCATCCTTCTTAAATAATTAGCATAGTTAAAAAGTTATTATCATTGTAGTGATTTTAACAGTTAATAATTTATATTTTTGTTGTCAGGTTTGCATTACTTCGCATCATTAGTAGAGGGTAGAGACTCAAGTTAAAAGTATGCATGTGTAGTAGCATTGAGTAAAGGAAGAGTTATTACTCAATGGCAGCATTAACGTAGATTAAAGAAAAAGTTGCAACTGCACACAGTCTGGCATAAACGTATTGTTAATACTTCTAATTATTTATTTATACTTTTTAATAATCTTTCAAGATAAAAATTTAGTTTCCTGTTTGAAAGAAAGGATACAGCAATTAACGAGAGTTAATAACTGTTTCATTCGCAAAGAAACAATCGCGCCTAAGTCGACCAAGTTAATAGTTAGCACGATTCAATCTTTTTTGTGTATAGTCTGGGGCTTTAGCTTAATTACGATTTTGCCAGGCGCCGCGCTTGGGTAACCCGCTAATAATTAATTGCAGTTATTAAAATATAATCATCGTCTGCTGGTTTTTTGCACTTTTCTGATAGCATATCGCATACACTTTATTTTCAGAATAAAGCTCATATTTTAAACTATTAGGTTTTATTCCATTTTTGACACATTGATATTATTGTACAGGGTGTCCCAAATAAAATTTCACACCTGAATATTTCGTTTAATATAAGTATTGAAAAAATTCCAAAAATACGTCAATTTTTTATTTGAGAGGGACATCGACTTACATCATTACTTATTTTGTAACCCCTTCATAGATCGAGGTATCAACCAAAATTTCAAATGGAAATCCGTAGAAAAAATAAAAAAATCATTTTGTTCTCAAGAAAAAAACATTAGAATATAAATTTTTGGAATTTTGTATTTTACATTTAAAATAGTTTTATCTTAATTTATAGCTTCTGTTAACCATTGAGAAGATTTTCATACATTACATAATTATTAAACTGCAAAAAGGTTTCTACGTCAGATGAAAAAAACCGTAATAAACGAAACGCATGGAAGGTTGAGTTTCTTATCTTAATTTTGTATGAATTCCATTTTACCATTTTGTTTGATATCATTTTATCGGAAATGTGTTATTGTTGAAACCATTTTCAGTTGTATCAAATCTCATCTTCAGCTTACAATCAATGTGTAACTTTTACATTTATCAATTTTTCATTATGGTTTATTCGTTAGTTGTAAAAGTTGAAATAATTCTTCTTAGAGTTTTCCAGAACAATTGATAGATAGGCGTGGGGCTATAGAATCGCTTCGGTCTCCCGATTTGAGTCCAAACGACTTTTTTCTATGCGACATCTCGAATCAGTGATTTTTGCAAGTCAACCCGAAAATCTTGAAGCTTTAAGACAACGTATTGTAAACGAATGTCGGAATTTAACTCCAAAGGTTTTTGCAAATGTAAGATATTTCGTAGACAAGCTCCATATTTGCCAAGAACAACTGGGTGCATAATTTGAGCATCTATTATAATCATCAATTATCATCAATTTTAAATGTAAAAATACAACATACTAAAAATTTATATTTCAATATTTTTTTTGTTGAAAACGAATCATATTTTTTTACGGTCAGTCAATATCAAAAGAGCTTTCAAACGATGTTTCACACACCCAGAAATACAAAATTTCAAAAATTTATATTTCAATGTTTTTTCTTGAAAACGAATGATTTTTTATTTTTTTACGGATTCAGAGTCAGTACCAAAAGAGCTTTCAAACGATGTATCACATGCTCTATCGTGCTAATTGAAATTTCAAAGTTGATACCTCGATCCACGAAGGAATGGCAACTACAAAATAAGTAATGATGTAAGTCGATGTCCCCCTCAAATTAAAAATCGACGTGTATTTGGAATGTTGTCAAAACCTTATATTTAACGAAATATTCAGGTAGAAAGTTTTATATGGGTCACTCTGTATACAGTATAACCACACATGATTATATGCTAGATTCCCGACGTCTAAGAAAAATCACAGAAACTCAGATATCTCAGACATACAAAAACTAAGCTGCTGGCCACTCGAACTTACACAGAGATTTTTAGGCAAAATTTCAAGTTCAGTATTTTCAACAGTAATGTAAATTTTTGAACGCGGCTTGCAAATTTCAAGTGCTAGTTATTTTCGGATTAAACTGCATGACGTATATTTATCGTAGGACCATAGGTTTATTATTTATATACGAGATGATCAATGAAATCATGCAAAATATCAAAAAGTGTGTATGACTGAAATTTCAGCTAAAATTTTTTTTGTCGTTGCAATATTGTTCGTTACTAAGGTAACAGCAATATCTCTAGACGTTTTTGCCAATTTTTGGATTAAGGCCCTTAGGCCTTGTACACACTACTCAACATAAAGTTTGGGCAGCAAAATTTTTAAAATACTATAACTTGACATTGGATTGACGGTTCTTGATGATTTTTGCAGATTTGGAATCCTTATTTCACGTAGATTTTCTATGGTATAAGCATTTTATTTGAGAGTTGAAATTTACACATTATACCGGGTCGATAATATACAAAAATGTAGGGTACGACGCGCTCTAAGGTTTGGCATTATTTAAAGTTTTGTAAAAATAAATTCTCCCTCAACCACCATCTACGCCGGGCTAAATATTGTATTGAACAAAATGGAAACTTATTCGAGCATTTGCTCAACTAACAAAAAAATCCTAAGTCCCATTAAAAAGTGTCCTGTAAAAATGTCTTATTTATTATTCGTTGCGTATTCCAATTGTCGTGATTATATTTTGAATAGTTCGAAAGATATTCCCCGTTTGGGCGGTTCTGCCCGAGGGGTCAACCACTACCCCAAAAAATGTACATCGATTTCCATTTTTGGCAATCATATCTTATTATTAGTAGTGATTCCTTTGATTACCAGTAATTCACAATGATTTCCAAGTATTACCATATGATTCCCAAATGTTCTCATGATTACTAGCTGATTTCCAAGATTTTTAAGTGATTGATACGTGATTCCCAGGCAATTATCGAATGATTTCTAGTTCTTAAAAACTAATAAAATTAGTACCAATCCACATCGTATTTAAATAAAATTTCTAGTTTGAATAGCCTCTTCTATAATGTGGTGTTTATGCTGTACTTTCTTTTATTTTTTTCATTTTTTGCTTTCTTTACTGTACTTTGCAAATCAACTGTCTGTGTTTTATATTCCCATTACAAAAGTTATTTTAAGGTAACACCTAAGAGGCAAATATACGGCTGTTATTTAAAAATAAGTATATAATAAGAAGTTGAATAAATTTCAAATAATGTGCAATGCATAATATTCTCCTGACATTACATATTTTATTTGTAGTTTATTTTGGGAAACGCTAAAAGAAAAAGAAGAAAAAAGACGTAGTATTTTTAGTGGTTTATTTTGGTAAAGTTACAGGTTACTGGTTTTATCACTTATCAGTGCCTTTTCAAGTCCTTACATTTTTTTTTAATTGCTAATAAATCCATTCGTTTTAAGGAGAATGGATTTGTGCCTCATAAAATTATAGGCCCATAGAAAATAAAATCTTTATGCACTTGTTGTATGTCACCTTTTTCAGGCAACTTAAATGTATCCAATTTTTTTTGTAAAAACTGAATTTTATATGTATCTGATATGTGACTTAGAACTCGACCTATATACCATTGAGTGTCATAATAAACTGCATAATATGACTCTAACTCAATTATTGTTTCATCTGAACTCTGATTTCCTCAACTTGTGGTTCATTTAAGTCGGAGAAGTTCTCACTAAGAGTTTCACTGGCTAAACTTTATTCTGATTCAGACTGATTTTTTTCTTTATGGAAAAAAAAAACATTCTATATGAAGCTAAAAGAAATAGTATATCCCTGGCTTGTAACTTTAATAGGCAAACTGAGAGGATGCATATAACACCCTGTTTTTTAAAGCAAAAAAAAATCACTTCAAAAATATGCTTTTAAGTAGAATAACACTGCAAATTCAGTAGAAATGACTGGAAGCGGAAGCGGGCGGTAGCGTGCAACCCAAATATATTAATTAATATTAACTGGAAAATGAGAGCCTCCTTAGTGACAGAAACAATTTAATATGGATGGGCGCAATCGATCAAAGATAACATTTGGTATTCTTGATGCCTGACGCATTTTTATTGTACACTTTCCTCTACTTATAGAAAACGTCGATATAGACGTTGAAATGTTAGTTTCACAAGTTATAACTTTTATAATATTTATACATTTTCGTTCCGTTTAAAACCGGCCTTACTGTGCACATGTATACACCTTATTTTAAAAGTGGCACGACCCTGCCCGCGCTCGTTCGCGTCCGTTTTCAGTTAGAGTACTGAAATCACAGTGTAAAGCTGGCTTTAGAGAACGATGTAATGTTGCCGGCAACACAAAGTCACGTGACTTTTAGCCAAAATTTAACATTTCGTTAAATAGTTAAACGAAACATTTCATTGGCTGAAAATACGTGACTTATGATATTATTAATCTCTTTTGTTAATACATTAAATACATATTTTACTACCAAGCCTGTTTTAAGATAATTTTTGTTTGAAATTATTGACCCGCCAAGTTTCAATTTGGCTCTATAAAATGAATACATACGATGTACAACTACAATACAAAAATGAGCCATAAAATTTTCTGATATTATCAAGAGCAATCCAGAAATCTCTCGAATCTAACAAATGTTACAGAAGAGGTTCTATTAGTGAATTAAGAAATTAAATAATAATAATAAACAATTTGCAGGCGCAAATTTGACCTGCTTAATAATAATATGCCGCCCCCTCTTCCGCACAAATCTTCGACTTATGGGCTAATACTCGTGATTAGAATGAGAGGTAGAGATAATATTGTTGTTATTATTATTATCATTATTATTATTATAAAAAGCTAATAATAGTGAAAAAATATTAAGTACCAACTGCACTCGGTCGAGCACTTGGTATTGTACTAAGTATTATATAATTTTAGTTAAAATAAATCAAGAAACTGATTTTAAAGTAGATAAACTGTACATTGCCAGTACTATTTTTAAATTCCTAAAATCTGAAATTTTTACTCAATAATTGCATGCATAAACCTACTCTCAAACTTACCTGTACTATGAACAAAACCACAAGTAAGTACTCACAACACGTAAATATATACTGGGAGTGTAGAAAAATTGTTACAACAAGCGCGTGCCGTATTATAAAATGGCAAATGCTGCTAGAACTACTGTAAACAACTGGCGATTCCCAGCTGATTTCAGTTGATTCCCTATCGATTCCCAGCTGATTTCAATTGATTCCCTATCGATTACCAGTGATTACGCCTAATTTCCAGTGATTGCCAACTGATTACCAGTAATTACTAGGTATTTCTCATTCCCATATGATTCCAAAAAACGATTCCCAACGATTACCATTCAAAATGTACATCGATTTCCACTAGTGGTTGACCCCTCGGTTCTGCCCCCTTATGAAGCATTTTTCTGGTCATGTTTATAGGAACTTTGTACTCTGTACCCTGTATAGTATAGTGTCATTGCTAAGTACCTGCACACCATAGAAGATAGATTGATTTGAACTGTCATATATCACTGAAGTCATTTGGTATAATCACATTTTATCTGAATTCGTCAATATTATTGCAAATTTATGTTGCAAAATGATTTTATTTGACCCAAAAACAAAGGAGATATTAGTGATCAAAGTACACTCCGCCTTCAACGAGTACAGCAAGTCACGTTACGTCACAGAATCTTACGTTTCCACCATCCCGCCGGCGACCGTTATTACATAGCCGCCGTTGACGCTTTGTCTGGATTTAGTGCATGCGTTTCTCGTTACGTTTTTGTGATTTATTAATTTGTGTATATGTTATAGGCAAACCTCGAAGCACCGGCGCTCCTAGGTTTGACTAGTCAATCCTCAGGTCTGACTTGAAGTCTTAGTCAAAGCTCAAATCAATGAAAATTTTCGGCCTCTGACTAAAGAATTTTCGTCAAACCTAGGATAGACTAATTTGATCAGGCAAACGTCGAAACTCAATTTCATGAAATCGAGGTTTGACCAGTCAAACTTCAATTAGGTATTAGAATGTCTTAGTTTGTTAGATTAGGTATTAATAAAACGACATTTTTAATTTTAATGTTTATTGTTTTAATCATATGTAATTAAAATAAAAAATTAGTCTTTATTCGTACATAGTGAGTAGTTATGACATTTAGAATTAGGGGCATTCCACGCCAACTCAGTAGTCGAGCCCACATCACCCTGTCAGATCTGGTTCAAAATTGGTACATCGATTAGTACTATCGAAAAAAGGATATTCTCAAATTTTCAGCCCCTAAGACCGCTTCCTGTCATCAGGGGCCCATAGTGAAGTTTTCGACCATCATTTCACCTCCAGGGGTCTGAAATCGGTTTTCGTGTACTGACGCGGCATTTTGGTCTAAAAAATGATCAAAAATACATAGGAGATGCCAAATTTCCTAGAACACGATGCCACCGTCCGTTTTCCGATATCTAGCAAGGGGACCCCGGAAAACGCGCTATTATAAAAAATCTGATATCTCAAATAAGGTCGCTTCAAGCTGTCTGAAAATTTACCAATAGGCTCTTCTATTATAGTTCATTCTATTGTTCATACGCTAGTGTTGATCATTATATGTAAATAAAAAGTTACACTCGTTTTACGTGTTTTATATGTGATTTTCTGTAATTTTTTCATTATAACCGCTCCACTAGCCCTATCCAGTTGGGTAATAATTGGATTTTTCCTCGCCAAGCGTCTCTTTTGTCCCCTGTCTTTACAAACACAGAAATTTCTCTCTCCAGCCAGTATTAGAGAAAACATTATTTATTCAACGATTTATTTCACAATTTTTCGTCAATTTTATGATTTTTGAGCAAATTTACATTTTCTGCAGCTTACTTCTATTATTTGTAAAAAATATGAATATAATATAATATAACGAATGAAAATCGCAGTAAGAAATAAGAAAACCCACATTACAATCATTGTTGACACTAGACATCTCGATATTATTTTCACTATTTTACACGTCCTTATACATGAATCAGCATTCTATCTAAATAATGTTTTCTCTAATACTGGCTGGAGAGAGAAATTTCTGTGTTTGTAAAGACAGGAGGACAAAAGAGACGTTTGGTGAGAGAAAAAAATCCAATTATTACCCAGCTGGATAGGGCCAGTGGAGCGGTTATAATGAAAAAATTACAGAAAATCCCATATAAAACCTGTGTGTAACTTTTTTTTTACATATAATGATCACCACGCGCGTATAAACATTCGAAAGAGCAATAATCTAAGAGTCCTTTGGTAAATTTTCAGCCAGTTTGAAACGACCGTATTTGAGATATCAGATTTTTTTACTAAAGCGCGGTTTTTCGCGTTTTCCGGACTCCTCTTGCTATATATTGGCAAACGGATGACGGAATCGTGTTCTACGAGAAATTTGGCATCTTCTATGTGTTTTTGATATTTTTTTTAGACCAAAATGCCGCGTCAGTACACGAAAAACCGATTTCAGACCCTTGGGAGTGAAATGATGGTCGAAAACTTCACTATGGGCCCCTGATGACAAGAAGCGGTCTTAGAGGCTGAAAATTTAGGAATATCCTTTTTTCAATAGTACCAATCGATCTACCAATTTTGAGCCAGATCTGAGAGGGTGATGTGGGATCGACTGTTGAGTTGGCGTGGAATGCCCCATTGCACAATACGTTAGATCTGCTCATACATCTGTTTATTTCTAATGTGAAATAAACACTTATCTTTATTCAAATTAGTAACTTTCTCTTTAAGCTTCACTTTTAAAGCTTTTTCGTCCACGTTTTCAGTAACAACACTGTTTGAATCACTCATCTTTAATCATACACACCCTCACGCTCAATGTCCTGTTTAGACCTGTTAGAGTACAGTTCTATAGATTAGAGATGGGACTTTTATTTCATTTTGGTGAATTCATTATTTCAGTCTCATTCACCTAAGTGAGTCAATCACTTGAGTAATTTATTTGATTCAGGATGGTCAGAGAATTATATATTTGTAATTGTATTGTCGAGAATGACTGACCGATCACCGTTCGTTCAATTCAAGTTCGATGTCGGAGTTTATTTACAATGACACTGTTTTGTGACTCCCATGGTGTATATACAGGGTGAGTCAGAAAGAATGGGTCAACAACACTAAGCTAAGGTTAGACACCAAAATATTATGTTTAAGCTCGTCATGCCTTATACGCTGGTTTAAAAAATACAGGGTGTTCAAAGTTTAACATTTATTCTAAAATTTTTCAATAATTGATACATTTTTAATAATATAACTGAAAATTGGTAGTGTTTGGTTTGAGGGCGCTAGTTTCACTGTATTATTTAGGTAAATCAAATCATATTTATTTATATGAGTTGTGCTGAGAAAAAGTTAAAAATATAAATATCGTTAATTTCTACATAAAAAGTGTCCTCCTATTTAGGTCGCCTAACTTTATCGATTTCTGTGTTATTTGAATTTAAACGTTTAATGTATATTGTAGTGATTTTCTTTCAAGCGCTGATATTGCTATTTCTTTTCTTAGTAAAATTCTCATGTCAATAAATATTAGCGTATTTTGTGTGTGATTTATTATTCGTGTAATTACTGAGAAATTTCAGAATAAAATTTAAACCTAAAACACCCTGTATATCTTAAACCAGCGACATTCGTGGCAGGCATGATGGGCTCAAACATAATATTTTTGTATCTAGTATTCCAGCTTAGTGTTGCCATTCTTTCTGACTCACCTTGTATAACGTACAATGCTTTTGAGATTATAGACAGATCTAGATTTTAGATTTTAAAACTTTTATACTTAAGTAATTTCATAAATATATTACATTTAAAAATGTTCGTTTAAAAACCAAGTTATAGAAAATTTGTCTAATTTTACTGGAAATTATTATTCTATTATCTGCTTTAGAAAATATTCTGTCTATTCTGTCGTAAGACTGTTCTATATAAGCGATCTGACTGAATTCGGTCGTTCAGTCGCATCTAATCGTCAGCTGCAATAGTTCATTTAATTCAGTGAGCTACTAAATAAGTATAGACGAACTGAATTTTACATTGTTAAATTTTTTTGGAATACAATGTTGCTTTTAGTTCGCAGGGAATGATTCCGTCTGCAAAGAAGGAATGATTCATTTCATTCAGTGAAGTGAATAGTCGACGTTTGTCCGAGTCTGCCAGTCGCTTCTAGGATCGGCTAGGCAAAGCCCAAAACAGATTATTTTACTTTCGACGTTTGACTGAAAAGTTAGGAATTTCTAGGTTTGACTAAAAATACTTTAATCAAAGGTCGAAATTGGAATTTATTTCGGGGTTTGCCCGAAGGCTATGGTCAAACCTAGGATAAACCAGTCATTCCGGGAAGAGACTGCATATTGACCTTTGACTATGACATATATACACAACGGCTTCTCTCGACTCTGGATTTATTAAGGGAGATTCTAGAAATTTGCCATAGGTAGATCTTTCGATTGTTATGATTTATTGTAAAATAAATAATATATGTGGGTGTATCTAAATAACACGGAAACACGATTCTCTGATGAAAATTATTATTTAATTAATTAATAATAGTAATAATATTACTATTATTAATTAACAGCGCTATTCATATTCAACTCACGTTTCACTTTACACAGTAATATGTATTTAGGAATAATTCATTTTGTTCTTTAAATAAAACAACATTTTTATAATTTTATTTGAAAAATATTTATCTATCACCTATCTGTCAAATCGTTTAACCGACGCATTTTTTTGTTGGGTTTAGTTGTTATATGGACTAAACTACTGATGGTATTTCTTTCAGTCCCTTTGAAAACATTCTCCTCTGAGATACAACACTGAATACCTATTGATTTTCTCAATGGTACTAAATCAGCTTGTATAGATTTATTGTCCTGATCTGCATCTGTTATCGTGGGTTTTACAAATGCATCTTGTTCTAACAGAATATGTGAGTCTTCTTCCTCTTTTTCAGTATTTAAATTGGTATCTTTAGAGTTGAGTAAAACTGATAACAGTTGCTGGTCTGGCCACTTCACCGTTATTAACTTTTGGTTTGAAACACTTGCAACTGATTGGTTATCTTGACAGTTGAAAATGTGGGGTACTACACCTGGCTTTAACTTCATTATTCCACATTTCATCATTTTTACATATAAATAATTCTCCAAATCTTCTTCCAACTAAAAAAAATAAATATTAATTTGTATTATAAACACGAGAAAATAAATGTTTACTTGCTATGTAGACAAATATTACCCATTAACATTAAAAATTAATTCACATTGTCTGTTGTAACTACATACTTATAAAGTGTTGTAAGATAAACTATACGCACATACTTCTACAATATACAGCTTGTAATTGATGTGTTATACACATGCGTTGATTTGTATTGCCAGATTTCATACCAATCAAAAACTTACTTTTTTTTTGCCTTTCTTCGCAATTTTTATAGTCCGCCACTGGGCAGACCAGCGCTGAGCATATCTAGTTGCAGCGTCACCAGCATTGTTGTCATATTTAATTATTGAAGTGGAAGATGGGAAAATAAAGTTCTATTAGAAAGCAAAATACCCACGCCGTGAGGTACTGCATTTTGACACATACATTTGTTTGTAGTGAGTGTTATTTTTATTATTCCATATAAACAAAAAATATAAAATTATTTTACGTATAACACACTATAAAATAGAAAAAGTTAACTAACGGAAAACTCAATAATAAATAAATACATACTTAATCCATTTTACGGGTGTGAAAACAGCAACGATTTGTCAGCAACGGTTTTTCAAACTATGACATTTATTTATCCTGCACAACCCGCTAAATTATCAACGTCTACATATCCAAATGGTTTAATAAACATATTAATATACTCTATCATATATGTGTAGACAAAAACAAAGGGTGGCAGCCGCCCTATCAAAATAATACCTATATATCTACATAAATTAAAATAATGATTTGATAATGTCAGCAGCAGCCGCCCCAGAACGAAAAATAGACATGAAGAATGATTTTGATGGTGTCTGTTAAATTTTTCACAGTGATTATATTTATTAAGCGCTACTTATTACTATCTACACAGCATCACATATCTCCGGTCCGTACTAAGGGCAGCAGCCGCCCCAGAACAAAAAATAAAAATGAAGAACGATTTTGAAGGTGTCTGTTAAATTTTTCACTGTGGTTATATTTATTCAGTGTTACTTATTACTACCAATATACCAACACATACCTCCGGTCCGTACTAAAGGCAGCAGTCGCCCCAGAGCAAAAAATAGACATGAACAATTTTGAAGGTGTCTGTTGAATTTTTCAGGGTGTTATACTTCTTAAGCCCTGCTTATTACAATTAATACACCAACATATATCTCCCACTCATACAATGGTGGTCAGCTTAAAGTCACCACTTGCATGTTTTGTCCCTTTCTAGCACCGTGTATAATAAATGGCACTAGAAAAGAATGGATCATGGAACTGGTGAGTTTAAGCTGACTTCCACTGTACTAAGAGCGGCCCCAGGAATGCAAAAAAAATACATACAAAATTATTTTGAATGGATCTGTTAAATTTTTCAACGTGATTATACTTACTATGTGGTGGTGTAATAAGTAGCACCTAGTAAGTATAGAACATTGTATTCACATATTATTATCTGGTTTTGATAATATATTGTACATTTGGCAACATTGTTTAGTTAGCATCGTGTTTTTGTAGATAAATGGTCTACTTATTGTTTTGCATGGTGTGAAAATAAGTCAATTATATTTCGCTGCAAGAAATTTTACACTAAAGTACTCATACTTTCATATTTTTGCCTATGCAGTTTGAAATTATGATATAGACAAAATACACATCACTTGAATTATAAAGTAATTTGTTATGCAATATTATTTTCCTTTTGTACTCGTATTATAGTGTTTTGTATTCATTTTATATTACCGTATATTACTAATACAATGAAAGACGCACTTTGGCTTTTATTTAATTATATTTGATTTACGTATTTTATTAGCAAATTATTTTAAATTGAGAGAAGTATCAGCACCGTTACATTTGTTTAAGAATACAATTAAAAAATGTTTTCAGAGCACCTATGTACTGAACACTTTAAAAAATATTAACATCATATTAAAGTCGAAGGAGACCTGCACAAAAGAATCAAGAACTCTTATAAAAAAATTGTCTAAAACTAATAGTTCTACAAATACATTTCACAAATAAAAATACAACGACAATAACATGCAAAACTGTGTTACAAAGTTAAAACTAATTGAAAACTCAAAGTAAAAGCTCATGTAATGTAATCTGTTTTATCAGTATTAGGTAAACAATAGAGGTTTCTCAAGAAATCCTTAAAACTGTTACCTACTGGAACGTACGACAACATTGCATCCATTACCTACTGCTAATCTCAAATTATTATAAGTAGTAGTGGTATCAGTGTGGCTAGTGCCTCTCGTTTTTCTGTACCTAGTGTTTGTTTTTATATTTGCGTACATAAATAAAAAAGGAAGAATTTATGGTAACCATGACCAGTTAATTTATGGCGAATTTAGACAAAACGCTCTGACTACGAGACGTTTGTACGATAAACGCTTTTCACAAGCAACAGCATTAATTTAGAACACATAACTATTTTATTCCGTGTTGTAAAAATAGCTCTAAGAAAACCGTTCACATTAAAGGCCGTATGACACGGTATAAAATTATATATAAAATTTTGCACAGAATTATATAAGCATTTTTAAATATATTTAGTACTAATACTAATTATTGTTATTATAACCAATAACCAATAAATTAAGAAAACATAGGAAAGATTTGAGAAAGATGCACTGGAGGTTATATTATTGTTCACATAAAAATGTATTCAGAATTTTATATAAATAGAACATGCTTTAATTTTCAGTTTTATATATAGAAAACTGTACATTTTGCTTGTATGATACGGGACGAACCACTTTAATTATAATATCAAATAAAAAACTATGTGAAATATTACATCGTGTCATACGGCCTTAAGAGTGGTCAACTGTAGACACATTGTACAAATTTGTGGTCGCGGAAGGGGGACTCTTTCACCGGTGAGCGTGTCCTTAGAAGCAATAAATTATCTGCGTTGCAGTAAAAAACGAGACTCGCTCGACAAAGTAGTATTTTTGGAGTTAAACGGACGGCGTTAGAATTAAGCAAAATATGTATATCACTGTATCATATTTTAGAATTACGAATAGGAACAGACCGTCGCGTCGCGCGGATCAATTAATAATGCTTAACATATTGTCCCAAATTCATGACGAATTTAATATTAGCTCAGTAACAATATATATTTATATATTTTTTACTAACATCAAATAATTTGACAAATACAATGAATATTATATACCTATGGTTGTGTTACTACAGTTACTCATACAATACACTAGAATAAAATATTCATTAATTAAAACAAGATCTTAATAGTGTTTATTAGAGGAAATCAAAAAGTCAGTAGTAGACTTTGTTTTTAAAATTTAACAGTAATAAAACTATGCAACTTTATATATAAGTATGTTTGGTTAAATTGCATTTGGACCCTACATCCGCCCTACATGCACCTGTCCTATGTACGTTCTTATGCATAACACTCTGTATATTCTTTACTAAAATATTTAAATTATCAATAAATAAATCAATATACCTACAAATTAATAATAATTTTTCGTGCAAATTTGCATTGCCCACATTTGTCAATTAAATTTTTAAACAATCTCTATCCTATTCAACATTACATGGCTAAATAATCAGTTACTAAATGACAATTATTACTATAGAATCTCAATACTTTTTTATTTGATTGGACTATAGAAATGTTTGTGAAGATAAGCTAAATCCGTACTACAAAAATAAAAAATTTTTATTTATAAACTTCCTTCCGTCCTTATTCAATAATAATTGATTACTGTAGGCAGCAGAACAGTGATGAAGATAGTTATTTATTTTTGTGTGATTGTTTCTTTTCAATTCATAAGCATATATTCTTGTGGAAAATATAATTTACGCATTATGAAGTTAATTTTTATTACATACAATATCAAATTAATCATTACATGTAGGTATAGACAAATAAAAAAAATGGTTTATTAATTACCGAATTGCAAATTTTACCACAAACATGATATAATTGTAAAAATCACGTAAAATTCCTGAGATAGGCATAAACGGGCGCCGCCGGCTCTGGTACAACTAGATTCCACGTCTGCAACACATAATAGTGGGGAGAGCTAAGCCGTTTAATAAGATTATTAGAAATACCTGAATTCATAGAATAAAAAAATTAAATAACTCATGATTTAGAATCTGCAATATATTGCTGAAGTTCGATTTCACTGGATTATTTGTCTAATAGACGTAATTAAATATAAATAGTTTAAAATTGGTCCTCAGCCCCATCTATACGAATTTGATTAAACTACATACGTGTGAAATTATTTATTTGATTAAAAAAAATCGTTGATATAAACTAAATAAAAAATAAAGGAATTAATCCTTGAATAGTAGTACAAGTCCGAAATTTGTTAGATTTTCATTATTTATCTCCGGTGCATCAAAAAAAATATATATATTAAATTTGGCGTTTATATCAGATACCATTGTCTACTCTTAAGTATGTGTGTTATGTGTACAAAACCGGTTTGCTCTCATATACCGTTGTCAGAGAAAATTGTTAAATCAAATATGTTTTGTTTGGTACAATTTATCATACAGTAAAGACACTCGTATTTCGGACACCCTGTATATTTTCATACTTGCCCTCTTCATTCATTTCATTACTAATATCTCTCCTATAACTGTCTACTATCAGTTGCTGTGGATTTTGTCCTATATAGGTCATCGAGAAACTGAAGATATTACTAGTTCTTTGCTCATTTTTTTACACGCAACCGGCGTGTACACATAAATTAAATTTGAATTCTGATAAAAGTGGGCTCGCAGATTTCCGACGCTGACCTGCTTCAATCTGCTTTCACTGTATACTTGTCCAATTAATAGTATAATTTTCAAAGCATATAAGCGCAGATCGGCGCAGAGTACCTACCAGTAAGCGGAAAACCACTTCCACTTCCCTTCGCTTTAGCTTGCTGTTTTTATATCAATTTTAATATACAATTACAAATTTCATAGCATATAAGAACGTGTTCGGCGCTGGTTACCAGGAAGCGAAAACCTGCTTCCACTATGTCTGTACTCTGTACCTTATGTTTAAAGTTGAAGCCCTGCCTAAGAATGGAGCATGCGCATATACTACAAAGTAAGAATGAGTCATATTCACTTAACCTTCGGGAACAACGTCATACATTAAAATAATATAAAGTGCGCGACATATTGTAGAAGTATAATATGATTATACGTACATTAAAATGATCTTCACAAACAAATTTCACAGTCTTCACCGAATACAACTGGGGGCGTCGCATAGCTTTCTGCCACAATGTCCTAATTTTCTCGTCCCTTGGAATGGTAATGTAACGTTTGTTGGGTGCTGTCACACTTGTATTTCGACAATTTGGCACCATACAGTACTTATAAGTTTTCTTTTCACTCATAATTGGATAAATTCTATGCGATACACTGATTTACCAGCTTATGTCAGCGTGACTGACTACCTCAGCGCTGGCGTGGCAATGCAGTCGATGTGCCGATGGCGCGCGGTGCACGACCGTTGGGATCGCATGACGTAGCAGTTAGCCGCGCTTTATGCAGTGTGGCCGCGCCCCACTTTCAAGAACACCAGTTTTAACGGTGATTCCTGAGGTGAAGTTGTAGACGGAAAAATCAAATTTTTTTGCACAGGCTTTTCTGATAAAATACCCTTGATTAGTGAAATAGAAAAAATTACTCTTTAATTTTAACTTAAGGAAGAGCAAAAATATAAACAAATCACTTCGTTGATTCAGAACTTATCTAAAAAAATTTGAGAATAGATGCGTCAATATCGTAAAAAACTTAAAAAAATTTACTGTTACTGTAGTTTCTAGCCAGGCGTCTCCGAATATTGATATCCGAATCATTTGGAATTCTTTTTGTGGGGATATTTAAAAAATGAAGTGTATCGTACCGAAGTGTTTGTTTGTCCAGTCGTCGATTGCAAGCTTTGCCGCCTTATTAGGTTTTACAGTGGATCAGTTTCCAGTGCCGTGCAGAAGTGTCTTTTTAAATCATTTTCGAACCGTCCTCTTTGATTTCTTTTTACAAAAATTATATTTCTAAAAGTCCTCTGTATATATTATTTTTTTAAATTAGTTCTGAATCACCTTGTAGAATTCTTTTGGTGTGATTACATACATTTATTAATTTTTATGAATTGCTTATATTGTTTTCTAGATGTTCTCATTTTATATATTTTTTATTAGGTATGTAATTAATAATATTATGTGAAGCTAAGTACCCTGCGGACTAAAGCTCAGCGCTGAATTACATCCACAATATTTTCACATATATTCTTTATTATAATACAGTGCTTTCGAAAAGTAACGAATATATTCATTATTTTTGAAATTGAGAAGTTTTCGAAAAAAAACCCAGGCATGCCGATTTTGTTTTTAAAAAAGGCACTTTTTGATATACGACCCATATTTGTGACGTTATCGTTGTTCGAGATATGACGTCATCGACATTTTTTTTAAATAGCAACCCCCAATTTTGACAATGCCATTTAAAACAGCGTGTCATTCTAAATATATACATCATGAAAAGTTATGGTGTTAAGTAACAAAAATTTTAAAATTTAATTTTCACAATACTGTGCACCTCCCGATTATGCAACACCTCTCCGTGCTTATTTAGATGAGTTCCCGAAACGTTGGATAGGGAGAAGGGGGCCGATTGAGTGGCCAGCCAGATCGCCTGATTTGACACCCCTAGATTATTTCTTGTGGGGACACTTAAAAAGCAAAGTGTACGTTACTAGACCGGTTATTTTGAAGACGACGTGAAATTGTCCAACGGGGCCCTCAGGCTTTTTGTACTTGTTGCATAAATAATTATTTTTATACTTTTTATTGCATGCCATTCTCTTTATTTAAAAATTTCTCCTTCGCCCAATATCTGTCGATAGTTCTATCGAAACTTTTTTTCGATTTTCCTCAGACAAGTTGATGAATATTAATTTTGCTGTTAGGGTGATTCTATATTAGGTTTGATCTCATTTTTCTAAATTAGCTGTTATACAAATATTTTATTAATATTTTATTTTTGAATATTTCATGTGAATTTGACATTTGTCAGATTTTTGTCAATTATGGAGCTTTAATGTACATTTTTATGATTTTATCTACTCATATTTATTCATTTTATGATCTAAATTTATTTTTCATTTAATATACAAACTTTACACTTTCATTATTTATATATATTTTACTTGTTTTAAATTAATTTGAAGTTCTTTTAGTGCTATCAAAGTTTTATATTTTTATAATGTAATATTTGATTAATTACAGTTTTATTGACCATTTTATTATTATAAATATTTGTGATTTTCACAATATATGTATTTCAGTGTATCTGTTAATAGTTAATAAGGAATTTTTTAACATTCCAAGGAATTTTTACAATTTTTTTTTTTTGAATTCTCTTAAAATTCTTTATGCATTTTTTAAACAATTTCATGAAATTTACCCTTCTGGTATTGTCTAGTACAATTAATAATAAAAATACTTGTAGTAAAAATGCCATAAAATTATATTATAGTTGTTGCACTTAGGGCTACAATACAAATTACAAGCAAAACATTTCCAATCTACAACCAAAGCATTAATTATCGAATTAAGGGCTTTTCACTCCTTTCGTGCCCCCACGGCACTGATCGAGGCCCTAAACAATAGCCCTGTGCTGGGTAACGCCCCACTACATGTCAATCCGCTGGTTATACAATCATATGGGCAATGTTGCGGGCGGGCATGCGCACTCCCGATTCAATTAGCGTTTAAGTGTTATATAATGTTTCGCATCTTTATTGCGGCTGTAACGTTAATTATTGGTACACCTATTTGTACGCTGCGCTTTACGTATTATACAGGGCAGCGCATCACATCGCAGACTTTTGCGCTTGGGTGGTATTGTTTTGGTTAACGATTCTTATTATTTTTTTAAATATGTTTAAAACTCTTGCTCCCACTATACACTGATAAAAATTTGTTTGTAACTTCACATAACTTTACGTTGGTATTTTGTGATCAGCGTAATGTTATGTAAAACTACGTAATAACTTTGTAAATTAAATTTCATATTATATTGTGATTCTATTATGATTTATACAGTGTTATTTTTGAGGTTGGAATTGTAAAATGTATGTAATTTTACTAAGTAATTTAACTTCTCTAACTTACCTTTATAACTTCAATTGTAAAATATGCATAGAGAAAACTTTTTCAAGAATTAACATTATTTCACATATTCCTCTGTTTGAATATCAGTGTGTAAAAAAATAATAATGAAGAATATACACATGTTAAAAAACTGCATATATGTTTAACCGGAATAGTGTAACAGAAGCCAATTTAAAAAGTGTACCGACAGATGAAGTTGAAAATAGGGAAAACTTTGTACTTTTAATGTCATAGAAAAATGTTGCTAGGTTAAGAAATGCTGCTACTTAAAATGTACAAAAATAAGTAAAATATACAAGTTTAAGTGAGTGAATATAATATGCAGGAAGGTCTCTTACTAACAAATTATCAGAGATACAGTAAATATTATTATTAGAATTCAATAATAAGTTAAAGTTAAAATTAAAATTAAGTTAAAAATACATAAACAGCTACATTTTTGTTCCTAAACAATTAAGAAGGCCTTGCCAGGAGCAGAAAGAACTTCTATGTAGGAAGACTTTTTTAGCGGAATTTCTCCATGCATCCTCTAAATGTCAATTAATCCATCCCTTTCTTTAAATGTGTATTGTTCATCCATCATCTAAAATTATATTGTAATGTATTTCATTACAGATATTCATTAAAAAATGTGTTGAAATGTTTTCGCTGAAAATTACATCGTATTCTTGATACATATAGGTATATTCCTTGATTTTTGTGAATATTTATAGATATTCACATATCTGTGTGAAAATAAATACTTATTATTAGCCCGAGTTTTAGTTACAGTAAATTGGCAATTAACGTATCTACAACTAATGTTAATATCTGATGTAAACTATTGCTATTTGTACTCATGTCACATAGATAAACATGTTGTTTGAATTTTAGATTGACATGCTTCTGCACATGTGCAACAAAAATCACATGAAAAATTCTGTAACATTTTATCATAAATTGAGTAAAAATAAATAGTTCCAAAGTAGTACATTGTATTATCACACTATATGATAAAAATTATGTCATTTAATCATAATCACATTTATTAATGGACTTGATCATACATATAATGATATAGGTCATTAATAGAATAAAAAAATATTCTATCTAAGCAAAACCTATTATGTATACAGTATCTAATAAAAGTTTATAACTAACGTACAAAACTATACAAAAACCATAGAGGTATCATTTAAAAAATACACATGGGAAACAAGAACGGTAATATGAATTTATGTCATCGTGATAAAAATTCTTCCACAGAATAAAAAGTGTTTAATATTAGAAATTTTTCAACTTGGTCAAGAAGAATTTTACACTCTCAAAATTTTTTAGAACTGGAACTACTCTATTGTACAATATAGATTCCATATAGTACGGATCAGATTTATACAGTGCTCTCGAAAAGTAACAAATAAGTTCATTATTTTTGAAATTGAGAAGTTTTCAAAAAAAAATCTCTGGCACGTCGATTTTGTTTTTAAAAAGACACTATTTGACATACGACCCACATTTGTGACGTCATAGTTGTTCGAGATATGACGTCATCGACAATTTTTTTTAAATAGCTAATGTTGACCTTGCTATTTGAAAGAGCGTGTCATTCTACATACATACATCATGAAAAATTATGGTGTCACATAACAAAAATTTCAAGAATATAATGTTTGAAAATTTTAAAGTTTATTTTTCACAATACTGAAAATGATAATGATTATGTAAACCATCGACTAAATTAAATGTTCAAATTGTGCACCGTTGGCAGCCTGACAGTAGTCAAGACGATTAATAAATTGCTTTTGGACATTATCAATAACTTTAGCAAGTATACGATGTATTTCGTGACAAATTCTTACTTTTAAATCTTCTAAATTAACCAGCCTAGTAACGTATACTTTGCTTTTTAAGTATCCCCACAAGAAATAATCTAGGGGTGTCAAATCAGGCGATCTGGCTGGCCAGTCAATCGGCCTCCTTCTCCCTATCCAACGATTCGGGAGGAGCTCATCTAAATAAGCACGTACAGGTGTTGAATAATGGGGAGGTGCACAGTATTATGAAAATTAAATTTTAAAATATTCAAACACTATTTTCTTGAAATTTTTGTTATGTAACACCATAATTTTTCATGATGTATGTATGTAGAATGACACGAATGGCATGGTCATAACTGGGGGTTGCTATTTAAAAAAATTGTCGATGGCGTCATATCTCGAACAACGATGACGTCACAAATATGGCTCGTATGTCAAAAAGTGCCTTTTTAAAAAACAAAATTGATATACCAGGGGATTTTTTTGAATACGTTTCAATTTAAAAAATAATGAATTTATTCGTTACTTTTCGAAAACACTGTATAGTTCGTCTGTGAATTTCATGCTGCAAATCCCCGCCATACCGTGTTTCATAGTTATAACTTTGGTTTAACAAATTAAAAGTATTAAAATGAATTTTAACAAATGCTAATATTTCTGGAATATAAAGTGATGGTACCGTAAAATATTTTTTGTTGAAAAAATGTTTGTTTACAAAATTGTCTAATTATTGTTAATGCAAACATACAATGAACAGAATTTCCCTAAAAAATAATACCTTATCTAATGCGTGATTCAAAATTTGAAAATACATTTTTAAAGTAATACTACTAGTAATATGTCGCAATCGTTTTAGAGCGTAACAGGTTACATTAAAAAACATGACAAAACTAAATGAATAGCTAATAATTTATTATTATATTATTATTATTAAGGAATCTAATTCTGTCTTCCAGATTACTTTCGTTTGCAATAAGAAATCTGTAAATGCCGTAAAAAGTTTGAAATATAATTCTGTAAATCATTTGTGTATAGTATAAATAAAAGAGGACCAAAAACACTTCCCCGAGAAATGCCAGTTAATAGGTATTACATTAAGAAGACATCGAAGAAAGTTAACAAACTGCTTTCTGTTTCCTAAATATGATTTTAAAAGATCATTCCACGTCCCCCGTGTACCATACTGATCTACACAGTCAAATGCTTTTGACAGATCAAGAAATATAGAAATAGTGTTGTGTCCACGTCTAAATTCTTATAAACAAAACGTAATAGATTTGTCAGTACAGATATTGTTGATCTTAAATTTTCCAAAAATGTAGTTATACGTTTTGATATTAGTTTTTCAAATAATTTAGAGAAAATAGACAAAATCGCTATAGGTCGATAATTTGGAAATTCTTACTATAGTCATTGTATCAAGGTATAATTTTAGCAACTTTTAATAAATAAATAAAATAGACAATAGCTTGTAATGTGTATCTAGTATGAGGACGTTTGCCTCATTTTTTAAGTTTAATTATTATCATCTCCTTATGTTTTAACTGTATTAAAGAATTATCGAGTTTAATCCTTTTATTTATTCTTAATGACATTTATGCACTTTAAACAACGAATATTTAATCATTTTCCAACGACTACTTGATTCTTCCACCGCTAATGTCATTTTTAGGTGGTATTTCATTTCAGACTCTTTAGGACGATATTGCCTATAACTTTTAAGCGAGAAGTAATACAGAAAAATTTTTTAATACAAGTTTATTACAAAAAATACAGCTTTTTAACGAGAAAAATATTTGGATATGTTTATGGAATAAATATAATTGATGACGTCATAAGTCTTTTCTGGCAAATCCCAAAGATAATACTTTCGATTGAAAATGAAGCTCTCATCCCATTTCACATCACGTGTCCCAAATTTTATTTAATTTGTTTGTATCCACACTGTAGGCCCATAATATCGAGTTTGAGACACCCTGTACAATAAATTAGTAGATACCCTCGTAGATACCCTAAACAAATTTAGATATATGTTTCAGTTTTGTTTCAAAAATTGATTTACCCATTTATTCTTCTACATTTAATGCAAATGTATGTTCAAATTTGGCCTAAGAACTCCATAAAAATGTTTGAAGCGTTAACAGTTTCATTCCAATTATTGACCATGAAACTTTCTGCCAACTCTGGAATATAAAGTAATTTTCTCTTTTAAGCGATTAAAGTGGCATTTTATGCCTATTTTCGTAATTCTACCCCAATTTAAAACTAATCAAATTTTGATCCTCCTTCTTTTCCGAAGAACACCAAAATTCCCCGGTAATTACAGGTAAGTACACCCAACTTGCAATTATCCCAGGCTATCGGCGTGAATCCCCACAAGGCGCCGGAAACTGCTAAGTTGGAGTAGCAACCGAAGTTATTTTGGTAATGCACTCCTTCCATTAAGTTTAGCCGCGGCATCGTAACTCTTTGGGGTTGTTTAGGTCGGCCGGAGCGCCCTTCGCACCGCGCCCCAAGACAAAAGCCAGTTCGGTACTTGTTCGATAATAGGCTGGCAGTCAAGCCCCATAATATTATCACTTCAGTGATCATTTTATCAAAAATTCTTGGTTGATGCATAATTAGGCTCGTAACGTTTTTAATGACTTCAAAGTTTGATACATGGTGATTTTCCGGGTTGTTATGCCGTGACCTCGGTAACTGGTAGCTGCCAGAAACAGAGTTAAAATGCACATCCCTAGCATTAGCTGGGATATTTTTACCTGCCCTGGTTGTTCTCGGGCTAGGCTATGTGGGGACAGACCCGCTATCGGTGTTTCTGGGCCTGTCCATATATTGATTTTGGTTCCTACTGTTGGTATTACGACTGCTACGATCGGAACCGCTTCTCGGATACTGGTGGTCCTCCGAGGCGTTCCGTAGCCGCCGCTGTAACTGGTCGCATCCCATGCTTCCAAACGTTTCGCCGCTCTTCACTGTCGGCATCTTCAGTGGTGACTCTGCAAAAGCTTCGCCGCGACTGAGCCTCAGAGGAAATGTTCTAGTAATGTCGTAGTCCAGTATATAATAAATATGATAAAAAATTAAATAAAATATGCAATTGCTTAAAACGTAATACAATTTCACAGAAACTAGACTAAATATGACATCGATTTGAACACAGTAGAATAACATATGAGTACATTAAAAATTTTATTGCACTAGTACTACATCCTCCACAAAATATAGGTTTGTATGAACGTAGAAAAATGTGATTTTCGTAATTTGTCCCATTTAATTTCTGCGTCTACGGGGTCATGATTTTAAGTTATGGACAATTTTAAAGCTTCTGTACGATAACATTTTTTTTCAAATAGATTGTTACCAACAGGAACAACTTACCTTCATCAGTTGTGTCAGTACCTTCCGTAAATGTCTTTAAAAATCGACTGGATGAGTGGATGTCACGGGAGTTATTGTAAGTGCGCGATATATAGTTCTTTACCGAGTGCGGGTAATGACCCGTCTCGTTCGTCTTGTAAAACAAATGTTTATCGTAAGGAATTTTGTTGTCTATTTTTTTATTTCTTGTACATTAGTTTACTTGCTGTCTACTATGTTTTGACGTATTTTAAAATTATTGTTACTATGTATTACTGTCTTTTGGACATTACAGGCATTGCCTCTGCTCTTCTAATTAAATTAATCATAATAATAAAATACACAAGTTATTCAAGAAAGTAAGGGTGGTATTCTCTGCTTCTCGCCAATTTGCCAATTTTTCCAATTCAACTGAATCGCGGCGTTGCCACTCAAGTACATGCATGGAAGACTTGGAAGCTCAGAAGAATTGAGCGAATGCGGAATAACCTTAGAATTGATCTTCTTTGCGAGCGGTCTGCAAAATCACTTAATAATGTCTTCCCGGTCTTTATTCCTGCATTACCTCAGCAGTGATGGTTGCATTTCCCAGAAGCAGTTTATAGCTGAAAATGCTTTCCTTGTCTCATCAGCTTACATAAATACGTACCAGCTTTTGCTCATGGAGTTGCTTTTCTGAGTCCAGCTTTTCTTTTTTGTTCTTGGCTTTGACGTCGTCGTATTGTGGGGCAAAATGATGTATGTTATTCACGATAAAGAGCCACAAACGAATACAAATGTTGATATGATATTGTTTATACTTTCAATTAGATACCTTCTTCTACAGAATCATAATTTGAACACATTGGTAGCGCCATGGAATACCATTGAACACTACCGAACGCCACGGATGAAAACTATAAAATATTTTGCAAATAGAACCTGTTAGTAGATAATAATAATAATAATAATAAGATTTATTAGTCCAGCGTGAGCAATACAATTTTGCTATTGGATAGGTCAAGATTAATAAATACAATGTAATTGAAAGTTAAAACAAAACAAAAAGACTATTCACATACATTAAGGTATAGATATTAAAATAACACAATATAAATATAAATATACGACAAAAATAACCTACAATAATAAAATAGAACTAACAGCTATAGTCAAAATATTCCTGAACGGAGTATGCACAAATTTTTAATAAAAACATTTTTAAATTCTTTTAAATAGATGAAATTTGTTTATGTCTTTCAAATTCCGAGGTAACTGGTTAAACAGCCTCAATCCCAAAACATTGTGAGCTTTCAAGGACATGCCAAGGCGTCTAAACGGGACACAAAAATTATGTTTGTTACGAGTATCATGACAATGGACAGATACATTAGTAATAAAACGTTCCCTATTCTTATAAACATATAGAAGTATTTCAAAGATGTATAAACTTTTCAACGGAAGAATTCCAAATTTTGCGAATAAAGGACGGCATGACTGGATAGAGGGTACACCAGCTATACATCTGATGATACGTTTCTGGGCAATGAAAACGTTATCTGTCCTACTTGAACCCCCCCATATCATAATCCCATATGCTAACCTTGACTGGACTTGTGAAAAATAAAAAGATATTAATTGGGGTATGTCCAACACATCCCTCAAAATCCTAATTTGATAACATTTTGAATTTATGGTACTGGTAAGTTTATGACAGTGACTCCCAAAAGTTAAAGTTTCATCCAAAATGATGCCTAAAAACGAAACACTATTACTGTTTTCAATGTTGATATTGTTAAACTTTATATTTAGGGAAGATGGTATGCGACTTTGTGGTGTGCGAAACCTTACATAGTGTGTTTTAGCACTATTAAAGAATAAAGAGTTTCCACTAAACCACCTACATAAATCAGAAATTCCTGCGTTTATTTTATTTTGAAGGGAAACCTCACACCTATCCGAAAATAGGATCGAGGTATCATCAGCATATTGTGAAACAGATGCAACAGGAATTATTTTTGGTAGTTCATTGATATAGATAATGAACATTATAGGCCCCAGAACAGATCCTTGGGGCACACCAATATCACTATCTAAAGTAGAAGATATGTAGGTAGATTTTTTATTACTCTCATAATTATGTATTTTTACCATTTGTTTTCTTCCCTTTATATATGAACAAAACCAAGCAAATGCTGTACCTCTTATCCCATAAGCGTAAAGCTTTGTTAGTAGTAAGTCATGGTTAACACAATCAAAAGCCCGACTGAGATCGCAAAAAATTCCAGTCGGACTCTTGCTTGCTTCGATAGCATCCAATATTTCTTCATAGAAAGACATTAAGGCACTCGCAGTCGAATGACCTTCACAAAAACCATGTTGATTTTGGTTAATGATTTTATTTTTATTCAAAAATTTTAGTAACTGCGAGAGCATTGCATATTCAATGATTTTTGATATTACCGGGGGTACAGAAATAGGACGATAATTTTCCATATTTTGGCTATCATTTTTCTTAAAAATAGGAGAAACTAATGAGGTTTTTAATATGGCGGGAAATACACCTTCTCTAAACGATTCATTGATAATGTGGGTCAAGGGCTTCACAATATAGTTCGCAATTCTTTTTATCAGGGAACCGGATATGTCATCGGGACCTGAAGAAGTCTTATTTTTTAATTTATGTTTAATAATAAAGAGAACGTCTTCCTCACTTATGTAGGATAGAAATATACTATTTGGAATGTTCGTGTGATGTAAAATAATATGGTTTCGTACATTTATCTTATTTACTATCTTATTTGGTGCATCTATGAAAAAACTATTGAATTGGTTAGATACTTCTTGAGGATCCTTAATGATCGTGTCATTTACTTCTATACTGATATTTTTTTCCATTTTTTGTTTACCAGTTAACTCACGAATAACTTGCCAAGCCGTCTTATTTACATTATTAGAACAACGTATTTTTTGCGTGTAAAATGTACTTTTTACATTTTTAATAAGTTGCCTGTGTATCTTTTTGGCATTTTTATATGTATCAACGAGATTGCCATCAACGAATTGCATACGATACAAACATTTTAAATTGCGGCTGGATTCCTTAATAGTTTCATTAACCCACTGTTTTCGTCTCTCCCCAGATACACACTTAGAAACTCGTGGACAATTTACATTAAAATGATACATTAAAACACTATGAAAGTTATTAAATTTCGCCTCGGTGCTATTGGCTTGGTAGGTATCAATCCACGTTTCATTTGATAAGGCAGTAGTAAAACTGTCCATATTTACACTACCATATAATCTGGCATTAAAATAAATTTTATTACTGTTTCCAACTGTATTATGGTTAATTGAAAAAAGAACCGTACGGTGGTCAGAAATTGTGTTATCTTGGACAGATGAGTTACAATACATATTATTTGTGTATACGTGATCAATAGTTGTCCGACTTGTTCGACTTATCCTAGTTGGCTCAAATACTCTAGAACTAAGACCATATGAATCAACCAATTGTGCAAAACCGTCTAATTCACGTCCTGACATAGAATTAGTGTTAAAGTCACCTAGTAAAAATATGTCATCTTTAAAATTACATACATTTTCTAAGATCAGGTGGAGTTCATTAAGAAAAGTATTAAAATTCCCATTAGGAGATCTATAACAATTAATAACAGTAGTACATCCCGATTCAGTACACCATTTTATACCAGAAACCTCAATGTCCTGTTCAATACAATAATCTGAGAGATCGAGTTTTTTTATATTAAGACAAGTTTTACACCAAATGCTTACTCCAGATCGAGAATCAAAAGAACTAGCATATTTGACCGTCTCGCCAGTATTTTGGTAGTAGCAAAATGTTATGGTTACACCATAATATTGCCCGTTTTATTTGTAAAAATGTTGAAAGTATACAAATATTAGAAGAATTTTAAAGGTGAAATCTAGAATGTTAATTATTTAGGAAAATTCATACATTTAAACATATCACCGTATAAAAGACAGTCCAAACATTAATATGCAAAAGCTGTGACTACAAAATCTTAAATGAACTTAAATTATAACCAAAATGGAATACATGCTTGGGCTGAATTATATATAATATTTCCGTTAAACCTCTCGTGTTTGCATAGAATTGAACGTGAGCCGCAGGACTATAAGACGAAAGCAACTTAGGGACTTATTGAATAAAGCTTGTATTGTGTGGGCTCTGCGCAGCTGCCGGAAACTCGTACGTCCGCACCGTTTTCACCGTAACTTGGTCAACGACTGTATTATTTTCACATGTGGTGCGAATATACATCCGCGATTTCAACGTAAACGATTAGCTCAAGGGGTGGCAAGGGTAAATTAAAGAACAAATGTTCTACGTACGCCATATGGATTGTCTATTTAGATGCAATATTACTGAATATGCAAATTTTTAAATTCAATATTTCATTTTTATTCCAACTCACAAAATCTTTATCATACACATAAAGATCATAAAAACATCCCCTTATAGCAGTAGCTTACAGATAATTTCAAAGTGAAAGCATTAACACTCCTAAGTAACTACTCTGTGTCAGTTACTTGCTAGCTAAATAAATATTTATTAGGTGCATCGAATATTCACTTTTAGAACCTTTTTTACCTGTGGTATTAAAAAAAGTTTTAGATGTAATTGCAAATCCCTTAACGTATTTTGTAAATTTATATTTTGAAACATGTAGATTTCCACTTGCATTAAATTTACGAAAAGTTGTACCTGTACATAAAAAAAATGATGTTGACTTAATGAATAATTACAGGCCCATCCGTGTGACATCAGGATTTTCTAGAGTATTTGAATACTGTTTTTTATACAATGATGTCGTTTATTTAATACTGTAAACAAGCATGGATTTCTTTCATCTAAGTCAACCAGTACAGTCATTTATTCGGTGTATAATAGTATTATTAGTTTTATTGAGATAGGTAAGCGCGCTGCTGGGAACTTATGTGATCTAAGCAGGCCTTCGACTGTGTTGATCATCAGAAATTGTTAAGAAAGCTGCTTTCATTTGGATTTAGAGGAGTGGCTCCTAACTGGTTTGAATCATTTCTGTCAGATAGGAGCTATTGTGTCAGTGTGGCATACTATGATGGTCGTGTTACTGGCACAATTAATTCCAGTTGTCAACGAGTACACATTGTAGTTCCGCCGGGTTCAGTTCTTGGCCCCATGCTTTTCTTGCTCTATTCCAACAAAATTGGTACTTTGACCTTTGAAGCAAATTTCTCGATGTATGCCGATGACATGTCCGTCATTATTTCACACAAATCGCATTCACTATTGAAATGTAAGTGTGATAGCGTTGTAAAACATTAAAACTGATGTCATTAGATTTCATAATAGTTTTATGGTAGATGAGTGTTTAACGTGGAAAGGACATTGAGACTTTTTTTCAGCGAAACTTAATTTCCTTTCTTACCTTTTTAGAAACATAAAGTATGTTCTTTCTAAATCGCAACTCTTGGGTTTGTACTACTGTCAAATAGAAAGTAGATTGAGATATGGTCCATGTTTTGGAGTGGATCTATCTCATCGCCACATTTTTTTATTGTTCAAAAAAGAATGTTACGTCAAAACGCACTCATGTTGAGATATTTTCCGCAAATATAATTTGTTAACTGTCCAGTCTTTATATATTTGAATTATGTGTATATCAATAAAGATTCTTTTATTGTGAATGAAAGGTTTCCCCCTTTTAATACACGAAATAATAGGGATATTTCCTTTTGTAAGTACAAAGTCTTTTTTACTCTCCTAGTTATATGGGCTCTAAGGTTTATAATACCTTATCCAGTAGTCTCAAACAGATACAATCATTGTTTAGATTTAAAAATAAACTTAAGGACTATTGGTTGATAAATGTTTTTATAGCATGAATGATTTAAGGTGCTGTGTACGGACGAACGATATACTTACTGTTGTAATGTCTCAATGGAAATAAAATTTTGTTATTATTATTAGCTTTTGAATTAGCTTACTAAATTAGGTGTTATTATAAACACAAAATTAAATTATGAATATACTACTTTTTCACAATATGTTGTTACTCATACATATTTTAGATTCTTCAATCAGCTGCTGATAAGCTTATTTCTGTGTAAAATGTAAATTTCACTCAAACTTCAACGTTAAATTAATGTTACTAATAAACCAGTTTGAATTTACATTGTGCGATTTTGTATTCATCTTGATCTATTTCAATGTTGCTTCTTTGGCCGTTAGAGAGCGTCAAATTTGGAAAAAATGTTTTGTGATTTATCCTATTTAAATAAAGGTTAAATAAAGGTTAGTGGTGGGGTACCAGTAGTAATAATTTATGCAGTGCGTCCCGTTTTTTCAGCTCAACACTTCTGGAGATACTAGAAGGCAGTGGAATTTCCGCAAGCCAATTTTTTACAATTAGTACCCTGAAGGGATGTTATATTCTACTAACCATTTTGTTGATGTAACCAAAGCCTGGCCCACTACGATTTTTTAATAGGATAGATTTGCAGAAAGTGGTATTCAATCAGGCTACTCGGGCTATTCAACACCGAGTACACATATACCAAATTTGATCGACAACTGTCTATTGACCGTTTATCATGGGGTGCCAAACTTCGAACAATCGGAACTAAAAATTATAATAAGGAGGTCAAAGATTGCCATTTTATTGCGCCCACAGTAAAAATAATTAGCATACAAAAAAAATGTAATGAATTGTCAATACTGAGTTGTTAAATAAAAAATTGCGAAACAGTCTAAATTAAATTTTAGTTTGCTCCACCAAACCTCTTTCCAGTTGAACACATTTTTTCAATCATCTTCTTAAATTAATTACTTGTAGTATCTGTTTTTTTTTGTCCCATTGGTATTTGTTTTCACATTCAAGGTAATCTTTGACCTGCTTATTATAATTATTACTTCTGATTTTTCGAATTTTGGCACCCCATAAAAACACTCAATAGACATTTGTCAATCAAATCTGGTATCTGAATATTTTGATGGGTGTGGAATAGCCCGGTAATATTGTATTTTTGATAAAAAGAAATGCCTAATACCACTTTACGGAAAATTTAAAAAAATAAAAACAACAATTTAATTTAAATGTAGCTCAAAGAATACTCATTATTTTCAATGCAACGATAGATGTCTTTTCCGAATAAATTCAATATTTTTGAAATTAAGAAATTTTCGTAAATAACCCCAGGCACGTCGATTTTGTTTTTAAAAAAGGCACTATTTTGCCCATTGAGGTAATATCCTAGGGAGACGCTATAAGCATTATTTCCCCGTGCAAAAAACGGTAGCACTGGGCGTGGCTAAGTGTAGTAACAATATGGCTGTCTCACCAAGGCCAAACTATTTAGGGTTATAAGTCACAGCTTACAAATTAAGAACTCCGTACCACCAAAATATAATTTTGAAAAACAAAATAAAATTGAAATACTTACATGCTATTATTGGTTAAACTCACTGCTTCTACGTAACTGTTATTTATTATATTGTATACTAATTTAATATAAACTAAGTACATTTTGAAAAGAAAATAAACAGAACAAGTGAAAAAAAAACATTTATTGTCCCTTAAATAAAACAATTTTATTGTTGTGATGCCTTATGCTCTCAGACCTATTTGTTCTATGTTTTCTAAAATAGTACATCCTAACATTCGTGTAGGTACCTACTTGCAACAGCTTTTATTAATAAGACTCTATTTGTAAACTGAACCCAAATTTTCCGACGTGCTGGTCCTTAAGAAATCTAAAAGAAAGATACCCTGTAATCTTATTATTTAAGTAAATAATGCTCGACACTTTCGTAAAATAATATATTTTGAATAAAAAATAAATTATAATTTCCCGCATACGGCCCTGCATAATGTTTACTATTTTGTAATACAAACCTATGAAATGTTATTCCGGAAATTTCTTCTTATCAACACCGTCTCTGCTACTACAGCTACGTTTAGCACACGAAACCATTATGTCTTTAGATGTTTTAATGTGTTTAATGTATATAATATACTTCCGAAACCCAAAAACACTAAAAACAACTTGACTTAAGTCGATGACAGCTCTTTGACATAAGTGTCGTATCAATATGGCGGTGCTGAAGCCGCTTTTCATGACGTGACAGCGTCTCCCTAGATACTACCTCAATGGTTTTGCCATATGGTGACGTCATCGTTGTTCGAGATATGACGTCATCGACAATTTTTTTAAATAGCAACCCCTAATTTTGACCATGCCATTTGAAAGAGCGTGTCATTCTACATACATACATCATGAAAAATTATGGTGCACAATACTGAAAATGATAATGATTATGTAAAAAATCGACTAAATTAAATGTTCAAATTGTGCACCGATGGCTGCCTGACAGTAGCCAAGACAATTAATAAATTCTTTTTAGACATTATCAATAACTTCAGGAGGTATACGATGTATCTCGTGACGAATTCTTGCTTTTAAATCTTCTAAATTAACCGGTCTAGTAACATATACTTTGCTTTTTAAGTATCCTCACAAGAAATAATCTAGGGGTGTCAAATCAGGCGATATGGCTGGCCACTCAATCGGCTCCCTTCTCAGGTGATACATTTCGGCGAAAATTTAATTTTAAAATCTTCAAACATAATTTTCTTGAAATTTTTGTTATGTAACACCATAATTATTCATTATGTGTATGTAGAATGACACACTATTTCAAATGGCATGGTCAAAATTGGGGGTTGCTATTTAAAAAAATTGTCGATGACGTCATATCTCGAACAAAGATGACGTCACAAATATGGATCGTATGTCAAAAAGCGCCTTTTTTAAAAACAAAATCGACGTGCCAGGGTATTTTTTTCGAAAACTACTCAATTAAAAAAAATGAATTTATTCGTTACTTTTCGAAAGCACTGTATATTTCACCCCAAGCTCTTCGAATATGTCTAGGTATTAGCTTTTGTTTATTATACATTGGAGCTGCATATAATTTTTTTTAAAAAAAGTTCCGAAGAAAAAAATCTAGAGGATCGAAATCCGGTGATCGAACTGGTCGAGCCACTGAACCCCCTCAACCAATCCATCTTTCTCGACAGATCGTATTTAATCAAATTATAATTTCAACCTGTTCTAACTGCACAACTAACAAACTGACATCTGTCAATATTATTGTTATAAACCTAGAGCAATGCCTACTTAATCCTACAATTTTTTTTAAGATCTTTGTAATTCCATAAGATAACCCTGATTAGAGAGAGTCAACATATCTGAAAAACAAAACTTCTTAGTGAATATCCTCAAGAGAACATTTTCTTAGAAAGTAGAATAACATTTTAATATTTGCACTGAAAAAATACTTTTTACTATTGGCGTAGAAGTTTAGGAGGTTCAAGTGTGAACAACTCCATATGGTGTAAGGCCACTGGCCTTAATTCAATAAAGTTATTCACGTCAAGATATTAACATTTTATTATGATTACTGCATACGAAGCTAAGTTCAACTCCTAAGATCAGGAAAACGGAGTGTTATAGAGAAAAATGTTACAGAAACTATCTCTACTATTTTCTCATGCTATATCTTTTCTCAAAGTTAAAATCGAAAAAAACGAAGGTATCCTGTATATATTAAAATATAGTCGAAACGTAGATAAATTTTGCAAGAAATTGCCTACGTTTGCCAAAATCCATAATTAAAATCTTATTATCATCAATGTTTGCCATTTGGCAACTAATTTTTGTCATCATATCTTTCAATAAAGTTATAATCACGTATATAACAGCTAATTTTATAAATTGTATTACCTACATGCCTTAAAATGTGACCAATTAAATATAAGTTATGTAAAACCCCGAAGTTTTGGCAACGATAATGAAATAAATTTACGAATTGTGAAAGTAGATAGCAATAAATTAAAAATAATTACCAAATTAGTTGAAAAGTAATAAAAAATTTATTTGACAGACACACAAATAAAGCAATTGGTATTTAGTGGCTCCATGTAATGAGGACATTATTGAAATATCAGCAGCATCGTGACCGCCATGTTTAGAATGGACCGCATTCTGGATTGACTTAGTGGCAAAATACTGTTACGCGTTAATTTTAACAAGGAACTACTAGTGCTGGCCTATACGAATCAGGTTTTAAACAATTATAATGTTTTATCCTCAAATTTATATGTCTGATAGGGCATTAAATTTTCATTATGAATATAGATGTGAAAGAAATAACAAAACACTCGTTTCTTTTTTTTTTTGGTCTATTAATTATTAATTAATTAAGTTAATCCTGCTTACGTTAAGATTTAGCCGAAGTTTTTAAATTTAAATAGTCATGTACATCTTCCCCTACGCACATAGCCTATAAACATCTGTTTGCAACGTTCTCTCTCGTAAATCTTATCTAGTTTTTCCTTCCTACCTCTTAGAAGAGTTGGGCCAGATGCAAGGATAGGTGGTCTAAGGTGTCTTGGACTGGAAATATTCAAAAGCCAAGAACACCACCACCAAATCCACCTGAAAAACACAGGAACAACTTCACAGAATCCCGAAGAACATAAATCGGAAATTACGAAAGGAAAAACTGTGGATCATATGTTGCTTATGCGTTAGTAACTCAAGATGTAACCTAAAGCCAATTGACAGTAGTATTTAACTTGACCCTAGCGTAAATTAAAAAAG
Source organism: Monochamus saltuarius (assembly GCA_025584915.1). Classification (NCBI taxonomy): domain Eukaryota; kingdom Metazoa; phylum Arthropoda; class Insecta; order Coleoptera; family Cerambycidae; genus Monochamus; species Monochamus saltuarius. The sequence continues at coordinate 31,124,514 of CM046728.1, forward strand.
AAAAGAAGTAGGAACAAAAAGAAGAAGGCATCCAATGGTACAGAATTAAAAAACACAAAGAAAGTCAAGTCATTAGAAAAATCCAAATGCAATTCCTCTTATTCAGAGTCATGATATGGTTTTGAGTAATTCATCCGATGGAGATTAACATTTTCTCCACTTAGAGAATGAATGCGTTAGATGTAATAAAGCCTATCCAGACAAAAGGAAAAGATGACTGGATTCAGTGTTCATTGTGTTAGACATGAAGGTTCAATATCCTGTAAATACTTTTGTCAAATGTGCGGTACCAGTGCAATGAAGAAAAATATGTATGTTTTGTAAAAGGTGGCCCATCTTTTCTCGATTTAGCCTATATATGATTGGAACAAGTACAGTTTGCAAACACGTAATGTCAAGAAACACCTACTCTGCGGGGTAATGCTCCGACCAGCATTGAATTACACCTGAAAACCCTATAGCAAACAGCTAAAGTACCCGTCAGTAGTCCTCCAGACATAGGTACACCTGCAAACACGGAATTCCAGGAAACAACTACTCTGCGGGCTAATGCCCCGACCAGCATTGAATTACACCTGAAAAACCTATAGCAACAGCTAGAGTCATTCGTCAGACGCCCACCAGACATATACCGGTTTCGAGCTTATTAGCTCTCATCAGTATGCCATAGGTGAGGTATCCGACGAATAATCCTAACTGCTTTCGTCTGTCTAACCCGACAGAAGGGACCATGAGTACGCGGTGTAGAACTAACTACATCTATCGGCCGTTCGCTACTCCATGCCGGACTGAAAATGTCGCAGGCACGAAGCGTTCTACATGCAGTAGACACCATTGAAAGCTGTCGACCTTTATCGCGATCGGCGAGAAACGATATTTTGCAAACACGGAATTCCAGGAAACAACTACTCTGCGGGCTAATGCCCCGACCAGCACTGAATTACACCTGGAAAACCTATAGCAACAGCTAGAGTCATTCGTCAGACGCCCACCAGAGTAGCGAACGGCCGATAGATGTAGTTAGTTCTACACCGCGTACTCATGGTCCCTTCTGTCGGGTTAGACAGACGAAAGCAGCTAGGATTATTCGTCGGATATGTCACCTATGGCATACTGATGAGAGCTAATAAGCTCGAAACCGGTATATGTCTGGTAGGCGTCTGACGAATGACTCTAGCTGTTGCTATAGGTTTTCCAGGTGTAATTCAATGCTGGTCGGGGCATTAGCCCGCAGAGTAGTTGTTTCCTGGAATTCCGTGTTTGCAAAATATCGTTTCTCGCCGATCGCGATAAAGGTCGACAGCTTTCAATGGTGTCTACTGCATGTAGAACGCTTCGTGCCTGTGACATTTTCAGTCCGGCATGGAGTAGCGAACGGCCGATAGATGTAGTTAGTTCTACACCGCGTACTCATAGGTACACCCATTTGGAGCTTATTAGCTCTCATCAGTTAGCCATAGGTGAAATAACGAAAACCTTAGCTGCTACAGCATCATCTGTGGAGTACCGAATAATTAATTAAAAATATTGATTAATACTATACATGCTAATACATTGATTCAACGAACACACTCATTAGGTAATCAAAAATACGTGTACGTTATATTAACAAATAATAATCATGTATTTTCTAAACTTTTGTTCAATAAACGGCACCCAGTAATACCTATTATGAACCGTGTTTTTTCAGATTTTATCAAATCTATATGTTACTTGGTTGTCTAGAAACCTTTAGTCTAAGGACGTTGTATGTGACCCAGTATGTGCAACCCCCACAGATATCTAAGTGAAACAACCCTTATTAATTTATTTTTTACTTTGCATATTTTGTATGAAATGTGTTATGTTTATTGTGTGAGCACATAATTCCCTAACCAACTGTACGACATGATATCACTTCATGATAAAGAAATGGTCACTTTAAATATACACATCACTGATTAGAGACTATTTGACTTGATACTAAAGAATTTCTAATGACACATATGGAAGTTACAGAAGGTTAGGTAACCATGTATTTAATATTTATTCATACGTTTCTTATAATGGTTATGATTCTGTCGAGTGTTTGGCGAAGTCGGGAGTACTTCAAGGTTCGAATTTGGGTCCACTGTTATTCTTCTTATTTGTTAATGACCTTACTACCACTCTGGACTGCCGGAAACTTATGTATGCTGATTATTTAAAGATTTGTCAAACATTTTCTCCATAAATGACTGTGTTACTCTTCAAGGAGAGATAGTCAAAATAGAAGCCTGGTGTAATTTAAATCATTTAATCGTTGAAATGCTAGAAAATTAAATTGCAAAAATAAAAATTAAATTTGGTAACTAATGACTCAAGTGTCAAATATTCAATTGTTTTTTAAAATCCTATAAATAGGCACCATGAAATTCGTCAGGAGCTCTGTTCAATTTTGTAAACCAAAGAGGCAACAACCAAGTGTCAAAAATAAAACAATTGAATATCTCGTAACCTAAACAACAAGTTTGTGAAAAGTATAAAGTCATATTTGAGAAAGTGTAAAGTAGCAGCAGTAAAGCAAAAAGATAAAAGCAAGGAAAAGTAGGTACATTCAAATTTCAGAATAATAATAAATTAACACAAAACCACATACCTACTTACTGTCGACGGATTTTTTTTTTATTCATTACACAAAACATAAAACTTTTACTACAGAAATATTACACTTTTTAAAAATGAGTTCAAGAAGCATAAAACATTTTTAAAAATTTCGGCGTTCAACTTTGATATTTAAATAATAAAAAGGGAAACAAATACATATTTTTTTTTATATAACACAATACATTTCAACACATATTTATTTGGCAACAAAAAATACATTTCTATTACAATATACCGATATTTTTATAGAATAAACACTTTATAAAAACCAGTATTGAGTTTTATTAAAAATATTAAATTAGAACCAAGTTATTACAACATGGGACATGACACGTAAAACTGAATGCAATATTACTTTCTTTAGTATACGATAAACTAGTTCCTTCTAAAATTTTACTATTTTTACATTAACCTCAATTTAGCTATTTTTAAAGTGAACTATTTTTTAATGAGGGTGCCTCTTACATCCATCGCCTAACTAATGGCACTATTTCACAAATGTCGTAGTTCCTGTTCGATGGAAAAGGCAGAAATATACCTGCCGCAAATGCGGCGACAACCCCTACGTGTCCACAGATGGCAGAAAATAAAAAAAACGTAGAAAGTCGAGGAAACATGCCGGCTTTTTATGTGGGTTAAAACCGGGTAGGGAATGTAAATTAATGAATCATTTATTCAAAAAGCATGTTTTGCGGAGGAATGCTCGTGCTGAGGGTTAATTATGATTTTTAAGGATTCCCTGCCATTACACACTTCCACAAATTCGCGTCATTTTTCACAAAGGGTGGAGTTGGTCGGTATTTCGCCTTTTTAAGGAAACCCTCTCTTTATAAACACTAAATGCAATCTCCATACAGAATGAACTGTGCCTATACTTTATGAATGTTTTTACTCACTATTAAGGCAAGATGTAAGCTAGTAAATCGTACATAATCTCGAATAAAAATTATGTAAATATAAATTTATACAGATATACTTATGCAGTGTGTCCCACGGGGAATATACTTATCCAAAAAATTTGAAAATTTGACAACATGGCCCTAAACACAACTAAAATATCTAGCTGCTAACTCTTTAGCACTTCAAGTTATACTGGCAGTCGACTTCGTTATTTTAAATGAGGTATCCTATATATTATTGCATTTTCGGATTCTACAGAAAATTTTAGGATCGCTTTGTATATAACATTCCGTATGGCTAGCAGCTAAAGATTTTGCGCCACTAATTTACTAAGGCAGACATTGCTAGAGTGATACAGAACTTATCTAAAAAAATTGGCAATAGATGCATCATGACAAACAAACGGACATTACAAACGGAGTCAATATGGAAATTTTTTGTAAAATCCGTATAGTTTCAAGAGAAAATTGTTTAAGTTGTAACATTCCTTTTATTATAAAATTAAGAATGTCACAATTTCAATATGAAACGTCTAGTAACAAGGTATTTTTGCACATCCTGTCCTGTAAGTTGTAGTTTAAGTAAGTGTAAACCATATCCAGTGTACCATGTAGTTTTAGATTTCTTCAAGTAAGCCTAAAATGTAAACACTTTGTACGATAAATATTTTATTAATTATTTACTTACCATTGCTGTGAACCAGTTACGTCGATGTATATCGTAATGTTATGTTTTCTACTCTGTATAACATCCTGGAGTAATTTGTTAACAGTTTATTATTTAATTATTATCACTTGTTGTATTAAGCTTTGTTTTGGCAAAAAGCAAGGTTAAGGTAACTGTCATTAAAATTAATAATTCGATTCGGACCACAGACCACATACTATTCGGACTAAATTATGTGCTGAGATCTCGAACGAGCATTAGCCGAAGTTTCATGGAAACCGAACCAATCAGATTTCAGTGAGTTTTTAGATCTTTGTAGGGTATAAAACCTACAGAAACCTAAATTCTAGTCCCTTTTCGTTCTGATTTTGGTCGACTGAAGTATTTCCATATTACAGATTTAGTCCACATTTTTAAAATAAATCTGAATTTATTGAAGTCATCAATATACATGGAGGTAATATATTTGATTAATTAAGATTATTATCGATAGTAGATTTCATTTTAAACTATATTGTATGTTAATTTTTGAAACTAAGAATATAAAATACCTAACCTGACCTTCATCATTGCTAAAGCACATGCTAATTATTTTTTTCTTTGTCATTTTCTTAACTTTAGAGGCCAATTGAATAAATTAACAATTAAATAAATTAACAATTAAATAATTGAATGATTAATTATATAAATGATCAAACAAAATAATTGAACAATTAAATAAATAACCAATTGAATTGTATTGGTGTTACGTCGAGTAACGTACATTTTGAGAATCTTTCCATTTCCCAAGATGGAATATTTTGTTCAACCTTTGCTGGCTAAAGTTTATTAATTGAAGAATCAAAATTGAATTAAGAAGGCCATTATATAGCTTTGAAAATCTAGATTGTAAGCGGCACTAGTCCAAGTACGACAGGAAAGCTGCCTTTCTGGAAGTCATCTCCAACGTTATCAACGGATGATCTTTCCAACTTCAACAATTCCACGTCTGTATATCAATTGGTGGGCAAGTCAATAAACTGTGTTTATTTTTTTATATATTTATTTTTCTTCTCCTATTTGACTAGCAAAATTTATTATCCTCCTACAGGGGTAAAAAGGCAAACCGAACATATTATTCTGTAGGTGGCGCCCAAATATAACATCCTCGTAACTAGTTTGCTATTCAAGAACCCACGACTTAAAAAAATGCCCCGACTAAAAGAGCAGCCGTTCGCAACATTGTTATTTGTCGTTTGTAACAAACGATAGGTTTAATAGTTTCAACCTTTACATCGCTGGGCTACTGTAGTCAAGCCAGGCGATTTCAAATATACGATTACTTATCGTATTAACTTTTTTGTGATGCAAGTATTTACATTAGTTTTTCAAATATCAAAAATGGTATAACAACTCGCAGTTGATGGGTATCGTTTTAATTTATGGTGAAATGAAAATACTTTAACAGAACGATTTCTCTATAAACATGTGCCAAGTGCAGCTACTTTTACAACGGTGTGCAAAGAGTGCAAATCTAGTACAAATGCAGGCGTGACGCGATAAATTTTCAGCCGAATCGTGGAAGAGATGGAGGTCCAGAGCGTCCACGGCCTATGGCAGTATGGCGTGCCATACACGAGGTTCAATTATAACCGTACCATGTACAGCATACGTATTAATAACAAGGGATTGGACGAGAAGGGTTGGTGCCATGGCCGCCGCGATCTCCTGACTTTAAATTATTTGGATTATTTTTGTGGGGATATTTAAAAAATGAAGTGGACACTATTGATGATTTACTTTATTGACGAAGCAGAAACATTTCTGTTAGTTTCTAGAAACTGGGCCCAAAATGTTGTAACTGTTAGAAATATTTTGTTCTCTAATTAGAAATCTGTTGTCACTTGTGCTATAAATTAATATCTAGTAATAATGTGTAACTTTTGTTTAAACATATAAATAAGTTTTTGTTCATGACAGTACAATTTGTTATCCAAAGGTATTCTAAACGAAATTGTTGTAGACCTATTTTATTCGCCGCAATAATTATAACAGGAACTTCATGTATGTCAAACTATTTTACTAATTAAAACCACAAATTAATTATATTAATAATTAATGACGTTAGCGGCAAAAGCAGTTGAATTTGTTGCATTAAAATAAGTGTCGAGAATGTTAGTTATTTCCTTGGGAATTTCGTCCAAGTTTTTGTCTTGTCGCCGATTACCTTACGCCATATCAGATTTTACAATGAAAATGTTTCCAGTGCCGTACGGAAGTGTATTTTTAAATCATTTTTGAACTACTCTCTTTGAATTTATTTTTATAAAATTGTAATTGTAAGTCCTCCGTACATTACAAGAAATTTTTTTAGATTAGTTCTGAATCACTCTGTCCTACCGCTTCTTGTCAGTTTTGAAATCGTAAATTATTAGCAGCAGCTATGATACATTTGCGTAAATCATCAATAGTGTCCACTTGGGTGTCTTAAAATTCAATTTTTAAGTACCCCCCACAAAAATAAGTTCAAATGATTTAGTCAGGAGATCGTGCACACACAGCACACCGCGGTAAAGATAGCTGCATTTGACTCATGTTAAATTAAAACGATATCCATCAACTCCGAATTGCTATACGCGTAAGCATCACAAAAACGTTAATATCTACTACAAGTAATAGGATTTTAATATTCGGAATCGCCTGGCTCGCCCGGAAACTATAAAAACTTTTACATTTTATTTTTTTAAATGACTCCATTTATCATGCCTCATATATTGCTCATTTTTATTTAGATAAGTTGTGAATCATCCAGTACATTTCTAGGTAACTCCAAGAGTCTATGCTGTGGTATTACATTTAACGTCTCCCAAGTATTCCAACGAATTAATTTTCGTCCACTTTTGCCCACAAAGATTCTTAAAAATTTCACATTTTCATCCCAGTTCAAAAAAAGATTTGTTAATGGATAATCTTGAAAGTACAAATTATTTTTTTAATTTCTCACTTGACAAATTGATTTCCTGTATCTGATAATTTGATACATTATTAAATATTTATACAATCACATTACACGTTACAATCTAGCAGCTATAATTGTAATCGTAGAATCTTTATTTTTCCGTAAAACAAATATAGTTTAATACGCTGTTTCATTCAACTAATGGGAAAGACCAAACTCACTGCTGTATTATTTTGTAATCACTGAAATGACATTGAATATTATCTTCATGTTCCAATCTAGTTAAAACTGTAAGACCTTGACTTCGGGCATTTGGAAACAAAAAGAAACGTATTTGTTTAAAATAAAAATAACGTGTCAGATGCGGTAGATGGCAAATCGAAAACAACTAATGAGGTTCTCGACTTGTTTCCTAATACGTTTTTTTGTGTTACCAAAAGCATATATCAAATTTCAAATGTAGATTGATAATATCTGTGAAGAATATCGCGCGAATATTGCAACAAAAAGCTATTTTATTTTACACTAATATCCTGTAAACGCGTTTCTCTTCTTCCAACTAAACTGTATCTGTTAATATTATCATTCTAGCGTCATGCCCGGGCCCATACAAGTATAATTTTGCAAATTTACTAATAATTGTAATAGTATATTATGAAATTAGTTCAGTTGCCAACAGATTTAAGTTTAAAAATTATTATTTGATCAATCGTAGAATGTTCGCATATTGTTGATATAGCATTACTTATACAGGGTATCCCAACGAAAATTTGACCCCCCCTATAATTGGAAAACCGAATAATATTTCAAAATTCGCCGAGACCCGTCGATTTTTGTTCTTGGGGGGAGCTTTTTTGATAGTCAAGCCAACTCGATATGTTCATCCCCCTAATGCCTAGCAACCCCAACTTAAAAATTTCAAATGCAACTACCCCATCTCTGGCACATCATTTTAAAGCCCTTTTTATTGCGAATACAGTGACGTACCGTTTTTAGAAATCGGTTGAGATTTGACAGAATTATTGGTTACAAACGAAAAGATGACAAACCAACTTACGCGTAGTAATTTTTACACAAATGCCCACCACTAATAAGTTTTTCATCTACTACACATGACCGCATTACCTAATTGTTATTGATGTGTTTACAAAAAAGTCAGAAATGAAATAAAAAAGCTGAAGCAAATAAAATAGTTATTAGTAGAAGATACTTAAGTTTATAGGAATTCAGACCTTTTCAAAATAACAAAACCAGTACTACAAAAAAAGTCGGTGTGGTTTTTTGCTTGTGACCAAGAAATCGTTAGTTTCAGCCGTTATTGAAAGTATTAACGTGTGTTCGAAATGGTTTATTATATCGCGGAAAGAGTAGAAATTGTTGCAATTTATTATGGGAATCACGATTGCGATAAAGATACAGCACGAATTTATAATGACAATAATCCTGAAAAAAATGTAAACCACCAGTACGTTAAACACCTGATTGACAAATTTGTTGCAACAGGTTCGCTATTAAACAAGAAACGTGAAGTAATTGGGCCAGTTCGAAATGAAGCAGTTGAAGTGGCAGTTTTGGGTCATGTACAGATGGATAATAAGCAATCGATTACAACTGTGTCTCAAGCTTCTGGCGTATCCCGTTCCAGTGTTTATCGAATTTTGAAAAACATACAAGTTTCATCCATTTAAGATGACGCTGGTTCAAGAGTTACATGAAGATGACTTTGATTGCCGTAACCAATTTTGCGAATACTTTAGTGAACAACTTCTACTGAATCCAAATCTTCTCTACAATACATGTTTCTCCGACGAATGCACATTTATGTTGAATAGCGAAGTGAATAGACACAATTGTCGTTATTGGAGTGATACTAATCCGTATTTAATCAGGAAATTTCATACTCAGACACCTCAAAAATTGAATGTTTGGGCAGGCATTTTGGGCGACCATCTTGTTGGACCATTTTTCATCAAGATAATCTCGATGGAAACACCTATCTAGAATTGTTGGAAAGTACAATTGATCCCAGGATAACAGAGATTTTAGAAAGTGACGACAATTTACTAGAACATGAAATAACCTTCCAACAAGATGGTGCACCCCCGCACTATGCTGCTGCTGTGCGACAATTTTTGGATGACCATTTCCCGGGGCATTGGATTGGCAGAAGAGGTCCCGTCGAATGGCCACCAAGATCTCCGGATCTGTCCCCTTTGGACTTTTTTCTGTGGGGTCATTTAAAATCACGAGTGTACGCCACTCAGCCGGACACATTGCAAGTGCTACGTCAGAGAATTGTAGAAGAATGCCGATTAATAACTGCGGATGTCTTTAATAATGTTCGAACAGAATTTGAAAAGAGACTGTATTATTGTTTGGAAGTTAATGGGGGTCACTTTGAACAATTCATCAAATAAATCTAATTTATTATTTGCTTCAGCTTTTTTATTTCATTTCTGACTTTTTTGTAAACACATCAATAACAATTTAGGTAATGCGGTCATGTGTACTAGATGAAAAACTTATTAGTGGTGGGCATTTGTGTAGAAATTACTACGCGTAAGTTGGTTTGTCATCTTTTCGTTTGTAACCAATAATTCTGTCAAATCTCAACCGATTTCTAAAAACGGTATGTCACTGTATTCGCAATGAAAAGGGCTTTAAAATGATGTGCCACAAGTGGGGTAGTTGCATTTGAAATTTTTAAGTTGGGATTGCTAGGCATTAGGGGGATGAACATATCGAGTTGGCTTGACTGTCAAAAAATCTCCCCCCAAGAACAAACATCGACGGGTCTCGGCGAATTTTGAAATATTGTTCGGTTTTCCAATTATAGGGGGGGTCAAATTTTCGTTGGGATACCCTGTATATACACAAATCAAATTTTTTTCTAGAAATATATATTTATGTAAATAAATTCTTTAAAAAGATGAAGAAGCTGAATGAAGCCTTATTCCAAAAAAATAAGATTTAAAAAAAAAAGAAATGGATAGGTTTTCTCATTGGATGCTTGTTAATAATATGGAAATTGGGGAAATGGATATCAAGAAAACTTTACTTACGTATTTCTTTGACCAGGTAAATTAATTACATTAATTTTCATAGCTGTAACAAATAAATTAATTGTATCCTATTTTATTAGTCAAAGAAGTACAAGTCATTGTCGTTATGATGTATGTATTTGAAATGTATGTCACGAATCAAAACTGACATTACTAAATTTTCTAAACTTACTGCATTTTTGAAGAACCGCACGATTGATTATTTATTGGAAAAAGAGAAAAGTCCAGCATTTTTAAAGGAACAGTTAATGGATTTTCTACTCTATGCACCGATGACAAATATCTGCTTATGAAGGTCGGTTATACTTTTTAGGTAGTTGCTATTTTTGGTTTATTTGGTACTTGTCGGCGTATGAAATTCTATAATTGATGTGTTGATGATGTTAAGGAGGAAGGCACTGTTTCTGTGGTTTATGTGAGAGATACTAAAACATATAGACCCAAAACATTTACAATTTTAAATACTGACGATAGTTCAATGAATTATACTGACATCATTAAAAAGTAGATATATGAAGACCAAAAAAGCATGAAAATTCAGAAATTCTTTTTATTTTACAATGTGAGTAAATGTACCTGTAACCCTGTTAGCAGTAATACATTCGGCCTGATTCCCCAAAATATTACAAAGTATCTAAACATTCCTAATGCTGATCAGTATAGGTACAGGTCATTCATTTTGGCGAACATTCGCTACAAATTTTAGCAAATAGTGCTGGTGATATTAGAACTATTAAGAGGCATGGGGATTGGAAAAGTGACGCTGTTGCCGAAGAATATGTAGCAGATTCAATACATAAAAACAAAATTGCCAGGACACTGGGATTTTCAGGTCACGTAGAAAACGTGAATAATCAAATTTGTATTTCGTCTATGAGTGCATGCTCTCTGGTATATCTCTATCTGGAAATTCAAACTGTAGTGAGTATTACTATAAATATAAATAAATAATTTGTGTTTTAATTTAAATATCTTCTACATTGGACTTCGTGGCATACAAATGTAAATACAGTATGTTATAAATAATTTAGTTTTTTTATTTATAAAATAGAGAAAGTCTAATAATTTAATATCAATATCGAATTTCAATACCCAAGTAATTCAATTTACAAAGTTAAAACCGTCTATTTACTATAATTTGTCTATTAAAATATCGAGAATTCTAAACATACCAGCTCGAGAATTCTTAATCAAATTACAATAATAATTATTATGTGTTATTAGTACTGCTCTTGATTTTAAAATAATTTTTGTGTAAATCTAAAGTGCTAAAGCATAATATCATATCTATATGCACAATGTACAACAATTCCGTAACGTCTCGAACAGTACGTTACGAGGGTTATGACCTACCCTTGATCTGTACCGGAAGTTATGCAGCCTCTGCCACATTCCATAGCAACCTCGGACCACCAGAACGTTGATACGACTGACTGACACCCAACCATGAATAAATACACATTGAAAAACGATAAGCTTAGTACGTTTGCTTAATAAAAATGTTAAATTTAAATGTATCTTTTTAAATTCAATACTTCCAATATAACATTATATTTAGTATTGTTATTACTTATTACGCTAAAAAATTAAAATTTTAATACAACAGAATAGAATTCTGTGTTAATCAAAGTCCACAAGGGATTGTGTAAATTTGTATACATTTATCTGTATGTAGCTATGTGTTAATGTTTTAACACAAACTAATATAACAAACTTTGTGTGTTAATTTCATTATGTAATATATATATTATTTAAAAATTAATGTGTTAAATTGATAATAAAATAAAAGACGTTTCACTTTTACGCTAGATTTAGTATGTTTTACTATATTACTAGTAATTTTGACATATTTTGTGTAAAACGTATAAAAATTCCAGGGTGTGTTACACCATTGACACGGAAATATTGTATATTCTGAATTACACACTGGAAAACCTCATTCACTCAACAACTTTTTTGTAGTGTATGAGGATTATGACAGTTATTCTGCTACAAAATTATTTTTGGCATTTCTAAAAATTATGTTAATATTATTTTACAGATATTTAAGAAAGAGATAGGGGGAAGAATATCATTTGTTCAAGATGTTTTAAAAACTGTTTTATTTTACACAGGGTGGTGAAAATTTATTATCAAATTTCCTTAACTTCAAACAGTTCAAATCGCTCTAACTTGGTACCTATTTCTAATTGGAACACCCTGTATATTAATCATAAAACTGTTGTATAATTTTACTTTCTATCTATTTATATTACACTTTCTTATACGTATCTATTTTAACTTTTCTGTTACTTTACTGACGTATCTTGGGACAAGTAATTAAAATTATCCAATTTCTTGCCAGGATGGCAGTGAAATTGTTTAGCAATAGTCCAGGGCATTTAGATCAAAATCGACCGGATATAGCGGACATTTTTACGCACAGCAGATATCGAGATGTGGTTTTCTGCATTGTGTGGTTTAGTCATTTTTTGAAAAATGCCTTCTGGGCCGTAAAATGCATTTTACAATTGCATCATTACTTGCATCATTATAGGAACGACTGGAAACTCGGAAAAATCGCTCGGAAATCGTTACTCTGGGGGTTTTCGGGACTGCCGATCCAAACTCGTTATTCGGGGGTTTTCGGGGATGCCGAATTCAATTCTGGCATTGGAATGACCCGGGGGCGCTCGGAGGCGGCCCTGCGGGGGTATCGGGGGGGGAGGAAATTGCATAGTCCATGGGAAGCTCTCCAAACTCGTTACTGGGGGGTTTTCGGGGATGCCGAATTCAATTCTAGCATTAGATTTCCCCGGGGGCGCTCGGGGGTGGCTCTGTGGGGTTGTCTGGGAGTGATTGGGGGGGAAATGAATATTTGTTATGTAACATTCCTTTTATTATAAAATTAAGAATGTCACAATTTCAATATAAAACGTCTAGTAACTAGGTATTTTTGCACATCCAGTGTACCATGTAGTTTTAGATTTCTTCAAGTAAGCCTAAAATGTAAACACTTTGTACGATAAATATTTTATTAATTATTTACTTACCATTGCTGTGAACCAGTTACGTCGATGTATATCGTAATGTTATTTTTCTACTCTGTATAACATCCTGGAGTAATTTGTTAACAGTTTATTATTTAATTATTATCACTTGTATTAAGCTTTGTTTTGGCAAAAAGCAAGGTTAAGGTAACTGTAACTGTCATAATAATTCGATTCGGACCACAGACCACATACTATTCGGACTAAATTATGTGCTGAGATCTCGAACGAGCATTAGCCCGAAATTTCATAGAAACCGAACCAATCAGATTTCAGTGAGTTTTTAGATCTTTGTAGGGTATAAAACCTACAGGAACCTAAATTCTAGTCCCTTTTCGTTCTGATTTTGGTCGATTGAAGTATTTCCATATTACAGATTTAGTTATAGTGCGAAGCCACATTTTGAAAATAAATCTGAATTTATTGAAGTCATCAATAAAAATGGAGATAATATATTTGATTAATTAAGATTATTATCGATAGTAGATTTCATTTTAAACTATATTGCATGTTAATTTTTTGAAACTAAGAATATAAAATACCTAACCTGACCTTGATCTTTGCTAAAGCACATGCTAATTATTTTTTCTTTTCTTTTGTCATTTTCTTAACTTTAGAGGCCAATTAAATAATTGAACGATTAAATTAAATAAATAAGCAAACAATAATTGAACGATTGAATTAAATAAATAAGCAAACAATAATTGAACGATTAAATTAAATAAATAAGCACACAATAATTGAACGTTTGAATTAAATAAATAATCAAACAAAATAATTGAACTATTAAATTATTAATAATCAACAATTAAATAATCAATTGAAATTATTGGTGTTACGTCGAGTAACGTACATTTTGAGAATCTTTCCATTTCCCAAGTTGGAATATTTTGTTCAACCTTTGCTGGTTAAAGTTTATTAATTGAAGAATCAATGCCATTCTAAAGCTTTGAAAATCTAGATTGTAAGCGGCACTATCCAACTACGACAGCAAGACTGCTCTTCTCGAAGCGCTACCTTGAAATCAAGATTGTAAGCGGCACTAGTCCAAGTACGACAGGAAAGCTGCCTTTCTGGAAGTCATCTCCAACGTTATCAACGGATGATCTTTCCAACTTCTACAATTCCACGTCTGTATATCAACTGGTGAGCAAGTCAATAAACTGTGTTTATTTTTTATATTTTTATTTTTCTTCTCCCATTTGACTTTAGCAAAATTTATTATCCTCCTACAGGGGTAAAAAGGCAAACCGAACAGATTATTCTGTAGGTGGCGCCCAAATATAACATCCTCTTAAACAGTTTGCTATTCAAGAACCCACGACTTAAAAAAGTGCCCCGACTAAAAGAGCAGCCGTTCGCAACATTGTTTATTTATCGTTTGTAACAAACGATAGGTAACAGTTATTTGAATAAAGTATTATTTTCATAACTTATGATTTTTCATTTTCTCCTTTACCATTTCCCACAGAGCCACCCCCGAGCGCCCCCGGGAAAGTCTAAAGCCAGAATTGAATTTGGCATCCCCAAAAACCCACGAGTAACGAATTCATCCCCGTGCATCCCCAGGTAATTCTAATGACAGAATCGAGTTCGGCAACCTCGAAAACCCCCCGAGTAACAATTTCCGAGCGATTTTTCCGAGTTTCCAGTCGTTCCTATAATGGTGCAAGTAATGATGCAATTGGAAAATGCATTTTCCGGCCCAGAAGGCATTTTTAAAAAAATTGCTAAACCAGACGATATAGACTTTTTTCCTGGGACCTTCCTGAACACAAATGCCCTGGACTATTGCTAAACAATTTCACTGCCATCCTGGACTACAAACTTTAAAACAAAACAACCAATATGTCGTAAGTCATAATTATTTGCTTTGTTGGTTTGCTTTTAAGATTGCTAGCAAATTCACAACGATCCTACAACAAATGATAGGCATCCTTCTATCTCTATTATTTTAAATTAGACCATCGAAATCATAGACCTTAGAAATCATGGACGCGCCCAAAACCTATTTATGCCTATACAAATCGTTGATGTTCAGATATGTGCGACAGAGATAGAGCTACTCCGGGCAAAAACCCACAGATCATTGGCCGAAAAAAACAAAAACCGTAAATGACAGACGTATGACATTTACGGTGACAGACCGACTCTACCATGGTTTATGAGATTTTAAAAACTATTGCTAATAAACAACACACTAAACACAACTAAATCACAAAAGCACACAAATCATTAACAATATTAACAGGAAAGGTTTTGTCAGGTTATGTTTATATATTTTTCTGTCATAGAACATCTGTTTTTTCCCGGACTAGCTTCATCCCTCTTGTACACATCAGGACACCGGACCTCTCTTTCTAGGGCCGGTCCATGATTTATAAGGTCTATGATCGAAATGCAACTCTTTTGACAGAACTAAAATATCTCGAAGACTATTAGACGACTGCCAGTATAACCGAAAGTGCTACAAGAATGGCATTATTTTATTTTAAGAGAGCACCCCCAAAAACCCAAAATCCTAAATTTTCAAAACTGAAATCCAAGTAATCTCTCAAATATCCAATTGGATCGTCACTGTAAGACCCCGTAATAAACCGTGTTATTAATATTACCGATTAAATTATATAGAACAGCTGAAAAAATTTGTGTTGCTATGAGTATGAAATATCCTGTACATAGCATTCAGATTGAGACCTATTCAAGAACCGTCAACTTTTAGAATAATAAGACAAAGACACACTTCCAGTGCTTCCAAAAATAGAAAGTATTTTTCTGCTACATTTAACAGAAGAAAATAAGCTCGTAAATACTGCACAAAGAACACTAAAAATACTATAATTATTTATAGCCTCATGCCTCACTGTCGAAGAATTTGAGTGATGAACAAATAACTTCCCACGGTTCATTGCATAATAATTTATATTTTATTTCCAAAATATATTTTTGAAAAGACAATATTGTATATAATTAAGTTTTTCGTAACAGTCAAGCAAAGTTTACTTATATGGCAGATGCGAAAAGCGGCCGAAATTGAATTGTGAACACGTGGGAACCAATAAAAAAATTGAAATTGAAAAATTAACAAGTTAAAAATGATATCGAGAATAGACCGGTAAAGAATGGCAATGGCTTAGAAAATACATTAAGATGGGAATGTGAAGCAAAGATGGGTAATTTTCAGAGAAACAGTAAATAAAGGTGAAGGAAACGTTTGCCGTGAAAGGAAATATAGCATCAATTCTGAGAAGCTTGAAAAATTACACAGAGAAAGTGATTTTTATCCATTTTTTAGGTTTTCTCAAATATTTGCTGTGTAACCCCCAATATAGCCTCCCAGCATACATGACTTTTTTTTGAACCTGTTTAAACTTTTGATGTGATTTGTATCGTTTTTATGGGTTTTCTCTAAAATTTGCTGTGCGACCCCCCATTTTGACTTCAGATTCATGTTCAGCGGGAAAAAATACATGGAAAAAATGTAATGGGACTCTCAGCACACACCACTTTTTTTTTTGTGGACCTGTGATTATTGAAGCGAGTTGAAGAACTTCTCCTGATTACCTTTGATCCGAAAGCGACTTTTGATTCAATCAGAGGGAGATTATGGAAAGCATTAAGAGAAAGATATAAGAGTCAATGAAGCAAAGGTGCAGTTCGCGTCCTAATACTACTATTTATAATATTTATGGACATGGAAATATAAAAGAATAAATAGTCCCTTGTATGATACAGAAAAATTAACCAATAAAAGTTGTCAGCTTAATGTATGCAGATAACACAATAAAGACCGTTATACAAAAAGGAAAGAAATATTGGAAACACTAAAATGATGGTAATAGAGAGTAGACAGCGGAACAAACATAACAGAATTACGTTGGTAACATAGAAAGTCACTATATTATGTTAGCTTATTACTGTATTGAATAAAATTCCGTTTCACGTATATTATCCTGTCAAGCGAACTTGCCACCAAAAACAACGTGATGCATGTTTTGTTGCTAATTTGTACCACCAATTATGATTTTGTAGCTTATGCAGTTGACAAAAATGGTGGCTACTAGAGCTACCACTAAATTGCTCGATAAGAACAATAGCAAACCGATTTTTGCACCATATATTGTTGCTCAACTAGTAGGTACCTTCAGAGATGTATATTTTTTCAGAAATAATAATGTAGCCATTCATCTCATACAGCAGTTTAAAATTTGTTTCTGTATTTTACTTGCCTAGAAATGAAAAATCAAATAGTCATTAGCCAAATTCCAATAATATTAGTCATTTTTTGCATAATTAAAATCAATTTGGAAGCTGTTCTCGACAAGAAATTAAATTATTTGTTCTCTCCATCTTGAGGAGAAATTCGGTGATATTACGTTAGCAGCCACCATCTTTATCGAAAACGGCACAAACGACAAAATTGAAACTGGTAGAACAAATTAGCAACAAAATATACAGACTTGCTTTTAGCGGCCGTATTTAATTTTTCGTTTTTAGATAAACAGCAACTTACTATGAGTTGAATGTTCAATTTTTTTAATTTTGAAAAAAAAAACTATACATTCTCTAAAAGTACTCGAAAAACAACAAAATATGACGCAAACATTGTTTTGCTATCGTTCTTAGTTGCTGAGCAATTCTATTGCTTACGAGCGTAATATTTCTCTAGCAGCCACTATTCTCTCGAAAACGGCATCACAAGCTACAAAATCGAAACTGGTAGTAAAAGTTATCAACAAAGTATCCACCACTTGCGACGACCGCTAAAGGTGCTTTGCCTGAGTAATAGACGTCTCCATTATAATGCAGGGTTAACTATGACTAAGTACAAATATTTTAAGAGGGGATAGAGAAAATTGAGAATTAACGGAATCACCCTTCAAAAAAAGTCCACATATTTATAAAGCGAAAAAAAATTTTTTTTTCGAAATTATATTAAATCCTTATTTAACGCCGCCTATGCGACTTGTCCGCCACACGTTTACAGAATCAGAGTAGGTAACGTAGGCAACTAGCAACACGACCGTAAAATTTCCAGTCAAGTCATAATTTAATTCCTGTGTTTACCATGTGTTTATGTTGTAGGTTTATGTTCTTCTTCAGTTTTCAGTGCCTTTTTAGAGTTATTAAATAAAGAAATTTGTGTTGGGATACTTTCCCATAATATAGTTCGTCGGTTTGGTTTTCTAGGTTATGACACAAGACAGCCGCGGGTACATTAAAAGTTTTCTATTATCTATTCCTTTCGTTCGATTTTGTTATAACAAATAGGTATTTTATCTAGCTGTACCCACAGGAAGTGTGTTTTATCGGTAATGAGTGGTTATAATGAATGAAAATGTTGTAGTTTTGCCAGTTTGTAACGAAATAATGAAAAACGAATGCAAAATAGTGGAGCTAACTGGATTAACTATTACCTTCCTATCTACCAAGCATTATTACTAATAAGAATGTTATTTTTTGTCGTTTCTGCATTTAGAAATGCTGCAAAAAAGACGATTGCATGGTAGTAGATATTATTGACAGATGTAAGTTTTATCTATGAATCTAAGCCATCTCAGTCGATGCATACCATAGGCGCCGATTTTCCGTAGGAAAAGAGTTTTGCCCCATTTTTTAAATATCGAGTTAAATTCTGGAATAATTTTTTAATTGTCTTTTAGGCCTTCCTGAGCACGTGGTTAAAATGTTTGTACTTAGTCATAGTTAACCCTTGTAACCGCTTTCGCAACTTCTCAACAATAGTATTATTTTACAATATTTTAGTTAGGTAGGAAATACTTATTATAATACGACCTTAGTAAAAAACGCTGGGGTGGGGGAGCTCTGTCCCTCTTGCAGATTTGCTGAGAAGGGCAAGCGCCCCTCTTGCCCCGTTAAATCGGCGCCTATGTACGAGGTTTATATAAAATATGTTGCAAAAAACATTGGAAAATAATAATAAAATTTATCCACCATCTAACACTATACATATATTTTACTTCTTGTATATAGAACCTCTATATACAGGGTGGAAAAAAGGTATGGAATAAATTCATTATTTCTAAAACAATGAAGTTTCATGAAATTTCCTCGGACCCGTCGATTTTGTTTTTTAAAAAGACTCTTTTTTCTATACCAACGCATTTCCGACGTTCATTTGTTTTCGCGTGATGACGTCATCGGATATTTTTTTAAATAGACCCCCCTATATTTTTCATCGGATTCTTGTAGAGCTTAACTTGCTGAATTCAAAAATATATAATTTCAACACTTTATTCCTTCAACTTTCCGAGAAAAAAAAATAACCGATCCAATAACGCTGCAGTTGACAGATGTCAATTCTGATTAGATTTTGTTTAGCTGCCAGAAACAGTTTCTGAGGTGACTTGATTTAATTTGTTGTTTTTGCTATCAAAAGATGTAATATTCTAACATGCAATCTAATAAAACAAAATAATAAATTAGGGGGTCAAATACGATTGAGGCAACCAGAATTTAGTTTTGCTTTAGTTTTATTGGGATTTTGCCACACTTCTGAAATTCCTCGGACCAGTCGATTTTGCTTTTTAATAAGACTATTTTTTCTATACCAACGCATTTCCTACGTTCATTTGTTTTCGCGTGATGACGTCATCGGATATTTTTTTAAATAGAACCCCTATATTTTTTCATCGGATTCTTGTAGAGCTTAACTTGCTGAATTCAAAAATATATAATTTGAACACTTTATTCCTTCAACTTTCTGAGAAAAAAAATTCTAAAATTATGCCACAAATAAATAGCTTCAGACAATAACCAGAATTTAATTATTAATTAATTAATTATTGTTAAATTGTTTCAAAAGTTAAGAGTCCTTATTTTGTGATACTGCCGATGAATTCACTATATCCATTTTACTCTCAACCAGCCCATCACAGACACAAATTTTATTGGATCGGTTATTATTTTTTATTTTTCGGAAAGTTGAAGGAATAAAGTGTTGAAATTATACATTTTTGAATTCAGCAAGTTAAGCTCTACAAGAATCCGATGAAAAAATATAGGGGTTCTATTTAAAAAAATATCCGATGACGTCATCACGCGAAAACAAATGAACGTAGGAAATGCGTTGGTATAGAAAAAAGAGTCTTATTAAAAAGCAAAATCGACTGGTCCGAGGAAATTTCATAAAACTTCGTTGTTTTAGAAATAATGAATTTATTCCATACTTTTCTTCCACACTGTACATAGAAAGGTGCTAAGTATCAGGATACGAGTTTCCAGTGAATTAATTCTCAATGCTTTATTATCCATTGTAAGGAAAAATTTTCATCTATCTAATTGCGTACTATCCTGAAGTTATGAATGGGGTGTGATCCACACTATTGTATTTGATTGAAATGTTTAAGAATTTATTAAAGTTAACAAATATTTCGAAATCCATATTCTTTTCCAAAAAGTGTTGTCCAATCATACTGTCATTTAATATTAACATGAAGCGTTATCTTTAACTGTCCCCTGCGAATTTTGTTGAGTCCACCACCTGCAGTTCTGAGACGAGACGATGATTGTAGGTAGTAATTTTGCTTTGTCAGTGGAAATATTTTTTTGTAAAGAAATTGACGTTTAAATCATTTCCCTGTGCCCACAATAGTTATTTATAATATAAGTGTTAAGTGACATTTAATTTTGTGAGAAAGGAAAATTCTCATCCCGTTACACAAAATAAAATTACTTTTAGTGCATAGCATAAGTTATTTTTTCTACAAACACCATTAAAACTACAAATCAATGCATTTCTTAAATTATTAAATTTATAAAATATCATTTTGAAATCTAATTGTCTCTGAAGTTTATTGTTGCTAAGCTAATGAAAGATTGATCGTGTGTTGAGAAATAATTTCAAATGCCGTGACATGGAAAGTGATCAAGGAAATTAATTTTTCCTGGCGGAAATCAAAGAAGTTGCTAATAGAACCACTTTCGAGTTATTGCCTAGTAAGTCAAAACAACAGTATGCATTCTCGTACAATCGTTTCTTGAGATGGTGATATGAAAAATGTTAGTGGCAAGTTCAGTGAAAAAGTGCTTTTGGCATACTTTGAAGTCCAAAATATGGAAATCGTCAACGCGTTGGTCAAATTGCTTTATGTTGAAGGCGACAATGGCGACATAGAGAATCAGGACATAAGCAAATATTACCAGCATGTTGCTTTTTAGA
Source organism: Monochamus saltuarius (assembly GCA_025584915.1). Classification (NCBI taxonomy): domain Eukaryota; kingdom Metazoa; phylum Arthropoda; class Insecta; order Coleoptera; family Cerambycidae; genus Monochamus; species Monochamus saltuarius. The sequence goes on from CM046728.1 coordinate 31,145,916, forward strand.
AGCGAAAGGGCGAAGGATATCGACCAAAAAAGGTTGACCAGAGAACAAATCGATAAATTTTTTAAAGAAGCTCAAGATGAAACATATTTCATGCAGAAGGTTGCCATAATGTTCGATTTGGAGCCTATCGTCGCGAAGAACTGTGCAACTTGACATTCAATAATATCGCAGATTTGATAACTTAAACCACACCTTTTTAAATATTTAATTACAATGCTAATCGTCAGACATTTACCTTCAGTTTAGCCTGCAATGTATTTATTATCAATTTATTAGGTACTGGGTCAGTCTGATTATTATTTAGCTGTTCTGGATTTAAAAATATCTCCACTAATGTTAAAAGGCAATCCAAGGATATATAGATAATAAAAATTGGTCAAATCAAATTTTTTTTATAAATTAATGGCACCTTGGCGCAATGAATGTAAATGTTAGAGAAGAAAGAAATAAATTCTTTCCAAAGGTGTACATATGTGTCTCCCAAAAATGAAATGGATCTGCTTCAGCATTTTCCATATTTTCCAATTATTCAGGTACTATGAAAGATTGAACCACCGTATACGTTATAGCTTTTTCCGTTTTAGATGAGATTTTGATGAGATACATTTATTCAAACCTTAAAATATATGAGATGAACTCTTTCGCCCTAAACTAACAAAACTTGATCCTATTCGAAATAATCAGAAAATTTGTTCATAGAATATATGTACGTATACAATTCTGCCGTCATGCTAAACCGTGGTGCAATAGGTGTAAATACCAGAGAAAAAAGAAATACTCTTTCTTCAATAGGTGTCTACGTGTCTCCCAAAAATTAAATGGATTTGCTTCAGCATTTTCCATATATTCAGGTACGAAGGTACTTCGTGAGATTGAGCCACTCTATATCATAGTTATTTCCTTTTTAGAAGCGATTTTGATGAGATACATATATTCAAACTTTAAAATATATGAGACGAACTCTTCCGCTCTAAACTATCAAAACTTGATCCGATTCGAAATCAACAGCAAATTTATTCATGGGAAATATGTACGCATACAATTCGGCCGTCATGCTAAACACACTAAGTGTAATCTTAGGCAATATTATGGATTTCAGTCAGGGTTCGGAAGGGCAAATCGGTATTTCAGAGACGTTTCAGAATATCACAAACCCTTATTACCAATTTCACTTCATTGCCTCATTTCGTATTCTTCATCTTTACAATCCAGATTTCTGCTCTCTATCGATTTTATTGAAACCTACAATTTAACATTTTTGCACTGATTTTAGATAATGTCAGGATACGGCCACCGCAACAGGGTGGTTTCTTTGTCCCAGAAAATGTGTTTTTCTCGTCAATCCGTAAGGGTTCAGATTATCATAGTAAAAATACGTTAAATTGTAGAATGCTCTGACCACCAGTTTCTGGTATTGTTTCGAATAAAATTGTTATTTTAATATGTGTATTGATAATATGTCCGGAAATGTCTTGTTTTCGAGATACAGGTTTTTAAAATTGTGTGTCTTAAATACGATACCTAGTCTTCATTTCTCGAAAACCGATCGAAATGTTGAGATGAGATTTGGTACACAACAGTGTATAGTGAAAGGCTATGTGTATACATTTCTCTTGTAATATACTAGCATCAGTGGCGTTCGTGTCGTTAAATACTCATTTTTAACAAAATGAAATTAATGCGCCACTGATTTTTGGACACATTGGTATCGCTCTCTTAAAGCCTAGTAAATTCTACTTCTGCTAAAAAGTGCCTCTTGGACTTTTTCCTTCTGATGCACTGTTTTTGAGATAAAAATTATTTTTTTAATCATTACAATACAAAAATGATCTTCAGAATCTTACATAAAAAATAGTTGAAGTCTGTAAACTATTAATCTTCAATTTCGTGTCAAAATTCAGCAAAAAGAGATAGAACTTAGAGTGAAGAACACTTTTCGTAGCATTCGTTTTTGACATACAGAATACAATTAAGCGTATAGCAAATTGTTTATATCTATTTTATTTGTTTATAAAAAAAGTGTATTAAATTTAGAATTTAAATTAAGTACTGGGAATGACCTTGTGCATCAGTACAATGCTCTAAATCGACTTCTTCTAACTCTTTGGAATATTCCAGGTCTTTGTCGTATTATTTCACAAGCATTGGTAATACGTTGTACTAATGCAGCTTCACTTACTATGCGGATAGAATACCCCAGTTGCTTTTGATAACCCCAAAGGAAGAAATCGCACGAATTTATGTCGGGTGATCGGGGTAGCCAAGGAATAGACCAATCCAATTTATTTGGAACGCAAGATTTCAATAGTCTTATACTGCGACTAAAATGAGCTGGTGTCCCGTCATGCATAAACCATAAACGATAGCGAACATTAAGTGGGACAACTTCTAGAAGGATAGATAAATTTTTCTGTAAAAAATCTATATCCATCTAATTTTCTCGGCAAAATAAACCAAACTTTTTCAATAATTCCTGCTCGCACATTGACAGAAAACTGCTGTTGGTGTCGTGATTTATGAATAATGTATGGAGTTTCATCCACCCAAAAATGTTCATTGTGACCATTAAAAATACCGTTTCTGGCAAATGATGCTGAACAAAATGAAAGAAATAAATTGTCGATCTTCTGCATTTTTTTGGCTTAGCCATTGACAATACTGCAATCTGACTCGAAAATGAGGCACAATCACATATAATAAAGGCTGGTAAACCATCAGGGTCTGAGGTTAATTTAGGTTTTATTTTTTTAAGGCATAGTTATCACTTTCACAAATGGAAAAAATTTAAAAGGATATATTTTCGAGTTTATCTTCAGTGGGGGATGGATCATGAGTAATAATTGTTAAAAAAATTAGTTTAAAAAAAATGACGCAAAAATATTAGCTTAGTATTAGTGCTAGGAAAATAATTTATGTTTTTTTACCATCGATATAAGACCAGAACTTATTAGAGTCAAGGCAAATATTGAGTTCAATGTTATTCAAGAAATTAGCATGAGCAGCATATACATCTTTTTTAATTTTTAAGCGTAGAAGCTTGAACTTGTAAATCATTTGTGTGCCTTTATTTCCTCAAAAACTTTGCCTTTTTTATATTTAAAACGATGTCATTTGAAAACCAATGAGGATATGTTCTTGGACGACATATCCTTTTGGGGCCACACGTATCTGAAATACTATTTACAACTTTATAAAGAATCACAAACACACAAACCTCATTACAACGATTAATATGGTCCAGAAAAGACCAATCCGCTAAGGTTAGTTGTTGATATAGAAGTAAAACATTTACTTTTCAAACATTATAAATCTTTCTGATATTTCCAATAAACTTACCAGTTATATGAGGAATGAGGAATTATATAGTATTTCTGAAACAAATTCATCCCTTCAAAACATGTAGTCAAAAATTGTATATTTTCAAGATAAGTTTTGCAACTTCGCTCTAGTCTAACAAACCTTGTATTTTTGCGATAAATAAGATGCTCATGTTTTTGGTTTTTTTTTCTGAAAATACTGATATTCACTATAATGAAACAAAGTATAAATGAAATAACTCATTATTTTCGCAGATCTGATAAAGAAAACGATTTATTTTAATAATATCGTGTGTACTTTTTATCCTACTCTTCATTAAGCCTTTATAATTAATAATGTTTTTCCCATTACAGCCATTGATTCATATGGCGCTACATAGTTCCACCTAATTTCAGCTCGAAAGCGTTAATTATTGTCAATTGCAAATTCCAGTTTTGACAATATATCAATTATGCTAATATTGCACTGTAACAACATCCATTACTAAATGCTAACACGTAGGATTTCATCAAACTATCACGACAACTGACAATATTGTATTTTAATAGTTTATCGAAACTACTTCATTAAAGGATTGACTATTTTATAATGCTTCAAATTAACGACACCAATGCAAAATACGTATGTGTCTCTTTTAACAAACAGCTTTTTAAACAGAAAGAAAATGCAGTGATGGAGTTGATTATAAACACTAAAACATAATTTACAGTAAAAGTGTAACGTGATGCCGATCTGCAACATTCATTGCGTCCATGTAGATTATTACTAATATTTAAATTATACATGCCATACATATTTACCAAATAGCTGCCATGAATAGCATTATATGCAACTACAAATGTCTGATATCTCATAGCTTCAATATAGTTTTTAATGTATGGAGCCTAATATAGAAACAGATGATGATCTCTTCTTTCCTTCATTTTTTTCTCCCTCATTTCATATTATTATTGTATTTTCCATACACACATACTCGTCTAGCGTTATCCGCTAACTTAAACCTAAATAAGTATGCTTTAAAAGCATATGCCCAGTTAAGATTTGTGTTAAAAAGTTATTTCTTTCGTCCATACTACTAAGTCCGGTATAAGCCTTCTTGTAGGCCTTGCCACTCTAGTCTTCTCCATCTATCGTGCCACTTATCCAGTGTATCCTCTCTTCTCTCTGCATTCATCATCTCCTGTCTTTCTTTTCTCATGATTGTTGTGTTGATAGCCTCCCTTATCGCCGTTCTAGGTTCGTCTTAAGACGCTGCCCCATACCGGAGCCCGGTAGAGGATCTTCGAATAGATCACGATAGCCACAAGTTTCCTCTTGTAATAGCTAAGAGTCTCAACATTTGGAAGCTGTCCATACATTGTGCCTTCTCTTCTAAGATGGCGTTTGATATTCATGTTTCAGCCTAGCATTACCCCCTAAGTATTTAGCCTTTTCTCTAGTTGTAACATTTATTATCCTCCTTATCTGTATCCTCCTCACTAGTATCACCGCTTCTGTTTTCTCTGCCAAGTGTAAACATTTTCCTTGCAACCACTTCCTTATATTCAGTACCGCGATCACAACGTCCCTTTTTATGTCCTCTTCATTCCTTCTGCTGACTATCAGCGCAAGGTCATATGTGTAACCGATTGTCATTACTGAATCTGGTTGTTGACCACTTCGTCATAGCACAGGCTCCAAAGTATCGGCCCCAATACCTAACCCTGTGGGACACCCCATTCTCATACCTATCTTTTCTCTTCTATCTCACTGGCCCATATAATCCTATCTTCCAACTAATTCTTCCAGAACTGGAACTATTCCCGACCAACTTATTTTATAAAAGATTTTTACTAACATATGATTCTAGGGAAAATGTTTGATTAGACAAATTAATGAGAATTTTTTTTCGCATCCTGATGATGACTTTGTATAAGTTGAAACATTGATGAATAATGAGTCTTTTTGGCTATTGATGACCTCATTCCAATTATTGTTACATTTAGAAACTGTACTATGTTATGGAATTTGGAGTCTGCCTCTTCATAAACATAAGCAATAAACAAATACTAAAGTTAAAAATGAGCCATATTCTATCCCCTACTGTATAAGTTGCCCCCTCTACTACTGCAGGGTAGGCGCTTTAGCTACCAAGGAACGCAACAGCTGCCCCATCCTGTTTGTTATTTTTTCCACGCACACACAACTAGATGATTTTGCCAATACAATTTCGATTAAATATGGATTTTGCAAGTTTTGGATATAGGCTTCTATATTTTCAAGACGTTAAAAATAGTCCTAAAGAAACTCATCTAAATGTTCTATGCAAAAATACCTATTCTGCATAGACTGCATATTTTAAAAGAGACACCCTGTAGAGAAATTGCAAGTACGCTACTGAACCATACATAAAAAACTTTAGAAGCAATTTTCAACATTCCGATATCTCAGCTATTCTCTGAGATACGAGGAATCCCTTAAAAGTATTTTTTTTTTAATTTCGTCCTGTATCTAAAAAACAAATAGGTCTATGAAAGTTCATATTGCGGCGTGTTAAGTTTCTTGTATCTCTATCTCTTGTAGATTCCGAGATACCCTGCAATTATAGCGAAATTGGGACATCCTGTACACCAGCGTCTTATGCCGCATCCGAGTTTAAAGTAATAAACCAAGCGTAAGAATACAGTTGAGGGTAACGAGTTAATCACATAATGGATCTCTCAGTGTTTTCCCTCCGCTTCTGCATGGAATAAATTAATAGTTGGGTTATGAGTTTCTTGTCTGCCATTTAAAATCTGTCGTAAATGGCGTTAGAATGCCGACAGGTTGAGCTGAACCGTTGTGTGCGCTCTCTCGTGCAATTAAATAACTGGAATAACTTCGCAGCCGGCTCGATATTCTTTGCGCTGTAACTGATCTACAAAGGACTTTCCATTTATCTTATAAGGGCGTCTGGCTGCGTTAAGTCGGCTCGTAAAAATATATTATTTGTATCGAGTTACGGCATTCCTAAGTAAATTAATGTGGCCGGGAGAATATTCGCATAGCGGGCGTTATTGAGACACAAACTTTGCAGGAATTTTTACACCGTCGACGTTGAAAAACAAGGTTGTTTAATGCTCTTTCTTCGATGGCTTACCAAGGCGTTAACAATCTAAACATTTTCTTACTCGAAAAGAATCTACTGAAAAAGATTACCTACGCTAAAGTTACGTAGGTTTGTTTTACTTTTATTTCAAACTAGTAATTTGAAACAGACAAAGGCATAGAAAATATGTTAATACTGTTTTAAACATCTTTATGAAACATATTTAGCGCAACAGCAAACTTGTGGCAAAAAAGTTCAGAGATCATTTTCGTTGAAAATGAAATTGGTGATGTACCATACATAGTTTTTGTAAAATGTAACCTGCACGCCTCAACTTGGTTTGTAGGCTTCCCTGGTAAGTGTCAATGGTTGAATATAGGAACAGAAATATTTAACAAACCATCAGAACGATTCCTAAGTTTAAGGGAAATGAGGAATGCCTGCTAACAATCTATCTACTCTAATTACAAAGATGCTTTGTCAATATAGACTGCCTCTTAAGAAAGAGCAATACTAATACCGCCTATAACACTTTAATGAAGATAGGGACAGCCTTTCTAAAGACCAGGTGCAAAAACAACATATTTCAATTCCCTGGTGTTTACAGCATCCTTTACATTGACTGTCACATGCGGTGCCTAGACAAAGTTATTGACACGTATTGCCACGACGTAATCATTCATGTGTCCCAAATTTGCTATTAATAGTCCACTTGCTGTGGTCACGTAAGGAGGACCAATAATAGCAAATCAAGGACAATTCTCAGACAGCAATATGTTTCTCAAAACGAACGAAAGAAACTTAAATCGACGACATGGTAAAATATCTTGAAATAATTGTTCACCCAGCAAATCCTGTGTACAGTATGGAAACTACTTATGGAATAAATTGAGTAATTTGATAACTGTAAATACCTACTGCAGAAAAACGCTTTGTGTTGGTCTTTTTTCAAATGGATATTATAAGTACTACAATACTATACTTATTTTTCAACATGATTTAGTACCTTCAAAGTATGTTATATTTTATAAGCACTCTATTTTGATCGATTATTTTAGATTTTTAGATACCTAATCATTAGCTTATCTATGAAAGTATTTTTACTACACGACAAAGGTATAGACTCATTAAATATGATTTTATTTTGTAAATTTTTTGCATATTTACTTCTCTCGGTGAAAGTAAAAATTTGGAGAATTGAAATGAAAATTTCACAATAGTATTTTTCAGCCAATTAAAGGCCTGTATTTTGTAGCATTACTATAGCAACTAAGAAAATTTCCGGAAATTTTTCTCTTCCTTGGGGTAAGGAGCATGAAATTACACTGGAAATTTTTTGACATTTATAAATAAAATGACATTTATATTTAACTTCAAATTTATTCTATCATAATTTAATAATAGTCTAAGAACCAGTGGCCGGCAACCTATAAGTAAATGATTATACCTGAAATTTTGCACAGTGAGTCTCTTATACCTATCATTCATGAGGTGATGACTCGCTAAGCCCGGCGAGGCCGACCCAACTGTTACTCAGGTGCGAGAGGTATGAAAATTTAACCAACTTCGTTATTAAATTAACAAAGCTGCTGTTTGAAAATTTTAAAATTTCAGATCTGACAAATTAGGCATTTATTTTTATTATTTATTATATTTAGCAGCTTTTTATATTAAACTGATATAAGTAACAAATAACCTCTATTTCTGGTACAGGTTCTGAGATTTGGTGGTGTCGATTACAATGCTTGACATTTCTGACAGTTCTTTAACGTCAAAAATCAGATTTAATCAAATACTTTTAAAATTTATAATTTTTGCCAATTACACAAGTGTATGCCATGATCTTAGAAGCACGGTAAACGTATGCCTTTGTTATTTTTATATAATAATAATTGTATATTTTAAAATTTTCAAACGGCAGCTTTGTTAATTTAATAACGAAGTTGATTACATTTTCATACTTCTCGCACCTGAGTAACTCTTGAGTCGGCCTCGCCGGGCTTAGCGAGTCTCCACATCATGAATGATAGGTATAAAAGACTCACTGTGCAAAATTTCAGGTATAATCATTTACTTATAGGTTGCCGGCCACTGGCTCTTAGACTATAAGTACAAATCATTTATAAATAATTATTTACCAAGTATGTACTTTTAGTGGTTTTAATTAAAGCGTCCAAATGTTGCTGAAATTCCTCAGCCACGTCTTCTTTTCTTAATGGGGAATAAACAAGCACACATTCACTAAAATTTATAAAATGTCTATGTTTCAAAAAATAAATGTAGAACTTTGAAACAATCTTATTCTGCTGTGATCCTTTTTGAATTAATATACAAAGCCTACTGTCTCTTCAAAACAATCAAAAAAATTTAATATCTTTATATTTTTGTCGATATTTTTTAACACTTCATTGTGAAATTTTCTTACCGAATAGCACTAGCTTCAATTAAAAAATGTTGCTTCAAATTAAAACTAGTTGTGATCTGCTACCATACACGATACGATCCATACAATATCGCCTACTGTGTGATGGACATGATGTTCTCTGTCAAATTGTGGATCGCGTCTTTCACCACGTCGCCTTCTCAACCTTGTACGATCATTGTGCATCCCCAGGCAGAAAAGGAATTTGTCACTACCTGACTTATCACCTAATTCCATTCTTGGCCCTACTAAACCTTCTCTCTACATCATTGTAAACTGTTAGCTCGATGTTGACGAGTGAGACGATATGTGGACTATAAAACAAGAGGACAGTACTTCATATACTCTATGCATACCGACCATACCCCCGTGATCTTCAAACTACTGATTTGCAATAGTCCGACTGCTGTTAAATCGGTCTCTCAGAGCTAAACTTCGTAATCGACAATCTTCATGGTCTGTGGTTTCTCTACGATGGCCGGTACCTCTCTCGTCCACATCTGGTAACACTGTACCATGGTACGTAAAAATCTGTTCGTCCTTTTAGAAATTTCTTTCACCAACAAACCTGCTTCGCGCAATTCAACAATCCGCCCCCTCCCAAAATGACGAAGTTGTTGAAGTCGAAGTTGGCAAAACTTGCCCAAAGCTACGTACTCTAAGTATAAGCAGCTACCAAAAAAATGTCGTTTGCAACAAGCTTTACAACACTTGCAACACAAATGTGAGCAGAATTTTTAAAACAGGATGCTACGTTGTCAAAGTATGGCATATACAAACTTTAAAAAAACTTTACAAATAAACCTGAAAATTTTATCATTTTTTATTTTCACTGAGAGAAGTCAACATGCATAAAATTATGAAAATAAAATTATATTTATTGTGATGAGTGTTTACCATTCTTTGTCACTCAGTATATGAGATACATTTTTGAACTAAATTAGTTACATGCGATCTAAATCTAAGATTTGCATCAATAATAAGCCCAAGATTTTTACACTCATTTACTGGCACTATGACTGAATTATTAATCATAATCTGGAAAGCAGGGTTACTTAAAACTAAATGTCGGCGACTACTAAACACAAGCAATTGAGTTTTATTTTCATTGAGAATTAAATCATGCGAGATAGAAAATTTGCAAATTATATTTAAATCAGAATTTATATTATGGATGGCATCATCTAACTAATCATGTGAAAAAGAGTAATAAAGAGTGTCATCAGCATATTGATGCACAGCACAAAAAGATAAATATTTTGACAAATCAGAAGTATACACGGAAAATAATAGGGGACCAAGTATGCTCCCTTGCGGAACACCCTTATTTATAGGCAGAAATTTAGACGCAGTATTAGACATGAGAATTCTTTAACGTCTGTACATAATTACTAAAAAAATTAAGTGCAATATTACCGACCCCAAAATACTTGAGTTTGACTTTTAAGGTGGCATGGTTAATAGTATCAAAAGCTTTGCTGTAGTCTAACAGAACCAAACACGAAGTTTTATTAGAATCCTGTGCTCGAAAATGATCATCACTGACTTTGAGTAATGCTGTTGTAGTACTGTGATTGCACCTAAAACCAGATTGAGTGTCCGATAGAATTTTATTAACAGATAAAAATTCAGAAAATTGTTGATGAACAATTTTTCAAGGATATTTGACATAACAGGTAGAATGCTTATTGGTCTGTAATCAGAAAGCGAGGAAGGATGAGTAGTTTTAGGTACCGGAATTATGTTAGCGTATTTCCAGAGCCTAGGAAACTGTCCGGAAGTAAGACATTTATTAATGATAAATGTAATATAATCAGACAAATGGGGTGTAAGATATAACAGCATTTTTAAAGATATTCCGTCAGGACCAGTAGCATTAGTTTTAATTTTAAACAACAGTCTTGAAACAACATCAGAGGTCACAACTTTAAACTTAAAATTGTCAGTAATATTAGGCCAAACTGCATTAAAATAGGTCGACTCAATAAAGTCATTACTATTTCCATCAGTTGAGGGCACACTGTTAATAAAAAAGTATTAAAATCGTCGGGAGTACCAAAATCAGATAAATCAGTACAGTCAGTATTAGAATTAGAACTGATGTTTAAATATTTCAGAGTTTGCCAAAACTCTTTAGGATTTGTTTTAAATTTATGATGCAAATACGCTTTCTTTTCTGATTTAACGGTCATATTAACTAAATTTCTAATATTTTTATATTCACTCCAAGACAGATCTGTTTTTAATCGTTTGTATTTGGTTAAAGCTTTTCTCCTCAATTTAAACATCAGTCTTAAATTATCAGTTAGCCATGATGCCGGAGGCTTAGTAAATTTAGACGTTTTAAAAGGAGCATGAATGTCAAACAGATATGTAACAATTTCATTAAAGAAAGTTAACATTTCATCAACATCATCATAGTAGTATATTCTATCCCAAAAAATAGTGTAAAGATCTTGGACAAATAAATCATAATTGAATTTAGAAAAATCTCTGTATGTTTAAAAAAAAGCTTGCTGAGACGGTTTCATTAATTTTAGTTTACAATTAGTAGTAGTAGTTCGTCTCTAGAATAAAATGGTTGTATTTATCTCATAGTGACAACTTGTATCGCTTATAACCAATTATTTTCTAAAATTTTCATAATTTTCTACGTCTATTACATTAATTTTTATACTACATACGAGTGCACAATCTGGTGCAAAATTTCCTTACTAATAAATCTTTTCAAACAACAACAATAGTACTCTACAACCAGAGCCACCTCTGACTTCAATCCACTTCTCCAGTTATTTACTGATAAAGACCTTGATGCATAGTACTCACGAGTGTAAGAACCTTCGACTTCATTGATTTATTTACCACTACAAAGATTGCGAGCCTTCAGGCGATGAGGCGGAACAATGACTTATGTTTGCGGGATGAACGACCATCTGTTTTTGCGGTTAATTGGTCTATGATCGTTTGTATCAAGTAAAACCAATAAAACTTTAATTCGATATTTGACAATTTCTTTTACTATTTTCTTCTTTCTATTTTTAAATATTATTATCCTATTCAATTTAGATAGACATTACAAACATTGAAACTGTTTCAACACTAATATTTGTTTTTTCCCCTTCTTTTGCTCAACACAGAGCCGTGTTTATTTTGGAAATATCGAATAAAGTATTAACCACAGGTATTGACAATTATTAGTAGTGGTTTGTCTTGCCTAAACTATTAAATTTATAACACCTACAGTTCATTTTCAGTAGGCAACAGATGGCTAATTTCAAAAGAATCAACGACTATTTTTCTATCACTTCTAGTCTACCTGGAAATGGCCACAATTCTCAATGTTTAATAATCTGTTTATTTCAGTTAAACTCTACATTTTTAGCAGTTCCACGCATTTTTTGTTAAACATTCTTTCAGTAATTAAAGAACTTTCGTATTTCACTTCATAAAAGAAATCAATAATTTTTAATAGTCTAATCAACAGCCTTTTTAAAAGAAAAGTAGGTTAGAAACGTTATTCTGAATGAGTTTTTACCTCCATTAAGTGACCATTTCCCAGCTTCATTACAATCTTTGTTACAATTATCAGAGATTTGATTAAATGCGAGATGTTTAAGAAACCTCATACTTTGAAACCAATAGCTCTAAATGGTTCAAAAAAACCTTTCCTCCATAACTGATCAGATAAATTTAAAAAAGTTGTAATAACTAAAAAAACTCTTAAAAAACGATATAAGATTAATTTTTTTGTTTGTTAACTAAACCTATTATGGTTTAAAAATGTGAACAGTTGTTTGTTGCAAAATACTCATACTTTGGTAGATAAAATTCCTCTTCTTCGATTTAAACAACCTGTATCATCATAATTTATTAGTAATTTGTATATTAATTTTCTCTATTTATTAATTTTGAAACAGCATACTTTTCGTTATAGTAACCCTGGACTGCGGTTGTTGTTTTCTTTTTAACAAAATGACAATTTTTAAAGTGTAAATTCTGAGGAACTGGTTTTTCCTTGCCTAATAAAATCATTTGACTTATCAGCATATTAACTAATAACACTAGAATAATAAATAATCGAAAAAATAATACTAGATACAGAAAAGGAAAGGCAGTAGCCGCACTGTTATCACTACTGCTAATAATAATTTGAGCTTAGCGGTAGTAGGCAAGGAATGCAATATTACCGTACGTTATAGTGTGTTTGTTTATTTTATTAATACTGATAAAAAACAAATTACCTTTAGGAGTTTTTACTTATTTGTGAACTAGTTTGTAAGTGCATAACACAGTTTTGCATTTTATTGCAATTATAATTTTATTTTTGAAGTGTATCTGTAGATCACTTTAGACACTTTTTTATAAGAGTTTTTTGTTTGTTTTGGTCAGATATACACACCCCTTTAGTATCGTCACTTATATTCCAGACATCTTGTATATTAATAATGTAGTATCCAAAAAGAGTTTTAATTATGGTTGCTGGATATATGCGGTTGATTGTATGTTGGTATAAGTTTTTTCAAAAATGAATTTTAAAAATCATTTAATAATTTCATCATTTCATTTCAACTTATAATTAAGATATTCATTGTATGCAACCTTGCAATCATACCTAAGACTTCATTAATAGAAATTATAGAAAAATTGATTTGAGTTTTCTTAAAGTAAGTTTTATGTCCAATAGAATAGGTTGCTTATATAGATTATACCAATTTTTCATTATACAGTATTTTACTTTATCTATAATGTAGTGAAAGATTTCTTGGATTATCCTCGTATATTGAAAAAATCTGTTGTCTCATAAATTTTAAGTAAATGATGAATTTTCTATAATTTCTTCTATTGCGATTAATAGGAAGTACTCCATACTGATTTCTCTTTGATTTAGTAATGGCAGAATCCAAAACGATCAGATATTAACCTTTTGCAATAAATTACTTAAGGTGTACCGAATAAATGTTTGTCCGTTCCCATTTTTAACAGTTTGTGAGGTCTTAGCGTGATAAAATAGCACCGATAAGCGCAAGTTACCAGTAAACAGTAAATCTGCTTCCACTCGGCCTGTACCCTTAGTAAACACTGTCTGCCAACTAGATGACGTTGTGTGTCGTAGCATTAGTGTAGGGATGTAAAACAATAAATATTTAATATAATATGAATCAACCAAACTCTATTAAAAGTATTTCAGTAGAAATGTTCTCTTTTTATTTTGATGAATTCTAAAAGTGTGACAACGCCGCTGTAGCACCCTGTACAAACATATTCCTCATGAACAGTGGTCGATAACCCATCTATTTTTGGGGCAAAACAAAAGAACCAACCCTGTACTACACCAAAATCAATGACCTAGCACAAATTATTGGTTGCCGCGCTGCACAGTCGGTGTTGCGTCACATTATTATAAATCGTGAGTTCGTACTTAGGTACTACCTGCTTTGCTTTCGCGGAATATCAACACCACCGCCATGCACGCCACAACGATTTGTTATTTAACGTTCACTCATACGGTTATTTATTTGCTACATTCACGACATTCTATTCCAAGCACGAGATCCTTACCGCCTAATAATTTTGTGCGAAATCTTCATATCTCTGGCCAAATACTGTAGCTTGACGGAGCTTATGTAAAGTTGTACAATAAAGTTATTAGATGCAATAAGGCTACCTTCAACTACTCCCAGGGAACGAAAAGGGAGACGTATCTATGGTTAAATTTGGGGTCATTTTATTAAATAAACATAGCGTCTCACGCGCGTAGTTTCCAAACTTGATAAAAAAATGAATTTAAAATTCTAAACCCTAAACCTAAGATATTTTTAACAAATCTGTCATAATTTTCTAGAACACTGAAAATAATAGGTCTAAGACAGATCCCTGAAAAACACCACTCACAACATCTAAGATAGCAGAGTAAGAGTAACACTAAACTTTCTTCTAGATAAAAAGTTTGCTATCCAATGAAGCAGATTTTCACAAACGTAAGCCTCCTAGTAACAACCTTAGCAAAAGCCATGCTAAAATCCAGATATAAGACATCAACGAATTAAGAATCGTCAAGTGATTTAGTCCAATCATTGAGACATGGAAGAATATTGGTGGTGGTAGACCTGCCTGACAAGAAACCATGTTGATGTAAGTACAAGAAAAATATCGTTGCTAAGAAAAAAAGTTTTGCAAATCATAATAACAATTCCTCCCATAATTTTATATTCAGCTGCAGTGAGATCAATTAGCGGTAGTTTTCAACAATAAATGTATTACCTTTTTTAGATATTGGAATAACAGAAGCCAAATACTGGGAAACGAAGATGACTTCAGTTTGCATAACCATAGCGGCAAAACCAGGGACAAAGAATATTTCTTCAGTAAAGAAGTAGAAAGGCGCTCGGGACTTACAGTTGATTTAGATAGAGCAACTAACTTTTCATTAACCTTCTCGCGAGTTATATCAATAAATTATAAAGTTGACTCCAATAGACTTTTGAGTTTTGAGAAAAAAGTGGTAGGTCCAACCCATTTGTGGACGCCTGATAATAATAAAAGATTAATTTTAGCAGGAGGAAGTAACCTATGTGAGGGATAAAAGCGGAAATTTAATAGGAGAGGAAACAGAAGTGAGAGAAAAATAGAGACGCGGTGTAGAACTAACTACATCTATCGGCCATTCGCTACTCCATGCCGGACTGAAAATGTCACAGACACGAAGCGTTCTACATGCAGTAGACACCATTGAAAGCTGTCGACTTTTATCGCGATCGGCGAGAAACGATATTTTGCAAACACGGAATTCCAGGAAACAACTACTCTGCGGGCTAATGCCCCAACCAGCATTGAATTACACCTGGAAAACCTATAGCAACAGCTAGAGTCATTCGTCAGAAGCCCACCAGACATATACCGGTTTCGAGCTTATTAGCTCTCATCAGTATGCCATAGGTAAGGTATCCGACGAATAATCCTAGCTGTTTAGTCTGTCTAACCCGACAGAAGGGACCATGAGTACGCGGTGTAGAACTAACTACATCTATCGGCCATTCGCTACTCCATGCCGGACTGAAAATGTCACAGACACGAAGCGTTCTACATGCAGTAGACACCATTGAAAGCTGTCGACCTTTATCGCGTATAAATCGCGTATAAATATCGTTTCTCGCCGATCGCGAGTAAGTATGAAGATGATGTGGTCGTAATTGCAAGAGATATTAGAGAATCAGAAAAGGTCTCAATGGCAGATGAAAGAACAGTAAAAAAATAGCAATATATAAGAAGAAAGGGGGAGACCGAAGAAGTGACGGAGAAAGGCCGTTACAATAGATCTGAGAGAGACAAATATATATGTAATGGATTGGAAAAGATAGGCGAGATACAGAACGGAGTGGAGGAAAATAATCTGGACCTAAATAGCCTGTAAACAGCTATACTATATACTATACAGTTTTTGCATCAAGTCATTAGTCTCTATGTGTAATATACGTACCAATATTTTGTTAAAATATAAAATGTAGCTCAAAAGTTATAAGCATAGAAGTAAATTTCTATGTATCCTTTTGACGAGCCCGAAACCTCGTTAGCATTATTTTGAGCCTCCCTTCTTCACTCTGTAGGTATTAAGAGATACTTACCGAGCACTCTTTGTAAATGATACTAAATGTAAAAACAGAGAATGAAGAAATGTCAAATATATTCTAAATTATGGCGAAGGCGCCAGTTTCTTAGTGTAACATCAGTGATATTCTGACCATAGAATTATTCCCAAAATCCTTTACAGGGACATTGGTCAATTAAATAAAATACTATACAGCATCAAATATATGTGGTAAGTAGTTTGTTTATATTTATTTATTTAGTTTCAATCCCACCGATGTTTCCAACTAAAATTAGCGTTTCAAACAAAAAATTTCTGCTTTCAAGAAATGTGAGGCGATTGCGTTAAAATAAATAAGATGGTTGTTCTGCACATAATAGAGCTGGGTTCAAAGTTTTCGGTTTCTTAAATTAAACAATTAAATGAATAGTACATTATACTATAAGGGAGAGAAATGCGTTATTTTGGCAGAGGTGCAGTTTTACTATTTTTTCCACCGTCTCATTAACTTATAAACACATATTTTGTCATTATGAAGTAAGTAGCACCAGAATTATTGTATTCGGATTTGAGAATTTATTTAGTAGTCGTTGAATTATTGTCATAACTACAAAATAAACAAACAAAAAGAATTGTCAAATTAAGGTGCTAGTTTGGTTTAGTTTAATGTTTGTTTAGTGCGCATTAAACAATTGTGAGTCGGAAGAGATTGTGGAGGCTGCAAATATTGCAATAAGCAATTTGCTGCCTACGAAGTCAAGATCTTTATACGATATAGCCTACAATCGGTTCAAAAAGTGGTGCGCCGAGAAAAATGTTCAAGTATACAACGATAATGTTTTGTTGGCATACTTCAGTGAAAATGCAAAGAATTACAAGTCTTCCACATTATGGGCGCAATATTCTATGGGTAAGTCATGCTTGATAATTTACGACAACATAGATATAAGCAAATTCCCCAAGCTGATCGCATTTTTGACAAAGGGTGAAATCGACCGTTTTCTATCAAGTGCAGATGACAAAGAATTCAATGATTAAGGTAAGACTAGAAAGGTGGCAAGTCGGCTATCGCCGACTTGACATTTCTTGGGTGGGGTTCGTTTTTTTTAAACACCCTGTATTTTTTCGATAATTAGTGTGTTAAGAGACTCCCGATGGAAGTTGAGTAAAAAAAAATTGTCAATTCTCTTAATTTTGAGATTTTTTTAACGTTCAACATTTTTCTTGAATTGTTTCGAAAATACCTGTCCCTTTGTCCTCCCCACGTCAAGCATAAGCGCCTTTTTTTGTATTACAAAGCAGAAAATGTAGCAGCCAGTTGGCAAGAATACCATGGGAAAAATTCCGAGTGTAGTAGCTTCGTATTAAAAATTACCTGATGCTGCATGTTATACTGGTCACTGCTTACGAAGATCTTCAGCGACATTACTGGCAGATGCTGGTGTGGATATCACGACAATAAAGCGTCATGCTGGTTGGAAATCAAGGACAGTCGTTGAGGGTTATGTCGAAAATAAGACCTAAATTGCTAATCAGGTTTTAGTAGGTACCACTACACACTAGCGCAATCACAAAACTGTAAATGTAAGCGAAAGTAATATTCCTGCTAATATTAATTTTGAAAATTGTACAAACGTAACATTTAATTTAAATGTCAATAAATAATTTCAATGTTATCTTTTTTTTGCATGAAAAACGTTCTCCATAATGTAAACTCCCTTGGGAGCATTATACTCCCTTGGGAATAATCGACTACTTCTGTTTTAATTTTGATGTCATAGAAACTGATTTCTACTCCCGACCGTGGAAAAAATTATTTATTTTCACGTTCTCTATTACCTCTGAAGGAATGCATACGTGCATATGGGAGTAAAATTTTACATGATCTGAATAAAACAAATTGAAAACTAGCAACCAAGAGACCTTATATATTAGTTAATCTGTTTTATCTATAGTTTGTTATAAATAAGCATCAGTTGTTAAAATTAAAAACTGATTTTTAAAACCGCACGGTGTAACCATTGTGTGCTACCTTTATTGCTCCCACCAGTGCCTATCTTCAACATTTTATTAACCAATACGATAATTGACAGTTACCCTTGGTGATAAAACGTGATTAAGCCGAATCGCCGAACGAAGCAAAGCCGAAAATCGGCAGCGAAGGTGAATGTGACGATCCCGATCGAATTTAATTGGAGAATGCGCGAAATCCCTCCGGGACTTGTTGCTGGAAAGTGGCTTTGTGTGTTGTTTTTCCCCTCTACTGGCCTTATTAATTTAAAAATTCCCAGCTATTGTGATGTTAAAAAGCTGACTCTACAGGAGATAGATTAAATTCAGGGAAAACTGTTATTTGTTAGGCGGCGGCGGGCGAGAGCTCTCCAAACTATGCAAATGTAATAAGCGTAAAAGCTGCGCCTTAATCCGGCAATCAGGACACGCTTTGAATAAAGCATTCGGTTAGCTGGATGCCAATAATATGGGAAAAAGCTAGAAATTCAATTACGCTCCTCCACTGCCTCGGAAGGGCGAAAAAAATGAACTAAAAGCTTATGCGACTGTAGTACTTTTTGTTGTACCTACTTAAAGATATCTATTTTATTGCGTATAACAGGTCATGCTTGTATTTACATTTCCTTTATTTTCAATGTCAAAACTACACTGATAAAAATGAAAGAAGTTCTTCATAATTACAGGGTGTTCCTTAATGATATGTGGATTTTTAGGGGGGTGATTCTACATCGAAAATTAATGATAGTTTGCTTTCCAAACTATGGTCCAAAAATTTTCCAATACAGAAATAAGGGGTGTTAAAGTTTTAGGGAAAAAAAGAAAATAATTAATACTTTCGAAACCGCTTTAGATATTTCCATGAAATTTGGTATGTTGGGAGTATTAATAAAGGTGCATATTTTTCAATATAAACATCAAATGTGGTACATGCACGATGGTGCACATTTCAGTATAACAGTACGCAATTATTTACAAACAATTTATCCAAATCATTGGATTGGGCGCGGTGGGCCTCAGGAATGGCCACCAAGGTCCCTCGACCACAATAGTTTAGATTCATTTTGTGGGGCCACCTTAAGACACTCGTGTACACAAGTCCCATTAACACTGAAGGGGAATTAAGAGAAAGAATAGTTGCAGTATGTGATAGAATACGCAATTCAATTTTCTACAATGTTGACGCAGTTCCTAAAAATGGCTTTGTTTCCTTTTCATCTGGCCACTCTGTATATATAGGTTTTTCTTTGTTTAAATTTATATATGGACATTGTTATGAGTACATGTGAAAGTTTTGTTTCGAAAAAAGAGGACGAAAAAACAAAGGTATCTAGGAAAATTCTCTTTTTGTATTTCTAACGAAGACACGGAACACCATAAATTTAATCGCCCTGAGGATGGTAGGAATAAAATACCGAAACGTCGGATTTTGAAAAAATGAATTTTCTTTAAGTGAACTTACAACCCAAAAAAAGTAGTAACAAATTATTAACAACTGGTCAAAAATAATAACAATTATAAATTTTAATATTATACAGAGTGGTACAACTTTTTTCTCTAAACTAATGGACTTGAAATAACGGACAAATCTATTGATCAAACAAATTCACTATTTAGGCTCGATACATTCCTTTAGTTTTGTATCCATTTGTAATGCCATGAAATGATTATAATTGTTTAAAATGTTTTATTTTTAAACAGATAAATTAAGGGATTAAGGGGATTAGAAAAAAAGTTTAAGAAATTAGAAAGAACATATATCTTGACTAATAAAAATATTTATCATAAAATTTTCACAACACAATACAATAAAAATATTTATCAACATTTCTCACTTAATAGCCCCAATCGTATGTACCAGGTTCTGTGTAGACTTTCGCTTTAAAATTAAATACACCTGATTCATAAGCATTACTTTTCTTTTATCTTTACCGTAAAAGTAACCCGCGGTTGATACTTATAATATAAACAAACAAACGTTGTAGCCCAAACTTGTTTACTCGCTACGCAATGAAGCAGTCAGCGATCAAACAAAGCATGCCGTTTGTATGTACAACTTTAGCAATATTGTTCAAAATTGTGTTAACTGCTTGGTAAATATTACAATAATGTGGAAATTAGGTTGATCGCAAAATAACTTTTTGTGAAATGTTATTATATCATAATGAATAAATATATTTCAAATATTTAATTCATTTAATTTTCCTTAAACCGTTACAACTTTGGAAAAAACTCTTTGCACCTTATATGACTGTTGATTTGAACAGTAGGTATATTTGTTTTTTTAATTGCTACAAGTGTGATTCAATCCCGCTTTGTTACATGGCCCGACATCGAACTTTATTGATTGACAAATAAGTTATTCTAACAATAAACAACAAAAGTAGTAAACATTCGTTCCATTTTATATTGTATGCAGAAAATTACTGAGATATTTCTAAATGAACTGAACTTTTGCAGATCAAATCAGATATTTTGATAATTTTAATTATAGTAGTCAAACTTCTAACACTCTGTGTATACCTACTTGTAAATAATTATACTATACTGTAAACAATTTTTTGCGGAAAGGATAGCTCATTGGAAGAATGTTGTGTCCAGATGCTACGGATTTTCGTCATGCGTTTCTAGCTTCATTTGGTTTTTCCAATTCATTTTGTCATTATAAAATTCCAATATTTATAAAAATGTTATTGTAATATAGGGTGTCGTAAAGTATGTACGAACTTTAGGTCGTGACGTTACATAAAACAATATAACATAAAACATAACCTCTTAAACGCACCGTTTAGCAGTTATAAACCTTAAAAGTTTGACTTTGTTGGAAAAACAAAACTTAATGAAATTAAATCGACAGTTTGTGGAAGCCAATAAATAATGTGCATATGAATAAAATGAAGCGAGCGGAAGGATAATTTTTTATCACTTTGTATCCTATTTTTTGCAGAAAAAAGTCTACACAGGTACAAATATCACAGGTTATTTAGAAAGTCTATTGAATTTAGATTTGTTCATCACTTGTGTTTTTATGTAAAATGTTTAGACTTCTAGTAAATTTACAAAACACAAAGAAAGCTTGCTCACCTATAATAATATGTTACATTTGATCTATTTAACATGTAAGTGCCTGTCACTTTTATCGTAGTTGGCTAATGTTTATGTTTTTTTCAACAAAGGAAAGGTACCTACATTATAAAAACTAGTTTTGTATTTGCACCTTTTAAGGTATATAAATATCTCCAAAACGGTACATTTAAAAGGCTATATTTATTAAAGTTTTTAGTCATATTTTTTTACATACTGACCATCTAGAGGTTATTACATAATTTACGGGACCCCTATATATTCAATGACAACAGAACTACAAGCCTTGAGAGAAAAACAAACATAAACCAATAAAAGTTAAATTTTTCATTTTAGTTAGTAGTAAAGAAAATTAATTGTTACATATTCACATTTTGTTTTTTTATTCATGAATAAAGTAGTTAAAACTGTTATTTAATTAATAAATGAAATGGTTGGTATTAGTAGGTATTACTACTTACTTTTTATTTTTTAAGATGGAACGTACCTAACCTGCTATTACTTTACAAAATTGAAATCAACATATTTTTTATTTTCACGCTTGAGCAAAAAATAACTATGTACTAAAATAATGGAGCTTTTCTAACGCCATTTTGAAGTTATACTTCTTTGCGCCCGTTAGGCACATTGGGATGGGATGTTGGTCGAGAAACCGCGTCACGCTCAAAAGGAAGAACAAATTTTTAAGAACTTTTATACAACCCACTATACAGCGTGGAGAATTACTGGTTGTGGACACCAACATAAATTTACTTCTTACGTATAAGCGTATAATATACAGTGTGTCATTAAGAATATGGGATAAAATTTTACAGTTTCCGTTTTAACAGAACATTCGCGATATGTACTTTTAAATCATTTTACAAACTGAGCAGACAATAATTTCAAAAACAATATCCAGGGAATCTTAATATGAGCATATAAAAAATAGTACTAAAACCTTACTACTGGGATTTATAGAATAACTGCTTTTAGGTGGAACCCCAGACAACCCCACAGAGCCACCCCCGAGCGCCCCCGGGGAAGTCTAATACTAGAATTGAATTCGGCATCCCCGAAAACCTCAGAGTAACGAGTTTGGAGCGCTTCCCATGGACTATGCAATTTTCCCCCCAGAATGACCCCCCGAGCGCCACCGGGTAATTTCTATGCCAGAATTGAATTCGGCATCCGCGAAAACCCCCGAGTAACGAGTTTGGAGCGATTCTACTGCACGCTGCCATTTTTCCCCAAATTTACCCTCTCACACCCCCACAGAGCCATCCCCGTGCATCCCCGGGTAATTCTAATACCAAAATCAAATTCGGCAACCCCGAAAACCCACGAGTAACGATTTCTGAGCGATTTTTCCGAGTTTCCAGTCGTTCCTATAATGCTGCAATGCATTTTCCGGCCCAGAAGGCATTTTTCAAAAAATGGCTAAACCAGACGATATAGGACCTTCCTGAACACAATGCAGAAAACCGCATATCGATATCTGCTGTGCCTAAAAATTTCCGCTATTCGGTCGATTTTGATCTAAATGCCCTGGACTAATATTTTGATCTTAAGTCGGCACACTTTCTGTGTAATTGTAGTCTAAACACGTATGGAGAAAAGGAGGATTGTAGTAACCACAAACCCTAATTTTTTTGGTACGGCTATGGTTTCAAAATATTTGTTTTTATATACAGCTTGTGTTTGTTCATTTTTTTTTTTTTACTTAGAAGATTTTGATTTGAGGCTCGGAAATATTGTAACTTCTTCGGATATGCTAGGTTCGGCACAAATTAAATATCGCTGAGTATAAAATTGTCATTTCCATTTTATTCAATAAGTTGAAACAAACAAAACGGCACAGCTAACAATAAACAGTAGACACCAAAAAAATTTACTCAATTAAACGAAATTTTCAATATGAGTGCCACAACACTGATCTTCACCTGGGGCTCTTTTATTGAGAGGGTGACGAATATTTTAGAAAATATATGGCTTCAGCTTAAAGTGTACACCACCTTGTACAATTCGTTCGCTTAGCTGTTGTTCAGTTAGTAATGCCACCATGTAAATGAGATAATATTTCATATTTCATACTTCAGAAACAAATGACCAACAGGTTGAGGTCGGGAGAACCGTGTGGCCATTTACAGGTGCAAGCTGTCCTATACCAATTACGATTACGAAAGATTTCATTTAAATGGTTCTGAACATTTTGAGCATAATACCAAGGTTCATCGTCAAGTTGAAACCACACATGATTTTGATGACCCGCCAGAGGCAAATCATGTAGCCCATAAAAGATGAAATAAGAAATCATTAGAATTTATGAAAGATTTCATTTATATAGCGCCAAAATTAAGTAAACGACAATTAAGGGAACGAAATGTACGAGATGTAAAGCACTTTATGCTGAAATAACATATTTTCCATAATATTCGTTACTCTCTTATTAAAAGAGCCCGAGTATTTATTCATGAAGGTGGTAACCATATTGAAAATCTAAATAATTTAAGTTTTTGTCTTTTCTGACTGTTTGTTGTTAGTTGTGCCGTTTTATTTATTTCAACTTACTAAAAAAAATGGAAAACCATTTAATATTTAATTTGTGCCAAACATAACATACAAAAGATGACGCCACAAATAAATAGCTTCAGATAATATCTAAACATCCAAAAAAGCAATATCTCATAAACCGAGCCTCAAATCAAATTCTTATGAGAGTGAAAAATAATTAAATAAAAACACT
Organism: Monochamus saltuarius; assembly: GCA_025584915.1. NCBI lineage: Eukaryota > Metazoa > Arthropoda > Insecta > Coleoptera > Cerambycidae > Monochamus > Monochamus saltuarius. The sequence goes on from CM046728.1 coordinate 31,170,127, forward strand.
CTCTATCTAAACAAAATATATTCTGAAATCATAGGCGTACTGTAAACAAATTGGGTGGTGCTTGGGTACTGCAGCCCCTCTTTTCTCCCTTCATGCTTTAATATTTTAAACTAAAATTACACAGAAAGTGTGCCAACTTAAAAAGAAAATATATGCCAAATTTCAAACAAATAGCTGTAGAATCATCGTAATTATGAATAAAAATCATTTTAAAATGTTTATTTGACAATTTGTAACACCCTGTATATCACTCGCCTGAAAGGCTTTTATATATTTTGCTTAATTTGCTCCAACTTTTGTGCTCAACTCATAATGTTCGCCTTTCATTTATACAGTGCTTTCGAATAGTAACGAATACATTTTTGAAATTGAGAAGTTTTCGAAAAAATCCTCTGGCACGTCGATTTTGTTTTTAGACATGTTTAGGCAAAAAGGCACTTTTTGACATACGACCCATATTTGTGACGTCATCGTTGTTTGAGATATGACGTCATCGATAATTTTTTTAAATAGCAACCTCCAATTTTGACCATGCCATTTGAAAGTGCGTGTCATTCTACATACATACATCATGGAAAAAATTTCAAGAAAATAATGTTTGAATATTTTAAAATTTAATTTTCATAATACTGTGCACCTCCCTATTATGCAACACCTGCCCGTTCTTATTTAGATGAGCTATTCCCTAATCGTTGGATAGGGAGAAGGGGGCCGATTGAGTGGCCAGCCACATCGCCAGATTTGACACCCCTAGATTATTTGTTGTGGGGATGTGGGGATACTTAAAAAGCAAAGTAGGGTAAAGTTGCCTATATTGAACCAATTTTTGAAAAAATCACTGTAACATGAGAAAAATTGATGAACGGTTCCATGCGACCCAGGCAAAATATGTGTTTGACATTGGGAAGCACATTTCCGGTATTTTGCAGCCTTTACAGAACTTCTCGTCCAAAGGGCGATTTTTTTTTGGGAGTATGTAAATGGTTCAATTTGGGAAACCAGTTGCTCAAATTGAACCTGCGGTATCCTAAATTGAACCCATGCTTTATGACGGGTAAAAATGTAGTTTTGAATTTAAAAACTGTTATTACACTATTTTTAATAAAACGTATAAAATTTATAAAAAAAAAACAATAAAATTCTGTGAATAACTAAAACAAAATCTGAATATGACCACAAAAGCAAAAAATACTACACAATAACCTACTCAATACAAGATGCACAAATAAATTTCTTTTGGCGTGCACCTACACCCACGCACTTGCAGTGCATCCACACCTTACACCGCAGGCATTGGATCATGTCACTTTGTTCTTCCACTCCGCATTCCTTACAGTACCAACTATTTGTTTCTGGATTGTTGACGATGTTAGTGGATTTTTCGTTTTCCTCCACATTTCAATTTTTGATTCATAGCAATAACGGTAATTAGTGGCGATGGTGCCTAAATTGAACTCCAGTTCAATTTTGGCAACTTTTAGGGGTTCAATTTGGGCAACTGACAGTAAGTTCATATTATAGCCTCTCAACTAAAAATCTAGAAACTTATAAAGTATTGCTCCTAGCGTAATAAATAGTGCAGACATTGGACTTTTAATGGCAACATCAAACTTATTATACCTTGTTTAATAGCTGTGGAATTCCTTAGCTAAACACACACAAATATTATAGTCGATATTGGCAGACCTACCAAAACTATGCACGACAAACAGAATTTGGAAATCGGCATGGTGCAGTGTACTACCGATTTTAGGTTCACTAAAAGGGTTCTTTTAAAACCTGGTATGAAGATGGCGTTAATTTTTTTGCAACAGCTCAATCTAATGAAGGTTCAATTTGGGAGCCGGTTCAACATGGGCGACTTTACCCTATACGTTACTAGACCGGTTAATTTAGAAGATTTAAAAGTAAGAATTCGTCACGAGATACATCGTGTACCTCCTAAAGTTATTGATAATGTCCAAAAAAAATTTATTAATCGTCTTGGCTACTGTGAGGCAGCCAACGGTGCACAATTTGAACATTTAATTTAGTCGACTTTTTACATAATCATCACAAGAAAAAAATAATTATGTGGATTAGTATGTAAGTAGTTTATGTTTATATAACATATTTTTCTAGAATTGTACTTATTGTAAGCACCAGGACAGAACAATCATGTTAAAAGTCCTGCCAACGAGTCAACAAGCAAATATTCTGATATCCATCTAGAGAAACAAACGGCGGCGTATCACGGTAACTGTAAATTATTAAACAGGGCACCTTATCGTAACCAAGGCACCAGAATATCAACAACGATGACAAAAAGTTATTCTACAGTTTCATTGGTAATCGATTGTTCTTCCAGATCCTGCCCCGTTTTGTTGCAGAACATATGTCCGCCCGTCTAGTAATAATTGGATTGTATTGAATTATTGATCAAGTCAACTAGAAACAAAAACAGCGGAGATATAAAAACATGTGCCTAATTAAATATTGAGATTGGCTTCGCGTGGTCTACTGCAAACGTGGAGCTGTCAAAGATATCAAATTTCCAATTTACATGAAAAATGTAAGGTCCTAGTATTATAAAATAGTCAATTTTTGGATATGAGAACTAGAAGAGAGAGACAAACACATTCGAATAATAGAGGTTCATTATTTTATCCGCGGCTATAAAGATTGTTTCATTTACTTAAACAGTACCAATATTTAATAGAATTTTCACTTGCAGTAATTATAATTAATGTAAAAACAAATACTTGCAGTGTAGATGGAATAACTACTCAAATGATCAAACTATGTTTACCATTTTGTGGTAAGGATATTACACATATAATAAACTATTCCGTAAGTAATAATGTTACACCAATGCGATGTAAACATGTCATTAGTAACACCGATTCTAAAAAAGCAAAATGTAACTCATTTAACCGAATTAAAGCCTATAAGTGTTATTCCTGTTTTTTCTAAAGTACCTGAAATAATAGTATATAATCAATTAAAAGCACATATTGAAAATGTCGGCATATTGCCCTCGACACAATCGGGTTTTAGAAGTGGATATAGCACTACTACGGCTCTCAGTAGTATAATAGATGACTTACCATGTGGTATTGACAAATCTATGGTTCTTTTCGAATACATTAAATATTTTAAGTGGAGTATCCCAATGATCACTCCTGGGGCCTTTACTTTTTGTAAATTTATACTGATGATATTCTTCAGATAATAGAAAACAGTAATGTTCATTTGTATGCTGACGATTGCCAGTTACATTTACCTTTTCTTACAGACGGTGCTAAAACTAATGTTGAAAAAATTAATAAGGATTTAAATAGCTATCTATAATTGATGTTTAAAAAATGCTTTACATTTGAATCCACAAAAAAACAATATGTTATTAGTTGGAACTAATACTCAATGTAATAAAGTTAATTTACAAAATAAATGCTGTTTGAATATCATATATTTACCTCTAGCAAATAAATGCAAAAGTCTTGGTATAACAATTGATCAAAACTTAGCTTTTTCGTTTCAAGTCAATAATTTAGTTAAAACTGCATATGCGAGGCTATAAACTGTATATAAATTTAATAGTTATTTAATAGTGCAAAAAGTAAGCGTAAGCGGACAACACGTCGAGTGCAATAAGCACTTTTTGTACGAGTTGCATACAATATTTTTCTACGTTCATGCAAAAACCAAAAAATGTTATTTAGATGACACTAAGTCTAGAAAAATGTGACGTCGATTTGAAGGTTTATGTTTGTCATGATGACAAAACGCTGCAGTGGAATGACAGATGAGTGCAATACTGCTTTAGAGCAGTAAAGAACCACTTTTTCCACTAAATATAGTTCAATAAAGTATTGTTTTTTGCATGAACGTAGAAAAATATATTTTAAGTAATATTAAACTGAAAATTACTGGATCTTTAATTTTGCCTCGTGTGCGATAATTGCGATGCTTTGTATGGTCCATGTTTCCAGTAATTCAAGATGCATGTATGAAATTTTCTTCAAATCTTAGAAGTTATCACGTTACTCCCAGTTATATTGAATATGGTTGGTTTAAAATGACCATTAGAAGAAATATACATTTTGCTTGTTTCTATCAAAGAATACTTACTGTCAGCGTATTTAAAAGAAAAAAATATTTTTACAATTGACTTTTATAATAGATCTAGACGAAATCTTTATACTACTTTATAAAACCATAATTGTTCGTTAATTGTTGTAACTTTTTTCAATAGGAATGAAATTTTTAAAATCGAATTTTCGATGCTTTGGGTGTTATTTGACAACTATGTTTTTGTAACACGTAAACGTAAATCGCGTTTGTAAATCAACGAATTTACGTATGCATAATTTTTTCACAAAATTCAATGTCTTGAAAACAGTAATGTAAACTTTAAAAGAAAACTTTTTTATACTTTTGACTATATTTGCCTCGATATATCTATAGATCAATTTTCAATAATTAATGTAGCTCTCCGCACAGTGAAGTTTTTAATGCACAAATTTGCTGGCGGCGACTTTCGAACAAATTTTCTCGAAAAGGCTATGTTATCAGAAATTGAATTGTTATAATTTTTTATATAAGTTGTGAAAAAATTATACATAAGTAATACCGTTGATTTACAAACGCGATATGGATTACGAAAAACATAATTGTCAAATAACGCCTGAAGCATCGAAAATTCGATTTCAATAAATTCGTCACCGTCCCTACTGTAAAAAGTTGTAGAAGTCCATTTCAGATGCTAATTGTCCCTCTACAAGATGGTACAGGTTTAATATACCTTCTTTAGAAATAACGGCATAATTGAGAACCGATTTTACTCCACTATTACGAGTACCCAGCGAATGCAAATTCCCCTGCCACACACGTCGCAAGGGCCTCTGTTTGCATGTGCGTGACCTTAGTCTCCCATTTTTTGATAAAATGAAAAATAAATGTTGTTCTGAATTGTGCCGAATTTATGCTACATTGTGCTTTAAAAGCTTAAAGAAAAATAATAACCGTGTTCCTAGAAAATGAAAAAATCTTGTCATTGCAAAATTCGTATTTTTCTTTAATGTGCCACTTGTTCCAAACATTGTGTCGTTTAATAAAATTTGATATCTACTTCCGTTCTCCGAAAAAACCAGAGTTTCCTCTTTCCTTTTACCACAATCCAATTTTTTTCGATGTGTGTGCCAACTAGATGTTCCGAATATTGTGCCGCTTAAAAAATGTTTATATGTGCCTCCGTTATTCGGGAAATATAAAAAAACCGGAAATTTTCTAGCCCTCCACATTTAGTAATTCTATTTTTTTTTTCAATGTGCTGTGTTGTGCAAGTAGTTTCGAACATGTGCCGTTTAAAGTAATTTATCTGCCTCCGTTCTCCGGAAAATCTAGAAACCGGAAATTTAACCGTCAGCCTAGCCTTCCATTATTTTCAAAAATGGAAAAACGGAGTTGTACTGCTAGTTCCTTAATATTGTGCCGTTCAAAGAAATTTTATATCTATTTCCGATCTCCGGAAAATCGGGAAAATTTGACACGACCTTACTACGCCTCCCATTTTGCCTGAAAAATAGAAAACGTGATTGTGCCGAATTGTGTTAGTTGTGGCGAACGCTGTACAGTTTAAGTAATTTCATATTTATCTCCGTTTTACGAAAAAATCGGAATAACCGAAAATTGATTTGTGAACTGCCTCTCATTGTTTTTGGAAATGAAAAAATGGGGTTGTGCTGGATTTTGTTAGTTGGGGGGGGGCTAAGTTCACAATTAAATCTTCGATATTTCCAGATTTTTCGGAGAACGTAGAGAGATATGAAATTTCTTTAAATGACACATAATTCGACATAACTAACACAACACAACGCTAACACTAACGTTTTTTAATTTTCGGGCAAAATGTTTGGCGCATTAAGGCTGTGACAAAATTTATGGTTTTTCCCGATTTTCCGGAGAACGGAAATATATATATATCATATTTCTTTAAATAACACTATATAGCACAACCGTTATTTTCTATTTTATCAAAGTGGAGGCTAAGTTCACGCCTAAATTTCGATTTTTCCGGATTATCTGAATAATGGAGGCAGATCAAATTTCTTTAAACGGCATAATGTTCAGAACAACTAGCACAATTCAGGACAACCCCGTTTTTTAATTTTCGGTAACTATGGGGGGCTAAGTTCACACCCAAATTTCAGGTTTTTCCGGATTTTCCGGAGAACGGGGGCAGATATCAAATTTCTTTAAACGCTCAGCACATTAAAGAAAAACATGATTTTCGTAAAGTAGGGGTAACAGTAAGGTCACGCCAAAGTCTACGAGTTTTGCGTTTTCTGGAGAAGAGGGTAAATATCAATTTTTCTTTTAACAGCACAATGTTCGAAAGTACCAGCACAACTCAGCACATTGAAAAAAAAAATGGAATTTCTAAATGTGGGAGCTATAAAATTTCCAAACGGGGGCAGATATCAAATAAGTTTACATGGCACAATATTCGGAGCATCTAGTACAATTCAACACCTCAAAAAAAAATTGGATTGTGGTAAAATGGGGGGCTAGGAATTTGCGGTTTTTCCGGAAAACGGAGACAGATATCAAATTTCTTTAAACGACACAATGTTCGAAACAACTTGCACAATATAGCATATTAAAAAAAAGTAGTTAGGGGCTACTTGAAAACCACTATTTTTTCATTTTCTAGGAAAATGTCTATTATTCTTCTTTAAACTTTTACGGCACATTGTAGCACACATCCGGCACAATTCAGCCCAACCCTTATTTTTCATTTTATCAAAAAATGGGGGGCTACTTTCACGCACATTCTGTTTGCGGCGTGTCTGGTGCTGACTATTTAGAAATATACGGCAGGTATGGAGTAAAGATGCTTAGAGTCGTAAGTAAGTATTATATTTGATATAAAATAGAAATCTAAAATATAAATATTAGTTCATAGTAAACAAAGTTTATAAGAAATTATGAATTAAAACAATAAGTAACAGTTCTATTTGCCAAGAATGAGAAAGATTAGCCTTCTTTACCTTCTTTGAGGAGCCGGAATTTATACATTGTATTCAAATGCATAGTTTAGAAACTGTGAATAGAATATAATTTGTAAATCTGTAAATTTTCCTCCATCCCAGTATTTAAACTGTCGGGTTGCGTAACTAAATACAAATAAATAAATAAAAGTTGTAGAATTTTCCAGGTGTTTTACTTGAACTGAACTCAAGTTTTCTCAGTATTAATCTGCCCGTTCCTCGTTCTGTTGCTCGCCTTCCAAACAAACACCCATTAATTTACACGTTGAACAGCGCCGACTGCAAGAAGCACAGATCTCCTAGTTGCAACAAGCGATTCCTGGGAACGCTCAGCATTGACCTTATGCGTCATCCTGCAGAGCGCGCTCGATCGGTGCTCCGATACAGCCCAAACAACAAAAATGAATTCAAATATATCTTTTAGTGGCGCAACGTGTATTGAAAGCTATGCGGACAAGTGGTGAGAACCAAAGACACCGTTCGAGTCGGGGATATAAATCAGAAGTGACCTTAGCTCCTTAGCAGCTTAATTTTTCAATCGGAGAGCGGTTGCTCCTCCGCAGGGCGAGCGTTGGAAGAGTTAGGACTTTGTCGCACGGATTCTGAGGAGCGGGAGTGATAAAATACTTATATCGGATGGAAGACAAATTAGGAACTTCATGGACGAGTTAAATTCAAACCTCTTCAATTGTTTTCTAGACGTAAACTCTATTTTTCAGCTATTATTTCAATTGGACTGTCATAAAGAGCATACCCTACATATTTATTTCTGATTTTTCTGATTATTCGGCTGAAGCAGGGAAAACTACAGGGATTTGACCGACTTGACATTAGTAAAAGTGCTGGTCCGGATGACATTCCTCCTATATTTCTATAAATCTCTAATTTTGCCGTTGTTCATTATATTCAACAAATCCATATCTTCTGATTGTTTTTCTAACTTTTAGAAAAGAACAGTAGTAATTCCAATTTTTAAAAGTGGTTCTAAGGGTGAAGTCAGCAACTAACTATCGTCCCATTTATTTACTTTGTGTATTTGGTAACACTTTTGAATCAATAGCTACTAAGGAACTTTTTTAAAATTAAGCATTTAATAAATGATAATCAAAATGTTTTTTTGTGGTTTTCTATTGTTACTAATTTAATGCCTTTTTTACAAACGACTCTTGAAGCTATGGACAATAAAATGCAGGTGGACGCTGTGTATACCGACTTTCCAAAAGCGTTTGACAAAGCACATCATCCGACATTATTAATTAAACTTGAATATTTCGGTATTCAAAGAAAACTGCTTCGTTGGCTGAAGTCTTATATCACTAACAGAAGCCAATGTGTCAGATTGAACAGTTACTTTTCTGAGTACCATAGTATTATCATGGGACTTCAATTATTCTAATTGCATGCATTAAACTTGATGAAGATCTGTCCAGATTAAATGAAATTGCAAATCTCATTAACTTTTCTTTAAAATTAATAAATGCCATAGTATAACATTTTCCAGAAAAGAACTTAATATTGCTTACAATTACACCATTGACGGCCATACTTTGAGAGTCTTTCGTGAAGTTAAGGACCTAGGTAAGGTAAGGTAAAAGCTATGAGAACTCTAGGTTTTATATTACGCAATACAAAGCATTAGTTAGAAGTAAACTGGAATATGGTAGTCTTTAATGGAGCCCTTTGTATTATAAATACATAAATCGACTTGAAAATATATAGAATAGATTTTTTGATGTGCTCAATTATAGATTTAACAGAAATTTATATTATGAGCCATGTGATGTCACTGTCGCACTACAGTTTAAAAAAAATTGTCTCTAGGAGAATAATTTTGTCTATATTTTTGTACAAATTACTTACCAGTATTGTTAATTCTCCTTATATTCTCAGTCAAATTTCTTTCAATCACCATTCATATTTTCTAGATATGCTAATCTTTTTTATATTTCATCGTGTCGGACTAATTATGCAAGTAATTCTCCAAGACGTATGTTACACAAGAATTATAATGATTAATTTATTATCAAGATCTTTTTAATTAATCATTATCAAGTTTAACAATCTTTACTACATTACCCATGTCTAAATAAATAAACTAGTAGGGTGCCATTTGTGTATGAGATAAATTGAGACAAGCTGCTGTTAAGAACAGTTATCAGAATGAAATATAATATATGCTGTGTATAAGTACAAAATTTCAGGGTCTTATGCCCGTTTGCACCGAAGTTAATAAGCATTACTTAAAAATAAGATATCCTTAAGAGTGGACAATGGTACCTGATATAAACGCCAAATTTAATGATTTTTTATGCACCGGAGATAAATAATGAAAATCTAACAAATTTCGGACTTGTACTACTATTCAAGGATTAATTCCTTTATTTTTTTATTTACTTTATATCAACGAGTTTTTTTTTAATCAAATAAACAATTTTACACCTATGTAGTTTAATAAAATTCGTATAGATGGCGCTGAGGACCAGTTTTTAATACAGTGCCTTTATAGTAACCACAGTGGCGACAATAGAGCCTATGCCCCGCCCACCCGCCATTAAGGGGCAAATTTTTTTGGCGCGAACAATTTCCCCGTTGCTGAAACCGAGTTTTAATTTTAAAATATACTGCAATAAAAACATTTCGTGATTAAAGTATTAGAAAATAGCCGTAACAATGAGTTTTTGATATAAAATACCGGTCCCCATAAATGAGAAGTTTTCATTTATGACTAAAATTAAACAATTTCCGGAGCCATTTACGGACCGCTTGTTGTAGGCCCTCAGCAGTCCGGTTCTCATTTCTCTAATTTTTATCGGAATTAGTTCAAATTTGAAAAACTATTAGTTGAAATATGTCCCGAGGGCGTGAGCATTTCAAACATATAAGTTTTAATTTAATTCTTAACGAAATCTTGTCTTCAATATCGTCAAATTTGAATTTGACATTTGACATGTTTGACAACAGAGAGGTTAGAAAAGATACAACAAAATTTAATTTGAACAAAATAATGTGAAAATAATTATGTTAATAAAAGCCATTATTAGACATCTAAAATCTATATAAAAAATTGCAATAAATTATGTTTAAATATTTTAAAAGAATATTATTGGAAAATCCTGATGTTGGAGAAAGGTAAGTTTGAAAATGTTGCTGTGTTCATGTTTCTCATAAAATATATTTTTGCAGATATGTAATGAAACTGAAGTTAATAGATGATGTGGACCCCTTTACGTTAAATATATATTCAATTTATATATGCATATAACAATGCTATCTATGGAGTTTCACATAAACAAATATTGTTTCCCTTTTAGTTTTAACGTAACACAGTTATTTTATTATTACAACAAAGAGCAGATGAAAAGCTACAAAAGTTTGCAGTCTTACAAATATTTTGAACCTGGGTTTGTTACAAATGCAGGGACAAAAGTAATGAATGATTTCTACATTTTAATTGGAAAGGTACGTTTCCTTGTGAAATTAAGCAGGTAGATTTAGATAATATGTATGACTTAACAGGTTAGGTATAGGATTAACATTAGTTTGTAAACATTATTTTCAGGCAAAACATTCTCAGATTGTGCAAAACCGTTAAGATGTTTCCTGTATCGGTATCACTGCCAAAGATGGTGCTATTTTATTTGCTAGTGAATATGCAAATTAAAGGATGCATTCTGTACTGATGTACCAAGTGCTTGAGTGATGTCCTCAACCACCACACAAATTCCGTGGAACGAGTGTGCAACATGAATTGTGGAAAACCTTCTATAGTTCTTATGAAAATAGGGACATTTTGCCCATACTTGGTCTAAAAGATATATTAAACAAAATGATGGAATTGGGTTATGATGCTGCTAATTATGAGAGTTGTAGAACTATTTGCTATTAATAAAGCAAATCAAATTACCAACATTTTAGCATCACTGCTGAAGAATGAGGGTCTGCAGTAAACATTTCATTACAGGTAAGTGTCTCCTTTTGTACAGTTTGTTGGAGGAAATGATCATGCTTGTTTTTGTTTACAGGTTGAAAAATACATGATGTGGGAGACTGATAATCACGGAATGCTACAAACTAAAATGGGTGATAAATTTATCCTGGGATATACGTTTTCATGAAAACGACTGAAGATAACTAAATTTTAGAAACTGTTATATAATTTTAACCGATAAAAATATTAGTAATATCTGTTGTATTAAAGAGTTAGGTAAATATCAGTTTATTAGCCTGTTTATGGAGTGTACCAGACAGCAAACAACAAAATAACTATTCAATGTAGCTATATTAAAAAAAATACGAGTATTCATAGTTAATATTGGCTTAAACTATTAAAAATTATAAAAATTAAATAAAAGATTAAAAACTGGAATATTTTTATTATTTATTAGATAATGGTAATTTAAACTGTTTACAAAGTTGGTAAGGTGTTAAATTATAAACATAGTTTATACAGGGCGATTCTCAACCTATACGCATAAATTTGGGGATTTATTACTCGTGACAAGTAATTAGTACGTGAAAAAAATTGTTGTAAAAATTTACTTTCAAATTAAGAATACACAGAAATTACGTGAAATTTTGATGGCTATAAACATTTGACAACTAATAAATCCCCAAGTTTATGCGTATAGTAATGTATGTGGTCTGTAATTTCAAAATAATAGTGTAATAAATCTCAATTTTTATATTTCAAGTAAAATATGAGGTTTTTTTATTACGTTTTACGTATTAGTTTTCTATTCTCGTTTAAGCTATTAACAGACGGTCGCTTGTGATTAAAATGCATAGAACATTACGCACTGATGCTATAATAGGTATATATTTATATCTATGCGGTTTACTTGTCTGTAGGAGTATATCTCATTACAAAAATTACTGCTCATTCTCTCCTATACCGAGGATCTTTAGGAAAACGCTTCATAAGATATCCCATTTTGCTGAATTAGTACATCCAACTGCAGCACAACCTGGCATATTTTCTGAGCTAAAATGTAAATAAGTATGTGAATTTGTGATACAAATTTATTAAATGAATGTCAAACAGCAAAGATTTCGATAAACATACCTCATAAGATTGGTTAGGTTATGAGTGTTTTCTGTTATTTTACAATGATACAATAATTACAATATACCTACTTATGTATGCATATCTGTGTTTGTGTGCTAAGCTTACCTGTAATATAGAAATTAATAGTAATCTGTGATAGAAATCGATAAGAATAGAATATTAACGAAGGTATAACACATATACAAACAAACTTGTACAACACACTTGACAGTTGACACTTGTAAAAGTAAACAAAATACCGCCATTATGGGGCAAAAACGGGCGACCAATAGAAAACTGGACATGCTATTGTCGCCACTGTGTTTACTATAAAGGCACTGTAGTTTTAAACTATTTTATTTAATTACGTCTATTAGACAAACCATATACAAGAAACCAGTGAAATCGGACTTCAGCAATATATTGCAGATTCTAAATCATGAGTTGTTTAATTTTTTTATCCTATGAATCCAGAGATATCTCTAATAATCTTGTTAAACGGCTTAGCTCTCCCCACTATTCTGGATTGCAGGCTTGGAATCTAGTGGTATCAGAGCCGGCGGCGCCCATTTACGCTTACCTCGCAAATTTTACGTGAATTTTACAATTATATCATGTTTGTGGTAAAATTCGCAATTCGGTAATTCGGCAATAATTCGGTATTTATGTACTATTTCTTTTTATTTGTCTATACATATAATAATTAACTTAATATTGTATGTAATATAAATTCACCATAATGCTTCATAATGTATATTTTTCACAAGAATATATACTTATTAATAGAAAAGAAACAGCCACACAAAATAAATAACTATCTTCATCACTGTTTTGTTGCTTACAGAAATCAATTATTATTGAATAAGGAAGTGAATTGATTTTAAAAGTTTATAAATACACATTTTTATTTTTCTAGTATTTAGCTTTTCACAAAATGCACAAATGTGCGAGAATATTTTTTAAGGTAGAAATACTAGTTTCAATTTTTTTTTAAAGTACACTGATCAGGGTCGTTCATAGGGTGTTGGCCGCCCGCGTGCAGACTCCATCTTGCCGTCTTTCTGTATATTTTACTATAAAATCCTAATTCTTCAAATAAAACCAAAATATTTATTTATATAAGTTTATTTGTTGTATAAACGAAATAAATAAAGAACACGAACTAGGTATTAAGTACCTAAATTGTATATGTCTTTTAATACATAAATTTTAATATAAAATATAAATATTCTTACTCAATAATGGAAACAACTTAACTGATATATGTTTTACAAAAGTTGAACAACATTAAACAAATGTTTTACAACAGAAAGCTTCAACGTACAAACTTACATGCGAATATAAAAAAATAACTAAAGAAATAATTTCTAAAAACTGAAAATAGTGGGTAACACCGCCTAACTATGTTATAAAAATTTGGAAGAGAATTTGTTCTACAAAGTTTTGGCTTTTACTAGAAAATAAATTGTGACAGATAATACACAAAAAGGTTAAGCCATTTATGCATGTTGATAATTATCATTAATTGCATCAGGAAAAGTAGTTTCGAAAATAACCCTTGACTGTTCCGTTTGGCGCAAGGGCTTATTTAATTAATCTTTATTATTTTTTCAGAAGTGTGGCAGAAACCCAACAAAACTAAAGAAAAACTAAAATTATGCCACAAATAAATAGCTTCGGATAATATAATATATTTTTATATTTCTAATTTAATTTTTATAGTTCGTCGATTTGTTGTTTTTTTACAATTATTATTATTATTATTATTATATATTAAGAATATAGTGTGATTCACTGGTATATGCATTTCAGGGACGTCCTGTATTTTATGAGTAACAGTAGTAACACAACTATAGGTATATAATTTTCATTATATTTGTCAAATTATTTGATGTTAGTAACAAATAATATATAGTGTTACAACTGAGCTAATATTAAAATGGTCATGAATTGGAACAATATGTTAAGCATTATTAATTTTAACAGTCCGCGCGACGTCACGGACTATTCCTATTCCCGATATACCTATTTTACCTAATACGCCGAGCTTAAGTCCGAGTTCGACTCTGTCGAGCGTGTGTTAGTTTTTACTGCAGCCCAGATAATTTATTGCTTCTAAGGACATGCCTACCGGTGATGGTTACCCCTTCCGCGACCGTATATTTGACCAATGTGTCTACCATTGCCCACTCTTAAGTAAGCTTTTCCTATTGCACCATACGTTAAGATCTTCTTAAGTATGAAAACAGATGCTGAAATTTAAGCCTATGTTTGACAGTGACTTATGAAATTTAATTCAAGCAGAGTTGGAATGTGCGCAAAACAAGCATAACAACTTATAAAATGCAGAAAAGGCATATATAGTGGTCAATGTTAATGAGTGTAGCAATATAGTAGTAAAAAAAGTATAATGGATATTAGATTTGAATGATATATTTGATAATTTGAAAATTTTGGTAATTATTATAGATTTTGCATTTATCAAATTATACGAGACCTGATAATTTCTATACAATAGACGAATTGAATGAAAATGATTTGGCAACTAATACTAACCACAGAGAAAATAAAGTAAATTGTTATTATTTTCAGTTTGTCTCTGATATTGATCTTGATCAACATCAATCACAACCATACCTATATTACAAATGACAACATAATGACAACAACAAAAATAAACACCATAGATATGACATTATACCGAAATCTAACCTTATTTCCATGTAACAAACTGAAGAAAAATGAAAAGAACTAAAATACCTAACATAAATTAATGAAAGTTACTAGATTTGTGCGTTGTTGCCAATACAAAGACGTACTTTGCTAAGTATGGTTTATAATACGTCGGTGCAATACTCTAAAAAAATAAGCATAACTTAACTTTAATAACAACTTTATTAAGTTGTTCTTAGTAAAATGTCGGTGCAAACGGGCATTAGACGTTTTGATCATTTGCTTCATTTTAGATTTTTTCAGTAGTAAAATGCCATTTATATATAAATACCACTAAAGTTCTATCAAGAAAAGTTTGTCAGAATGATAAATTAAGGCTCAATATTTTATGTCCTCCATAAAAGTTTCACTGTTGTTCTTCTTACCTTACCGAATGTACAGTTAGTGCTATATACACAATGCCTTGGTGTATATTGCTGCTGCAGTTAATCTTAGGAAAAGCTCTTATTTTCCTTGAGGTGCTGTAGAAGGTATTGACAGTGTGTTTTCTTATGAGGCGACGTGACGTGTCTTGTCAGTGCATCGCTGTATACAAAGCAGATATATTTTTATCAGATATTCATTCTTCCCTGGCGGTAAGTAATTCGTACATCAATTTGTTCTACGAATTTATTATAGATCTCCTCCAAGTGTTCTAGCTCATAAATAATCGGACCATAATCCATCTGCATCTGCCTTGATGAATATCTAGTAGTCAGACAAAAAAAGAGTAAATCAGCTTTATACTTCATAATCACCATGATTCCAATCTTGTCAGAAATAAATTGTATATACGTATACACGAACCTGGGAGTTTGTAAATATATTCGTCTTATTTTATTTTGTTGTAAATGACGATCTTGAGTAACAAGCACCGTATTATCCAGTAATGGAGGATAAATTATTATTATCTGCAAACAACTTTATATTAATTTCAATTAGCGATAAAATGGTGTTACTTAGCCTCTTCTAAATTATTTAATCATTTTAACGTGTAAGTGTGTCTATTTGATGTAATTTAAGTGTAGAGTTATTATATTACTTGTGCAAACATTTGTGTTAGGTATTTGTCTATACATAATTTAATATAGTTTATTAATGGGAACCAGATAACAGCTGTTACTTGGGGATACAAATATAACATAATTTGCACCGTTTACATAATTTTTATTAGTGTATACTTCTTACCAATTATAATTTTTGTAATTTAATTATTATACTATACCATTTCGTTTCATTAAATTTATAGTATTATTATTGCTTATCTTGTCTACCTTCCTTCTCTATTTTATCGGCTAGCGTTCCTTGACTTACAAAATTACAACTTACTGTTAAAAATCAAATAAATTAGTGTTGGTACATATCCGAACATTTAAGAATTGAACAAATGTCATGACATATTACTTTTAGACACTTATGCATTGTCAACAGATCTAAGTCAATATCGTATTTTTCTAAAATAGTTTTCGTGTAAAAATGATTGAAGTTGTAGTGTTTTCAACCTTTAAATCGCTGTGCTACTGAGTCTCTAACCAGGTGACGGTCCCGAATATCGAAATCCGATTACGTTTTGTGTATTAAACGTTTTTGTGATGCGAGTCTTACCTTAGTTTTCAAGTGTCCAAAATGTCTTCCGTGTATAGCAACTCGAAGTTGATGGATATCGTTTTAATTCTTGGTGAAGTGAAAATGCTTTAGCAGAACGATTTGCCGGTAAACATGTGCCAAATGCAGCTACTTTTACCACGGTGTGCAGTGAGTGCAAGTGTAGTACAACGCGAGGAAAATTGGAAAGCGAATCGTGGAAGAGTCCATGACGTATTGCAGAAGTGTGGCGTATCATACACAAGGCTCAATTACAACCGTACCAAAGAGTAGATCTACTCTTTGACCGTACCATGTACATACAGCGTGTCCAAGCATTAACACTGAGAGATTGGACGAGAAGGATCGGTACCATGGCCGCCACGAAATTCTGACTTTAAATCATTCTTTTGTGTGGATGTTTAAAAATTAAATGGATCGCACCGAAGTGGATATGTACATACATAGATGATATACGCAAACGTTATCATAGTTGTTGCCAATAACTTACAAGTTGAAAACGGACAAGAAGCAGAAACATTTGTATTAGTTTGTAGACACTGGGTAAGACGGGCCCAAAATTTTGTTGTAACACCAGATATGTCAAACTATTTTATTAATTAAAACCACAAATTAATTCTATTAATAATTAATAACAATAGTGGTAAAAGCAGTTGAATTCATTATATATAATAACATTTTATAACACCTATTTTATACAATAAGTATAAAATAGGTGTTATAAAATGTTATTATATATAATGAATTTATTTCTTTCCTTGGGAACATCTTTCAGTTTTTTGTGCAGTCACCGATTGCATGCTTTGCCGTCTTATACCTGATAAGACGGTAAAGCATGATGTTTACTTACAGTCAGTGGCGTAGCCACGGGGGGAGGGGTCAGAACCCTCCCCATGGGTTGGGTTGGTTGGGTCATATAGGTAATGTCTCACTACAAACCTGCAATCACTCTATTCGCCAAGATTTAGCAACGCGGTCAGTGAACTAGATCTCCTACGGCAACCTTACATTAGGGTTCATCTGCATTAAATCATTTAAAAATTAAATGATATGGATAAATATTTATAAAAACACGACAAAAATAGGGACAATGGAGACCTCGGAAAAGGACCATCTCGCCACCAAAAAAAGCAAAGCGCCTCTGCAGCTATCGACCAACGTGGCAGACTGAGTATATTTAGCTAATAAAGGGTTCAAACAATTTTTCTGCAATATGTAGTATGCACAAAGGATTTTCAATTAGTCACGGTGGCCTTAGTGATGTCAAACAGCTTCTAATACAAAAGAGCATAGAAGACGCGAAAATGTCGAAATATTCTCAAGGTTTAACAACATTTTTTGCAAACAGAGAAAATATTCAAGAAACTATCGATGTTACTGCAGCAGAGCTTGGGCAAATTTACCACTGCGTTAAGCATAGTCAATTTTACAATTCGTTAGATTGTGGGCTCAAACTTTTACCAAAAATTATAAAAAATTCTCACACAGAATTTGCCCTGCTCCCACCCAATTCGACGACTGTGGTATCGCGAAACGCTAGATTGCCCCGATCGCCCCTACGCGATTAGACTTATTTTAAGCAAATTGACCTTGAAAATTTCAAAATTTTCGCCTGCGGCGCTAACCTCCCTCCCCTCTTCAACTGATATAATAAAAAAATAATGTGTCCCGTATCTTAAAATTCAAAAGGTGGCAACGCTGCTGCAACTAAGTTCTAATTTTATTTTTGTCATTTTTGTAATAAATATTGTTCGTACCTGATTATTATTTACATGTTTATGATGAGATTTTTTTATTTACTTTTTATTGTTTCAATTTATTAAAAATTATTTATACGAGTATAAGCTGTACGAATTTGTATGGCTGCAACTAGCGTGGCCCTTTAATAAAGTATCTAATTGTAGTCCTTCATATTTTGCAATAGTCAAAAACCGTATAAACGTAAAATTTCGGGTTTGGGAATTTTCCAGAGCTCAGAACTAGTTTTGCATACTTTTTTCGGACATTGTCCGAATTCGAGTATCGTGTGTAACATAACTTTCAGAAAATGAATAGAACTAGTTCTGGTCATTTCAAAATGCACAAAACTAGTTTTGAACACCTTATAATGCCCAGAACTAGTCCTTCATATTTTGTAATATGTATATAGTAACCGTTTAAATGTATAATTTCGGGTTTGGGAATTTTTCGGAGCTCAGAACTAGTTTTGCATACTTTTTTCGGACATTGTCCGAATTCGAGTATTGTGTGTAACATATACATTAATTAATATTTATTATAACACTTCATGACTTCTATTATTATCATTTATTTATTTACTTTTAGAAAGTTGTGAAACAAGTTTTTCAACGATGACCGTTTTAATATCTATATTTAGATCGTCTAACTTATAAAATGTTTGGCTACATCTTCTATCAATCAGTGTAAAAAACAGTGTCAGACATATACATGTATGTAATGATTCACCTTTTATATTATGTGTTTGTATTTGGTCCCACAAATAATTTCTAGCAACCATGCTGTCGCTAGGAAAAAAGGTGGCAGTTTAAACAGATCAGATTAGAGGATCTGAAACACCACAGATTAATATCAGATAAAATTACAGTGAAACCATATTGTACCAATTACAAAAATGTTCTGGAAAACAACCGGTGTAGCTTGTTTGAATTTGCGACTATATTTAAAAATCTAGTTTATACATTAATTTAGATTTATGTGAGGCTAGATAAAATTAGCCATTCTATTATTAAATTGTGGTACATACTTAAACTGCGAAGGCATCAAAATCCAGTCAATACAGTCCAGGGACGTAGTTAAAATCAACTGATTGCACAGAAAATATTATTTCTTGAAGGTGAACAGCGTCTGGTTTAGAAAATAGATTTTGTTCAGTTCGTCATCATATTAAAGGAAAAATAAATTAATAAGGTCTTATGAGTCAACATAAAGAAAAAATTTGTAATTTTAGTCACGTACAGAGCATTTCCTTTAAACTCCCCAGTCCAATATCTCGAATATCGGAAATAAATATCTAAATTTCGTAAGAAATGCGTAGTGAACCTGAAAATATGCTAGAGCATAAATGGCACCAGCTGGCATAGCTGAAGTTTCAACGACGAGGAAGCTTGTTTTAATTGGTGATGGAAAAAGAAGCTTTGATGTAACTAGGTTCGTTAAAACAAAACATCAGAAAACATTTATTGAAATTAGTAGTTAGCAGTTATTATATTTTCTTTTTAATTATTAATTAACAATCTGTTAATTAATCACTTAGCTTTATTAACTACTCTGTACACTGCTGAATACTAATTATAACTCAACTAAACATTATTTCACTTTTAATCGCTATCTAAATCGCTCTAAACAATTCAAGACTGTAATACAAGACTGACTAACTCGGCCATTTAGTCTTCTTTTATATACCCAACGAATATTCCAGGTGTATTCTAGGATCCATTTCCCGAACGACTCAAACGCTTCTCGTCTATTGTCCAGTTCTCCAGTTGCGCCTCGACACCCCGGCATTATTTGTTTGTCTACCAGAATCGCGTAGGGGCGATCGGAGCAATTTTGCGTTTTGCGATACCACAGTCGTCGATTTGGGTGTGAGTGGGGCAAATTCCGTGACAATATGTATGCGTGTGAAAATATTTCCTTTTAATATACAGGGTCGGAAATCGCTGATGGTCTATCTGCCTTTACAGGAGAGCGACAAAGTAAAGTATAGAAATCCGTACGATAGACAAGGATGACTATATTGACGACGTTTTCAAATCTAAATAGTCACCTCCCGTTTCGTCATTCAACAAATAAAATCCACTCCCACTTATATCTCAGCGACCAATCGCCATCTTCGCTCAGTTAGAAGTGGGAGTGACGGCT
This sequence comes from Monochamus saltuarius, assembly GCA_025584915.1. Lineage (NCBI taxonomy): Eukaryota > Metazoa > Arthropoda > Insecta > Coleoptera > Cerambycidae > Monochamus > Monochamus saltuarius. The sequence continues at coordinate 31,190,401 of CM046728.1, forward strand.
CAGATGTTATTCTAATTTATAAAACGTCTTCCTATAGCCATCCTTGTCTAGCGCACGGATTTCTATACTTTACTTTATCGCTCTCGTGTAAAGGCAGATAGACCATCAGCGATTTCCGACCCTGTATACACTTTCTGTAGAATTTTCTAAAGAACAAAAATGGAATGTAACTTATGAAATTTTGGCAAGTTTTTGAAAATTACTCTAATTTGTAGTAATGGTGCCTTTATCAATTTCAAAAAAGTACTATAAACTACATACTTTACAGAAGTTTACGTAATTTATAGGTAACTTAAAAACCTCTACCTTGTTGTAGTGTAGTGTTTGAATTCAATATATTATATACTCATTCAAATAGCGATGCGGATTAGTCCTTGTGCGGGGAGGGAGCTACATATTACTATTACGTAAACCGTATTTGCGCCCAGGACTTGCGCTCTGCGGGCAATCCAGAATAGACACCCTAAAACAACTTACGTCCATAACCATCATTCAGTGCACTAATGAGGGAAACCTAGAAAACCTCTTTAATTAAAAGGATGGTCAAACGACGCCTGAGATCAATGTCATACATTAACTCAAGCCAACGTTCTTCATGATTGAAACCGGGCCAAGATCGAGCATTCAAGTTCTAACGCCTTAAACCACTCGACCTGTCAGTGACAGCCTGAAAAGGGGTTTAAAGAATGATTTGAAGATATTTTTTTCATCGTCACCATTATGACTGAATCACCCGGTATTTAAATTTTCGTAATTACTTTCTTTATGTTTACGTATGAATATAAATGTTTAAAAATTTAGCTTATAATAATGAAATTCCCTCAAAATAGTTTTTAAACTTCTGGAAGTTCTAAATAGAAATTTCATTGAAACAACTAAGAACTAATGTTAAAAGTTGATAGTAGATTTCATTACAAATACGTCAGCAGTTCAGGATAAATCGCAAAATTAATTTTAACGAATGTCATTATATTATTGCAAACGATTGTTAATCTAATCTCAGAATTTGGATGTAATGTAACAACATTCATATCCAATTCCCTTCAATGTGTCATAACCAAATTTTATTGTAAATGGCACAGCAGAAGGTGTAACATAAATTTTGGAAGACACATGGTTCTACTAATTTCTGAATAACTTTCATTGTATTGCTTTCCATTTCGTTTATTATATTAGTTATATTCATAGTATTTAATGCTTTATTCAAAGTATTCAGTTAGTAATGGGCCAAACATCACTGGATTTTTTTATATTTAGTAAAATTAAAGGAGGCCCAAACAAATTTTTGTAGAAAAATGCTTAGTTTTCACATACAAAATGTTAAAATTAAACTATTTTCAAATATATTTCTAATATTTATTAATAATTTTTTTTTTAATTTGTCGTGGAAAATACTAACTAGGACATGTATGCTGTACAATTTTATGCAAATACTAAAAACCATTGGCGAGTTAATTTTGTTCCCGGACTTCTTCTGTAAAAAATAAATGTTACGCCACTGTATAAACCAGACATTCAACATTTTTAATAATTTCTCATTATACATGCACAGTTTCAGGAAAAAATTGATTTCAGTTTTCAATTTCATTTGAAAATATTATAGATAATTACTTATATTATGTATTTTTACGTTGTGTTAAATATACATACATGTATATTTTAAATAAGGGAAAAATTCTATACCACAAACTTTAAGCATTACTGTGTAAACATTTTACGCGTTTATGGGAAGTGATAAATACAGAGTGTCCGGGGAAATGTGGCAAATCTCTCGGATGCAGATAGAACATAAATAAGATGACAAGTTCATATAATTTTTTTCCTACAGGCCCTTCCTCGCAGGTATGTGTCACTGGAGGACGCTACTGGTAATCGTTTTTTCTTGAATAAATTTTAAAGTAGGTACTCAATATAATTTAATAAAAATTTATTGTCATGGACACTAGTAAGGTCTTCTTAAAATAGTGTCCTTGAAATATATTTAGCTTTTTTAGTTTGCCAGGGGCGGACTAAGCTTTACAGCTTAATGCCTAAATATTTAACACCTTGTATGATATACACTTTAAATAAACAAAAAATCTGGGTAGTTTCAAACTTTGACTAAAAAAGGTACTCTTGTTTATTGTCGATAATAAGTCCTTACTAGTATCCATCACATTAAATTTGTACTAAATTATATGAAGTACTTTAAAAGTTATTCAAGAAGAACCGATTTCCAGCTGCGTCCTTCAGGGACACATATCTCCGAAGAGAGGGCTTGTAGGAAAAATTGTATAGGAACTTATAATCTTATTTTTTCATGTTCTATCCCACATTTTTCCGGACACTCTGTGTACACTCAACGCTTTTGTGCCTAAAATAGTGTTTGCATTTACATTTACAATATAATTTTATCGTTTGTATCAATTTACACATTTACGGCATAAGTAACCAATGTTTCACAGTCTCATTTCAACTGTAACCTGCGCCTCTGGAACAGATTCTTGCCAATCACGTTGCCTCACTTGTATTCAAGCTATTTATATTACGCTAACTATAACACTGCAAAGTAACAGAATTATGCTCGAAGTATAAAATCGAAATGAGATATTTTTCTAAAATTCCATGCGCTTACATATTTTTCTTTATAATATGAATATTCTTCTTCCCCAATTCATGACAGCTAAAATAATAGCCAGACACCATTTCATAGAAGACAAAGTAGGCCAAGCTAGCTATATGCGTTGCAAGAAATACATTCCTGAGTATAGGTAGTCTAGATTTACTTTGTTTTGTTAAATTTAATTCAAAATACCACAATACATGTTAAATTTGCTAAGTTTAACGAAAATATATTATTACTGATAGGTACCAAAATTAATATAACATTTCGAATATAAACAGTGGCAATATTGACTTAACCTAGAAGATGTATATTAAACAAGAATAACATTTTTTTGTCATGTTACGACAAACAAAAATTATTTCTTAATATTATCGTTATATTACTTGCCACTATGATCAAGTTTCTGGTGTCTTTATTGGGTACACTATTCGAGTAGCTATTTATTCGTATTTCTTCGGTATTCTTGAAGTTCATGTGACGTGAGACATTCCCGTTGTTTGTTAAGTCTTATATAAGCCAATCATTAAATATTTAAAATAATTTGTCTTTGGAAAAACACTAGTTGAAGAACTCTAGCAACTTTTTACTCAGTAAATTGACCGAGAAATTGCTTTTAGCAACTTACACAGAAAGTTACTTAAGGTCAATTTTAAACTGTCAAACTTGACATACGTTTATACATTTTTACTACGATTTTGAGAACGAAAACAGAGAGTTTTTCGAAACGTCAATAATACGGAAGTGCGCGATAGTGTGATGTAATTCTTGTTATTTTTTACTTATCTGCTTTTTTCAGTGTGAGATTTTTTGGTTAGGCAAACTTAGTTTCAAAAATAACCCTTGACTGTTCCGTTTGGCGCAAGGGCTTATTTAATTAATCTTTATTATTTTTTCAGAAGTGTGGCAAAAACCCAATAAAACTAAAGAAAAACTAAAATTATGCCACAAATAAATAGCTTCAGACAATATGTGAATTTATTTATTATTAAAATAGAAAAAAAATAAATATGAAATCTATTATTTGCCAAATATAGGAATGTATTTTAGCCACAAGTTTTAATACCTAGGCATTAAATGTGGCAATAAAATATTCTCCCACCAGCTTTCCTAACAAACTGTTTTATTATTTTAATTTTTGGAATGTGTAGAATTTTTTCGTAATACCTTCATCAACTAACTTTTTTTAGAACATCTTGTTTACACTTGTTTATTATTAAACTTTGCAATATAAGTTTATCATACTTAACAATTTGCTGCTATTGTGGCCAGTGGTCTTAAATTTGACAAATAAATCAGCCATCATGTATGTTTTGAATTAATAACACTTGAAATTTGAGGCTGGTATTTGTTTTATTATACAAACTATAATAACATAAACTTAACAAAATGATATAGAGATGCGTTCTCTTTAAAGGACTGTAATCTACTGTTCGTCTTTCAGTCGACACACTCGTCATGCCATCTATAGTTTTAAAAAGCAAAATAAATCCCTAACATACACCCGCCCCTTGAAAGTGCATACTTTCAACAGTAAATGCCACAAACTTTTAGCACTTTTAGTCACTCACTAACAGGTAGAGGGCAGATTTTTGAGAAGCTTCTTTTGAGATCCCCACTGGATGTGTGAATACTGCAACCCTGGCTATACCGTCTGATCCGGGATGCAACGCCACAATACGCCCAAGTTTCCACCTTTGCGGAGGCGAGTTATCGTCTTTGATGAGCACTAACGAACCACAGCGTAGACTGCCATAGCTTTTTTTCCAACGGGTACGCTGCTGCAATTCGCTGACATATTCCTTTTGCCAACGGACCCAGAAATCTCTTCGCAGTTTGCTTATTAATTGGAATCGACTTAATCTGTTGATGGGAACTTCACTGAAGTCAGGTTCAGGCAACATGGTACATGGTCTGCTTATGAGAAAGTGAGCCGGAGTGATGGGATGCAAGTCATTTGGATCGGTCGACATTGGAAACAGAGGTCTTGAGTTCAAGACTGCTTCAACCTGAATGAGCAGAGTATAAAACTCTTCGAAAGTCAGACATAATTTGCCCAATACTCTTTTCAGTTGTTGTTTGCTAGATTTGATACCTGCTTCCCACAGGCCACCGAAATGCGGGGAATGAGGAGGAATAAATTTCCAATCTATATTTTCTAGTGATGCAAATTCGGTTATAGCGTTTTCATGTTTAACTAAAAACTTGCCTAAAATTTTTAATTCTGACGCAGCAGACACGAAATTCGTACCGTTGTCCGAAAAATTTGCGTTGGTCGGCCTCTCCGTGACACAAACCGCTTCAAAGCCAGAATAAAAGCGTCTTTACTTAGCTCAGTTACAAGTTCCAAGTGTACGGCTTTGGTAGCAAAGCATACGAATAGGCAGACATAACACTTGCTCTGCTTAGCTCCGCGTCCCTTTCTATCTTTAATCAAGAATGGCCCGGCGTAATCAACACCGCTTTTGTCAAATGGAGGACCCGGTATTAAACGTTCTTGTGGGAGTGGTCCCATCTTTGGTTGTACAGTTTGAGAGTTAAAGCGAAAGCAGGTCACACATTGACGTACTGTCTTCTTGGCTAGGTTACGACCCAAAATTGGCCAAAATTTTTCTCTTAAAGACGCTAAAATCAATTGAGGTCCCGCGTGGAGTAACCTAAGATGTTCAATTGTAAAAGAGTTTTAGTTAAGTGATGTTTGGAGCACATTAGTATAGGATGCTTCTTTTGAAATGTAAATTTTGACTTTTGAATTCGCCCCCCTACACGCATGACACCTTCGGAATCCACGAACGGACTCAAGCTTAATAGCCTGCTGTTATTACTAATCTCTTTTGATTTATCAGATTATTATATTCTATGGGAAATGATTGTTGCTGTGAGATTTTTATTAGACATTTAAATGCGTAATCAATTTCTTGCACTGAAAGTGGGCCATATTTGCGCAAGTTTTTTTGTTGTTTACAGTTGTTTCTAAACCTGATTAAATAAGCGACGACTCTTTTGAGCCTGTGAATATTTGAGAACTTTTGGAACGGGAATTCGCTTATTTCTCGCGACGAGAGGCACACGCCCTTACTCACTCTTATGTCTGGCAAATCTACGACCTTTAACTTTGAATTCGGCCAGTTTGCTTCACTTCTTGCTAGCCAATTAGGCCCGTGCCACCACAGGCGGAATGCTTTCAATTGGCCAGGATTAACACCCCTAGTTAGCAAATCTGCTGGATTATCTTTGCTTGTTACATGACGCCATTCATATTGATTAGTGATTTCTTGTATTTCAACCGCTCTACTGCTTATAAAGGGTTTTAACGAGTTTGGCGTCATTTTTAACCATCCTAAAACAATGGTGGAGTCTGTCCAGTATATAATTTTGTGAAACTTTATTTCCCATGCTGACAAAACTTTTTAGATAACCTTGCAACAATGAGAGCCCCGCACAAGTCCAAACGAGGTAAGGTCATTGTTTTCAATGGAGCGACCCTTGTTTTTGCACATAAAAGATGCACCGAAACGTCGCCTTGTTGATTTGTTGATCGAACATAAATGGCACCTCCATATGCACTTTCGGAGGCATCAGAAAACAATGAAGCTCGATATTTGTTGCGTGTTTACATATAACATGACGTTTAATTCTTAAATCGCATAGCTGAGGAAGTTGACTCCGAAACTTAGACCAACTTGTATGTAAATCTGCGGGCAATGATTCGTCCCACGTTGCTTTCAATAGCCACAGCTTTTGCAAAATAATTTTTGCTGTTATAATACACGGACTCAGTATGCCTAACGGGTCAAATACTTGGGAGATGTTAGACAAAATTGTGCGTTTTGTGACCGTTTGATTATCCGCGCAATCGCTTATAGTGTACGTTAAATTGTCCGTTTGACAATGCCAAATAAGGCCTAATGTTTTTGCGTTTTCGTTTGATCCGAGTTGTATACTTTTCAATGCGGAGTTATCACTCTGTATATGTTTTAGCACGTCTGGATTATTTGAATAAAATTTACGCAGTTCGAAACCGCCGGTTAACAATACATCAGATACTTCTTTGCATATTTGTGAGGCTTCATGAACTGTGTCTGCTCCAGAGAGCAAATCGTCCACGTAAAAGTCACGCTTGATGATTTTTGCTATATTCGGTTTGCTTTCTTCGATATCAAGAGCCAATTGATTAAGACACCGTATTGCCAAAAACGTGGCCGCGGCCATGCCATAGGTAACCGTGTTTAGCTCGTATGTTGCTAGATCGGAATCTGGGTTTTCCCGCCAAAATATTCGCTGCAGAGGTCGTTGAGATTTTTCGATCAGAACCTGGCGGTACATTTTAGCAATGTCGCCCGAAATAACATAAGCGTGTTTCCTAAAGCGTAACAAAATTGACAGAAGGTCTTGCTGAATTGTAGGACCGATCATTTGTAAGCTGTTTAATAAAAATCCAGAAGATATCACAGCCGACGCTTCAAAAACAATGCTCAAATATGTCGTGAGAATGACCTCTCGCAAGACACCTTGATGCGGTAAAAACATGAAATAGAATCGCCTTTGACATGTGACCTAATTCTGCATATTCGGTCATGAACTGGACGTATTGTTCTCTTAATTTGTGGTTTCCTTGCAACCTTTTTCCAATGACATGAAACGTTTGATCGCTTGCTCTCGCGAATCACCTAATTTATTAATAGAATCCTTGAAAGGAATAGATACGATAAATCTACCGCTTGAATCTCGCTTTGTTGTAGTTTGAAAATAAACCTCGCATGCAGTTTCTTCCTCAGAGAAGGATTTATTCGCAGAAATTTCTTCGATTTCCCAGAAACGAGACAGCTGTTGTTGTATGTCAATATTTTCTGAAAAATTACACTGAATTTTCGTGGGCATTTGGATATTTACAGGGCCGGACACTATCCATCCTAACTTTGTTTTTTGTAGTACCGCTTTGTCAGTACCTGTGCAAATTTGACCAACGCATAACAAATTCCAGAATAAATCAGCTCCTATTAATAAATCTATTTGATTGGGCTCACAAAACAAAGGATCCGCTAATTTTATGTTTCCCGGAATGCCGAATTGTTTTGTATCTAATTTAATACTAGGAAGATTACCGGTAATGTTTTGCAAAACTAAACACCAAAGATTTGCTGTATATGCACAATTTAGAGATTTTAATGTGACATAGCATTTTTGTTTATCTTTGAATACGCTTGATTTAAACCTGCTACCGCGCAGTCAACCTTAGTTGTTTCTAATTTTAATTTATTGCAAAGATCCGCCGTTATAAAGCTAGACATAGACCCTGAATCTAATAAAGCCCTAACTTTATGAGACTTTCCGTTATTATCATATGTTTCGACGCATGCCGTGGACAGCAAAACTTGCCTCATTGATGAATAGGATGATAAAGAGACGTTGTGTGAAATCGTATCGCTTTCCTTTGAACCGCCCGGGTCCCCGGCATCGCCGATACAGCTGGGACACCTGCTTGCGACTCGTTGGCTTTGGGTTTTTCGCGCTCAATGTGTAACAGCGTATTATGTTTAAGATTGCACTGCCTACAATTGCCAAAACGACATACTTTACTACTATGCCCAAACTTCAAACAATTTAGGCATAACTTAGCCTTTTGTGCCCTTTTATTCGTTCTAGAACTGGAAGATTTGTGAATTCGCTACATGAATAAATAAGATGATCTTGTTTACAATATGCGCACGTGGGCGTGCTAGAAACAAAGCCTCTAATGTTTGATGAATTTTGTTTTGGCTTTTTATCCACTTGTTCTGGCTTCTTTGCTTCGAGAGATTCTAAATATTCGGCACGCTCTTTTAAAAAGATTTTTAATTCGTCTAACGTAGGAGACGTTTTTGTTTTACGACTTTCCCATTTACGCGAGCTTGTTATGTCTATTTTTGTGATAACTAAATGAATAATTAACGCGTCCCAGTTTGTTGTCGATTGCTCTAATTTTTCTAAGTCCCGTAAGTGCCGCCAGACAGTATGTATTACACTCCGAATTTTTCTGAAGATTCCTTTTGAAGAGGCTCTAAATCGAACAATGCTTTGATATGTTTGTCTATTAAAAGACGCTTGTTGTCAAATCGCTCTACCACGGCCTGCCAAGCACCCTCGTAATTTGCTTCTGAGAATTCCTCGGACATTAAAAATTCTGCGGCTTTGCCTACCATCGAAGCCCTTAAATAATGGAATTTTTGAATTGGCTTGACGCTTTCATTTTCATGAATTAAAGACCGAAATGTGTCACGGAACTCCAACCAATGAATATGTTCGCCATTAAATTTTGGGATATCTACCTGTGGCAATCTAATGCCATCTACTTCATAACGTTTTACGTTTTGTTAGAAGAACTTTTTGATGAAACAGATTTTTCAGATTCGTCATCATCTGCGTACTTTTTGAGCAATTGTTTTGCTACTGAAATTTGGTTATAGTAATTAGTTTCAAATACATCGCGCTCGGAAAATTGTTCCTCCATGTTTTCCGCCGCATTTTCTAGAATTGTTTGTATTTCATCGAAATCTGACAACAATGTTTCTGTGATTTTATTTAACCTTTCATTTAACTGAATAAGATCTAAATCGTCGGGATTTCCCCTGTTTTAGCTTTGTCATTTAAAGATTTTATGTAATTAGTAAAATGAGTTAATTTTGATTTAAGGGAAGCACTTTTTCTGACTAATGTTTGAAACTCCTCAGTCATTTTTGTAAAAATGAATTTACTATTTTTGAGTGATATGCAATAAACGATATTGAAATTGCGTGATATTAGGTATTACTATTACAAAATAGCCCTTCAGATTGCTACAGCCAAGTACTGTAAATGTTTTTAGGTAAGTAATGGAATGGACTCACTGTTCGTTGTGCTGATATAGTTGCCCTGTTGATTCGCTGCGAAACCTTGATGTTCCGGCGATCTTCACTGCAGCTGCTCCGCTCCAGTTGCTTATGTGCACGTGTGTTGCTACTCGTTGCTTCTAGCCGGCCGGCACAATCCTTTCGGCTCTTTGTCTTTGATGCACTGTTTTCTTTGCAAATTGCAAACTTTGTTTTGATTTTGCCAATAATCCGGCTCGAAGGACCAAATTATGTTTTGAATTAATAACACTTGAAATTTGAGGCTGGTATTTGTTTTATTATACAAACTATAATAACATAAACTTAACAAAATGATATAGAGATGCGTTCTCTTTAAAGGACTGTAATCTACTGTTCGTCTTTCAGTCGACACACTCGTCATGCCATCTATAGTTATAGTTAAAAGCAAAATAAATCCCTAACAATGTAAAATGGAATCACAAATAAATTGACAACCTTTTCATGTTTTACACTTGTTTTTTGATTTTGTAATAGAAGTCGTGTCAATGTGCAGTTAAACATTGCTGCGGAATTCAAAATATTCCTTGGCCAGCCACGACTTTGACTGAAGTAGCAGTTGTTAAACAAACTTTTGTCTCGTTACATCATAAAAGCAGGCGAAGACGCTTAAGCCGTTGCCTGTGAATTAGTAAAGGTAATCGTGATTGACTTGAAATATGCGATAAACATCCAGTAACCAATTTGATCAAACAAAAACCGTGATCTGGATTAAGAGTTTAAACATGATGTAAGACACTTATACCGATCGCTGTGAAATTGGACACCAATAAATTGCGCTATTATTATAGATTAGAAAAATAAATATAAAAAGTATATTTGTTACTATAGATTAGAAAAATAAAGCCCGTAAAGACAGAAGATGCGTTTGACTACTTACTTCCTTACAAAGATATAATATGATTCTTCTAAACCTACTGCAGCCAAATTAGATATCTACAAGCTCATGCCAATTAATTGATAACCCTTAGGGTTTATAAGCATCAAAAACTTTTTGGGCATTTACTTAAGTGCCCTTGAAGAACCTAAATAAAATTACTTTACTTAAATTAATTTTGCCTGAAACAGGAACATTCCTGTATAAAATTCGCCATAATTTAAATGTATAGCCCGCTACAGACTATGCGTGAATTCGCGATGCGCGATGCGTGGTTTGTAAGGAATTCGTGCATCGTGTGTAGGGTTTTTATGAATGGATTTTTAACGAACAAGACCCTACACACTATTCGCAAATTCCTCGCATATCACGAATCGCGCATAACGAATCGCGAATTCACGCATAGTCTGTAGCGGGCATAAAAGGAAATGATAAGTCTCACAAAAAATGATCAGCAATGTTCACGGTTTTTGTTGTTTGTCCTATTTTCAGTTTACCTACGGCAATTTAAAGCAGTCGAGATTTTTTATTTGAAGTATACAAGGTGATTCAGACCTTAACTAAAACAAAATTTTGAATGTTCAGGGGCCAAATTCAGTTTCGTAAAAAAAACTCAAAAAGGGCAGTTCGAAAATGATTTAAAAATACACTGGAAACTGGTCCACTGTAAAACCTGATAAGAAGGGGACAAAGTAGGTAATCGGCGACCGGACAAAAAATGTAAAGGAATTCGCAAGAAAAGAAATAAATTTTATAACCCCTATTTTATACATCAAATTCAACTGCTTCTGCTGTTTTAATTAATAAAATAGTTTGATATACCTGATGCTACAACAAAATTTTGGGCCCATCTTACTCTGTTTCTATAAACTAACACAAATTTTTCTGCTTCTTGTCCGTTTTGAACACGTAAGCTACTGCAACAACTATGATACGTTTGTGTAAATCATCAATAGGGTCCACTTCGGTGCGATACACTTTATTTTTTTAATATCCCTACAAAAAGTCCAAATGATTTAAAGTCAGAAGATCCTGACGACCATGGTACCAGTCCTCCTCGTCCAATCACTTGGTATTAATACTTGGACACGCTGTACATTGTACTGATATAATTGAGCCTCGTCTACATGGTACGGATATAGTTCGTGTGTATGATACGCCACACTGCTGAAATACGCCGTGGACGTCCTAGACCTCCATCTCTTCCAAGATTCGGTTTCAAATTTCCCTTGCGTTGCAGTACACTGCACCTCACAGTAAAAGTAGCTGCATATGGCACGTTTATCTGGAAATCGTTCTGCATTTGTTGTAGCATTTTCACACAGCTGTAAATTAAAATGATATCCACCAACTCCGAGCTGCTACATATATGTACCTAAGCCATTTTTGACACTTGAAAAACTAAAGTAAAGACACGCACCACAAAAAATTTATACCTACAAAAAGTAATCGGATTTTAATATTCAGAATCACCTGGCTAGAAACTACAGTAACCCAGCGATGTACAAATCGAACATACTACAACTTCAATAATTATTTACTCGGAAACTATTATATAAGGATTTTACATAATTTTTTTTTAAATTTTGACTCAATTTTTTATGACGCATCTATTCCCAAATATTTTTAGATAAATTCTGAACCCTGTATATTGACTATCGGTTAAGTATTTGACAATGGCTCCTAGTTACTCTAATTCGAACGAATGAATTGGTTCATATATGCAGCTTCGCAATTATACGCCGTGTTTTCAGTTGCGTCTTCCACCCTACCATACCCACAGAGCGGGTGCCAATCCTCTCAACGAATATAGCTTATATACGGTCTACCGGCTGCGGGGGTCGAACCCCCAGCGATCTACTCACCTCGATTCAAGTACTGACGCCTTAAACCGCGCGACCACTGACCGATCCATGATAAGTTGAGACTTTGTTGAATGTCACGTTTCCTTCAGTTAATCTTAAAGTTGCTGCTGACAACAATGGACCATGTGCATGCATGGATAATAATGAAGTTGTGTATGTTATTATAGCGTACGGAGAGTGTAATGAAAATTAGGCGAAATACACAGAAATTTCTTGTATATTTCATCACTCTGCACGACGATTTATTAATTTAAATAACGAGCCCGGGACACAGGAAAACCGTGAAAGGCTGATATAATTTTGAACATTTACTGAGTGCCAGTCCAATTTACTTCGGTCCGCAGTGTACCTTACTGTTAATGAAGCTAAGAATGGACAAAACATGATCAGGAATTTATTCCTAATACTTCTCGATTGATCCCTGCTTTCACTTAATATCGATGTAATCCGATACACCTACATCATTAGGATAATACCATATTTGCTTGAGAACTTACAACAAAAGTGATGGTTACAAAATTGTTACGAAACTTTGGTGACTAAACGGAGAGAAGTTACGGACCGGATTTTTAAAATTATTTGAATTGTCAAGAGATCAGTACATGGAAAGTCATAATATTAATTAAAATTAAACATGGACAAATAAGTAGTTAGATGTTAGCTTTCATATTTAACTAGTCAGTGCAACAGTTGAGGAAACTCTTACAATCATAAGCGCAAATTGATCAGTAAATCAATTTGACCGCATCTCAATACTAGTGTTTTACTATATAACAATTTATGTCGAACATATAGACTACAATAACATGTCAAAAGAGGGAGAAATAAATCCAATAAGTCACATAGGTACTCATCAACAATATTTCCCAGTGCAGATAGAGTTTTTTATGTATTAACATAACATAATATAGTTTTCTGCAGAGGTTACACTCTTTTGTATAATACCTACTTGGCTGAATATTAAATATTTTTATTCAACTGTTGTACGTCCATCAGCATAAGTCTATTTGATGGAGAAAATTACGATGAAGAAGTACTTCTACACGTTGTAATGATAGACATATAATAATTGGTATTTCAAAATTGTTCAAATTATTATATGAATAACTAGAAGATTTTATATAGTGCAATATTTCTTGTGCTAATCTGGAAATTGTAACATAATCTCTAGTAATACAACTTCTTCCAATTTTGGTTTTCTAATGGATGCCCAAACTTTTTCTAATGTGAAAATTATCCGTTTCCACAAAACACCCATGAATTTCAATATATACAGGGTTAACTATGACTTAGTACAAATATTTTAAGAGGGGATAGGGAAAAATAAGAATTAACGGAATCACCCTTCAAAAAAAATCCAATCTTATTTATAAAGCCAAAAAAACATTTGTATCGATATTATTTTAAATCCTTATTTAACGCCGCCAATGCTTGTTGGTTGCATACTCTACAAGCATGCAACAGTCGCTCATTAGTCGGTATCGCTGTCATGTCATAATTGAATTCCTGTGTTTACGTTGTAATTTTGTGTTCTTCTTCAGTTTTTAGTGCCTTATTTTAATTTTTAAACGTTTTATAGTTATTAAATAAAGATATTTGTGTTGGGTGCAGATACTTTCCCACAATATAGTTCGCCGATTTGGTTTTCTAGGTTATGGGATAAGATTGCCGCGCCGCAGTTACATTAAAACGTCTATTATCTACTCCTTTCCTTCGATTTTGTTATAATAAATAGGAATCTAATCTATCTAATTGTACCTACGGGAAGTGTCTTTTATCGGTAGTGAGTGGCTGTAATGAGCAAATATGTAGTTCTACCAGTTTATAACGAAATAATGGAAAACAAATACAAAATACTGGAGCTAAGTGGATTAATTGTTACCTATCTATCAGGTATTATTACTATTAAGAATGTTAATTTTCGTTTCTACATTTAGAAATGCTGCAAAAAACGACGATGGTAGTAGATATTGTTGACAGCTTTAAGTTTTATCTATGAGTCTAAGCCATCTCAGTCGGTTCTTATCATAGGCGCCGAATTTCCGTAGGAAATTTTTAAAATATCGAGCTAAAATTCTGGAATAATTTTTTTATTGTCTTTTAGGCCTCCGTGAGCACTTGGTGAAATTTTTTGTACTTAGTCATAGTTAACCCTGTATGCGTCGATCTCAAATTATTTGTATTGTAAATAATTCTTGATAGCTAACTATATTTGCTTTGCCATAATTAAAACGCATAAGCCATTTCTAAATTGGTATATATAACTATAAACTCTTTAAAGTAAAAATGAGAACACAAATAAGTCAGTTGATTTGTTAGAATGCAAGAATTCTATTTTATCAGAAATATGCCAGGGAATTTAATGCGTCTAATATATTTTTTGAAACCCCAGTGGCGTAACTTTTCTGAGGGTTTTAATAATACGGCAAAACCCGAATATCCGTCACTGGTTGACAGATTAACAAAGAAATATACCAAATTATTCCCTTAGTTATATAATTTTGTCAATCTATGCCTAATAACTATAGCGTTCATCGAAAAAATTGATGGTTTTGAAAAATTAATCGTTTTTTAAATTTTCACTTCAACACTACATAACCCTGAAACGAAGCAATTTTAGATGGAATGACTGAACACTTCTAATATTAACTGAATACCCTGTTGGTATATTCAGAAAATGTTGTCAATAGATAAATGGGTATCGTAACCTCTTTATATTGTCTTTCTTGTCGTCATGTCAGTATCAATAGCACAATTGTTAAATTTTTGCAATGGTGTATTTCAATATGCCAGTGAAAATTGTTGTGTGAAGGTATAAATTCTGCTGCATTGAATATATTTAATAGTTTTAAGGGCTCTCTATAGTTTTGCATTTATAATTTTTTTGTCATAGTTTTATAATTTTTAAATTTACTAAATTATCTTATTAAATTAAAATTCATACAAAATATAATACTTACCTATCACAGTTGGTAAAAACTTACTTTGTAAGCATTTCATGTGTTAATTATGTTACTTTGATATGAAAATGATTATGTATTATTATTTATTATAAGAATGCATTAAGATAAATTTGGTTAAAAGTTGCGACTTTGGCACAATATTAGACCTATTGAAGTTGGAAAGCACTCCATTATATTAATTATGATTGGTACATACTTTTCCAAAAACTGTTAGGTATTTGTTCAATGTTTTTTATTTCATGTTTTATGTTCTAGGTATTTGATAATTTAAAGTATAAAAGTATAGTCCCTTTATTTCTTCAAAATTGATATATTGCTAATGCACTGTTAGATGACGAAAAGGAAGAATATCTGATTTTATTGTATTTGTCTAAAGAACGATAGAAGGCAAAAAAACATATTTTTGAGCTCGGAGACTGAAGGCTGGTTTCGACACTTAGTAACTGTAGTAACGCGCAAACACATATGTTTACCCATTTCATTTATAAGTATTCCTCTCCATTCCATCCTCTTTTAAAGAAGAATGCAAAAGATTTTCTTTTCGCTTTTGACCATATTTTTGGAGCAATTACAAATCACACACGGTTAATTTACCTCTGGAATAAGTCGATTTTTAGACGATTTGATTTCAAACTGCTAGTAGAGATTAATAGAAAACAATGTACTAGTTACACGTAAATTAATTTAAAGTTTAGACGTAGTGATGCTTCACTTGATACATAGTGATTTTTCGGGTTGTTATGCCGTAACCTCGGTAACTGGTCGTTGCCCGTAACAGCGCAAACTTGCTGCACTTTAATTCTGTAGTAGATGTATTAGTGTTGTTTCATTTATTTATTTCTTAAAAACATGATGTGATATTAAATACAGGGTGATTCAGTCATAATGTCAATAATTTTAACCACGTATTCGGAAGGCCTAATAAGGACAGAAAATCGAAAAAAGTTACTCAATCTTTCAAAAGATAAATAAATATCCCCACAACAATCGGTAACACGGCGCTCCTGGTACGCTACAATTTTTTCTGATGGCGCGTAATAGTATTGAAGCTAAATAAAAGTCCAGCAGCGTTGTCACTTAGGATCACATAATAAAATAACAGCCTATTCGGTGCTGAAGTGATAGATTTTTTTCTAATTACAAACTTTTTGTTTGCAATCTAAAATATGTACATTTGGATATTTTTTGACGTACCTTTGAAACTCCAAATAATGAAAATCGCATTTGATTATGAATATGAATCAGAATCAAGTCCATTACTCATGATCAGTAGGTACCAAATAACACAGACGCACACGGAAAACACAGGCGCAAACGTCTATGAAAATATATTTAATAAATTTCAGTAGAAGACAACCACGGTCTTTCACTACTTCACTTTATCCAACTTGAATTGCTTTTTTCTTTGGGCAAGTAGTCAATTATGTTAATAATATAATAACTACATTGGCGACACAAATACACGAAATTCACCAACCTCTACCACGCGAAAATAATGACTGATGGATGAAGAAGGGAGACACAGGTCGCGTGAATTTGTTCCAGATGCAGTCGGCGGTGGGCTAGCCTGCATAGAAAAACGGACCCGAACTATGATTACGCCGGTAACGTATTAAGTTTATAGCTGTGCCGAATCTGCGGATTAAAGCCTATGTGATGTAGGCGCTGATTACTGTGGTTGAAATTTATTGAAAAATTCTCATGATTTCCTATTCATTTCACCGGGTAGTTATAAGAAAGCAAATTTATTTATTGTTTTTTTCTGTTATTATTTAGCAGCGCTTGCCATTGAGTAAACATTAAAAACAAGATTATTCACCTAAATACGGTAGGTCAAGAGTGACTGACTGACGGTTGATCACTGAAAAGGTATGTCTCGGACTGTTTTTCGTTGACAGCACGAGGGTTTTTTTATTACTTACTGTCTGCATTTAAACTCAAAAAACGTTTCAGCTTCTTAATAATTTAATCTAATTAGTATTGGATTCTATTTCACTATTTATGTAGTGAAATGTAAATTGTTTATTTTGAACTGTTGGAGTTTTGTAATTTCAATTTCAAATATTTTTTATTTTGAAACATTATACATTAATTGCATACTTTTAAAATAATTTATTGCATTAATTACATATTACAACAAGTAGGTACTATAGGAAAATATTTAAATTTGGCAACGTCGCGTCAGACCGACACCGATTTGAATTGCCGCCAGCGGTCAGTGACAGTCTGAATAGGGGGTTTAAATAATGGTCTAAAAATATATTTTTTGGCGTAAATATGAATTTAAAACATTTTTAAATCGCGTATTCGTTTTATACTCATTTTCTCTATCTTCCCTTAAAACTAATAACATTATGACTGATTCATCCTGTATACGCATATTTCAGTTTTTATCGCTCTATGAAGCCATTTAAACAAATAAATCCAGAATCGTAGTAGACAAAATAAGTGTAAATAGTTCGTTGTCGTCATGTTCATTGAGGCCCAATATATTGATACCAGACCCTACGAATTATGAATATTTTAATGCCGTTATGTAGCCTTACATAAATTTAAAGAAAACACGATAACCTTGAACTTTCTGAAAAATGTTCACGTTATTGGAGCCCGGCAAAAGTTTTTGCCCCGGGGTCCGCTCTGGCTCTCTACGGTCCTGAGTATACATTCTATAGAAAAAGTAACCCCAAGTCAGGTATATCCAGAGATTTTCAGTACCGCAAAAAACCTTAAGTAAGCCAGTGTACGTTAAGTTACTTTGGAATTAGTTTTATGGATATAGAAACTTCCTCTCTCTTATCTACAATTAAAAATACTCAAAATATTATATGAGTAGCTCTGCAGTACATAACTTATGGAAATCGATTTATCCTAATAGATGAAATGGATAAATGTAACACGTACGTAACTTATGGAAGTTAATTAACTTCCCAATCACCGCCGGTCACGCCATCTGATGTAGAGGATTCGATAGTATCGATCCGACCCGGAAATCGTACCTTTATGAATTTAGTAATTTCAGTCCAGTAATCACAATAATTATATATAAACGTAAAGGAGACGGTCTGCTGAGAATGTGCAACGGTGAGATTTGTCGGCGTGCGTTTAATGCAGCAGCAGCGCAAGTGTCGAGTTGGCTTCGCCATCAGTCGGAACATGAAGGTGTATTTATGGTTAATTTAATATGGACACACTTTGTGGTCAAAGCGCGAATTTTATTCATACAATATTGTTTTATTTGAGCTAGCCAACAGCGCAAGTGGAAAATTGAATCAGGCCGTGCCAATTTAGAAGGTTCAGACACGTGCGCGTTCATAAGGAAATGAACATGCATTCAAAAACGATCAGAAATACTAAATTTGATATATACTTATACCGGCACTAACAGTCGGAACCCTGTTTCTTTTTACAGTGTGATTTAAGATAAAACACTTTCGTGAAGAGGATATTGTTACGGAAGTTCACCTACCTTTTCAGTTGTCAATTACACAGCCACACAAAAAAAAAGTTTTGTGCCCGAGCTCTGACCTATGGTTCCCCATGTATTTTTGGCTCCCGAAACCGATCCCGGGGTCGGTTTAGCCCAGACGTTCCATATTTGCGTGCTACGGTCAAAAAAATTACTTAAATTTGGCCATTACCTGGAAATAAGCGCATAGCTTTGTCTTCGTGCAATTCAAGGGTCCAAACATAAATTAGTTGTTGACGCGAAGTATTGCAGCTCCTTTCTTTCTTTTTTAAATTTTTTAATTTTTTTTCAATTTTTTTACTTTTTTTAAATTTTTTTATTTTTCTTTACTTTTCTTTATTTTTCTTTATTTTTTTGTTATTTTTTTGTCTATTCACTGTGCAATGCTACATGAAGACAATTCTCTTAAGTCAATTCGATCCTAAATACGGTGAAATCATATGATTTCTTCTGGCAATTTGAAAATTTTTAGGACCAATTTTCTGCCAATTCGTGGCCCTCAAGTGACAATTAGGATGTGCGAGGTCCTATCCAAGAACTGATTCATGTTTGGCACGGAGATAAAGCTTTGCGCTTATTTCCAGGTAATGGCCAAATTTTGGTCATTTTTTGACCGTAGCGCGCAAATATAGAACGTCTGGGCTATACCGACCCTGGTATCGGTTTCGGGAGCTAAAAATACATGGGGAACCATAGGTCGGAGCTCGGGCAAAGAACCTTTTTTTTTGTGCCTGTGTTATGTTCCAGTTAACGTTAAAATTTATAACGTTTGTAATACTTTTATTTTGACGTTTTCTAGAACATGTCAGGCCATATTCCATTTTGTTCTTGACACGTTCTCGAAACCGCAGAAACTTTGTAAAAAAAGGGACAGTTCGAAAATGATTTAAAAATGTACTTCTGCACGGTATTGGAAACTGATTCACTGTAAAACCCGATAAGACGGTAAAGCATGCAATCGACGACCGAACAAAAAATGGAAAGAAACTCCCAAGTAAAGAAATAAATAACATTTTACAACACCTATTTTATGCAGCAAATTCAACTGCTTTTGCCGCTATTGCTATTAATTTTTAATATATATAATAATTTGTGGTTTTAATTAATAAAATGACATACCTGATGTTACAAATAAATTTTGGACCCGTCTTACCCAATTTCTATCAATCTAACACAAAAGTTTCTGCTTCTTCTTCGTTTTGAACTCGTAAATTAGTGGCAGCAACTATGATATGTTTGAGTACAATTTCAGAACTTGGAAATTGTCCAAATCTGTTCTGTCTCTCCAAAAAGGGTGAACATCGTCAGACCTCAATTATTTCTAATGTTTACAAGGTCTTTGAAATTATTTTGCATAATTGGATATATCAACATACCAGCAGAATGTTAACTATGAATCAGCATGGATTTAAAAGGGACATGTTACAACTAATTCAGTAAATATCGCACAATTCATTTTTGAAACTCTGGACAAGCAGTTCTAGGTTGATGTCGTATACACTAACATGTCGAAGATATTCCATAGACTTGATCATGTCGTAATGTTACGAAGATTATTATGACGTTTTTAAATTTAATTAATCTATTCACTTCTTACCTGAGGGGCAGAAAACAATATGTCATATTCAATGGATTGAAATCTACTAAATACGTAACTTCATCTGGAGTAACTCAGGGAATCAACCTGGGACCTTTGTTATTTAAATTTTTACAAATGGTAATATTATAGATGTCCAATGTCTTCTTTAAACATATGACTTAAAATTTTATTGTGATAATTAGTCTGAAGTGTTTGATTATATGATAACTTGAAACGCGTTGAAGAATGGTGCACTTTAAATAATTTAAAGCTTAATGTCGTACTGTGTAACGTAATGTCCTATTCCCCCAAAAAAAGATCCGATCAAATATGATCACAGGATAAATAATACTATTATTGAATGGCCAGAAATCATATCTGATCTAGGTGCAAATATTTGACAAATATTTGTCTTTTAATGCGCATACATACATTATTATAGTTCGCTACAGTAAGAATTTTTCTAATAATAACTACGCTTGTGTGAGGTCAAAACTAGAGTATGCCTCAGTAGTTTGAAATCATCAGTATCAAACACAATGTATTAAATTGGAAACTGCTCAAACTGTTGTCTTTTAAAATAGATGGCAGTTACCCCAACACTGGTATACCTCATGATTCTTTACTTCACACATGGGTTTAAAAGCTCGTAGGCAGTGTCATTCAATATTTTTGTTTAAAGTGAACAATGCTGCCGCTGAATCTGGCAATAACTACAACTTAGTAGCCAATTTGCCATTTAACACAACTATTGCCCATACTAATATTTTCATTTTGCATTTTATTGTTAATTACGGTAATTTACTAGATTTTCATTATTAAAAGTATAGGTTGTTTCTGGTGTGCTACAGGGTGCTATTCTAAATCCCTTTTATTTTATTTATCTTATTACATGCCGAGGATCCTAAGATCTTTTCTTCTATATATTGTGTATTAGAATGCATCAAATTGCAAATATCATTTCACATTATTTCTTTGTTATATGAATAATAAAATAAAGTTGCAATTAATGTTCCCGAATGTATTAATATATTTAATGAAAAACTTGCTCTAATAAATAAACATATACAATCAAACCTATACAAATTTGGGTTGATCTTTAGAAAATATCCAAATTAAAACATATCTTTTATTGAGGAGACCGATGTTTTCTGTGAAAATGTTTTAAGTACGTTGAGTTATATCCTGGCGTAATGGATAATGCTGACTATACATGTTGTCTCCGTTTTTCTATTTTTAACTTTGGTAAACAATGGAGGGTAAACACATAATAGAGGCCTTTTCTAAATATTTTTCTCTATGGCACGTGGTGCACCAAAACTTTAAAAAAATGTCGATGGATGTGATCAAGAAGGCCAAGTAATTGGACCTCCTCGATCAATAGTCGTATAACAATGGTACTGTGATTAGTCGACCACGAAGAATAATGGAGAAGATTTAAAATTTTGATGTATGGATATGTATGGATTTGATGTATTATTTTGAGCGAAAGCAACCAAAATCAGTGTATCGATATTTGTGCCTCTTTACTGCGTTGTTACTATCAAAGGCAGAACATAATTGTTTTGCCAACAATTTTGTTGTCTTGAGGCCCAAATCAAGAATAAAGACTTCATCCACTTTATTCTCCCGATTTTGCAGATTTCCATAATCTCCACTCTCTATAAAGCAAATTTAGAGGATCATTTAATGACGATATCGTAACTTAAGATTGACCACCAGATTTTTTCAGGCGTAGAATAGAAAGATTATGGAGAAGTTCAATAAAAAAGCTACAAACGTATGCATTAATTCTACAAGCATAAGCATACTCAATTCTAAACCAAATTTTGGGCCATAAACAGAGAGCGACCAAGTTTCTGTCCCCTTTTCTTATTACTTTGGTTTTACTTCTTAATGTTTTCTTATTATTTAATGCATTCCTTCAATATCTTTTGCTACGTCGTAGAATTATTTTTCGTTTCAACTGATGTCTTTGACAATATATATATATATGCTCATTTCATATAGGAATGATTCAAATAAATGGTCACAAATTGAAGAAAATAGAAATGCTGATATGTGGAAAAGTAAATCTAAATATTTATTTTATGGCGGTAACATATTTGATTCGGAAGGCATATAAAACAAACAAATTACTTATTGATTATTGCGACACGCTCAATATATTATTTAGCCAAGCCGCGAAAGCAATAACTGACTACTAAAATGCTCCCTTAATTGGAACTTTATGGTGGATAATCATTTAGGAGGCCTAAGTTCTAAATATGAGCAAAAACAGAAGTAAAAAATAATATCGTTTACATTTACTGCATTTCATGGTAAAATTGTTTCGCATTTTCCAACATCTTCACCAAAGAATATTTTTCTGTCAGTAAGTACTGAAATCTTATGGGAACAAATGTTAAAAAAACTTTCGCTATTTGACATAAAAGAAAGATTATATTTTTTTCTTAATTATACATTTACAAAAGACAATCTTTAAAACGTAGAAATATATTATTATTATTATACTTCGTATCTGCTCAATTTTTTTACCTTTACCTTGAAAATAACGTAAACATTAGTAGTACCCGTTCGCTACGATAATAGTTAAAGTATTTTAGCTTATCACCAAAGTGAAATACCTAGTCATATTTTTTCATGTACTACGTAAGTAATTTTAAATCATTTTGGCTTATGTTTTAATATTTAATCGAATATGCCTCTTTGGTCTGCCTAGCTAATCTTTTCAATTTATTTTCCATTGCTATTTTCTCTATTTAATGGTTTTATATTGCTTTTCATTCTACTTCTGATATATTTTATATTATGCTTCCTTGATTGGTCAGACTAAAATTGACTATTTCGTTGTGTACCATCTCAATGGAAAACAGTTGTCTTTGTCAAAATAAAATGATAAACCTGAAGTGAATCTGTAAATATATACTTTTTCTAATGAAATATTATTCTTTATTTGTGCCAACAGCTGTAGTATCTTAACAACTAAAGATTTAAAATTATATTCCAATATGGACAGAGCCTTGCTGCTCGAACGTAGACCCCTTAAATCGAATTGGTTAACTAACACTTCGTGCTGGAAAATTGCTTAACCGTGGGGATACTATCCATGTCCTGTACACTCGTTACAATGTTTATCACCTAGTTGCCATAGTAATTAGCGCCATGTTACGACTAATTAATTTCACCAGGGCTTCGCACGTTCGGTTAAGTCTCCCCGCCTGTTGGGCGTTATACCCCCTGATATTTTTTCACCAGAAAACAAGTTATTTTGCCTTGAAGTCTCCTTACATTTTAGCAGTGGTTGATAAATTTTCAATATTTTATTTTATTTTCTATATTAAGGTGGAACAACGAATAAATTTAATTAAACGTTCTAAGCCAAGACTAACCCAAGACAAATAACCAGATAAGACCATCGTATACAGGGTGGAGAGTTTATCATGTATAAAAATTAGGAGGCACTTTCTTGGCAAAGTCTTGTCTTCAATAGTGTGTTGACAACCCACGAATAATACTCTCATTGATACGCCTGAGCTCTGATCTAATAAGGTTGTCGATAATTTCTTGTGGTATATCATTCCAAGCTGTCTGAACTTCATCGGTAAGAACTGCTAAAGTATATGGGGGTGTTGTCAATGCAGCATTCTGCGATTAATCATGTCTCAAAGATATTAAATAGATTACAGATTCGGCAATTTTGATGACCAGAGTAAATGCTTAATTCATAAAATCTATTGTTTGTTCGGCAACATGAGGTCTGGCATACTATTGCTGGAAAATGACGTTTTGGATGGTGTGAAGATATAGACTGACATATAGCTCCACTATTTCCTGGATGTAGCAGTGGGCATATTGCCTCTAATGAAAACTGGTGATGATCTGGTACCATACACGATAGCACCACGTACGAATAGTAGATCGCGTCTTTCATCACGTCGCTTTCTCACCTTTGCACGACCATCAAACTTCCCCAAACAATCAGAAACGGATTTTGTCACTAAAGATCAGCTGACTCCGTTCTTGGTATCACTAAATCCTCTATTTATGCTATTGTAAGCGGTGAGCTTGATGTTGACGAGTGAGATGCAGCACCCAATGTGGACGATAAGATAAAATACCAAAACTTTGTGTTCTTCAAACCACTTAGTAGTCCATCTGTTACGAAAACGGATCTGTTAGTCCTTCTAGAAATATCTCCTCTCACCGACAAATCTACTTCACGCAACTCAACAATCCGCCACCTCTCAAAGTCACTAAGCTGTGAAATCTGCCCAAATCTACGTACTCCAGGTATAATCAGTTGTAAAAAATGTCGTTTGCAGCAAGCTTCACGCAAATGTGAACAGAAATTTTTAAAACAGAATGCTATGTTATAAAATTACGAACTATGTAATCTCCAAAAAAAAAAATAACAGCTGAAACTGAAATTTTAATACTTTTTTATTTTTTTAATGTAAATTAAATTTAAATTTTTGGAATTTAGTACGGCTTTGGATGCAGAGTTTTGTGTCAGTAGTATAGACTGCATATGGGCGTTGCAAACGATTTTTTACTCTTTGGTGATTTTTTATGACAATGTACATCGTTCAACAATTATAGAAATCCCTGGTATCCATTTAATGAAGAAAACTTATAAAGTAGTACGTCTAGAAGGCTATAGTAGCTTTAATAATAACTTTAAAATATGGAATACTTAAGAAGGATATTAGATTAATTATAAACAGCCCTTCAGTTATCGGATAGTTTTAATTTTTACAACACACTTGCAAAGATAAATTACTTTCAAATGAGTTGTTGAGTAGAATGAGATGATAGATTGTTAAATTTTCGAAAATGGTGCAACGAATTACCCTTTTCATTATCACAAGAGTGTAACAAAAAGCAGATCATCCCACTAACTACATATTTCGGATGTCAAAATATGACTATTTAACCCTATACTTACCTATATAGAAAACTACCTACCTCCCTTAAAATATTACAGGTGTTGAAGTTCAACTTTTAAATTTTTATAATAATTTTAAATTAAAATGTTGAATTATATATATATAGTAAAACCCTCGTTAGACCGATACGTGTAGGGGGTGATTTCTTTCATCTATGTATGAACGCATTCTATTATTTCCTATTTTGTGTAAGATCCTTTGCCTCCTTCCATATTTTGTTCTTCTTCTTTAGGATTTTCCTAATTGGCTATCTCACGTCTCCCTTGCTCTCCCACTACTCTCGACTCCCAAATTCTCCTCGTGGATCTGGCAGGGTTCATTCTGTTTAAAAATCCCCTCCAACTCAATTGTCTTTTCTCTATGAACTGTAGTATTGATTCTATTAGATTTTCTTCTACTAAGTTATTTTTTTATTTCTGGTTAATATCCATGAATCTCATCCATGTGTTAGTATCGGCCTGTAAATTGCTTTATATACCTTAATCATTGTTGCTTTTGTGACTCCCTTTTATTTATACATCTTTAAAATTTTCTCTATTCTGCCTTCAATTTCCAAATCCTGTTTTCTTCGCTTATCAATGTTTGCGACTAGATACTTGAACTGATATACTTGGTCTATTTTTGTATTTGTATTGCTTTATTTAGCTCTAGGATTCCATCTCCAATGCCCATCACTTTCGTTTTACCCTTATTTGGTTGCACTCTTGCATTTTCCATTTCCTCGTTCCAAATCATTATTTTTTCTTGCAAGCCTCGTTCACTATCGGCTATGACTATCACATCATCTGCAGCACATTCGCTTATCCTTATTTTATCTAAATTCCTGTATCCTACATAGAGGTTTCTTTCCTTCTGATTATATTTCTTTATTATGTCATTCATAAATACTGTGAACAGTGTCATATACATAACTTCCCCTTGTCTTAAACCTGCCGTCGTTCTAAGCATAGTCGACCTCGTATTTTTAATAAGTACATAATTATTACTGTTACAATACAAACTGCGAATCGATCTTATCAACTTTGTTCCGACACCTCTCTTTTCTAAACTTTCCCATCTTTTCTTCTCGGTACCCTTGTCAAAGGTTTTTTCTATGTCCATAGCTGTCAAGTATGCTTTCCTTTCTTGTTTCATTACTTTTTCTCTTATCTATTCAATAGCAAATATATGGTCCTGTGTGCTTCTGTCCTGAAAATCACTTTGAGACTCGTCCAAGTGTAGGTTCAATACTTCACTTCGGTTGATTCTCTAATATTCTGTAAAGTAACTAAGTGTACCAAATAACGTACTGCCTCTATAATTATAATAATGTTTATTGTCACCTTTTTTGAAAATTGAGAGTATTACTACTACTATTTTCAAATCCACTGGAATTCTCTCTTCCTTATACATTTTATTAAGATTGTAATGTTCGCAATTTTACAAAGCCATTTTTAGACGTCCACGCGCTTTCTTATTTCTCCTCAATGGAAATTCGTATTAAGATGGAGCAAGTTTTAATCATCTAATAAAAGTCTATTTTACTAGACAGCAGAGCCATATTTTCAAAAAAAAAAAATTAGATCTGAACAATATTTCGGTCGCAATATTGCCCACATTTAGGACTGAGACGTTGTTAGGCACTATTATAAAAAAAAAAGAAAGCTGTAGGCTAGTAAATCAAGTCTTCATATAACAGACAATTGCCTCAGATTTAAATTTTTTGCATTTATATTCATGAAATCTGTCCGCCAAGAAGACATATTTTGCTAAATTTCTGCATACAATTCCCTAACTTACAGGGGCACAAAGTTAAATTTGCCGTAGAAGGTGCTGATGGGCAGAGCCTGATAAAAGCTACACTGTTTTACCGAACATTATACCCTTAAATAACTCTAAAAGCTTAATTACACTTTGTCCCATATATTGTGAGTTTGTCCAGTTCCGGAGGCTTTCTCATTTCTTCATAGCTTCTTTGAGTTCTTTTAGGACTATAGTAAGAGAAAAGTTTTTGTTTAATGAAACAAATAAATAAAATAATGCTTTGCTAACTAAAGTAAAACATCTTATCAATCTTTATTTCAGTTATTAATCGTTTTTCTTGGAATGACATAAGTCATTCTGTATACATGCATTTCTAATAGGGAAACCACTTTTAACAGCCCCAATGGCACGGAGAAGATTCTTTCGAATCCATGAAACTTAAGATACTCCAGGTTTTTTAATGTAATTGTTTGGCACATGAATGCCACCTAAAATTAAGATGAACACTATGAACAGGGAGACTGCCAATCCCGTTAATTTGTAGAAAAAGAGCGTAAACGAGACATTTAGACAAAACAAGTATGTCTTATTTGTATTTTTAATTTCAGCCAAACCACTGATGCAAATAACAATACATTTTATTTGTATTATTACAGCTCAAGTGTGGATCGATGAGTGACCATAATACTATAAGCTTTTATCGTTAAATAAATGAAATATTAAGTTTGGCCACCTCTTCTAGTATGGCCATATATCCCGGACTTACCCTATTGATACTGCTAAGAAACAATGTACGAGGTCCAAAGCAGTGAAAGAAAAACATAATTAGTTTCCAGTTCTCATTTCGTTCTCTTCCAATATCTACTATAGAACATAATATACATGATTTAAATACGATATTGTTTCTTCTCAAATGGATGTCAGTATTATGGAGACTCTCGAGTACGATAAAATCATATTTTTCTAATAAAAAATTGAATAACTTCATGGAGAAACGACTTTTAAAAATAGAATTACTTTCTCATGTAATATACGCTATTCCTATGTTCATGATCTCTATGACAATTGACGTCTGTATTGATTTCGCTTGATAGCTACTGACGCTCAATTAGTGGCAAGTTTCCCATTTTCACTCCCACATTTACAGATCGAACCTAAAAAAGAATTTTGCATGGTAGATACAATAAAAATATCAGTCTGCCAATTGAGCAACAAATTGAAAGAAACAATATTATTTTCAAATGGATTACAGTATTCTGTGTAGGTCCTTCTAAATAAATTCAAATAATGTTTAAAATTTGCGATAATGGACTGTAATTTTATATAACAAGTACTACGTTACGTCTACTATGTTAGTTGTTTCAGAATATTATTTACTAAAGTCAATTACGATATCACATTGTAATTATTACTGTACATTAAAACATATTTACTGCATTTTTGCAATAAATTTCCACAGACCTGAAGATGGTTTTTAATAATAAAAAACCGAAACGTTGTTCAATATGTGATAAACTATCACTGTTTTGCTTAATTTAATCCATTGACTGTGATTTCCATTTAAAGAACTTTTTTGTGTACATGTAAAAAATTGTAAAGGTAAGTCGATTTAAATCACCTCATTCTTGTCAGAGAAAACTCGCCTTAAAGTGTGACCCATTTGTTACTGAACACCCTATATATGTAGTTCTTTCTGTATGATTTTTTCTTTCTCATTGTAATTCACAACAAAATTTCAAATTTGACCTTAAAACTTTTAGTTAGAACAGGAAACTTTGAGTTGTAACAAAGTTTCTGCGGAAAACATGAAATTTTGAATTGGAACACGAAATTTCTATGAGGTGTAGAAAAAACTACATCTGTCGGCCGGCCATTCACTACTTCATGCCGGACTAAATGGCCAGAGACACGAAGCGTTCTACAAGCAGTAGACACCATTGAAATCTGTAGACCTTTATCACGTTGGGCGAAAAACGAAATTTTTCCTTAGAAGAAGATGGTAGACGCCTTCGTGAGATTATTTAATTTAATTATGTTGACATTTCCAGTAACCCACACCGAAATGGAAAATTCACAATTGTTGGAAAACACTAGAAATCCCCAAAAGGGCAGATAGATACATTTAATAGAAATTTCCACACTTAAAATTTCTCACGAGACACAGCTTTATCTTCTTTTTTCCAGGCCTCTGGTCCTACGTTTAAACTAGGCGAACAGGTACTGAGCAGGCACATTAGCGTTTCATAAAGAATTGGAAATGGATTTGTCATGACAATTCTTAAATTTTTTTAAAAATTAGTCAATTAACATCCAAGACAATAATTTTCCCAGAACTATTCCTTCCGTTTCTCGTCTCAAGTTTGTGGGGAACTCGGTAATTAATGTTGTATAGATTTTTTATTACACGCGCTTATGGGTTATGTCTTGTCCTACTCAGCTAGTGAAGTTTAGTCAGCTGCACTGCCGAGCAGAAGTAACAAGTAAATAGTGGTAAAAGAAATGTCTGATTACTGATTAGAAAAAAATCATAAGAAAATAATTGATAAAATAATATGTTAAAGAATTGGAAAGTGGAAAGGAATTGATTTACAAATTATTTTACGTTTTTGAGATATAATCACTGCTAGACAACATTTTGCGAGGCATAATTTAAAAAAACTTATAACCTAATAAAAGCAAGCAGTAATATTTCAGCACCTGAATAATTTCAATTGTTACAACTAAATAGTTTAAATTCAAAATTTAGTACGAAAATATAAGACATATGTGGTCTTTTTACACTTTCCTGTATTTACATCTAATGATTTTATTGCAAGTTAGATAGACTCAAACAGCTATAATTATTCATCAGATACCTCACCTATGGCATACTGATGGGAGCTAATAATTTCGAAACCGGTATATATCCAGTGGGCTGTTGACGAGTGAGTCTAGCTGTTTCCAGTTGTAATTCAATGCTGGTTGGGGCATTAGACAGCAGAGTAGTTGTTTCTTGGAATTTCGTGTTTACGAAATTTCTAGTTTGAATTAAAAATTTATTACGAAAAAATAACAAATATGTGGCCTTTTTACACTTTCCTGCATTTACATTTAATAATTTTATTAATCCCAACTCTTCCCAAACCGCTCGGACTGCACCACTGCTAAATATAAACAATTGCCACTGCAAGTGAGCGGGTGACCCTCCAATAGCGTCGCGTGTGGCGCGATCGTCGGGTCCTTCTCGGGTGCATTTGCATGGGCGCGCGGCCAATGTGTCGCAATGCACGCAATCAACCGGAGGTATTAATAAATGCCTGGCATACGTGCGTTTCGCCACCTCACTCTGGTATGCGACTTTCGCAAACCGCGCAAATGCTGCCCGAATAGCGATTACATCCGCGAGGGCCAATTTGTGCCGGAGGTGAAGCGCGAACGAAAATTCGCCGGCGGGAAGAGCAGGAAAATAAAATAGATTGAATAGCCCATAGGCGCGCAACATATATATATTAATACAAAAGAAAACAAACACTGAAACTGTAATACAATGTCATTATAATGTTGTAACTTCTACATTGACTTAACCTTGAAACACGTCACGTAGGAGAAACAAACTTTATTGTCACTACTTGATTAAATAACAAATGTACTCAAACCAATTAACAACTGTCAAATCTTTACTTTGACGTTTCAGTTATGCGCATTCGACTGCTCAATATACACTGAACTATAACGGCGAAACCGATCCGCTTATATAATTTTTTAGAGTTCTCAAAGTTTCTATGGTCTCGAGAACGTGTCGAAATAGAATATAGTTTTGAATGTTCTAGAAAACGTCAAAATAAAGGTATTACAAAAATTATAAAGTCTAACGCAACAGAAACATAATTAACGAACTGAAGGTAGGTGAACTTCCGTAGTATTGCCCCCCTCTTAGAACTGATCATCCCGATTAGGTTACTCCGTTATCCGCATGGTCCTCTTGATAAGGTGTCAAACGATAAATGTGGATAATTTTCATTTTGGATTGGAGATTCCTCTGGATCCTGTACACTACGTCATTCAATCTTGACACGATGGCATAAGGGTCTTCCCACAATTTTTGGAGCTGCGGAGATTTACCCTTGCTTCTTTTTGGGTTATACAGCCATACTTTTCATTCCCTTGAAACTTGCTGTTGTTTGCACGCAAGTCGTATCTGATTTTCATTCTGTCGCTTTCGATTTTTAGCCTCTCTCGAACTTCTTCATGTACCATCTCTATTCGACCTTTCAGATGGCTGAGATAATCATCTTAGTTTTCCTCGTGTAGGTTCGTAATTAGATATATTGTTAGACGTAATTTCTTGCCAAAAATCACTAAGGCTAGTGTTTTACCCGTGGTCTCATTAACTTCCGAAGTCAATACAAAAAGGAGAAAGGCAGGTATCCCAACTGGTTTGTTTATCGTTGACGGCCGTTCTTAGAAAGTTTTCAATGGTACGATTGAATTTTCCACCATTCCATCTGACTGGATTAAGAGATGTAGGTCTGGTTTTGTGGATTGCAAGCAGCCCATAAACATTCTGAAATACTTCAGATTCGAAATTCCGTCCTTGGTCGGAATGAATCTCTCTAGGTACCCCATAACGACATACCCAATTTTCAAATAAAGCTTCGGCTATGGTGACTACTTCTTTATTAGGCCAGGCATATATTTCTGGCCACTTACTGTTCATGCCTACCAAATTATAACGATTTTCATTGCTACTATGTCAATAGATATTCTCTAGAATGGAGCTCCAACACTATACTGCTTTACTACACTATCCTTCCACATTGGACCGACTGCCAAGCCAGTAGAATCGCTCAATAACTTTACCAAAGTTTTACTTATTCCAATCCCCCACCGACCCCACTATACAGTGCTTGAAGAACTTCTGGAATTCTTTTCTGGGGCAGTACTGTTTGTTAAATCTTTTCTTTACTGTCGGGACTCTCTCAGCAGACTCTTTTTAACAGGTCGTTCTCAATAGTTAAAGAATTCCATAACGCCCAGTAGCTTTTTAGAGACGGCGATTTATCAGAAATGTCCTGCCGCAATCGGCGACCTGACAAAAATTGAAAAGAAATTCCCAAGAAAAGAAATAAATAACATTTAATATCATCTATTTTCTACAGCAAATTTAACTGTTTTTGACGCTATTTTATTAATTATTAATAGAATTAATCTGTGGTTTTATTTAATAAAGTAGGATCGACATACTTGATACAACAAAATTTTGGGCCCATCTTACCCAGTTTCTACAAACTAACACAAATATTTCTGCTTCTTGTCCGTTCTAACTGGTAAGTTATTAGCAGCAGCTATGACACGTTTGCCTAAATCATCATTAGTAGGTAGCTACTTCGGTGTGATACTCTTCATTTTTCAGGAGATCGTGGCGGCCATGATACCGGTCCTCCTCATCCAATCCATTAGTATTAATGCTTGGACACGCTGTACATGGTACGGATATAGTTGAGCCTCGTGTATGATATGCCACACTGCTGCGATACGCCGTGGACGTCCTGGACCTCCATCTCTTCCACCATTCGATTTCAAATTTCCCTCACGTTGCACTACACTTGGACTTACTACACAGCGCCGTAAATGTAGCTGTTTACTACCTTAACTTTTATTTTCCTTATTCAGTCTGCATTTAACATTCCATTTATTTCATTATGGTGCCTAACTATTGACAACTGCTTAACAGTTCTATTTTTCTCCTTCTATTATATCATGTTCTTTATAACATCACTGTCTATATTTGACTAACTTGTTATTCTTGATCTACGCTCGGTGTGGCCAGTCGTATTGTTGGCACTACGGCTGCTACAGTCATTACTAAGACAACGATGAGGCGTCTTGTAGTTTCTCGCTCACTCAAGGTACCGACAATGTAGAGGAGCAAGACATTTGGAACCATGGGATGTGACACCTTAGAATACTTTATTAGAATCTAGTGAGCGATGTCAACCATATTAGTCATAGTACCAACAAAAGGAACCAAAATTGATATTTAGGCAGATTCAGAGGTATGTACTGAATAATGCATTCGCTTCCATAGAGTTTAGTTCGAGTACAGCAAAGGCAGGTCATAGCTTCCCAGTTAAGGCTAATTCTACATTAATTCTGTGACTAGCAGCGATCATTTATTTAGGCCAGAAAACAACCCCGAGTTGTGAAAACATCAAAACACCTCATCACTGTATTTGCCTGTTTCTTTCATTAGACATGTAAAAATGTTAATATTAGTAAAAGATAAGGTCATAATTTCGAATCAATCAGGATTCTCAGCGTACATTTACGTTGTTAATGTAAAGACAAAAATTGCATTACCGTTAGAATTTGAGGTTATGTGCATTTTGTAACTGATGGACGGTTCCTTTATATCTACAAAACCAGTCTTGGGAAGCAAAAAGTATGCTGTTAACGATCTCGACGTGGAGTCGGTCCTTGGAAGAGACGTATTTGCATATAAAACGCTCTAGTTCGCGCCTTCACGTTTCATCAGACTCGCTTTGACTTCGTTTGCTCTATGATTGCGAGGGACGTCCCTCCATTAAAATATTACCAGTAGTCTTCCGCGTTTTACGGAGACAAAGTGCTTCCACACCTCCAAATTAAACGGAAAATTGGTCAGTAAGCCTACAGTCGCTTACTATTAGAGATTATTAGAGGGGAAGTTATACGACATTAAATTATCCGTCCTATTATTAAAAACAGACCGAGAACATATTAAACTTATTAAATGTGTGTGTCATTTACTAAATAATTTTACCGTTATATTGCTACGTACACAGTAAATCAATTTCTATATTTACAGAAGATAATAATAATAATAATAATATTAATATAATAATAGCATTTATCCACAATCACCTTATAATCGGACTTTTATCCACATGTGACACTTTATCTTAATAGTAGAATAATGAAAAATTAATAAATCAAATTTAATTTATTTACTTATTAACATTTACATCTATAGTACTACACATTTTGTTTTATGTTTTATCGCATTTAATTTCTGTTCCATTAATAGCATTGTAGTATTGTTTTGATCATTTTCGGAACAAATAACATCTGTCGAAGTTTGTGAATTATTTGCACAAGTTACGGATGTCTCTTTTTGTAAGGAACAGCTATATTTGCCTTGGATTATCCTTGCAATATCAAGTTTGTTTCATTGAGAACATTATATATTAAATTCCAATAATTCTGACTCTACAAATATGATTGTGGTGTGATCATGGATAAAACGTTGTATTGTGTTCATATTTTAATTGCATTGTCACTTAAGAATATTAAATGCTACTTAAAACACTTATACAATAAATAACTAGGTATTTTCCACAATCATCTTATAATCGGACTTTTATCCACACATATATGATGTGTGTGTGTCTAAAATGATACTTTATCCACTAGTGCAATAAAGTAACTTTATTTCACTAGTATAATAATGAAAAAGTAATAAACTTATAATAAATCAATTTTAATTTATTGACTTATTATTGACATTGACATTTATAGTAATTGACATTTCGTTTTTTGTGTTATCACATTTAACTCTTTCGTTAATAACAACCCTTGTAGCATCCACACCGTACAATGGTTGTAAGATCAGGACCTTTATTGACCAATAAAGTTGTTGAAGTGCTCCTCATACAATGACCAGTATATGCTTCTGTATTTGCGATATTTAGAAATGAAGCAACTATTACCTTCAAGAAGTACAGTTTTGATTGATGTATCTTAAACACTGTCTTGTGTTAGGCGAATTAGACTCTGGAAATGTCTGTCTTGGTGTCAGATATTGAAACAAGTAGGTAATTACCAAGGGTTGTACGTCAATAATTTTCAAGAGAATCCGTAAGTTATGTTAAATATCTTTATTTATCTACACCATTTTTCAATGAGACCAAATGCTTGCTCGTATTTCTTCCGTGATTTATCTAGCATGAGCTTGGGAACAATACTGGAAGCTTAGAAGAGTGGAAATGCTAGAGAGCCTAAGTGCCAAAAATATAATTTTACAGGGCGAATTTTAAGTTTTGGCACTTAGGTCCGCTAGCTTTTACGTGCTAAGAAGGTTTAAAATTGAAGGGTCTAAGTACCATTTTAATTATTGGGCATTTCACACAATAAATTGCCAATTAAAGTTAAAAAAATTAATTCTCGACAATTTTACATAAAAATATACATTATGTTTTGTATTAATACTGTTTTGCAGTAATACTATTTTGTATTAATACTGTTTTGTATTATTACTGTTTTTGTATTAATACTGTTTTGCGTCGTTGGCACTTAGGTCCACAAGTTGGACCTGCCTGCCTGGAGATAGGTCCCCTGTCAATTTTATACGTATGTATTGACGATTTACATAGGAGTATGGACTTAGGTCTCTTATGGGACACTGATATCAGTAAGTAGGTCTGTTTTACGCAAAGAAGATCAAATCTTGATTTTTGGCACTTAGGCTCTCTAGCTTTTCCACCCTTCAATTCGCATTGTCTAATAGCAAAACATTGCTTGAACTCGTATTTACACTTACACAATAATTATGTCAAATAATCCAATGACGATCATGTTTATGTCCGTTGCTTCAGGCATAGTAACTTCTTAATATATGATTTTTAAATTATGTTGTACTAGAATAACCACAACATATGTAGATAAAACGTTGTACCGTTGAGTGAATGTGTACAATGTTTTATAGTCATTCAACGGTTGTACACAAAATGCATATGTGATTATGTGATTACTAATTTCACATGCGTGTGGTAGTAATGTCTTATGGAATTGAATGTACAAGGGACTCTTACGAATACAATTGTAATTAAAAAAAAATAATTTAAAAATACACTTCTACACGGCACTGAAAGCTGGTCCAATGTAAAACTTGACAAGGTAAATCAGCGACCGGAAAAAAATTTTAAAAAATTTCTAAAGAAAGAAATAAATACATATCACCCTTTTTATACAGCAAATTCAATTGTTTTTGCCGCTATAGTTTATTAACTATTAATAAAATTAATTTAAGGTTTTAATTAATAAAATAGTTTGGCATACCTGTTACAACAACAAAATTTTACCCAGTTTCTACAAATTAACACAAATATTTCTGCTTTTTCTTCGTTTTGTACTCGTAAGTTATTAGCAGCAGCTATGATAAATTTGAGTAAATTACGCCCTGAACCTTCATCTTTTCCATGGTTCGGCTTCAAATTTCCCGTGTCACGCTTGCATCACACTACGCACTGCACATCACGGTAAAAGTAGCTGCATTTGGTACATGTTTACCAGGAAATCGTTCTGCTAGAGCATTTTCACATCACCATAAATTATTTTTGTTTGCCATATTGACTACATTTTTCATGACGTATCTAAGATAAGTTGTGAATCAGCCTGTATAGTTATGTTTTCATAAAAAACACAAATGTATGTATTTTAGAGTAGCAGGATTTCTGGATATTAAAGTTTAAATTACTTACTGTTATAAATACATGTTGATATAGTCCGTCTCTGATATAGTATACAGGGTGTCTCGTTAAGTATATTACAAACTTTGGGTGGCGATAATATATAAAAAACATGACTAAAAACTAACGAACATAATCTTAAAAGGCACAACCAAAATAGCTATTTATGATATACGTGTTAAAAGTACGATTCAAGATGATTACCTTCACAAACATAATAAAATCACTTTTAACACGTATATCATACACTATTTTTTCTACAAAACAATCGGAAGAACTTTAAACTCAATAAAAATAAGAAATCGAAAAATGCCACACAGATCGCAATGTTTATGAACAAAAATTTTCGTAGCAACCAGTTACTTTTAACACTAGTGTTAAAAGTAACTTACTTTTAACACGCGTGTCAAAAAATGACATTTTTAACATCAAAAGTGGCAATTAAAAAACACACTTTTAACAGTTTTGTAGAAAAAATTATTTTTTGACGTACCTAACATTTTGTTGTTAGTTATCTTCAGAAGTAAAAGAGATGTGTTACAAATTAGTATTCATACCAGAAATCAACACAACATACCGTAATTTCTGTTATACAAAATGTGACATGTCAATAAAAGAGTTCAGGCTTTGACACATACACTCTTAATTAATAATTAGTAACGAAATTACTATTACTGGTTGGACCTTGTTCGCAGTTTCCGTTTTCCTGGAAAATGGTGTTTTATTAAAAAATTTACCAAGAGCACTTTTTTGTATAAAATGAAGTTTTACGTAATATCACATGACCTAGAATGGGAAAGCATATAAGTTAAAAAAAAAATACAAAACAAAATTTCAGTTAAAGTGCCATCAACTAGCACCTTCTACTTTGTACAAAAAAAAACTATAATAGTAGCGTGTTTAGCACCATCAAAAAAAAAGTACCTGTGTCAAATTTGTATTAAATATGTTGTGCCCTGTATCTCAAAAATGGGTGGCATTCACTAAGCAAACCTCATATATTTTTATATCTTTTTGAAACATCCTGTATAAGCTTTCAAATTTTACAATGTTCAAATGTTTCCCAAAATGAATTTGAATAAAAATTTGATTGCCCACTTCACTTGTTAATTTTACCCAACTGGTCAACTCAACTGGATACATAATAATAACAGCATTACTCGCAAAATGATTCATTAATAAGTCTTGTAATATTTTCAAAAATATTTTATGACACATTTATCTATAATTTTGCAACACTGAAAATTTTTTTTTATCTCGCAACATTTATTTGCTTATATAATCAGATCGGTCAGTGGTCGCGCGGTTTAAGGCGTCAGTACTTGAATCGAGGTGACTAGATCGCTGTGGGTTCGACCCCCGCAGCCGGTAGACCGTAAATAAGCTATATTCGTGGAGAGATTGGCACCCTCTCTGCGGGTATGGTAGGGCGGAAGAATGTTGACTTGGCTCAATGTGAGAGATTGATACCGGTTGACATTTAACTACTACCCCCCTAATTAGTGAGGTTTTCCAGGTTTCCCTAATTCCTGCACTGAATGGTGGTTAGGGCCTACCAACGTAAGTCGTTTCTGGGCACAAATGCAGCCTGCTTAATAATAATATGCCGCCCCCTCTCCCGCACAAGTCTTCAACTTCTGGGATAATCCTTGTGATTAGAATGAGGGCTAGAGATATTATTATTATTATATTATAATAAACATAATGATAGTTTTAAATTATATAAAATTTCTTCATTAAAAATTTTAATATATGTTTCCGCGATGAAAGAGAACTTTAATTCAAGATTATAGAAGACTCATGTATACACAAATCAATATTATTCTTGATTGTTGATATATTCATTATATAATATTTTCACGTTAAAAATATACATAAAATTGTAAATTAAAAGGAAAAGTTTCTGTTGTGCTGGCTAGTTAGCTACAATTTAAGGGAAAGAAAGTGCAACTTAACAGCTAAATCAGCTCCGCCTCGATATCTCTGACGTATTCCGAATATTTTTAAAATCTCCAAAGATAATTCATCACTAATAAAAATACCTCGGCCGAGATACACCGATATAGACGTCTAAACTTAGGACATTCCCCATTTAAAATCGACCGTCAATACCCGAGCAAATCGTTCTAAATTTAGTGAAATCCAACGAAACTCGCACTATTGAAGAACGGCAGAGCAGATCTAAATTTACCAGCTGAAACGTAACGTGAAGTTATGCTGATGTTTTGTGAATCATAAAGTTTAGATCTATATATAATTCGCCTTATTCATATTGTACACTGAGAAAAAAAATATTGATTTTCCCCAACGCTGCGTATATGTATTAATCAGTAATGAAAAAGTAAAAGTTAGCACTGATTTGAAGTTATTTAAAATTTGGTGACACATCAATTTTATTGACATAAATAAATTTCAATTAAATTACAGAAGTAAATTTGTCTTGTTTCTATTAGACAAGGAATTGGAGTATGATGTCTTGGGGAGGTTTATTCAAACCAAAGAGCACAATATTGTTTTTTTGTGTTAGCAGTATCCAGTCATCATAGTTTTTCTTTCAACTCACTATTTTCGTTTATTAATTTTCTTATTTATTCTGACCTTCTAATTCAAAGCGTAATCTTGTCACTAGCTTCAGTAACTTCAACTAATTCGTTTTTTGATTTATGGATTTCATGTAATATTGTTTTTACAGATAAATTGACCCATTATTTAATAAATGTAAACAATTTTAACATATACAGAATGGGAAATTGCGGATCTTTACAGAGAAAGTAGAAATTGCCGTTTCATCCCAGGAAAGGTACGAAGTATAAGCTGCGCGGTAGTATAATAGAAAACTAAATTTTATTTGTATATCTGCCCTATTCTTCTCAAAGTCCTTGTATTGCATTTAAAATGCTGACGTGTATTAATTTATTTGGAAAGAGTAACGAATAAAACACGCCGTGAATAAGATCTTTAAATTTTGAATGTCCATTTAGCGCGTCTACAATCTCCGATAACGGCCGATGGTAGGTGAGTGCTAACGAGAGCCGCACAACAAAAACGGTGTCCTCACAGATTACAGACCTCAATCCGGTCAACTGATGCTTATGCGAGCAGTGGAAGCACGCTGTGGTGGAAGTAAGCGTGTAGCATGACACAAATACACGCAAGCGGCAAAACACAATTCACCATCAAGATCCTCACTCCAAATGTGTATGGTTGCCTATAGAAATATCTTTCCAATCGTATCTAGTACTGAGTCTTCTTGTCATTCTTTCTGTACAATTTTTTTTAATGAATGGCTAATCAGTTGATATAGGAGGTTAGCTTCTATTCACTAAATAAATACACAAGAATTCTATGCTACCTTGAATGACACAGATTTGTTATCCCACTTTATGCGAGCATGTCTTTATACGGATCTCCCCATTAAAAGACTAAATTTTATTGTAAATTCAATTACCTGGTTTTTGGTTTTACTTTAGCGTACAAATACATAAGAACAAGTGGATCCGCCTAAAGCCTGCTTCTGTTTTTGATTTAAATTATTAATTTGGGAAAGTGTCAACTTTCAGCGAACTTTGCAAAACAGTAAAATATATGAAATATTATTGTAATTTTCATCATTATGTGGGTTTGGTAAGTTTGTTTTGAGGTCCTGACAATCTACTATGATATTTAATCACAATTTTATTGTAGTTGAGACTTTTCCTATTATTAGATAAAATAAATTGTGTAAACATCTGTAAATTTCGCGTCCATGAGGACAAGGTTTTATTGTTGGTATTGTCTATAACTTTTGACATTTGTTGGCCGTCAGAAATATCGAAATCCAGAGAGCATTACGATCGACACCACCATAATTATATCTAATGATCCATACCAGAAAAAGGCATGTTACTTAAATATAATAGTAATAATAATATATAAAATAATTCTCATTCACATCAAGACCATGGCCATCATGGTGTCATGGAAAAACAATTCACTAACACAAATTTGATTTGTATGACACATTTGTCAAATGTAATAGATGTTCAAGGTCACGTAGATGTTACATACACGGATTTTTTGATCGTTTAGACCACAAAATATTATTGAATAGTTATTAAAATCTTACTTCTCTGATCGTTATAATTATGTTACTTTCAACGGCTTCAAATCAAAAGTTTACCCTATTACGTCAGGTGTCCCTCAAGGCTCCAATATTGGACCATTAAGCTTTTCCTTATTTGTCAACGATCTCAACATTTGTATAATATGAAACAAGTTGCTTTTGCAGACAATTTAAAAATTTATTCCTCCATTAATAGTTTACTCGATTGCGTGGTTCTTCAGAATAAGTTAAACAAGGTTTTACAGTGGTGCAATTCTAATAACTTACAATTAAATAAAATGTAAAGTTACCTCATACATGCATAAAATAAATGTCATTGTTTTTTATTACCATATAGATACTGCAGCTTTATTATCTACGGACATGCCAAAAATATTTGGGAGTATGCTTCGACCATAAATTGAATTTTTCTGAATACATTCAACAAACAGTTTCTACTTCCTTAAATGCTTTTGACATTCGTGGTAAGACAAGGTTGTGTCTTCGATGATAACGAAGTTCTAGTAAAATTGTTTCTTACTTTCGCTCGATCCAAACTTGAGTATTGTTTCCTTATTTGGTATCCGTACTATAATCTTTATGTTAAATTAGACGAATTCGTTAAAAACTGTTCTTTTAATTTCTAACGTTTTTTGCCGACGGTGTAAATCCCAACA
This sequence comes from Monochamus saltuarius, assembly GCA_025584915.1. Taxonomy (NCBI): domain Eukaryota; kingdom Metazoa; phylum Arthropoda; class Insecta; order Coleoptera; family Cerambycidae; genus Monochamus; species Monochamus saltuarius. The sequence goes on from CM046728.1 coordinate 31,231,575, forward strand.
GAGATGTTACTACAAGAAATTTTTTACTCGTTTCGATTTTAATTCTTTAGCGTTTAGGAGGAACTTTTACAGTTTGAAGTTTTTATATTCACTTCTGCATAATAATCCAGAAATATTAAATTCCTTATAATTTTAACATATATAATAGCTAGTCACCACTTTGACTGGTGGCCTCGATTCATTCACAGCTATCAAATCAAGGCGGTGTCTGTCTGCCTCTTTCAATGTTCGAACATATCAGAGGCGCCGTATCGCTGAGAGTTATGGGTTGCTTTGCTTCTTTTTGAAAGGAAGAGTAATTTTTTTGATTTTCTGTTTTTATTAAACCTTCTGAATACTTGGTTAAAATTAATGACATTGTGACTGAATCATCCTGTATATTGTAGAAATAAAAAATCTTTTATATTACCGACAACGTAAAAACAGCCCAGTTGTGCTGCCAAATGCTTCAGCAAGTTAGTCATCTAGTCATCATAACTATTAAACGTAGGTAAGCATCTGGAAAAATTAGTTTTATTCAATTTAGCAATTATTATTCATTTAGGGAATATTATTACATATCGGCAACATTTAATACATGATACGATATGTCGTTATTTCTCGTCAATTTTGTATTCAAACTATCTAAATGTGTGTACTTGATAAGAGCATTACGATTTGTGAAATAAATTAACTGCTATATCATTTATTTTCTACGAAAGTAGGTACATTAAAAATTGTGTGTACCCTACTTTTGCCGGCAGGCTTTGACATTTTTTATGTCTACTATAATGAAAGAACTATAAGAAATTATGTATGTGTGCCTTCTATATGTATATGTCCTTGCAGATCTGAAGATGGTTTTAAATAATTAAAAAACCGAAACGTCATCTATGTGATAAAAATACAATGTTGTTTTTTTATTTTACATGACTGATGCAGGTACCCATTTTAAATAATTTAATAGATACCTAGAAACAGTCAATAATTTATTAGAATTTGTTAAACTTAAATGAATGAATACCATACATTGTTCAGTTCTGTCTTGTATAGGCTGAGTCCTGAAGATAAAGAGCAATGCATGCATTTTGCCTATCCGGTTCCATTCAACGCATCTAGAGATACAGTCAGTATAAAAGATGTTACGCGCGACCACTAAAAATCCCTTTGCAGAGCTAATACTTTAGTATATTCAACATTTTGGTATACCGTTTTTTGAGTGTAGATGATAAAAATGCCTTCGAAATAAAAATAAACATATACATACATGCGTGCGTACGCCATCGCGAAAATAGATTGTTTCTCAACTCACCAGAGCAGACTTTTTGTTTACATACAATGTTGCCAGTCGAGAGGAAACCATTTAAAAATATATCGCGCCGAAATAACTGGAAGTATTTCAATTATGCTAGGCTTAAACACAATTAAGTTTTATTCCACCGCTCAGCGTTGCAATTATACATATTCCTTTCTATGCCGAGATGTTCAAACGACTTTGTCGGTCATTGCCCATTGGATATATACATAAATACCCATTCAATGGAATTTATAAATGGTCTGAAAGGGGGTTGTAGTTCATATTCAAACTATATCTGAGCTATGTCTAAAGGTACGTTTTCAGCTGGCATTTATATTCGCACATATATGTCATGTGTCAGACATAAATCGTTACTGACTGATTACATTCTGATTGAAATTGCAATAAATTTGTGTCATTTACAACAAATATACAAACCGTTTACATAATGTATAAATATACTTGTGTCATATACACGTAGAAAGACAAACTTCAATCGTATCATGATGAAAGTATCGAAATATAAAATTGCTATCAGTGTGATTCGTCGGGAGATGTTAGGAAGAAATAGAAAAGAAAAACGTTCAGTGTGTGTTCGAGAGTGAATTTGGTGTTTATAGTAAATTAATGTATGAATTTAGTGTCTAGGATCTCATCTTCAAAAAATTTCAAAAAACCTAGCGCAATTTTTAAATTTTTTGAGAATGAGACCAGCTCAGTATTGAAAACTTGTTTGTAAAATTGATCATATCATAAACAAGCAAGACATCTATAATCAATTATAATTAGTTTATCTGAACATGATAAATATACTAGTTCTACCACAGTTAACTATGAGTAATATCATTTAGTTGCTTCAAAAATTATTTTCATCAAATATTTTTGGAGCAGATTCAAGACACAGTTTCAATACACAAAAATATACTCTTTTTTCCATCTAAGGGATAGTTTAATAGAAAATATTGCTAAAGTTGTAGTACTACTATTGACAAGCTTGAAAATTAATAAATATAAAAGGTGCCTTCGAAAATAATTCGGATTGAATAACAAATGTCAAGTGGTGTTATATGTTACTATTATATTATTTCACAAGAATTTTAATATCTTATGAAATTTAAAGACAGTCAGTTAAGATCCGTTTATTTACTAAGGGTTCTACCGATTTTTTGGAGGCTTTAGAGTACCTAAATTCGGGAAAACCAAAAAATTAAGGCAAATTATTTCTCGAGGTAATTACGTACTCAATTATTTTTATAGTATATCGTTTTATATCACCCTGTATATAATATATATTTATATTTGAAAATTGTTTTAAAACTGTGAGTAAAAAAAACAATTAAAAATTAGTCGGCTTTGTGATAAAATTTTACCAAATGTCAAATTAATATAAAATTTTCTTATTTATTTTTTTTAATTTGCTATTGACACTGCCACAAAAGTGTGACTGGTCAACTACAGCAATTTCATTCAGGCAAGTCCGAATATGAAAATAATACCTACGTGTTTATATCTAACAGTACTGATTGTTAACACATTTCGCAGACACTTTAAAGCATGTCGCTCTGATAAAAATTCTTTGCTGTTTAGATTAAATACAGTTTCTGTCCATAACACAAAAATGTTGTGCAATTAATGTCAGCTGAAAACGTACCTTAATAATTCATAAGCAGTGGCTTCATTTCAATGATAAAATGTCATTTTCCTTAAGAAATCCTTTAAGTTAAAATTTGAGATAGAGTACCTATTTATCAGTTATTCAAAGTTTAAGAGAAGTAGGAGATATTAATGTCGTAGCGGTTTATTTCAGTTCCTTCCAATATGAACAAAATCTACCTACTGATGTGTAAAATTAACATTGGTTCGCAAAATTTTATCTTTACCGATTCTTACAACACTATTATAAGCATATCTAGTATTTTGAACAGCTCTAGAACTGTTCACTATCAGAACTAAAATAAACAAGAACACTATAGAAAACACCTTTCAGAAGTCAATTAATTTTTTTTATTTTGAAAGAAGAAAAAAGTTATGAAATTCCTTTATAAATAAAATGTTCTATTTGTTTTTTATTGATTTTAATAAATCTCTCAAAGTTTTTGTTATTCCTATATGTTTCTTTCTGATCAGTTTAGTATAATTACATTTTGCAATTTTCTTTTTTTACCAATATTTCTATAGAGCAAAAACTAGACACATGTGAAAGTTTCTGAACATTTAAAGTACCTCTGCATACTATTAGAAAGCCAAGCGAATATAAGGAAAAACCTGATTCTCTGAGAAATGGATATCAAATTTTCCCAAATTTCTTTTACTTTCGCTGGCTTTGTGAACACGTTGAAATTTTACTAGTAACTAAATACTGCGAACGATTATATCAAATATACTGAAAATTTTATTCATATATGATTAAGAATGATAATCCTCAGAAATCGTTTTCCAAAATACTAGGTGAAGGTAGAACTGGATTTTATTAAAATTTTGGCATTTGGGTTCTGTTTTAGCGCAAGGTTAAATATATTTAAATTTTAGTTGCGGGAAGAGGATTGGAAGAGATAAAACAACGATACCAAGATCGCAAGATGCGTGCTACTCTTATGTCTCTAGAGATATAATGTTAGAGATTTTCTGGAGGTTTCAATTACTCAATTTGTCGACTCCTTAGAGAATGTAAAATGGGGCAGTAATTTCTGAGGTAATTATATTATTTTATAATTGCTGCTTTAGTGGTGAAGCGATGAAGGTTTTCCGGAGTGACCACTGAAGATGCCTACAGTGAAGAGCGGCGAAACGTTTGGAAGCATGGGATGCGACCAGTTACAGAGGCGGCTACGTGACGCCTCAGAAGACCACCATTATCCGAAGAACGGTTCCGAACGTATAAGTGGTAATACCACCTGTCCCCACAGAGCCTAGCTCTAGAACAATCATGGCAGGTCCCGGTTAATGCTAGGGATGCACTTTAATTCTGTTTCTGAAAGCGACCAGTTGCCGAAGTCACGCCATAACAACCCGGAAAATTACTATGTATCAAATGATAGCACCAACCTAAAAAGCACTAAAATAAATAGTACTGTAAGACTTTTTATGTTTGTTTCGTATCCAAAAACATCAAACAACATACACATTTGGAAAGTGAGGATCTTGATGGTGAATTGTGTTTTGCCGCTTGCGTGTATTTGTGTCATGCTACACGCATACTTCCACCACAGCGTGCTTCCACTGTTCGCATAAGACAGTGTTGCCAGGTGGGAAAAATTCAGTGCATGAGAATAATTTCAAAGAAGCATGAGGTTTGGAGAAAAAAGCATGAGATGGCTTAATTTATCAAAAAACACCTCTTGACACAGCTTAATTTTTAATTACTTTTGTAATGCCATTTTTATTTCTTTAAAAAGCATTATGTTATGCTATTTTATCATAATATTACATTGTAAGTAGGTACTTACATGTACTTACTTAAAAGTTATTAACCACGTAACCTTTCTAATTTATTTTATTGTTAGGCCGGGCGAACGTTGAGGCGCAGTTGACGTGACGCAGGGTGACTCACGGGTCGTAAAATCTGTTGTTTCCAGAAAATGTAGGTACCCTTACGGAAAAAGAGTTAAGAATCACTGCAATACAGCGTGAATACAGCACACACACCGCGTATCCGTCGACTGTCATACCCGTTTATGTATCCATTGCTAACTATTAAGAGAACCGTCTACAATTAAGGACATTTCAAGTACTCAAATATTGTAGGTATATAGAATCTATCTATTCAATTTTGCCCTCGATTTTGCCTTTATTTCTCGTTAGGTCTTTGTTTTGGTAGATTTCAAAGAGTAATTTTAATAATTTAATTTTTTTTTGTGTCTATTAAAAAGCATGTGATTTTGTAATCAAAATATGAGAGCATGAGATTTCCTCGGAATGCATGAGATCTCATGCAAAAGCATGAGACCTGGCAACACTGGCATCAGGTGACCGGATTGAGGTCTGTAATCTGTGAGAATACCGTTTTTGTTGTGCGGCTCTCGTTAGCTCTCGCCTGCCATCGGCCGTTATCGGAGATTGTAGACGCGCTAAATGGACATTCAAAATTTAAAGATCTTATTCACGCCGTGTTTTATTCGTTACTCTTTCCAAATAAATTAATACACGTCAGCATTTTAAATGCAATAAAAGGACTTTGAGAAGAATAGGGCAGATATACAAATAAAATTTAGTATTCTATTATACTACTAAATAGCTATACTTAGCGCCGCTTATACTTCGTACCTTCCTTGGGATGAAGCGGCAATTTCTACTTTCTCTGTAAAGATCCGCAATTTCCGATTCTGTATAAACCCTGTTCCACAATAAATAAATTATATAAATATAAAATCCTTAATAATCTAGATCAGAAAATATGACCGAATGATACCGACATCCAAATCTGCATTCACGTTGAGTCAAACTGTCGGAATCTTTAAAAAGACTATGTTAGAGAGTCTGGGAGCTTCAATCTGCCTCCTCCTGAAAGACAATCTTGAATGAAATATATTGTAATAAAATTAAAATTCAAAGAGTTTTAAAATAATAATAAAAATTGTCACATTTTGTTAAACCAAGATAAATTTGTTTAAAATAATTATTGATGGTAAGAAAAGGTGTAATTTTGAGAATAAGTAGTATCTACAACAATTAAAGATAATGTATCACAATAATCATATAATAAAATTAAATAATTTAAATTTTTATAAAGTCAATACCAGCAAAATTTATGAAAATATCTGTACACAGACAAACATAAAGGCCCAGTACATAATTAAAATCAGAATTTATCATAGAACTAGGCATATCAACAGACAGCTAAAAACATAAGGAAGACATTTATATGCATTTAGTTAACATACGAGTCAAATATGAAAAGAATTTGTTAAAATAAATAAAATTTCCAACATCAGATTTTAAATTTCCAATAAATAATAATTTTTAATTTGACATCTGTCAAAAATAAGGACGTGGACACATGTACCAGATAGACATACTTATAAAAACATGATTAATTACAAACACGGAATTCCAGGAAACAACTACTCTGCGGGCTAATGCCCCGACCAGCATTGAATTACACCTGGAAAACCTATAGCAACAATGATTATGATGATGATGATTCTGATTAATTAATTTTCCATATTAAATATAATGAAATTGTAAATTATAAAACATGGACATTATTAAAATATGTAATTAGCAATAAATAGTGCAGTGAAGTGACAAAATTAAAATCAAAAACGATATATTAAAACATTGTGAAAGTGACTTAACAAACAAACTGAAAATCTAGAATCCGTATAGACTTGAGAAACAAAAAAGTTGTTGATTAGTTACGAACAAATTAGAAAAGGGAGAGCGTCGTTTTGTGTTAGCGTCCCCAAAAATTAAAGAAAATTTTAAGAAAAAGTCCTCCAGAAACGTAACTTACCAGATAGAAAAAAGTAGGGTTATTTTTTCTCCATCGAAAGAAGTTCCTGAGAAATTTCCAGCTGTCCCAGTTTTGCCAGGCCCATATTCATCTGTAATTGGAATCCACAGCGGATATTTCCATGTGCCCAGGAGATTTTAACTACAATCACAAGTACCAGGTACCGATTTAATTTGTGCACAAATATAAAAACTAGCTAGAAATATTCCGACTAAGGAATAAATATCAAAACTGAATCTAGGTAGTCAGTAAACGTAGCAAGACTTACCTACAGCATTAAAACATAAAGGCCATTTAAAACATTCAAAATTATTAAAATTTCACACGATTTCGCAATTCATGCCATAAATGTCAAATTTTATATCTATAACCTATATAATCTTTTTTTCTCAAGCTGTAGTTTTAAGGTAAATATAGGCAACTGGTGGTACAAACAAAGACATTGTTAGTTGTCTAAGCTTAGAAATTAGAAATAAATTAAATATCATATAGATACCAGTATAAAAATTTGATTATACCATCATTTGTTTAGTTAAGAAAATATGTAAGAAAAAACCCATGTTTCTATTCCAAGGTTTGTAATTTTAATGTGGTATATAATTAATTAATTCAAAGTTCATTATAAAATATTTGATTTCCTCCTAAAGAAAATAAAACACAAAATTAAAAAACAAATACAACATTTTATTCTGTGTTTAGTGAAAGCTATAGTTTGGACAAAAATAAAAATATTAAAAACAAAATATCAACAAAAATAAGTTTTCTCTCTACAAAGAACCGACTACTGAGTGGAGTCAAATTGCTAGCCAGGGTAAGAGATAAAAAAAAATATAAATAAGTATAAGGAAAGAGTTTCAAAGAGCGCCATAAATTTTTACATAAACACATACACATTAACACAAAAATAAAGATTACAAAATTATACACACACACATAATAATAACAATATACATTATTTTTATATTGCTATATAATGCTATAATATTCAACATAACAATAAAACAAAATAAAAAACAAATTAAACGTGAAATTTTATTTTGCATTATTGAGGTAAATGAATTAACACATTTCCTAGTTAATGGTTTCGGTAGAAGTTATGACAATTCTGAGATTTATTAGGTCATCCAACTTTTTAGATGATTATTTTACAGGGATTATACGTTATTGTTTTGCTGCGATTAACTAAACCATCGCCTGCAAAATCGCAACAACCGTGCTTACAAAGGCGACGTGATTTAGCAAACGATGACTAAACTTTGCCAGAGAAAAATCTACAAATAATTCTCCTTCTTCTCTTTCTTTTTGTCTGCATAATTTCTTTTAAATGACGTTACAATCTTGTAAATCCCTAAGTGAAATAAATAGTACCTCAAGAGCAAAGTTGTTGCAAGAAAAGATGAAGAAGGAAAGCTTGTCTGTGAAGTTGTTTCTTTAGCATACTTATTCATTTCGCATCGAAAAATATATATCTAACTTTATTTAATAAAAATTTACACTTCAACTTTGCCATGAACATTTTAAATTAGTATTATTTAATAAAGTGCAAGAGCAAACAATTTTGAAAATTATATGTGTAGTTTACAATATAATTTTATAGAGGAAACTAGAACTAGTTTTTTCGTCAGTTGACGAAAATAATGGACAGACTCCGTATAAGACGCCGTGCCCTCTATTGTTATAAAACGGAAGCTATTCAATTAATAACTGGCTTCTCTATCGGAAACAGTTTAATTGCCTGCAAGGAAACTGAAGTTAATCAACGCAATGGAACTCAACAGATGTAAATATTTAAATAATTGTTTAATCCATGCTAAACTCTTGAGAGCGGTTCTCGATTCGAATAAAAAAGGACAATGGGGAGGGGAAAACGGCTTCATAAAGCGCGAGTGAGAGAGGAGCTAGAATATGCTTTCTTAACTTGACTGCACAGGGGCGTACGCTAACCAATTGTTAGGGGAAGCGATTAAGATTTACTCTACTCCACTTATCTAGATCTCGAGAACTTTACATCTCACTAATACAGAGTTTTAATTTTATTTAAGGGAATAAATTACCAGTTAACAGGAAACATTGACTACAGTACCATAATTGCATGTAATAGTAAAGACAAAAAATATTCAGTCTTCGAAATCTGTATATACCTTGATACAGAAATTCAAATATTTTATGCCAATTGATGAAATGTAGATACCTATTTTATTTTATCTTGTTTTATTTCATTTCGGTCAGTGACCGAGCGATTTAAGGCATCAGTACTTGAATCGAGGTGATCACTCTGCCGGTTCGAATCCTGCGGCAGGTAGACCAGCTATATTTGCGGAGAGGATTGGCACCCTCTCTGTGAGTATGGTAGGATGCAAGAATATTAGCTTCGGCTAATGTAAGACATTGATACCAGTCAACAGTTGACCACCCCTTAATTAATGAAATTTTCTAGGCTTTCCTCATTCCTGCACTGAGTGGTGGTTAGGGCTTACCAACGTATGTCGTTCTTGGGTGTAAATCCGGCCTATATAATAATAATATGCCGCTCTCGGAGTCGGAGACTTGTCCGGGAGTGAGTGTGGGCTAATCCTCGTGATTAGAATGACAGGTAGAGATATTATCATTTCGTTTTGTTCCGTTTTATATCTTTTCATTTTTTTTATTATATTTTTTTACTTCAACCTACAGTACATGTAGTATAATAAAACGTAAGGACAGAAAACAAATATTACAATAACAAAAATATAAATACTAGACATACAGACATAAATTTGCATTTTATAAAAACTGACAAGATATTGATGTGAAGAAACAAAAATTAGATATTTAAAACTTTGGACATTAAAGTAGTTGCATATTAAGGTCACGCTAAACCTTTAATTATTATTAGTTACTAGTGCATTCAGCAAAACTAACTCAGTTTGACTATTTCACCCCATTGTTATTGACAATTCGAAGTTCTCTTTTGGCAACAAGTTTCAAAGGAAAATTACTAAACTAGTTTAAGGAAACTACTAAAGTTTTTCTTTCTTACTCAAAGACAAGTTTGCTCCACAAAAAGCAACATTAAGACAATTAGAACAAAACTTGATGATATATAGCCAAAGAAAATTCTTTCGTCAAAAACAAAGATTTTTCCAATTGGAAACAAAGAAAACTAACTCATCTTATTTCATACCAAAAGTAAAAACTTCTGTAGTATGAAAAATGAGATTAAACAATAACTCTCGAAATGTATGTTTGAATATATAGGTATTCTTTATACCATTAGTCCCCAAATTTTTTTGTCACGTAGACCACGTGCAATTTTTTTGTTTTGGGTGGACCTCCACCTTTCTAATATTGAATATTAAATTGCATGCAGTTAATAAAATAATTGTTTTCTATGAAATAAAAATTCTGAAACAGTTTGATGTTTGATAAATATATGTATAAGAAAATAACAACAAAAATGTCAATAGCGAAGGTATGACATTAATTTCATCAAGTAAAAGAAAATAGGTTGATTGAACTCAGTAGAATATTCTAACAAATTTTAAATAATAATTCAAAGCAATTCAGTTTTTTGTTTCATCCGTCGACGGAGAATGATCCCATTATCGATCTCGAATTTTCCCATGATTAAAGCTTGAAGTTCCCCAAATCTAGCTCCAGATCTTCATCATGTTTCATCAGCAGTTATGTTTCTAAATAAATAAATGTTACTTCATAGGTAATTTATGTCTATTATAAGATAGTAGATATCTATTATTTAAGTACATATGTATATACTATTTATATTATGTGTATTATACCATTTATGGAAAGCAAAAATTTCGGTGACGACCTGCTTAAATAAGATCCACTCTCATGGACCCCTATTTACATCTCATGCACCTCCAATTTTTGTTTACGCTGAGAGTTCGAAGTCGACATAAACCACTTTGGTAATCATTGCTTTATACATTTATGTAAGATTTTAACTGATCCCTTTTTAGATGTTTCTGATACTGCATGGCGTGACGCATTTTTCATCTTTCATGTCGGCAGACTAGCCATGTTAACACACTTCATTCTGGTATGTCTTGGTATCAAGAACTGACATTACTGGTGCATATGATAGTAAATTTCTTGTTCATAAACAAATATTTGAATTACTAATAGCTACATGTTCATCAAAAAAGAGTTATTGTAATTATATATCGATATTATAAAAGCAAATGTAAAAATCGAGAAGTAGATTTAACGAGCAATATTGAATGTACAACCTCCTACCGACAGGACTGCCCCCACAGCGCCTAGCCCGGAAAAAGCACGTTCAGGTCATAGAATTCCAGCTAAAGATAGAGATGTGCACGTTAATTATGTTACTGGTAGCGAGCAGTTATCGTGGTCACGGATTAACAACCCTGAAAATCACTATACATCAGATGTACCTATATCCATTTAGAAGTTACAACTTGCTTTGCAGCTTCCATTTTAGTCGCAAAAATGATCCGCATGGAACAGCGTGTCTGTCTTGGTTGTCTCGTGTTTCTCAGTTCCGACTCACGCTGTTGCAGGAGTTAAAGTTATGTTCAAATTGGGTACTCTTGGAAGCGCTTCCAGCAAGACAGCTCATTAATCTTGTGATTAATATATGATTATCTTTTGTATAATTCCTTCACTTGGCAGGAGTTTGAAAAATATTTAAATGCTGGATATTCTTTGATTTATAAAAAAAATATTGCCTTTAACCAACACAAGTAATTTATTTTCGAGTTAATCTAGTCAAAGTTTCTAGTTATTATATCTCAGAGCATGTTACGATAATTGTTGAAAAAATATGACCAGCAACCCCCAGCGCGCGCCTATGCCTTCGGCTCCACGGTGTACAAACATCTCGTTTGCAAATGCATACATAAAGACTGCATATAACTTACAGTGGCACTGATCCTTGTCTCGCGCCCAGCGTTGCCAAACCGCCCCTTCATTTCCGTCTCTCTCGCGCGCGTGCCAAATCCGTTCTCGCCCGTTCGGGGCGACGCTATTCTTATTTTTATCCCCTACCACTTGTTTGCCCGTCTCTGTTCGGCTCTTCCTTCGCAGTTTAACCTGTGATCAAAGTACGTAGGAACCGAATTAGCAGAGGCGGTGTAGGATTTTTCGTAGGGTGCTTCGTGGGGTTGAATCGTAGGAGAACCCTGGCATGCGAGGTTTCGCGAAAAGTTATTGCTGAATGAATCTTTTGTGTGTGTGCGTATTTAAGGGTTATCATATTTTTCTGTTGTTCGATACAGGATTACGTTTGGAAAGGTATTTGCCTCTTCGACAATTGATCTTTTTGTAATTAAATTTTAATAATATAACCTGAAAATGTTTTAATGAATCTCCGATTTAAGATATTTTAATTTTTAAACTATTATATCTCCTGCAAGATAATCTTTCTTTTTTAATAATTATACTCCTGACACCTGGAAAAGCTGTGTCATCACTTGTTAACACTAAAGAAATATTACAAATTGTTAAATAGTTTTGAAAGAACAAGAATAAAAGTTTTATGACGTTTTACATACGAAAACGAAAATAATAGGTACAATTAAATATATGACTGAACATCACAAAGAAACTGATAATTTGTTACAATAATTGATTAAATGTTATTTCCAGTAACATCTTTTTATTCAAAAGTCAAGTGAAAAACACAAAGTTCAAGTTTTTGAGTGTTCAAATACGACATAAATTAAAAGCGGTTGCATTTTGTTTTGTACAATTTATATCTATGGAAAATTTTGTATCTATGGAACGTTTCTTAAAGGATTCTTCAGTACGATCAAAGATAGAGACACTAGAGTTGAACTACGAAAAACTTGTATCACTTAAAGAAGCAGTGTAAAATTGAAAATACAAAGAAAATAGTTACTATTACTTAATCAGACCAGACAATTTCTGAAAAAGGTTTTGAAACAATATGAAAAAAAATACAGACAAATATAATTTTTGACAACATTAATGATGATGGTGAAATAAAAATATAATAATCTAATATAATAGTATGTCAACATACACAGAAATTTTATTGACAACTATATTATATTTTCTGGAAAACTTATAAATGCTATAAATAAGGTAAATAAAAAAGACAGCAATCGTTATCAAAGCCATGAACTGAATATGAAAAAGGTAGAATTTGTACTTACTTAAAGTTTGTTATACTTGAAAAACCATTGTAAAGTTAAAAATACTATAACAAGACTAGAAAATTTTTGAAATACATTTGTGTCATGAGGAATTTCCTTAACATTTCATATATAACAACTAAAATATCATATCATCAATTATAATAGGTATGTATAAATATAAGAAAATAATAATTCATTCAATTTAAGTGAAACCTTTTGTGACAATTAACTATATAATATATCCAGATATGTTTGTAGGTATTTCTTTCAATTCTACTTCAGCCACCTGGAAATCTTTATTATACTGTAAAGGTCAGCTAAATTACTAAATTTGTTTCTAATGCAATTGATAACAGGAACCAAGCCGATATTGTATACAATGAGTTCAGTAAAGGCTTTGACCGCGTTTTGCATGTCAGACTCCTGGAAGAACTACCTTTATTTTGAATTTTCTACCGTAAAAAACTATTTGTGAAATATCGTTTGAGTTTACCACAAGTTCTAGTGTCCCGCAAGGGTCAAATCTGAGACCATTCTAGTTCTTTTTATTTATTTATGATGCAGATGACACAATATATAAAGAAATACATTGTATGTCAGATTGTTCTTTGCTGCAAAATGATCTTATAGCCAGAAATACATGGTGTTCAACAAACAAAAAATTATCTTTGAATACAGCAAATGTAAGGTTATCAGAGAAAAATTAATGTTTTTACTTTTAATTATATGCCGCTGATTCGGGTTTTTGAAACTGAAGATCTACGAGTTGTTTTAAATGTAAAATTAACTTTTATAAGCATTTAGAAAATACTGAACAGAATGCATTGAAAATGTTATCTTTTCTAATAAAGAACAGCAAATGTTTTACATCAGTAAAACAATTTGCACTTGTTAGGAGTAAGTTTGGGTACAGTAGTGTAATTTGGAACCCTTATCCCATTTATGCTGGTCACGTTCAAAAAAATTCTTGAAATACTTATTAAAATATCACTAAAGAAATTCTAGTTATGACATTTTAATGGCTGAATTCAATTTTATTTTACTTCACAAACGACGTAAGATACTGAGCATGGTATTTTTTTATAAGATATAATTTATCTGATACGCCTATGTTATTAAAGCAATTCTATTTAAGCATACCGAGACAAGTATTTAAAAATCCTCCAAACTTTTTATTTTCCTGTTCTTAATTCTATACACAACCTCAATTCGCCCGTAAAAACGATGTGAAGAAACTTTAATAAAATGTCTGAAATAGACATTTTTCATTGTAGCTTAAATAAGTTCAAGTATCTACATTGAAATATGCTTTCTAATTAAGTTGTTCAATTATTATTTTATTCTGTACTTATGTATATCTGTGAAGTTTTTATTTACACTTGTATGTTTTTATCAATATGTACTCCTATAAATGGGCTTTAAGAATTACCGGATATATTCAGTTAATAAATAAATAAAAAAATATCATATTTAATATTAATGCAATACTTTGAGCAACTTTCTTAACATTTTAAAATCAATATCGAGAACAACAGAATTGAACATGATAGGATGAAATCAAGAAAAAATATAATTTTTGACGACAATACGGTATCAGTAAAATTGCACACTTTGTCGTTAATTAGGTAATACAAAAACGCATCGAAATATATAACAGTGCTTTTGATTTGTCTGTTTTTCTGAAACAAAGGTTGTATCACTTAAATAAAAGGGCTGAAAAATAATTTCATAAAACGCTGTTATCCTTATCTTGATTAACTTTGCAAAGTAGGCAAGGCACACCCTTCTTCTTAACAAACTAAATAAATCTCTCATTTCGAAAATCAAGAAGCTCCAGCCCGCGCTGCCATCAAAATCTTATTATACACTGAGGTGTTATATAAATTAATTATAAATTAATATCCTAAACATTGCGAACTCAACTCTGTCCTCTATAGCTTCCCCTGAAACTCTTCAGATTATCCTTTCCACCCCTTCATCTCCAGCTCGCTCGCATCCATTCTTCTCCTGCACTCGCCCTCTTTGTCGCTCCGCATCCCCACCACGACCTAACACTTCTTCATTTGTTAACTCCGCGTGAATCAATACGGCTCTCGGAAGTCATCGACTGTCCTCGACTGCCTCCGGCAGATAATATCGCAGGATCAGGAGTTCAGGACAATCGCGTATGCCATGACGAGTCTGTCACCCCTTATGGGGAATGAACTGCGTAAATTCCCCCAGCATTTTTATCGCGTATATCTATATCTTCCTGATTTCGCGCGGCGATATAGGGGCATAATTGAGGGTGAAGCGGATCATATGGGTAAAGCTTTTTGCTTTTAATGGTGTTGAATTTATTCCGAAGTTTCCGGGTGGAAAGGGGATAATCATTTGAATACTTCCAATCAACAGGATTTGTTAAAGGCTCAGCATAATATTTTAAATCTTTCTAAATTCGATAGAGTTCTTCTAAACTCAAGAATAATTATGTATAAAAAATTATTTTGATACATTTATTAATCAGCTGCTTTCCACAGGAAATTTTTAATTTATTTTATTTTTTAATATTTATTTATGGATAAAGGAAGTTAATTATACCATTATCCAGTTTCATCAAAAATAAAGAACGGGAATGAAGACATTCGAATTGTACTAGTTAAAATTATATTTGAAGAAGTTAACACTTTAAAGACGAAGAAGACAAATAGTGATTTGATCTTTAATTTTCATAATTTTTTGTATATATTGTAAAAACCAAATAATAGTTTAATAAGCTTCTCCATTTGTTGTCAGATGCTTAATTGGACTAGAATACCTCCAAATATGGGGTTCTCTAAATTTATATTTATTTCAATTACACTCAAAATTATCTTTTACTACAAGTGTGCCTATTTAGCGTCTTTATCCCATTAGTTTGGAAAGTGTCACGCAAACTTGAGTATGATTTTGAAAAAAAAATGATAGGTGATGCCAAAATATGACAGTCTCAGATTGTTTCTTCATAAAGTTAGATTTGTTTGATATTGTCCACTAATTTTGCATTTTTATTAAATAAAAATAATATTAGAAATATTTTATTATGAATTAAAACTAACATTTGGTTCTGATTGTTTATGTGACAGACGTTGCTTGACATATAAATCTACAGTAAATTTCGATCTGTTTTCAATTCTATAAAATCGACAATGAATTCATCAGATAAAGAACTTCCTGAAGAAATTTTAACAGCAGCTAATGAAGGAAGTTTGAATTTGTTACCAATGAAGTCAAAAGAAAGATATGAGATGCAATACTTCTATTTTATTGATTGGTGTAATACTAAAAGGAAAAAATCAACAAAAGAGGAAGTATTTTTTAGCATATTTTTAGAAAATGTCCAAATCCTGGAAAGCAAACACTCCAGATACTCAATGATAAAAAGTATTTGTTAAGGTAAGCAAGATTTGGTTGTTAGCAAATTTTAAAAAATAGCTGCCTTTATAAACAGACAGAATGTTGGATTTCGTTCGACAAAAGCAACATTTTTTGTCAAGAACACGTAAAAAAATGTATGAGTGATATAACTTACCTGATGATTAAGTGGGTAACAATTTTTAGATTGGTTGATGCCTGCAGATGACAGGAAATAACGAAAATCACCATCGACGATATAGAAGATAAAGAAGACCCGAAAATTGTCAATATCAAGGACTCCAATAATTATTCCGCTTCGTGATATGTAAAGAAACAAATAATGGATACTTTTTAATGTATACAGAAAATAGACAAGTTTACGTCCAAAAGAAACTCCACCTGGCCGATTATTTATACAGTATATAGAAAATGTACTTTCCAACCTGTAGGCATCAATAGGAAAAACATCCTTCAAAATCCAACCTATTTACACCTTTAAAATCCGGAACTATACACAAATTAAAGTTTTCCACTTTTCTTGGCGATTGTAGAGAAGGTATCACAAATAATAAACGTTTAGAAGGGTGGAAATTAACCTCTGTTGCTGAGGGGTACTTAGAAGACTACAAATCAACAAATCAAATCAAAATTTAAAAAAATGTCCAACAAAATTCTTCATTTGTACACTCCTCCATCTTCAAACTGCAATTTACAGTCATTAACGTCTTGCCAAGATGTACCACTAATTTTCTTTTTCTGAAGAAACTTCTTTTCAACATTTGTTCTCCGTATTAGAGAAATCTGTCATTCTGTCTTCCGCAATTAATGTCGTAACTTACATAAGGCGTTTAGCTGTACGTTTAAAATAATTAATATCACTAATAATAAGTAAGAAGATAATACTTCTCTTATTCCATTGTACTTGTATTCACTTGACTGCTTGTCCGAACACCAGCCGGGTGCGGCAAAGTGCCACTTTCCGCACTCGTTAAGAAAATAACTATTTCCAAATCAATTTTTTTGTAATAAATTGTAAAAGAGGAAATAATTTTCGTCTAAGTCGAAATGATTTTATTTTCAGCATAAAATTATACAAATCAAATGTAATCTAATCGATCTATTTTCATTCAATTTATGTTAAAGTAAAAACCGTGTCCGGATTTATTGATACAAAAAAACGTAGGTGATGTTCTTCGTAATGTATTCATTATGCGAATAAATTCGTTTGTTAACTTTTTCTCACCCACCACAGTACCAAACCCTGCCTGGTAGGCTGTCAAGATTAAAAATATGTCACTTTCGCTTGTAAATTAATTTTGTGAGATCTGTTGCAATAATAATAGCATTTCCTCAAAACAGTTTCTCAACTCCTTGAGCCTAATGAATCAAGGGGTTGGTTTTACATATCTTGTTTTGCCTAAAAAAAATATATCTCACACAAAACAAATTTAATTAATATTGCATTATTTTGTCGTCCGAAATTTACTCTTGCCTTATGGTGCATTAATTTTTGAACGCCCTGTATTACTGAAGCATAATAAGTCTCACTACGCACAAACTACGAAAGGCATTGATATTTTTAAAGAACAATTATCTCAATACGATGCATTTAAAGAAAATGTTAAAAAATAATTATTCAAAATAATCAACATTTAAAGTATCGTAGGTTTTTTTTTAAATTGAGACAGTGGCGTACCATTTTTATTTTAAATAAAAGTGCAACAGGGTTTCTACTCCACTGATTATAATGAGAATATAATTACACTAAATGTATCTCATTACAACCTAGAAATATTGCTGTTTTATTACGAAAGGTTAATATATAAAAAATATAATAAAAATTAGAAATATTTGACACCTTGCATCTCGGAAGCGGTGAGGTTTTAGATAAAGGTATATTTGGGTAAATCAATCATCCCTTCCAAGGTTGCCTGTAATACCTGAGACACCCTGTATACTGGCAGTGCGCGTCTATATTTTTTAAAACAAAGGTATGTTCAATTTAAATAGAGAATTATATGACAGGAATACTTGACATTTGCCACTTACCAAATCATCAGTAGTTTAAGTTACATAATTTTAATGGATTGAAATGTACCAAATGATTTAAAATCAACTGGTAACTTCCATGTCTTTAAAAATAGATTAAAAAAGATTTTGTTGACTAAATGTATTTTCTACGTTCATGCAAAAAAAAATTTTTTATTTAAGGCTGTAATGTTTACAATTTTTCAAAGCCGTTTTTAGACGTCCACGCGCTTTCATATTTCTCCTCAATGGAAATTCGTATTAAGATGGAGCAAGTGTTTATCAACTAATAAAAGTCTATTTTACTAGACAGCAGAGCCATATTTTCAAAAAAATATTGCAATATTGCCCACATTTAGGACTGCGGTGAGACGTTGTTAGGCACTATTACAAAAAAAGAAAACTGTAGGCTAGTAAATCAAGTATTCATATAACAGACAATTGCCTCAGATTTCAATTTTTTGCATTTATATTCATGAAATCTGTCCGCCAAGAAGACATGTTTTGCTAAATTTCTGCATACAATTGGTTAACTTACAGGGGCACAAAGTTAAATTTGCCGTTGAAGGTGCTGATGGGCGGAACCTGATAAAAGCTACACTGTTTGGCATTAAATCCTTAACTATATTTAGTGGAAAAAGTGGCTCTTAATTGCACTAATGCAGCAATAACATTTTTATTGCACTCATCTGTCATGCTACTACAGCGTTTTGTGATCATGCCAACATACACTTTCAAATCGACAATCAAATCATTTTCTGTGAGATTGTATTACGTTTTAAGTAGTTGCATATTTTATATTATTTTTCATATTTATTACATACTGGATTACAAAATTACTAGAAAATGCAATTTATTTAAAATAAAATTTGTTTCCTTTATATATCAACTGAATTACAAAACATTTTTTGGTTTTTGCATGAACGTGGAAAAAAATATTGTATGCAACTTGTATTTGTTGGGTTTATTGCACGCGACGTGAAATGGACAACACTTAGTAATAAACACTTACTTTTTGTACTTGTTGTTATAAATAACTATTACACAATTTCTGAGTACTATGTTAAATGACTGTTTTATTGTTTTGTGTCGTTTCTTTAATAGTTATTTATGCAATAAGTACAAAAAATAAGTGTTTATTGCACGCGACGTGAAATTGTCCAACGAGGCCGTCAGGCCGAGTAGGACAACAAGTCGAGTGCAATAAGCACTTGTTGTACGAGTTGCATACAATATTTTTTCTACGTTCATGCAAAAACCAAAAAATGATGTTTAGATGACACTAAGTCTAGGAAAATGTGACATCGATTTGAACGTTTATGTTTGTCATGATGACAAAACGCTGTAGTAGAATGACAGATGAATGCAATAAACATTTTATTGCACTAGTGAAATCAAGAATCACTTTTTTCACTAAATATAGTTCAATAAAGTTTTGTTTTTTGCATGAACGTAGAAAAATTAGTTTTAAGAAGATTTGGTTATATATACTATACATTGTCATAATAAAGGAACAATAATAATAATTTAATAACAGATAACTTGTAGGGTTTGAGACGGTCTTACGAAATTAAAGTGTCGCTGTATGTGAACGCGCCTTAACAGAAATGATTCAGTAACCAATTTCACAGGAAGTGATTCTTCGTGCGCCTCATCCCCGTGTGCCTAAACCGACGGGAAACAGTTTACCCAAACATTCGTCACAAAGCGGGCATCGGAGGGGAATCGCCTGCCTCCCCCCCTCTTTCATCGCGATGAGTGGTGTCGCCCTTACGGTAACCCCGCGCCGTTGCAAATCAAACTAATCAGCGTCAGGTTATGGGAGCACTCATAAAGCGTGGAAGTTCCAGTTAATTCGATGCCGAGGCTTTTGTATACTTTGGATGTTTTGATACCCGGGTAAACGGTTCCGATCGGGAACTTTCATTTGGGGCGACAAGTTCTGACATTGCGATTAAATTATCCGAGAATTATTCATGGCATTTCGCGAAACTGAATTTGTATCTTTCAAGGCAATTTTACAAAAAGAAGAAAAGTTATGGGTGTACTTGCAGCAAAAGCATATTGTAAGGAGTTTTCATACATTTAGGAGTATTTTTCTTGTATAATAAACGATACATTATGCTTATCATTTTATGTAGAAAACGATAAACTAAATGACAGGGTATCTCAAATTCTATAGTATTGGCTTACTGTGGGGATACAAAAAATCTAAATAAAATTTGAGACACGTGGTGTTAAATGGGATGAATATTATCTGGGATTTGACAGAAACGACTAATGACGTATCAATTATATTTCTTCCAGAACCATACTCAAATTTTTTTCCTGTTAAAAGGCTCCCTTTTTTCTAATAAACTGTTATTAGAAAAATTTGTCTGTGTTACTTCTCTTTTAAAAGCTATAAGCAAGATCGCTCTAAAGAGAGAAGTACCACCTAATAATCACATTAGCAGTGGAAGGATCAAGTAGTCGTTGGAAAATAATTGGTTGTTCATTGTTTAGTGCTTAAATGTCACAAAATACTTGTTATTACTCAATACGAATGTCAAACGTATAACTGTTGTGCTTTCTAATTCAGAAAAGATTGATATATTGCAAAAATTTATGGCACAAACATCACAAAAAGATTCAAGAAGAGTTGTAGAGTTATATCGAGAAAGGTATCCAGAGCGCCTCATTCCGGATCATAGAACCTTTACAAGATTGGAGGCGACCTTGCGACGAAATGAAGATACGTTTTCTGTGCGGAAGAATTAAATAGTTGACCGAAGGGTAAGAAACAATGTTAATACAGCTAGACCGTTACAGTATTTCGAACAAAATCCACGAAATTCTATACGGTAGGCTAGCCGGGAATTGAATTTGGATAAATCAACGAATTTTAAAGACCAGTGGGTATTATGACTACAAAATTCAAAATTTTGAATATTTGCCTGAATGTCACATTGAAATCGGACTAAATTTGTAGCTCAAATTGAAGTAAATGTAGAAACAGTCGTCAACATCTTATGTTCGTCGTTATCACTATCCCCCCTGGTTCACGGGTGAGATCATTAGACTTATTCGTGTTAAGGCTTCTGCCCACGAAAAATTTAGAAAATATAGGACTACTGAATATTATAATGTATTTAGGGAGCATCGTTCTAACTGTAAACGCCTTATTAACGAAGCCTATAAATCGTTTATAAGTGACGCTGAAAAATCTTTATCTAACGAGCCTAAAAAATTTTGGAATTTTATTCAAAAAAAAAAAGGCTCATCTCGTATTCCAGCTGTCATGTTTTATAATAATAAAGAACTGTCCAACGCTTCCGATATTGTAAATGCCTTTGGTGAATACTTCAATAGCGTTTTTATTCAGTCTCATCCAATAGACCCATCTACATTTACTACAAGTGGTAGAGTGTCATTGTCTATCTCCATTTCGTCTGTTAAAGAAGAAGAGGTTTTATCTAGTCTTAGAAGATCTAAAGACTCTTTCACAATGGGCGTCGATGGTATCCCAAGTTTCATCCTAAAAGATTGTGCGTATCCACTTGTTCAGCCTTTGTGTATTTTATTCAATGCTATTTTAAAACATGCCACATTTCCGTCTTTTTGGAAAAAAGCATATGTGTGTCCAATATTTAAAAAAGGAAACCATAATGATATTGAGAATTATAGAGCTATATCTTTGCTGTGCAATTTTTCTAAAGTCTTTGAATCCACCTTGCATAACGCAATTTACTATCTGACTAAGCAATTGATTTCCCCACACCAACATGGATTTGTGCAGAGAAGATCTACTATATCGAATCTTGCAGTTTTTTTCTCAATTTATTTTTGAAACTTTAGATGGTGGAGGGCAAGTTGGCGTAATATTGACTGACTTTCAAATAGCCTTCGATCATCTGAACCACCATATATTACTAGCGAAATTGCAAGATTTTAATTTTTCGGATTCGTTATGAACTCTATTGGAATCATATTTAACAAGTAGGCAATTTATGGTCAGATATCAAAACTTTACTTCTCGTTCTTTTTCTGCATCTTCAGGTGTACCGCAAGGCTCTAATTTAGGACCACTTTTTTCAAAAAGCCTTCGACCATATAAACCACCATATATTACTAGCGAAATTGCAAGATTTTAATTTTTCAGACTCGTTGATAACTCTATTAGAATCATATTTAACAAGTAGGCAATTTATGGTCAGATATCAAAACTTTACTTCTCGTTCTTTTTCTGCATCTTCAGGTGTACCGCAAGGCTCTAATTTAGGACCATTTTTGTTTTTACTCTTTATTAATGATCTCCCAGATATTGTTTCTTGTGAAAAATTGCTTTTGCTGATGATTTTAAATTATTCTCTTCCATAAATTCTACTTCAGATTGTGATCATCTCCAACTTTGTATGGATCGTATGTTGTCATGGTGTGAGTTAAATTGTTTGTCCCTTAATACTTCTAAATGTAAAACAATGTCCTTCACTCGTAGAACCAACTTTATTATTTATAATTATAACATTGATGGATATTTCATAGGTCGGGTTTCTTTATTCAAGGATTTAGGTATTACATTTGACAGCAAACTTACTTTCATCGAGCATATTAATAATGTTGTGTCCTGTGCATTTCGAACTTATCGTTTTATATACCGTAACTGTAAAGATTTTACAAATATACGCACATTCAAAATTTTATTTTGCTCTCTAGTCAGATCACAAATGGAATACGGATCTATAATATGGTATCCAATTTATAATATACATCGTCAAAGGTTGGAGTCCGTTCAAAGACGTTTTTTAAAGTTTTTAGCTTTTTTGCAAGATGGTGTTTATCCCCCGCAAGGTTTCGAACATAATGATCTTCTGAATCGTTTTGATATGGATTCACTGGAGATACGTCGTAATGTCTCTTTAATTCGTTATTTGTTTAATATTCTGAATAATAAAATTGACTGTTCGGTTTTGTTGAGTAAAATCTCATTTCGTGTATCACGTGGTAACTCAAGACAGCAAACTTTGTTCTACTCTGGTGTTTCTAGGACCAATATGTTGGCTAAATCACCAATATATTTGATGTGCGATGTGTTTAACAAAATTGGAAAGGACTGTGATATTTTTAATGATACTTTAAATGAAATTTGTAAACATGTGTCTCGCTTAGGATAATATGTATTTAATTTATATATTTTTTTAAGTCTTTTTATTGTCTACTTATTACTGTGTAGTATTTATTCCTGTAATTGGGTTTAATCCTGTTGGAATAATAAAGCATTATTATTATTATTATTATTATTATTATTATTATTATTATTATTATTATTATTAAACAGTTAATGAGAACCTTTTCGGTACGTTCTTTCGATGAACGAAAGTCGGTTTGTCAGGAATGGTTTGCAACACTACTGATTCATTGAAGATCCCCACATGGTAAATCCAATCCAAAACCAAGGCTAGTTTGGAGTAAATGTATGGTCCGGCATCATCGGTAGACATTTATTGAGCCATATTTTTATGAACATACATTGAACAACGTGACTTACCTGAATTTCCTACAAGAAGAACTTTCTGCACTTCTGGAGAATGTGCTTTTGCCAAAATTGTGCAACAATATTTCTATAACAGTTTCCCAGAAAAATAGATTGGGATTAACGTACCTATTCAGTGGCCCGGAAAGTGACCAGATCTAATACCCTCAATTTTTTTTATGGTTTACAAAACACCTTCTCAATTATTTGAAAGAAAAAATCACAAATTGTAATGAGTTAAATTGTGAAATGTTAATAAACTCATAAAGAAGTCAAGCGAAGGTTGGATATATGTCTTGAAATGAGAGGATACACGGTTCCGATCGATAATTTTCAATTGGGGCGACAAGTTCTGATATTGCGATTAAATTCATCGAGAATTATTCTTATGATCGAGAAACTGAATTTGTATCTTTAAAGGCATATTGTAAAGAGTTTTCTAAGTAGGTACCATAAATGTAAGAGCATTTTTCTTGAATGAATGTAAACTTAATGATTTAATGTAATAAAAATAGATATGAAGGGCAGACTTTCTGGATGCACTTTGTCCATTATTTGATATTTTAAACCTAAACAACAAATTATGAAGATCGGACTACCATTTTATATAGAAAAAAACATACTAATAGTATTGTTACGGAATGCTAATGCCCAATTTTCCAATAGAAGATGAAAAACGTGGACAGACACACCTGGCAGGATATTTCTGATAAATCACCGTCTCTAAAAAACTATTGGGCGCTATGGAATTCTTTAGCCATCGAGAACGGCGCTATTAAAAAGAGTCTGAGAGAAAAGAATTCCAGAAGTTCTTCAAGCACTACACAGTGGGGTCCGTGGTAGACACTTTGGAATAAACAAAACTTTGAATAAAGTAAATCATGAAACGACTTGGACAATCTTCTGAATTCCTTCTACTCAACATGGATTCCATTTAGACTTCTCCAAGGTTTTTAATAGAGTTTCAAAACGTAGATAACGTAGAAGATCTTTTAAATTGGATTCCTATCTAAGACAGTTCTGAGTGAGGGTTTCCCAAGACCACATTCAGTTCCTTGATATTACATCTGGCATGCCCCAAAAGCCTATTCTGGGCCTATTACTTTATTTTATTTTTACATACAACTACTCTACAGGTAAACCCATTTAACGAGTAGGAAAAATATATATACCACAAAATATAAATTAACACAAAAAAACACCAGTAAACTACAAGAACAACAAAAAATTACAATAGAAAACAAAAGCAAACAAAAAAAAACAAAGATTTATTTACGATTTGAAACAACTTTTTATGGAACTGTCAGAATAATTAATTAAAAATGTCAAAATTCTCACATTGACAATTATAGACATTGCACATGAAAAAAAAGGTGACAATTTAAGAACATTTGAATTCGGCATGGAGAGGTCGAAGGTATGAAGTCTTCGAGCATTAAAGTAAGGTACTCGAAAATTCAATCTGCCTAATAAATGTTGACAATCAATCTTATTGTGAATAAGTTTAAATAAAAATAATTTAGAACAACACTTACGCCTCTGTTCAAGTGCCGCAATTGAGAATCTTGTCAAAAGCACTCTCTGCGGAACACCAACTTATGGATAAATGGAATCTGATTTGTAACATAGTAACTTTAGAAATTTCTTCTGATTCTGATTTACGATTCCACACAAGAGAACAATATTCAATTTTTGACCGGACAAAAGCAAAATATAATATGTTCAAAGTATTTACATTAGAAAAATTTTAACTACATCTAATTTACCAACCCAGCATCTTAAATGAAAAAGACGTTACTTGATCAATCTGCGCAATTCTTTATCGAAGGTTACTCCAAGATCACGAAAAGTAGATGGTCGCTGAAGAAGTGCAGTAGCCAAAGCATAGTTAAAAATGAGAGTTGTAGTTATGGGGATATATGTCATTATATTACATTTAGAGATGCTTAACTCAAATTTGTTACGAAAACACCAGTCATTAATTTTATATAGGTTATTTTGCAAAAGTACACAGTCATCTTGAGAAGTAATTATTTTAAATAATTTTAAGTCGTCAGCATACAATAAAGAGTTAACTTCAAGATCGTTCACAATATCAATAACAAACATGTTAAATAGCAAGGGTCCAAGTATAGATCCCTGTGGGACACTAGATGTTGCAGAATATTCATTAGATTTAAAACCACTGTAAGCTACATATTGCTTCCTATTCGAGTGATATGATTTGAATAATAATATTATATTTTAAGAAAAACCGATATTAGCAAATTTGTTAAGTAATACACTATGGTCAAGTCTGTCAAAGGCTTTAGTGAAACCTATATAGGTCCATTTGCTACCGTTGGTCAAGCGTTTCAGCTATATTCTGGGTAATACAGAGCAGGTTCCTAGTGGTCGACCCTTCTTTTCATGAAGCCATGTTGATGTTCGGATATCTGAGAGCTGATGTTAGAGTAGATCAAATCGTGAATACGTATCTCAAATGCTTTGAGAAAATTGCACAAAATAGTAATCTATAATCTTTACAGCTGATATCCCTTACCACTAAAACAACGGTCATGTGTTTTTTGCAGATAACTCTGAAGTATTCTCAAATATCTTGACAAGTTTCCAATCGCTTCAACAGAATTTAGGGATAGAGGTAGGAATAGGAGTAGGAGTAAAAGTAAAAGTAATAGTAATAGTAATAGTAATAGTAATAGTAATAGTAATAGTAATAGTAATAGTAATAGTAATAGTAATAGTAATAGTAATAGTAATAGTAATAGTAATAGTAATAGTAATAGTAATAGTAATAGTAATAGTAATAGTAATAGTAATAGTAATAGTAATAGTAATAGTAATAGTCATCAGGTGATTTCCGGGCTGGTTGCCACGTCGTCGGTTTAGAACTCTTGACGTGTCGAGAGACATATCGCTCTCTTCTTCAGAAGTTACTCTGAAACTGTACTCAGTATGTAAGTGTATATTGTAACAATAGTTACATATACAGTTAAATTTAAAACATACGTATTTTGAACAATTTCTTTACCTAAAAATTTGTTAGTTAGGCATCTAACCGCTTTCTGCCGTTATACAGTACCTTTATAAATGATTACAAGCCACGTGATCAGGGTCGAGACTCAAATCAATCGCAGAGCAATTTATATGCGAATATCCTTTTCCTCATTAGGGCAATTGAGAAAGACAAGAAATCTATTTGCATACGAGTTGTTCTTCGAGAATCACAGTCTTGGTCACGTGGCTTATAATCATTTATGAAGGCACTGTATATTCGTTTTATTTCGGTACCTTTGAGTAGGTATTCGCAGATGACATGAGATAACATTCCTGTTATTTGCTAAACTCTATATTATGAAGTTCTTAAATGTCTAAAATTATTTGTAAGTATTTGTAAAATTGCTATTTCAGTAATACGACGCCTTTAAAAGTTGTAAATTTGTACCTACGTTTATTTTTTTGCGGTCAATACTCAAACAAATCTTACGAAACTAACAAGGTTTTCCTAAATGAAGAATCCAAATTGAGCTCTGTAATTGGACCCCTATGGTTTTCATCCAATTTCTTTGAAAAATATATATTAAAAGGTTCCTAAATAATTATTAACTGAATTAAATAATGTGTTATAATGTTTTTAAGTAAAATAATTTTATTTAATTTCATCAAATAGCAAAATTAATCTTTTTTTACCATATAAGGCACTGATAAATACATTAATTAAAAACCAAACCTTTTTCTTACATCATCTAGCTAGATCTATAGTTTAGTTGTTTCAATCAAACCAAAATTAATTTATGAACACCTGAAGTAATTGTTATTTAAATACATTTATATTAAATTAAATAAAATCATTTCATGTTGTTGCATGACAAATTTTATAAATTTATTGGCACGTACGGTACCGTGTAAATGATTGATAAATACTTGCGTCACATTTCCTAACTGGGGAAGCAATGTGCAATAACAACTTAAAAATATTGTTTTCTTCAAATAAGAGAACAATGAATAAGTATAAGTAATTAAATAAATATCTGCTGTTTGATTTGAAAACATATGAATACAGTACATGCATTATGTAATATTGAAATGAATTATAAATCAAAAGGATGATGCAAAACTATTTGAAAAAATATAAATCAAAATGGAGGAGCTGGGATTCGAACCCAGGACTTTCAGCATGCGAAGCAGACACTCTACCACTGAGTTACACCCCCTTGGCGAAGGGTGAGAATTTTCACCTCTGTTATTTGTATGGCTGAATAGCGTTCAATAATATATAGATTTATTGTAATTACTATAAGTAATTCATAAAATTTAATCTCTTAATAAATCAAAATTACTTTTAGAGATTTTATTGCTTTTAAGTATATTTTTTGATAATGCAGAGCTTTCTAATTTCATGATAGCCGTTAAGTTAAAATAAAACCCTTAAAAATATAAAGAGTAAATTTCCAAAGCTATCAATATAATAATAAATATAAATTTAAAATTTGCTGATAATGTGCAGTTGCTAATAATTTAACTAATTAAAGATAAAAAAATATACCTATTTAATTGATATTCTTATAGTCAGTATAGCTTATTAATTATATTTCGTTGCTGTAGAAATTCTAGATTATACAGGGTGTTAAAAAAAAGTATAAAATATTTAAGGAGGTAATAGTAGGAACCAAAATAAACAGAAAAGTCTCAATAAACATGGGTCCGCAAAGTAACGGTTGCGGAGATATGGAATGTTTTATGTTTTTTAGCCCCTTTTTTATTTTGCAAAAACGTTGTGTATTTTGTTATAATAGTTGGTTGATGTTTATTGAAATAAACAGTACGTATTTGACAGTTGTTCTCAATGCACAAGTTTTCTTTCGCTATGGCTGGTTACTCTAACGCAGAATTAACAGACATGCATTTCATGTGTGGTCGTGCTAATGGGAACGCCACCGAAGCGCGACGTCTTTATGTTGACGCATATCCAAATCGCCAGATTCCTTCACAACGCATGTTTGGAAGAATTCACATTTGGAAGATTGCGTGATACCGGTTCCTTGAGCAAACAGTGCCATTTATCCGGAAGACCAAGGTCGGTATCCACTCCTAGAGCAGAAGAAGAAATTCTAGCACTGGTAGAGCAGAATCCAGGTACGAGTGTGCGGAGAATATCAGCCGAGGTAGAAATTAGTGGTTCCAGCATGATGGTGTTCCAGCTCATTTTTCCATGGCCGTTAGAGAGCATTTACACTAAACTTTTCCACATAGATAGGTAGGAAGGGCCGGACCTGTTTTATGTTTTATGGCCTCCAAGATCGCCTGATCTGAACCCTCTAGATTTCTTTGTTTGGGGATATTTGAAGACATTAGTGTATGGCACTCCTGTAAATAGCATGGAAGACCTGCAGCTACGGATTAATCAAAAGTGTCAAGAAATCCAAACCAAAGAGGGTGTTTTCGAAAGAGTTCGAATGTCGTTGAGATGAAGATGTCGTGCCTGCTTGGAAATGGACCGAGGGCACTTTGAACATCTTCTGTAACTTTGTAATTTGTTTGTTAAAAGCTTCCTTTGTCGGTTTATTCCTAATAAAATAAAATGTTTGAAAAACGAATAGTGGTCCATATCTCCGCAACCGTTACTTTGCGGACCCATGTTTATTAAGACTTTTCTGCGTATTTTAGTTCATACTATTACCTCCTGAAATATTTTACACTCTTTTTCTGTATGCACACTGTATAGAAGATATGGAAATACACTCAAGATCTAGTGCGTCCAATTCCTGTTTAAGTTAAATTCGGGCCCTGGACGCGTAAGACTTAGGGATCCTCTTCATGGGCATTCCTTAATCGTTCATTTAACACAAAACAAAATTTCTATTAACGAAATATTTATTATAAAAATAAACAATAAATAGATATAAATAAAAATTTAATAGCATTTTAAATTAAAGGTAACCCTAAAAAGTTGACAAAATAAAAATTATATTTTACTCGATTTATTATTGGCAAATAGCCGTATAATACTGACATAATTCAATAGCTTCAGTGCGTCATGTTCAATCAGGGTGTTACAAATATCCAGATCGCTACGTCAGGGGCGTATCTTACATAAAAGTAAACATTTTTTTAAATTACCTTTACCTTTAAATTACCTAATGAAGATATTATTATAGGAAGTCATAAAGTCGTGAAATTTGGCAAGAAGAAAAAGAATTGGATTTGGCATAATCCTGCTAAAAAATTTGTGTATACAGAGTGTAGAGCAGGTCCTATGTTTAAATATTAGAATAAAAATTTAAAATATGGGTCCGGAAATGCATCGTTTTCGAGATACAGGTTGTTTAAAATTTTTGTGTCCTACAGACTGTAGTCTTCATTTCTCGAAAACCGATCGAGATATTATGAGATTTGGCACACAACAGTGTATAGTGAAGAGCAACTTTTTCGTGCATAAATTTCTCTGTAATATACTAGAATCAGCGGCGTTCGTGTCCGTTAAATACTGATTTTTAGCAAAAAAATTATACGCCACTGATTTTTGAACAAATCGGTATCGCTCTCTTTAAACCAAATTAATTCTGCTTAAAAAACTGTCTCTTGGACAATTTCCTCCTGACGCACCTTCGAGATAAAAATTAATTTATTGATCATTATAATAGACCAACTTTGGAATGCTAATTGAAAAACTATAATCTAGGAGGCATGTGTCAGTTTGTCATAAATTCTAAGTCAGACTTAAACAAAAAAGATAACACAAGTGTCTAGTGACTTGTTTTCAAAGTGTTTAAGGGCGCCGCATTCTAGAAATTGTGTTTTCTACAAATAGAGTTTAGCAAATAACAAGAATATCATGCCACCTGCGAATATTCAAGGTACCGAAGTAAAACGAATCTATATAACGACAGAAAGCGGTTTGCCAACAAATGTTTGTTTACAGAAATCTCTCAAAATACCTATATACTTTTTTAAATTTAGCTCTAGATGATTTAATACATTTTTTTTACAAAATAAGTAAATATGGTTAATTATTTCTTTGAAGAATGCATCTTTATAGAGACGCCTTGCTTCATTCTAATTTTCGTTTGCCTTTCCATATATAAAATGTATGTCGGCCAATTCTTCAAAGTATATTGTTGAAAGCACTTTTACATTTTTTAAACTTACCTATCGGAATATAAATAAGTTTCGTATAGAAATGCTTATTTTTACTATTAATGTCGATTAAGTCGAGTTTATTTATTGTTTTGAATCCTTACAACTAAAATACACATTACCTTAATGCGAATTAAACAAAATTTTTATCATTGAGATATAGTTGTGTGCAGTAAGTTAAAAAAATACATTTTACCACATGGCCAATAATTTGTATATAAGTCGCAAATATAAACAATATTTCTCTTGAGATTATTTGTATGAATATAAATACTTAATTGTATTAAAATAAATTTTCATATTATTTTTTCAGAAAAACAGCATTTATATTTACCATACATAGACTAAAAAAGAATATTTTTATTATATGCGTACTGTTGCGTCGTTTCTTGATGACCACTGCACCTACAAAGTAACGCATGGACTTTGTATGTTATATTTTAAAACTTTTCGCTTCAAATACATATATTATGTACAAAAAAGAAAAAAGAGCGATTTGGAGGAGCTGGGATTTGAACCCAGGACTTTCAGCATGCGAAGCAGACACTCTACCACTGAGTTACACCCCCGACAACACCAAATTTTATTAACACGTATTTAAATAGAGGCCTAGTAATTCTATTATTTTCAAATTTTATGTTAAATAGAATGATATATTACAAAATTATAAAAAACAGTAACTTAAATTAATAATTGAATATTTACACTTTTTCCATTTATTTATTTACTAGTATTTTCTACATCACAAAATGCAAACTATTAAGTATTATGATTTAGAATAAAAGTTTTTTTCAGGTAGGTGAAGCAAATTTTAGATATTTCATAATTTGTCTTAGAAAAATTTCCAAGATATAAAATTTACGGAGAGTAATATTATAGAACCCACTATACAGTATTGTTAGGTCAGTTGCCTAAGCTGACTGAAATCTTAATCACATTTATGGCATATGTATTTACATAAAAAGTTCACTTTATATGATCAACATGGAGGAAATAGATTCATGAAGAGTAAATTTTGTGTTTCCTCATTGCACTGAAACTGAAATGCCCATTTTATTTTGAAGAGCGTAAAGTGAGGTTCAATGTTCAATCCATCTATAATTTGTTTTATAAAACTCTACTCCACTCCACAACTCTATTTAACTTGACCAAAAATGCACTAGAGTTAAAAATAACAATATCCGACAAAATAACCTTATAAAAACAAATACTGGTTTTCAAATAAAATGAATACCTACTACATAAGTGAGATTTACAGAGATATGAACCACTATTCAAATTGCTCGCCGCTCTTTAGCGCCATGTATTTTTCATAGAGTATTTCACTGGAGTAATGAAGGATGTTAGATACAGATATATAGCCTGCTCTTGCTACCATAACGATGGGGTCTACTTTTTGAAATATATTCATTAATATCACAATATCAGGCAGCATTTTATGTGAAAAGAGAACAAAGAGTACATGCTTTTTACTCAATCAAAAGTGGAAGAAGTCAAAGCTCAAAAATTTGGTAAATGGTAAATTTTATTTATAGTGGTGAACAAGACACGTAAGAGTTAAGCCAATTACCAAATTTCATAAATTTATCTCAACTCATCATCAGAGTGATTCCTTTAAGTGTTGTAACTTCTTTTGGAAGAATTTTTGGACCCATACATGGAAAAAAGCTGGCTAGATCAAAATTAATACACTTATTCCAACACCAGCTGAGTTTCACTGTTTCTCAAATACAGTAATACTTTGTAAATAAACATTGCTTATTCTTGTATAATAAACACATAGGCATAAAAATTACTTGAAATTAAGAAACTAATATACTTAATATGAGATGAAGTTCCGTTTGTATAAGGAATTATTTAAACATTAAGAATTACTTGAAGCAGCAATTGTTATTGAAGTTTTAAGTGATTTGAAAATAAAAAAATAAAACTGAAGTACTTAATTAGTACTTTTGCTTAAAATATATATTGTATTGTATTTGTATTGAATTATTTATAAAAGGTGGGCCGCAGAAAACATATATCTATAAAATAAACATGTGTATATCTAAATACCTAAAAGACTTATAGCAAACTGATAGTTATTCATTAGAGGCACATCAGACATATACTGATTGTTAGCTGTCCTCAGTTTGCCATACTATAGGTGAGGCTACAGAACGTATCCGACAGAAGAAAACCAGAGTAGATGTGATCCAGCACATAGCTAAATCTTGTGGTCATAGTTGATCTTAACGGTTTCACAAAAAAACACATTTTATTATTTTTGCACAGAACTATCTGCACAGACTACTTCAACATAATTTGTAATAAATAATACTACAATTGCAAACACGGAATTCCAGGAAACAACTACTCTGCGGGCTAATGCCCCGACCAGCATTGAATTACACCTGGAAAACCTATAGCAACAGCTAGAGTCATTCGTCAGACGCCCACCAGACATATACCGGTTTCGAGCTTATTAGCTCTCATCAGTATGCCATAGGTGAGGTATCCGACGAATAATCCTAGCTGCTTTCGTCTGTCTAACCCGACAGAAGGGACCATGAGTACGCGGTGTAGAACTAACTACATCTATCGGCCGTTCGCTACTCCATGCCGAACTGAAAATGTCACAGGCACGAAGCGTTCTACATGCAGTAGACACCATTAAAAGCTGTCGACCTTTATTGCAATCGGCGAGAAACGATATTTTGCAAACACGGAATTCCAGAAACAACTACTCTGCGGGCTAATGCCCCGACCAGCGATTGAATTACATTCGTCAGACGCCCACCAGACATATACCATACTGATGACCTTGGAGAATGTTCACAGAAATGCCCGGACATTTTGAGTAATATTTACTTTAACATTCCTCATGTTTAGACTTGCTCCTATTCATTGCTCTATTTGCCTATTTCTAGAAAAAACCTTCTTAAAAATTCCCCTATTCATAGTATGTGTACCAATTATATGAAATATCATTCTCAGCCTGATATTTTTAACTGTTCTGTTAATGCTATAGGTAACATGATGTATTTGGAGCAATCGTATGTGTATCGTACACTACTACAGTTTGTATTACTTATAGTTGAGTTTTGTTAGTTTGTTTTAATTCACTGTTTATTGTATTTTTATACTTGTTTGTATTTTCCTTTTATATATTACCTTTAAGAAAGTCAAATCATATTTGTATGAATCTTTTGCTGTTTTTGTTTTTCTTTAATATGTATATTTTTTCTCTTTTTCTGTAATTCCTGCCCTATAATTGGAATTTTTCTATCTGGGCAGTTGTAATCCTAAATAAAAAAACAAATTAAGGAAGGATAACCGATTCTATATTTAATATAATTTATTCATATTTTACGAAATATTATTACTTAAAGGGGCCATTTTTATACGCAAATTTTCAACGAATTTCGTAGCTGTTTGTTGAGATAGTCTAAAAAAAATCTGAGTAACTTAGAAATAATATTTCTTCATTATGTTAATTATACAAGATTTCCCCAGGTTGTATAATATAGTTTCTAGGCTGACAAGTCATTTAGAATAAGAAAAAAGGCATCATTTTCAACTGTTACGATTTATCATAAAATATCCAGAATTTTACAGGTCAACTGCACATTGAAAAAATTGTATACGACATTATAAACACTATCACATCCCGAAGAATTCTTTTAAAAAACTAGTGCCACTTGAACTGATGTAAATTATTAAGTATTTTTCACGGTGTCTGGAACACAGTGATAAGGTACATTTCACGGTTTTTCATGTTCCCTAGCGCATTTTCCCCAAAAATGTTAAAGGAAATCATTCAATTTCAGCATTACATTTTAGTACTACGCTAATAAGGATCTCCACCTACTGGGTGAATTTTTTTTTGTGCATCTGTAAATACGATTCATTGTCCTTGAAACGCCAGCTTTAAGTAAATCTTAAAATTAATGTCATTGTAAGAAAAATGTGTTCTATTAAGTAAAAGAATGCTTGGATGACAAGAATATGCAAATATTTATATAAAATTTACTCTATTACTGAATTAATACATATACACTTGAGTGAAGTTTCAAATTTTGAGTATATTAATATTCGCAACACAATCTTGGGACATACCTACTATACCTTCTCTATATCGTGTACGCATAAGAAAAGGAATGAAAGAAGTTACTGCATATTTTTGGAAGATTGCTCCTAATCTCTCTCCTTAATCGAGAGCAAACCGAAACTTTTTCATGCTTAGCACAAGCATAACATATTTATCGACACCAACAATATTACAGGAGTGCCATTAAAACTTTTAAATACGCGAAGTTTTCATCTTTGAATTCCCAACTTCCAGGGGAATGCATAAAACTCAACACATTTACAAGGCGGAATTACCGTCTTCCCAGAAATTAAAGTTAATATCCAAAGTAGACCGACGCGTCCTGTGGAAACACAAATAAGCGGCGGGATTCAAGGAAGGACGATCGGATTTCCCCTCACCAGGACGAGGAGAGGGTGTAAACGAGACCCAGTTTTTCTCTTGGTTCCTAGAATCTAGGGTTCGTTGAATTACTAATTTATCGTCTACCAAGTTTTGAGAACAAAAACTACAAACAGTTGTGTTATTATTTGATACAGGAAGCATATCTTATTTGTCCTAGAATATTTCACGTATTTGTCAGTTACTGCATTGACAAAAAGACCAAATGGTTTCCATAACGGCGCCATATATTTTATATTTACTAATTGCGTTTTATTATCAATATCCAAATATGGCTTTTTGTTACTATCTCTACCGCTGTTTATTAAATTGTTCGTGTTCACTTTAATCATTTTAGTCAGGGAGTCAGTGTAGTCATTTTAAAAAATTGTCAAGTGTAACTGTTCGAAATGGATATAATTGAAAGTGAAGATGAGTTATTACCATTAACACCATCTGAGATAAGAAACCAGGCGCGAGATGTGGAATTGACTATATTACCGGATAAGTCAAGAACTGTATATGAACTCACATACAACAGATTGATGGAATATAGACAGAAGAAAAATGCAGGATCTTTCTCTGAAAATGTGCTGATTGCCTATTTTTCCGATATTTCAAAGAAAATGAAGCGTTCAGGTACATTATGGCCTACCTATTCGATGTTGAAAGCTACCCTGCATATAAAAAATAATATTGATTTGGCAAAATACGGATGGTTTCCATGGAAGAAAATCCCGAGTTCTTTAAAGAGAAGAAACAGAGAAATTTTTATCAGATCAGATTTATCTCAAATGAACTGTATTTGAGCATGAAGGTGGGAATACACCTACTGAAAATTATCTATTATGGATTAAAAACTATTTTTCAATTTATATTTTAGGTTGTACTTATTGCTGCAGTTGCTGGGGCTTGTAGATGTGAAGAGCTTTTGCGAATAAAAACGGATGATATAAATGGTATAGGCGACAAATTGCTAATTATGTTACCAAATACCTACTAAGACCGAAAAATTAAGATGTTTTGTAGTAACGGAATATTTAAACATTTACAGAAAATATGCAGCCTGCAGGCCCTCGAATTGGAATAAACAATGTTTCTTCTATAATTATGCGAACGGTAAAGCACAACAAATTATTGCCACAAGAAATTGTTACTTTTCTGGAGCTAGCCCATGCGAAAGAGTATACTTGACACTGCTTTTGCAACAATGCTGAAGCAACATGGGAGATGGAACTCTTCCTCGGTTGCGGAGCGCTATATCGAGGATTTTCTAGTCAATTAGTCAAACATCGACAATACGCCTTTCCGGAGTTTCAAGTAGTGTGGATAATAATATTGTTA
This sequence comes from Monochamus saltuarius, assembly GCA_025584915.1. Lineage (NCBI taxonomy): Eukaryota > Metazoa > Arthropoda > Insecta > Coleoptera > Cerambycidae > Monochamus > Monochamus saltuarius. The sequence goes on from CM046728.1 coordinate 31,268,274, forward strand.
ATGTTACGAAAAAAGAGGGAAGTAGAGAGATTTCAATTGTATTAAATAATTGTTCACAATTCACCATCAATATTTCTAACATTTTCTGCTGTAGTTATAATATAACTCCATCATTTTGTGTTTACCTGATATAATTATCAATTTTAATTACTAGTTTGATTTAAATTATTATCTGGAACGTTGCATGGCAACAAACTTTTTCTGCTTAGGTAGTAAAAATACACCTTTTAAGCCTGTCAAGTGTCATTAAAAAGCCGCTTTTAACGTCATCTGGAGAAAAAAATATTTATTTTTACACAAAAAACCCTGCAGTGGCGGATCTGTGAATCACTGTAAGGGGAAGGAAGGACTTTAAACTCCAAATAAATCTTATGAATTTTTATTAATTCCGCAAAATATGTTGAAAAGTAATAGTTCTGTGCATCGTAACAAAATAAAAACAAAATGGAGTCAGCTTATTCGTACCAATCTATTTTAGCAATTATTTAACCAATTGAACAATTTAAGTCTGCAAGGTTTGGTTCTACTAAAATCATTTATTACCTCTTCTACAGTATATACAAATAAATAGAGGTAGTTTTCTTGGCAAATGTTAAGGTAGGGTCTTTTATACATATTTTTTCATTAATGTTTCTTCGTGTTTCCCCTAAACGGTTAGGTATAGCTCCTTAAAGAAACGAAGATAAAATCTGATTTCCTTGATTTTTCTCAAAAACAGATGAATATAAACAAACGAACAAATTCTAGGGCAGCTTTGATTATTTTAAAACTCTTTTATCTCTTTATCTTTATTTTCATATTATTCTTAGGTTTTAAGAAATTTTTTTTTTTAAATAATGCAGAATACGATATCACCAACTTCTCACTGCTGTCACTAAAATTATTTTTCGGTAAATATTAAACAATTACAATAAAATTGAAGTTTTAAATACAATACCTATAAAAATTTAGCATTGAATTATGGCAAAAAACAGCAATTTTCATATTTTTTATTTTAATTTTTTTTTTAAAGATTGGAAAAAAAATAATAAGTTTGTTTAGTTATTATCATTATATATAGAGGAATGCCTTTTGATGTTTGTAGTTTGTCAGGAACTTCAGACTTTAGAGGGCATGATAGATCAAATAACCTATGCCAGAAAAAATTAAATGCAATAAATAATGATAAATGCTTAATTTGTTAGATTTGAGGATGTCGTATACAATGCCCTCTGGATCTGGTTGCTTAAAAACAAATAACATCGTTTCTCTTTGAGCAAGTGTGTGAAACTGAAAAAACATTGTTTAAAGAGAGTAGACAGCGCCGTTCACTGGGTTTTGTAAAGGGGTCTAATGAAATATAAAATAATGTCAATTAAGTATCTCAAATGTTATACAATTGGAAATTACTACTAAAAGTATAAATTTTATAATTGTAAATATTGCAGAAAAATGCTGAAGCATAAGCTGCCATATTTGTGTTATGACATATGAATTTTTTGACGTAACGGTATATTATTTTTATTTTCTGAATAGTCCTTTGAAATGGCTTTTCAGGAAACCTACTTTTAATATAATCTATAACAGTTCTTGAGTTATCAGCCCATCAAGAATAACATAAATTGTAAAAGTTGTAAAATGACTTCAATATAATAACTGCTTCTCCCTCCAATCAAAAAACAACAAAAAATAAAAATTTACACTTTTATACATATAATACCTGTTGTTTGTTTTTTTTAGGCATTTTTGTCTCTTAGATATTCTTAATGTTATTGATGTTCAAGATTATTAATTTTTAATAATCTTGGGTAGTGTTAGTTGTGATATTTCGACAACAAGTCATTCAAAATGTGATATTTATACAAAAATATTGCCAATTGAAATGTTGATGATTGAGTATGGAGGCAAATGTCGGACTGTAAGTATATCTAAATGGTCCAACTTTTCCGTGAAAAACACCTACACTTATCATCCATTACAGAAGGAACATGTTGTATCTTTATAGAATATTCTTCTGTTTTATATGACGTGTCTATATTTACTTTTATATGGAGATATCAGTTATGAAATTATTGAATTTATTCCATAAGTATATTCACTCGTAGGTTTTTGCGACCGGTGTCAATTGAACGATCACTTTCTGTGCTGTTTTGCCGCGGTTGATGCATAACTGTAGACGTTTCGCCATACTTTTATTCTTAAGCAAATACCTTCAAGTGCAGCTAATTGTCAATCCTTCGTCCCTGTTCATGCTTTTGGAGTATTGTAGAATCACCAGAGCCTACCTTTGCGGTAGGTTGAAATATCAATTGGTACTAACTAGCACTCTAGTGTCTTCTAGTGAGATTATGTACTCTCTTTCCAAGCATGTTCAACAACGGTGGATTTTTCTGGCTGGCATAACCGTATGTGCCTTTCGTATTATTTTTTCCTGGTTTCTATAATTTGTTGGGACATTCTCACAAATCCTTTGTCACTGGATAGCACCAAGGACACTTCCGGAGTTTGTAACGGATTGAAGCGGGAGTTGTAGTGACTTCATCCTTTAACTTTGCTGTTTGCTCGCACCGACGCCGACGTCTAATTACTCTATCGATGTCTTTTTTAGAGTATCCATTTGCTAGAAGCACAGATTGAAGCGAATCTGTTTCTTCATGTCGATGGTCATCACCAGCCAACATTAATGCACGATGAAATAGGATCGTCTTGACCGACAGTTCTTGGGCCAGTTGATGGATAGACTTTAAATAGAGATATATGTGTCTTCTTCCTGTGATGATGTGTTCCAAGATTCCAGAAATCTTCCTTTTTATTAGGATGTCTAGAAACGATAAGGCGTTCTCTTATCTTGCTCCACTTCCATGGTAAAGTTGGTTTTATGCTGTTAGTTAATTTGATCCAAAAATTCTTGTAGAGAGTCTATTCCATGCTGCCAAACGATGCAAGTATCATCCACGTATCTAAGCCAACATTTAGATTTTTTAGAAGCGCAACTTTTTCAACGTTCTCCATAAACAAATTACCCATCGCAACACCATAATTTTATTCGTGGAATTGTCCAATCCAGACGAAGTATATAAAAGTCGGGCATAGCTCAAATAAAGCAATAACTTCAAGAGGAAATGGTTGTCCAACAGTTGCATGCTGTCCTCGATCGAACTATTGGTGAAAAGTAACTCCATATCGAAGCAGGCCAAGATGTCCTGAGGATCGATTGTCATTGAGCTAATAATGTCCACGAGATGTGTCGAGTTTCTTACTGTCGATGTTTGAAGTTTCCTACCAGTGGCTTCATTAAGTTAGCTAGCTAAGTTTAAAGGCGGGGTTTCCAATATTACTGACAATTGGTCGAAAAAGTGTATTGTCCTTGTGGATCTTCGGTAAATTATACAATCATGGAGATCTGCTATCAGACGATTTAAGTTCTTTAATTCAATTTTCATCCCAATTGGTTGGTCTTAAGAATATCGTTCGGCGTTCCAGTTTCTACAGTTTATAAGTATTACTGTTGATTAGTGCATTAATCTTGTTATAATCCGTGGTGTCTATGATAAATGTAGCATTACCTTTTTTATCTGTTGGTAGTACGATAATGTCTTTGTTGGTACTTAATAATACAAAACTATCCTAAAATTTTCCGTTGAATCAAAATATACGATAATATATAGGGTTGTTCCATTTAAAATAACAAAGTTGATGTCAACTTCCGGTATAACCGGAAGTCCACCTTTAAGGCTACGTCATAGAATCAATTGAGCTTGGGGAGGATTGTTGTTAAACCGCAAGTAGAAAATCAATTTCTCGTATATTGTTATCCATCTGCTAAATGTCAGCTCTTTGTGTTGAGAAATTATGACACCAGATGGTATCTTCTAAAATCTCTATTTTTAGTTTTTATATTATTTATTTTTTTATTATTTAGTTTTTATTTTATATTATAATATTTCAGCAACGGTAGCAGATATCTTGGATCTGTTTGATTTATCTTAATGGCAATGAAAATATGCAACTTTTTTCTAATTTGAATCATCATGAACCACCCCGTATAATAATTTAACACGTACCTATTTTACGTTAAATCGATGCTGATATAAATTTACAAAATGAGCCGAAAAACAAACTTCAGTGAACGTACTGTTACCCGGACGACACTGTCGGTTACTTTTTGAATGATTATTTAATTACAAAAGTATATATAAAAAACTAAATGTTTCAATAAACTTAGAAGTCTTTTGTTAGGTATTTATCATATTGGTAACTTTACTTCTTCTCTTTCTTAGGTACAATTATTGTATAAAGATTCACGACAAGAATTCAGAATTTACAAATAATTTACTTCTTGAAATTAAGGAAAGCGTCCAACTATTCCAAATTTTTTCATTAGTGAAATGATAAAATCCGAGGGATGGCCTGAAACTACTTATAAATAATTCATCCGTAATGAAAAGTTTAATCTCTGGTTTATGGGGGCAGATAAAGTTAGCAAGAGAAAATGAAAATAAAATTAAAACTTGATTAGAAATGTGAATTCAAGGTTGATAGCGTAGAGTCGGAGCAGTATTAAGTAAAGACGCTGGAAAAAGAACATCGAGATTATTCGATAAAAGGAGAAGGGCGAGCGTCAACTGTGCTAGTATTATATGAGCAATAATGAATCCTAAATATCTTTTAATTTGATAAAGAGAGAAAGTGTGGTTTGTTTTTTCTGACGAATGTATAGGATACTCAGCTGTTCCTCAAGGATCTAACTTGAAGCCTATCCTATTCTTATTCTTTATAAATGACTTGACACATGTAATGCAAAATTCAAATTTTTGGAAGTTTACAAATGATCTAAAATTTTGCCAAAGTAATATTGATACGGAATGAGAATGCAGTTATGTCAATAAACTTGACTTTAATATTACAACATGCTATACTATAACTTTTACTCGCAATAACAAATAATATCTTATCGGTATGAAATGAGTAATATTGAATTAAGCAGAAAAAAATATGTCAAGGATTTAGATTAATACAAATTGCACTTTGAAAATATACTTGCGTTAGGTTGTGACAAAAAAAATCGAAATATTTTTGGAACATTAGTTCAATTATATTATTATAAAATAGCCTAGTCAGACTTAAACTTAAATATATTCGTTGCTATGGCATTCACAACCTGGAATATATACCGTAAATATAAAAGTAAAGTTTGACAAACAATTTTGAGATTTATTTATTTTAGAATATAACAGATCCAGATTTCAGCTTCACTCGAAGCATTCACTTGTGTAATGAGTTTAAAATTAATACACTCTGTAATCGACGTGTTATCGCAGATCTTTTGTTCGGATACAAATTACTTAACTCTCGTATTGATAATTCGTATTGTTCTTGTGTTTTAATATCCATTCGAGACATACTAGAATGCATGAGTTACTTAATGTCTCCATTAGTAACAACTCAATTTGCACTTATTATGTCGAAGTTATAAAAATCTCTTTAGCCATTCTGAATTATTTATAAAATTCATATTATGGTTGGCATTTTATGAATATCTTGTACGTGTACTAGCTGTTGACCTGTTTCTTCGTAGTTATCAAGCAATTTTCGGACTGGTTGGTACGTCAATAGTAAAGCTTCTTGCGGTTGCAAAGTAGATCTTGTTCTTCTTTATTTTGCCACACTTCTGAAAAAAACAAAGATTAATTGAATAAACCCTGGCGCCAAAATGATCAGTCAAGAGTTATTTTTGAAAGTTTGTCTAACCAAAAAATTGGGAACTGAAAAAGCAGATAAATAAAAAATATCAAAAATCACATCACTATCGGGCACTTCTGTATTTTTTTACGTTTAGAAAAACTGTTTTCGTTCTCAAACATTGCAAATATATTAAACGTTAAGTCAAGTTTAACATTTTTTTATTTGCTTCCATAGAGATGTTAAATGATTTTTATTTTATTGTAACTTACTTCTCCTCTTAATCTTTCTGATAATATAGGAAAAATCGATAACAAATTTGATATTAGAACAGTTTTTCAGACAACTTATACTTTATGATCCTTTTTATCAAAGACACGTCCAAAAAATGATATACAAAATTTAAAAAATTGCATCTACAACTAACATACCTTGTGAATGCAATAAACATTGGACGTTGGAGAAACGTCTCGACCTATGAATGTTTGATTCAATGGGGTGCGGTAAAAATTTTAGAGGAGAGGGATAATGCAACAAAAAGAAAATTAAAAGAGACCGTAATTATTTTGTTGAACGGAGATAAGTATGTGTCAAACTGTTTAGTAAACATTGACCTACGCTGCATATATTTGCAATTTTTGGAAAAAAAATATATTATTTTTTGCTTGTCTACTTTTTCAGTGTGATATTTTTGGTTAGGCAAATTTAGTTTGAAAAATAGCCCTTGAGTAATCCTTTTGGCACAAGGGTTTATTTAATAAATCTTTATTTTTTCAGAAGTGTGGCATAATCATAATATCCAATTAGACTAAAGAAGAACTAGAATTACGCCACAAATAAATAGCTTCAGAGAAGATCTTGTTTTATTCTTCAGAAGAAACCGTAAAAGTTGAGGTTAAGCCCAGTCTATGGTTCAAAGTTACACTGTCCCGTAATGTTTTAATTTCGGTTCATTTTTCGAATTTCGAATTTATTCTCTAGAATCTCATCCAAGTCTATTAAAAGTTCTATGTCCTCTGCGTGCTTTGCAACTGCTAATTTCCCATTTTTACTTATTTATTACCGGATCATTTTTGCTCTTTCAAACTTATGTAAACGTTGTTTTACTGTTTGTCCAATCTAGAGACACATATAATAATGTACAGAATGCTATACAGAGTTGTCCGTAATGAATAGGTCATAAAGAAACTTTAGATTGTAGATGTCAAAATAGTAGGGTTTGCCTTAAACAATCCTTAAAATGTTATGGGAGTTATATACATCTAGATGAACACGGTAAAATTGTGTGCTGTCCTAAACCCAGACCAATTGATATGGTCCGCGACCCTCCAATAAATGCAGCTTCGGCAAACAGTAATAATACGGTGCGACATGAGAAGTGTGTCGGAATCCAACAAGTCGAGGCGCCGAGACGCTGTGGGCGGTCAACTCCAAGGCGTCTCCCCTACGTCCCCGCCGCTTTCCCCACTGCTATCCACACTCCCCATGCCGACCGGTCGATACCACGGCAAAGCTGCCACTTTACTCGCCTTTGTTGTTGTTTGTTGCTGGTTGCGTCTTGTTTCTTGCAAAATCGTTGCGGGGCGCACGATGACCGGTAAGTGGATTTCGGATTTATTACGTAGGTCGCGTCATATTAAATTATACTTACTTATTTTATTAAACCTCTTCAATTTTTCTACAGGATATAACAACGACAGCCTTTCGAAGCTGGTTCTTTTCATCGGAACAAACAAATAATAATTAATAGTAGGCAACAATATTCCTTACAACAATTTCTAAGGTCTCTGCTAGAATGTTTCAACTATTCGATATAAAGCACAGTTTTTGACTCTTTACTCAAAAGCCATTGAAAATATAAACTTCAAATTTGATACAGTGCAACTCCGTTATACTCCCTTATGCTCCATAGGTAAAACAAACAACATTCTAAGGACAAAAAAAATTACTTAACGTTGTTTGCAGGTCCACCATTTATAGTTGGAATTCCAAAAATCATGACAAATTTAGGCGTATTGCTAGCAGCAAATAAAACAAAATAGACATTTGTATTAACCTGATTTAGTTGAATTCAGCCTACTGGAGATGAAGATCCCCTCCAACATCTGTAGCCCGTACTGCTGAATGGATTATGAGATTTGTTACTCTCATTAAGTTTGAAAGCTTTTTCACTAAATCTTCGTTTTGTAGAGCTTCTCGTTTCTTCCCTAAAGGTTACACCTCCAATACCTTAAAAGATTACACATTAAAACGTTACATGAAAAACTGATTTAGCATCATCATTACACAGTTTACATATGGGTTCGTTATTATATTTGTTACCCCATTGTGCTTAAGCGTATCGTATCTATCAAAGAGGCAATTCATAGTCAGATATTCAAATTTCACTTCCCGTTCGTTCTCTCATTCTATTGGTGTCCACAAGGTTCTAATTTAGGGCCAATTTTATTTTAACTTTTCATTAATAATCTGCCTGATCATTAATTTAATCGACTGATGTTCGCTAATAATTTCAAGTTATACTCTGTAATAAGCTCTCTGTCTGATTGTTTTCATCTACAGTTTTGTTTAGACCGTATGTATAATTGATGTGAATATAATCGATTGTCTCTAAATATCTCCAAGAGTAAATCAATGTCATTGTCGCGTAAAATTTATTTTATTACACACAATTATTCAATCAATACACAATTACCCATGTCGAATCGTATGAAGATCTAGTTATTACTTTCGATAAAAACCTTACTTTCGTCGAGCATATCAATACCCTTGCAGCAAGTGCACCCCAAACTTATGGATTAAATTCCGCAATTGCAGGGAATTGTAAGATGTACGTATATTTAAAATTTTATTTTGCTGTCATATTAGATCTTAGTTGGAATATGCTTATATATGGTATCCCATATATCGTCTATTACGTTTACGTAGAATCACTGGATGTGCTTCATGATATTGCACTAATTGGTTATCTTCACAACATATTGAACAGCAAAGTTGATTGCTCTGAACTTTCGAGTCAGATTCATTTTCGTGTGTCACTTGGCAATTCCAGACAACAGACACTTTTTTACTATGGCATTTTTAGAACTAGTGCATTAGCAAATTCACCATTGTTTTTAATGTGTAGTTTATTTAATAGAATTGCATCCAAATGTGTTATTTATAATGATAGTTTAAACGTTATTTGTAGTTATATTTCGTAATTAGGATAACTAGTCTCGTAATTTTGCTTAGCCTGTGTTTGATATTTCAAAGACAGACTCAGGTTCTATATAAATTCCGGCAATCCCGGTTCCAGCAGGGTCTTCATTACATATTGTTGCTGCATGTCCGGATGTCACTAAAGTGTTACATCATTAAGTAACTAAGGTAAAGAGCAGTGAAGGTAGTCCTCTATTACTGCTTAACTATCGAAGGAGATAGATTTTTCTTTCTATCCTTTTCTGAGATTATACAGACATATCTCAATAATTGTATGTATTTCAGGAGGTAATAGTATGAACCAAAATAAGCAGAAAAGTCTTAATAAACATGGGTCCGCAAAGTAACGGTTGCGGAGATATGGACCACTATTCGTTTTTCAAACATTTTATTTTATTAGGAATAAACCGACAAAGGAAACTTTTAACAAACAAAAAATAAAGTTACATAAGATGTTCAAAGTGCCCTCCGTCATTTCCAAGCAGGCACAACATCTTTGCCTCAACGATATTCGAACTCTTTCGAAAACACCCTCCTTGGTTTGGATTTCTTGACACTTTTGATTAATCCGTAGCTGCAGCTCTTCCAGGCTATTTGCAGGAGTACCATACACTAATGTCTTTAAATATCCCCAAACAAAGAAATCTAGAGGGTTCAGATCAAGCGATCTTGGAGCCCGCAAAACAGGTCCGGCCCTTCCTACCCATCTATGTGGAAAAGTTTGGTGTAAATGCTCTCTAACGGCCATGGAAAAATGAGCTGGAGCACCATCATGCTGGAACCACTTTTGTTGCCTCTGATTCAAAGGAATGTCTTCCAAAAACTCATACAGTGTGTTCTGCAGAAAGTTGAGGTAAGCAGCGCCTGTTAATCGGTTTGGTAAAACAACAGGACCTAGAAACCTGTCACCTACAATACCCATCCAAATGTTTAATAAAAAACGTGTCTGATGTCCAGATTCTATTAGAGCATGAGGATTTTCGTTGGCCCAAATAGTGGTCCATATCTCCGCAACCGTTACTTTGCGGACCCATGTTTATTAAGACTTTTCTGCTTATTTTGGTTCATACTATTACCTCCTTAAATATTTTACACTCTTTTTTTAACACCCTATAGATATTCATTGTGTGTTACCTAACAAGGACATACCCATTTTTAGTCTATGTTTGCGTCAAATCTTCCTGCTCCAATTCATTTGTCAGTTTTGGCATTTTTTAAATAAACTTCGCTATCATATAGTTCTTATACAGGGTGTCCCGTAATTCCACATAAACATTGGAGGGGGTATTCTCTGTCTAATTTAAAGGGGGGTCGTTTGTATATTTGTTTTCGATTTGAGCCCTCCCTGCAGAGAAGTATACATTAAAATAACACATTTGTGTTTTTATTTATTATGATTTCCAGTTTGAAAGGGTGGTAATTGAAAAGAAATATTTTTTTTACTCAGAAAATATTAATTTGTTGGAAAAATTAAAAGAGCAAGAAAAGTTTCTAAATTCATAGGTCCATAAAACCGTAATTTTAATTTTGATCCATAGCCAACTAAAAAAAAAGTTCTGACCAAAACATCAGGAAGGGTTGTTTGGTTCAACCACTTCGAAGTGAAGAGTGAAAATAAAAATGTATTGCTAAAACTTAGTTCCTTCACGCGTACCAAATTTAAAAATTTTAGGTTGAGCCGTTCTTTAAAATAAAATTGAAACCGAATTTTAGGTTCACCCCGCCAACGCGAATATCTCTGCAGGGAGGGCTCAAATCGAAAAAAATATAGAAAAGACCCCCCCCCCCCAAATTAGGCTATAGAATACCCCCCTTCAATATTTACGTGGTGATTAATATCCATTTCAAATGAAAGACTTGTCACTGTATGTCTCCAATCTTACTTTTTTAAAGGTGGAAACTTCAGGATATGTTTAATGGCTGTCTCAATTATTAAGTACTTTTCATAGCAACCATTATTCAATGATAGAAAGATAGGATAGTTTTTGGAGTTTATACTGTTCCAATTTTGCCACTTTTTCTTTGTTTTTTATTAGATGACCGACCTGAAAATGACCAATCTTGTTCAATCAGTACGCAATGCCTGCATTAAGCCCATTAAAGTAATTGTTTTCTTGAAATAGAAGGCTCAAACGATATTATGTTCAACCTAATTACAGCACTTACATATCTGTCAAATAATGTTAATGTGCAATAAAATTGAAAGGTGTGCTATTTTCTTATATTCAGTTCAGGATATTAAAAATGTAAAACGTTCAAATAATTTTGCCAAATGTGCCAAAAACTTGTTTTATTTTTAATGTTGTGTTTTATAGTAATGTCACGAGAGAGAGATTTGCCTCGATCACCCCAACTTTGTGGCTGGTTAACTTTGACGCCTTGGAGATGTAACTGAATAAATCGCGTTCCCATCCTAGAACTCTGTAGAAGATGGATCTAGAAGACATGTTTAGTTAAAAAATCTGTGGCGATTAAGTTAAGAAATTCTGGTGATTCGGATAGTGATTATTTAATTCTACATAGTTAAACATTAAAAGCAAACCAAATTAGTCATTATTGGCCTTTTATAAGTAGAAGAAATAGTTGAAATTAACCCGCAACAATAATAAGAGTTTTTATTTTTAAATACATTTTAATTATTGACTTATTTCTGTTACGTTGGTTATGCAAGACTGGTTATGGTAGGTTGCCTGTAGTCACTATACAGGGTGTTTAGAATATAAGTAACGATACTAAAGAGACTTGTATAATATATGACCAAAAGCAACAAAAAAAACTCTTATGAGAAATATACATAAAATGAATAGTTTCCCTGCATTCAAAAATAAAAATACAATTGCAATAAAATGCAACTGTGTTACGAAATTACAAACTACGGCACAAATAAGGTTAAATAAAAGCTTCTGTAACGTAATTTGTTTGTAATCTGGTTCTGTATCAGTGCTAATGAAGTAAACAATAGAAGTTTTCCAGAAAGTCCTTAAAACTGTAACGTACTATAACATGGTAATCTATCACCTGCTGCTGTTAACCTAAAAGTATTATCATATAATTTGCCCCGCTCGCACCCAATTCGACGACTGTGATACTTCAAAGCACTAGATTGCCCTGATCGCCCCTACGCGACGCTGGTGAATAAACAAAATAATGCCGTGTATCGAGGCAGGACTGGAAAATTAAGAATCGACGAGAATCGTTTGAGAAATGTATCTAGAGCTGCTAGAAAATACCTGGAATATTCGTTGGGTCTATAAAAGAAGAATAAACGGCTGACTCAGTCAGTCTTGAAGACAAAAAGAAGACAGTATTCAATACTAGAAATGGATTGTGGCAGTTCAATGTAATGCCGTTTGGCTTTTGCAATGCTGCTGCCACTTTTGAGCGAGTGATAAAGACTGTACTCCATGGCCTGCAATGGGAGACTTGCCTCATTTGTTTGGATGACGTGATGGTGCTGGGACGCTATTTCGAAGAGCACATGAAGAATGTGCCCGAAGTGTTCACGAAGTTGAAAGCAGCAAACCTGAAGCTGAACCCGAAGAAGTGTAGTCTGTTCCAGAAGGAAGTGAGATACTTAGGTCACATTATAACTCCAGACCGTGTGAAAACGGATCCGGAGAAGACAGAGTGCATAAAGAACTGGCCGGTTACTAAAGACAAGCATCAAGTTCGAAGTTTTCTCGGCCTATGCACCTACTACCCACAATTTATTCAAGGATTCTCTGACATTGCCAAGCATTCCATTCGAATGGACTCCGAGATGCCAGCAAGCCTTTGAGATACTGAAGAGGCCCTCTGCACTACTCAGATTTTGACATACCCAATACCTGGACAACCATTTATAGTGGACGGACGCAAGCAAAATTGGAATTGGCGCAGTTCTTTCCCAAGTACAGGATGGTGAAGAGCGAGTAGTTGGCTACTTCAGCAAAGTTTTATCGAAAGCTGAAAAGAACTACTGCGTGACTCGGAAAGAGTTGCTTGCCATCGTCAAGAGTCTAGATCACGTTCATAAATACCTGTATGGCCAAGATTTCCTCCTAAGAACAGATCACGTTTCTCCTAAATCGCTGATAAAGTTTAAAAACCCAGAAGGCCAGATGACCAGACGGCTGAAACGGCTGCAAGAATATCACTTTGTTGTTGAACATCGAGGCGGCAGGAAACATGGAAATGCAGATGCTCTTTCTAGGAGACCTTGTCCTGTCAACTGCAAACACTGTAGTAGTGAAAGGAAAGAGAACATCTCATTAGTTCCTTGCAAGGTGGTAGCAGCCCAACTTGAAGACAGATGGAGTTCAGCGACGATTCGGGAAGTCCAGTAAGCTGACTGTGACATCAAGCTGACTGGAAAGAAGCCAACAAAAGACCCTCTTGGGCTGAAGTCAGTAGTAAAAGCCCAGCATTAAAGAGCTATTGGCCTCAATGGAATTCCCTGGTGTTGGAAGACGATGTCCTAAAAAGAGCATTGGAGGACAATGACTGAACGGAGGTCAAGAAACAAGTACTACTCCCCAGGTCCCGGGTCAAGGAAAGTGCTGCAGGAAGTACATGGAGGTACCGGTGGTGGACATTTCGGTATCAGTAGGACTCTACAGAAGATTAGGAAGTGTTTCTACTGGTTGAGCTGTAGAACGGATGTAGAAGATTGGTACCGAAAATGTGACATATGTGAATTATTGAGTACTCGTCGTCTGATGACAAGCACGTATTGAAACCATTCTGTTAAAAAATGATATTACTTTTGTGGATACAGTGATGGAAAGAAGTGTGAACTTTTTGCAGTGTTAATATGTTATTATTATCATATGGATATATGGTTTATAACTAATAATAATTATTCTGTTTTGTGGCTTTTTAATAATTAAATAAATTAAACTAAAGACTTAAGAACACCGTGTAGTGATAAATAGACACAAAAAATCGTGAAATACCTATGAGTATTGTGTTAAAAGAAGCTTTATAAAAACTTTCTAGTTTCTAAAGACAAACAAATTTGAACAGGCTCGGACTTAAAACCTTATAACTAAACGGATTTAATATATTCTGTGAATAATTAATGCAGTAAAATATGGGTAATAATGATCCAATTTCTAATAAGGATATATATGATTTGGTACAAAATTTAATTGAAAATAACAAAGAGCTACAAAAACAAAATCAAACTACCAAAGAAGAACTTAAACAAGAAATTAGAAATTTCAACAGAGAAATTATTATAAATAAAATTGAGGAACTTAAGAAAGAAAACATTGAATTGAAGAAAGACAATGCTTCCTTAAGAAAACGGTTCTTAATTAGCGAAAGAAAATTAAATAAATATAATCTATTAATATATGGTATACCAGAAAATGAAAGTCAGGAAAATGAAAGTGATGTCATTATTAATTTATTTAATGAAAAGCTGAACTTAAACTGCAGCTATAGAGATTTGCGAGATATAAACAGAATTGGAAGAAGACTAACTGGAAAAACAAGACCTATACGTATTGAGTTATCTAATTATAACACAAAAACTCAAATTTTGGCAAATACGCGGAAGTTAAAAGGAACAGGAATAAATATCACCCAGGAATATGTAAAAGAAGACTACGAAAAAAGGAAAGTGTTAGTCAAACACTTAAAGAAAGCGAAGGAGCACAACTGTGAAGCAACTATAAAAAGCAATACTTTATTAATAAACGGGAAGAAATTCACGTATGATGAATTAGAAGGGGAAGACATACAGAAAAAAACAATCGAGAAAGAATACTGAAGACGACAAAGACGATTTATACTCAGATCCTGACCAAGATAATGCACGCTCTGTAGCTACCAACCCTCATTCTGAACATAAAAATACCTGGTGCGAAAGTGATTCCGGACACAAGAAACAAAAGGGACAGAAAACACACAACGACAATTTTTTGAAAAGATCAAACAGAATTAGAACTAGATTAAGTTCATAATTGCATGGTTATGTTATTTTATTTACAAAATTTGTTTAGTGATGGACAAATATATCAGGGATTTTGAAATAATAGAAGTTGATACTCTTACAATAGATAATATTCAACAATTAAATTATACTCTCAATCAGGCAAACGAGAATATTTTTCTATTTCACATGAATATACGCAGCATAAATAAAAACTTTGATGAATTTAAAGTAATGATAAATGAAATGAAAAATGATATAGACATTATAATTCTTTCAGAAACTTGGTTTGTAGATTACTTATCTTTATATAATATTGATGACTATGTTATTGTTTATAATAATGGCAAAATAAATAAAAACGATGGTTTATTAGTCTATATAAAAAGAAGAATTGTACACACATAATATCATCAATTTGGGTGATATTAGGCTTGTAGAAATTCAAATCAAATTCAATAATAGAAACTTGCTTTTATCTGCGTTATACAGACCTCCGTCCACATGTGTGAATACTTTTAATCATGAATTATTTAATTACTTACAATCAGTAAAGAGAAAAAATATTGAAATGTAGGTTATAATTGGCGATATAAATATAGATATATTAGGAGATGAGGAATATGCACACAATTATTTAAATATTATGGGAACACATGGATTTTTATCACTTATTAATAAATATACAAGAGTACAAAGTAACTCCAAATCATGTATTGATCCCATATTCATAAAAAATAAATGTGACAGTTATGAATATGTACCCATTATTTTGGAAACTTGTTTAACTGACCACTTCTCCACTGCAGTGCAAATAATATCACCTGAAATAAAAAATAGAATTAATGTAAATAGAAATAAGCATTTTTTGGATAAAGATAAACTAGTAAACGTACTTGAAAATGAGAGTTGGGAAAATATATATTCTACACAAGACGTTGACATGGCTGTAGATTTATTTATTGAAAAATTAAAAAATTGTATATCATTAAGTATAAAAATTATAAGAATAAAGCACGACAATATTAAAAGAAGTCTAGTCAATTCAATTAACAGAAAGAAATCCTTATATAATGAGAAATAATCCCAGTGTAGAAAATACTTTCAATTACAAAAAATTTAGAAACAAACTTAATGATTTGATCAAAATAACAAAAAAACAATATTATCAAAATAAAATAAACCAAAATAAAAATAGTAATACAAATTTGTGGCGTAGTTTAAATAAATTATTGCAAAATCATAAAAATAGTGACATAAATGAAATTAAGTTGTTAGATGGCAACACCAGTAAAGATAAAAAACAAATAATAATAATATAATAATAATAATAATAATAATAATAATAATAATAATAATAATAATAATAATAATAATAATAATAATAATAATAATAATAATAATAATAATAATAATAATAATAATAATAATAATAATAATAATAATAATAATAATAATAATAATAATAATAATAATAATAATAATAATAATAATAATAATAATAATAATAATAATAATAATAATAATAATAATAATAATAATAATAATAATAATAATAATAATAATAATAATAATAATAATAATAATAATAATAATAATAATAATAATAATAATAATAATAATAATAATAATAATAATAATATCTCTACCCCTCATTCTAATCACAGGGATTAGCCCAGAAGTCGGAGACTTGTGCGGGAGAGGGGGCGGCATATTATTATTAAGCAGGCCGCATTTGCGCCCAGGAACGACTTACGTTGGTAGGCCCTAACCACTATTCAGTGCAGGAATGAGGAAAACCTGGAAAACCTCATTAATTAGGGGGGTAGTCAAATATCAACCGGCATCAATCTCTCACATTGACCCAAGCTAACATTATTCCACCCTACCATACCCACAGAGAGGGTGCCAATCCTCTCCACGAATATAGCTTATATACGGTCTACCGGCAGCTGGGCTCGAACCAACTCCGTCTAGTCACCTCGATTCAAGTACTAACGCCTTAAACCGCGCGACCACTGACCGACCGAAATAGCTAATAATTTTGTTAAGTATTTTACAGACATAGGAAAGAACCTTGCGGAAAACATAGAAAATAATACTAAGAAAATAAATTTTGAAAGCAAAAACAGGAATGCTGCTAATTCGTTTGTTTTATTCAATACAGATAGAGTAGAGGTATTAAAGATTATTAGTACTTTAAAAAACAAAAAGGCACCTGGAATTGACGCTATTAAAGCGGAAACGTTAAAATTAATTGCTAATCTAATAGCTAGTCCTTTAACGCATTTAATAAATCTTATGTTTGAAAAAGGAATTTGTCCAACTTCTTTCAAAACTGCCGTGATACAGCCTATTTATAAAAAAGGAGATGAGATGAATATGACTAACTATCGACCAATATCGTTAGTATCAAATATTGCAAAAATTTTTGAAAAAATATTTAAGATGAGAATCGTTGAATACCTGAATAAATATACACTCCTGTCTGACAAACAGTATGGTTTTAGGGATGGCAGATCGACGGAAGATGCAATAACTTATGTAACATCTAATATTGCCAAAGCTATTGATGAAAAAAAACCAGCGTTGTGTATTTTCGTTGATCTGACTAAGGCTTTCGACACTGTAAGTCATACTCATCTTTTAAATGTTCTAGAGTCAATTGGTTTCAGAGGTACTCCTTATGAACTTATAAAGAGCTATATATCAAACAGACAACAATGCGTAAGAATAAATGACACATACAGGGAATATAAAACAGTAAGTTATAGTGTTCCGCAGGGAACTGTCTTGGGTCCAATATTATTTAACATCTATTTAAATGAATTATTCAAACTAGACGTGAAGGGTGATGTGGTGAGTTTTGCAGATGATACTGCGATTTTTTATAAAGCAAATGATTGGAAAGAATTGAAAAAACTAGCAGATGAAGATTTTCTAATAATTCCTGAATGGTTTAGTCAGAGGTTATTAACAATCAACACTGAACAAACTCATTACATTCCTTTCACCTCATACTCCAATAACTTACCTTCTTACACCTCATTGACAGTTTCCCCAGATATAATTATAACTGTAGCGCCATATATTAAATACTTGGGTTTATATATTGATAGTCACCTGAAATGCCAGAAGCATATTAGTTATGTTATAAATAAAATTAGATGTATTTTATATAAATTTAAATACCTTGCCAACGTTTTAGACATAGAACAAATGCGTACATTGTACTATGCACTGGTTGAGTCTCATCTCATTTACGGTATTACTGCTTGGGGTGGAGCAGCTAATAACTTTATGCATAAATTAGAAGTTATACAAAAGTGGATAATTAAAGTCATATTCAAAAAACCATATATGTATTCCACTGAAAAATTATATGCAGAAACACAAATGTTGGATTCAAGACAGCTGTTTTTCCTAAGAGTTTTAATTAGACAATATAAATGTAGACACGAACTATTAAATATTGAACATAATTATGACACTAGATATAAAATCGGTTCTAAGCAAGTCCCTAGACCAGAAAAAAGTATTTTGCAAAGAAATTATACTTACCTTGGACCTAAATTTTATAACTTGTTACCCTCACAGCTGAAAGCCATTAACTCTGGAACACTTTTTAAAAATAAGGTAACACAATGGATACACAGTTTGTCTAGAATACAGGTCTATAACTACATTAAAAATATAATTTAACACTCAATTCTTTTTCATATTGTTTAAATAGTAAAATACTATATAATTTTGTATATTTGTATGCCTACTCTTTTCAACGTGCTTGTAGCTTTATATATAATATTACTTCCCACATACAAGGCAATGCTTTCAGTGGATTTGTATTTATTTGCCTGAGATTGGATTTTATTAACACTCAATTCTTTTTCATATTGTTTAAATAGTAAAATACTATATAATTTTGTATATTTGTGTGTCTACTCTTTTCAACGTGCTTGTTGCTTTCCACATACAAGGCAATGCCTTCAGTGGATTTGTATTTATTTGCCTGAGATTGGATTTTATTCAATATTATGTGATTTTGTATGTACAATATATATTAATTTACGAGTAGTATTCATTTTACAATATGTTTTGTATTACATATTATTCCAATTATGCATTTCTTATTGTATCTCTTTGGGTAAATAAATTATTATTATTATTATTATGTGTAGCCAGCAAGGGACCGAAAACGCGTTCCATAAGCAAAATGCGTCAGTACATCGTAGGAGCACCGTTTGAGGGGATTGCCATTGATATCGCTCGCCCATTTCCGAAAACCCAAAGTGGAAAGCGATATCTGCTATTAGCCATGGACTACTTCAGAAAATGACCAGAAGTATACCCCCTTTCCAATCAAGAGACCACAACCGTAGCAGAAGCGCTAGTCAATAACCTGTTCTGCAGATTTGGTGTACCCATGGAACTACATTCAGATCAGAGCAGAAATTTCGAATCAGGTGTGTTCCGAAAGGTTTGCGAGATTATGGGAATCCGGAAAACCAGGACCACTCCACTGCATCCCCAGTCAGATGGTATGGTAGAACGCTTCAACGCCCCACTAGAAACCAATCTGAGTATGTTTGTGAACGAGAATCAGACAGACTGGTACAAGCTCATTCCACCCTTCCAGTTAGCTTACCGCTCAGCAGTCCATGAAACTACTGGGAAGACTCCCGTAAGGATCATCTTTGGAAGAGAACTTCGACTTTCATCAGATTTGGTATTTAGTCGTTCTGCCAACAGAGCCAAACACTTAAACCCATGAGCTAGAACGAAGACTAGCATCTGTACACGACCAAGTCAGATCTCGAATGCGACTAGAGAGCGATCACATAAAGACTCGATACGACGTCCCGGCCAATACAGTCGTATTCCAACAAGGCGGCAGGCCATCCCACAAGGAAGAAAGGAAAATCACCTAAACTACAGAACCGTTGGGAGGGCCCCTACACCGTCATTAAAAGAATCAATGACATCGTCTACCAGGTCCAGAGGACTCTCAGGAGTAAGATGAAGGTTGTCCATCTGGAGTGTTTGCCCTCGGGACGAGCCGTCCTAAGGAAGGGGCAGTGTCACAAAATTTGCCCCGCTCGCACTCAATTTGATGACTGTGCTATCTCAAAACGCTAGACTGACCCGATCGCCCCTACGCGATGCTGGTGAACAAACAAAATAATTCCGTGTATCGAGGAGCGACTGAAAAATTATGAATCGATGAGAATCGTTCGAGAAATGGATCTAAAGCTGCTAAAAAATACCTGGAATATTCGTTTGGTCTATAAAAGAAGAATAAACGGCCCAGTCAGTCTTGAATTTGAGTGTTTAGTTGGAAATTTCCTGGAGTTTCAAAGTGAAATAGTGTTTAGTTGAGTTGTAATTAGTATTGTACTTAGTACTTGTAATCAGTAGTGTACACAGTAATTAATAAATATCAGTAAAAAATAACTGTTTGTTCTTCTGGTAAAAGAATAAGTAGGGTTAGGAAACCCGTGACAGTATTATTAGTCATATACTCGCGTCAAGAATTCAGACGTTTTACGTCACGGCTGATGTTACACATTTGTTTTTATTGTCAACGTAATTTTCGATATTTGGTCGCATTAAAAACAATATTTTTTTTGCAATTTAATTCAATATATAACGCAAACTTTTAGTGTAGTATGTAGTTTTATTACTATCAGTTGCAGTTTCTTAAATATTTTGATGAAAATATAATGAATTATTCATTTGTTCGTATGACGTAAGTCGTCTGAATTCTTGTCGCGAGTATAGTAGTACTGTGGATAGTGCGTTTCATTTTTCTACACCTACCTAATGCTTGCTTGATATTTGTGAGTGTACATAAACAAAAATGGAACATCTATAATAACCATGACCAATCGCATGACATGTTAATTTCTGAGAAATCTAGACAAAACTATCTGACTGCGAGACGTTTGTACGGTAAACGTTCGCAAGCAACATAGTAAGTCATTTTGAAAACATTACTACTTCAGATTTTATTCTGTGTTGCAAAAACAGCTCTAAGAAAATCCTCCAGAATAAGTATTTTTAGGTGTATTTGAAATTATTATATATAAACATCTGATATAGTATGTGAGCAACGTTGTTACATATTCAAAACCTGTTTGCTGTCAGCGTTGATTATAAAAAGAAATTGTTAAGGAAATATGTTTAATTTGGTACAATTTAATATACAGTAATTCCAGACAACCTGTATAAATTAATATCACTTGACCTGTCAAAATTATCGATTTGTTTACAGTTTAACTACTCATGCATAACACATCACAGAGAGGGTCATCACTTTGGAAACGTATTTCCGTATTTCATCCATTTTTTTAATATTTTTTGTGTTTCTTTTTGTCTGTCGCCTCACTAAAGATCCCCCACCTTATCCGCAAACCTTAGGTGGCATGCAAAATATGAAGAAACATTGTCTCTGTCGTTTTTTAATGTCCATTATTCTGTCCAAAACAGGGTTCAGTTTCTCCGACGAAAAAACTAAATATCTGACCTAACCCTCTTGAAATTCCTCCGTCTCGGTCCCATTCATCCCCGACCCTCTAAGACTTCCGCAACTTTCCAGCGCAGATCCGAAGGGTTCTTGTTATGTGAAAGTGGTTTCGGGCAACACCAGATGGTGTATAAAGCCCGGCCGGAGGAGTCCGGGAACTCCGGGATTTCCAGCGGGGGCGCGAGCAGTTCAACTCGGGCGATACATCACGCCGCCCCTGCCGCCCCCCGCCCACTCTCTGCACTCACGGAAAATTGAGTTCGCCGTATTTATTACCGCAGCTATCTACTTTATATTATAGCCTGGCGGGGCGACGCAGAAATTCAAACGTGAGGAATAAATAGTAAATAAAACTAGGTACGAAAACAGTGGGTTAATTGAAATAAGAGTCGAAATCATTTCAACAATTACCCTTAATGAATTTTATAGGTCAAAGCAATATTGTTAGATTGAACAATTACTGAGTATCATAGTATAACTTCTGGAATACGACGTTCGTTCTTGCTTGCAATCGAGTTATAACTTTGATCTTAAATTGCCAAAGTATGTTCGATCTGTAGATGCTTTAAAACTGAAGAAAATCTTTCAAGATTAAATGAATATTGAAATTCTCATAAGCTTTTCTTAAATATTAATAAATACCATATAATATTATATCTAAGAAAAGAGCTTAACATTGCTTACAAGTAAAGCACTAACGCTCATACTTTGAGAATTGTTCGTGCAGGCAAGGCCTATGTATAATATTCAATTACCTTTCTGACGTATGTTGACTCAGTAGCACAAAAAGCTATCTAGGTTTTATATTACGCAACACAAAGCATTTCACTAACCCTTCTTTAATTATTAGTTTGTATACCTATTGCATTAGTTAGAATTCTGAAACATATGATATCAGACTGCATTGCCGTTTAAAAGAACTAGTCTCGACGAGAATGGTTTGTTTTTCTGCTAAATTTTAAAGTAATCATCTAATATGCATGTTACAGAAAACTTGTAATGGTTCATCTATATCTCTTTAATACAACATTTTTTAATTTAAAAACATACTGATTCCTTACTACAGTAGTGTTAATTGTCTATACCCTCTGTTATTTAAAATTAATAGATTGTATTAGATTCACACATTATACAATTATAAGTTCACACTCACTGAAAAGTCTACAAACATATAGAATACCTATTATATGTTTGTAGACTGATCAAGCATCTGTACAGAGTGATTCAGAACTCATTAAAAACATGCTGGAAATACTGGACACTGGTCCACTATGAAACCTGATCTTGCACAAGACAAAGTGTAATTAAAACTGAACGGACAAAAAATTTAATTTCGCAAGGAAAAAATAAAAAAATAATTTTGTAACACCCATTTTATACTATCATATTCAACTGCTTTTGTCGCTATTGTTATTATTAATTAATTTTGTGGTTTTAAGTTATACCACCTAATGTTACAACAACTGTCCACAAAATTTTGTTCACTAAGATGTAAACACATCAGTCTTATAGTCTTATCCAGTTTCTACGAACTAACACAAATTTTTCTACTTTTTATCAGTTTTGAACACGTAAGTTATTGTCAGCAGCTATGAAACGTTCGCTTGAATCATCAATAGTGTTCACTTCGGTGCGATATAAATATCTCCACAAAAAGAAGGATTTAAATCCGGAGATCGTGGTGGTTATGGTACCGGTCCTTCTTGTCCAATCTCTCAAACTCCTTAACCCTTATTAAGATACTCTCGAACATTTTGTTGAAAATAAGGGGAGCACCAATGTTACAGCTAAGAGCACATTTTCCAAAAGTCGAGGCAGATCATTTCGAAGAAATGCGAGATACTGAACCCCATCCATTCGATTTGGTAATATGAATGGTTCAATCAAGCGATAATCGACAATCCCTACCCAAACAATTAAGGAAAATCGTTGTAGGAAATGATTTCCTTGAACCCAAACATGAGTGTTATGAATGTTATACATCCCAATCCCTGTAAAGCTTCATCTGTAACTAACACGTCAGCTGCAAATCTAGGATTTTGAGCATTTTGTTGCAGCACATACAAAACAAAACTCAATTCGTAAATAATAATCCCTTGGTAGTAATGCTGTACATGGTACGTATACAGGGTATCCCAACGAAAATTTGACCCCCCCTATAATTGGAAAACCGAATAATATTTCAAAACTCGCCGAGACCCGTCGATTTTTGTTCTAGGGGGAGCTTTTTTGAGAGTCAAGCCAACTCGATATGTTCATTCCCCTAATGCCTAGCAACCCCAACTTAAAAATTTCAAATGCAACTACCCTACTTGTGGCACATCATTTTAAAGCCCATTTCATTGCGCATACAGTGACGTACCGTTTTTAGACATCGGTAGAGATTTGACAGAATTATTGGTTACAAACGAAAAGATGACAAACCAACTTACGCGTAGTAATTTCTACACAAATGCCCACCACTAATAAGTTTGTCATCTACTACACATGACTGCATTACCTAATTGTTATTGGTGTCTATCAGTTTACAAGTCAGAAATGAAATAAAAAAGCTGAAGCAAATAAAACTAGATACTAAAATAGTTATTAGTAGAAGATACTTAAGTTTATAGGAATTCAGACCTTTTCAAAATAACAAAAAATCAGTACTACAAAAAAAGTCGGTGTTGTTTGCTTGTGACCAAGAAATCATTAGTTTCAGCCGTTATTGAAAGTATTAACGTGTGTTCGAAATGGTTTATTCTATCGCGGAAAGAGTAGAAATTGTTGCAATTTATTATCGAAATCACGATTGCGCTAAAGCTACAGCACGAATTTTTAATGCCAATCATCCTGAAAAAAAATGTAAACCACCAGTACGTTAAACACCTGATTGACAAATTTCTTGCAACAGGTTAGCTTTTAAACAAGAAACGTGAAGTAATTGGGCCAGTTCGAAATGAAGCAGTTGAAGTGGCAGTTTTGGGTCATGTACAGATGGATAATAAGCAATCGATTACAACTGTGTCTCAAGCTTCTGACGTATCCCGTTCCAGTGTTCATCGAATTTTTAAAAAACACAAGTTTCATCCATTTAAGATGACGCTGGTTCAAGAGGTACATGAAGATGAAAAGTCAGATCAAAGGATCGCCGTAACCAATTTTGCGAATACTTTAGTGAACAACTTCTACTGACTCACACAAATCTTCTCAACAATACATGTTTCTCCGACGAATGCACATTTATGTTGAATGGCGAAGTGAATAGACACAATTGTCGTTATTGGAGTGATACTAATCCGCATTTAATCAGGGAATTTCATACTCAGACACCTCAAAAATTGAATGCTTGGGCAGCCATTTTGGGCGACCATCTTGTTGGACCATTTTTCATCCAAAGTAATCTCGATGGAAACACCTATCTAGAATTATTGGAAAGTACAATTGATCTTAGGATAACAGAGATTTTATAAAGTGACGACAATTTACTAGAAAATGAAATAACGTTCCAACAAGATGGTGCGCCCCCGCACTATGCTGCTGCTGTGCGACAATTTTTGGATGACCATTTCCCGGGGCACTGGATTGGCAGAAGAGTACTACGCGTAAGTTGGTTTGTCATCTTTTCGTTTGTAACCAATAATTCTGTCAAATCTCAACCGATTTCAAAAAACGGTACGTCACTGTATTCGCAATGAAAAGGGCTTTAAAATGATGTGCCACAAGTGGGGTAGTTGCATTTGAAATTTTTAAGTTGGGGTTGCTAGGCATTAGGGGGATGAACATATCGAGTTGGCTTGACTGTCAAAAAGCTCCCCCCAAGAACAAAAATCGACGGGTCTCGGCAAATTTTGAAATATTATTCGGTTTTCCAATTATAGGGGGGGTCAAATTTTCGTTGGGATACCCTGTATAATTGTCCCTCGTACATGATACGCTATACTGTTAATTGGGAAATTTCTTATATTTGTTTGACGAGTTGCGTGGTACTTATTCGGGGATTCTTTTCAACATTCTCTAAAATGTGTTATTCAGCTGCTGCAATACGCCGTGGACACCCTGGACCTCCATTCTCTCTCTTCCACGATTAGTTACAAATTTCCCATATCACGCCCGCGTTGTACTACCTATTTTGAACAGAAATTATCTCTTGACTATAAATATTGTTTAGCACTTATTTAGATAAATTTATTATTATAAGATAATAAACAAGATGAAAGGACGTTTCTATAGTCCAAACATAAAACATTATTTATTATACAGTTGATCTAGCAACACGTATTTTTTAACAAAAAATTGAGGTTTTGAAAAAGACAGACTAATTAAAGGCAATCACTGAATTGGCTTTATTAGGTATCCTAATCCTTAGGTACCACTGATTCATTTACAAATTCGATAAATTGATTTAATTGGAAAAATGTAATTTCAAATTTTGATTCTACGTAACGCAATTTCTATTAAGCAGTTGAAATTATGAAATATTGCTGAATCAACAGCAGAACGGTTCTTTGTAGGAGAATAGTTTAATACTGTTTATGATTTAAATGCAACTTTACAAACATGAACAGATAACCCACGAATATGAATTAAGGAGTTTGTTACGGAAGCTAACCTATCTTTTTAGTTTGTTGATTATGTTCCTGTTTGCGTTAGAATTTATAATTTTTGTAATACCTTTATTTTCTGGAATGTTTCAGACCATATTCGATTTGATTCCCGACACGTTCTAGAAACCACGGAAACTTCTAGAATGTTAAATCATATATAAGCGGGCCGATTTTGCCGCCGCAGTTCAGTTTATATTGAGCAGTCGAACGCGATTGGCAAACGTCAAAGTAAAGAGTTGACAGTTGTAAAAATGGTTTGCAATATATTCATTGTGTAATCAAGAAGTGACAGTAATAAAGTTTGTTTTTCTAGGTGACGTGATTCAAGGCTAAGTCAACGTAGAGGTAGAGGTTACAATATTTTAAAATCTAAATTATGTGAAGGTAATAATAATAATAATATCTCTACCCCTCATTCTAATCACAGGGATTAGCCCAGAAGTCGGAGACTTGTGCGGGAGAGGGCGGCATATTATTATTAAGCAGCATTTGCGCCCAGGAACGACTTACGTTGGTAGGCCCTAACCACTATTCAGTGCAGGAATGAGGAAAACCTGGAAAACCTCATTAATTAGGGGTGGTCAAATATCAACCGGCATCAATCTCTCACATTGACCCAAGCTAACATTATTCCACCCTACCATACCCACAGAGAGGGTGCCAATCCTCTCCACGAATATAGCTTATATACGGTCTACCGGCAGCTGGGCTCGAACCAACTCCGTCTAGTCACTTCGATTCAAGTACTAACGCCTTAAACCGCGCGACCACTGACCGATCCAAAGGTGAATGATATTAGTGAGTGTCTCCATAATAAACAAGCACCTGACTTAAAAGAGTTTATGTGTGTGAATACCAGACTTATTTTCAAATTATAGTACCTCGTGCACTTTGTCGTATACAGCTATGAACGGTACGGAAAGTTTCTAGGTTTGTATCTTCACGAATTCCGGTCTTGCAGTTCTCACGTACCTCTTAACGACCGTTTCCAATAATTTGAGCTTTTTAAGCAGATTTTAACAGTCGTACTCTCATTTGATACATAGGGATTTTCCGGGTTGTTATGCCTTGACCTCGGTAACTGGTAGCTGCCAGTTAAAATGCACATCCCCAGCACTAGCCGGGATTCTTTTACCTGTTCTGGTTATTCTCAGGCTAGGCTCTGTGTGGGACAGACCCGCTATCGGTATCCCAGCCCATATATTGATTTCGGTTCCTATTGTTGGTATTACCCAGACCTCCGAGGCGTTCCGTAGCTGCCGTTGTAGCTGGTCGCATCCCATGCTTCCAAATGTTTCGCCGCTTTTCACTGTCGGCATCTTCAGTAGTGACTCTGCAAAAGCTTCAGTCGCGGCGAAGAATATGAAGATTATACCTTTAACAGACTATTTCCTTAAATATAAAAAAGGTAAAAAAGGAACACCACAAGTTGGTTGTGGCAACAGCCAGCATAATATTGAAGTAGTAAAATTTATCTTGTATACCTACTAGTACAGTTTTGTTTATAGTGGGTCTAGTGAATAGTAACAACAACTTCACTTCATCAATCAAATACCAAATTTTCTCTTTCCAATCTTGTCTTATTTTCTTTAATATTTGAATATTTAGAAGTTAAGAAGAGAAAATTACCCGGAAATAATTTAAGCCGTATGTTACAAGCGAAAATCAAACCTTGCATTTTAAATTACGAAGGGTGTGTTGCTCAAAGTTTAACACTGCATATTTCACTACATTTATTTTCTGTAGATGTGCCTGTCGATGCCCAGCTGACAGACTATAAACCGTACGAAGATGTTACCACAACGTCCGCAGGTTGGTTATTTGCCCGCGTAATGATAAATATTTGGGTGATAGAAAATGGAAATGCTTTGCAAGGTATACGTGGGGCCGACGAAACGAACAACGAGCTCGTCGAAAACCCTCAGAAATGATTAATTTTGCCTTAAGGGAGATGCTTGGGTTGAAAACTTTTATTGGGAGAGAATTTTCCGGATGTGTCCAGATTTGTCAAATATTTCCACAACTTCAGTTTTTATCCTAAAGGTGGCATTGAAGCCACTGGATTGATAAAAATTAAACATTTGTCTGATGAGATTTTTAATTTATTTCAAATTTGTGGGAAACACGCAAAGTATTTGAAATTAATTATATTAGATATAAAATGTCTCAAAAAATCTTTTAGATTTATTCAAATAGTTAAGTAGAAACATTTTGATGCAACACTGCCTTAAGATTATACGGTTCTATGTTACATCATCTGAGAAGAAGAGATTTAAAACTTTGGTATTATAGAAGTTAGGATAATAAATAAACATAGGCGCCGTTTTAACCGGGGCAAGGGGGGCGCTTGCCCTCCCAGCAAACCAGCAATTTTTTTATTTACTACCTAGCCTAAAGTTATAATATTAAATAGTCCTTGCATTTTGTGATTTTTGTTTGTTGTGTTTTGATTTCTTACGTATTTCATATTTATGTGCGTAAGAATTTATGCAATAAATAGATAGCTCAGAAATATTTTATTTTACGTTTTGGAGCCGCCAAAAATAAATGGCGGGTACTTTGTTGCTACTTTGTACCACCAGCAGTTTTTAAATTAGGTAGCTTGTGCCAATTTCGAGAAAAATTGTGACTACTAGCGTCATATTACCCCAGTAAACCATATAATTGTTCCACAACTAAGAATGATAACGTCATATGTTGTTCCTCTTTCAGAAAGTATATAATTTTTTATATGATTTAAGTAGACTAAGCAATTTATCTGGAAACCCAATAGTGTCCAGTTAATTGATCAAGATTTCGTAGTCAAGTATATCGAACGTTTTACTGAAGTCGGTATATACAACATCCACCTGAAGATCCGCATCCAGGGCTTCGCTAAGGTATTGAGTGAAACAGAGAAGGTTAGTTGTAGTCATGAGCATAGCCAGAAATTTTCGTAGGGGAACGCCGAAAGCCTTAGAGGCAGAGGGGCGAGAACCAGTTTATTGAACAAAGGGTATAATATGTGAAATCATAGTTTTCCTGACGGCAAATGTCGCCGCTGTGGTAAACTAGATGAAAAATGAATCCAGTAGCAATAATGTAATTTTTGAAACTTGCAACATGCAGCAAGAATTAGGGGCGGGGCGTGGAACCCCAGCCTCTCTCCATATGTACGCCCATGGTTGTAGTAAATCGAGTTTTCATAAAACTGTATTGTGCAAAGCCAATTTGTCTGTGAATATTATAGTAGATTGTGTTGCGAAGTATCACTAAAAAGACTTTTAAAAAAATACAAATTATGACTATCGGCCTATAATTTTCAACAATATTTAGTCACAATTTTTATGAATGGAACAATTTTTGGGTATCTTCCAGGTGTTAGGATATACACTAGTTTCCAGAAATGGATTCAGTAATATTGGTAAGAAGGCTACTAGAACGGATGCACAATCACGCACAAGAAAAGAGGGAAAACGATTTTCATCGCACATATGATTTCTGACTCGAAAAAAGTGTTATGAAGAAATATATTTTCTTGGGGATCTGAAGAAGTAGCTGGAAAAAATGCAGATTAAAAAAATTAATCAAATATATTAACAATATCCTGAGGAACATGAATTTCTCTATTTTAGTAGGACATAGACACAGGTACGGACTGATATCCAGCAGAAAGCTCCTGTGAGAAATTGTAATATCAACTTTAACTTTGGCACGTAGATCAGAAAACTTAATTACAACCATGCCAATTTGCTACACTCATCTAGTTCAAATGAAAGATACATATCGTAGTCCTTCAAAAAGAAACGTTGATGTCTACAATATATAGTTATTCTATGACCTATTCATTTAGAACCATCGTCTATAATGGACTAGT
This sequence comes from Monochamus saltuarius, assembly GCA_025584915.1. NCBI lineage: Eukaryota > Metazoa > Arthropoda > Insecta > Coleoptera > Cerambycidae > Monochamus > Monochamus saltuarius. The sequence goes on from CM046728.1 coordinate 31,298,018, forward strand.
TTTAGACATTTTAGAATTGGTGAGACCCGTTTTTGATTGCAGATATAAGTTAAACACCTATTGAGAAAAGTTTCTATCAAATCAACAAAATTACAACACATGCAAAAATGTCCAAATTTTTTTGAAGAAGCTTATCAAAAATATAATTCAATAACTATTTAACCAACTGCTACTGACTAAATGTTAAGAATTTTTTTTGTAACATTTAAGAATAATTACCACACTTTCACTATAGACTATGCAGAAAAATTACATGTCCATTGTTTAAAAACACCGTAACAAATAAAATCAATGTTTTGATATATTAGAAATATCTCATACCATTGTTCTTAATAATTAAAATTAAATAAAATATATTCTAAATGATACCTACGTACGATTATAATGATTACGTTTAATAACTATATGATAAGGGGCGATTAATTACTTCTTCTTTGCTGAAATTTGCCACTGAATTTCATTGCATAGCTTTACGGCACATACCACATTTATCAATCTATCTTCACTGACAAGTATCGCTAACAGTAGGGCGCCCTCATGATTTAAACAGTGTATACAACTATAAATCTATAGAATAACAGCGCTACGATGCAAATTTATATTCATTCCAAGATCCCAAGCAGACCTGAAATTTTAACTACTTGCCTGACTATTGCAAGGCTTTTGTACTGAATCATACCTAAAGAGCGTCCAATATGGAACTACCAAATATTACTGAGGTGAAAAAACAAGACGATTAACATATTTACAACTTTATCCAGGTTGTTTTGTTTATCCACAAGAGTGTATCACAGTTGATAAATTTTCCAATAATACTAAAACCCTTCGCCCAATTTAAATGAAAATATTGGCACCAGTATGTAAATGAAGTATTATTTTTTGCGGATAACCCTAAAACTTAAATTTAATTTCATGTTATTACAAATAACCTTTGTAATATAATATTGGTTTGTAAATAATTTTTATATTAAATCCAACAAATATTCCTTTTTTATTTAATTATATAATTAGCAACGCTGAGAATAAAATGAAATAACCTCGTCTGTGAAGTATCACATATAAATATAATAATTACAGATAGTATAAAAAAGGTACATCTTACTAAATGCAGACAAACACTAGTCTTATATTTTTTAATTCATAACATTGTTCTGTGCCAAGTATAACTAATTTACTTACTACTTAGTTCTTATTATTGGAATCTTTCAGTGCATGGAGGATATTTAATTATCAAAATCTACTAGAACCTTTAGGAAGCCATTGATAGAGTATCGAAATATAGACTTATTTTCAATGAAGCGATATAATCTTGGAATTAAAGAACAGCTACTCACATTATTTAGTAGCTATTTTACTAAGAAAACTGCTCAAACTGTTATCTCAGGAGCATTTACTCGGATGTACTTGAAGGATCAGTTTTGAACTAATTAATGTTCTTTTATAACAGATATTGACATTATCATAATTACTCATTCCCTTTAAGTTGATGGTATCAAAATATATAGTATTTCCTTAGATCAATATGACCTAATTCAGAACAATCTTAATAATACTTAATCTTTTTGAAGGACTACATAATGTACCTTTCATATGAACTAGATGAGTGTGCCAGATTGGCATGGTATTAATTAAATTTTCTGATCTGCACGCCAAAGTTAAACGTGATATTGCAATTTCTTATAGAACCTTTCTCTTGGATATCAGTTGGTACCAAAATAGAGAAATTCATGATTCTCAGGATATTGTTAATACATTTGCTGAATTTTTTAAATCTACATTTCTTCCATCTGATACATCAGATAACAATACATTCTGTCCCTGTGAAAACTTATTTCTGCTTAAAAATAATTTTAATCAGAAATCGCATCTGCAATGAAAGGACTAAGCCTAAGTTAACTTCTGGATTTGATCGTATTCCCTCTTGTGCGTGATTATGCATCCGTTTTAGCAACCCCCTTAACAATATTATTGAATCTATCTATGAAAACATAATTATGTATATCCTGACACCTGAAAGATACCCAAGATTTATCCCATTCCTAAGAAAGGTAAAGCAAATATTGTTGATAATTATAGACCGATAGTCATAGTTTATAATTTTTCAAAAGTTTTTGGTGCTTCACAACACAATCTACTGTAATATTCACAGATAAATTGCCTTTGCACAACACAGTTTTATGAAAACTCGGTCGACTACAATTAACCTTCTCTGTTTCACTCAAGACCTTAGATCGGTCAGTGGTCGCGCGGTTTAAGGCGTCAGTACTTGAATCGAGGTGACTGGATCGCTGTGGGTTCGACCCCTGCAGCCGGTAGACCGTATACATATAAGCTATATTCGTGGAGAGATTGGCACCCTCTCTGCGGGTATGGTAGGGTGGAAGAATGTTGACTTGGGTCAATGTGAGAGGTTGATACCGGTTGGCATTTAACTACCCCCCTAATTAATGAGGTTTTCCAGTTTTCCCTCATTCCTGCATTGAATGGTGGTTAGGGTCTACCAACGTAAGTCGTTCCTGGGCGCAAATGCGGTCTGCTTAATAATAATATGCCGCCCCCTCTCCCGCACAAGTCTTCGATTTCTGGGCTAATCCTCGTAATTAGAATGAGGGGTAGAGATATTATTATTATATTATTATTATTATTTTGATCAATGATATAGTTCACTTAATATTAACTGTCTTATGTGCACTGATAATATTCACTAAAATGTATTCACATCGCGATGTCCTTAAACTTCAGATTTTGCTGGACTTTACAGAACAACAGTTAACAAATAAACAGCTGAAAGTTTGGGATTTGTTATTAGAAATCTACGTTCTTTTACCTACTGTCGTCTGTTACTTTGTTCTTCCCAAATTGAAATACGCTAGAACAGTTTGGAGTCAGCGTTATTCTAATGCTATTAATAAGCTGGAGAAATATCCAGAGTAGATGTCTTTTATACTCGATGGCTTTTACCTGGAAACTGGGACTGATCACAGTAAGGCGGTATATCGTACAAAGTCTTGAAAATAGGTCTCCCAAGTCTTCTTTTTCAAGTTAATAAATAACTTAATTGACTGTCCTGCTTTATTAGACTTTAAGTTTCCATGTTCCTACAGGAACGAAGAACGATACACTATTTTACTTTAAAACACCAAGGACCTACTTACTCTCAAATTTCCCAATGTATGTCATATGTAACTAATACAAGGTGTTTCAGAGTTGAAGTGACAAAAACCTAAGTTCCAAATGTTTCGTTTCCGAGATGCAAAGTGTTGTTATTTAAAAAAATGAGGTTTAAAAAAAATGCTTTAGCCGATTTGAATAAACATTTTACGGTTTGTTATCATTTACTAAACTAATTAGATTTGATCCAGAATTTTCAAGGGTGCACCCAGGGAGTAAGTCGGTTGTTTTTTTTTTGCAGAAGAGACTATTACCCTGTATTTTTTACGGGTTTTATGTAATATTCAAATGAACCCACTAAAAATATTACATTTGTTTCTCTTGACTTTTTAGTCTCTCGCTTCGTTTTCGAGAACCTTGACACGTCTCTGAACTCCATAAGAAAAATAACAATGCGTAGGGCTTTATCCAAAAAATTATCGCAGTGTATTTCTTGAAATGACATTGTCTCAAAATTGTCATAAAGTACTTCTTAAGATAAAAAATACGCTAGAAAAAGGCATGATGTTTGTCCCAGAAGAACTGCCCGAACTGTGGCTGCCAAGAAGGATAATTTGGAATGAGTGGCAAATACTCCATCCGCTAGCATTCATTTAATAGCCAATACCATGGGAATTGGGCACAGTTCAGTATGAAGAATTTTGCATGAGCAACAGCTACATCCCTACCATTTCCAAAAAATCCAGGCAGTGATTCCAGCCGACAGTTTAGCGGGAGTATTTTATTTTCCGATGAACCAGATATGGATATTTTAACAGCCATTATTTTCATATTTGACATGAAGAAAATCCACATGCGATGCATGTAACAGGCCTCCAGCAACGTTTTCATCTAAATGTCTGGGCAGGAATTGTCAGAATAGAAGTCTTCTAGAAGAAGTCCTATCAAATATCAGGCGTCAAATAATATTCCAGCATGATGGTGCATCGGCTCATTTTCACCGAGAAGTACGAAACCAGTTGAACAACAGTTTACCTTGGACGGTGGATTACAACCATATACTTTTTTCTTTAGGATTACCTAAAACATATTGTGTGTGCTACCCTCATGTAAACAGTGGAACACTTACAGCAAAGAATTTTCGATTTATGCCAGGCTATTCAGAACACCTCCGGTATTTGGAGGTTGTCAGTTTGAACATTCGTTGTAATTTTGTTAAAAAAATGTATTTTTGAAAATTGGGAATTAGGTATGCATTTTAGAGAGAATCTCATTTCATGTTTTGTTTATGTTTTCATAAACATACTGCAATAACTTTTTAGATAAATTCCTAAGCATTGTTATTTTCTTATGTAGTTCAGAGACGTGCCAAGGTTATCAAAAACGAAGCGAGACACTAAAAAAAGTCAAGAGACACAAATGTAGTATTTTAATGTACATATTAACTTTTTTACATATTTTGCTGAGCGGAATCTTTCCTAGGCTTTTGTCACTTTAATTCTGAAACGTATTTTATTCGAAAAATTGATCTATTTAACTCATCAGCAGCTAGTATTGTACAGTGCGTTTCAATAACTTTGATAACATTTTGATGAGCTGTAACTTTTCTGTTTTAAATATATCGGAATGAAGCAAAAACCATATTGCATAGTGGACTAGCAAGTTTTTCTTATTTGAAAAACAAAACAAAGACCAACGATTTTGAGAGATCTTAACCTAACTTATATTTTTAAATGGAACGCCCTGTATATTATTGGATATTTGGATTCTACTGAAAATTCCAAGCATATTTTAAAAAGCATATCCTATACCTATCTTCAACTGTTTCTGAGAAATAGTTTTACAAACATGTCAAATTATCATAAAAATTGCTCTACTTGTTCATGGCACACTTTGCACTGAGCTAAAGCTGAAGTTCAGCATTGCTTGAGCCGTGCTGGTAGCAATCGAGCCTTAGTGTTTTGTTCTGTTGAGGAAAATGGCAGACAAGTAGAGCGATTTTTATGATAATTTGACATGTTTGTAAACTATTTCTCAGAAACAATTGAAGATAGGATATGCTATTAAAATATGTTTGGAATTTTGAGTACAATCCAAATATCCAATAATATACAGGGCGTTCCATTTCAAAAAATATAAGTTAAGTTAAGATCTCTCAAAATCGTTGGTATTTTGTTTTGTTTTTCAAATAAGAAAAAAATTGCTAGTCCACTATGCAATATGGTTTTTGCTTCATTCCGATATCTTTAAAAACAGAAAAGTTACAGCTGATCAAAATGTTATCAAAGTTAATGAAATGCACTGTACGTACACAGTTTTTGTAGCTAACTTTAGTAACTAATAGCAACGATGCTTTTCTACCCTTCTCACTTCTTCTAATTTATGAATATGATATGTAAATCATTTTTAAATCCAGACTGTTCTCATATTTATACATCTTACGTTAGACCGACTGTACACTAAAAAAAAAGGATTATTTAAAATCAGGAATAACATTACATTGATACGCATGTTTAAATATATACAAGGTGTACCAGTAGTAAGTATTCAAAACTTGTGAGCTTGTGAAACAAGTCAAAAAATGACGAAAATCTTATTACAACTTTTGTCAGTGGCGGCTCCTAAGGGAGATATGCTCAATTAAAAGGGTAACTTCAGAAACAGTTTTTAATGCGTAACATCAAAACGGTTCAACATTAAGTCTCGAAATTTTGATGAGATATTAACCTTGAGGTGTTTAATAAGTCTCATAAAATACATTTCAAAATTTTTTACAGGGGCGTGAGAAAATGCAATACTCAACGACAAATAAAATCATATCTTTTTAGTAGTTAATTGTTTCTAGTTTCTGACTCGAAAATATTGAAATTTGAAGTATTTAACATAAAAAAGGTGCTCTTGTTAAATTTCAATAGGATGTACCGTTTTTAAGTAAAATCGATTTCAATCATACGTGCCCCGCATTCAACATCCATAGCCAAATAAATTAATTGCAGTATGCCATGAAGAAAATAACTAATATGACAGTTAACAAACATGTCAAGTATTTTTAACGCTCTTTAACAGTAACAATTAAAAACAATAGTACAATTAAAAATACCGTAATATAAATAACAGAAAAATAACGCCTTTCGGTGCAAAGAAATATTTTATAATTGGGTACATTTCTATTGGAGAACTTTATACCGTATCGGTGTGCGGCTGCTCTTGCGCTCCTATGACACACTACATACTCAGAATATGTAGGTACACCTACTGTTGCATTTTTATATAAGTTTTATCTATTTTTGTTCACTATAAAATAGACTTAAATAACACAATTTTCAAACTAAAACTGCTTGACATTTCTGTTAACTGTTAGACTATTTGTTTTCTCCACGGCACACTGCAATTAATATTTTTGGCTATGTATTGGATGTTAAATGTGGATCACGTTAGGAATGATTGAAATCGATTTTACTGAAAAGCGGTACATCCTATTAAAATTTAACAAGAGTACATTTTTTATGTTAAATACTTAATATATTAATATTTTGGAGTCAGAAACTAGAAAAAAATAACTACACAAAAAATATGATTAAATTTGTATCAGAGCCTTGTATTTTCTCACGCCCCTGTAGAAAATGTTTAAATGTATTTTATGAGACTTATTAAGCACGTCAAGGTTAATATCTCGCCAAAGTTTCGTGACTGAATGTTGTACCGTTCTGATGTTACGCATTAAAAACTGTTTCTGAGGTTACCCCTTTAAGCGAGTGTATCTCCCTTAAGAGCTGCCACTGACAAAAGTTCACAAGTTTTGAATACTTACTACTGTTACACGTTGTATAATCTTAATTAAGTAATTTGTTCTGCAGCCAAGATTTATTTGAATAAATTTAGTTCGCAATTCTTGTATGAGTGGCAAATAAATGATCATTTTCGTAATGATTTGTCAGTAAATAGATAATTGAATCCGAAGGCATCCATTAACAATATCAATTCAAATTCTATTAAAAAAGTTATATTTTGTGTTTCAGGTCGCACCAAAACATCCAAACAAATAAGAATCCTTCTAAATGATTATAAGGCTAGCGAGAACCGAGGGGCCAAAAAACGATGTGCTAAAAATGAGAGCGCATAATAAAGTCGTGACAGAACTCATCGCTCGACAACGAATTGCGAAATTATACGGCAGGATATCATTCCTACCTAGAACGTATAATGGAGGATAGTACGATTTAGACGTCGTAAAATATTAAATTATGGAAACTTCTCCAAATCCCATCTCCATATGTACGACAATATTGTTATGGAGCTTTCACTGGCTATAATTTACCGAGGAATATTATAAATATGTTATTGCCCCCTTTCGAGTTTTAAAGAGAGGTTAGAGGCAGATGGAAAAACTTTGTTTTTATGGGCTTGTAATGGCATAAATTGATTTCATCTACCTTCTAATAATTTTCCTGCAAGATTACAAGTTGCTGAGTTCCACAGAGCATGGATTCTTTTTAATATTAAATAAATCAAATGTTAATTAAATCATAGTGATTTTTAAGCTTTTACGGCCGGTGCTATCATTTGATACATAGTGATTTTCCGGGTTGTTATGGCGTGATCTCGGTAACTGGACACTGCCAGAAAAATAATTAATGTGCACATCCCTGGCATTAGCCGGGATTCTTTTACCTGCCCTGGTTGTTCTCGGGCTAGGCTCTGTGAGCTATCGATATTACTGGGCCTCTCCATATATTGATTACGGCTCATGTTGTTGGTATTACGACTAATACGGTTGGAACCGATCCTCGGATAATGGTGATCCTCCGAGACGTCCCCAGCCGCCGCTGTAACTGGTCGCATCCCATGCTTAGTAACGTGCCTTCATAAATGATTACAAGCCACGTGATCAGGATCGAGATTCTCAAATCAACCGCAGAGCAATTCATATGCGAATATCATTTTCCTCACTACGGCAATTGTGAGAGAGACAAGAAATCTATTTGCATACGAGTTGTTCTTCGAGAATCACAGTCCTGGTCACGTGGCTTGTAATCATTTATGAAGGCACTGTACTACTGTAGGTACTACTAGAAAGTAAGTACCTACACTTAAATTTGAAATTCAAAAATTTTCCAGTCCTATTCAAGCTTTTGTCGTACTGAATTTTAGATGAATATGAGCATATGGTTGGGTAGAACATTTTTCAGGACATTTCAGGGACCATTTGCCATTTTTTTAATTTACATTCATAGCTTAAATAACACTCAAGTTTGCAACTTTTTCCAATTTATACAACTGCGCATCTCCTTCAGTTTAGGAGTGTACAACGTCATATACTTATATTATTTTGACTGTGGAGTTAAATTATTGTTAGTTTAAATATTAAGATCAATTAATTAATTTATATTTATTACATTGAATACCCTGTATATTTATTGATAACTACTGGCATCATCTGTGACCTACATTAAAAAAAGTTGAATACAGTCCGAGGATAACGCATTATCAGCTTTACTACCCTTTTTGTAGCAAATTCATAGAAATAATCATCTGTTGCTCGCGATTCGATTTATACAGGATGTCAGGATAAATTGTACAAAAAATTTTCTAAAAATCAACAGTGGGAGCTGTTTTATTTAGATGTTAATTGTTGACCATCACTAACCGTTAAAATAATATCAGAGTTACCAAATTGTGGTTGGCCAAAAAAATAACTACCACTCGGACATTAATATTCAAACTTAACAAATTTTAAAAATTAATTTTAACAGGCATCTAATATTTAGGGAAAAAATAGCTATTTTGTCCTTTACACTGTTTAACATAATAAAATTAAATATTAATAGTATTTTTACATATTACTCTAAACCTCAAAAAACAATAATATCTTAGTCGTAATGACCAAAAACGTACTAACGGTTGCAGATTTACAATATCGCTCAAAGCCGCCAAAACAAATGCATCATTATATAAAAGAAATTGTGCCCAATGAATAAAATTAAAAAATTTCAAGGAATAATTTGAGTGTGTTTCTCTAAATGATAAACTATGTCGATCTCACCAAGACAGAATTGACCTTGTCTCTACTCCTTGATGTTATCAGCCTTCTGCTTAGGCAACCATAAATTTCTTGTGTAGCCTTCGGAAGAAGCCTCCACTGTCAGACGTCTTATTGGTTCCTTAGAGTTGTTTGTCAACTTAGACCCAAAGTCCAATTCGAGCCATAAATTACAAATTTGTGGCCAGCATTAAAACTACAAAAATCTGATATTATAACCTATTTACAATTTATCTCACACTCGTTGGATAAATCTCCCCGTTTCAAATTTTAATTAGTAATCGACAAAAATATCAGCAATAATTCGATTTCCTTGAATTGGCAATTGGCTATGGACATAATAGTTATTTATGCAACAAGTACAAAAACTAAGTGTTTAATAATAATAATAATAATATCTCTACCCCTCATTCTAATCACAGGGATTAGCCCAGAAGTCGGAGACTTGTGCGGGAGAGGGGGCGGCATATTATTATTAAGCAAGCCGCATTTGCGCCCAGGAACGACTTACGTTGGTAGGCCCTAACCACTATTCAGTGCAGGAATGAGGGAAACCTGGAAAACCTCATTAATAACCGGCATCAATCTCTCACATTGACCCAAGCTAACATTATTCCACCCTACCATACCCACAGAGAGGGTGCCAATCCTCTCCACGAATATAGCTTATATACGGTCTACCGGCAGCTGGGCTCAAACCAACTCCGTCTAGTCACCTCGATTCAAGTACTAACGCCTTAAACCGCGCGACCACTGACCGTTTATTGCACGCGACGTGAAATTGTCCAACGAGGCCGTCAGACCGAGTAGGACAACACGTCGAGTGCAATAAGCACTTTTTCTACGAGTTGCATACAATATTTTTTCTACATTCATGCAAAAACCAAAAAATGTTTTATTTAGATACAAGTATGGCTGGGCACAGACGAACATATATGAATTAATACATCAACGCGCATTCATCTACCTCGCGCATCAGCATGACAGTGTATTGGTCACAAACGTTGATTCATGTATTAACACATCAGTTAGCAGTAAACAACATACACGTTCGCACAATCTTCGTAAAACAATGACGAAAGAATTGCATTTCATTGCAGTGGCGTGCGCGATTATTGTGACACAAAAATAAGAAAAAATAAAAAAGCCCTAGTAAATGGTCTGCAACAATTTGCATTAAAGGATAGTACCATAATGTCGGTACATATAATATGTCCTCTGCTCCAGCACCAGATCTGTTCGAGTCTTTTTTTAAATCTCTTCTGAATCCACCACGCAAACTGTTAATCTTTTGTATGACTGTATTTTTGAGCGGTTCAGGTTGCACAACTTTTAACTTTTCAAGTAAAATCTGATAAGCTGTATTTTTCTTATTTTTGTTGAGGTAGTCTTTTCACTTAGTTTTCCATAAACCCTTGTTTATCCGGGGTCCGACAGGGCCGCGACAACCCGTGGGTGCAAGGGGTGCATGGCACCCGGGCGCTACGATCTAGGGGGCGGCAAATGACCGTTGGTTAGAAGCAGACGTCAGTCAAGCTAAACTGCACACTCCCTGTCAAAATATATCTTCCCCCTTTTTACATTTTTTGTCAGTTAGATCAGATTCCCTTACTATAAATAACTACTTTCTTCTCAGTTGACTTGTTAAAGTGTGGGGTTCACTCGACGTCAACTTATTTTTGGTCATTGTATGTGCTTTAAACCCTTTTCAAGTGGCAAGCCTATAAAAGCTTGTTCTCTGCAACCAGTGCAACCCTCACCTCTCGTACTGATTCATGTGCTGTGAATTAGTCACTATCTATTATTTTCTACCTCGGGTAATTAATTGACAACATAACTTATATATATTAACCCAGAAATTACCCCCCTAGCAGTTTTAGAATATTTATTCAAAATGACTTAATAAATATATGCCCCAACGTGTTCATAGCTTTGAAAACATTGTTAACCATACCTGTAACGGTAGCCTCTGACTCTTTCTCAAAATTTAGGATGCGTTGTAGGATGACATAAGATAGACTTTCTCATTTAGCTATAATAACTATCAAAAAAGGTATATATATATATCTGGTTGAGGAATTTGCAAAAAGAAATGCCAGAAATAGTATATTCTACAACAAGTTGTAGAATGGCATATATTCCACACAAGCGAAAATTTTGTAGTCTAAAGTACCTATTCTAAACGTGTTTTAGACTATACTTTCTCTAATAAGATTTTAGAAATCATAAAAAAGTTGCTTATTTGTACATATTCCATCACAGTATGTTAGAATAACATGCTAATACAGTGTGATAGAATGTCATTCTAACACAGTATGCTGGAATGACATGTTACATGTGGGGGTGGGCGATAACGGTTTGGAACTATCGATTATCGATAAATAAAATATCGATATATTATCGATAATATCGGTATTATCGATAATATCGATACATCGATATTATCGATATTATCGATAATATCGCTATTATCGATATAATATCGGTATTATCGATAATATTCATACTATCGATAATATCGATATAAGCGATAATAACAATATTATCGATTAATATATAGTAGGGGTGGGCGATAACGGTTTGGAACTATCGATTATCGATAAATAAAATATACCGATATTATCGATTAATATCTAGATATTATCAATATTATTTAAATTATCAATACAATAATACTGCATTTTCGATAATTTCGATGTTACCGATTTAATAATATTATTTTTGCTTTGTATTAATTTTCTGTACATTCAAGTTAGGCATATTGTTGTTCCATTGACTACGGAAATTAATAAAACAACATGAAAAGAAAAATAATGTATTTCTTGTCGAAAATAGATACACAGAACAAATAACATTAAAAAAAAATACATTTAATTCACTGAATAAGGTGTTTATTTAGTGACAGAAATATTAACTGTTCTGCATGTTGTCGGAAATCCTAATGGTACGTAACAGTACATGATGTATAATACTTGTTTACGGTTTTTGAGATATTACGTGTTTATTGTTCAAAATTTAGTCTAAAAATCAGTCATTTGTTAAAAATCGCATTTCTAATTCAAAATGCTTAATTTCATGTATTTCGATTAATATATATGGATATTTTGCATATTCATTATATTTCTTAAAAAGACACGTGCTTGTAGATATTGGCTATTCGCGAGTACATGCTTTCTAAATGTACGCGTAGCGTATTTGTAGCCGACTTAATAACGCACATTGTCTATGATTACTTCTTTTATATTTGAAAAAGTTAAACTTGTATTAGGTATATGAGTTTATTCTATCGTGGCTAAGAAATATTTTACAAATTTTAGTTCCATTCATCTTCATGTTAACCACGTAACAAGTAAACACTAGTATGTAATGTAGCAAGATCACCAAAAGATAAAGATCTAGGGTATGTAACTGAGTAACTGTATATACGTTTACATATAAGTCGCATAAATCATTATTGGCTTCAAGCTACGGCTAAACGTGATTCTTCGTGAGTCAAATTATTGATATTAACAAAACTAGGGTTGGAAATATTTATCGATATATCGATAATATCGATATTATTGAAATTATCGATATTATTGAAATTATCGATATTATCGAAATTATCGATAATATCGATATTATCGATATTATTGAAATTATCGATATTATTGAAATTATCGATATTATCGATAATTCGATAATTTTTTATCTGTATTATTATCGATATTATCGATAATTATCGATAATTATCGATATATCGATAAATATTCCCAACCCTATACATCGTATTATAATCTAATTTTTAGTTGTGGAATGTGTACTTTATAAAATCGTGTTAAAGAAAATTATTTTTGAATGACAAGATACCTACTATTTAAATGAAGTCAGTACTGATCAAACTGCAAATCATTTTATGTGTTCTTGTTATTTTTACACATGTATTTTGTATTATAAATATATTCAGTTTTGTGTTACTTATGACGACTATTCAAGTTCCTATTCTTAGCTCTTGTTTTAAATATTGTTTATTTTTTGTTAATTGTTGAAGAAAAATACATTTATTTTTATTACTATTAATGTATATTTCGATATTTATTTTATTACTCCATTATTTGATTGGTCCGATATATAAGTCAATGAAATGTCTTAAAAAATCTCGTTTTAAATTTCGTAAGTCCGACATTTTCACTCTGTAAATAAAACTATAATTTATAAATGCCATATACTTATTTACTAATCAAATAATTATTATTAATTTAAATATAAACTAATTTAACTAATTAAATAATAATTATTAATTTAAATAATTATAACTACCTTCTACGTCACTGAAGAACGCCGTGACTGTGTGTGTCAAATAACGTAGTTGTTTGCCACACACAGTCGAACATCAACGTACATTCATCAGCGCACGCACATGTTTTCTGGAAAACCAGGTTGACAAGTACGACGCACTTCTTCACCGCGCAATCATGTATGTGACGTTATTATGCCCATAGACAGGCGTTGTTGTTTGCGCGTAGATGAATGCGCGTTGATGTTTGCATACATGTACGTTCGTCTGTGACCCGCTTATCTGACACAAAGTCTAGGAAAATGAGACATCGATTTGAACGTTTATGTTCGTCATGATGACAAAACGCTATTGTAGAGTGACAGATGAATGCAATAAACACTGTATTGCACTAGTGTAATAAAGAACCATTTTTTCCACTAAATATAGTTCAATAAAGTTTTGTTTTTTGCATGAACATAGAAAAATAACTTTAAAACATGACTATATTAATGAAATTTAATACATGAATGTTTCTTTTTCTACTCTATAACTTATAACACATCAAATTCTTTATTTTAATTAAAAATTCCTAAAAATATGCTTGAAATCTGAAAGTAATTATTTTTTTATGTATTAATAATCAAGAAAATATATTATATTAGATGGATCACTCATATAAAATGTGATTACATATTTTTACGTCGTGATTTTGGAGTTCTCGAATTGAGCTATCAAAGGTTAGAAAATCACGCTCGATCTGCATGCCTGCTTGCAGGAGAAAGGGTTTAGCATTTAGGTTTCCTTCAACAGGTGTACTTATCGTACCAACTTAAATGAAACCGTTATTACCACCATTAGAAATTTAAATATGTATAAGTGATCCGTACTGAACTGATTGTAAATAATACCTAAACAATTAGATAATAACTTGTGAAATAAATTATAACCAACTACCTGAATGAACCAATAAGATTTGATATTAATTATTTAATCTTAACCTATATGCCTGCTGCAACAAAATAAATATTTTTAAATAAAATTCTCAAAATAATATCTATAATTTACAGTAATTATTATAAACAATATTATTACACTGATTATTATTATTCAGGGGAACGTTCCATATAAAAATAAACGTTAAAGTATTATTGGAAATTTTCTTGTTGGGCTTCACTTTTTATCAAGAACATTAACCGATGCCTCTCACAAACATTTTCTTGAAAACGTTTTACCTCAACTACTTGAAGATGTTTCCTATGCGTTAAAACAAATAATGTGTTTTATGCACGACGGGACTCCGCTACATTTTATTTCGACTGCTCGCGAAATTTTAAATGAAAGATTTGGTAATAACGTGATTGGACGAGGCATTCAAGAAAAAGGACAACCTTGGCCACTCAGATCACCCGATATGAATCCTATTGATATTTTGTTTGGGGACATCTCAAGACATTAGTTTCGTCCAAACCCCACTTATTTTCCAATGTTTTATCAGTTCTAGCAATATTGCCATATTTTTTTAAAACACAAATAAATTATCTTACATGATCAGGAATATTAAGAATCAAGACAAATTAATTTTTAAACAATCTCAAATTTTGTGTTCTTTTTCAATGCAAACAAATGCTGTAGGAGAAAATTTATTGTGACACTAAAGCAAACAATGAAAAAATAAAAATTATACCACAATATCAAACATAATAGGTTAATTTATATTTCATACATATTTTATATACAGGGTTAACTATCACTAAGTACAAAAATTTAACCACGTGCTCAAGGAGCCCTAAAAGACAATAAAAAAATTATTCCAGAATTTTAGCTCGATATTTAAAAATGGGGCAAAACCCTTTTTCCTACGGAAAGTCAGCGCTCATGATAAGAACCGACTGAGATGGCTTAGATCCATAGATAAAACTTACAGCTGTCAACAATATCTACTACCATCGTCGTTTTTGCAGCATTTCTAAATGTAGAAACGAAAATTAACATTCTTAATAGTAATAATACCTGATAGATAGGTAACAGTTAATCCACTTAGCTCCAGTATTTTGCATTCGTTTTCCATTATTTCGTTATAAACTGGTAGAACTACATATTCGCTCATTACAGCCACTCACTACCGATAAAAGACACTTCCTGTAGGTACAATTAGATAGATTAGATTCCTATTTATTATAACAAAATCGAACGAAAGGAATAATAGACGTTTTAATGTAACCACGTCAGTTTTGTCCCATAACCTAGAAAACCAAACCGGCGAACTATATTGTGGGAAAGTAACTGCACCCAACACAAATAGCTTTATCTAATAACTATAAAACGTTTGAAAATTAAAATGAGGCACTAAAAACTGAAGAAAAACACAAAATTACAACGTAAACACTTCAATTCAATTATGACATGACAGCGATACTGACTAATAAGCGACTGTTGCATGCTTGTAGAGTATGCAACCAACAAGCATTGGCAGCATTAAATAAGGATTTAAAATAATATCGGAAAAAAATTTTTTTTGGCTTTATAAATAAGTTTGGAATTTTTTTGAAGGGTGATTCCGTTAATTCTTATTTTTCCCTATCCCCTCTTAAAATATTTGTACTAAGTCATAGTTAACCCTGTATAACACAGATTTTATTGATCCAAAAAATTTATGATTGAAACAATTTTAGTATTCTCTCAAAAATTCCACAGGGTGAGGAACCTCTTGGACATATGAGAATGGCTTTCCGTTACCTCGACTACTAACCAAATTGACCATACCATAAATCCAAGAGGTAAAATGGCCGAAAATCAGATTAAACGGCAAGAGTTGCCTCAAGTTTCCATTCCAGCTGCCGCGAAGTAAAGTTCGCTCCCCATTCAATTCTATTACGTTTTACTAGCTCCTGCTGGGTTCTCTGGAAGTTGCAGGAATTATCCTTGAAGGCCCAATTTTAGTTGGACTAAACGAACATTAAAAACTCTCACGAATATATTTTGATACGCAACACAGTTAAAAGTCAAAAATAGCATAGCACAGGTAATTATTTGAAATATTGAATATTTTATGAATTGTTATAAATGACTTATATTGTCAAAATAAACAACTCGACATGAGTTATATTTTTTTACTGAAACCAGTATACCCCTCTGAGTATATAGCGTATTTCAGAATATATATATACCAAACACTAAGGGGTGATTGGAGACTCCACTCCAAAATAATTTAAATTGTTGTTATAAAAATATGTACCAAATTATATTTTGTTTTCAAGATACAGACTGTTAAATATTTGAAAGAAAGACGTTTTCTAAAACGTATCTGAAGACGTTCTATACACTCTGATGAACAAGTTAAAAATCTGAATTCGGATATAAATACGTGTATCTACTAATGGCCATACTAATGACGCTGGATATTTAGAAAGTTATGTCACTGCTTGCAACGCCTAGTAATATTTTCAATAAAGATAGGTATATTTCACTTTATCTACACCTGCTTTATAAGAGCCTCATTACAGCATTTATTTGGCACTGTTTCAGTTGAATAATAAAGGTCATTACACCACAGTACAGTAATGTGACATATTACTCCACTAGTGAAATATTAAAAAAGAGATCACTGCGTAATGGTTATGGTTTACCAATTTGACAATTAATACATAATTTAAATTAAATTAAATTGTTATAAATATTAACAACACAACTTTGGCAATTCGTAAGATTAATACCAGATGAATGCAGCTGGTCTGTATTTGTATTAACAATGCTTAAATTTTCTTTGTAAGCACTTGAAGTAGCTTCAATGATGGCAATCTCTCCTCCAAGAACTTTTGTGGCGATTTTTTCTTGTTTTCAAGAGACGTATCAATATAGTCTTCACACACGGTGTTGGACTTCCAACCACCATGCCGTTTTATAGTTAGAAGGTCTGCTCCTGTGTTGGCTAGAAGTTAAGTAGATGATCACCGAAAACAGTGCTCTGTATATTGCTGAGGCTATGATAAATTGAGAAAAAAAGCAATCTTCTTTGGCATTATAGTAAAAGTGTTTATACCATTATAGCATTTACTACCTCCAACAAAAAATGTTCCATGGTAGCATAACTAGGACATAGGGCGAGGTATTTTCGTATTACTTGGACCATATTCATATTTTCGATTCCCTCAGCAGTGATAAGAATTCTCGGAAAACTTTGGTTTTCGTATCCTATATGAAGATATGAACAATGTTTCCAAATTAGTTAAATAGACTCTACATGCACCTCCAAGTCCAATAATTAAGGTAACCTAAAATTATGCATTTATGAATTTCAAATAGCATATTTTCAGAAAAGCAATTAAATTGTTGAGTTTACTGATGTCAGCATTTTGCAGCATACAGATTGTAGACCGCAGCATAAAATAGAACGTCTAATAACTAGATGGTTGGTACTTCTTGGATAATTCTTCAAGAAATGCTAATAATACGTTTTCTTTTTCTTCATATTTTATATTCTTAGATGCACACCATTCAGTGAATCGTTTATAAAATTTTTCGTACTTGGTTCTCAATTTATCTGGTAAAAGTGAAGCTACTCCAGTTGCAACAGATTTTTCAATTTTAAGAGGCAAGTTTCATTATTTCAATCAACACCACTATTTTAACAAAACGAAAACTCAATTTTGTTTATAACAAATTTGACAGGTTATCATAACAATGCCGTTGCTTCTTGATTTTGAATCAAAACTACGACCTCGTCGTGTAAATGTCTCACTCATGTATAATAATGCATATATCCCACTTGTACTATAAGTAACCATTATTCAAAAGATAGACAATTTTCATATTACCTTTAATAAACAGAACTATAATAATAGTCGTTTCTTAAAATAGTTCATAGCAATGGTTTGCTAGAAATACAGTTTTATATTCAATTCAGTTACGAAACTTGAATTTCAAAAATTTTTGACCTACAATTATTTTCTCTAGTTTTTCATAATTTATTACCTACAACGTAAGTCGTATTTTTAGAGAAGGAATCCTTAATTATTATGCAAAATGGATAGTTTTGGAAGTTGTGTTAGGTTTAAGTGCTTCTTAATAAGTGTAAACTCAAAAAGTAGCAAATCGAAATTATTTTTTAACTAAAATTAAATATATTTTTTTTATGGAAAACATCACCAAGAATTACAAAAAGAGAAGACATTTTGAAATTATCTAATGACGATAAATTTGTAAGATTTTTTTGAGTTTCTTAATCAGACCTATCTTCTTTTCCTTCCTGCCTTTCTTCTACGACTGTTTTCTGTATATTCTGTTTTTTTTTTGTTAGTTGTCATACGTGACAACTTACCAATAAAACATAGCAAAAGAAAACCTAGAAATATACTTGTATTTCAGTAGGGCACAATGCTACCTACTCAAGCATACTACTGTCGTGTTTGGATAACTCAGTTAAGAAAAGATAAATGATGATTAATAATTTTCAAAAATGTTCTTATCGGTACCAGTATTATACAGGGTGTTTCAGGAGGAGATGTAAAATAACATACTTCAGTATGTTATTCTACATTCATTTTAAACAAAAAAATTCCTATGAACTTAGGCCTGCAAACGCTTCGTTTAGGATATACAGGATGTCAAATTTAAAAAAAATAGTTACATTTTCTTTAATAACTCTCAACTAATTTCGAGTTAAATTCATAAAATTTTGTATGCGGAGGTTTCTTGGGACGGGAAATTTAAATTTTATGCACGATTAAGGATACCTCGCATGCACAATAATGGCCATATTGTAACAGTATTTTCTGAGGTATAATCTACTACCGTGCAGATTTATGCCGATTATTTACTTCATCATTATATCGCAAGATGGAGTTTCGACACTTGTAACAACTAGTACTTGAGACAACTAACCTCCTCCATCCCTACCGACGCCTTAAACCGCTCCACCACCGATCGATCCCATATGTTTACAGACATTTTTATTTTTCCAATGTTTTCAATAACTTTTCCTCTGTTAAAAATATGGTAATATGAATATGCAACACCGCCATCAAATAACTGAAATAAATTTAAGTTGCACACAACAATATTTTGAAAAGGCTCATAGAACAATATATTTTTAAAAAATTGAATGGACTTCAGTTTAGTTGCTTTTATCATTTTTTAAAATCATTTTTTTCTGGAAAGTCACGATATTGCATTGCATAGCTACTTTGGACTGAGGGTATTTTTCTTATTTGAAAATACAATTAATTCAGTTTTATTTAAAAAACTTGGCATCTATATTCAATTACTAGCACACTAAATTTTGATTTAAATCTCAAACTTATTTGAAAACATTGTTTTCCAACTTTGATGCCATCTAGTGATCAAACAGAACAACTTTGGATAAGACAAGATTAGTTAAATTGTCTTAACTAATTTCAGAAATCTGTGGTAATGTACGCACAAACTTCATAATAATTTTCTAACAAAATTTTGCTGTTGCATTAATAAATAATAAAATCACTACTTAATTTAACATAACATAAATTATTTCAAGATATATTTTGTTTTTTACTGAATTAGAAAAGTATTTTAAGCTAATATAAATCAAATATCCTACAATTCCTATCAATGAAGTCATATGTATGTTCTCTGATACCAAACATCTAGGTATGCTAATGAACAATTCCACAGACAAAGCTTTTGTCATTGTCGATTTTGCACTTCAAATAATTTTAATTTTTATAATAATTTTTATAGTTAGATATTTGACTCAACTTAAAGGAGGCCACCTGAAGAAGCAATCCTATAAATGCAGAAATAGGTCAGATGTCAGATGTCATCTATTGTGGTTGAATTGTCGTGTTCCCACTGCCAAAAGTGAAGTTAGATATTTATAGAGCGTTTCCATTAAAGCAGGTTAGTAAATTTAGATAGATTAATTTCTTTATATAATTATTGAATAGAGCTTTGTCTGTGGAATTGTTCATTAGCATAGATATTGTGGGTGTAATTCAACGCTGGTTGGGGCTTTTGTCCACAGAGTAGTTAGTTTCACACAATATTATTAATACCTAAAAATATATATAAACTATATTTTGGTTGTTGTTGATACGCTGTAAAAAGTCGCAATGATTATTGGCGTACGCCGCCACTGCTCTCGACTCTGCAACATTCTGCCTGTTAACGAATGAAGTCTGGATTAAGTAATCTCACAAAGAATTTTCAGAGATTCAGTTTTGCAGGAGAACTGAACAATGTCTAAATAGAGAGAAAGAGCCTCTCCCAGTCTCCTGGGGGACAAAGGAAAGGCGGCGCCAGCGGTACCAGGGCAGCAGAAATAATATGAAACGTGTTCTGTTTCAACAAAGTGTAGCGCCTCCGTAAATTACAGAGGGATCTGCTGATAGGAGCGGAACAGCCGTTGCCAGTTTTACCAGGTTTCTCTAGGTTGGGGATGCATCTTCATTTTCATTCAAATCTTAAAGGCCAAATGCATAAATTTAGAGTAATATTTACACAGTATTTGAAAGTAGCGATACTACTCAAAAAAATGCCGTAATGAGGACTTTCATAGACCCCTTCGTTTTTGAGATATAGGACAAAAAGAAACTACTTTTAAGGAATTCTTCTTCAGTAGCGTACTTGTAATTTATTTACAGGATATCTCATTTAAAATATGACCTAAATATATATTTTTTAAATGCATTATTTTTTCTTTCATAATATATTAGTCGCTTTATGTTTTGGAAATTGTAGGAAAATGTTACATTAATAAAACTGATGTTGCTTGGTGAATAGCTGGCCATGCTTTTTATACGTATAGTTGTACAAGATTATTAGTTCATGCATCCACTATAATAAATCTAAAAATAATTTTTTTTAATAATTAAAAAAATTATTATAGCAAGATAATTAACCAATTAATAATTATAAATCTCTTTAATTGAAAATAAACAGATACAATCATAATTAATATAATAAAAATTAATCGGCTGCCTGGGAAATTTTTCTATAAGCAATGATATAGGTATTTATTTTGGAAACATTTAACACAAGTTTCCAACTTTACTCGTTCTTCACGATAAGCCATTTTTAAATTTTGTTAAAACCGTATTACAAACACACCACAACAGAGAACAACACAACGCAATAGAATCATCAACAAATTCCAACTATTCCAAATTCGACTGTGTTCAACCGCCTGTTTTTGACAAGAAATACATCTTATTTACCATCCTTCTGTAGTGGAGGTAATTTCTCCGTAATGTTAGTCCTACCTTATTAAAGGGCGTACCTGAGCATGACTTGGGTATATTACAAACAAGTGGAAATGGCTCAGATGTATTTCTCGGGTTTCACCAACGTTTTATTGCCTACTTCGCCTTCCGATAACGATTCTACTTTACCTAGATATATAGGTAATTGCCTAAAAATAAAAATATTCTATCCAATCTATTGTTCATATTTTAATTAATGCATTTGGATAAAGTTCGACATAATCTTCAACCATCAATTTTTAATTATTAGCATTTTTTAAATTGTTTTTGAAAGGGCAAACGGCGTTCCACTAAAAGTGATAATAACTGCATTAAATTTGTTAATATAATTCAATTTTAATAAAAAAATTATATATTGTACTATACTTAAACGTAATATCGAATTAATACAAAATTGATATGCGATTCAAAAGAAGCCGCTTTGAAGATATGTACTTTCTTATTAGATGTAGATATTTGAGTTAAAATGTTTTGTCATTACTGAATATTTGACGTAAGTCTAGTAGATATAATTTTATCAGGACTACATTTTCTTAATTGTTGTAAATTATTAAACTTTCTTAATAGACATTTTGCATAACATATTTTACTAACAAAATATATTTTTTTTTTATTTAGACTAATACTCTCGAAGTTTGCTATTATTAGACTATTTTAGAAGATTTGTTTTCTATATACAGGGTGTTAAAAAAAGTTTGTAAAATATTTCAGGAGGTAATAGTATGAACCAAAATAAGCAGAAAAGTCTTAATAAACATGGGTCCGCAAAGTAACGGTTGCGTAGATATGGACCACTATTCGTTTTTCAAACATTTTATTTTATTAGGAATAAACCGACAAAGAAAGCTTTTAACAAACAAAATAACAAAATTACAGATGTTCAAAGTGCCCTCTGTCGAAGCAGGCACGACATCTTCGTCTCAACGATATTCGAACACTTTCGAAAACACCCTCCTTTGTTTGGATTTTTTGACACTTTTGATTAATCCGTAGCTGCAGCTCTTCCAGGCTATTTACAGGAGTACCATACACTAATGTCTTCAAATATCCCCAAACAAATAAATCTAGAGGGTTCAGATCAGGCGATCTTGGTGGCCATAAAACAGGTTGGGCAACCGTTACTTTGCAGACCCATGTTTATTAAGACTTTTCTGCTTATTTTGGGTAATGCTATTACCTCCTGAAATATTTTACACTCTTTTTTTAACACCCTGTACATCAATTAAATTTACTACTTAATATTAATTATTTAAATACCTATAATATTTCAAATAAAAATTACCTACCTACTGACTTTCTCTGTTTCGTTTCTTTGATATTATAATATAGTAATTTAATAAATGACATTTTATTATTGTTAACAAAAATTTAATAATTAAAATATAAGCATAACAAAATCATATCGTGTCTAAATAATAGATAGTTAATATTAACTTCTATTTGTTAAGTTTTACATTTCTGTTCAATTTGTTTATAACAATGTTAATCTTGGTAATGGTAATTGTAATAATAATCTCGGGTAGTTTGCATACTCCTATAAAAGAAAAAAAAGTTGTCAGAAGTGGGATTCGAACCCACGCCCACAGAGTGGACTGCGACCTGAACGCAGCGCCTTAGACCGCTCGGCCATCCTGACATGTATGAGAATTTCTATAAACTGCTACTTATCCAGATACTATATTACTATAAAATTTAAAGTAATAAAATTTTATTAAATATTTTTATTAATATCAATTCTATAGTTTATCTTAAACTTAAGAAAGGTTTTTTCAATATTATGAACAAAGAAACATTAAATTTAAATGAAATAAATATAATTACTATTTTGTATAACATACCATAGGCAACCAGTTACACACCTGTAGTGTATGCAGCCAGTTATACGCATACAACGTACGTTTAATAGTATACTAACAGTTTAAAATTTCTATGTAATGAATCAGGAAGCACGCTCGACGTTCAAAAATAACGATAACGGTATCATCAGGGAAGTGGATATACTTTCTATTCACAAAAAGGTAGATGGTAAAACAATTTCTACATTATTATATGTATCACGATACAGCGGCGCTCTTAGAATTAAACTTCAATGAAAGGTTCATATTATATAAATATAAAAATTAAATATTTTTTATTCGGTAAATACATAATAATATATCAAAAAATTAGATACAGACAAGCCAACAGTTAGGATAAACTTGCGTTTCAATTTATTGTGTATGTGTTTTCCATACACCTTGTATATTGGTAGATATTTAATATTACTCTTTCTGGGCCTTGGAAGTAAACTTTAAAAGAAAAAAGATTTTTTATAGTCTGGCTGAAGGCACATTAAACTATTGCTTTTTGATTTCGTGAAAAAGATAAACCAATATTAGAATAACTAAAAATCTGTATCAGATAATGAAAATTAAAATAAATACAAAGAACAAATATTAAAAGTAAAAGAGAAGGTGAAAGAAACGAAGCAGCAAGCCTGGGAAAAGTTTGGGGATAAAATGGAATGCCATAGCAAAGCCAACCAAAAACTATTCTATGGAACGTTAAAAATACTTCTAAAAGATAGACATAACAGAAATAACTACATAAAATCAATAAATGGGAAAATTCTAGAAGAAGAGAGATATAATGAACAGATGGAAAGAACATTTGCAAAAACTACTTAATACAGGGCAATTAATTACGTTGGAAGTAACAGAGGAAATAGGGGATAGAAAATACAAAAAAAAATTAAGAGAGATTTACAATGAAGCAGCTAATAGAAGAAAGTAGGAACAATAATATATATGGACCGTTTATAGACATAGAAAAGGCCTTCGACACTGAACCGAGAACAAAAGTGTAGAACAGCTTAAGAAAAAGAGGAGTGAGTGACAAACTGAGAATAGCAACATATCAGAAAACTAGAAATTATGTGAGAACAGGTAATATGAGATCAGCAGAGTTTGAAACTAAAGAAGGATTGTAACAAGGAGGAGTACTGAATCAGTTGCTTTTTAATATAATTCCCGATGACGTTTATCAACAAATAAATTACAAGTAGGGTATAGGAACATGCAACAAGTGAAATCTCAGAGAGCGCATTTGCTGACAACTTGATCATATATGCAAAAAAAAGAAAAATACCTACAAATAAATCTAGACAGATGGAATAAAGCGTTAAAAAAGAGGAATTTGAAAATAAACATAGGCAAGACAAAAGTGATGTCAATGGATAGAAATGATCTTAAAATGAATATCGAAATAGATGGAAATAACATAGAACAAATAGACACATTTAAATATCTAGAAGTTAACATACACAAAAACGGAAACGAAGACATGAAAATAAACAGTGGAATAGAAAATCCTACAGTTATATTATAAATTGAATAGTACATTTATCAGAAGAAAGGAGATAACGAAGAAAACAAAGATGACAATGTTTAATACTGTGGACAAACCAATCTTAACATATGAATGTGAAAGTTGGACTTTAAATAACCGGGTGAAGAGTAAAATCCAAACCATGGAAATGAAACAATCATAGAGCAGTAAAAGGAGTTACAATCAGAGACAAGATAAGAAATGAACTAATAAGGTAAAAGTTAAACGTACAACCTATTTTATAAAGTATTGAGAAACAACAATTAAGGTGGTTTGGACACCTAGTACATATGGAGGAAAAAAGATAAACAAAAAAGGTGTGGTTAGCAAAAACAACGCAGAAGTAAAACAGAAGAAGACGACGAAAAGCATGGAAAGCAACATAGCGGAAAATTTAAAGAAAAGCAGGAAAGATCAAGAAGGAACGAAGGAACAAGGATGAAGAATGGCAAGAAATAAAAAAGAATGCGCAAAATTTATCCATAACAAAACTGTAATAATGTAGGTATATCAGATTTTAAAAATTGATGTTCACTTTATAAAACAATCAATCTAAACGCAAATAATTTATATTGGTTTTTTGTCTATAAAACAAGAATATATTTACCTACGTATAACTTAAACCCTATTTGTATCGGCCACGCCACTGGAGGAAGTAACAGTAACATGTTTACCCACTTTTCGAATAATGTCGATAGCCCGATCCACACTGATAATTTATGGTATTATTATAACAATAACGTAAATGTTTCCAACGATACAATGACATCCGCTGTAGTTTTTTTTCTGTGCATTGTACCTGTCTCATCTGTAATCAGTACAAATCCTCGACTTGTTCAGCAAGGTTCATTTGTCGTACTACTTCGCAGTGCTACAGATATTGAACATGGATGGTAAAGAAGACGAAAGGAAGACTACATACAGAGAAGTGCCAACTACGATCATTTCAACAACTCACGATGACCAGGTGAGTTTATCGAAGATATACATAACAGCGTTATTTCTTGAAAGATATAATTGGAAACAATGGATATATCAACGACTAAAGTTCAAGTATTTACGTAAAACTGCATTTTAGATACACTGTGATCCAAACTACTTGATGCATTTTATAAGTCCTACGTGCAAGTGAAATATTTTGAATTTCTTTATATAAAAGAAACATTACAGCGCGCTATTTTAGGCTTTATAGTCTGTTTATTTTTGTACTAAATGTAATGTGTAAGTAGATATAAAAATAAATATAATATATACATATCAGGATCTGGATAATAACATAATTTATTCTTTTGTTTAAACATTAAAGGAGAAGGGCCTCTAAGGCCGGTTTTTGGCCCCTTTTGTTTTTTACAATAAAAAAAGAATTTTGTTTTTGCCAGTAAGTATAAGTCATAAACAGTAGATTTGACCCTAAACGGAACCTCAAATACCCCCCCCCCCCTATTCACTCCACACTCCCTATGATAAAATAATAGAGTAGCATAAACGCTTTGTAAGTGACTAACTATTTGCCACACTACTACCCTTGAGCCCTTTTACATATTAATTCACTCATACCCTGCCTCCCCCCAAACAGTACCTCTACATGTTTTTCATGGTAGTCACGCGCAACATTTACTATTTCGCAAAGATTTTATACTTACGTGAATCTTAAGATCAAACAAAACTGATGAATTATTAGCTAAAAGTGCTAGTATGGAATAATACAGAATTATACCGGATTCTGCAGGGACCAGCCAGAGTTAAGTTAATATAAATATGGATCGGGAAATGCTTATATAGCTTCCAAGGTGCAGGGTATCAAAAATTTTGAATTTTTTTCCTTTAACTAATGATCTTAATTGTAAATATACAAATTTGAAAATTGGCACGAATATATTTTGCTTTATTTTATTTTTTTGTAAAAAATCGTGAAATGTTAGTTAGAACCCTATAATTGAGAGGGTTTCTCCAATTTATTGTTTTCAACGTACGCTCACTCGTATGATCTTGAAATTATGTTCAATTGATAGTTAGATAGATAGATAGTTTATTTGACTATTTTACACAATTACATGGTTTATAGCAAGTCGATACAAGAAAACAGAAAGTATAGTTTGTATATACACAACACACAACAGTCAACAGTAAAGTGATTTAGAACACTAATAAAATAAATAGAACCTAATAAAAATACAAACAAAATAAAAAGATAGACGAACTTAGCAGAACCGACGTAATCTAGAAAATATTAGATTGATAATACTCACCTACAGAGTAAAAGCAGTGAGTTAAAAGACTTTTAATATTAATCTTGAAGCATCCTTCATTCATTTCTGTTATATGACAGGGTAGTTTGTTATATAAATTAATGTTTAAAATATTTCTTTCCGATTTGACCAATCTGGATCGAGGTACAAGTAGTTCACCCGCCATAGCGGCTCGTGTATTATGATTATGGCGGTCAGACACCCGGGGAACGATATTCCTGCGAGCATGTATTTCTATTAAAGTTTGTAATATATATATATATATACAGGGCAGTGGTAATATACGAAATTTTTTGAACAGTGGTTTGCAATGTTCACTGTTACCCACATTAGCTAAGATTCTTACTGCACGTTTCTGAAGACAACAAATTTTTTTAGAATCAACTGCATTGCCCCACAGAACAGTGGCGTAGCTGATCAGAGAATGAAACAAACCGAAATATGCATTTATTAACATATGTGGACTCAACAATTTACGAAGCTGTCTTAAGAGAAACAGCACTTTAGATAGTCTTGTGCTAAGGTCGGTTATGTGTTGATACCAATTTAGGGTGTCATCTAGAGCAACTCCTAGCAGTCTGCAATGACTACCGTTCACAAAACGCCTATTGCTGGAGACAGTCAGATATTGGGTTTTAGCTTTATTAAGCTGCAATTTATTTGCCGAGAACCATGTTTCTGCGTTTGCTAGTAAATGAACTGCATACTGATTTATATCATCAACATTCGCATATGAACTTATAAAAGTGGTGTCATCCGCAAACAGTACAGTATTACAATTTCTCTCTCCAAAATAGCATAAGTCATTTATATAATTAATGAAGAGCAAGGGTCCCAAGACAGAACCCTGAACCATGTTCAACACTCTCCAATTTTGACTCATGACCATTATCAAGATCAACAAATTGTTGTCTACCCTCTAAATAAGATCTAACCAAATTCAGAGGTGTTCCCCTGATTCCATAAAATGAAAGCTTGTTTAGCAAAATTTTATGCGAGACACAGTCGAAAGCTTTCGACAGATCGCACATTGTCAGGAGGGAATGCTCATGCTCATGATGTAACAGTTTGTATTTTTCAACTCAAGTAACCTATTTTTTAGCATTACCTCCATGACTTTACCAAATATGACGATGATGGAAATAGGTCTGTAAGTACCAATTTGATTTAAATCACCTTTCTTTTGTATAGGTAGTACTTTTGATATCTTAAAAATATCAGGGAAAACACCGCGACTAAAACAAATGTTAATAAGACATACCAGTGGCTCAGCCAAGCAGTCAATCGTTTCTTTTAGAAATTTATCATTTAGACCATATGCATCAGTGGTTGTAGATTTTTCAACCTAAGAATTGTTGAACGAACCTCATCAACAGTTGTACCGAACAAAAAAAGTTACAACTCACGTGGGGGAGAAATTTGAAAAACGTTGAATGCGTATCAGAGATAAGTGGAATATTCTTAATTATATTGTTTGCTATCGAACTAAAATACATATTAAAGTCATCTGGAGTTAAACTATTACTAACCTTAGTACGAGATATTTTATTGCACTCAAAATTCACCAGTTTCCATGAGGCTTTATTTATGTTGTTGGTATTTAGCAAAAAAGAGTCATATGCTCTTCTTTTCGTCTGTTCAACTACTCTTCGATAGTGTGCCCTAAGATTCCTGTATAGGGACCACCCCCTCGAATCTCCAGTAACATCGCAGACAATTTTTAATGACGACAAGTACTGTCGCATATCACGTAAATGTTGATTATACCATTTTACGGGTGGACCGTGCAAATGTGATTTCCTTAGAGGAAAGTGACTTTCTACCGCTGTTTTGTATATACCAACTAACCAAGTTGCCATTCTGTTTATGTCCCCATCCTCTCCAAAAAATTCAGGGAAAGTTACACAAGAAATAAATGTTTTAAAATCCCGCAAACTATTCTCAGTCACAAATCTCTTATTTATTACAGTTTTGGTATCTCTGTATATTTTATTGCTATTGTTATTAAAAAGTACAATATATTGCCCCCTATGATCAGCTACGCCCGGTTCATATACCCCCACATGACGATCTTTTTCATCAATATTAGTGATAATGTTGTCGATACACGTTGACGAATATTGTGTAACTCGCGTATATTCAAAAATGGTTGGAGTCATGCCAAAAGAATTGCACAAGTTTGTAAGCCGTACAAGATTATCAGAGTGAACCCTAAAATTAATGTTAATATCACCGACAAGGATGATCTTGAAACCACCCCTCGACAGATCGGTCAAAGCGCCTTCAAGATTCCTTAGATAAATTAAGACGTTACCAGAACTAGATGATCTGTATGTCACTAGAATAATGATTTTATGTTTAGGAATCTGAAGCAAATTATATTTGCAAAATTTTATCTTTTTATTTAAAACACAGTTTTTAGATATTGTATTATTTCTCTAATACGTACTTTGTGTTGACTTATGACAGAAAATTATTTAATAGTGTAAATTTTATATTTGCTTGTACATTTTCGTTTGTTTATCTTCAGGCGTTTCAAAGATATTGAAAAACATTATATTCAGGTTTGTAATTTGGACACTATTTTATACTGATTTACAACATGTTATTGTATATTGACTAAGAGAATCTAAAAAATAGAGCTTTAAAACAAAAAATTCCAAGACACATAAAAGTGTGCAAATCAAATTTGCTATGAAATTAACGAGGCCAGAGACTTACGTAAAATATTTGGAGGGGAAAAGGGACCATACAATGATAGGGTTCTAAATAATACTTTTTCAAAAAAATTAGCATATATTAAAAAATATGTATGTCAATTTTCAAATTTTTATCTATAAAAAAATTAAGATCATTAATTATAAAATTCGGAATATCTCGAAAATTAATTACTTACCGACCTATATTTATATGAACTCTTCTTATTTTAAAAAGTTAAATCACTTAAAAAAAATTGGTCCTTAAAAGGGCCATTAGTACGAAAAAGTTCTATAACTTCCTTGTTATTCATAATACAGAACAAAAGTTTGTAGAACAGTACAGGTTCAAAAAACTATAAAATTATTTTGAAGGGTCCAGGGCGAAGGATAAAAATAGAGCATTCCAAATATTAAATTTTCTTAAATAGAACACCGTGGACATTTTCAACCTTATTTATTTCTGAGAAAAGCCTGTATCACGATTTAAACAGTTTTACATTTTAATGCAGGATTACCAAGTTACATGGAAAATCTTTCAATTTTGGAAAAAACATGACGTCGGAGAAATTGTACTACTAACACTTGAAACAAAAATATTTGGCAAATGTATCGACAAAGGTTAGACCAAAGCTCCTGATTGATATGAACTATTTTATACATGGTATTTTTATAGATACGACATTTCAGAAAATTCAAATTTTATTTTCATAAGTGTTTCAAATGGAATACCCTATATAGTCCACCCACTTCAAAATTTATTAATCATTAATCACGTTATATATCTAAGATTATTTGTTTTTATATATAGCAACATTTCAGGTCAGTGGTCGCGCGGTTGAATGCGTTAGTACTTGAATCGAGGTGACTAGACGGAGTTGGTTCGAGCCCAGCTGCCGGTAGACCGTATAAAAGCTATATTCGTGGAGAGGATTGGCACCCTCTCTGTGGGTATGGTAGGGTGGAATAATGTTAGCTTGGGTCAATGTGAGAGATTGATGCCGGTTGATATTTGACTACCCCCCTAATTAATGAGGTTTTCCAGGTTTTCCAGGTTTTCCTCATTCCTGCACTGAATAGTGGTTAGGGCCTACCAACGTAAGTCGTTCCTGGGCGCAAATGCGGCCTGCTTAATAATAATATGCCCCCTCTCCCGCACAAGTCTCCGACTTCTGGGCTAATCCCTGTGATTAGAATGAGGGGTAGAGATTATTATTATTATTATTATTATTATTATTATTATTATTATTATTATTATTATTATTATTATTATTATTATTATTATTATTATTATTATTATTATTATTATTATTATTATTATTATTATTATTATTATTATTATTATTATTGTTATTATTATTATTATTATTATTATTATTATTATTATTATTATTATTATTATTATTATTATTATTATTATTATTATTATTATTATTATTTCTTAAAATATATGATTTTTATTACTACAGTATGTCCATTAAGTACGTATACAACTGAATCACACAAATTCCTGCAGTCAAACATTTTTTTTGATTGGTCACTTTAAAATTCCTAAAATTTTGTTAAATAATCTAATACACGTTAATCAAGTCTAATTGTTTTTGATGGTACACTTTTGCTTTCAGTTAGCACATTTTGCTTATTATACAGTGTTTTTTTAAACTTACAACTGCTAGAAAATTGATATAGGTACCTACTTACTTTAAAATACGTCCATAACTTTTTCGGCTTATGCAATAATGACAAATATTTTTCAGTTAATAGATAATAATAATTGTTGGAATTGTTTTTTCCTCTTGTACAATTTTATTAAATATACAGTTTGCCACCACACTATAATACATAATAAATTGTCAGACATTACTGATTTGAGATGCTCAATCACCAAACCTTTGCACTTTTGCAAAATTAAAATGTTCAACTGAACATGTTGACCTGTATTCGTTCTACAATTTGATGGCATTACGATATCGTATAATCATTACGGAATCAAATGTACAGGGTGATTTTTGTGCTATGTGAAATGCGTTTTTCTTGTAAACGGCTGAAGCATGTGCGAAGTTAGGTCATCAAACCTGTGGCAGCTAAAGCCCCGGGTGGACTGGGAAAATGTTTTTAAATTTCAGTTCTAAAATGTGCATTTGATAATGTTTTTCAATATTTTTGGGGGGAGGCTCCCACTAACTTCGTCCATGAGCTGAATCAAAAGGAGCGTTTCCAATCAAATTTTGTTTGAGCTGATTAATAGTTGAAATTTTGATAGATAATGAAACTATAACCAAAAGACGCTGAGCTCCAATTCTTTTTTCACATAGGCATGCCACTTTTTCACGGATATTGAAAGAAGATAGTGTTTTAAGTTTGTTTTATTTTAATCCCAGTGTGTGATAAATTGAGAATTTCTACTTAGATAATATGATAAACAACGAACATGAATAAACAATACAGTGATATGCATGTTTAAATGTAAACCATAATGATAAAACCTTGAAGAAAGTGTAACTTCTGTTTGTCTTAATTATTACAAAACTTGAATGTCTCAACGATCAGCACGTTTTGTGGTTTTGTTTAATATTTCTAAAATATAAACTTGTTCAATTTATAATTACGTTGTTGATATTGTTATGCAATTAAGTAAGAGAAAATATCACATCTTGTATACTTCATCCAATGTCAGTTGGGAACACGTAAATCTTTATTTATTTCCAAACTAATTCCTATCCTTATGCTGGCCGATCGCCAGTTTGATTTATATTTTCTTACAATATTTCTCTATCTCCGGTTTCAAAAGAAAACGAAGAAACCATTTTTAATAATTATTGAATTAATTAAATGTGTGTAGGGACTGACAACTGACACTGGATATACTTTAATATAGTTTAGAAAATGTAGAGAGTAATAAAAAAATTAATATTCATCTTTCAAAAAAATTATGTTATACTACAAAGGAATATAAAAAAATAAGATGTTTTTCCAATTTTACAGAGTGCAATTAAAATACTTAATCACTTAACTTTAACAATGGACTTTACGGGTCAAAAATAATTAAAAAATTCAAAATATGTGTCCAGAAATGCTTCACTTTGAAGATAGGAGGTGAAGATGCTAAAGTTAAAACATTGTTTCTTAAATTATTCGTTGTTTATCATGGGAAATGCGTTTTCCTTGTAAACGGCTGAAGTAAAGTGAGCGTTGCCAACAACTGTTGTTTGGTCTGACTAACACTTAAAATTAAGGATTTTTTAACTTCTTCTTCACCTCCTATCTTCAAAGTGAAGCATTTCTGAACACATACTTTGAATTTTTTAATTATTTTTGACCTGTAAAGTCCATTGTTAAAGTTAAGTGATTAAGTACATATTTTAATTGCACTCTGTAAAATTGGAAAAACATATCATGTTTTATATTCCTTTGTAGTATAACATGATTTTTTTGAAAGATGAATATTAATTTTTTTATTATTCTACATTTTCTAAACTATATTAAAGTATATCCAGTGTCAGTTGTTAGTCCCTAGACATTTAATTAATACAATAATTATTAAAAATGGTTTCGTCGTTTTCTTTTGAAACCGGGGATAGAGAAATATTGCAAGAAAATATAAATCAAACTGGCGATTGGCCAGCATAAGGATAGGAATTAGTTTGGAAATAATTAAAGATTTACGTGTTCCTGAAGTATACAAGATGCGATATTTTCTGTTACTTAATTGCATAACAATATCAACAACGTAATTATAAAATGAATAAGTTTCTGTTTTAGAAATATTAAACAAAACCGCAAAACGTGCTGATCGTTGAGTAATTCAAGTTCTCTAATAATTAAGACAAACAGAAGTTACACTTTCTTCAAGGTTTTATCATTATGGTTTACATTTAAACATGCATATGACTGCATTGTTTATCCATGTTCGTTGTTTATCATATTATCTAAGGAGAAATTCTCAGTTTATCACATTATGAAATGAACAGCGTCTTATCTAAGGTCATGATCGCCCATTGCAATATTCCAATTTTGCTTCTTTGCGCCCCCTTGACAACCACATCATGCATCAAACATACATTGTAGATATATTTACTCCAAAAAAAAAAAAACATAATTTCCCTGTTCAGTTTTTTTTATAAATTTGTGCGCAATCCCAACAAACTTAACAATATTTGTATTTCCTTAAAACATAAACAGTTTCGTAGGATTCAAATTGCAAACATAGTTACTCTAAAACAATTTTAAAATGTTGTACGTCATAACCGAAATTGAAAATAATAATGCTCCACTATGTGCGGAATGTCGAATTGAATCTGTGACGTTGCAACGTTGCATATTAACGGTGGTAACGACACAGACATATATATTTTTTTAACTTTATAATTTCCCTTTAAATTTTACATTGATAAATACTATAGGCTATCAAAAACACATTTTTATTGGGTTTTAATACATGTCCACCTGCTGTGTTGAAAAAAAAATCGTAATAAAATTAAACTAGTTTTAATGCATCGAACTTCTCAAAGACATTTTCAAATTCGTGATAAGCACCCTCGAAAATAAAGGGATAGGAAATATATATAAATTTTTCAGAGTTTTACACTGTACCTATAGTAACTAATTACCATAAGAAATTCTAAGTTGCATCATTAATTTAATAAATCTTTACTGTTCTTATTTAACATAAGAAATACGGTTAGATGACACGTACCGGTTTGAAAAATAGAAACAATTAATATTCACTAATAAACATCAGGTTACTGTACGTTCACACAAAGTCAAGGCAAAATGTGTAAGGTCTCGTGTAGTGCCATTGTATACTGTGTTTATTATTTGTAAAACTAATAATCGATTCCAGTTTTTGATTTGATTAAGTAACATTTTTCTTGATATATACTATAGGATATTAAAAACACATTTTTATTGGGTTTTAATACATATCCACCCGCTGTGTTGGAAAAAGAATCATAATAAAATTAAACTACACACACCATAAAAAGTCTTGGGCCGTATCTAAAATGATTCGATTAAATCTAGGGGTGTTTCTTAATGTGGTAAAAAAGTATATGTACTTAGGGAATAAAACAGACGATGAACCTTTATCTTATTACCAATGTTTTTACAAATATGGTCAGTTTTGCAGTGTATTCTACCAAGTGTTCCTTTGAATTTTTGTACATTATAATGTCAGGACGTGAAATGTCTGCGTTTACCCGAGCAAGAATGACTGCTACATGATTCAGGACATTCTAATCATCAGATATCGAACATGTTGGGTATTCCTAGATCATCTGTTGTACGAATAGGACACAGATATGAAGAATTTGATACAGTGGAAAACAGACTACGTAGTCGATGTCTTCGAATATCTAATGAAAGGGAGGATCGGTATTTGGTGCAATATGCATCTTCAGCTCTCAGGGCTCACTTTCGGCGTGTTATAACGACACTTACTATTCGATGACGACTCCATAACGCAAATGTACGTGCTAGAAGGCCATTACTTCCAAGGCATCGTGCTACCCGTCTCCAGGTGGCGCGAGATCATAGAGGTTGGGTTTTACGCCAGTGGCGGTGGGTCTTATTTACAGACGAAACCAGAATTGGGCTGGTTACTGATGACAATCGACAAAGAGTTTGGAGAGAATCATGTCGTCAACAACGACTTCATTATCCCCGTGAAGTTGCTCCGTATGAAGGGAATATGACCAGTCAAATTTACGTAATGAATTAGGAGAAAATTTTGTGTTTATGGACGACAACGTTCGACCACATCGCGCAAGACGGGTTCAAGAGACACTTGAAGCAGGACATATCAATAGATTAGATTGGTCAGCTAACTCTCCTGACATGAATTATAATGAAAACATGTGGGATTTTGTTGCTAGAGCCATTCATAATCATATTCTGCAATAGATCGTTAACCGCTTGATTATCTCATTGCACAGACGTGTCAATATGCTATTGGAACGTGGTAGAGGTCATACCGACTATTAATCGAGTAGAAAACATACTGTGTTACTTCTTTTTGATTTAATAAATTTTGTCAAAAATGTCACACATTTGCTGGTTTTTAATTTTCCAAGTACTCAGTTTATCGAACATATTCTTTTCACAAATAAAAAAAGATTCAGAAAACAATATACTTTTATAAATGTACCTACCTATTTGCTTTTTCTGACAAAACTTTTGACGTTGTGTGTAGTTCCAGTGGGTCGGACTTCTCAAAGACATTTTTAAATTCGTGATCAGCTCCCTCGAAGGGAAAATTTTGTATATTTTTGAGAATTTTACAATATATAGTAACTAATTACCATAAGAAGTTCTAAATTGCATTGTTAATCTAATATAACTTTACTGTTCTTATTTAACATAAGAAATACTGTTAGATGACACGTACCGCTTTGAAAAATAGAAACAAAATTAATATTCACTAATAAACATCAGGTTACTGTATATCCACACAGTCAAGGCAAAATGTGTAGGCCTCGTGGAGACTGTAGTATCGTATCGATTCAGTTAAAATAGTTTTCCGGCGTATACTACGCGTATAACGTGCGAATAAATTTCCTGAGAAGTGTAGTTATTATTTTCACTTATATTTAGTGTGAACATCTTAAATATCGTAAGTGCATACTTCAAATATACGGTGATTCATTAAAAATGGACGCAGGCTAAAGGGTTACTCCAAATATTAATGTTAAAAAATTAAAAAATAAATACTGATATTTCCAAATGCATTACATACAACCCAAATTAAGTAAATATATTGATTTTATTCTGTACATGAAGTAGGTTACAAGAAAACAATTCAAATAAGGTACTTAGGTCAAAAAGTATTAAATTACAAAAATAAGTATCAAGACAATTAGTCTAAGATTTCAAACTAAAGTCGTCCTTCATCCTGCTTACCGAATGAAAAGTATTTTTTTATCAAACATAAATGTGTAGTGAATGGATTGCCTAATGAAATATGTTCATGGTTTCCCAACACATCCTGTTGGTTTTTAATAATCGTCTAAAAACCAATCCCAGTTTTCAGGGCGCAGTTTTACACAGTTAGGATCAGTTGTATGGAATTGATATAAATAGTAAGGATTTTTTTTGTTTTTTGTGTGGTATAGTACGCGTAATGCTTTTCTGTCGTGCATCTTCGCTTGCTTCAATTTTTAAATTTCATAGCCTGGAAATCGTGATTCATGAACGATTTTTCGTAAGCACCTTTATACCGGTGTTCACAATAAAATTATCTTTATTCTAATATACAGGGTGTTTCTTAAGTAGAGGCAAAAATCCAGGGGTCTATTTTGTGGTTAAAAATCAGGTTTTTTTGTTCTATAAATGTGGGGTCTTAGTTTTTAATTTTAATTTTTAAACCGAAATAGTTTTACAAATTTGGTGCGCATATTTAGTATAACATTAGGTATGAAACAAAAAATTACTATCTTTCGAAAATTATCAGCGGCAGAGGTAGTATCATCGATCATTATTTGCCAAAAAAATATATCACCCTGTATAATATTACAAACAAAATACGTCATTATATGCGCTATTGTATTATCTTCATTTTTTGTTTATTTGCAGGATTTTGTATTCCAACCCGATTAACAACAAAATTGATTTATATATTTTTTTTTTGCCAAATAATGATCGATGATACCGACACCTCCACAACTGGTAAGTTTCTAAAACTGGAATTTTTTTGTTTCATAACTACTGTTAGTCTAAATACGCACATCGAATTCAGTTAAAGTATCTAAAGCGGTTTAAGTTCCTTCGATATTTTTAATGTCATACAATATACAGGGTGATTCAGAAATTATCTGAAATATGTACACCCTTAAAAAGAGAAGTCGATATCATCAAAAAATTATAATAAAAGTCTAATAGATTTCGCATAAAAAATGTTTAAAGTCCTAAATTATAAAGCAATACGTCTGGGTAACTGTACTTCAACGGCATATGATATACAAAAAAGTATACAAGTTTTTGAGCCTGCACGTATCAATACGCCTACCTGGTTAATACGGTAGTGGGGATATGCTCGTTAGATAGGTCAGCAGCGTTTTTTATTTATTGTGGGAGCATCGATCTTTAAAATTTTCAAAATAACTAATGTATTGTGTACCGCAATGCTGAGTTAATGGACATGAACTTTAAATTTTAATTTAACTTACATATAATTGTACACACATTATTTTCTCTATTATTGTATTTAGTCGTGTTTCTTTGTTATTGCACGCGCTAATAAAATGACATTGCCATTAAAAATACCACCACTTTCATGTAAAATAAGCCGTGAGAAAATTGAATAGCACAAATATTTTCTCTCTTTACTTGCACATTTTTTATTAATGAACTAATTTACAATTAAAAATTGTATTGAATTTAATTATTTAATCAAATCAATAACTGGAATCGATTATTAGTTTTATAAACAATAACCACAATAGATATACAATGGGTTAAGACCATCATAAAGCGTAGAATGTATATTTTTTAAATATTTCAAAAACAGTTTCGCCGCCTTTACTTATTTTGTTGCTGTGCACGTCTCTAGTCTTAGTTGGAAATATTTGGTCTGTCCCTGTTTCTATGTACCCTCGTTCCCAATTATTATACAAATTCTGAACTTAGAAATTAAAAGAAACATGTAAAATATACTAATATTCTACTAACAATGGAAATATCACAAAAATAGGGCGTCACAAGAAGATAAGTATTAATTGCCTGTGCGTGACCGTTATTCTTTTTTTTTTTTGCTTTATATTAATAATATAATTATCCAAAACATCTCATGTTACATATTTGCGATATATAGTATTTTAAAGCAATAGCAATTATCTTTTAGTTACCTCTAGAAAATGTTTTAAATGCGGAAACATAACTTTATTTATAAATATATTACACATAGCATTAAACTTGTAAAACCAGAAATGCTTTAGAGCAAGGAATGTTACGAAAACAAATTTTCCTATGAAAACAGGATCTGGAACCATTTCAGTAAACAGTATTTTGAAGAGAAATATCTAAACACATTATTACTGGAAATATTGCATTTATCAAAAGCAAAAATTGACTTTTACAATGCAAATATAGAAAATAAAAAACAAACCAAAAATTTATCAGTGATTCCAAATATATCATAGTTATTACTGAATTTTTACGAAGTAGACTGAAGTTGGTAATTTTTTCCATCTGTCAAATTATTTCATCAGTTATAACCGCATTTACAGACCTAGTACTACGTGCACGAAACCGGTGTGCTGCAAACATATCAAGGGCGTGGTTGTGGACCTAACCAACACCCATGAATTTTGGATGCCGAAGATGATGTTTTATACCTTATTGAAGAAAATCATACTAGTAGATAATGTATTAAACCTTATTTAAGAAAATCCTTCTCCAAAATATATCTCATCAAATAGCTGTCTCAATTCGGATTGTTTAGCAAACACTGTGCGGGAATCAGTTGTATCCTTTTCATACAGATTTGGAAAGTGAGGATCTTGATGGTGAATTGTATTTTGCCGCTTGCGTGTATTTGTGTCATGCTACACGCATACTTCGACCACAGCGTGTTTGCATCAAGCAGTGTTGCCAGGTGGGAAAAATTCAGTGCATGAGAATAATTTCAAAGAAGCAAGTAATTTTCAATTACTTTTGTAATACCATTTTTATTTCATTAAAAATCATTATGTTCTGCTATTTTATCATAATATTACATTGTAAGTAGGTAGTTACAGGTACTTACTTAAAAGTTATTAACCACGTAACCTTTCTAATTTATTTTATTGTTAGGCCGGGCGAAGGTTGAGGCGCAGTTGACGTGACGCAGGGTGACTCACGGGTCGTAAAATCTATTGTTTCCAGAAAATGTAGGTACCCTTGCGGAATAGAGTTAAGAATCACTGCAATACAGCGTGAATACAGCACACACACCTCATATCCGTAGACTGTCATACCCGTTTATGTATTCATTGCTAATTATTAAGAGAGCAGTCTACAATAAAGGATATTTCAAGTACCCAAATATTGTAGATACCTACCTCTATCTATTCAATTTTGCCATCGATTTTTCCTTTATTTCTCGTTAGGTCTTTGTTTTGGTAGATTTCAAAGAGTAATTTTAATAATTTTATTATTTCTTTTGTGTTTATTAAAAAGCATGAGATTTTGTAATCAAAATATGAAAGCATGAGATTTCCTCGGAATGGATGAGATCTGACAACACTGGCATCAGTTGATCTGACAGTTAGATTTGCAATGGCGATACGGAACCGGTTACCGTAGTAGTGGGGAATGCTAGACCAATGCACGTCGCGTCCCCTCTTAAAGTTCGTACCTTCCCTGGAATGAAGCGGCAATTTCTACTTTCTCTGTAAAGATCCGCAATTTCCGAATCTGTATGCAAAAAGTGCAAGCTTTACAACCTAAAGACCAGCTTCTACATCTGCCATTTCAAACATTTTCTCCAT
This sequence comes from Monochamus saltuarius, assembly GCA_025584915.1. Taxonomy (NCBI): domain Eukaryota; kingdom Metazoa; phylum Arthropoda; class Insecta; order Coleoptera; family Cerambycidae; genus Monochamus; species Monochamus saltuarius. Next base: position 31,338,435 of record CM046728.1, read on the forward strand.
TGTATTGGCGCCTGATGAAGCGATGTTTACACATACAGCATAAACAACTGTCATAAAATTCATATCTGGGTGTGGTAAATAATCCATGTGCTGTCGTAATCATTTCCAGCACAGATTTAAGATAAACATTTGGGCTGGACTGCTCCAACGATATATTTATTGGTTCCTTTGAGCTACCAAATAAATTGACTGGAATTCATTATCTCTTTTTTGCACCATCGTTTGCGAAAGGTCGAAGAAGTTTCTTTGAGAGCGCGACAACAAATGAGGTTTTTGCAAGATATACACCATCTCCGTATTTTATCCGTTTAGGTCTCCACCATTTTAATAATGCGTTTGAAAATAAATTGATTGGGCGAGGTGGATCTGTTCCATAGTATCCTTGGACCTTACGCCTCTACATTTATTTTTATGGGGTCTTATGTCTTACATAATAAGGCGTTTTTGCGTTAATAAATAACCTCATTTAAAAGTATATATTTAGAACCATTGTTCGGTGTATATTTGGAATCATTAACATATTATTCATTTGTTGCCTTTTCCTATCCGATCGTTGTTTACTACTGAAATGCGCCTAGTATTACAATAAAATAATGATTTCGTTAAACATCTAATATAAAGAGGAGTACCTATATCTTTTAAACATACTTTTGTATATCTTTCGAAAAATGAAAAAATATTAAAAAGAGGCAAGACTAGATTTATATTATTTGTATCAGTGTAAAATTCATCTACGACAATACAGGGTGCGCCAATAGTGTGTGGACGGAAGATTGTGGTTATACTGATATATATTTTTAAAATCTGTTGTTGGTGGGGGGTAGTAAGAGCTACAAACTAAAAATATTTTTACTGGAATTCTTAGGCATACACAGGGTGATTCATATCAAAGTTACATTTTTTTTAATGGAACCCCCTGTATATTATTGCATATTTGGATTTCTCGGACAATTCTAGTGTGATTTCATGTACCATACTTGGTGCCTAAAACGTACCGTTTGGACGTTATTCGATATTTTGTCAAAAAGTTGATGTCTAGAAACAGTTGAATATCAGAGGTGAGCGGCAACATAGGAGGCTGTGATTGGGGGAAATTATTGACCACCCTCCATACTACCAAGAGCTAGAAAGTCAATTATGAACTCTGTTTATTATGGCTGATATCGTCGCTCCAATTTTGAAAATTTCAATCATGGATAACTTGATTTTTTTAAATGGAACCCACATATTTTTTTTTCGTCACCAGATAACACATTTCATTACCTTTCACCCGATATAAAGTTATCTGTATTTATCTCTAATCCATTTCTTCTAATCCGCAATTACTTTTTACTATGATGGATTTATGCAAACCAATTAATTTAGACTAAATTCAAAAATAAATAAATAAATATTATGGCAGCATTTATTCATACAATAATAAGTGATTTTTTATTAAAAATGACATTGCTTATTTAGTTTAATTCTCCATAATTTCACATTTAGTTTTTTCAAACACTCGGGAGTAAAGTTGGCCATGGAAAACAAACAGTAGGTTTCATTATAATTATTTATTAAATAGTAACACAAATAAATGAACAAGAATTACAAACAACTTCACAAAAACTACAGTGGTTTAGTAAATAAACAGTAAATGACAACATAACTTCAAAGTAAATGTTCAAAGTGACGACCTTCTTGTTGAATACAAATGTGAATTCTTCGGCGAAAAGAATCTCCGTAGCTCTTACTACCCCCCACCCCCCACCAACAACAGATTTTAAAAATATATATCAGTATAACTACAATCTTCCGTCCACACACTATTGGCCCACCCTGTATAATTAAATCACGGTCTTATAAATGTTATTTTAAATACATTTAAATATTTTGTCTGATTCATAAATCTATCAGCAATAAGTAGGTACAATAGCTAGAAGTAAAAAAAAAACTAATTAATGTCGCAGTGAATTTATAGTGACCTCAAACTGAAGGTGAATTAATTAATGTAATTAGAAACATAATATTAGCCTTTTATCTATTTGTTTAGATATAATTTTACTTACCTTCTTCAATAATGCGTGCGTTTTGTAAATCAATCTAATTTCGTTCTCAAAACTAACATCTGTATGTAAATAAATACGATAACTTACATGTTGTCTGTTATAAAGTGATAATACAATTCCAGTAGAAAATGATAACATAGCAAATAGAACTAACTTCAGCAGATATGTCAACTGAATTAATACAGGGTGAGTCTTAACCTATTCCTCAAAATAAGACTAAAAGTCTACAATATAAACATGTACCCTAAAACGTTTCCGTTTCAACATACAGGGTGTGAATTCCTAATGAAGATTTTTAATTAGTATTTCCATCGACAGTATTTAGTATTTGACACAATCTAGTCCAGGGCATTTAGATCAAAATCGACTGCAATAGCGGACATTTTTAGGCACACCAGATATCGCGATGCGGTTTTTTGCATTGTGTTCAGGAAGGTCCCAGAAAAAAGTCTATATCGTCTGGTTTAACCATTTTTTGAAAAATGCCGTCTGGGCCGGAAAATGCATTTTCCAATTCCATCATTACTTGCACCATTATAGGAACGACTGGAAACTCGGAAAAATCGCTGGGCAATCGTTACTCGGGGGTTTTCTGGGCTTCCGAACTCGATTCTGGCATTATAATTACCCGGGGATGCACGGGGGTAGCTCTGTGGGGGTGAATTAGGGGAGAAATGGCAGCGTGCATGAAAATCGCTCCAAACTCGTTAATTGGGGTTTTTCGGGGATGCCGAATTCAATTCTGGCATTAGACTTCCCCGGGGGTGCTCGGGAGTGGCTCTGTGGGAAATGGTAAAGGAGAAAGTGAACAAATTATGAAAATAATACTTTATTCAAATAGAAAATAGGAGTTTTTATTAATGTTGAATTATTCATTATAAACTTAAATTTTTAACTCAAATACGAAACATCTTGTTCAAACTCTTCTTCTTCTTCCCGAGTAACGAGTTTGGAGCGCTTCCCATGGACTATGCAATTTCTCCCCCAGAATGACCCTTCGTATACCCCCGCAGAGCCGCCCCCGGGTAATTCCAGTGCCAGAATTGAATTCTGCATCCCCGAAAACCCCCGAGTAGCGAGTTTGGAGCGATTTTCATGCACGCTGCATGCTTCTCCCCCAATTCACCCCTCGCACACCCCCGCAGAGCCACCCCCGTGCATTCCCGGGTAATTCTAATGCCAGAATCGAGTTCGGCAGCCCCGAAAACCCCCAAGTAACGATTTCCGAGCTATTTTTCCGAGTTTCCAGTCGTTCCTATAATGGTGCAAGTAATGATGCAATTGGAAAATGCTTTTTCCGGCCCAGAAGGCATTTTTCAAAAAATGACTAAACCAGACAATATAGACTTTTTTCCTGGGACCTTCCTGAACACAATGCAGAAAACCGCATCTCGATATCTGCTAGCTGTGCCTCAGAATTTCCGCTATTTTTCCTAACTTCTCTGGACTAATCCCATAACTTTTTATGCCTTTTTTGAAAATCTAAAATGAAATATATAAATAAATACAGTGTCCAGGGGCGAGTAAAGCAAGGGAACAGTGCTTTAAAGATACCCAAACTTTTTGGTACATATTTTTTTGATAGTTTCATAACAAAAATAGAAACTAAGGATTTACTTTATCTATTTCAAGCACTATATTTTAGAGGCTTATTATTCTATAATATTATATTCATTTTCAGAAAATGTCTGCTGGGGTCACTACTATCAGGATAGTGATGTGGATGACATTTAAGTCGCTTAACATCCTGTATATACCGATATTTATTGCTAGAAAATTTAAAAAGTCGAAAATATGTCCTCCAATCAAAGATGACATTCTTCTTCTACCAGCCAGTGAGCTAGCTGACAAAATAAGGAAACAAGAGGTGAATTATTTTAATATTTAACGCTAAATTATAAATAAATCAACATAATGTATTTCATTTCTTCAGCTAACTAGTGAAGCTGTTGTGAAAGCATACATCACTCGAATAGAAGAAGTAAATCCTTTAATAAACGCAGTTATAGAAGACAGATTTAAGCAAGCACTAGAAGACGCCAAGTATGCTGACAAACTAATATCCTTTGGAACTCTAAGCACCGAAGAGTTAAAAGTGAAACACCCACTATTAGGTAAATTAAAAACAATACAAAATAATAGTCATTACAATTTTTCCCATTAGTTAAAGTAAAATATGTTATAGTTTGTTTCTTGAAAAATATATATTTCTTAATAAGTTAATTCTAAATATTTTTATAAAATGTAAACATTTTATTTTAAATTTTTTTTTACAAATTTTTATTTTTTTTATTTTCATATTTGTAGAATTCAGATGAAATTTTTCAATTCCTCAAACAACATTTAATTTTGTACATGTTCTCTTCTCTTCGATATTTGCAATTTTGTTGGCAAGAATTACGCTCTATTACTTTTGGTAAACATGTTTTTGACATTGTTTTGTACAATTAGATCGATACATTTACAGATCATCAACTAAATCTATAATATTAAATAACCTCAAATTGTAGTATTTTTAAAAGTAATTTTATTTTAATTTTAAAAAATTACGCCACAGGTCTTGTCAATTGAAACTAAAATAGGTGAAAGAAATGATCATAAGCAATCTTTATGAGTACTCACTTATCTTTTATTCACCAACACTTGTGGTAAAGATAATCTGCACTCACTACTGCCACAGTTTAAATATAGTAATTGGGCCTCTCTAAATTCTCCACTAAGTATCCTGTGAACTGATGTATCCGATAAATATCGAGTGGGCTAATTTTATTGAGTACCTAATCGTTTCTTCACTATCCAAGGATCCTAGTAATACATTTATAATAGATAAACAGTTACCAATATCTGTAATTTTCTATTTAATTAAAAAGTATTGTGCTGTGATAGTTAAAATGTATATAATGTCTTATAAGTTCAATAATATGAATACATTTTGAAGATGTCAGCAATAGCAAAATAGTTTAGGCTTTGTTGGAGAGTATAAATTTGCTAAACTAACACCTGCAGGGGCACATAGGAGTATATGAATATGTGCTGCGCATTTGAATTATCCATCATTCACTGTCTGGGAAATGGTATTTTTTTACTGTATTGTAAAGGTATTTCAGCTAATATAAATCAATTTTCCTACAATTCCTATTAATTCATGTTTACTGATATCAATGTTACATTGAATAATTATATAAATTTTTTTAAAAATCTAGCTGAATCTACTAACAAAAAAGACGTACCTGATTTCACTTTTGAATACAATGAACGCGTAAATCCAGCAGAGTAGTTAGTTTCACACAAAATTGCTTATACCTAGTAAAAAATTTATAAAAAAAGGGTTTGTTAAAATAAGCAATTCCTATAAAATTATGATCAATATTGAATGGTAAGATATTTTTATACTAATATGTAATATATTAATTTAAGAGTAGTGTAACAAATTATCATGCCATACCGCCATACTAAAATTTGTTAACATAATAAGGATATGCACTACTATATGTGAGTAAATGCCTTATAAAACATTCATTCGTGATACTTGTTTGCAATACTGTAATACACCTAATTCGAATCACTAGGTACATTATTTTATAAATTAAGAGCTTACAAAGGCAATAAAGAACCATTTAGTGCTTGAAGATTGCCTCCGAAATTTTACAGACTATTCTTTCTAGACTAGCTATTTATGATATAAAGTACGTGTTAAAAGTAAGATTTTATTTTGTGAGTGAAGATGACTCACAAAATAAAATCACTTTTAACACGTATATCATACACTATTTTTTCTACAAAACAATCGGAAGAACTTTAAACTCAATAAAAATAAGAAATCAAAAAATACCACACAGATCACAATGTTCATGAACCAAAATTTTCGTAGTTGCTTTTAACACGCGTGTCAAAAAATGACATTTTTAACATCAAAAATGACAGCCCACTTTTAACAGTTTTGTAGAAAAAATATTTTTGTATCTATTTTTAATAATTTTTATATTTGTCACGGCATCGGTCACAGTAAACAGATGACACTTATGCCCAAATTTCCCACAATGCACAATTTATAATTTAAAAATGTTAGCAGAATTTAATTGTTTATTATTTTCTTAATGTATCCGATGTTGCCAGTACAAAATATCAATTGGCCTGATGTTTATATTTCAACCATAATACATTTGAGAATTTATATAATATTGTATACCTAACAGTAATAATGTTTAAAATATGTAAAACTGTAAAAATTAATATAGTTTGCATTAGAATTTATAACTTTTGTGATACTTTTATTTTGACGTTTTCTAGTTCAGTATAATATGTCAGTTTATCTTGAAAAGCCGAACGCAAGTGAGAAACGTCAAAGTAAAGCGTTGACAGTTGTGAAATTTGTTTGAAGGATATTTGTTGTGTAATCAAGTAGTGACAATAAAGTTTGTTTTTCTACATGACGTTTTCAAGGCTAAGTCAACGTAGAGGTTACAATATTTCATATTTTCCAATTGAATCAAATAAATTAATTTTGGGATTTTTTAGGTGTGCCTCTCACAGTAAAGGGTAGTATAGAGGTTGCCCATATGAAAAGCACAGCAGGGATGATATCTAGGGCCAACGTGATTGCCAAAACTGATGCGGTAACTGTAAAATATGCTAGAGAAGCTGGAGCTATCCCATTACTGACCTCGAATATCCCAGAACTTTGTTTGAACTGGGAAAGTAGTAATAAACTTAAAGGCACAACGAAAAACCCCCACAATACTACTAGAACCCCTGGAGGATCCTCAGGAGGTGAGGTAGGAAAACATGTGAATATTATATAAGTTTCATACACACTACGTATACACATACGTAGGAAAATAGATGAATATCATGTAAATTTCATACAGACTATTAATTTTTGGAAGCGTAAAAAAACTATCTACTAAAGACAGGTCACAATGACAGTCTCTTGCCTACTCTTCGAAACATTGTACCCCAACAAATAAATTCCATACATTCATTTGTTTTCAAGTTACAAAGTGGAATTCAAACACATTTTATCTGACACTGAATTTTTAGGTATATAAAAGATAGCAGATATACATTTTTTAGTAAATGTGAGAGTTATGGATGTTATATTGAATTGAATATAGCTCGGAAAGACACATATTTTAAGGTATTAAATAATAAGTAGCTTTAGTTAAGGTTTTTCTAGTTTGCCATATATTAATGACCTTCGGAGTGGTGACAGATATAGGTAGATAGGAAATAAATTTTACTTTTAAATGATATAAACAAATTTTTAACAGTATACGATGTAGGTCATTAATCTTAATACCGCTCTGTTGTATTGGGATGCCAGGGGTTTGCAACAGGATAAAGAATACCATACCAAGGTTTTTTTTATAAAAATTAGCCAATGTTTAACATAGTTCTAGTATTGACTATTTTACGAGAAAGTAAAACAATTATTGTATTGTTCAGTCATATGTGACGCAATAACACATTACTTATTATTTATTGTTTACAGAAAGGTTTCCATTTTATAAATTATCGATTTTGAGTATCATTTACATGTCTAGAAGGGCAAGCATGAACTATGAAGACCAAATATATTCTAGATTTTATGGTTATATCAGCTATTAGTAGTATAGGTACAGACTAATTTTCTATAATGTAAATATTGATTTTTTATTTGTTTTTTACCACGTTGGTGTTCTATGTTTAGTGTTATGTTGTTTCTTTTTTGGAGTGTTTGTTTGCTCCTTACTTTTTTATCACTATTCCCATACAATTGTAATATTGTCTCAGTGGAAAATAAAGGATTATTATTATTTTTTACAAGGATTTACATAATGAAAGAGCACAAATGCTACCGATTAACTTAGGTCCAAAGTAAGTTGTTAATCACATCCTATTATTCTAACCATAATATTTTAGTATTGTATGCACCTTAATCGTCATAAAAAACTGAATTAAATATAGATCGAGTACCTACAGCTATAGCCTACACATATTAGAAAACATTAATGTCATTGAAATATACTATTCTTCGGAAAACGACACTTACACCATCTACTAAAAGAGCTGGGTATTAGTGGACTACGTTGTAATCATTAGTAATATTCAAATATTCATGTAATCAGTATTGAATAATTTTTTTTGGCCGTATTGTCAGATATGTATTCAGGATTCAGTACTCGAATATAGTGATATCATTCAGGATTTAAGTAATCTTGAATACTTTTTTGACAGAGTATTCAGTATTCACGGATTGAATATTTTTCCTGTATTCATACCCAGCTCTGTCTACTAATTCCTGATTTGAATTTTAATCTACAGTTAACGAGACGCGAGAAGCTTACTGAAACTTAATTTGATTTCCCAGTTCATGTACTGTAAACTTTTAAAAGGCGATGCAGGGTCGGCCTAAGTTTTGCGTATTGAATTGTAGTTAATTTTCGAAAATTTTATGACGTTTTAGACTACAGGTTCCTTAATAAAAATTATGGGCATCAGGGGAAAATGTAAGAAATCTCTCGGGTGCAGATAAAACATGAAAAAATAAGATGACATGTTCCTAAATTTTTTTTTCCTACAGTCCCTCCCTACGGAGATATGTGTCCCTGAAGGACGCCGCTGGAAATTGGTTTTTCTTGAATAACTTTTAAAGTACTTAATAATTTGATAAAAACTTAATGTGATTGACACTAGTAAGGGCCTCTTAACATAGTGTTCTTGAAACATATTTAGCTTTTTTGTTTACCAAGGCTAAGCTTCACATCTTAATGTCTACATTTTAACACCCTGTATGATATAGACTTTAAAACAATAATTTTGGGTAGCTTCAACCTTAAACTAAAAAATGGTACACTTGTTTATTGTCAATAAAATGAACCGTTCACGAGAAAAAGAATAAAAGGCGAATTCATGTTTTACTTTTAATAAAAATAATAATTTCTATTTTTTATCCTCGACAACAAAGTGCGGTACGAAAATCATTGAAACAACAGGAAAGTTTCATTTTAAGATGTTTAATCCAAAAAAACAAAATTTTGAAAAACGCAGTGGTTTTCCAGGAGGCATCTTAACGAAATTATTGAAAAACTTTATAAGAGGGAACAAGATAGGTTGATCTTTTCCTCGCAAACGGTTCGTTTTATCGACCAATAAACAAGAGTATCTCTTTTTTAGTCTAATATTGAAGCTACCCAGATTTATTATTTTAAGTCATTATCACACAGAGAGTTAACAATTTAAGCATTAAGTTGTAAAGCTTAGCCCGCCCCTGGTAAACTAAAAAAGCTAAATATGTCTCAAGAACACTATTTTGAGAGGTCTTTACTAGTATCCATCACATTAATTTTGTATTAAATTATATTAAGTACCTACTTTAAAAGTTATTCAACAAAAACCGATTTCCAGCGCTGCTTTTCAGGAACACATATCTCCGTAAGGATGACCGGTAGGAAAAGGAACTTATCATCTTATTTTTTTATATTCTATCTGCACCCGAGAGATTTTTCATATTTTCCCGGACACCCTGTATCCTCTAAAACTTCTAGTATACCAAAGAATATAAAATGTTGATGATAACTCTGATATGATCGACACACTAATAAGTTTTCCTTTATCCATTAAAATTTTAGATTGGTTTGTATTTTTATAATTTCATCACTTTTGTTAAAAAACCTTTAAAGTTGTTTCTTCAAGAAAATATGATTAAACTTTATGAAAAATATTGTCATGTCACTTTCAGGCCAGTCTCCTGGCTTCGGCTTGTTCAGTCATTGGATTAGGATCCGATGTGGGGGGTTCCTTAAGGTTGCCAGCACATTTCTGTGGAGTTTGGGGTCACAAACCTTCCCCAGGAGCTGTTTCATATGTAGGGCATTACCCCAGTTGTAAACAAGACGAACAATGGAGAGCAGCCTTTACGTTAGGACCCATGGCTCGATATGCTTCGGATTTAAAACTCCTTTTCGAGATCATCGTTGAACCAGAGATGAAAGACTGCCTGATGCTGAACCAACCAGTAAGATAATATAGACAGAATAAATTATGTATTATTGCATTAAAAAATGATGTTGACTTAATTTTGCTTTTCAGGTGAATCTCAAGGATGTGAAGGTATTTTTCATGGAAGATATCGAATCATGTTTGACAAGTAAAGTTAGCAATGACTGTGTGGAGGCCCTGCACCAGGTCATTGATCATTTCAATTATATTTGCCACAACAACTGTAAAAAGGTAGCTTTTAATTTAAATCATGATTTACATCTTGCTACTTTATTTAATATTTGATAATATGCACTAATATGCAGATAATTCGCCTTAAAAGTGTGAAATTAACTTTTTCGATTTTAATCATAGGCGTTCATAGCGTCACCGGAGCGTCAACTAGAACTATTTACTCCTATTGTTTCACTTTTTGAAATTCTGATTTAATATTATTTTGTACAGGGTGGTTTCTATCGAATAGAGTAAATTAAGATTGTAGACGTCGAAATTATAGGATTTAGCCAAACATGCGCTAGTTACACACTATGGCATATTGATTTTCCATCGTAAAATTTGTATGCAAAAATTATTATGGAAAAAAACCTGTTTCATATCGATAAACCGCTTTAATCATGCGATACCGTACTTTCCGACTACTGCTAATATTAATCCGGCATCCGACTGTATTCAGACGACGAGTTTTCACAGCTTTGTTAAGGTTATGAAATAGTATTTAGTCTTATAGTTAGATGCTACGATTAACGACTTTAAATTTATTTACTTCTTCTAGACAAGTTTTAAAGCATTCTGAAAAAGCTTATTTGTCTTTAAGATCATTTGCACTTATAACAACATTAATCAGACGAAAGGTTTTCACAGCTTTCTTAGGGTTATGAAATAGTATTTAGCTATGTAGGTGGATGCTATGATTAAGGCTTAAATAGGCTTTAAACATAATTTACTCCTACTACATACATTTGAAAAAATTCTATAAAACTAAATGAAAAAGCTTATTTATCGTTAAGATCATTTGCACTTATAATGACTGTTGTAACTTATAAAATTCCCCTCACAAAACATATAATAAGGTTTTAAAATTTACCCGTTATCAATAGAAACATCGAGTGTAATTCGGCAGGACAATTTAATGAATAATAAATTTAGAAACATATCAATGCAAACTGTATTTATGAAATACTCTTATATATATCAGAATAGTTTTACAATGCAGTTTTATAATGATTTTTAACAGTCGCAATAGTCATTTCGAATTACAGAATTGAGAAAAAACTGTAATTCTCAATGACTATTGCGACTGTTAACCATTACATTGCATTGTAAACCATTCTTAATAATCATCTCGATAAAACCATAATAAATAATAGAAGTCGTCTTAAATCTAAAAGGAGTATCATAATTCTATGAGGCATTTTTCAATGCTTCGATAAAACATTGGTAATGTATGTCAAGTAAGTGTTTTTAATGAATAACGAAAAATGGTTAATAGTGAAAAAAAAGTGGACAGAAAAAAACTACAAGAAAATTATTCATCAGCCCCATGATGGTCTTTCAATCACGAGTAGAGATCGATGTCAATAAACTATAGACCTTATTTATAACGTCTATGCAATAATCCCATCATTTTCCATCGGATCGGAAGTACCAGAACAACAGATGACTGAAAATATTAATAATATTTATAGGTTATGTTCTTGTCGAAATGTCAAGCATATATTTCATTTCTTGGCGGCTATTTTAAATCCAACTGGATTTACTACTAACTTATCAAGCCTCATATAATCCTCGCTGAGCATATTTGTACTTAAAAATGGAAGGAGTGATTTATCGTGGGTTACAGCAAGACTACGTGTTGGTACTTTATTTGGAATATACAGTGTGTCCACGGATGGAGTTGACAAGAGGAGAAAGTCTTTTGTTTTTGACTTTATCGAAAAATGTCACTCTTTATAAAAAGTTCTGCTTTTCGAAAAAATGAGACTATCATAGAAATGTCTTAGATCAGATATACAGGGTGCTCATAAATTAAATAAACATGAAAATACTCTAGAGAGAAATACCATTATTTATTATTTTACACAACATTTTTATGAAACAAATCTGTTTATAACCCGAAATAGAGTCCTAATACAAATTTTAAAATCAAAATTTCAATTTTGACTTTTACTCTACACACTACAAATAGTTTGTTATTTCTTCTTTTATGCGCTCTTTTAATATCATGTGGCAGATCATTTGAATAAACCTTTTGTCTTAGGAAAAAAGTCAAGGGGCTTAAGGTCAAGTGGTCTAGCAAGATAATGGGCCAAATCTTCCAATCCACCTTTCACCATTATCTGAGCAAGGCTGTAAAATGAGCAGCGCAGCAGTTCTGTTGCCAAAACACCTTATTGCCTTACACCCCTTGCCCTTTTTCTCCAAGGTGCTCTAAAACAAAACATTTATTCAAATGATTTGCCACATGATAGGGAAGCATTAAAAGAGCACATAGGCCAAGGAATACATGAACTGAATGAGCCTCTAACTATTCGAAAAATTTATTAAGTTAGCGGGAAAATGTGTTGAGGTGGGAGGTAGAGGTAGAGTAAATGTTAAAATTTAAATTTTGATTTTAAAATTTGTATTGGGACTCTATTTGAAGTTATAAACTGATTTTTTTCATAAGAATGTTATATACAATAATAAATACTGGTACTTTTCTCTTGAGTATTTTCTTGTTTTCTTAATTTATGAGCACCCTGTATATCTGATCTAAGAAGTTTCTATGAGAATTTTATTTTTTCGGGAAGCAGAACTTTTTATAAAGAGTGACATTTTTCGATAAAGTCAAAAACCAAATAGTGTCTCCTCTTGTCAACTCCATCCGTGGACACACTGTATGTTCTACGACACCATTATTAAATCAAATAGTTTAATTAGAGGCCTTGAAGAAGCAATTAGGTTTTATAAAATGGCTGCCATGTTTTCTGAAATGGAAAAATTTCAAACCTAATTTACATATTTTATATGTTAAATATATACTACTCCTATTAATTTATATATTAATTATTCAACTGCTTTTGAGCAATTAATAGTATCAATAAACAAATAGCGTGAGTTTTTATACTGTGTTATTATAACTCACGCTGGGCTTCTACAATGATAATTCGGTATGTAAATGTACGCAGTAAATTCTTGGAAATTTTTAAGCCGATAAATACGTTGTTGTAAAATGGAAAGAATTTTTAACAAGTGGAAAGGAATGAATAATTAAAAGATTTTAAAATTATTAAATATTGCCAACGCCTGTCAGTAGGCGGAACTGTAAATTATTATCATTGAGGGGACTAATGTCATTTGATACTTTAACAAAATAATTTTGACGTTTTTAAATCAATTTCTAATAATACTCCTAAAAAAGATGTTATAGTCGTAGATAAAGTATAGTATTCAACTTGCGGTAATGGTCATAACTCACTTGATGAATTACAGCACTCGCCTGCGGACCGTGCTGTAAACTTCATCTGCGTGAGTTATGACCTGCATTACCGCTCGTTAAATAATATACTATTAAATTTTTCTTTGCCAATTCCAGTCAGAATCACCAAAAATAATATAATATAGGTACTTTTGGACCAAGAGCCAACATGCGCTGTTGCCCTGTTTCAAGTTTCTACGTCATGCTCACTGAAGGTGTTTAAATTATGAAATCAATTTAAAATCAAATTTTAACGCGAACCATCAACATTTAACTAAAGCTTGTTTGGCTAAATCCAAATATTTTTTTAAAATTTGTCGTAAAGTTTTGGAAAAGAACGAAAACAAGAAATTTTACTGTAAAAATGTTTCTTATACAATGTTTTACTTGAAATAGGGAAGCTACCTAAAACTCTCGAATTTAACTGACCTAGTACAGTATTCTTCATACTCGTTATTACTAAGCAATTTTTAAAACCTCAAAAAAAGCCCTATGACCTTATATCTAGATTAATCTATGTTTACGCTATCTTATAGCATAGATAATATTTTGCCAAAATCATTGATTGGAAGGATTTTTTAGGTAAAACTGCCTTTGATGAAATATGCTCCAGAAATGGCAGCGTTAAGTCTCTTAGACATTGACGACGTCGATAATCTATTTGATGGTCGAGGAGATGGTTGTTACGCAGAACTTTTCAAATACGTAACTGGTAGATCAAAGTCCACCTTCAACGCAGTCTTGTACGGCATTCTAAGAAGATTTAGTGGCTATCTTCCCAGATCGCTGTTCGAAAATAGCAAAGAAAAGCTAAAAGAACTGAGGAGTGATTTCATCAAACTGTTAGGTAATGATGGAGTCTTTATACTTCCTACTTGTCCAATGGAGGCTTGTTACCATGGAGATATGGTTCGAAGAACATGTGATGCTAGTTATTTATGGATATTCAATAGTCTAGGATTACCAGTAACGAATTGTCCCATAAGATTTACCAGAAGCGGACTGCCAATTGGCGTACAGGTAGGTAACAACTATTTTGACTTCGGTCCGTCTATAAAATCATTTGTACAAATGAATGCTATTAGATAAGTTTTCTGTTAATTAACTCTAATGACCGGAATATATTAATATTGAGATACCTAGTACTGACTGAAATACGAAGCAGAGAGTGGTGTAAAAACAAACTGTTTCAAGGAGGAGAAGCAAACATACCAAATCTCAACTTGACAGTTTTGAAATGGCCAAGTGAGATTTCGAACTTGATTTCAGAATAAACTTTAATTAAAACATACGAATCAAATAGGTATGACCCAAATTCTTAATGAGTATTATTTTACAATTTGCTGGCCAAATTGGTCCTCTTATTTGCAGTCTACTAGTTTGCTCAATAATTTGCTACAAGCTCGCAAAATCATCAAATATTTGCATTCTGCTTAGTAACTTTTGTAGGAAACAATCCAGTATATTTCTATAATCAGTATCATTCAAAATATGGTTCCAGTAACGTGCAACTAGTATAATGACACTTCGAAATAAGAAGTTATACATTCCTGACTAAATTTAGAAGCATTAGCACCGTCTAAAGGTCCCTCTTCAAGATGAGTTATCATAGACCATAGTGTAGAGAGCACAATTGCCTAGGATGGCATATGATGGCCAGGCATGGACAAAGATGACCTAGGTTTCGATTTTCCGAGCACATATCAAAGAAAAATGATTATATGGACTGATAGGCCAGCATTTAATGGCCGATGATGGTCGACGCATTCAAAGGCCTATTATCTTGAGTGAACATGATAGGCCATCATGAACAGAGGCCTTTAGGTATTTTCTAATAAATCGAGTCATTCCACAGTTTGCGTCAAAAGTATCCCTCCTGACAATGCACTTCCCTTTGCCCCCACCCTAATACAGATCCCTAGTTTAGCCGTATTTACAGATTGATACGCAGTGTTCCGCGTAATTATTATATTAAGGAAGCCCATTTTAAAGTAAAATTAATTTTCTCTCATCGATTTTATTTTGATGGCACTTGTAAAGCTATATGCAGTTTGCCATGACACAAGAATAGTTAAAAATTTCTTGAAAAAAAAAATTATTAAATCATATTAGAACAATAATTGTAATAGTACAAACTTCTAATTGCCAAAATTTCTTAACAGAGAAATGCAATACTTAATTCAGAGCAATCTCAGCATTGAAATATTTTTGTATTCGCTATTTAAAAAATTAACATTTATTTATTTAAAATTATTTGTCCAACAGTGAAATTCACCAATCATGGGACAAAGTAGGTATACAATTATGTAGAACAAACCATGACAGGTGTGCAGAAAAGAATACAAAAAGAAATAATACCAGATATAAGACACATACCGATGCAATAAGATAATGAAAAAAATAACGCTCATTAATTTATAGCTCACAAATTGTTAATACCTCTAAAAGCCAATGTCAAATTATGTATACTACAATTATGTATGTCACAGGAAATTACAAATTGAATTGTAATTATGTGCCATAAAAGAAACAAGAGATTTCAATATCATTAGTGTTAGCAGCAGATGCATAGAAAGTAAGTGAGAACAGGCTGAACTGATACAATGTGATATCAGGACAGTCAGCATTATTAACGTAATAGTGCTTGTAATAAATTTAAGTTACAGAAGTGTTTTCTAAACTATAATGAATCGAATTTAAAACCTGCTAATAATATTTTTCTACGTTCATGCAAAAAAACAAAACTTTATTGAACTATATTTAGTCGAAAAAGGGGTTCTTTATTGCACTAGTGCAATAAAATGTTTATTGCATCCATCTGTCACTCTACAATAGCGTTTTGTCATCATGACAAACATAAACGTTCAAATCAATGTCACATTTTCCTAGACTTAGTGTCATCTAAATAACATTTTTTGGTTTTTACATGAACATAGAAAAAATATTGTATACAACTCGTACAAAAAGTGCTTATTACACTCGACGGGTTGTCCTACTCGGCCTGACGGCCTCGTTGGACAATTTCACGTCGCGTGCAATAAACACTTACTTTTTGTACTTGTTGCATAAATAACTATTTATAATCACATTCGTGTGCATGAAATATATTATCTGAATGATATGCAAGAAATTTAAAAAAACTTGTTTACGCCTAATCAAGGAAATTGGTCTGGTTATTATAAATAATAACCCAAGCATATGAAAAGTATTTTAATTTGAATGGAACAAATGCATAATGACAGCAATGCGACATTATCTCGGATATCATGATCTTGTCTAAGCACAAAACCAAATGTTCTAAATATTGAGGAAACAAAATGGTGAACGTGAAGGAAGAATAAGGTGACTATCAAAATAAACTCCTAATCTTTTATGCTATCCGTGCGTTCCAAGCCATCTGAGTTAATTCTGTAAATGAAACAATTTTGCATTTGGAAATAGTAAACTGTAGTAGTAAAGTGTTTAACTCGCATCAATGAACTATTTTATTTTTTGTCTGTTTTATTACTGAGCAAAACAATCATCATCAGTTGAAATGCAAAAAAAATATTTAAGTCATAAGCTTAAACCTATTTACGACAGTCAAATATGATTTATGATATCATTAACAAAAATAGAAAACAGAACGAGACCCAGATTGGAACCCTGAGGTACTCCTGAAGTAATAGGATATTGATTAGATTTAAATCCATTGTAACAACACAACGACGGCAAATATGAAATAAACATAGAAGAATATTTCTACAAAAACCGTATAATTCAAGTCTCTGCACAAGTATAAGTATTGTGATTTATACATTCGAAGGTCTTTGAGAAGAACGTGTGCATGTTCACAGATTTGTGGTAGTTGATCTCTTTTGGCCTTTGAAAAATGTAAAAATGCAAAATACAAAGACTTTTGCAAAATTACATACTTCATGACCTTTCACACACACATACAGAAAAACCTGTTTTAAGTACAAGATTAAATATGAAACTTAGCGGACGAGCTAAAGTTAAACGGCAAGCAAAAAAATTATTAGTTATTCTGAACCCGGAGTTAATTTATTCTTTAGCTTAAGTATAATGTATTATTTCCTCGGTAGACAATAAAGTGACAGTGATCTTTTAAAAAATTAACATTATTAAAAGTGACGTGCCTTTGTTATTCTCTAAAATAAGATTGACTGAAAATGTCCTCAAAATAAAAATATCTTACAATGGCACAGGGGTCGTAAGATTAAAATGAACCCATACCCAAATTTCCCATACCCGTAAATACTTACCTTTAAATTATTAATGCGCTCGATGTTACTTGTACAAATCTCCAATGTTAAGGTCCGTTTTCACGCTCATGCAATTTGCGCAAATTGATTTGTGCAAGCCAATTGGCACAAGTAAATTGTTGCATGAAAATCGTTCACTTGTACAAGCAAAATAGTTTGACTTGAGTAAAATCTGGCCGGCCAGATAATTTGCATGTGATTGGCACAAATGCATGAACATGTAAACGACACTCCAACTCGACGCATGCTCAGCAGTGCCGTATTCTTGTCTCGACCTGCACCCTGCACGTGGCTTTTGTATTTTCGGTGTTCTGCGACTAGTGCTGTTATCTACATAATTAGTAGTGATGCAAACTTTAGTTACTTTTGAATACTTGTAACGATTAGTTACTTTTAGTATTAGGACTCGTTACTTTGGACTCGTTACTTAGTTACTTAGTAGTAGCAGTAGTCAACTAGTGATAAGTAAAACAGAAAAGTGAACGTATCGTGTAGGTACTTATACTTATACAACTAACTGAAGTAATTATTGTATGTACTTATTGTCTATAATTTATGAAAATAAAAAGTCTTTCTTTATGTAAAAAAGTAAATTGCTGCTTCTTTTTTATCGTGCGTGAAGAGTAACTAAAATTTGAAATAATAAATCAAATCAAACATCTAAGGCTAAAATCGTCAAATTAAATGCCACCTGCTGGAAGCGTGTTAGCAGTAACTGTATGGGCAATAGTATCCGTAATGATAAGTTCACTCGTTGTCAATTATTTATATTTCGTAGTGCTTAACATTAGTTTTTTTTTTTCGTCCAATGATCTGTGCATAAGTTATTAGTTGAATACTCAATACATGACATCAATCGTGACCAAGTTATTCTAGGACTAGTTACATTATTTCGTTATAACGAGTCGCAAAAATAGTAACTATACAGCCTAAGTAACGAGTCTTTTTCAGATTAAGTAATCGTTACTTTGAGTACTTGACAAGTAACGCTTACTTTGTAACGAGTAGTTACTTTTTTCTCATCACTAAAAATTAGTCTACATAATTATTTTGTCTGTGTTGTACATTGGCTATTCACCAATGTCAAAAAAAGAAAAAGAATTCATTACTGAATTAATTGAGCTGTATAAATCTTTTCCTTGTCTTTGGAAATTTATTTTCCAAAGAATACAGCGATATAAATGCTAAATCACAGGCTTATGATATTCTTGTTGAGAAAATTCAGACTGTGGACAAAAGTGCAAATAGAGAAACTGTGGTGAAGAAAATAAATTCCATGAGAACCACATATAGAAAATAATTAAAAAATGTTATTAATTCTGAGAGATCGGGTGCCAGTACTGACGATATATACGTTCCACATTTATGGTACTTTGAATTAATGAGTTAAAAAAAATCATCAACTAGTGCAAATTGCTTGAGCGTGAAAATGGATCTCGGAAATTCGGTTTATTTGTGCAAACTGGCATGCACAAATCAACTTGCGCAAATTGCATGAGCGTGAAAATGGACCTTTAGAGCTTTTAAATAATATATATTTTCTACGTTCATGCAAAAAACAAAATTTTACTGAACTATATTTAGTGGAAAAAGTGGTTCTTTATTGCACTAGTGCAATAAAATATTTATTGCGTTCATCTGTAATTCTACTACAGCGATTTGTCATCATGACAAACATAAACGTTCAAATCGACGTCACATTTTTCTAGACTTAGTGTCATCTAAATAACATTTTTTGGTTTTTGCATAAACGTAGAAAAAATATTGTATGCAACTCGTACAAAAAGTGCTTATTGCACTCGACGGGTTGTCTTACTCGGCCTGACGGCCTCGTTGGACAATTTCACGTCGCGTGCAATAAACACTTACTTTTTGCACTTGTTGCATAAATAACTATTTTAATAACTAGCAACGCAATACTTACTAATAAATAACCTTTGTATAAAAGCTGACCAGTAAAACTTGTTAGTAAACGTTAGCTGGTTTTAAAATTTGATTTTTATACTTCACTCATGTTTCAAAAAAGATAACGTACGTACAACAATAATACTCTGTCTTATTCTCCGTAAGAAGTGAAAAAGTTAAGCATCTTATAACTAAAATAATATTTACTCTGTGTTTAAGGTGGTTGCAGCACCCAATTGTGATAGGCTGACGTTAGCAGTAGCGATGGAGATAGAGAAAGCCTTTGGAGGATGGAAACCCCCACTCGTTGTTAATAGGCAGTAAATGTACTCTTTACCACAGTTTATACAGTTCGTCGAGTGAAGGTTCCAGAGGGTATGGTTAAATCGCGGCCAAATACGCAATGAACATCAATGAAGTTCATTTGTACACGACGAAGTGGGAGAAAATCTATTTCTTGACAAATTATCGTGCCCCTTGAGCGCGCGAATGTGCGCGGCTATATGCGCAGTCGTCTTTTTGTCGTCTAAAAAAACGAAATCTGGGACCTCGACATCAAAGGAGCCGACGTGAAGACTATATA
The DNA here is from genome assembly GCA_025584915.1 of Monochamus saltuarius. Classification (NCBI taxonomy): domain Eukaryota; kingdom Metazoa; phylum Arthropoda; class Insecta; order Coleoptera; family Cerambycidae; genus Monochamus; species Monochamus saltuarius. The sequence continues at coordinate 31,358,670 of CM046728.1, forward strand.
ATAGACTGTGGTACTACTTCGTTTATAAATTATGTTTTGTTTTAAATTAATGTAAAATAAAAGTTTGTTTTTATTTTTTCAATTGTTTGTCTTTTCTCTGTTGAATCCTTCTCAGGTAATTAAAACGAAGAGATACATTTCTTCTACATCATTAACATAATTTAAAAAAATATGACATCATTCTAAACAGAATTTTAGCACTTTTATTTGATGTGCCACTCGATTTTAACAATAAAGTTGAAAAAGTATGTTGAAAACTACTTTTTAAAAAACTGTAATATAATAATAAATAAAACATAAGACCTATTGATATTTTCAAAGATTTATGATTTTTATTATTTCGTATAATCACAGTACATACACGCAGTACATGGTGTTTACAAACTTTGAGAGAATATTTAAACAGTATTTTAATTGGGATACGGGAAACCAATAATTGATAGAAATATTTCTGTAAATTAGCAGACTGTTTTTTATATAAATATCGACTTTTTACAAAGAAAGATCATTTTTGGGTACGGCTGACTTCATCAATAGCTGCGTCTCTGTTTACAACAATAAGTCGCAGTTTTCATTTCCGTCTCCAAATTCCATATCCATTTATTGGTTGTTATTGCACCTATCGAAAATTTTAGTAAGTTCACTACCACTTACTAATAAATAAGCACACGCAAACCGTCTTTTAATAGAAAGAAAACACTAGAAAATATTGAAAACTAGGAAAAATAAATAGATTCACTACTAATAATTTTGCTTCAAACCAAATAATAATGGATATATGTTTTCACAATTTGAAGGTGTCTTTTCTTAACAAAAAATGTATTATTACTCAGATTTTGTGATTCATTTTGTGCTTGCCGCTAGTAGTAGAGTTTCTTCTTATGTGCAAGAATAAACAATTATTGCTCTGCTGTTTAAGCCTCTCTGATATCTTTGAATAATAGGAATGGAACTCCTTGAGCTTGGGTTGTCTTTCCACCATTAAACAGCTACACGCGTTTGCAATAATAATGACACTCTCTTAAAACAGTTTTTGAACTTCTGGAAGCTCTGAATAAAAATTTCATTAAATGTCTCTTGGTAAGTGAAACAACTAATAACTAATGTTAAAAATTTAAACCAGGTTTCAATATAAATACGCCAGAAGTTCAAAAGAAATCGCAAAATTCATTTTAGTGAGTGTCATTAATATTGCAAAAGATAGCACATTGACAAAGGGTTGTTGCTTCTGTTACAACTTTGATATTCCGATTAGCGCCATGATGTGTTAGATGTGCCTGTCCATTTTTCCGCCGACCTCTGTCTCCATTTAAACAGCGATGAGATGGATTAGGTAAAATTGTAGGAGTTCAAATACTGGTTGTGGCACCATAATTTGACTAACCTCTCTGACCAGCATGCCAGTTCTTTTACCAAATTGTTAGTAACCTGGAATTCAGGTTAACTTACTAATATCTATTTACCTACTTACTACTAATAAATATTAACACACGATTATCTAAAACACTTTAGGACCATGCAGAAGTATACTTTGAGATAAAAGTGCATGTAAAACCACATGGCTATCCGTGATATGCTACCGTCATATAATTCCTTCTGAAATTGTCTTGGCACAAGCAGAGCCAATACCTCAGCTTGGAGAGAATTGATTTCAGTGGTGGTTAGTAAAACTTACGATATATATTATTTTTCAAAATGAAGCATGGGTCCGATACCATTGTTCAGGAAATGGTTTCTGTGCTCTCAAAGAGGACTTTAATCTTGAAAACATTTGAAGTAACATTTGCGAAATGAAAATGTGCAATGGAGATTGTTTCACCTGAGATCTCGAAAGAGTTGCCTGTATATTTAAGCCATGTATTTCCGGAATCAATTGATAGGTACAAACACACGATTTATATTTTTCAGACAAACGCCATGAACGTTTAGTTTAGCTAATTTTCGCGATTAAAATGAGGGGTAGAGATATTATTATTATATTATTATTGTATCGATATGGTACACTGGTATACAAACAGTGAGTCGCGTATGATTGCAACATATACAGGGTGAATAGATCACTGTAGATTCGACCCCCGCAGCCGGTAGACCGTATATAAGCTATATTCTTGGAGGGGCTTGTCACCCTCTATGCGGGTATGGTAGGGTGGAAGAATGTTGGCTTGGGTCAATGTGAGAGATTGATACCGACGGTTGACCTTTGACTACCCCCATAATTAATGAGGTTTTTCTCATTCCTGCACTGAATGGTGGTTAGAGCCTACCAACGTAAGTCGTTCCTGGGCGCAAATGCGGCCTGCCTAATAATAATATGTCGCCCTCTCTTCGACTTCTGGTCTAATCCTCGTGATTCGAATGAGGGGTAGAGATATTGTTATTATTTTGTTTTTTAATGTTTTAAAATCCGACATTTTCTTATAAACTTCTTGTTTTTTATGCATTTCCTGTGGGTGGGTGTACTACAGCTATTGGAAATAAATTACTTTTATTATCATTATCATTGTCTTTAGCATTAGCATTACCATTAGGTACCATTACCATTACCCTTACCCTTATCTTTATCGTTATCATAATTATTATTAGTTTCGGTTGTCGGTTTTTTTCCATGACTTCCAAGGGATTTGGTGCGTCTTGTGACGTGCATTTAGCGCCATCAGTTACATAATTGCCTAGGAATACCTTCTACATAGAATTTTTTTAGAATATATTTTAATTTAAATTTTGGTCTTACACAGTTTTAGCTCAAGTTGATATTCTAGGACAGCAAATTTAATACAAAAATAAATACAACAATTTGCAATAAATACAACAAATAAATCTCATACTTTTATTGATATCCCTTTAAAATAAGCATAAATCAATGAACTTAAAACTTATCGGCGTAGGCCTCCGTACTTCCATCTGGAGCACGAGCAAATCTCGCAGGTGGTTCCTCCGTTTTTTCGTCGTCCCTAGTTAATAAAATCAATAAATTAGTACCAATAAAATTAAGTCGTGTAAATCACAGTGTATTATTTCATAACATTCATGACAAACTATGCATAATTATGCAATAATTTCAAATAAATTGTTTACTAGGTTCTTACAATATGCCAAGATACCATAAATTTAGATATTTAAAAATGACAAACATGAATTTTGCTAATTCTCATTAGCTAAGGCTTCACAAGTCGCAACTTAATTAGGTAAAGTGTAAAATATCTACAAATTGGACCTTTCAATAAAAAAAGTCAATACATAAAAATTTTAAAGCCATAGGCGTACCTTAAATATTTTTAGAGGAGAAGGGGGTGAGACTCCATAAAAGCAGTATACCTAAAGTAAAAAATATTTGTGCCAATAATTAAATTTAAATTTTTTACCTTTATGCAATTAAGGTTATTAATTGATTTTTTGTTCTTATATCTCTGTTCTTATAACTAAGCATTTTCCGACATTTTATTTTAAAAAGTTCTAGCATCTGTTAAAGTTTGGTCGCTGCAATTCGGAAACATTCTGTACAGGGTACTTCTTAAGTTGGGACAGAATATTCGGAACCATATTCTATGGTAAAAATTTAGTTAAGATTATTACATAAGCATCGTCTTGAGTGTGTCGTTTTCTAATTGCAGGGCGTTCAAAATTTAGGAAAAAATCGAATCGTTTTATTTTAATTTCTAAACAACTTGAAATATTTTTATCAAATTTATTTAATTATTTACTAAAAAAATTGATACCCTTTATATTTAAAACAAAACATTCGGTTATGTGTATCATTTTATTCTCTACAATTTTGATCATTTAATATTTTCGTTTAACCGTTAAGTAATTTCCTCTTTTTGAACAAAGGATTACTTAAAATTATTTTAATTATATTAAATACAAATAAATATGATAAAGGTACCATCATATTTTAATGATACATCAACAAAACAATGAAAAATGGTGAATAGCTACAATTTTATTTATTTATTGTTATAAAAATATTTCGAGTTGTATTGTTAAAAATTAGATTAATTTTTTCTAAATTTCTGACACCATGTAATTAGAAAATCACACGCTCTAAATCCTATGTTTATAAACAAACTTAACTTATTTTTTCCTATAGAATACGCTTCTGTTTGTACTTAAGAAATACCTTATATGTATATTGTTCAAACTATCGATTCAAAGCACTGTTAGTAAAGAAAACAATATTGATTGAGCTTTTTGATGTGTCATTAATTGATGCATTCACGTCAAAATCGTACGACTTTTTTAATTAAATGCATTCAGGATATAAAATATCCCAGAAAAAAATAAATGTAAGCCTATATTTTTTTCAGTTTTATCGAATAAACAATTAAAACAGATAAGCAACACATGCCCATAGTTTCCCTACTTACATGAAATACTTCACTGCTGCTGGATCTTTATGGTGATGACCCCCTGCCGCATCATTTCCTGCACAAGCGCAGATGCTGCCCAAGCATACTGCAATTACTAAAACCTAAAAACAATGTTTTATAAACCGATTAACGTAAAATACAATTCTTACCCAAAATAGACGATTCATTTTTTTTTATTTCAACACAAGTAGAGAGGCTCTAGACTGGATGCTAACAATGAACTGTTATATTGAAACACATGCTGCCTTTTATATAAAAAAACGTAACTTTTTATCGATTTTATTACAAATTTTCACAAAACAAAAGGCAAAAGTCAAATACAATTGGTAATTATTCTTATTAATTAATATTTTATCGGTAAATTTTCGTCAATACTGATTATGAAATGGTTGTTTAATCATAAACTCACATCGATCAGTGAGTTAGACTCCAAAACAAAATAATGATTTTTTTATTTAAATTTTTGATAAGCGCTCTGAATTTTTCATATAATTAATAACTAATATATGTATGTACAATAAATAACAGTTCGCACTTTAAATTGTTACAGTATATTAAGAAGAAACGATTTTTTCATAGTCTATAATTTTTCACATGCACATGATAAAGATCAGGTTTAAATAATTCAGTCAGTTCATTTTCTGTTCAGTTGGCAGTTATCTTTATGTGCAAACAAACAAATATTTCAGTTTTCTTTCATTCTTGTGTGTTTACACAGATGACTGATACCAAACAGAAAACTGAACATATCGTCTAAAAGAACCTTGGACCCACAAAAGTTTCAGTTTCCTTTCATTTTTGTGAGTAAACACATACAAATTTCAGTTTCGTTTACACATAAAGATAAAATTGAGCAGAAACTTGACTTGACTGAACCATCTACAAGGACTTTTACATATGACGATCTTGTATAGACATAAGTTTCGAGCATAAAAAGGTTAAAAGGTCACCCACACTAATATCGCATATTGTAGTTTTCATTTTTTATCTAACTCCCTCATATTTCCAAGGGAAACAGAAAAGTCTGATAACTCACAATCCTTTATTCATGAGTTACCCTTATCCTAAATTTATTAGTGACAACCGGTTTCGAAGTGAAATTTTACACCTCTTCCACCATCTTCAGGTCATTCAAGAGGTGTAATATTTGACCTCGAAACCAGTTGTCACTAATAAATATAGGATTGTGAGTGATAGGACTTTTCATATTCCCTTTGAATTTTGTAATAAACTCACATGTATAAATTTTTAATGTTATAATTTTTTACCCAAATTTAATAATTATATAGGGTATTCCCATACAGGTGTATCTGTTCTAGTGAGACAAAAAGCTTTCTAGAATCCAGTTTCGCTTGATTGTGAATAAGATGTGATATGATTTCAAATCTGCAAACTAAGTAAGGCATTTAAATCAAGTAAGTCTTGGAAATATATGAAAATCTCAATGTTATCTCAGCATAGCTCCATTTACCTGTAAAATACTACAAAATATTGTTAAGAAGAGTTTATGAAAATGAAAATTGAGAAAGTATGAAATATTTTAGTTCTAGGCATACTGATTTTTTATTTAATTTTAGATTTTTGTCGTTAGCAACACAGACAAGGTTTTTAATTAAATGATTTTTTATTCGAATTTAGATCTTTTTCAAAGTAGGGCTAAGATATATAAATTCAGCACGCCCATTCAATATTTTTTTTTGATTATGAAAAAATTTTCAATGAATATCTTTGTAAACAATAAAGAAAATACACTACAAACGAGATAATTCCAAAACCAAACAATAAAAGTTAAGCACATTTCATTTTTTTATTCTGATAACATTTTGTCATACCTCATAGAGGCAGTTTACTGGTAAAAAAATCAATTTATTACAACTTACCAAGGATTACTAGACTTTATGGATTTGAAATTATAGCAGATTTTGCTTCTTAAACAAACAGAGCTGAATACCAGAAAGCTATTTTTCAACACCAAAACTTTTTGTCTTTTACACTCAGATTTAAAATAATAAAATAGCTAATCCTTTTTTTAGTTCCTTATGGTTGAAAAAAATTGAAGTAGACATCGAAAATTTAATTTTCATTTTGAAATTTGGCACCAAAGTAGAGTTATTGAAGCTCTATCACTGAAAAAAAAATCAGCCAAGAAATACAGTTTTTAGAGGTATGCTCCGCTCTCAAATGTGTCACTCTGTATGTCGACTTCTCGAAGACCTTTTATCGTATATATGAACAACATACTTCCACAAAAAGTATTTCATATTTCGAGTATTTACATTGTGCCACATACAATGAATTTTAGTATTTATCTTATTAATTCTGGAGTACCTCGCGGTCTCTGAATCTGAATTTACTCCTATAATTCTTATACACGTAAAATATCAATTCTGTTCAATTACAAAATCCATTCGGAAAGTTTAACATGCACAGTATCACTGATATTTCAAAAAATATATGAAATGCGCGTTCTATAAAGGGCTATTCAATGTCTTGTCACCTTCCTATCAAATCACTTTAGTAATGGTGTCTGCAGAACAAACACTACAATTGCGCGTAGTCAAAATTATCTATATAACATCAGTCGTTTGTATTTTTGTAGAATTTCGAACAGCGTTAGAATATTTTAGACAATGGTTCTGAATTGACAAGTTTCCTCACAAGCTCCGACGCTGCAAAATTAAATATTTATCATTTGTACACGAAGCAATCAAAGACAAAATACACATGATATTTTCCTGCCAATCAGTTTGCTTCACTTCTCCTCCCGATTGCCGATTATGATACAAATGACACACACATTACATTTGTTATACTGTAGTGGAGTATGTCAATTTATTAACATACTGCTACATACAGAAAAATAAATAAAAATAACACAATCCTAATTGAATCTCAATTAACACAGGATTGTGTCCTTTTGTGTTAAAATGTTCAATTTTTTTTATATGAATCCTGAAACTGTGTTAATTTTCAGTCCCAAATATACCGGGATACCGCCAGCTTTGTTCCCGGGATTTTCGAGATTGACCTTGTCAATTTTATAGATACGTTTCGGTCTAATATGTAATACGAGGCGATAGAATAATTAATAAATACACAGATATTATATATAATTTTGTAACCAGAACTAAAAAATTGAACATTCATCACATTTTTACAAAGTAATAACTGCTTTACATAAAAGCAAGGTCTATGTAGCCGTTTCAGCCAGGTTCAAGTACAAATAAGTTTCGTTGTTTTCTACTACCAAAGAAACGGAATTGTATAAAAATGGTGTATCCTACGATTTTATTATTATCAATTTCACCTACAAGTGTAATTGGTACTACAGTTGGTAGTTTTACCCTAGTTAGAACTTTGAATTTTGTGATTGGACAAGTGAATTTTGTAGCAAGAGCGCGTTGCCTTTATTTTATCAAATGTAATATTTATATGGATATGATTGTGTTTCATTCGAATGCCCTCTATTAACACCTTTGAATTTATAGTAATACAGTTCAAAAAACATTTCTGTAGCTTAAAACTTTTACTTGATATTTTACAAAAAAAAAAGTGTTGATTATTCTGCAATCCTAAATTAATTTATAAGCTGCGTACAGTTACCAACAATTTAACAGAAAATTTAACTTAACCCAATCCGGTCCCACACAATGTTGCGCATGCTGTTAAATCAATTCTTAAAATACTGCTGGGGATTATTTTAACAACGGGTTGAAAGCCCTTGTCGTCAGCAATATATTGCACCTCATACTGAATGCCACCAGGAGCAATATAGGAGTAAGATCCTGTAACAACTAATGCTTCTTCAGGAGTACCAATATTCTTCATTTCACCAATAGCCTTGTGACGAATACCGTTGCTAGTCGAAAAACTGAAAAAGTAATACGTGTTACCAATGTTTAGATGCTTCATATTAATGAAGTCATATATATGTTCTGTGCTACCAAATATCTAGGTATGCTAAGGAAAACTTCATAGACAAGGTTGAATTCACTAAATATCTAAAATAAAAATTAATCTACCTTTTACTAACGAAAAAAGACATATTTGGCACTAGCACAGTGAAATCATTACTTGATTTTCAAAGCTAAAATTCACTTTTAAACATATACAAATACACCAGTCAACCACAATAGATGAGATCTGAGCTATTTCTAGATCACTTGAAGGAGTAATCCTATTTATATTAGCTCAAACACCTTTACAATAGAGTAAAAGATAGTAAAGCTTGTTTTTTATAGAAAGTGTTCCAAATATTTAACGTTACAGTACAAATGTAATGAATACAATCAATTTATTTCGTTATTTTTCGTCCTATCTGTTTAACAGGTTACAAATTGAATCGTTCAATGGATTTCATTCAGGTCTTTATGTAACTGCTTCTGGGGTGCTCCAAGGTTCTCACTTAAAGCCACTGCTTTTTATTATATATCTTAATGATATACATTTGTATGCTTTCATCATAGTAGGCTTTTAATTTACGCTGATGACAAAAAAATGTTCTTTGAAATAAATAATTTAAATGATTGTTTACTTGTCCAAACCGATCTTGATAAATTTTTTGCATATTGTAATGTGAATAAACTGTTTCTTAATATAGAAAAATGTTTGTTTATTACTTTTACTAGAAACATTAATAAATTCGTATATATATCAAATTAATCTGAAAGAAATTTCTGTAACATGTAAAATTAGATATAATGTTATTCAACACATACGTTGATTATGTCATTACAAATGGTGAGGCATTGAAAACATTATATTTTGCATACGAGCAAAGTAAATTAAGTTTTGGTCCTGTAATTTGGTACCTTCAGTATAACATCTACATTTCTAAAATTGAATCAATTCAAAACAAATTTCTTAAATTCTGGGATTATAAAGTCAATGGAGCATATAACATTGCTCCTATAGTGGACATCAAAAAGGAATTTAATATAATTTATTTAAAGAATCGACTTTATTTTCGTTGAAATTTAGAAAATATTTCTATTTTATTTATTTTTGTATAATTATGTATCTACATATACAGTGTGTCCACGGATGGAGTTGACATGAAGAGAAAGTCTTTTGTTTTTGACTTTATCGAAAAATGTCACTCTTTATAAAAAGTTCTGCTCTTCGAAAAAATGACACTATCATAGAAACGTCTTAGATCAGATATACAGGGTGCTCATAAATTAGAAAAACATGAAAATACTCAAGAGAGAAATACCATTATTTATTATTTTACACAATTTTATAAAACAAATCTGTTTATAACCCGAAATAGAGTCCTAATACAAATTTTAAAATCAAAATTTCAATTTAGACTTTTACTCTACACACTACAAATAGTTTGTTATTTCTTCTCTTATGCGCTCTTTTAATATCATGTGGCAGATCATTTGAATAAACATTTTGTATTAGGAAAAGTCAAGGGGCGTAAGGTCAGTTAGTCTAGCAGGATAATGGGCCAAATCTTCCTATCCACCTTTCACCATTGTCTGAGCAAGGTTGTAAAATGAGCAGGACAGCAGTCCTGTTGCCAAAACAGGTTATTGCATACTTCTGGATCTCAAGTATTTAAAAATGGTAAACCAAATGTTTCCAAAATGTTTCGGCAACAGGACGGCTGTCCTGCTCAGAGGAAGATTTGGCCCAATCTTAACCTTACACCCCTTGCCTTTTTTCCAAGGTGCCCTAAAATAAAACATTTATTCAAATGGTTTGCCACATGATAGGGAAGTATTAAAAGAGCACATACGCCAAGGAATACATGAACTGAATGAGCCGCTAACTATTCGAAAAATGTATTAAGTTAGCGGAAAAATGTGTTCAGGTGGGAGGTAGAGGTAGAGTAAATGTTAAAATTAAAATTTAGATTTTAAAATTTGTATTGGGACTCTATTTGAAGTTATAAACAGATTTGTTTTATAAAAATGTTGTACAATAATAAATAATGGTATTTTTCTCTTGAGTATTTTCTGGTTTTTTTAATTTATGAGCACCCTGTATATCTGATTTAAGACGCTTCTATGGGAATCTCATTTTTTCGAGAAGCAGAACTTTTTATAAAGAGTGACATTTTTCGATAAAGTCCAAAACAAAAGAGTTTCTCTTCTTGTCAACTCCATCCGTGGACACACTGTATATGCTACTGGTAATATTTAGTATTGGTCAATATAAAGGCGCAACACTATCTAACACCTTGCTTTTGACCTTGCCTTACAAGACATATGTTGTTTAAATGTCATGACAGGTATTTTGAATAATGCATCTATAATAAAATATAATACTATAGATATAAATTTTCTTATATTCAAAATTAAATAAATACGAAAATAAGTAAAGAGCAAACTCGTATTTTTTTAATTTTTATTTTTATATATAAAAATGGCACACACCTACCTATACGAAAATCCTCCTGCATCTGATAGTTCAAAAGTGTTCTCAACCACTTGTGCTCGATTTTGAGGACGAGCATAGATACTATTCAAGCATGCACAAAATAGTAGTAGCTGAAAGAATAAACAAAACATTTAAAAACTTATTTTAACGGCGGTTCTTAATCATCTCGTACTTAGTTCACTATACCCGTTGCTATTTCAATTATTTACCAAACGTTGTTCGTAGCTCAAGTATTAATTGAGGGCATAAGGAAATTAAATCACCAAAGAAAAAATGAAATAAATGGCAATTATTTCAAATGTAATTCGATAGAAATCCAGAAAGTTATAACAACATGCATACAGGGTGTGGTATCATTAATGTATAATGTCATAGTCGCATAGTGAAATATAGCGGTACAGCATCTGCTCATGAAACAACGATCTCCTTTCGACACATTCTCTTGAAAAAATGCATTCACGATTTGCTGCAATTTAGTCGACAGTTCATGAAGTTACTCCGGGGACCCTGTAGTCTTTATTTAAAGGACAAGGATATGTGACGTCAATCTTTTAAAGTTCAGTGCAAAAGAAATATATGTCACTGCTTTAAAGCAACGGTACAGTGCAATTCGAGATGACACGAAAGTGGTCCATACATAAACAAACAGTTAAATAATAGTGAAAACTTTTTATAACTTCTATTTTTTTTAGCGGATGCTTATGTATACTATGTTACGTTTAGATACATTAAAAGTAATGTCTGTTGTATTTATGTTCGCATACACATATTTTTTTGGAATGTGTTCATAATAAGAAAAATTAATTCATTGTATTTAGTTCTTTCTCTTGCTTTGTCCTATTTGTGCAGGGTGTCTCAAACTCGACAGTATGAGCCTACTGTGAGGATGCAAATAATTTAAAGAAAATTTGGGACACGTGGTGGTAAATGGGATGAGGGAAACTCCATTGTATTATGTATTATTTTTGGGATTTGATAGAAACGGCTAATGAAGTCATCAATTATATTTTTTCCAGAAACATACCTATTTTTTTTCTTGTTTCTCTTTTATTAGAGATTTTTTCTGTATCACATCCCGTTTAAGAGTTATAAGCAATATCGTCCTAAAGAAATACCACCTAAAAATCACATTAGCGGTGGAAGGATTAGTAGTCGTTGGAAAATAATTGAATGTTCGTTGTTTAAAGTACATAAATACACAAAATACTTGTCATTACTCAATCCGAACGTCAAACGTATAACTTTTGTGCTTACAAAATGTTTTCTCAATCAGAAAAAGTTGATATGTTGATAATTTAGGGTGAGTCACAAAACATTCAAGAAGAGCTGTAGAGTTATATCGATTCTGATCATAGAACCTTTACAAGAGTAGAGGGGACCTTGCGACGAAATGAAGATAAATTTTCTGTTCGGAAGAATAAAATAATTGACCAAAGGGAGAAGAGAAACAATGTTAATACAGCTAGACAGTTACAATATTTCGAACAAAATCTACGAAGTTCTCTACGGCAGGCTAGCCCTAAATAGAATTGAATAAATCAACCGTTCAATGAATTTTAAAGACGTGACTACAAAATTCACAATTTGAAGTACAATTTGCCTGAGCATCACATTGAAAACAGATTTTATTTTATAGCTCAAATTGTAGTAAATGTAGCAACTGTTGATAAGAACCTTTTTCCTCGCGTTCTTTAGACGGACGAAAGACGGTTTATCAGTAATGGTTTGCCAAAAACAGGCCCAACAAACACTACTGGTCCATTGAAAATCCTCACACTATAGATCTAGTCCAAACCAAGGCCATTTTAAGGTAAATGTATGGTACGGCATCATCGGTAGATATTTAATTGGGCCTTATTTTTATGAACATACGTGAGTTACGCAAATTTTCTACAAGAAGATCTTCCTGCACTTTTGGAGAATGTGCTTTGCAGCTAAAGGAAAGCCTATGGTTTCAGCTCCACTCCACAAGGCCAAGATTGTACAGCAATATTTAGATAATACTTTTCCCAGAAAAATGTTGGCATTAATGGAATTATTCAGTGGCCCGGAAAGTCACCAGATCTAACTCCCCTAGATTTTGGGAGTTTTAAAAAATAAGGTTTACAAAACACCTTCGCGAGATATTATCACCTTTTACTTTAACTGTATTAAAGAATTATTGTGTTTAATCCTTTTATTTATTCTTAATGACATTTATACACTTTAAACAGCGAACATTCAATTATTTTCTAACGACTACTTGATTCTTCCATCGCCACTGTGATTTTTAGATACTATTTCTTTTGAGACTCTTTAGGATGATATTACTTCTAACTCTTAAACGGGAAGTAATACAGAAAAAATTCTCTAATAAAAATTTATTTTTAATAGGAAAAAAAATTGGGTATTTTTCTGGAATAAATATAACTCATGACCTCATTAATCGTTGCTGTTAAATCTCAAAATAATACTTTCAATTGAAAATTGATCTTACTTCATCCCATTTACTACGTACCCAAATTTTATTTTATTTCTTTGTATCACAATAGGCCCATACTATCGAGTTTGCGACACCCTGTACAGGGTGATTCTTTTATTATGGGAAATGAGTTTTTCCTGCAAACGGCTGCAGCAAATTGAGTTCTGTAAAAGTATTTTATTTGGGCTGATTGATGCTTGAAATTGCGATGGATATAAAATTATAATTAAGCGACGCTGGGCGTCGCGACGCTTCAAATTTTTTTGTCAGAAGCATACCATTTTTATTTCAGAAATTGTAAGACCTATTGAATAGAAACACTTTGTCCAAATACCATTTTTTTCATCTAAAACCATTAAAAATTAGACCAGTTTTTATCTGTTAAATTGGTCGATTGCCATGCAAAGAATGCATGGTTTTTTAAATTTCACTAAAGCAACTTTTATGCTGATATTGACCACAAATATAATTTAGAATTTAAAGAAAACAATTTACAAAATGTTACTACATTTAATAACACTAATTTAATTGTTTAAACAATAATGAACGTTTATACTAACAACAACCAATACATAAAACACTAAAGAATAACATAAACTGTATTTAGTAAAAATTAACTCTTAATTGTCAAATCTTATTTTAACAATTGCTCGATATAGGCGCCATCGTTATATAAACATAAATTGTACCGCTTTCTTATTTCGCAAGATGTAACTTTTCTTAAAATATCACCAGATATTCCATTGCACGCATCAATAATCTTTTGTTTTAAATTATCTAAATTATTAGATTTTGTTTTATACACTATATTTTTTAAAGTTCCCCATAAAAAGAAATCTAAGGGTGTCAAGTCCGGGGACCTAGGCGGAAATTTCAAGGGCCCGTGTGTCCCCAACCATCTTCCGTGGCAGAATTTATTCAAATAATTTTGAACAATGGCCGCATTGTGGCAAGGCGCTCCATCTAGTTGAAACCATAAGTTTCTTCTGATTTGCAGTGGCACATGTTCCAGCAAAAGAGGAAGGTGATTTTGGACAAAATCTAAGTATCTTGCACCCATCAAGGCGCCTTCATAAGAGTATGGCCTTACTAAGTGCCACCCGACTATTCCGCACCAGATATTTATGCCAAAGTGGCCCTGCCTTTGATGTTGCCTGATTTTATACGTGTTTTCGTCCGACCAATAATGGGTATTTTATTTGTTTGGTAATCCATGACTAACAAAATGACTTTCGTCTGTCTATAATATATGAGAAAATAAATTAGGATTATCATCCAAAGACACCAAAATGATTGTTAAAGTAATTTAAAATAATTGCAACATTTTCATCCGTCGTGACAGTTTTTGTTCTTAATCTTTTACCTGCAAATTTGGCTCATTGAATTTATGGAGATTTATAAAAAAACACAAAACCTACCTTCAAATGCTTTAGGGTTTTGACGCAAACTACTTTCTAACCTAGCAAAAATTTTGTGGTCTGGAAGGTTGCGTTCGGGGTATTTTTCCGCATATAATCTTCTTGCAGTTAAAGCATTTTTTTGGGCTTCTCCGTATAACAAAAGCATGTCAACTTTTTCTGAATGTGTAAACATATTTCTTATTACTTACTATTTTAATAGAAATAATTAAAATTACACTGACAATTTCAGACATCAATTAATATAAGCCAATTTTGTTTTTTCAAAGCCTACCTGCTTTAGAGAAATTTAAAAACCATTTATTATTTGCATGGCAATCGACCAATTTAACACATAAAAACTGGTCTGTAATTTTTTAATGGTTTTAGATAAAAAAAATGGTATTTGGAAGAAGTGTTTCTATTCAATAGATCTTCCAATTTCTGAAATAAAAATAATATGCTTCTGACAAAAAAAATTTGAAGCGTCGCGACGCCCAGCGTCGCTTAATTATAACTTTCATATCCATCGCAATTTCAAGCATCAATCAGCCCAAATAAAATACTTTTTACAGAACTCAATTTGCTGCAGCCGTTTACGAGAAAAACTCATTTCCCATGATAAAAGAATCACCCTGTACAATGAAAAGCCTACAGAACACAAGATAAGAGATATTTTAGTTACGTCTAAATTGCGGCAAATCGTGAATGCATTCTTTTATTTCTTTCGTCGTTTCAAGAGCAGACTCGGCAGATGATATATTCATATAAATTTTCGTTATAGGGCAGCTGTTAATGTAATGCCTAATGGTTTATCGTGAACTGACGTATTTCACTATGCGACTACAACATATACAAGTTATACGACAGCTATCTGATGTACTACATTTAGTATTCCTTAAAAACTATTTCATAAATCACTATAGAACTCGTCATAGGTGTGTAGTGTTTAGAAAGTTACTTAATACTTAATATTTGCATAAAATTAGTACTAGATATAAAGTTATTTATTTTTATTTATAGATATGTGAAAATCATTATCAAAATGTGACATATCAAGACGTGTCGCAAACGGTTTTTAAATTCTACTATTTTATTTGAGAAAGATTTACATAATAGCAATGAATAAACAACAGATCAGGAATGTTATTTGTGTTTAGTTTTGTTCTTAATTTTTCGAGATATCAGTACCTAAATACACTTGAAATTTGATTATATCTTGGTGAGAAATATAGCAATTTTAAAATATTTTTGCTTTAACCTGTCCATCGCCAACCGTTAAAATTATTTAAAAATTAAGTACATTTCACAAAATGTCAAAATTTACATTTTTTAGCTATAACTATAAAATTTAACAACAACAATTATTTCTCTCCAAAAATTTCTACCAGATATCCTAGCCTGATAAATAAACAGTACAGATATACAACTAAAATTTGCATATAACATAATAGATAGCTGAACTTTTATTTATAAAAATGACAGTATTTTAGTGACATACTTTCTGGTAAGGAAAATAACCTAAAAGAAATCTCTTCTCGTCGCTTAATTTTTCCTGTATGCATTACATTGTGTACATAATCACAAACACATCCTATGACCTTTTAATGAAGTGCAGAATACAAATATATAACTTGTTCTGATAGTTTCTAAAACTTACCATTATCATGTTGAAGGCAATCACGACTGAGGTAATTCCGTTAGCCATCATTTGTAAGTAATCTGTTCGTCCTTAGTTAGGTAACATTTACGCAATATCAATATCCCACATCTCAAAATAAGTTTATTAAGTTCTACAGTAATTGCAATTTTAACTAAAAATAATGTATTAATTGACGGAATACTGAAACATATTTATTACCTTTACCTTATTATCATTTAATTCTATTTTAAAAACTTGTCGGGAAGTCCTTCAGATATTAAGAATTTCAAAATTATTGGAGATTATATTGTATAGCTTATTATACAGGGTGTCCGGAAATTATGAGCAAAAAATTCAGGGGATAATTCTAGACCGAAAATGCATGCTACCTCTTTCTATATCATTTTTTCCAAATCTGATTATTAACAGGTTCGCTGCTGGTGGCAGTTTCGATAACATGTTGTCCATGCCAGTGGTTTTTTTTTTATGAAATTTGAAATTTGATAGTTGAAAACTATCTAAATTATGTCTATATGAGTTGTAACAGCGAATTTGCTGATTGGACTGTAATTTTAATTTCGACGGCATTTTCCGTCAGTGGCACTGCACGTCTAACTAAATTGAAAGCCAGTGACAGTATTTTACGTAGCAAATCTAAGTCTAAGTTCTCAGTGAATACTTTGAAAATTTAGATTCGGGGATTATCTGAGGCAAGAAAAACGAATTTATACTTAACTTTGTTCTAAACGCTAGTGGCCGCTACAAAATGTAGGTAGCCTTGGTGGATAAACATAACATTTTTCTGTTTGTATGTATCAAAGTAGAATAATATTATTCTTTTAGCTCTTGTCCACAAATATGATATACCTAAGTACATACTAATTTCAAATCGCTAAATTTAAAAATTTAACCGTAATTTATTTGCTATTTTTCCATTTTATCTAATTTAATTTTGAAGATAAAAGTATGTAAAATTTGTATTAGGTATATTAAAGCCGACGATGTCATGAAAATTAAATTACAACAAACAGAAAATGGTTAAATTTAGCGACATAAAATTAGGTTGATAATAATTTTCATTTAAAACATTGATATAGATAGTGAGAAAAAAGTTATGACCAATTTTTGTCCGCGTGTACATTTTGTAGCGCCTTTTAGTGTTTACAACAAAGTACGGATTTGTTTTTCAAAGCAATTGAAAACATTCTAAAAATTTGAATAATTTTGAATTCAAAACTTTAAATTTGAGATCCTGTGTCTTTTCGACTAAGATAAGTTGAATTGCATTATTTTGTCGCCAAGAACCTGCTTATTCACCTCATCTGCATCATCTGCCTCATCTGGATACCAAGTGTCGCTTTCGTTTCCGTCGAACAACTAGGTTCTGAAATTTGCAGGAACCTTTCATCTGTATGGTAATGTTCGGGCTCTTTTTTAGGTTGATATAGTACCAGCCTTGCCAGTTTTTTAGTCTTATTCTAATAAAAAAACCAGGGAATTTGAGCCGTGTAAACCTATCTCTTAAAAGCCTTTTCCGAATGCCTGTATAAACTGCCGTACTTGCACAAAGTACTCATATAGTGCAAAAAATACATGCACACAACCTGATTTTTTCAGGGTGGATGGAGGGCTGTCTCCAGCCAAGAAATTACACTACATACCCTTCGTGCGTTTTTTGCAATAGGGGTAGTTTCTTATTTACTTTGTTTTTGGATTTTTTTCCGACTTGTACATAGTAATATTAATATATTAACTATTTTGTAACTCACATATTTGACGCTTCACCGTCTATTAAATGACAAAAAAAAATATTTATTTATTATGATTCAGTAAAGATACAAACAAAAGGCTTAGGAACTGGTTTTTGGAGGGTTCTTAGAGGACTGTCTCCTGAGTGGATACCCAAAAAAGGACAGTCTACCCCTTCGGTGTTTTGCGCAATAAGGATGGTGGTATGTGTGGTAAGGAAATGAGTTCGATTAACAATTCACAGCACTGAAAACACAAACTTGGATATTACATCCCATTGGTTCAAACTGGCGTACCTCAAACTACCTATTTAATTTGAACAACCCTATTAAATATGCTTAAATATTTTTAAAACATTAGACCCTCCGGAACAGCAGTAATGACTTTTATTAAGTACATGCACACAAAATATTTTAAAGATGACACAATAATAATAAACCACCCCTATTGCGCAAAACAACGAAGGGGTTGGACTGTGCTTTTTTGGATGGAGACTCAGAAGACAGTGCTTGAAGAAACCTGCAAAAACCAGCTGGTCACCCTTTTGCTGTATCTTTACTGAACCATAATAAGTACAGACAAATTGTTATATCTGAAAAAGGTATACTTTACTGAAGTCGTTAGGAGTAACAGTTTTCGAAATAATCTTATTTGAAATATTCAGTGCATCGATTGAAAACTGTTATTCTTACCATCCTACCTGATGTGCTTTGCTATGAGATGCTGTGCACCATTTGTCAAAATTGAGTTATAAGAACTGATTGACAAGACAGAGCTTTACGTAGTTTTTTCATAACTTAAAAATAGTCATGAGCTAATTTGTTTAATATTTTTTTATTAACATACCGCTTTCAGGTGTAACTGAAAAGTGGTATCTACTAAATTTTTACGCTATCAAGAGTATCACAGAGCGATAGATTTACACTATCAAGAGTAACACAGAGCAATAGATTTTTTTTATACAAATTGCATATAAATTGTTAAAAAAATAGTTTAACTTTCAAGCTAAAGGAGATTTTTCTTATAATTGATATTAATATTACAATTGCGTAAAAAAATCATTTTCAAAATAATCCAATTTTTAAAATAAAAGTTTTTTTTACTTCAACATCAATTGCAGAATAGTTACAAAAATAGTTTTATTTTTTAACAATTCTTCATACGATTTGCTGCGTTATAGAATGTCGATGTAATTGTAAACAGCCCTGGTAAGTATAAAATATTGATTACTCCCTGTATAAAATTTGACATTTGGGTTAGAAGATGTCCGCGCGCTACATTAGGAAGTTTGCGCATGTTGACGATCATTCTCCCTGCTCCATTTCTCTTGGGTATAACTCAAAATCTATACACAGTAGTTGGCGGTAAATTTAAATACACCATAATATACAGGGTGTCTCATAATGATGTGTGCTCCTTTGGAGGGTATGTTCCTTGGGATGGGTTATTTCTATAAAATTTTTCGATTTGAGGCCTCCCTTACGAGATAAGGGCTTCTAAAAAATTGAAAAAATTTTGATTTGCATTTATTTTTGTATGTGTTTTGTAGCAAAGCTTATAAAACTAATAGCTTATAAAATCATTGATGTAGTATAAGATCAAGATGTGAGTAAAATTGAACCGTTTTAGACAAATTGCCTTATTACAATGATTTTACTTTTACTTAAAGTACCTAATTAAATTTTCTTCTTAATAATTGTATGACACCTCTATTTTGCCAATACTTTACCAAACAGCATATAGAAATAAAAGAATTACCAACTGTCTACTTATTTTACAATGTGAACTTCATGTTTGCTTTCTAAAATATCCTTGTCTAAACAATGGGAAGATGAGGATAAAACTCATTTTAATATGCGGTATATAAATATTTAAAATCATTTTATGTGATTATGGTAAAATTAAATTTTAAAGGGCGCAACTCCTTTAAAACGAATTTTGAAAAATAAATGTATTTCCTTTATTTTGTCTGGTCTAGTTTCCCAATTTCATCAATTTTTGGGCCAGAATTTATTGTCTTACATATTTTTTGATACATCGTTAACCTAGTCCAGTGCCACAATGTGATCCAACACAGACAGTTAAAAGTTCTCCTAGTTCTTCTATAATGGGTTTGGCTGTTGTTATTGTTGTCTAAAGTGATGATATATGTTGTGGCTGAAAACCATTCTTATCAGCAATGTAGGTGACTGTATACACAGCTCCATTGGGACCCGTATACGAATATGATCCTTTTACAACCAGAGATTTATCTTCCCCTAGATGTCCTTTAACATCGTGGTGAAAGCCATCACTTGTGTCTACACTGAAATACAAATATTTGCTTATAAGCGATATTTTATATGAAGTATTATCTAGGGTCAGTCAAATAACTGAAAAATCGCTGAAGCTACGGAAATAAAATTTGGTATACAAAATATACATCCGAATAGCTGCAAAAACCTTTATTACATATACTTTGCTTTAAACACTCATACATTTCCATCTGTGTGAAAAGAGGCGCTTGTGACCCCAATTTCTAAAAATGGAGATAAAAGCTTCATCGAAAATTATCGCCCTATTTCTGTTTTATGTGCACCAGTTAAGCTTTTTGAGCACATCATATATTCAAGAATTTGGAATCACGTAAAATTGAGTATAACTGAAAAACAGCATGGTTTTGTACTAAATCGGTCTATTATTACAAACTTACTGCAATGCAACACTGATATAAATTTAGTATTTCAGAAAAGTACTCAAGTCGACATAATTTACACATCAAAAAAGCATTTGATAAAGTTTATCATGGTATTTTGTTGAGCAAGTGCATGGTTTTAGTTTCACTAGGAATACATTATAATTTTTTAATTCATATCTTTGTAATCGTCAGTGTACAGATAAGTATAAGACTAGTATTAAATTTACGGCCGTCTCAGGTATCGCACAAAGTTCTAATCTAGGGCCCTTGTTATTTATACTCTTTATAAATGATTTACCGGATACTTTAACCAGTAACTGATCTTGAAATATCAGACTAAGTAAATTATACACACATTGATAAAATTGTTCAAGATGCATATACGATCTAAGATTTGATTACTAAACAAAGTAAATATTTTAGCAATATGTTAGTCATAAAGAAATTCTACTTTACGTTAGTGAGACCTAAACTAGATTACGCTCTATAATATGGTTTGCGCAACCACTTATATATACCGTCCGTTCTGAAAAAAAGGGCCTGTCTCTGGACATTTTTGAGGTATCGAATTGAAATTTACAGGGCTAAAATAAAGTTTTCTGCTCTATCTAATAAAGCTAATGGGAACACCAGTCAGCTTCCGGTTTAACCGAAAGTCATATCAACTTAGTTATTTTAAATAGAACATCCTGTATATTTTTACATATTTGATTACATCGTTTCCTCCCAAATACACTCATACCAAGTTTCATGGGTTCACCTTCGACACCAACGGAGATATTTGAAAAAACATTTCTAGACATAGGCGCCTATGGAAATTAAACAAAAACATATTTGTACGATTTAAATTTGACAGTTCCAATATTTAACTTGTGTGCGTATTATTGTTGATTAATTGTTTTATAATAGTGATAACTATAGTATTTTTCATGATATGAAATATCTTGGAGGAGAAAATTGACATGTATAATGTGTATTTACAATCGGGAAGAAATAGCTATCAAGCGTTGCGTTTGTATAGAGATCAATTTGGTGCAAGGCGACTTCCCAATAGAAGAATATTTAGCAAACTTGAGCAGACTTTAAGGCGAACTGGATTCTTTATGAAGGCGAAGCGCGAGTATGAAATAAATAAACCCGACTTAGAACTTAATGTACTATTGTGTCTAGAAGAAAATCCTAGAACTTCGATGAGAGAAATTTCATTTAATACGGGTATAGCAGCGACCACTGTTCATCGTATTTAAAAAAAAAAACATAATAAAAAAGCCTATAAGGATTCCCCAGTACAACATTTGCAAGAGCAAGATGGTCCAAGAAGACTGGAATTCTGCAACTATTTCTTACAAAGACAACAACAGAATCCTTTGTTTTATACAAAAATCTTATGGACCGATGAATGTACTTTTTCGAATAACGGAATGTTTAACCGAAATCATCACTTTTATTGGGCCTCCGAAAATCCTAGAAACGTAATTGAAACAAATGTACAAATACGTTTTAAAGTGAATGTTTGGTGCGGGCTTCTTGGCAATAAGATAATTGGCCCTATTTTCATTGATGGACAACTTAACGCAGATATACCTGCTTTTAGATTTGATGAAAAATTATATTGAGGAATTCTCTCTGGCTCAGGTACGCAGCATTATTTTTCAGCAAGACGGTGCCCCTGCGCACAACGCTGCTATTAATGTTGAATACTTAAACGAGCAGTTCCAAGGGAATTGGATGGGTACTAATGGGCCAATTCGATGGCCTGCGAGGTCACCTGACCTCACGCCTTTGGATTTTTTTTTGTGGGCTTATATTAAAGACATAGTTTTTACCACACTTCCGGAAAATGTGGACATCATGAAAACAAGAATAAGAAACGCTTGCGAAAATCTTAGTCCACAAATGGTTTTGAATGCAGCCCGAGGTGTACTAAGAAGGTGTCAAACGTGCATTAATAAAAATGTTTAATAGTTCTTGTTTTAAGTTCTATTCCATAGATTACTATGTTTCTTTTATTTCCTTGATGAAATGTGTTTTCAAATATCTCCGTTGTTGTCGCAGATGAACCCATGAAACTTGGTATGAGTGTATTTGGGGGCTGTATTCAAATATGTAACAATATACAGGATGTTCCATTTAAAATAACCAAGTTGAGATGACTTCCGGTTAAACCGGAAGCTGACTGGTGTTCCCATTGGTTTCATTGGATAGAGCAAAAAATTTTACTTTAGCCCTGTAAATTTCAATTCGATGCCTTAAAAATGTCCAGAGATATGGGAGCAGGCCCTTTTTTCGGAACGGACGGTATGAAACCATTTTTGGATTTAGTAAATTGTTTTTATTGCTTTATTACTTGACTTGAACTTTTCATTGAATTTAAATAAGTAATATTAAACCATTTTTGCATTTAGTTAAATTATTTTTATTACTATGTGCCTAACCGAGTATTATTTATAAGGTAACATATTTTGTTTCAATTTATTTGGGTTATTTACTTATATGAAAATGATATTTTTATGTCTACGGCGACGTTGCCAAGTTTATCAATTTTTCTTAAAACCCTTGTTTATGTATAGATATTTGGAAAGGACATTTTTACGAATACATTGTATAAGTTTTGTTGGTAAAATATTTAACGCTGAAGGAGATAATTGGCAAAAGAATGTATCGTGACAGTAAAATATGTAGTCGGACAATGCACTGTCAATGACTCTAACACATGTTATGTACATTTTATTTTTAAATAATAATACCAGAGCTGCGAAACATTGTTTCCATGAGTAATATTCAATAGGTACAATATTTGTGTAATCAGTATTCAAGTGTTGAATACTTTTATCAGTAGCAGTATTCAGTATTCTTATTCATCATGTTCAGGTATGTCAGGATTCAGTACTCGAATATAGTATTCATAAGTAGCGAACGTATTTTATGAACTTATTTAGTTCTCATGAATACTGAGGACTCATGAATCCTGAGAATTATGGTTGTTCTTGCACTATATTTAACTGAAACTGCTAAATATAAGATTTTCAATTTTACTTCCTATCATAGGTATCTAAACTGTTACTACCTTAAAACACACAAGAACCAATATGTAGGTAACAACATCTTACACATCAAGTAAACAAATACGTTGAATAAGATAAAAAAAAACTGTGATTTATTTTATATACACACAATCTACTGGGGCACGTGCGGACTAAACAGAGCCCAAACAGCGTAGTTAATATGCATTACCCGTTGCACCTTTTGCTGATGTCTAAAGGTAACCATAATTCGGCGTTTTTCACATAAGATTTATTTTTGAACTAGCCGTAAAAGTTTTCAGCGAGACCGCGATACGAGCAAGATCTCGACCTTCTATTGGAAAGATGTACGTTAAAAATCATCAGAAGATTGTTTACTAGACTGAAATCGCATAAGGCGTTTCCTCCTTAAAACGCCTGTGACTGTCCGTCACAGATAATGGTATTATAAAATTGAAATCCATGTCTCTTAGTTATTTTAATAATTTGCAACAAGAATACCGTATGGCAGATAAAGTAATATTTCAAATAATACCCGCGTTTTTCTCAAAACCACTACCAAGAAAGGTAAAAGACAATTTAATGTGCTTTTAGCGGTCTCTGTGTTTTAAGTTGCTAAAAAAAGTTTGCTACTACCACAAAAATTTTCGTAGGTATATTTATTTAAATTTCATTCAAACATTTTAAAATTTATGGAATTTCAAAATAAAAATTTAAAACAAATTTGAGAGACAAAGAAATCAACATTATACGAGGCACATCTCAAGAATAAAGACCGATCGGTTATAAAAAAAATACTACAAGAAAAATTCTGTTCTAAACTCGCACGTACATAGTTATATTTCAAATACTTTTGATATCGTGGAATAGACTTTAACAAACCTCCGCATAACATTCTCCCGCCTGGAATTGTAGCTTTTATATTGCGATCTCTAACTTTTCGGTTTCCTCAAATGCTGAATTATAGGTTAACACTGATTGAGATTATAGGCTGAATGGTTAAAAATGTCCCACATCTCAAAAGCTAATTCAATCATCCAAGAAAACTGTTAAAAACCTCAGTGCAAAGCTAATCACAATATCAAAATTATCAAAGAACGACATGGTAACTATATATATATTTACAACCTTTGTACATGTTTGATTTATCACTTCTTTTTATTACCATTGGCCCTTACTTTTTAAATGAGCCTCATACTAAAATAGCTACTTTTGCAGTATGCTATATTCTTAATTTTTATTGCAAATTTTTTAAAACTAAATACGTTATAAATTTGTGAAAATGCAAGTACAAGTTAATCTGACTTTCTACTTACCTAAAATCAAAATTTCCTGGCTCATTTATATTAAAATCATAACGCTCTATTTTGGCATTTCTTGAATTAAACGATTTACATTCTACGCTAAGACCGACATAAAAGACAAAACTTAGAAACAAATAAAATCACAACTGGAGCAAATACCAACCTAATCTTCAACAAGAGATTAAATGACGCCAACTGCATCTGCATTTAAAAGAAATTATATATACCCTTTTGTATAAAATCTAATCAAAATGTAGGCATGTGATTCTTTCTTTTCGTCTTTCCGGCAATCAATCTGGCCGTGCAAGAGCTTATATAGAAAATAAAGTGCAGAACATATTGTGTGCCTTAAATTTAGGCTAATTAAATTGAATCTATTTTTTAACAGACTATGCCTTTCTCAGGATATACACCATCCATTTTAAATACTAGATATTTCAACAATTTTTTTTGTATCGATTCAATGTCAACTTTGTAATGTCTATAGAATGGATACCAGATCACACAACCATATTCAAGTTTTCCTCTTGAATTTCTTCACACTCCTCCATACTATTAATATCTCTATATATCTTCAAATCTTCAGTAAAAAAAGTTTACCACAATTATGAAGAGTGAAAAAGCAAAGTGCCAAGGTTAAACCCCTGAGGCACCCCTAACGTTGTAAAATATGCCGGAGATTTAAAACCATTATACACAATACATTGGTCTCTTTGAAAATTCAAATTGAGCAAATACAGTTGTTAAATACGTCATGGTTGATCTATTATTTAAGAAGTCGCGCTGAAATAAAGATAATTGATTATGTATAGATATATAGAAGGCTGAAGGCAAAAGAAGGCTGTTATCACTGTTCTTAAAAATATGAAATGACTGTTTTCCATGTGCGTGAACTTAGCCCCCTATTTTTTGATAAACTAAAAAATAAAGGTCGTGCTGAGTTGTGCCGGATTTGTGCTACATTGTGCCGTTAAATTTTAAAGAAAAATAATAGCCATTTTCCTAGAAAATGAAAAAATCGTGTTTTCCACGTAGCCCGCCACTTCGCGAAAATCGTATTTTTCTTTAATGTACCATATTGTGCTAGTTCCGAACATTGTACAGTTTAAATAAAATTGATATCTGCCTCCCTTCTCCGGAAAATCCGGAAAAACCGAAATTTTCTAGCCCCCCATTTTATCACAATCCGATTTTTTTCGATGTGCTGAATTGCGCTAGATCTTCTGAACATTGTCCGTTTAAAATTTTTTTATATGTTTCCGTTTTCCGGAAAATGGAAAAAATCTAAAATTTTGACTTGACCTTACTGTGCCCCCTACTTTGCGAAAATCGTGTTTATCTTTAATGTGCTGAATTGTGCTAGTTGTTCCAAATATTGTGCTGTTTAAAGACATTTGATATCTAGCTCCGTTATCTGGAAAAACTGGGAAAAACGGAAATTTGGACGTAAACTTAGACCCCCATTTTTACCGAAAATTAAAAAACGTGGTTGTGCTCAATTGTGCTAGTTGTCCTGAACATTGTACCGTTTAAAAAAATTCGATATCTATGCTGCACCTCTCACTTTCTCATTTTTTAATTTTGAAAAATAAAAAATGGGGGCTAAGTTCATACTTAAATTTCCGTTTTTTTCGGATTTTCCGGAGAATGGAGATAAATATCGAATTTCTTTAAACGGCACAATGTTGAGAACAACTAGCACAATTGAGCACAACCACGTTTTTTAATTTTCGGTAAAAATAAAGGGCTAAGTTCACGCTCAAATTTCCGGATTTTCCGGGGAACTGAGC
The DNA here is from genome assembly GCA_025584915.1 of Monochamus saltuarius. Classification (NCBI taxonomy): domain Eukaryota; kingdom Metazoa; phylum Arthropoda; class Insecta; order Coleoptera; family Cerambycidae; genus Monochamus; species Monochamus saltuarius. Next base: position 31,385,470 of record CM046728.1, read on the forward strand.
AGATATGAAATTTCTTTAAACTTCACAATATTCGCAACAACTAGTACAATTCACATTACGATATTTGCAAAGTAAGGGGCACAGTGAGGTCAAGTCAAAATTTTAGATTTTTTCCATTTTCCGGAAAACGAAGACAGATTTCAAATTTTTGTAAACGGCACCATGTTCGGAACAACTAGCACAATATGGCACATTAAAGAAAAATACGATTTTCGCGAAGTGGGGGACTACGTGGAGAACACGGTTTTTTCATTTTCTAGGAAAATGGCTATTATTTTTCTTTAAAATTTTACGCCGCAATATAGCACAAATCCGGCACAATTCAGCACAACCTTTATTTTTTAGTTTATCAATAAATGGGGGGCTTAGTTCACGCACATCTGTTTTCCACAGTTCAGGAAACTCATGTCACTGCCATATTAAATAAACTACAGAGTGGAGTACAGATAGCATCCAGAATCTCAACCTCTGTTATTGACTGAAAATGGATGTTGTGAATATTGAAATTGGTTTCTTGAGAAAAATACCGATGATTAGAGACAGTAAAAAATACTCTATAATGCTAATTGTAATCATATCAGAATAGTCATTAAATAAAGAATTTATTTTTCTACATGTGAACGAATTAGAATATTTTTTGAGTATATCTATTACTTACCATCTCTAGTTTGATGGTCATGATTGTGCAAAGACCCATACGGGAAGCAGAAGCGACACTGGAAATACTTTTTAATATATGAGAACATTACACATCATATTCAGAATTTTATACAAAATATATAATTTTGTTTTTACTGATTCAAACGTGAAAATACCATAGGTCAAACTGCTTACCTTGAGCGTGCTAAGCAATGCGGAATAGTTTTTGAAAAAATATTAGATCGTCATCCTATTTAATTAATACCAGTTTTTAATTGCAATTATTATAACAGTTTTCTGCTAAGGTACGTTGGCTAACGATAAGCATATTCAAGAAAAAGATATGGATATTGGTTTAAAATAATACTAACAACAATATACTGGATATATTTTAATTAATCTCCAACTCCAGAACGGCATATTAACAACAACACACAATATTAATTTATAAAACAAGAAACGGGTATTCGGGACATTTAGAATGCGGTGATTATCATATCCTCCTCCTCCTCATACGAAATTCATCGATCCATTGGGATAGTAGGGATATCCAGCTCTCATCACCTCATACTGTTCCAGTTCAACACCTTAGTTATTATATCTTCAGTATAATAAGAAGCCGCTAAATTTAGAAAAGTGTTTAGATTATTTTTCAAATAAGATACAGTTACATATTTACTATTTGAAAAATAAAGAAAATCTAATTTACATACTTTGACACATGCGCATGTTGTACAATGGAATGGTTATTGCAAATGCTGGTGAGTGAAAAACAATTTCTATCATTAGCATCAAAATTACACACAATCAATCTAAATATGTATTCCATTTTGGTCATAATCAGTGGCGTAACAATATTTCCCGGACCCCCCCGCAATAAGTGATAAGGGGCCCTTCTTACCCATACACTGTAAATTTAATAAATCGCCCATTTTCACAATTCAAATAACACATACATTAAACTATAGTGACACGTAATTCCTTGTCTTTAAGAAACTTCGTTAAAATTCTACATAACATGTAAGAAATAAAAAAAAAATCGTGCTGTAGCTTTAGCGCAATCGTGATTTCGATAATAAATTGCAACAATTTCTACTCTTGCCGCGATAGAATAAGCCATTTCGAACACACGTTAATACTTCCAATAACGGCTGAAACTAGCGATTTTTTGGTCACAAGCAAAAAACACCGACTTTTTTTGTAGTACTGATTTTTTGTTATTTTGAAAAGGTCTGAATTCCTATAAACTTAAGTATCTTCTACTAATAACTATTTTAGTATCTAGTTTTATTTGCTTCAGCTTTTTTATTTCATTTCTGACTTTTTTGTAAACTGATAGACACATCAATAACAATTAGGTAATACGGTCATGTGTAGTAGATGAAAAACTTATTAGTGGTGGGTATTTGTGTAGAAATTACTACGCGTAAGTTGGTTTGTCATCTTTTCGTTTGTAACCAATAATTCTGTCAAATCTCAACCGATTTCTAAAAACGGTACGTCACTGTATTTGCAATGAAAAGGGCTTTAAAATGATGTGCCACAAGTGGGGTAGTTGCATTTGAAATTTTTAAGTTGGGGTTGCTAGGCATTAGGAGGATGAACATATCGAGTTGGCTTGACTGTCAAAAAAGCTCTCCCCAAGAACAAAAATCGACGGGTCTCGGCGAATTTTGAAATATTATTCAGTTTTCCAATTATAGGGGGGGTCAAATTTTCGTTGGGATATTCTGTATAATCTTGATCTAATATACAAATCTATTAATAGAGATACGTTGATGCAATTTAATGTAATGTAAAACCGTGTACACACTTGTAATAAAACTTTGATGTTTAACTGCGTTTCGAAGAGGGTCAAGTCGTGATACGCAAAATATGTTCGTAGAAAAAAAAATTCTGTGCAGAACTTCGTTTCGTCGTGAACATTTTGATGTGTCTATATTGTGTACAGTCTGATCAACTGCGTTAAGAAAAAAGTTTCATGTCCACATTCTGCGTAACCGCATACCGTATCATTTTAGATGTGACGCAGAAAGGACAAGTTTTGGCAACGCTACGAACCTCGATTCGAACACCCATATGCACTATGATACAACGCGACGAGGTTACAGGTTTCCGTTCACAAGGTCGTATTTTGAAGTCACGTGATTATGTTTGTGATGAGGTTATGTTAGAAGTGTGTATATGGCTGAAGGGGATGTTATATAAGTGATATCGTGTGATGTTTAATTTGTTGTTGTTTTGTTTGCATCTTTAACTACTTGAATTTAAGGTGGTATAGGGGGAATAAAGGGCATAGAGAAAAAGTATAAGACAGGACTAGGGGGCTCAGAGAAAGGACTGAAATGGGGATTAAGGAAAGAACTAAAAAGGAGACTAAAAAGAAGACCTATCTGCTTAGGCTAGAACCAAATGAATACTGTTTGTCTATTTCCAGGCAATCGTTTCCATCTATTTTAGATGATTTATAATTAACACATAAATTCTACTACCTATCTAATTTAACATCAATTTCAGGAAGCGAAATTTACTTTGCGTCAAAACCAATACGACATTGATAATGACACGGTACAATCGTTCTATATTCTATTTCGACGAAAGCAAAATATATTTGAAACGGTCATAAATTCTGTAAAACTGTTTATAATTTAAACATTTTTTTTTATTTTATAATCTGATATTACTACTGATGGATCTAATATGGAAACACTCAGAACCAAACCAGATTCCACGAAACTATACAATGAACGATTTTCCAGTGTAGGCTGGATAAAGAATTTATACTGTTTGAGATATGTGCGTCACTTTGGCTTGGAATCCATTATTATCTGCAAGGTAAGTGACTATGTAAATTACACCATCAGGCGTTTTATACAAATATTATACGAGACGAATACAAAGAATTGTACAGAACAAAGAAATAGAGCAAAAAGAATATATAGAAGAGAGAACACATCATGAACAGAAAGTAAAGGAAAAAGAAATTTTACATAATAAAAAGGAGATAAGGAATTTTTATAGAGATAAAAAGGGGAGACGGTTTTATGTTCAAAAGGAAAATGAAGATTTGATTGATGAAAACAGCTAGAGAAAGATGGAAATAATATTTCGAGGAAATTTTTAATGGGGAAGAAGAAATAAGAATAAGTAGCGAAATGGAAGAACAAGAAATAAATGAAAACAGAAAAATTAAAAATAATAAATGGCTGGGACAAAATCGAAAAATGGCAGATAATATTAAGTTTGGGGGCAAGAAAAAAAGTATATGAACTCATATTGGAAATATGGAAACTGGAGAAGATGACGACAAATTGGAAATATACCACTAAAATAGTTATAGTACCTAATTTTTAAAAAAGGTGATTTGTCAGATTGCAGTAATTATAGAGGTATATCACTACTGGATGTAATGTAGAAAATATTGACAACATTAATAAAAGTAAGAAAGGAACATTTTATAGAAGAGCAGATAGGGTACCTATTGATTGAATATCAAGCAAATTTTAGAAAGGGAGGATCAACAATGGATTAGATTTTTACAAAGAAGGAAGTTTTAACAACATGTTATAAGTACTAACAACTGTAGTATTTAGATATATAAAGAAGCCTAAGACTCATTAAATAGAAAGAAAAAAATGATAAAGTATACTTACAGACAATTAAATTACTCTTGATGACTCTAAAGAAACCGGTTAGTAATGTCCGGATTAGAATATTTTCAAATCAGGACAGGGCTCAGACAAGAAGACCGCCTATCGAAGCTGTTGTTTAATATAGTTTTGGATGAGGTTGTGAGGGACAGCAAATTAAATAAAGAAGAGAACATAATGTACAAAAACCGCTACGCAGATGATATGGCGTTAATTTTAAGAGGGAAAGTAGAATTACAGCGGAATTACAAGTCTAGCAGAAACGGCGAGTCAAATGGAGTTAAAATATAAGTCAGGAAAAAAGTATATGGAAGAGAATTGGAATGCAACGAACGGAGAAAGAACTGGTAGTAGATGTTCAAAATGATGTCATGAAATTTGAAGAGGTACAAGAAGTCATTCACTTTTAGCATTTTTAACAAATACATGTAAAGAGGAGAAAGAGCGGATTATGAGAGCTAATAAAACGGCAATAGCAAGACTCATAGTATTGTATAGTTGGTAAATAATTACGTAAAAGGAAAAGTATGGAGATGGGAAAGGAAACTATAGGAGGTAGAAGAACTGAGGAATGATATGTGAGAAGAAGTAATGAAGAAGTGTATCAAATTTGTCAGGGGCCAAGAATAGACTCGGTTATAGCATCACAAAGATTACAGTGGTTGGGGTATTTGGAAAGTATGACAAATAGTAGTGAAAGAGATGGCTTGAAGGGAATAAGAAAAATATCTAAAGAAACTGTTTTAGCAGGGAAAAAATCTATTGAAATGGAAAGACAAGGCAAGAAATGGAAAAATGTGGAAGACTGTAACTAAGCTCTGAGTCTAAATGGCCTGTATTAAAGCTTGTTGCCTGTGTAAATCTTTTGAAAACAGATATTTGTTCGAACAATCAAAGATGAAGACTTACATGTGCCACTACAGCAATTTTGCCATAAACTTTACTATTTCTGTTCTATAATGTTGTTTTTGTGAATAAACAAAGTAAAAAATGTTTATGCCACCAGACCTATTTCTGTTTCGCTTATAACTTTGTGGATTTAATGAAGTAAGTAAAATATCCCTACCGAATTTCACTTGATTATGTAGAGTGGTTCACATTTAATGGCAAGTTAAGGAAATAGCCCTAATCAACAATGTTTAGACCAGTCAACAGCAGGTTTTTTGGGTCATCTTAGATGTCCTGTATTCATTGTTAACGTATGCACATTTCCCAATGAAACACCCTGTGTGTATATATATGCATGTCTTATCGAATTTCCAACACAATATATTTTTGTGTTCAATTAACACTGATTATCTGACTGACTGATAAGACTAGAGTGTCTATTTTTTTCTAACTCTTTTTCATACCGCATTTAATTTTTCGTAACTATCTATTACCTCGTGATCAGATACAATGGAAAACAAAACAAAATTACAACTGCAACTGCAAATTTCCACAACTAAGTATTTAAAGTAAAATCATTATGCACTATTTATACATTTTTATAATTTTGGAACCAATAACGTACATACAAAATGCTAGTAGAATCTTAAAACAACAATACAGTTAGAGACACTTTAAAAGATGGCCCATCCAAATGTGAAATTAATAAAATCAAATTTTAAAAGTAGAAATATTGTAGTAGATGCTAGTTAAACAAATTCATAACATAAACATTTATAATAATAATAATATCATAAAATCTCTACCCCTCATTATAATCACGAGAATTAGCCCAGAAGTCGAAGACTTGTGCGGGGGAGGGGCGGCATATTATTATTAAGTAGGCCGCATTTGTGCCCTGAAACGACTTACGTTGGTAGGCCCTAACCACCATTCAGTGCAGGAATGAGGGAAACCTGGAAAACCTCATTAATTAGGGGGGTAGTCAAATGTCAACCGGTATCAATCTCTCACATTGATCCAAGACAACATTCTTCCACCCTACCATACCCGCAAAGAAGGTGCCAATATCTCCACGAATATAGCTTATTATTGTTTACTATTGCCAAAACTGTACTGCAAGAAATCTCACCTTTGCAGTTCTTTGTGGACAAACCTCTTTTACAGTATATTATTAGATATAAACATTATACATTTTTATAGATTCAAATAAATGAGTCATTGTGAAATATAAAAAAAATGTATATGTAAATAAGTTATCAAATAATATTGGTAATGATACCGTTACTTAAGTATATAAATAAAATATATCTATTAATAATAATGAATAAATCACAGTCACCTTTGGTTAGGTCGTTTAGAATTACACTGATTAAAAATTATCTGCTACGGTTCAACTTCAGTTTTCGTTAAAGTAGGTGAACATTTGTCATCACTAGTCGGCAGTATTATTCCCTTCCCGTAGAATATGAGTAGTTCTGTTTCACATCGAAAAATGGAAAACAAAACTGGTAAGTTAATACAAAAGTATATAATTTATACACACGGTGCTTCTTTAAGTAGTATATGACTACAACTCATACTACTTATTTACTACTCTTGTAAAAGGACAATCTGATGACAGTTATTACATTGTAGCCAGATTGTTAATTTTTCAGATACGTATAGTAATAGTAGAAAGCTTTTTTTTAAAACAGTTATTGGCATTCTTGTTTTTCGAGTTTTTTTCTCTAACATTTAATTTAGTGATTTCAAAAAGTATGTCCTTGTTTAAATTTTGATGTTGACATTATAATTCATTATTCGAATGAATCGAATGATGGTGACAGTCTAGTGACCCTTATTTACGCTATCAATAAAGATTATAGAATTATCTTTTACCAGATAATCGAAAATAGAAAATCAAAACATTGACGGAGGGTCTCAAACTCGATAGTGTAGGCCTACTGTGAGGATACAAAAATAAATAAATAAAGTTTGAGACACGTGATGGTAAATGGGATGAGGTAAGCTCCGTTTTAAATCGAAAGTATTATCTTTGGGATTTGACAGAAACGACTAATGACGTCCTCAATTATATTTTTTTAGAAACATACCCAAATTGTTTTCCTGTTAAAAAACTATATTTTTTCTAATGCTTTTATTAGAGATTTTTTCTGTATTACTTCCCGTTTAATAGTTATAAGCAATATCGTCCTAAAGAGTCTCAAAAGAAATACCATCTAAAAATCATATTAGCGGTGGAAGAATCAAGTAGCCGTTGGAAAATAATTGAATGTTCGTTTTTTAAAGTGCTTAAATGTCACTAAGAATAAATAAAAGAATTAAACTCAATAATTCTTTAATACAATTAAAAGAAAAGGTATAGTGGTTTTTAGGCTTTCACGGCCATTGTTGTAATTTGATACAGAGTGATTTTCCGGGTTGTTGTGCCGTGACCTCGGTAACTGGTAGCTACCAGAAACAGAATTAATGTGCACATCCCTAGCATTAGCCGGGATTCTTTTACCTGCCCTCGGTGTTTTCGGGCTAGGATATGTGGGGACAGACCCGCTAACAATGTCTCTGGGCCCATCCATATATTGATTTCGGATCCTATTGGTATTACGACAGCTACGGTCGGAACCGTTCCTCGAATAATGGTGGTCCTCCGAGGCGCTCAGTCGAGGCAAAGCTTTTGCAGAGTCACCACTGAAGATGCCGACAGCGAAGAGGGGCGAAACGTTTGGAAGCATGGGATGCGACCAGTTACAGCCCAGAGACACCGTTAGCGGGTCTGTCCCCACAGAGCCTAGCCCGAGAACAACTAAGGCAGATAAAAGAATCCCAGCTAATGCTAGGGATGTGCAGTTTAACTCTGTTTCTGGCAGCTACCATTACCGAGGTCACGGCACAACGACCCGGAAATTCACTATGTATCAAAAGAAAAGGTGATAATAACAATAACTAAACTTAAAAAATGAGACAAACGCTCTCATACTACATACATATTACAATCTATTCTCTGTATGACCTATCATTTCAAGACACATATCCAAATTTCGTCTGACTTCTTTGTGGGTTGCGTTTATTAGCATTTTGCCGGATAACTCATACAAGCGTTTATAATCTCTTCTTTCAAATGATTAATATTTCGCGAAGGCATATTCTTCAAAAGTACAGGAAGTCCTTCTTGTAGGTAATTTAGGTAACTCACGCTGTTCAATGTATGTTCATAAAAATAAGGCCCAGTTAAATGCCTACCGATGATGTCGCACCATACATTTATTCCAAAATGGTCTTGGTTTTGGACTGGATTTACAATGTGGGGATTTTCAATGGACCGATAGTGTTTGTTGCGCCTGTTTGGTAAACCATTACTGACAAATCGACTTTCGTCCGTCCAAAGAACGTGCTGATTGACAGTTTCTACATTTACTACAATTAGAGCTATGACATTAAGTCCGTTTTCAATGTGACGCTCAGACAAATACCCCAAATTGTGAATTTTGTAGTCATAATACCCACTGATTTATCCAAATTCAATCCTGGCTAGCCTGCCGTATAAATTTTGTGGGTCAGCTCCAATCTTGTAAAAGTTCTATGATCAGGATTGAGGAGGTCTAGATACCTTACTCGATACAACTCTTCTTGAATTTCTTTGTGAGTCACCGTAAACTAGCAACATATCAACTTTTTCTGAATGAGAAAACATTTTGTAAGCACAAAAGTTATACGTTTGACGTTCATATTGAGTAATGACATTTATACAATTTAAACAACGAACATTCAATAATTTTCCAAGGACTACTTGATCCATCGCTAATGTGATTTTTAGTGGGATTTGTTTTGAGACACTTTAGACGATATTGCCTATAAGTAATATAGAAAAATGTTTCTAATAAAAGTTTATTAGAAAAAAGAGAAATGTTTAACACGAACAAAATTTGGGAATGTTTCTAGAAAAAATATAATTGATGACGTCATTAGTCCTTTCTGTCAAATCCCAAAGATAATATTTTCGATTGAAAATGGAACTTACCTCATCTTATTTAACACCACGTGTCCCAAATTGAGACACCCTGTACTTAGCGTCTCGAAAACTTAGTTTTGCAATTTGAATTTAAAATATCATTTCTAACTAAACTAAGAGAAACGAGAAGAAAAATCATCTAATTGTTTTGATATTGTATGGGCTTCTGATGTATTTAGCTCAGAATATGAAGTTAGACATTAATAAGCAATCCTTGTAAAAATTATACAAGTTATGTCATTAAAACAACGCCTTTTATATTCTACACTTTATGTTTTACAATATTTTGTATAACAACAATATGGAATCGTTTATCGACGTTGCCAATGCAATAAATACTACGTATCTGAATTTTTTAAACTGACGTAATCATTCCAAACTTAAGATAAGATCGTAAAATAGGTACAATTTTTAAGACAATATTTATTTATCATTTAAATAAAAAAATTATATCAGTGTTCTACCTTTAAAGTAGATATATATAAAAATAAATATTACCATAACACTTTCATTTAATATAATTTATGTGTATTTGCAACGAAATTATCTTTTGTTTGAAAACATTTGGATAACAAAAAATTAAAATAACATGTTTACATTTTGTTTATTAGCAATCCGAATGTTTAATTGTGAAAAAAAGTGTATACGCGTTTTTTTATTAATGAGTGAACAATGGGTATTTTTTCTATTCATTAAATACATAAGAAAATTGAATTAGGTTTAATAGTTATTTATGCAACAAGTGCCGAGTAGGACAACACGTCGAGTGCAATAAGCACTTTTTGTACGAGTTGCATACAATATTTTTTCTACGTTCATGCAAAAACCAAAAAATGTTATTTAGATGACACTAAGTCTAGAAAAATGTGACGTCGATTTGAACGTTTATGTTTGTCGTGATGACAAAACGTTGTAGTAGAATGACAGATGAATGCAATAAACATTTTATTGCACTAGTGCAATAAAGAACCACTTTTTCCACTAAATATAGTTCAATAAAGTATTGTTTTTTGCATGAACGTAGAAAAAAATTTAAATCTGCATTTTATCTGCTTTGATTTTATTTAAGCTGTACAAAAATATGCGTATAACGTCAGTAAGCGGCAATTTATATTACAAATGATTTGTTCAGAATACTTTAGTCTATTTTTTAATAGGTATCGAATAATACACTTAATTTTTTATAATCTTCTCACAGGGTAGAGGTAGTTATAAGTAGTTCTTAGATAAAGAACTTGCAAGTTACATTGTTATATCAACAATTTCCTAACCATTCTACAAAACTAAATGGTCCAATACAGTTACATATTGACAATGAACCCTCTCGTTAATTTAAGCCATTTCAAACTTATGAGAGAGTTATTGGACGTGTCATAAGGTTAAGCAGTATTTAGGTTTCCCTTATATTGACATCTAAGCATGCGCATATGTGCTGTATTATTAAGGCAGCAGTAATAAGGATAGTGCTCGATAGGGATGCATAATTCTGTAAAAAAGATCGATTTTCTGGATCGATTCAGATCGGATGGCTTAGGATCGATTCCTCAAAAATCGTAACGCAAAATACCCATATTTGAAAAGATCGATTTCCAATTCTCCTTTACCATACAAATATCAAATTTTTATGCGCTGTAATTATTAACTATAAATTATGAAACTATAATATAAGTCTGTTGTTTGTAAATAATCTGTCAAACGTCAAATGTCGATGGATTGCAGAAGGTTTTACTTTCAACAGGGAACAATAATTTAGAAAGTGGTGCTTTATGTATTATATTATAATCTTAATTAAAAAATTTCTACTACTCCTCTATTTTCATGACTGACAAATAAAAATAAAATGTTTTTCATTTTTTTTTAAATAAGTTCGGTCGCATGTTTTAAGTAAAATGAAATAATGATAAGTAAATTTATCTTAATTTTTTCAAAATATTGACTTTTATTCCTTTTCTCATTCACCATTAAAATGGCAAGAATAAGGAAATCCCATCCGTCAAATTATTAACTAATAACTATATTTTTCTGGACAAAATAAGGGCAAGCAATATTTAAAGAAACTTGCGCCTAATACTGTTCGGCAGTATTAAAGGGATTTCCAATAACTCTCTATTATCTTCATGTAATATAAATGTATGGACAAGGCTTTTGTAAAATCGTTGACACGATGCATCTGCATAATACTGTACATATTACTTCAACTAGATAAATATTGCAAAATAAAACAATTTAATATATAGATTAGATTAGAATGTCTTTAAACTATGATATAACCTAATAAGATATCTGTAGTGAAAGTACTACAATGTGTATATTGTATTGCCTATATTATTACATAACACATGCACAGCTAATATTGTTAATATAAAAATTAATTATTATGCTTAATTACGGTTGGATCCATTAACTTTTGTTTTGACAGAGACATCTTTTATGGGTGTTCGCGTTTCTCAAAATGTTGCCCCTAAGTGAAAGAGTAAACCCTTAAATAAGTGATATTGTATCAGCATTTTAAATTCTCTCATCAACCATCCAGACATCTGTTTTTTTTAATATTAGATGATCACTTCTCGAGAAATTGCAGGTGAAAATTTCATATCACCAGTTCACTTACCGCGTCCGACCTGTTGCCACAAGTAATAATTTAAGCTGTATAGCATACATTTTCGTCATTAAATGACTCCACACAAAAAAGTCTAACGAAGGCATATCTGGTGAACATAACATTTAGCATGTTTTCTTCTTCTAATCCAATCTTGAAATGTTTCATTTAAAAATTGTATCGTAGGCATCATACAATGCAGAGCAGCGTCGTCTTGTTGAAAAATTGAATGTTGCATTTTTCGACATTGTAATGATTGTCTTGCTCAAGTTGCATCAGTTAAAGTGATCCATAATGCTAAAGAACATTTTGAGGAATATCTTGTACTACTGGATAAAAGCTAGTGGTGGCCATATTCAACATTTAATAAAGTAAAAATAATTGTAAATGGATTTAATGATATGAAGTTTTCACATTTAATTTCTCGAGAACTAATCATTCAAGTTTTTAAATCTATACTTGCGGCAAGAATTAAGACGACTTACGTCCTACGAACAAATGAGTAATTCATTATATTTTCATCAAAATATTTAAGAAACTTCAACTCAGAGTAATAAAGCTATAAAAATGATTGTCTTTAACACTACCAAATATCGTAAATTAAATTGAAAATAAAAACAATTGTGTAACGTCTGAATTCTTGTCGCGAGTATAAATGACAATAAAAAGAAAGAAAATTATTCGTCACACAATTCTACTTTTTATTTAAAATTCTAAGACTGAAGATCACCCCAGCTTAAGGGCAGAAAATAAGTACAATGTATACCAATTTCATTGTAATTGCAAGGTATACAAATTACAAGAGATAGAAAGATGAGGTTTTTGCAAGACTATTAGACTAGACTACTTTTTGAGATACAAGTCGAAAATTAAAAAAAACTGTTTTTAAGAGATTCTTAGCTAAGACATCGCAATGCTGAAAATTGCATCTGATAGAGTTTTTGTTACGTAGAATTCAATGGCGTACTTGCAATTTCTCTACAGGGTCTCTTTTTTAAAATATGACCCAAACATATATTTCTTTAAATGAAACATAGTGTACGTCTTAATGCCATTCAATTGCATTATTTTTTGCTCCATAATGATATACAGGGTGATTCAGAACTTATCTAAAATGATTTGGGAATAGATGCGTTGTGCAATGGAGTAAAAAAATTGTAAAATCTTAAAATTATTGAAGTTCTAGCAGTTTCAACCTTTACATCGCTGGGCTACTGTACTGGGACACTAGATGTCTATGCTTTATATTGACCGTACTTTTCTTTAACGTTTTCGGCAACGTTCGGTGCTGTTAAATCATCAGACAGGAATAATCCGGATTTAAAAAAATATTTAATTTGCATTAAATACAGTGTTTAATGCAGAATAGTATAGTTTTTAAATCGAACAATCACAAGCAGCTTATTATTATCGTTTCCAGATGCAAATAAAACTTTTTATTTATAGTTTGGATAACAGTATCACTTAAGTTTTTATCGTTTTCATTTTTCAACCCAATGATGCGTAGAAATTTTCTTTTTTGTTGCTGTTCCAATGAATTCACTTTTTCTTGCAACACTTTTTAACCGATAGGTACTCCATTTTGTCCCGAACTTCCTTCACAACAGCATTGGCAATGGTTTGGATTAGTTCTTTGTTTTGCGACAGCATTATACTTATAGTAGTAACTAAAATATATTTTTCTACGTTCATGGAAAAAACAAAACTTTATTTAACTGTATTTAGTGGAAAAATTGTTCTTTATTGCACTAGTGCAATGTGCATGTTTATTGCATTCATCTGTTATTCTACTACAGCGCTTTGTCATCATGACAAACATAAACATTAAAATCGGCGTCATATTTTCCTAGACTTAGTGTCATCTAATTAAAACATTTTTTGGTTTTTGCATGAACGTAGAAAAAATATTGTATGCAACTCATACAAAAAGTGTTTATTACACTCGACGTGTTGTACTTTTTGTACTTGTTGCATAAATAACTATTAATTTCTGCAATTTGCTGCCTCTTTTAAAGTTACTTAAGCACAATAACACTATATGCAATGATTTAAAAAACACTTGTTTGCTCCTTTAAAATAGTACTTTATAGCATATGGTTGCAGAGCGAATTCAACACGCCTACTCCTATTTAGTCGCAGCAAGATATGTGAAAAATGGGTCTAAATAGGAAAAGTTCCGTACAAGATGGATCGGAATGCGGTTTTCTGCATTTGCTTCTAAAATTATTAATCCAAAATTCACCTAGGTGGGAATATGCTGAAATTCGTAGTTGCATCGCTGCAGCCAAAATTGCATTCGAAAATGCATTTTTGAGACGCCCTTTGGACGACTTAATAAATTTGTAAAGAGTCGGAATTGGCCCAGAATGGGTGCCCTGGGGTTTTAGGTCGCTGATCACGATTATGATGTCCAAATCGCCACCCGGACCCCGGGGGGCTCAGGAACGCCCACGAAAGTCATCTCCGTGGAACTCCCCCAAAATTCATCCCGGTAAGGAAAAACACTTGGTGCCCGGGGTTTTTGGGTCGCTGAATTCAAATATGGCATCGGCGAACACCCCAGACACCTGGTGCGCCTCAACCGGGACATGAACGTCATCTCCGTGGAACTCCCGCACAATTCATGCGGGAAAGGAAAACACTTGGTGCCCGGGGTTTTTGGATCGCTGAATTCAAATATGGCATCGGCGAACACCCCAGACACCTGGTGCGCCCCAACCTGGATATGAAGGTCGTCTCCGAGGTTCTCCAGATATACTCGAAAATGACGAACGGAAAACTGTTAAGGGGGCTTTTTGGGCGTCTCATGATTTCATACATTCATTCATGCGTAACTCCCCCTGGGGCCCCCGAAAAAGTTCATCTAGCCCTGTAAGAATGACGAGAATAATCTCCGGCTACATCTCCAAACTTTGCCAAGCGGCCTTTCACTTTTTTCCCAACCGTCAAAACGCTTTGGTGTAAGTATACACCATAGATACATTATAATGTATCTGTGTATACCATAGATACATTATAATGTATCTCTGGTATACACAGATACTTTCTCCTAAGTCCAGGCTCCGCCCACCAACGCATGGAACGAGCAGCTGGCGGCGGTAAAACCCGGACCGAAATACATTTCCAAAGTTCTATAGTCAGAAGAAACACGTGTTTGATTTCTTGATATTTTTTGAGGTTATATTTATTAGAAACAGTTCTGTGAGTTATATTTTTGGTGCATATAAGTGGAATAAATGCTTATTTTTCGTGCATATAAGTGAATGCTTATTTATTTATATACTGTACTACTACTATTTTTTGAGGTTATATTTATTAGAAACAGTTCTGTGAGTTATATTTTTGGTGCATATAAGTGGAATAAATGCTTATTTTTCGTGCATATAAGTGAATGCTTATTTATTTATATACTGTAACAATTTGAAATATACACAGAAAATCAAATGAAAATAACACCTGACCCAACTTAAAGTTGAACAAAAGTAATAACCAGTTACTAGAGAAATACAGGTTTCAAATGTATAAAAAGCTGCTGTCAAGGGAAAGTTAATTTAGGAAAATTGTTCCCACAGTAGACGCCATTCAACATCTAAAGCGGGTCTATTTCAAGTTCAAGAATGGCTGCACGGAGACCAGGTGACCATGGATGCAACAGAATGGGGGTGGAAAAAGGAAGGCGACACACTGATCCCTGTCAGAATGATAGAAAAACCTGCGCCCAAGAACATTATGGAACTAATATTCTGTGGATGTGCAGGAAATTGTAATCTGATGAACTGTACTTGTAGGAAGCCCTTGCAATGTTGCATGTAAAATTTGTGAAGGCGCTACTTGCAGCAATACCGATCGATATTCAGTTGAAGACATTATTGCGGCAGAGGAAGAGACCTTAGATAAGAAAGATGACAAAGAAAATGAACAGGCTAACGATTTGTCACTTGATGGAGAATCCGATATTTAGTAACGAGTTGAAATTATGAATGAAGCAGGTTAGGTCAAGTTACGGTTGAATTGTATTTGACTTGAGATCAATAAAGAGTTTCTGAAACTCAATTACATAAAAATCGACTTTCTATTCACTCTATTTCTTTCCAGGATACATAATTGAACTTTAATCCTTTTCGACGTCAAATTCTGCTTTGGTGACCGAAAAAACCCCCTCTAACAATTTCTCGTTCGTCTTTTCGAGGTGTGTCTGGAAAGCCTGGAGACGACCTTCAGGTCTAGGTTGCGGTGCACCAGGTGCTCGGGGATCCTGTTCGACGTCAAATTCTGCTTTGGCGACCGAAAAACCCACCTTAACGATTTCCGGTTCATCTTTTCGAGTGTGTCTGGAAAGCCTCGGAGACGACCTTCATGTCCAGGTTGGGGCGCACCAGGTGTCTGGGGGTGTTCGCCGATGCCATATTTGAATTCAGCGACCCAAAAAACCCCCGGGCACCAAGTGTCTTTCCTTTCCCGCATGAATTGTGTGGAGTTCCACGGAGACGACCTTCATGTCCAGGTTGGAGCGCACCAGGTGTCTGGGGTGTTCGCCGATGCCATATTTGAATTCAGCGACCCCGGGCACCAAGTGTTTTTCTTTCGCGCATAAATTGTGCGGGAGTTCCACGGAGATGACGTTCACGTCCAGGTTGTGGCGCACCATGTGTCTGGGGTGTTCGCCGATGCCATATTTGAATTCAGCGACCAAAAAAACCCCCGGGCACCAAGTGTTTTTGCTTCCCGGGATGAATTTTGTGAGAGTTCCACGGAGATGACTTTCGTCGGCGTTCCTGCGCCCCAGGTGGTCAGGGTGGCAATTTGGACATCAGAATCGTGATCAGCGACCTCAAAAACCCCAGGGTACCCATTCTGGGCCAATTCCGACTCTTATTTACAAATTTATTAAGTGGTCCAAAGGGCGTCTCAAAAAATGCATTTTTCGAATGCATTTTTGGCTGCAACGATGCAACTACGAATTTCAGCATATTCCCACCTAGGTGAATTTTGGACTAATAATTTTTAGAAGCAAATGCAGAAAACCGCATTCCGATCCATCTTGTACGGAACTTTTCCCTATTTAATCCGCAACTTGCTACTAATTCGCCATATTTTATCCAAGTTAATATTTTTTATGCTATATCTAGTAAATCTTTAGCACCATAGTTAATAATTAACGATATGATACTCAATATGATAAATAATTCTGTCATTTTAAGTAACTTTAATAATTTCAAGAGATTTTTGCGTCAAATACAGTCATGCATACCTTGACATAGTTCGAAAAGATTCTAACATGTGATGCCTTGAATACCAAGATTTATGAATGATGTATCAGTAAGATAAAATCATCTACAAATATAAATAAAATCCAATACAACAGTAATATTGATATTTAAACATATGACATCTCTAAATAGTGTAAAAATATTTTTATGATAGCGTTGAAATAAGAACTTTAATGTAACTTTATCAGTCAGTGATCTTAAGTCGTTATACATATTAGGCCTGACTGACTGCTAGGTATCATAAATTCGTAGATTTATTAAATTCTCATTTAAAAATGATGTTCTTTACTACCCTGCTTTACACACAAAATGAAAGTAGTATGAATAATAAGCATTTCTTTACTAGACCAAAAATGACATTTCAAATTTAGTAAAATTTAAGTATTTTACTTAAAATCCGATTTTATATTACAGAGACAGTAAATAAATGTCAAAGTTAATTAATTCCATGCCGATTTTATAAATGATATACAGACATTTTTAATGAATACTAGTCCTTGAACTTTGGTTTTATGATCTTTTGAACCAAAATACTTGGTAAAAAAATTATAATACTAATATGCAAGGAACTGTTTTTAATGTAACTTGATTTTGTTATATTGATTGAGAGAGTTGATTTATGTGGAAGTAAAAAATCTCAAGTTTTTTTGCAGAAATTGATAACCGTATGAATGTTTTAAAAATGTCCAGTCATGTTCATTTTAATTAAATTTGTTCATCGCTTTGCATTCACTTATGAAAATTAGTTTATTTTTGCTACTTATGTACCATTATATGTCACTGAAGACCATTAGACTCCAAAATAGAAGAAGTTAGTGGTCAAAAAAATGATATATATATGATGAGTATACAGGCAAAGTGTAAATAATGTCAGTACTTCATATACATTTCTTTCTTATCTGGCTTCCTTACGGATATACAATTTTTAAGGAATACACTAAATATTGAATATCAGTCATACTTTCTAAACCATTATCTTGGCAGCCATGAAATTTTGGTGATAGTGATAACTTAAACCAATGTAACATTCATTGTTTAAATTTGAATGCTTCATTCTACAGGTACGGTCGAAATTAAATTTTAAAATTTATATTTTTGACGGTGTTGCCAAATTTGACATTTTTCGTCGCAGTTAGATTCCTCTATCAATTGCTCTATCAATGCTATAAAAATCTGGAATCTGGAATTCTAGGGAGGGTAGCTCAGAGGCTACAGCACTTAGGCTCCATTGGGCCCCTTGTACTTCCTTCCGTTAGGAGATCAATCCACCTGAGCCGCTAACCAATCTAATAAAGAGAAAAGGTGGTGACGTTGCTCAGGGACATATTTCTAATGTAGAGAGATAGAAAATAGAAAATAGAAAACCATCGTTCTCCCAACAAAGATTCCCTTGTTGACGAGATGGCAGTGCCCTCACAGACAAAGAGGTGTTTCACACATCCTCATATAATAAAGGTGATATCTTAACTAACAGTGTCCAGTTTGAATACATGCCACCAAGCGAAGATTCGTCCTAGACATGACCAGGTACTTTGGCTGTATCCTTGATGACCTGATGACCATATTGCACAGGTGACTCCTAATTACTCCACATTCTATATCTGGTGTAATACCAGTATTCCTAAGACGAAGCATGATTGTCACGGCCACAGTTATGCTCAGTCAGGCCATTGTCTGTACCTTGCAGAGCTTTTGTCCCATAGGCTAACATATTGGTCTAAGAATGGCAGTGAATATTAACAAGACCACATTTGGTTTCATTCCCCATTCCATGCCTTTTTAGTCTCCTTTCCAAATGAAGATTGCATATTTGCTTTGCATCACGTGTGACTCCAAGATATTTCACAATCGATGCAGAGCTTAGTGTACTGTTTAGGAGAGTTGATGCCTTCATTGGCCCCATTTTTCTCTTCCTCGTGAAGAGAACCATTTCCGCCTTCCTCGAGTTGACGAACACACATCGCTTTTCAACATAAAGAGATCATCAGCGTAAGCGATGGTATCGATTCCAATTTCCGAATTGAAGTGGTATATGAGACTGTCTAGAACCAAGTTCTATAGCAGTGAAGATACACCTCACTGCGGGCGGCCCCAATTTCTCTTACGGAGGCATCTCCCACGCTGATGTGGTGAACATATTCGGTATTCAACTACAGATGGTAGAAGAAACTCCCCTCTCCACAAGATCTAAATTAATTTTGGGAAAGGTTGTTATCAAATGCCCCATTTATATCGATGAATAATTATTCTTTATCGTCCAATGATTTTTCTATCCTGCCCATCACTTGGTGAACAACAGTGTTAGAGTGTGACTGTCTATCCGTCCTTACACTGTCCCTCATGTATCATTCACACAGCTTTTCCATCGTTTTCAGCAAAAAACGAGGCCAGACTGACAGGTCAATACGCTTTTGAAGTGGTGTAATCCAACTGTCTGTTTTGGGGATAAAAACTTTCCTTCAAAACTAAAATGAATGTTGAATAATGTATATAATGATAATTATTAATAATAAAGTTAGTATTTTGAGGTAAAAAAATCAAAATAAAATAATGTATAAGGAATGTTTTAAATATGAGCACCTCGAGATTATATAAATTTTCTAAACTGGTATAAACACCTTTGTTACACATGTTGGGGATATTTGTTATGAAAGTAGAACTAGTTACAATTTGATTTAGAAGTTATTCTGTGGTGTTAACAAGGGTACCATAGACCAATCCTTTTAGGTGTCCCGAAAGAAATAAATCTAAAGGATTAAAGTAAGGAGATCAAGGTGATCACGGGAAAGGTCCACCTTGGCCCATCCATCGCGGTCTGGAAATGCGTTATTTAGGTAAATCTGCCCAAGTGTGGGAGAGCACCATCATGCATTATCTACATACCATTTTTAAAATTTCACAATAAATGATTCAGTTGTTCTATCAATTCCGCCTTGCTTATACAGCCAGGCATATTACTTTGTTTGTCCAAAAACGATACGCAAAATTGTAAACCTGAAGGATAATCAGCTTCAGTCATGGCATAGTACTTATTTTAGGATATTCGTCCACCAATTCCAAAATCCGTTCTTCAACCCGTTCGTGTTTTGGTTTGAGGGATGCTAATAAGATTAATAAAATAGCAGATCGTTAGGTTTAACAGAAGTTACTACAAGTTTCGCGTAACCTCCTATAAACCCCTACAAAAGTTCTACGATCTAGGACCCGAGCAGAGCAGCTCCAGAAGCATTTCATTCAGCTAAACATTAAATGCATGTCTGACTGTGAAGTATCCAAGGATACGGTCAGTGGTCGCGCGGTTTATGGCGTCAGTACTTGAATCGAGGTGACTAGATCGGAGTTGGTTCGCGCCCAGCTGCCGGTAGACCGTATATAAGCTATATTCGTGGAGAGGATTGGCACGCTCTCTGCGGGTATGGTAAGGTGGAATAATGTTAGCTTGGGTCAATGTGAGAGATTGATACCGGTTGATATTTGACTACCCCCCTAACTAATGAGGTTTTCCAGGTTTCCCTCATTCCTGCACTGAATAGTGGTTAGAGCCTACCAACGTAAGTCGTTCCTAGGCGCACATGCGGCCTGCTTAATAATAATATGCCGCCCTCTCTCCCGCATAAGTTTCCGACTTCTGGGCTAATCCCTGTGATTAGAATGAGGGGTAGAGATATTATTATTATTATTATTATTATTATTATTATTATTATTATTATTATTATTATTATTATTATTATTATTATTATTATTATTATTATTATTATTATTATTATTATTATTAAATGTAATATTAATAAGTATGGTTCCAAAATTGTATGCGTTAAATAAAATGGGTTTATTTCGGAAATGGTAAAAGATACCGAATAAAACAATGGTATAGCATATACTTTATAGTATATACTTTTATTGTAAATTGATAAAAGAATTGAGCTGTGAATGCAAAATGTCAAATTTGGCAACACCGTCAGACTTGTACAAATTTCCACCGTACCTTTATAATGAAGCATGCCAAATTCGAATTTTAATAATGAAGTTGTATTACTGAGTTACTACTTCACCCAAACTACGACTAACTTCTTACTTGCCCTGTACATCCTTAAGGAATATACAGGGCTTCAAAACTGTATATAAAGTACTGGCATTATTAAAACTTCCTCTAAAATTATGAAACTATTTTCTGCTGCGTGCTTTCCACAACTCGAGTAACTATGAAATTCTGGAAATACACATACTTCAATTGGGTATTAAAAAGTTTGTCCTGTATTTTGCACAAGTTTCATATCTACATGTGCTGAAAATAATTAGGTTTCGCTTCGTTGATGCAAAAATAATAGATTTTAAATTCCATTTCTCTATAAACACACGTTTTTGATATCGTAAATAAAAATGTACCTACTTGCTACAACCTTGAAAATATTCCGATTCTCAAATATTTTCGTTCGACTACTATATTTACTATAAACAGTACTAGCTATTTTTTGTTGACAGAGATACGCCTGCATACAGTTCAATAATTTTGAGTACGATCGTGAGGGTTAATGTTCTTAATTAAAAAATTATTTTAATGAATGTTGAATTTTTATTAAAATATTTACTTGCTATGGTTAGCAGAGGTGAAGAGAATCCAGTTTGGTCGACTACCGTTGTAGTGAACGGGTGGGAGCATTTTTATACTCTTATCTACGAGCAACAAAATAGCCGGTGGTGCATTTTAACGTCAGACATACATACTAGTGAAAATTTGTTTTTGTTGAGAAATTTAATATTTTTTCTATTGTGCGACATTTTCCGACAAAAGTAAGTAAAAAAAGCAAAGCGTTACATGTTGTTTTGATTAGCAAAACATTAGATAAACAATATTTGTTTCAAATTAAATAAATTTTAAGAATTCGGAAACTTTTTTCCATTCCTATTATGTACTGAATATATACGTACAACTTACTGTATATTGGTGAATTGATGAACATATAGTTTCGCTAAATACTGTGTAATGTTGAACAATACTAAAATGTAATTACTTTATATAGTATTCCTTCATATTTTACTTTAGAATATTTGAAAATTGTAAGACTTACCATTCTTTAAAAAAAAAGTAGTAAGTACCTAATTAAATCTATTTTTTATGGAAAAAGTTTACGTTCCATTAAATTTGTAGCAATTCAACCAGAACAATGTTTTTACACTATTTCCTTTCAAATGTAATCGGTCCGAATTTTAACAATTATATTTCAAATTCTAGGATATTTATGATAAAAGTACCTATAATCTAATTTGTATCAGCTAGTTTTCAAACATAACTGAATCTTCAGTTTTCCTCAAAGGGCATTAATATTTCAAGATTATATCTACATATCTACTGTAGAAAAATTAAACTTGTCAATTTTGTAAGAAACTGAAACCTATTAATTGAGACATTTTAACTGATTTTTACTGTACAGAAATAATGAGGTGCTTTACCTTGAACAGTGTCCAACAGTGTTGGACTTGAAACAATTAAAATTATCATTATAATAGGTATGTATAATATAATGTCCCTCCGGGAAAAGTGTCGATCGTTATTTGGGAAAATACTAACATAATATCTAGAACTCAACCCAAACAGTTATGTTTGTACTTCAATAGTCGGCATCAACTTCGTTATTTTAAATGGAAAACCATGTATAATATATTATTGCATTTTTTGATTCTGTGGAAAATATTAGGTTTGCTTTGTATAGCATTTCCTACAGCTAGGAGTTAAAGAATTAGTTATATTAATTAACTAAAAAAAGTTGAATGCTAGGGTTCTTGGAGGTATCTGTAACTTTTTGCTGGATATACATAGATATCAAGTTGATTTTTAGTATTCGTAAATAACTTAGATGATACTAAATTTTGGCATATTGGTAAACTTAAAAATATTATACCAAACGTTTTATTCTTGCCGTTACATTTTGACAACTTCAAACAGCTATAACTTTTTTATACCAAGTGGAACACTGTATTTTTCACTCTGTCTTGTGTACATTACAATTAGCTCAATCCACATAAGCATTGTTAGGATTTAGATTATTAATTGAAAATTTCTACTATTTTGTCAGTTTTTGTCATATGTTGTTGGAATGTTGTTAAATTTGCCATGTATATACACATTGGTTTGATGTGTGTCAAATATTGTTGTGTTGTGTCTCTACAGTTCACATCCATGGCAAATTAGATAACATTTTAGATATGACGACAACTGTCAAAATAGTAGACATTTTCAAATATCTCCAAAAGTATTAATCATAACCCTAATAATGCTTATATGGGTAAAAAACAATTTCAATGTGCGCAAGATAGAGTGAAAAATACAGACTATTTCAGTTGAAATAAAAAAGTTATAACTGTTTAAAATTGTCAAAATGTAACGACGAGAATAAAAAACTTGGTATAGTACTACAAATAAAATAAGTCATCATATGCGCCATTAGATTAGATTGTTCCTTTACACTTGTTTGTATTCCAAACGGATTATAACAAAATTTATTTATTTCATCATTTTTATGTACATTTTTACAGTTACTTAAATTACTCATACATACTCAAACATATCCAGAGGAGACCATGCAAAACAATAATATAAGAAGCAGTCAACTTGTTTAATATTGTGTATTGTCAAATTAAGCCTATTTTTAAAAAAGATTACGTTTTAATAATGGCTTATGTATATTCAAATACTGAAATGGCCAGTATTTATCACCTTGCTGATTGACCCATTTTATTTGTAATATTATACAGGGTAATATATTTTCTCGGCAAATATTCATCGATGATACCCACACCGCAGTTTCTAAAGCTGGTATTTTTTTTCATATATATTATCATATTAAATATGCACACTAAATTTGGTTCAATTTTTTGTTCTTGGCAGGCTGTAGCTGGACAATGGTTGTCCTAAGACCCTACATTTACATGACAAAAAACTCTTATTTTTGACCACATAATACGCCCCTAGATTTTTTATCTTCACTTAAGGAACACCCTGTATGTTCAGCAAAGAGTTGCAGGCCTAGGATACGTTTTTTTCTAGATAAATTAATTGAATAATTAAATTATTTATAGATAACGTTTTCCGTATAATCCAAATATACAATAATATACAGGGTAGGGTGTCCCATTTAAAATAATGAGGAATTAATAACAAAAGCTGTCTGTGACTCCCAACTATAGGGAATATTATACAAAGCGACCCTAATATTCAATATTAATTTTGCATACTCTATAGTCGCCCGGTATATCTAACTTAAACACGCAAGAATAAATTTTAGTGAAGCTCTTCTGCCTCTATGAATATTCATTTCCTTTATTTGTACAGGCCATCATGCATTTCTAATCGCCATAATACATACGACAATTAATACATAATACAACTTTCTCTAACATCCACTAGCAGTAAATTTTCTTGTATACATAATATCTACAAATGCTTGAGAGGTCAATTCTTAATGGCGCTTACTACCTCATAATCGTAAGTTTTTCTATAAATACAAAGTGAATATTACGTTAGCGTTTTCCTTTTAAAACAACAAATTCTGCAAGTAACGTTTTTTAGAAATCTCAAAACCACTGGAAGAAAAGACATATACAAATATCAAATTGCACATTCCAGTATAAAACTTCTTAACTCATAAATTCAATTTAAGATGAAATAATAAGACAAAAAAAGTATCAGCTCTATAAAATGCCAAAATATTTACAGGAATAATACACTTAGCGGTTTTCGCCATCTCGACAGCCAAGTCAATCACCGAATCAATTGTTGTACACTAAGCGCTAAGACATAAGCAGCTGCTGATCATCACCTCATTTTCTGAAAACGTCTTGGTTAATGTTATGAACCACGCGCTGCTGTCTGTGAAAACCGCTCCGTGTATCATCACCCTTAAATCAGCATCAGACCAACAGTTTAACCGAACTCTTTAACCGTTAAGAAGAAAACACATTATCAACCGTTCTCTATGCGTTTCCGACTTGTTCTACTTTACTATTTACGCGTCAAAATACGTTCTGTGGAAGAAATAATTATTTTTATTAGCTCTAAAACTGGCGACTGGTCTAGATTCTCCACCAGATTTTCTGCAAGCCCGAGATGCAAGAGAGTCTAGCTCATTAGAAGATTCTTCACTAAACGAGAACATAACCATGCTCCCCGATGCACCTAGACCGCGACCGCATTGTGCGTTCCCTCCTTTAGTGTGCTACCGGGATTGTATTTGAAAATGTAATTTACGGTTAAACCGCGTGGTGTCTGATTTTGAATCTACGCTCGATGTTTTAAAATAGTCGGGATGTTTTATTCGGCTTGTATTTAGATTAAAGATTAAATACAGGGTTAATATTTGAAAACTCTTCGAGAAATCTTGCGATATAAAAAATTACCAAAAACAGGGAAATCTTTATTTTGGGGGCAAACTTGTTACCTATAAGAGCATGTGTCTCTACTCACCCTCTCATTCCGATGAACCCCCACTTAAAAAATTAAATGGGAACATGCCTCTTGTGATATATCGTTGGATAGCTAAAATCTTCCTGAATACAATGGTGAATGCATTTTTGCTTTTTGATGAAAAGACATCTGTCGCATGGATCTGGTGGAATTTAAAGCGAATAGACCTAGTACCTCCACTTGTGCCATTTCAGTTACGACTTTATTAACTCGTCTTTTCTTGTTTTCAACGAACCCAGTAGCTTCAAACTTCTGTACAAGTAATCTAATGTAACTGTGATTCACCAGTTTATTTTGATGTCTATTATCCTTCTATTATCAAAGGCTATGGCTGTGGCTCGTACTTACGAGGGCGGTCCAATAAATACTTAGCCTCACCGCCCGATAGCGCCACTATCGCAAGAGAAATTTACTCCCGTGTAGTACATTCTCCTAGACGGCTACGGTCAAAATTTCAGCCGGATCGGACTCGTAGTTTTGTTTTGACCGCATATGGAACCGGGCGTTTCCGCGGATTTTAGAAAAATGGAAAAAGAGCAATATCAGTCGGTGATTCGATTCTTGTTTTTGGAAGGGAAATCGTGCAATGAAATCAAAGAGCTCTTGGATGCTGTGTACGGTGACTCTTCTCCTTCGATGGCTACCGTCAAAAATTGGTTTGACGAGTTTCAACGTGGTCACACGTCTGTTTTTGATGAGTCACGTCCAGGTGCCTCAAAAACGGCTACCACGGAGGATAACGTGATAAAAATCAACGATTTCGTATTGGCAGACCGCTGATTGAAGGCGTGCGAGATAGCTGAGGTAGTAGGCATCTCAAAAGACCATGTGGGTTATATCCTGCATAACATTTTGGGCATGCGAAAGCTGTTGGCGCGATGGGTGCCGTGTTTGTTCACTTCGGACAACACGTGTTCAGAGCAGTGTTTAACGCTATTTAAGCGCAATCCGAAGGAGTTTCTGCCTCGTTTCGTGACCGCTGACGGATCATGGATCTACTGGTACACACCAGAGACCAAGGAACAGTCGAAACAGTGGACTTCACCCGGCGAACGTGCTCCGAAGAAGGCCTATCGGCCGGAAAGGTGATGGCCACCGTTTTCTGAAATTCACAAGGTGTGATCTACATCGACTACCTGGAGAAGGGTAAAACGGTCACAGGGCTGTACTATGCCGAATTATTGGACCGAATCGACGCTAAATTGCATAAAAATGGCCCCATTTGGCGAAGAAAAAGTGCTTTTCCACCATGACAACGCACCGGCTCACACCTCCGACCTCGCCACGCCCAAATTGGTCGAATTGGACTACGAACTGCTGCCACATCTATCGTACTCTCCAGATATGGCCCCGTGCGACTTCTTTTTGTTTCCAAACTTGAAAAAGTCACTCGCCGGGCAGAAATTTCAGTCGAATGAGGAGGTCATCGCCGCCACGGAGGCCTACTTTGCAAACCTCGAGAAAATGTCTTTTTCAAACGGGTTAAAGAAGTTGGAGTAACACTGTGTCAGGTGTATCGAACTAAAAGGAG
Organism: Monochamus saltuarius; assembly: GCA_025584915.1. NCBI lineage: Eukaryota > Metazoa > Arthropoda > Insecta > Coleoptera > Cerambycidae > Monochamus > Monochamus saltuarius. The sequence goes on from CM046728.1 coordinate 31,412,520, forward strand.
ACTATATTGAAAAATAAATCGCCACTTTTCCAAAATGTTCGTGTTTTTTTTCTGTAGGCTAAGTACTTATCGGACCACCCTCGTATGTTCAGCTCGATAAATGAAAACAATTTCTAGTTTTTCGGCAATTGTATACACCATTTTTACGATGAATTGTCTTAGTGAGAGTGACTGACGTAAAGTGATTTCAAGTAAATCTGATATCTACTACAAGCACTACAATACTTAACAAAAAGTGCTATAAAGATAAAAAAACAATGTTTTTTGACGATTTGCGACAATGAATAATTCAGAAATGTTGAAGAATTTCACCAGAAACTTTTTAAGAAGTCCGCGAGCAATTTGAATCTCGTTTGTATTTTTGCCTGGAGCAGAATAATGCTCATTTTGAACACTTGATAAAATAATTAACAACAACAATTACTTCAACCTTGTTTTTAATTTTTTTTAAATATTTTTAATTACATCCAATTTGGAGACTCAGTTTTTAAGGGTGGCTTTCAAAAAGACATGTTCAAAGAGCAAAATTGCATACACCATTGTATTCAGGAAAATTTTAGCTATCCAACGATATATCATATGGGGTGTTCCCATTTAATTTTTTTAAGTGGCAACTTATGAGGATGAGAGGGTGAGTAGAAACACATACACATATAGGTTAGAAGTTGGCCCCGCAAAAATAAATATTTACCTGCTTTCGGAAATTTTTTATATCGCAATCGTTTTCGAGATTTTTCAAGTGGGGAGTTTCCAAAATATCACATAATTACAAATTAGTTGATATGTTGATACACGTGGAGTGTCACTTTAATACCGACACAGTTTCGCGATATAAGCTGAACATTGCGAGTGTATTCCGCAACACGTAAAATTGTTTGTCTTATTAAAAGGGCTTGAAAGACCGTAAATCCAAAAGCAAAACATGGTGAATATGTTGGAAAACCGAGACTACTTGGGATTGCACAGATTGAGGAACATGTTTTAGATATTGTTCAAGAAGCTACAACAATCAGTACCAAAAGTATTTCAGAGCAAGTTAATGCATCTCAAATTACACTTTGGAGAATTTTAAATGAAAATCTACTTCATCCCTATCACATGCAGTGAGTTAAAGCGTCAATGCCACAAGACTATTCCCAATGTGTACCCTTTTACGTGTGGATTTACAGAAAAATGCTCATAATTTAAATTTTACTAAATTTATTCTATTGACAGATTAATCAATTTTTACTTGTAACTGGAAAAATAATTTTTGAAATACGTACATATGAGCTGTAGAAAGTTGCCACGCTATTTGCCGAACTAATTTCAAGTAGAGATTTGTTTATAGGTTTCAGTCGGTGTTAACAATATGCTTATTGGACCTTTTTATTCTAGACCAAATGACTAGCTCAAAATATTTTTTGGACTGACTAAAATAATATCCATTTACCAGACCTATTTGAGAATATGCTCTTAAATGATAGACGATTCATGTGATTCTTACACGATGGTGTTTCATCTTATTTTGAATGCGAGGTGCTCAACATTTTAAATAATTCATATCCCAACAGATGGGTAGGAAGTAATTCGAAAAAAATCTCTTATAAGAGGACCTACAGAGTCGAGGGATAAGATGGGCGACAATATTAATCAAATGAAACCAGTGGTGATAATTTTGAACATCTTTTGTAGACAGACCTAAATAAAATAATTAAAGGTTTATTTTTTATTAATACTTTCATGCGAGTATTTCTGAAGCTTTTGAGATTTCGAAAGTTTGTTTAGGTATATGATATGTATAATATCGCTATACAAAATGTTTTCAAGATTTGAAGTAGGGAATAAAATGTAACTGAATATATTTTAAGCAATTACAAATGTCAGGCGAATTACTGTTCCTTTTTAATATAAAATAAGGTGAAGAATCATCCACCACTATCTTGGTTGGATTTTTGTAATTACCAATTTTATTTAAAATTAACCATTTAATATTTTTAGTCCACCCCAGTTTAGTATACCATAATTTAGCGTCAAGGTTCTTTACAATAGAATGATGCAATCCTAAAAATGCAGAAATAGGTCAGATCTCATCTTTTGTGGTTGAATTTTCCAGTTCTCACTGTCAGATGTTAGATATCTATAGAGTGTTTTCATTAAACCAGGTTAGTAAATTTAGATACATTAATTTCTTTAGATAATTATTGAATAGAACTTTGTCTGTGAAATTGTTCATTAGTATATCTAGATGTTTGGTATCAGAGAACATGCATATGACTTCATTGATAGGAATTGTAGGAGATTTGATATACAGGGTGTACCATTGAAAACTTTGCACCCGGCTTATTTTGATCTACGTCCCAAAATATTAAAATTGCCGCGACACGTCCATTTTGTTTTCGAGGGGGACACATTTTATCGTTAAATACAGACTCGCCAGAACAACCACCTTCGCGGGGGCGCATTCAACTTTAGAATCTTAAATGGCACTTTAGGTCGAGTGACACCTCATTCGAAAGTGTTTTTAATTCTGGTTGTCGTCATGTAATTTTTTTTTCAATTTTAGTTCATCCGTTGTTGAAAAATAAAATGTGTATTATGCTTAAGAATAAAAGACAATTTTGTATTAATCATTTAATTAATTGATATGTACCTTGAGCTTTTGAATAACAACATTTATCCAATGATTGTTGAAACTATGGAAAATGATGATAACATTTTAAAAGACAATGTTTGGTTGCAACAAGATGGCGCACCTCCACATTTTACAGTTGCAGTTAGTCAGTTTTTAAAGGAACATTTTCCAAATCAATGGATAGGTCGTCGCGGACCTACTGAGTGGCCACCCAGTCTAAAGTCTAAAATTTATGCCACTCAGACGTCTTTAGAAGAATTTTTTTTCAACCACGGATGAACTAAAATTGAAAAAAAATTACATGATTACAACCAGAATTAAAAACACTTTCGAATGAGGTGTCAATCGACCTAGAGTGCCATTTAAGATTTTAAAGGTAAATGCGCCTCCGCGAAGGGGGTTGTTCTGGCGAGTCTGTATTTAACGCTAAAATGTGTCCCCCTCGAAAACAAAATGGACGTGTCACAGCAATTTTAATATTTTGGAACGTAGTTCAAAATAAGCCGGGTGCAAAGTTTTCAATGGTACACCGTGTATATTAGCTTAAAATACCTTTCTAAAACATTAAAAAAACTACAAATAGTATTGCTCCTTTCATTGTTATGTGATGTTAATAAATTTGTTTTGAACTTCTGACAATCTACCATGGCAGTTTCATGATGAAAATGATAGAAAATGTTATAGTTGACAAAATTTGTTATAAATAGAGATTTTCCCACCATTAAATAAATTGACCAAATATTTGCAAATTCCGCATTCAAAAGGACAAAAGGCTTTAGAATACATACACACTATTTACTATTGGTCACACATTAACACTTATTATATCATATCGTACCGCTTTTCGTATGATCTATACAGGGTGTCCAGAAACTCTCTGACAAATGAAGACCGGAGATTCCTCAGATAATTTTAAGACAATTTAACCCAATTCACCTAGTTCAAAAATGCTTCTAAGGGAACTAGAGCGCTTTGAAGATGGAGCCTTGTAAATAGTTTTGTTTAAATACCTCCAGAACGCTTCTACTTAGAAAAACAAGAACTGGTATGCTTGTTTCGCCTTCAGAGGTGAATCGATTCCATCAATTTCGAATTTCTAGTACCGGTCATAGGCGTCCGTTTTGGGTAGGTCAACGGTTATTTTAACGCATAACTTTTTGTCTTTAACTTTTAAGCATTTGTGACACTAGATTATTAAATTTTCAGGTATTCTAGTACTAAAAGGTACTCTTACTTTAAGTCCTTAGGATACACCGTTTTCTAGAAAAATGGATTTTCGTTAATAATCTAGTGTCACAAATGCTTAAAAGTTAAATACAAAGAAGTTATGCGTTAAAATAACCGTTGACCTACCCAAAACGGACGCCTATGACCGGTACTAGAAATTCGCAATTGATGGAATCAATTCATCTCTGAAGGCTAAACAAGCATACCAGTTTTTGTTTTTCTAAGTAGAAGCGTTCTGGAGGTATTTAAACAAAACTATTTACAAGGCGCCATCTTCAAAGAGCTCTAGTTCCCTTAGGAAGCATTTTCCGACTAGGTGAATTGGGTTAAATTGTCTTAAAATTATCTGAGGAATCTCCGGTCTTCGTTTGTCAGGAGAGTTTCTGGACACCCTGTATATATCCATGTTTTGTCAAAATTTAATATATTCTTCGATTCAGATTCTGGTTTTTTAATATTTATTTTAAATAGTTTGTTCGCCATATCACTATTTCATTTTTTTATCAGTATACTCTTTTAGATTTCATTTATACGGACAAAGTTTCATCTTGTAAGAATTTTTTTTTGTCAAAAAGTCATTTTAAAAATACAATCTTCCACGAGTTTCCATCACTTTCCGTTTCACAGTTATACTACTTTACCACTTTTTTATTTACACACATATGCTCTTCACATACAATTTTGTTAATGAAATACATATTTCAACATCACTTACACTCATAGTTTGACCTCGCGCTCTAAACTCTTCATACATGTCATCATCCGATATTCCTCACTTGTTAAATTAGGACAATTTTTTCTCCATTCTTAAGAACAAGAAATCACTAATAAAGTGAATTACATTCATAATTAAATTAGCGAAAAGATATGCCCGAAACTTTGCCAGCCCATGATAGCGCTGGAAATGGAACAGGTGGATCCGTCAATTGATCGCAGCCAATCAAAAGCTGCAGCGCATGTGTACTTACTGCAGCAGAAGCTGTGTAATCGGGTATGCTCTCAGAGATTTTATAGGAAATACATACGAGCTGCATGTATGTTTCTTTGTGTTGACTGCTATAAATTGTGGGCAGGTTTATAACATGAGTCTCTAGATTTTTGGCCGCCAAGTATAGTTTGTTCGTTCCAGTATTTTCCCAGATAATGATCAACGAGTCCCGGTGAGACACCCTGTATATACAAAGAACAAAAAAAACTGTAAATCATACTTATTCCACCACTAAGGTAAGTAGCGCCCTCTGCTTGTAAGCTTAAAATAAATTATAATTTTGAAATTCTGAGCTAAAAGATATTTTAAATTTAATTGATGCAAAGGCTTTCCAAATAATGACTAAATTTGTTATTTTTTCAATCTTAACCGGAACTCTATGTAATAATACGAACATTTTAAGTTATATTCTATTGTTTCCAGCTCTTGATAACCAATAATTTACAAGTAACGGTAAACAACCATTAGCAACAAGCGAAACTATTTAAGATATTGCACCACAGAAAATCGTTTAAACGATTGAACTTGATAATGAAACAAGAAATGTAGAAAACTTCCGACAGTATTAATTAATTAATGTCATAACCATTTCATCAATTTATTCGGGGTCACTGCCAAGTTCACCAGTTGCATTGTAAAAACATAGTTGCTACACCCAGTTTTAAAGCTTTTAAATCTGTGGTTATATATTGAGACCCGCTATATTGAAAATAATTACTAAATCATCATTGTTTTCATTTTTAAATTTAACTGTTTTTATTTCAAATTTAAATACAATGAGATTATCATTGAAATTGTTGTTAAACATGTATGATAAATTTCGGTAAATTTGAACTATTATTTAAAAACGAGTTTTTGACAACTAAAAATATATTTTTATCCGATGATATAGTCAGCTAGAAAATTTTCCTTATATAATATACAAATACGACAACTTAGAAATAGTGAACATCGGTAAATAAATATAAAAATTCCATAAATTGTTATTGTAATTATTCAAGTTAAAATGATATTTCATGGTAAACCAAAGTTCGTTACTGTTACATACTCACAAATTGTACGAGAGTCATCGAGAATCTAGCAGCAATTTTGCTTTTAATTGAAAACTATTATAATTACAAAATTACAAACATACATGGTGGAACAGAATTGATATCTATTGCTTCTGAAGCAGGCTTTTTAATCACAAACGATATTTTTGTATCATATCATATATATTTATATATTTGTAATGAGATATATTCCTACAGACAAGTAACCCGCATAGATATAATTATTGTCACGGATTTCCTAACCCGTCTTTTTCTTTTACCAGAAAAACAATCAGTTAATTAATCACTTATCTTTATTAACTACTCTGTGCACTACTGAATACTAATTACAAGTCAACTAAGCACTATTTAACTTTGAAACTCCAGGTAATTTCCAATTAAACACTCCAATTCAAGACTGTAATTCAATACTGACTCACTCGGCCATTTATTCTTCTTTTATACACCAAACGAATATTCCAGGTATTTTCTAGCATCTCTATATCCATTTTCTCGAACGACTCGAACGCTTCTCGTCGATTCCCAATATTTCCAGTCGCACCCGGCAATATTTGTTTGTTTATCCGAATCGCGTAGGGGCAATCTAGCGTTTGCGATACCATAGTCGTCGAATTGGGTGCGAGTGGGGCAAATTCCGTGACATAATACATTATAGCGTCAGTGCGTAACGTTCTATTAATTTTAATCACAATCGATATTTTGTGATATATCAGATATACAGGGTGTCCTAATATGACTGCAGTAATTTTAAGGGCTTATCTGACTAAATGCAATAAAAAAACTCTAATAAAAAAAGTGTCTAAAACGTTTGTCTACAAATACATTTTAAAAAATAAAAATACAACTGCCATAATATGCAAAACTATGTTATGAAATTACAAACTAAGGTACAATTAAGGTTAAGTAAAAGCGCCTGTAATGTAATTTGTTCATAATTTGATTTTTGAATTAGTATTAATGAAGTAAACAATTGAAGTTTCCGAGAAATTCATTAAAACTGTAACGTACTGTAACGTACGACAACGTAGCAGTGTCAGGCTGCTGGTGATAACGTATAATTAATATTAGTCATATTGGTGCGTACAGCTATAGCGATTCATTTTTGTCTAATTTTTCTTTGATGTTTGTGAGTGTACATAAACAAAAATGGAACAATTTATAGTAACCATAACCAGCTGCATTGCATGTTAATTTACGGCGAATCTAGACAAAACTCTCTGGCTACGAGACGTTTGTACAGCAAATGCTTCTTGAAAGAAACATAAGTCATTTTAAACACTTGTAACTATTATCCTGTGTTGTGAAAAGAGATATAAGAAAACCAATCACAGTAAGTACATATGTTTAGGTGTCCCTATTTGTAATAAGTATGTATAAAACATAACAATCCTAAGATATTATGTGAGCGACGTTGTCACATATTCAACTGTTTGTTGTCATAATTATGTTACCGTTGGTCAAAGAAGACATTTTTAAGTCAAATATGTTTTGTTCAGTACAACTTATCATATGGCAAATTAAAGGCATTCATATTCGAAACACCCTGTATATATTATAGCTCACCGTCCGTAACCGGGACTAAAGTGAGCAAATGTCGCGTCGTACATAAACCATAAACGACAGCGAACATTAAGAGGGACAGTTTATAGAAGGATAGGTAGATATGGATCGGTCAGTGGTCGCGCGGTTTAAGGGCGCCGTATTCCTGAAAAAGTGTTTTCTACAAATATAAATAATTTTAGACATTTAAGAACTGAATAATATAGAGTTTAGCAAATAACAAGGATGTTATTTCATGCCACCTGCAAATATTCAAAGGTACCGAAGTAAAATCAATATTTAACATCAGAAAGCGATCTATCCAATGAATTTTTAGGTACTGAAATCTTTCAAAATACGTATTTTTTAAATTCAACTATAGATGTAAACATTGTTATAACATAAACTTACATAGTTCTGCATATAAGATTGTTCACTTTTGTTTATAAGTATGTGAAAATAATTGTTAAAAGTGTGTCTTATAAATGCATTTTAAAAGTTATTATATTATTTGAGGAGAATTTAAATAGTAAAAGTGGATAAACAAAACATCAATAATTCTATTTTTGATATTACTTTTGCTCTACGAGTTTTATTTTTCGAGATTTCAGTACCTAAAAAACACCACAAATTTGATCATTTTACGGCGAGAGATACGGGCACCTTAAGGCGTCAGTACTTGAATCGAGGTGACTAGATCGCTGTGGGTTCGACCCCCGCAGCCGGTAGACCGTATATAAGCTATATTCGTGGAGAGATTGGCACCCTCTCTGCGGGTATGGTAGGGTGGAAGAATGTTGGCTTGGGTCAGTGTGAGAGATTGATACCGGTTGGCATTTGACTACCCCCCTAATTAATGAGGTTTTCCAGGTTTCCCTCATTCCTGCACTGAATGGTGGTTAGAGTTTACCAACGTAAGTCGTTCCTGGGCGCAAATGCGGCCTGCTTAATAATAAAATGCCGTCGCCTCTCCCGCACAAGTCTTCGACTTCTGGGCTAATCCTCATGATTAGAATGAGAGGTAGAGATATTATTATTATTATTATATTCCTGTAAAAAGTCTAGGTATGTTCCCCCTAATCTTTTCGGCAAAATAAAAAGTCCAACCAAACAAATTTCCAATCATTCCTGCCCCCGATTCATAAATAATGTATGGATTTTCATCCGCCCATAAATGTTCATTGTGGCAATTAAAAACACCGTTTCTGGTAAATGAAGCTTCATCAGTGAACAAAAAGAAATAAATTGCCGTTCTTCTGCATTTTTTTTTTTTTTGGTTTAGCCATTGAAAATACTGCATTCTGACTGGAAAATCAGCTTCAGAGAGGGCTTGAACTCTCTGCAGACGATAAGGATATAGCTACTGCTCTTGGAGGATTTGTAATACATTAACATGGTTCATACTCCCTAATTTATTTGTCAGACGCCATGTACTTATTGCAGAATTTTGTTCAGCCGCGTGTAAAAGTTGTAAAACATTTTCCTCATTTTCCACTGTTCGTGCAATTCTTTGCGCCCCACAATATACAAAATTCCCTGTTACTTACCCGTTTCTCTCAAACGTCTATGAACATTCGAAAAAGTGTTTGCACAAGATAATTGGCGGTCAAGGAATATATCTTCATAGAAACACCTTGCTTCATTTGAATTTTCGTTCGCTTTTCCATACATAAAATGCATTAAAATCAAAGTTTACAGAATAGTTATTCTGTAAAATTTGGTTCTACTACAGACAAAGATAAGCTCTATGAAGTAATCAATTTTCAACCAATTTTCATTTACTATTGGGAACGACTATGGGCATTGGGCATGGTATTAATAATATAAATTTCTGTCATCACCAAGTATAATCACAAATAATTACCATCACATTAAAGTATTTATTACACTCACCAGTCGAGGTATATTCTGTTCATAGAATTCTTGTGACTGCTGGTTTAACAATGTTTTCGTACTGCCTCCGTCCCAAATCGTGAACCTCGTAACACCTTTCTCAATGATTGAAATATATAGAAATTACAAGATGATAAACAGATCTGGACAAGGGAATGCACTAAAATTATCCATATCTTGAAAAACTTATCTGAACGTTTAAACTTGATTGCTTAATATGTTAGAAATTCTATCAGTAACGATCCTTTATGGTTCAAGATAATGTCACCATCATCTTGCCTACAGAGTATTATGCTTTTAGTTTCTTCGTTGGTGGTGAGTTTGAAAGTTTCGTCGTCTTACAAGAGAAAGTCTTTACTACATTGACTATACTCCGTGGGGAGCTACGAAGATAAGCCCATTAGCAAGCATTTTTGGTCATCATACAGAAGACAGAGTACCCAGGAAATAAGCTTTGATGTACCCAGTTTATATGTAATACAAAGCTTGTAAAACCAAAGGTAATACTATAGACATTAGTCACATTCAATTTAAATTGATTTTTTTAAAATAAACCTTCCACAAATGCCATATTTATTTCTATTGATACAGCACACAGTTCACTTGGTCGTGTCCCATCTTTAGCCCTCTCTTTCTTTTGTTGAATATAGAATATATGAATTTCCATACACTACTTGCATTCGCGTATGATTTTACAATGATTAGAAATCCTCACTATCTACAAAGACGCCGTTCAACATCTAGCTGCGCCAAGCCCAACAAACTGATTCAAGGTGTAATCCTGCTAATTGGAACAACTGCAACAATATTAGCCGCATACGGTCACTTTCTTTTCTACGGGCTACATTTCTACAAAATTTGTATGGACGCATACTTAGGAAACATGCATGGATTTTGGTCGTGTCCCATCTTCAGTTCCCTTCTTTCCATTATTGAATATTGAATATTTGCATTTCCATACATTACTTGCACTTGCATTTGCGTATGACTTTACAATGATTACAATCCTCAGATTACAAAAATTATATGGACGCATACTTAGGAAACATAGATGGATTTTAAACGAATAACATTTCAAAGTGATAGTGTTTAAAATTCTCTCAAATATAAACGACAGCAACTGATCTGTGACATTTACAAACACTGGTACAAAACATCAGCTGACTGATTACAGTTGTTTTCAAGGTTAACCTGTAGGGACGGATTTTAAATAAATATCGTACTAAGGAGACATATTTAATCTTCCTAGGTGAACATTCGTGTAGATTCGTTGTCAGTTAACGGTAATTTTAACTTGGCTAGTAATCTCTCAAAAATTTAGATTTTAATTAGGATGAAGACATTACCAAAAAATGGTGTTTGCAAAAAAAATCCTTCATCAATTCAGTGCACAAGCTTTGGATTATAATCAGGCGTCATCCGATCACATACCATCGGTAAACATAATGAACTTTCATCTATAACATCGTTTCATCAACCGCAGTGAATTGGCTACAGAAAAATCTTATTAATGATACATATTTTGCACTTTGCGGGCTTTTTATAAAGCTATTCATGTTAAATATAATTTCTTTAATCACTACTATTAAAAACTTCTACGTAGTTAAAAACTAACTTTAAATAATTAACAGGTTTTATGACGTGAATATATTTTGGTCACAAACAGTAGATTGATTCTAGCTAACCGTCGTATCATGATTCAACTTTTTGCATTATAATGTTAACAACACGTTTAAAATATTCTATTTCAAAATAGATACCCGGGATATAAATAGAAAAAACATGAAGATAATTATTTATGATATTTGTTGCTGTTTAATTGTGGTGAATGATTTGCGGAAAATAAATATCTTTCCTTAATTTTTTACTATAATTAGTCTAGTTACTTGCTTAAAAATTGAGTAGGTACTGCGTCACTAAAAAATATTTTGCAATGAACTGTGTACATCAAGCAAACCAGTATTTGATGAGATTAGAATTATGGTCAAATTTGTGTTTCAAATGTAACATAGTTCTTGCTTTATCAATGAATTGTTAACACAGAATGTTAGTTCGAGCAAATAATAGCCTTTATCTCACGTATAATTGAAAATTAATTGTACCTAATGCATTGGTATCAGTATTTAAAATTAAGGTAACTGGTACTGGCCTTCAGCGCTATAGCAACTACACAAGTAGTATGAAATTTGCAATGCAAAAATAATATTGTTTTTCTACGTTCATGCAAAAAACAATACTTTATTGAACTATATTTAGTGGAAAAAGTGGTTCTTTATTGCACTCATCTGTCATTCTACTGCAGCGTTTTGTCATCATGACAAACATAAACCTTCAAATCGACGTCACATTTTTCTAGAGTTAGTGTCATCTAAATAACATTTTTTGGTTTTTGCATGAACGTAGAAAAAATATTGTATGCAACTCGTACAAAAAGTGCTTATTGCACTCGACGTGTAGTCCTATTCGGTCTGATGACCTCGTTGGACAATTTCACGTAGCGTGCAATAAACACTTACTTTTTGTACTTGTTGCATAAATAATTATAAAATGTATAATGTGTGATTCTTTAAGGGTGCTTTACTTGGAGCTGGAGCTTCTGTTATCGGAATCGGTTCCGATATTGCTGGATCAATTCGCATTCCGTCACTATACAATGGCATTTTCACGTCGCGTGCAATAAACGCTTACTTTTTGCACTTGTTGCATAAATAACTATTTTTTTGATAGTGACAAGCAAAAGATTGCCAACTAAAATTTTTTTAATTTTAATAAATATAACTTTATATTCATTTTTAAGAAAATTTACAATTATAGAAGAAGGATTTTGCGTGAATACTGTTGAAATATGCAGAAAATATATTTATCTGCGCCCAATTCCCTTAACACAAGACAATTTTTTTAAGATACATCAATCAAAAATGTACTTCTCAACTTGTTGGCGAAGGTACTCTCAACAGTTGCTTCATGCCTGCATATCGCAAATCCAGAAGCATATTATTATACTGGTCATTGTATGAGGCGCACTTCCACAACTTCATTGGCCAATAAAGGTGCTGATCTTATAAGCATTAAATGGTGGATAGAAGAGCTCCTCTGTAGCAAAAAGTTATGTTTAAGAGTCCATATCTAACAAACTTGATATTGCAAGGAAAATCCAAGGAAAAACTAAGGAAAATATAACTGTTTCTTACAAGATGAGACATCCGTAACTTGTGCAAATTCTTCACAAACTTCGGCAGATGTGACGCGTTCCGAAAATAATAGCAACAATGCTACAAGGGTTGTTATTAACGGAAAGGAAGTTAAATATGATAAAACAAAAAACGAAGTGTTTATTATTTATTATAAATGTAAATACTAATACGTAAATAAATTAAATTTGATTTATTATAGGTTCATTACTTTTTTCATTATTCCACTAGTGAAATAAAGTTACTTTATTCCACTACTGGATAAAGTATCACTTTAGAACCCTCTATAATGTGTGAATAAAAGTCCGATTATAAGGTGATTGTGGATAAAAGTTTTTTTTTCACAGTTCGTGAAGTTTCCTTCATGATCATGTCACATTTCCCATTGACATTAATTTAAGATAAAAATGTATTAAAAATTAATTAAACTTCAGTGGCAAATACTTTGGACAGTTGGACAAAAAATATTGTGCATATTTTGTGCGCAAAATCAGTGTTTTTTGGCGCTTTCTAATTCAAATTCTCAGGCATCATTAAAAAACCACTGATTTTGAGCACTTAGTATAAAACATAACTATTAAATATCTGAATTATTTTACAGCATTGTCATTTAAATGACACTTCCTTCGTCTTGTAGGTGGTATAATTTTCAAAATATTTGTTACCCCGAAATCCGGAAATTATATGTGAAAGTTTTGGAGAAACAAGTACCTAAATCACAGTATACTAATCAATATCTAAATATTGTAACGAGTTTCTTTACTGTTAAAAGAAAAACAGGAATTAAGTGCAAATAAGCTGTGGACGTTTATGATATGAGAAAAATAAAAATAAAAAAGCCGCGACTTCCAAAGCTTTTCTGAGGCTCAAATAAACCATTGGAAAGAATGGGATGTGACTACAATGTACTAGACAAATGAAATCTGGTTTGGTAATAATGGTTTCAAATCAACCAGGGGAACACAAGCTAGATTGAGGCTCATTTACTATATAAACTATATGGACGTTTCTGACAATGTGCGGTGGTCAGATGGTTAAGCTTATCTGCATATTCTCCGACAGCCTTATATCCAAACAAGATATGTGCAAAAATAATTTACTGGGACTACTTGAAATTTCTAAATAAACTGGTAAAGACTAACTCAGTAATTTGGAAACAAAGATGCATTCAAGAGAACGTGAATGTAGATAAACTAGCGAAGAAAACTATTTCATAGGGTCAGATTAAAGATGCTTTCAATAGAAAGATGGAAGAAAAACATCGTAAAACAATAATTGTTTATTCTAGAAAACAGTGCGTTTGCAGATCCTTGTTAATAAGAATTTTTTATCTTAGAATGATTTAAAAAATTACACCTTTCATTTTCTGACACATGTTTTAAACACCCTGTACATTTAAACTAGTTTAAGGCAATAACAAACATAAATTTACCTTAACACTTGGCCTTTAATAAAAATCATGGGTAAATATATACGTATCACCAAATATGTTACAGTGCTGAATGACGATATGACCTTTGATAGCAATTATACTCATACCTTGCAAGGACATATAGAATTTATGATGAGTTTCAATAAGTGACTTTTGCCTGGAAACATTTTCGATGTACGTGTTATATTTTGATATAAGTAGAAACAAATAAATTATACCAAATGAAGGACTACAGGTATGCAAACTAGTATAACACTGATGATAACGAGTAATGTGATTAACCTTAAAATTATTTTAAAAAAATACAGCATAAACTGATTTGTTGGCTAAAGATATTAGTGTTTCAATATCAGTATAGCTATTACTTGTAATTTTTATTTATTTTTTCTACGTTTATGCAAAAAACAAAACTTTATTGAACTATATTTAGTGGAAAAAGTGGTTCTTTATTGCACTAGTGCAATAAAATGTTTATTGCATTCATCTGTCACTCTACAATAGCGTTTTGTCATCATGACAAACATAAACGTTCAAATCAATGTCACATTTTCCTAGACTTAGTGTCATCTAAATAACATTTTTTGGTGTTAGCATGAACGTAGGAAAAATATTTTGCTGTGTATTTTTCCATCACCGAAAATGAATAAAAAAACTTAAACTCTTGCGTCAAAAGGACCGACTAAGGATTATTTTAATGACCAACCAAAAATTTTACAGTAAAAAATAACAAACAAAAGTAAATATTATTTGAGATTAATGTTTCGAAAATCAAACCTTTTTTGATTAAAATAATTAAAGAAAATAAGTAACATATACAATACCTACCTTCAGACGCTATTTTCATTAAAGAACTTCATATCATAACTACAAAATGTTATACCTACTGAGGGCTTAATGAAGTTTAAAATATTTGATTTATCTTTATCTTTATATGTCTGAAGATGTTTGAGAAATGCAAAAATTAAATCGAATCGTATGACTGAGAGATACTATTATTATGGACACCAGGATTTTAACTTCACTAGATACAGGTTTTTTTAAAAAAATACAAGTTAGAAACAGTGCTGCTTTTATTGATGACAGAAATTTTGAAGCTATTCTAGATATTCTAAATTATTTGGTTTAGTAGAGTAGACCAGTGATTTTTAGTTTAACCCTACAAGAGATAACTCAAAGATATTAAATCAGGTGAACGTGGTGGGCACTCAGTTAGTCCTCGTCGCTTTATCCATCTGCCAGGAAAAATATTGTCAATAAATATTTGGACTTCAACACCAAAATGAAGAAGGGTTTCATCTTGTTGGAACCATATTGTTGGGTGGGAAATATCATTTTCCTCATTTTTTGAATAAAGAACTGCTAAAGCTGGGACGAAGTCAGAAATCAAAAAACCATAATATGTAGCAGCAGTTAAATTTTGCTTAAAGGAATAAAACTAAAATGCGACATAATTTTTAGAGATCTTACACTAAATGTACTTTGTGAGGGTGGAACTTTTCTTTTCCTGACAATTTTGTGACTGTGGAGTGGCCAGGATTGATTATATGCAGCTGCTTGTTTGATAAAGTCAAGTAAGAGAGACAGAATAAATTTATCTGCCAACAGTTTTTTTATAAATTAACAATTTTTTTTGATTGTGTCTACTTTTGAACACCTTTAAAATTTCTGTCAAATTAATACTAGGAACATCAAACAAGTAAGAATAACAAATTGGCTTCTGATTAAATGTAACACCAAAAACGCGAAACATGGTTGGTGTTTGTAAACCTATATTATTCATATTGTAATTAACACATTTTATAGTAATCTACCTATTATTTCTGGACCAGATAAAATGATGTAAATTTTTCTGAAGTCGCCGACAATCTTCTATAACTTCTATAACGGTGGTGAAAATGTTCAGGTCATCAACTTAAACTAAACAGGATATATATAATACATCAATTATTCTGTTTATAAATATGTAAAATAACAGTGATCCCAATACCGCACTCTAAGGCACACAAGAGAGGGCTAAAAATACTACATCTACCATTTGTAGACAACGTATTGGTTTTGAATGGTTAAATATACCAGCCATAACAGAAGTTTTTTTTATATTAGATCAAATACAACTAAATGTTTCTGAAAAATACCTATAGAATAACCCTTCCAAATGATTGCGGATTACTTCAATATTCATATTTATGTCGTTTTTAGATAACAACGACAGAAGAAACGGACTGTGCCAGAACAAAACGTTAGAACTATTAGGAATACACTATATAACGATGGATTTTCTCTTTTCAATACTTGTGGGGGTGGTGAGAATTTTACGGTTTTTAACTCATCCGATCTATATTTGGTTTGCCCAGGGAAAGAAAAAAAGTGTGCCGCCAATAACAAATGACATACTCCATATAGAGGCTACAGAATTGGCTGCCAAAATTAGAAATAAACAGGTAAAATAAAAAAACACTTCAAAATTTATAGGTATATATCTCACTTACTCGCTTACTTACTTACTTACGCTTACTTACGCTTATATCTCACCTGCACTCAATTTATATGTGAACATACATATGAAGGAACAGCCAGTTCAATTGTCGGTCATCTCACCTATGGCATACTGATGAGGGCTAACAAGCCCGAAACCGGTCTATGCCTGGTGGTGTGTCCGACAAGGGTTCTTGGCTGTTCACACAGATACTGCAGGAGTAATTCAATGCCGGTCGGGGCATTAGTCCGCGGAGTAGTTGTTTCCTGCAGTATCATATACAGATTTAATGGCTCTGACGAGTTCTGCGTTAAGTACCTGCTGCAATGTAGGTCGCTTCCTGTAAGTCGAGCCGCTTAGGCCAATCAGGAAGTAAGCAGACCACTTGTATCTCACTTCAAAATTATTGCTTGGTATTTCCAACAACTGAAATGTCCAATTTCCATCAAAATTATACAATATTTAAAAAAATATACAAATATGCCTCAATAATCCATATACTAAAAACCATTAAACTTGAATACATAGTTTTATCCAAAAATGCGTGCTAACGAAGGTATGGCTCTTTTTAGAGAAGATTAAATTAGAAAATTAGAGGAAAAATCAGTTTATACATTGAAATTAATTTGCAGCATGTAGAGCATCTTTTATTAAAGTTAGTGTTTTTGTTAATCGTCGCTTTGTTATAATTTGCGCCAGTTTGTGATATTATTTGATACAAAATTCCAAGTTTATATAATTTTTTTATTTTATTTCCAAAATCGAACTTGTTCTTATTTTTTATTATAAAACATCAAGTTAATAAGGCATTTTTTTAAATTAAAAATAAAGTAGATATAAATGTGTAGTGCGTATTTGTTTCTGTTTCTAGTTATCTAGTGCTGAAATATGCCAAGCCTACATAGATCGCATCAAACAAGTAAATCCAATAATCAACGCGGTGGTAGAGGATAGATTTGAACAGGCACTGAAGGAAGCCAGAAATGTGGACGGTTACCTAACAAAGTGCGCGCTGAGCGAAGAAGATCTAGAAAAAATCAAGCCTCTATTAGGTGTACCAGTGACCATTAAAGAAAGCTGCAGCCTACAAGGTAACTATTAAGATAATTACTGGCATCAGTAAATTGGTCAGCACTGCACGATAAAGATCTTCCTGATCACTTGGCTGAAGTTTCCAAACCCAATGTATACTAAAATTTTGCAAAAACTATTTATGCAGGTTAGATTATGATGAATTTAGAAGAGTAGCATTCAGCTCACTTATTATTTTCAAGACAGTTATAGTATTACCTGCAAGTTTCATTTTCAAGAAACCATCATCAACTTTTCTTTTCATTTTCCAATAATGCATTGTTAGTGCAAAAAAATTAACAACATAAAAAATAAAGTTAACGTTAAAAATCTAAGCAAAATTGTTCTAAGCAAAAATTCTCTAATAATATTTGTCGGAGTATACAAAATAGAAAGGCATTTTTTTTTAAATATCTATCTAAGTCTAAATAACTTTTGGATATTTTATTAACTGGACTAAAAAAGTAGATACTTCATAAATACAATAATTATAATTTTATTTAATTACCAAAGCTATATAATAAGCTAGATAAGAACCTGCAGAAACAAAAAACTTAAAGTACATACCATTATTCTAAGCAATTTTTTTAACAATCAGCAAATAAGTATGTTGTTTTTAACTTTGTGTTTACTGAGCATGCCATATGCATGGTGTTTCTAAACATATTTAAATCAAACTTTGCCATTTAAAAAACATATTTTAGAGCCGTGGTAACTTCCAGTAATACTGGAAGTGCCCATTATATTTTTTATTTCAAATGGAATACCCTATACGTTTTTAATTTCTTTTTTTTATTTTTTATGTAAATTTAATCATGTTTCATATGACCTTCCCTATACTATCTCTTACCGTTTTTGCAATATTCGCCATTAGCCATTCGCCTCAACATAAGCAACATAATCTAGATATCTCTAACCATCAAATTCGTAATATTCGTAGAAAACTGCATATTAGTATTGTTACAGGTTTCCTAACCCGACTTTTCCTTTTACCAGAAAAACAAACAGTTAATTTTTACTAATATTTATTAAACACTCTCTACACTACTGAATACTAATTACATCTCAACTAAACACTATTTTAATTTGAAGCTCCAGGAAATTTCCAACTAAACACTCCAATTCAAACTGACTGACTCGACCGTTTATTCTTCTTTTATAGTCCAAACGAATATCCTAGGTATTTTCTAGCAGCTCTAGATCCATTTCTTGAACGATTCTCGTCGATTCTCAATTTTCCAATCGCTTCTCGATACCCGGCCTATTTTGTTTGTTTACCAGCATCGCGTAGGGGCGAACGTAGCAAATTCTGTGACAGTATGTTTTCTAAATGGTGCATATGATACTAAAAGTAATGTCAAAGTTTCAATTAAATACATTTAGAACACCGTGTATATGGCATGCACACATGCAACGGTGCTAATTAAAGCGAATAAAAACTAAACATTTTATTTTTATTTTAGATTAGAAGTGTGACTGATTACGGCGATCAAATAAGCAATTATTGTTCATTGATGTTATCTTAATCATGCATAAAAATAGTCAAGCATTATCCTCATTACTGCTGCCTTAATGATACACCACAATATGCGCATGCTTAGATATCAGTAATAAGGACAGTGTTTGCTTGACCATATTTATACATGATTAAGGTAACGTCGAACAATATCCCTTATTTGATAGATCGGGCCGTTCGGCTGTAATCGGTCATATTCGTCCTTCTAACCTATAATTAATTTAAAAAATGATTTTCGCTTTTGAAGTAAAATGAAATGAGAATAAGTAAATTTATCCTAATTTTCTCAAAATATTGACTTATACTTAGTCGGTCAGTGGTCGAGCGGTTTAAGGCGTCACTATTTGAATCGATGTGGCTAGATCGGTGTGGGGTCGAGCCGTCGACCGTATATCAGCTATATTCGTGGAGAGGATTGGCACTCTCTCTGCGGGTATGGTAGGGTGGAAGAATGTTGGCTTAGGTCAATGTGAGAAATTGATACCGGTCGACGTTTGACCACCCCCCTAATTAATAAGGTTTTCCAGGTTTCCCTCATTCCTGCACTGAATGGTGGTTGGGGCCTACCAACGTAAGTCGTGTCTGGATGTAAATGTGGATTGCTTAATAATAATATGCCGCCCTCTCCCCGCACAAGTCTCAGACTTGTGGACTAATCCTCGTGATTAGAATGAGTGTTAGAGATATTATTATTATATTATTATATTCTTTTCTCATTTACCATTAAATTGGCAAATATTGAGAGAAAATGAACAAAAGGATAAGGGGATAATTTTATTTATCACCAAAATAAATATTTGTCACCAAATGA
This sequence comes from Monochamus saltuarius, assembly GCA_025584915.1. Lineage (NCBI taxonomy): Eukaryota > Metazoa > Arthropoda > Insecta > Coleoptera > Cerambycidae > Monochamus > Monochamus saltuarius. The sequence goes on from CM046728.1 coordinate 31,432,330, forward strand.
AATTATGAAATTCAATCCCAGAAATTATTTTTTATATCAGATTAACATAAATGTCACTAAATGCATGTATCCAAATTTATACCATTTTTTATCCAAAATAAACGAATAATGGTCAGGTTAGGTTAGGTTAGGTTAATTATGTTTTAGGGTGATTGTACATAAAGTTATAGACAATCGTTTTGGAATAGGTTAGTGTTAACAAATTGGTGACAGATCTATCATTCTGAGAATACATCTAATTATTTGGAAATGGAAACCACATTAAACTGGTGACCGATAAAATCACACCCAAGGATAAGGAACCGCATGCCACAAATTATTCTAATAACTATAATTTTGTGGAAAAATAAATAAATAAAATGCAAGGAGTATTTAAATAGTCATACTAAATACTGTTCAGCAGTATTAAATAGATTTCAATAACTAAATTGAAATAAAGTTTGCGCAATTTCGTAAACTTCAGAAATTATAAATTGAAAATAATTTATTTTGTCAATTTCTTAATAAATGTTATTATTTCGATTTTATCGTGTTTTGCAACGAATTCTAATACCTAGAAGGAGCTTTGTGAATGTAATATGTTACTTTCAGTTGTAGTCAACATTTAGAAATAACTATCGATAATTACCAATTGATAAGGACAAACTTTACGTAGGTATACCCAAAGAGACACAATGGCAGTGGTGGGATAATTTTGACATGTATAAAAATGACACATATTTTACTCTGTAGGTATATAAAATGATACTTTATTATATTCAGTATTTGATGTTGAAAGCCCCACGTTTTTCAATATTGATTTAATTTCAAATATTTTGGATTATTACCCAATGAATTTATTCCTTTCAATGCAAACTTTAAATATAGTTCTATTATATTGTTAGGAAACGCGCACGCTAATGACCACCACTACCAACCCGCATCTCCGAACGCTCGTCGGTGACGCCCGTTCGTCCCGAGAACTTGTGTCTCAGCTGATTTGTTGGTATTCTGTATTTGACAAAAACGCACACCCTTAAAACCATTTTTAGCAGAATTACAGTAACGTATCAACGACCATCCCTAAAAGAAATAACCATTACATCTGAATTTTAGAATTTAGATATACAGTGCTTTCGAACAGTAACGAATACATTATTTTTGAAATTGAGAAGATTTCGAAAAATCCATGGCACGTCGATTTTGTTTTTAAAAAAGGCACTTTTTGACATACGACCCATATTTGTGACGTCATCGTTGTTCGAGATATGACATCATCGACAATTTTTTAAATAGCAACCCCCAATTTTGACCATGCCATTTGAAAGAGATAATAATCATTATCATTTTCAGTATTGTGAAAATTAAATTTTAAAATCTTCAAACATTATTTTCTTGAAATTTTTGTTGTGTACCACCAAAATTTTGCATGATGTCTGTCTGTAGAAGGACACGCTCTTTTAAATGGCATGGTCAAAATTGGAGATTGCTATTTAAAAAAATTGTCGATGACGTCATATCTCGAACAACGATGCCGTCACAAATGTGGGTCGTATGTCAAGAAGTGCCTTTTTTAAAAACAAAATCGACGCGCCAGGAAATTTTTTCGAAAACTTCTCAATTTCAAACATAATGAATTTATTCGTTACTTTTCGAAACCACTGTATGAGCAATTTACCTTTGTCCAAATCAATGGAGTGCATCAACACGTACAGATTTCACATTTTAAGTTCATAACTACGTAACGTACGTTACATCTCATAAAGTATGTTGTAAACAGAAGAGAGAAAATCCTATCATAATAGAAACGAATTCCTTTCGCGAAACGAAGTGTCAATTAAGTTAACTAGAACCAGCTTTATGGTGGCAGGAACGAAGCTATCTAATGCTTAACTGTTTCCTGATGCTTATTTTCTTTTTATTTTTCACAATTTATTGTTACTTAATTAACACATTTGTTCTGTGTTTACACAAACATTAAGGTATTGATTGTGTATTTGTATAACTACGTTTGTTTATATTAGGTGGGTAACACACTTTACATCTGCAATGCACCTTAACACACACAAAATTATCATTTTTCTGCTTCGAAAAGATGTCCGTGACAAACTGAAGAAATGTTATCAACAAAAGTAGTTTGTGTACCTAGCCGGGAAAGTAAATGTTTCCGGGCTTACAGAAGAAATGGGCCACTTCTGAAAGAGCGGAAAATCACTTTCCCGCCGTGGTGCATACAACATTTTTTATCCTATACAAGAAAAAAATAACAACCTTCAAAACTTTTTATTACAGTAATTAAGTTACAGAAAAAAGATAATTTTTTGAAATTTTAATGGTGAATACAAGGTTATGAATAGTACAATTATCAAAGGAAATACTTTGTTTAGATTAACCCTATAACTGAATTTGTTCTGAAACACTAGTTGAAAATAAATCATGATGATTCCTGACAAACAGTGTGAAATTATATGTATTTTTTCTTTTTTTCTTTTTATTTTTATTTTTAATTTTTTTGTTTTGTCAATTGTAAATAGCGTGTACTGTAAATTGTATCTTTCCTTTGACTCGTCAGGTAATAAATTAAATAATACTTCTTTGTTTTTCTTTAGTTTTGTTGGGTTTTTGCCACACTTCTGAAAAAATAATAAAGATTAATTAAATAAGCCCTTGCGCCAAACGGAACAAAAAGAAGTTTGAACTAACCAAAAAATCTCACACTGAAAAGCAGATATAAATAACAAAAATCACATCACTATCGCGCACTTCCGTGTTATTGACGTTTCGAAAACTCTGTTTTCGTTCTCAAAATCGTAGTAAAAATTTTTAAAAGTATGTCAGTTTGACAGTTTAAAATTTGTTTACCTGCTTCAATAGAGATGTTATGATGCTTTTTTTATATTTGTTACTTACTTTTCATACAACTGTAGCCAACAATGATCTGAACTCGAACAGTTAACTGAACAGTTAGACACACACTTATCTCCGTTCAACAAAATAATCGCGGTCTCTTTTAATTTTCTTTTTGTTGCGTTATCTTCCTTTTCTAAAATTTTTGCCGAACCCCATTGAATCAAATGACCGTTTTCCCAAGCGTGTTCGCAACACACACACACTTATCTGCTTTTTTCAGGGTGAGATTTTTTGGTTAGGCAAACTTAGTTTCGAAAATAACCCTTGACTGTTCCGTTTGGCGCAAGGGCTTATTTAATTAATCTTTATTATTTTTTCAGAAGTGTGGCAAAAACCCAACAAAACTAAAGAAAAACTAAAATTATGCCACAAATAAATAGCTTCAGACAATATCACTTCTTTGTTTTTTAGGAAATTTCTTCAGGGGTACAGTTATCTATGCTTTCATCACTATCAGGAGCTTGAGATGTCCCCGCGATACTTATCTCGTCTATTATTTAATAATAATTAGCGGTGACAATAATTATTTAAGTTTACTTACGGAAATTGTACAATTTTAAATTAACTGACACTGCAATACGCCACATATTGACAAAAATAAATATTTTTTCGCTCCTAGCCGTGAGAATGCCTACTTTCGCGTCTTTAAATGCTCACGAAAATAGCATTTTCACAAAGTGTAGGATAAAAACAGTTATTTTCATTTTCCCCCCTTCGAAAGTATAATTTTTTATTTTAAAAAAGCAAGCGAAAGCTTAAGTAAAACATGCTAAGTTATCGGTTGCTAAGTATGAAAAACCTTCGTGCGAAAAAATAAAAACGCCAAATTATGAATGTCAATTGTTTACAGTGGAAATTAAATGTAAAATTACAATTGTAGTATGTTTTTGAAAGATTTAAAGGCCAATGTTGATTGAAATCCTGTTCCAAAACAAAGTCACTGGAAATTATGAGTTTTGTCGATTTGCGCATGATCATTAAATTCTGTTTCTGAATGTTTGCTTTGCTGATTAGATATAAATTTTTCGGACATGATTTTATAAGCAACTTCTATTTTATGGGTCACTCAATCTGATATATATCCTTCCACTACTTCCACCCTCCGTGCCTTTTCACATCGAAAATGTCCACACCTGGGGCATTTTGCTAGTAATGTGGAGGACGTTTTTCGAAACGAGTGGCCGGCGTACTGACTTGGATTTCAAATTTTTAAAAATTTAGCTATGTCGTACGGAATTTTTGAAATTGTATGCTTTCCAACCACCTGATTTACGCATCCGCCACGCTCATACCGATAAAAGAAGCGTTCATCTTGAGCCTTTTTTGGTCGGAGTTGCGTATAACGATTAACAAATGTTACCCGATTGTCTGTTACTACAAATCATCTTTACACATTATTTTTTGTAGTAAGAATATGCACTAACATGACACAATTTTTATACTCCACGTCCTTCGCTTTTAGATTATATAGCTCGTCAGTTCGGCATGCCCCCAGGTACTCTAAAAATCGCTGCCACTATTTTCATTAAATATATTTTCAAGAGTAGCTTCTAACAAAAACTTTGATATATCATCCTTTGTAACTACCTGAGATTTTCGCGTCAAGAATTCAGACGTCTTACGGCATGGCTGTAGTTACGCAATTGTTTTTGTCAACGTAATTTTCGATTTTTGGTCGTGTTAAAAACAATCATTTTTTGCAATTTAGTGCAATATATAATACAAACTTTCAGTGTAGTATATAGTTTTATTACTATCAGTTGCAGTTTCTTAAATATTTTGATGAAAATATAATGAATTATTCATTTGTTCGTATGACGCAAGTCTGAATTCTTGTCGCGGATATATACATATTCCGTTATTGTGGACACATCTTTGGTTGTACACCATTTGATGAAATTTTCATAGGATTGATTGTAACGGCCTTTAGATTTGTCCGGTAACAAAGTTCTGCACGCAATAATTGCTGCTTCTTCAATGGAATTAATTTTACACGTTTATACTTATCAACTTTATATTGAAGAATAGTTATCACATAATTATTTGATAACTGTCAAAATAATATTTTTGTTGACATGAATGTTACCAAAGTAATGTTATAACAACACACTGTGATCTGTGATACTACTCACAAACAAGAAAACTATTAGTTCCCTTGTTTATGATACTACTATTTTTAGGGCAACAAACCGCCTTAAACTCATATTATTACAGTCTACAGTGCATTTTCAGCATCTTTAAATGTTATGTTTTATATTGATCGGTCAGTGGTCGCGCGGTTTAAGGCGTCAATACTTGAATCGAGGTGACTGGATCGCTGTGGGTTCGACCCCCGCAGCCGGTAGACCGTATATAAGCTATATTCGTGGAGAGATTGGCACCCTCTCTGCGGGTATGGTAGGGTGGAAGAATGTTGGCTTGGGTCAATGTGAGAGATTGATACCGGTTGACATTTGACTACCCCCCTAATTAATGAGGTTTTCCAGGTTTTCCTCATTCCTGCACTGAATGGTGGTCAGGGCCTACCAACGTAAGTCGTTCCTGGGCGCAAATGCGGCCTGCTTAATAATAATATGCCGCCCCCTCTCCCGCACAAGTCTTCGACTTCTGGGCTAATCCTCGTGATTAGAATGAGGGGTAGAGATATTATTATTATATAAAATCGAGGGGACAATGAAAAGTTTAATACATTACACGCTGCAAAAACCCTGCAACATACAACAATAATTGTAATTTTACATTTAATTTCCATTCTAAATAAACATTTGACATTAATAATTTGACGTTTCTATTTTTTTATTTATATACATTTAATCTGTGGTTTTTCATACTTAGCAACCGATAACCTAGCATGTATTACTTTCGCTTTCGTTTACCTCTTTAAAATAAAAAAATATTAGTATAGGATAAAAAAGAATTATTGATAAAATAGAGAATAGTTATTTATGCAACAAGTACAAAAAGTAAGTGTTTATTGCACGCGACGTGAAATTGTCCCTTCAGGCCGAGTAGGACAAAACGTCGAGTTCAATAAGCACTTTTTGTACGAGTTGCATACAATATTTTTTCTACGTTCATGCAAAAACCAAAAAATGATATTTAGATGACACTAAGTCTAGAAAAATGTGACCTCGATTTGAACGTTTATGTTTGTCATGAGGACAAAACGCTGTAGTAGAATGACAGATGAATGCAATAAACATTTTATTGCACTAGAGCAATAAAGGGCCACTTTTTCCACTAAATATAGTTCAATAAAGTTTTGTTTTTTGCATGAACGTAGAAAAATAAATAAAATACGCTATTCCATTTTTTGTCCAGGTCTTAGTTATGCAGTAGGTATGTTGAATCGTTGTGGATATAAAGCAGAAACAGACGGAGAAGCCGTTGCAAGACTGAAAACCAGCGGAGCCATTCCTCTACTGGTTTCCAATACTCCCGAAATGTGTTCTTGCTTGGAATCAAGCAACTTCATCACTGGTTGCACTAACAACCCCTACAATACTACTTGTACCAGTGGAGGTTCCTCAGGGGGAGAGGTAAGTGAATATAGACAAATCCTAATTTTTTTCAAAGATTTCATTCAGGGTGAAAAGGTACACATTGCGACAAACTTTCAGGAGGTTGTTACGATTAAGATACACAAAAAACAAAAGTAATATGTTTTTCTGTAGACTGCATACTAACTGGGCTTCCCCAGAAAAATAGACTATTGTAATCCTTGCTATTATGAAAACTGGGAGGGCATAGGTACACAACTATTTTTTTGTAAATTCAATGATACAGCACGGAAACAAATGTAGAAGGCTTGAATATTCATAGAAAAAACTAAACAGTATATAAATCATAAGTCATAGAATCGCTTACAAAAGAAAGACCACTTGAACTTCCAGGTCACAGGAAGTAAAATGTCTTAATTATATTAAACTAGAAGTTTTCATGGAACCAGTTGCTAAATAAAATCTAGAGATCACTCAGAAATACTACAGATTTCGGTTACATTTTACAATTTCATTAGACGAATACTCTATTTCAACTTTATGTTTTTGCTTCAGGTTATTCAAAATTGCAAATTTTTTTCTACAAACATCAATATATGTATACCCCTTAAAATTATTCTAAAATAAGTTTAGTAATGTTTAGTTTAAAAACAAAAAAATATTGTGGAACTGGTATAAAATGTTTTTCAAAATCAAGTAATCATTGTAACTATCGAAATAAAATGGCAATAATTATTGACAAAAACAATTATTTGAAAGTGACATTTTGCTAATGTCAGTTCCCCAGTATCTGATATTTTTAACTGTAAAATAGCCAATTCGGTAATTTCAAATCTTTTACCGGAGAAAACGAGGCAGTATGAAAATGCATCTCAGCAATTTAAAGAGTGGTGTGAAGCAAATAAAGCGAGAAAAATATCCGAAAATGTGCTGTTGATATATTTTGCAGAAAAGTCTAAGAAGGTGAAGTCTCCCATGTTATGGGCAGTATATTCTATGTTGAAATCCACACTTAATGAAGAAAACGTGGATTTTAAGAAATTTATCAAGTTGGTTCCATATTTGAAAAAATTGTCAGTTGGAAATTATCCTAAGAAGTCTAAGGTATTAATTCGAGAGGAAGTGAATGAATTCATAAGAGAGGCAGATGATGAAATTTATTTGATCGTTAAGGTACATTTGTAATGATTGTTTTATGTGTTTTTTAAATTACTAAATATCATCAATGATTTCCTTTTAGGGTATTTCGGGTGCTTGCCGCCGTGACGAACTTACTAAAATGACGGTCGATGACATACAAAATAAGCATTCCATTTTGATTGTTAAAGTACCCGATACAAAAACAAATATACAACGAATTTTTACAGTTTCAAGTTTATATTATATAGACATTTACCGAAAATATGCTGCTCTTCGTCCAAGTTATGCTACCAGTCGCCAATTGTTTCCTAAGTATAAAAATAAAAGATGTTTTTACCAAGTTGTCGGAATAAATTGTATTGGAAAGGTGCCTAGCTTAATAGCAAAATTACCAAATTTGATGCCTATACTGGTCATTGTTTTCGGAGAAGTTCAGCTACACTTCTTGCTAATGCGGGAGGCGATATATGTAGTTTGAAGAGACACGGAGGATGGAAATCTTCGACCGTGGCCGAAGAATACGTCGAAGATTCTATCAATAATAAAATTCAAATATCAAATAAAGTTTTGGACTGTGAAATTTCGGGATCAAGTGCTACCACCTCTACGACAATTGCCTTCACGTCAAAAACGGATAGTTTTCCAACCGCCAAAACTCCAGTATCACGAGATGAATGTGACTTATCTGGTTTAGGAATAAATATTAGGTCGGGTAATGGCTGAACTATTAATGTTAACATTGTAAATCATAAATAAAATAAGGTAGTGTAAAATTTTGTCATACTTTGAAAAAAGTGTTAATTATTGTGAAACATTTAGAAATTAATGATTTCTTGGATTTTTGCTTGATTGAGGATCACAAAGGTTAAAATATAACAATCTAATATAGTTTACATGTAGTGGGCGAAATATGTATTGCGCACACTGTTTCGCGCACTGTGTCATGGTAACGTAGAAAAATTAAGTGTCATTTCGCATATTGTTATCAATGCGCGAACCTCTTAATTTTTGACGTTTGTAGAAAAAATATATTTAACCCCTACAAGGGGTCTCTGTATCAGGAGAAAAAACTAACTTTGCACAACTTGCACTATTGTAAATAATCCCAAAGCACGAATGAAGGAATTGTGAGTTGTACTCACGGACGCTCTTATCAGATTTTGATTTAGGACTCGGATACGAGATATTGTAACTTTTTTGGATGTGTTAAGTTTGGCACAAATTAAATATCGCTAAAATTTAGAAATGAAATCTTTCCTAATTGGTGGAATGGTAGAAGGCGACTTGCACCTGTTAAATGGCCATCCCGTTCCCCAACCTTAACCCATTGGAGTTTAGTTTCTGGGGTCTTATGAAAGATTTCTTCTATACAAGGTGTAACAGTAGTAAGTATTCAAAACTTGTGAGCTTATAAAACAAGTGGAAAAATTACGAAAACCTTAGTACAACTTTTGTCAGTGGCGGCTCCTAAGGGAGATACGCTTACTTAAAGAAACAGTTTTTAATGCGTAACATCAAAACGGTTCTACTTTCAGTGTCTACATTTTGATGAGTTATTAACCTTGACTTGTTTAATAAGTCTCATAAAATAGATTTCAAAAATTTCTACAGGGGCGTGAAAAATGCAAGACTCAAGGACAAATTTAATCATATCTTTTTAGTAGTTATTTTTTTCTAGTTTCTGACTCAAAAATATTGAAATTTGAAGTATTTATCATAAAAACGGTACTCTTGTTAAATTTCAATAGGATGTACCGTTTTTCAGTAAAATCGATTTCAATCACTCTTAACGTGCCCCATTCAACATCCATAGGCAAATAAATTAATAAATTGCAGTGCGCCATGAAAACAACTAATCTGACAGTTAACAAATATGTCAAGTATTTTTAACACTCCTAACAGTAACAATTAAAAACAATAGTACAAATAAAAATACCGTAATATAAATAACATAAAAACAGCGCCTTTCGGTGCAAAGAAATATTTTATAATTGGGTACATTTCTATTAGGGAACTTTATACCATATCGGTATCGAGCTCCCATGACACTCCACCTAACGTCAAAAGCATATCTACATACTCAGAATATGTACACGGTTGCATTTTTAAATAATTTTTATCTATTTTTGTTCACTATAAAATGGCACTGCGTAGACTCAAATAATACAATTTTCAAACTAAAAATACTTGACATATCTGTTAACTGTCAGACTAGTTGTTTTTTCCATGGCACACTGCAATAAATTTTTTTGGCTATGTATTGGATGTTAAATGTGGGTCACGTTATGAATGATTGAAATCTAATTTACTGAAAAACGGTACATCCTATTGAAATTTAACATGTGTACATTTTTTATGTTAAATACTTAATATTTTAATATTTTGGAGTCAGAAACTAGAAAAATTAACTACAAAAAAGATATGATTAAATTTGTACCAGAGCCTTGCATTTTCTTACACCCCTGTAGAAAATTTTGAAATGTAGTTAATGATACTTATTAAGCAAGTAAAAGTTAATATATCACCAAAATTTCGTGAACTAATGTTGAACCGTTTAGATGTTACTCTGTAAAAACGGTTTCTGAGGTTACCCCTTTAAGTGAGCGTATCTCCTTAGGAGCCACCACTGACAAAAGTTGTACTAAGGTTTTCGTAATTTTTCGACTTGTTTTACAAGCTCACAAGTTTTGAATACTTAGTTACTGTTACACCTTGTATATAGTTTCAATACTAACTGAAGAACAGCTAAGACATCGAATTGTACAAGGTGGAGAGAGAGCCCTTGAGGCTGACATCATATATTTTCCAAAATATTCGTTACTCTCTCATGTGAAGTGAAGGTGGTACCCACTTTGAACATTTAGTTTGAGTTAAATTTTGCCTTTTTTACTGTTTGTTGTTCCGTTTTGTCTATTTCAATTTAGTGAATAAAATTGAAGTGACCATTCAATACTTAACGATATTTAATTTGTGCCAAACCTAGCACATGCAAAAAAGTTGGATTATCTCGTAAATCGAGCCTCAACCCAAAATCTTATAAGAATGAACAAAAATAGAATAAGAACACGCTCTATTTAAAAAAAATACATAATCTGAAACCATAGACGCACTCAGAAAAAAATGGGAGTCCATGGGTACCTACTACAACTTTCCTTTCCTGATCCGTTAGTGTTTTGATATTTTAAACCAAAATTACACAGTGTGCCGTGTGTCTTTCAATCATAATATGACCTGAAACATTCGAATTCACTGAGTAAAAATACATAAAAATATATAGATTTAGTCCATCCGACAGACCACTTCTTTTTGGGATGTGTAGTAATCAGCGTAAGAAGGGAACAATTTTCCCAGACACATACATGAGAAAATTTCCATCAAACAAGGACTGATGAACTAATGTCATCACTTATCAGACAGAGATCAGTAACGCATACTAGAAGTTTCCGGCGATATTGTGGATTCATGAGTTGCAGACACACCTATCATATCCTGAAGCACTAGGCCATAAAATATAGGTATATGGACAAACAAAATTGAATGCAGAAAAGTATTTAATTCATGGTAAAAATGCACAAAATATATTACAAGGACTCAAGATACTGACGTGGATGCTGGGATAAAAATAACAGATTTAGTATAAACCAGGCTATAGTACTTATAGAGAGGTATTCCCAGATAGCTCCTACAAAATTTTCGTTAAATAATTCCTGGAATTAAAAATTATTCAAAATGACAATTCCCTTAACATTGTTTAAATTTTTTAACTATTCCTCATAAACGCTGTTGTGTAAATAGAAGTAGGTCTCTCAATTTTTGTCCTAAGTAGATTTTTTTTCAAATTGTACATGTATTTATTTGTAAGTACTATTGTTTTATTCTTCTGCAGTAAAAATAGTATTTTTTAAATTTCATCTTTGTAGCATGGTAGAGTCTTAAATATCCATTTTTTGATCGAAGAGAATTATCAGATAACGTGTCGCAAAGTTACTAATTTCACTCTGTATAATGCAGTAACCGTTTTATTTATTTTTCTACGTTCATGCAAAAATCAAAACTTTATGTGAACTATATTTAGTGGAAAAAATGGTTCTTTATTGAACTAGTGTAATAAAATTTGTATTGCACTCATCTGTCATTCTACTATAGCGTTTTGTCATCATGACAAAGGTAAACGTTCACATCGACGTCATATTTTCCTACATTTAGTGTCATCTAAATAAAACATTTTTTGGTTTTTGCATGAACGTAGAAAAAATATTGCATGCAACTCGTCAAAAAGTGCTTATTGCACTTACATTTTGTACTTGTTTCATAAATAACTATTTTCTACGTTCATGCAAAAAATAAAACTTTATTGAATCATATTTAGTGGAAAAAATGATTCTTTATTGCGCTAGTGCAATAAAAATTTTATTGCATTCATCTGTCATTCTACTACAGCGTTTTGTCATCATGACAACATAAACGTTCAAAGCGACACTTACTGTCATCTAAATAAAACATGTTTTGGTTTTTGCATGAACGTAGAAAAAATATTGTATGCAACTCGTACAAAAAGTGTATATTGCACTCGACGTGTTGTCCTATTCTGTCTGATGGCCTCGTTGAACAATTTCACGTAGCGTGCAATAAACACTTACTTTTTGTACTTGTTGCATAAATAATTATAAAATGTATAATGTGTGATTCTTTAAGGGTGCTTTACTTGGAGCTGGAGCTTCTGTTATCGGAATCGGTTCCGATATTGCTGGATCAATTCGCATTCCGTCACTATACAATGGCATTTTTGGACACAAACCAACTGCAAGTACGATTCTATTAAAAATAATATACAGGGTGTTCCACCGGGAACTGCATCAATCGTTATCCGGCAAAATATTGAAAAAAATTATCAACATGGCAAGTCCCTACGTGATTACTAACAACAAAATTGTTTGGTATCTGTTAAATATTGTTGTGTTGTGTTTCCATAGTTTTATGACATTTGATATTTCTAGATATGAGCTGCCAAAATAGTAGAAATTTACAAATATCTCCAAATGTAGTAATTACAATTTTCATGTGTAAACAAAACAAGACTGTGTCAACAAACTCAAACAAGAGTGTTCCATTTAATATTAAAAAGTTGTAGCTGTTTGCAGTTATCTAAATAATCATGATTTAGCGTCGTCTAATAAGTAAATAAGTAAGTCAATTTTTCAAATCACTATTTTCCCAGATACCTGACGACGCAGTTCCCGGTGGGATTCAATTAAGTACAAATTGTTTTTATTGTATAATACATAAATATTTACTTATAATTAAAAAACGCTTGACAATATGCAAATTTTGACAAAACGAAGACACAATCATTTATCTCTATAAAAAATATCTATTTTTTAGGAATTGTTTCCTTGAAGGGTCATTTTCCAAACTGCTATGATGAAAAATTCAAGAATTCTTTAGTCATTGGGCCGATGACTAGATACGCCAAAGATCTCAAACTGATGTTAAAAATCTTGGTGGGTGACAAACAAGCGACACAATTGAAATTAAACCAAAAAGTAGGTTACTTTTTAATTTGAATATAAATTTTTATCTACCACAAGTTTCAGTTTTTCGTCAATTCAGTACAGATTATTTTGATTAAGATTCCTTTCATAGAAGTATAACAGCATGCTTAAAATACGTGGAAATAAGAAATATACTTACAAACTCATTTACCATTTCTTATTGTTTTCTTTTAGGTAGATCTTAGCAAAATAAATGTATTCTTTATGGAAGATACGGGTTCCGTTTTAGAGGCAAGAGTCCAATGCGAAATCAAGACAGCTGTACAACAGGCCGTTAAGTATTTAAATAGTAAATGCGGGTCTACAATCAAAGACCATAAATTTGATGAATTTAAGTACGCTTTGAACTTGTGCGGTAAACACATATTTTCTAGTAAGGACTTACCAGATCCTCTAAAAGGAGTAAGTATAATGTTTTTAATAATGTAAATTTACTATTTTTAAATATTCTAGTAATATACATATTTGTCAGTAAAATCATATAAAGAAAAATCTTCCATGTAAAACAAATACAATACAAAAACAAAACAATTATAAATTTATTTCTTTTAGGAAAACGATAATATATTTATAGAAATTATAAAAACAATATTTGGCCAATCCCGATATACACCGAATCTATTGTACTACTTATTACTGAACAAAATTTTCGACTTATTCGTTTCCGATCGCAGTATGGAATTTGCAAAAATGAAAAAGACATTTATAGTAAGTCTTCATACAAAAACCATTGTAGATATTGTACCAAACACAATCGTATTTCTCGTAGGACCGCTTAGGAGACAATGGAGTATTCATTCTTCCTCCGTCCGTTGCTACTGCTAGCAAACATAATCAATTTTACTTTTTAAGTACTTCCGCTGCCTACTCCATCCTTGCCAATTCATTTGGGTGTCCTTCCACGAGTGTACCCTGTGGATTTGACAAAAATGGCCTCCCCATTGGAATACAGGTGGGTATTTATACATATGAAAAGTTTTTTTTCTCCAACCGTCAGAAAACTATGACATTTTTTGACTGTCAGGACTCTAGGGTTGACATTTTCCTTATTGAGAAAAAAGTGGTATCTTAGCGACAAAAGTATTCACTTTGAATCCTACGAGCTAAAGTTGACACATTTTATCCTTAGATAAAAGTGTTTGTTAATTACGTTTTAATTTATAAAAGTTTATTCAAAATATTTAGAATCATTATTCTTTAACCAAGTTGATATTAAATACACAGTTTGAACAAGTATTAAAATTAAATAAACCACTGAAACTGCTACTACCCTCATTCTTAGAGCAATTCTTGAAGCAGTCCATCATGTTTTCATTAATAGTTAGGTACATTATTTTCAGATGTTGTAAAATCAGAAGTGACAACGGTGTTGGGCTTATCATTATCACTATCAACTTTCAGTATTATTTTTGCAATATTCAAAATTTAGTCTTCAATGTAGCATTCCGCCATAGACCTCGATCTCCATCCTCTGTATCTTTTAAGATAAGTGAGGTCACCGCCATCGTATCCACTGTATTCTTCCAATTGTCCAGCTACAAAATTTTGCCACTTCTTGCGAGACGACACTGATTTTATGATTTCGATGATTCGATGACACTTTCCACTTACATATCTGAGTAATAATCTACCAATCCGGGTAAACGTAAAGCAACTTATTTTTGTTAAAAACTTAAATACTTTTTTTCAGTACAGTAAAAGAACGTGGTCTCTTGGTTTTGATATTGGGAATTTTTCACATCTTCAACATTATCAATTGTTAAATTGACTAATTCAGCGGAACGGTATGCGCCTGCAACTCCCAATATTAGGACAACCTATAAGGAAGCTTTTTCAAAATGTTTTGTTTCTTGAATCCCCTTCTTTATATCCAATGTTGACCGCAACATTGAATATTGTGACCAAACCGTTGGCGACTTTATTCTATTTGCTAAATTTGAGAAATACATCATCAATTCATCTTCTGAATACAACTTAATGTTTTTTCTTTGCATCAATCCATAAAACGTTAGTAGACACATTTATAAATTTCTCAAGATTTCTTTGGGAGAAGATTCAAAGAAACCTCTTTCTCACACTCCAGTATCTCAGGTATACACTTAAATCTGCATTAGATTCCATTATTACATACCTTTCAGCAAATTGAACCAACAATCAAAAATGAACTCACTTAGCAATATGGCGACTAATGTTTGACAAAGCATCTATGACTACATCGATATATCCTACTTACCTACTTTGCTTTATTATCCAAATTTGGTTTCAAAAATTTCAAAGCACAAATTCATAATTAAATAGAGGATTTCGGTTGGAGAATAAATAGCATGTTTAATTCGGATTAAAAGTGTCATTTTTGTCTAGCAATTTTGCATCCGCTCAGCTACGCTACGCTTCGCCACGCAAATACAAAATTTGCTCACCACAAAAGTGATACTTTAATCCTAATATAACAATACGCTACTCTACTAATAAATTACTTATTTCCATATAACCATGTTTTTTGTAGATTATGGCTGCTCCTAACCAAGACCGGCTGTGTTTAGCAGTTGCAGAAGAACTGGAGAAACATTTTGGGGGATGGGTACCTCCTAAATAATTAACTGAGATATTCTGTTGATGCTAAGTCGAAAATGTATGAATGAATTGTTAAAAGAAATGATTTTTATTTTATTTTATGTGGTTATCACTAAACTCGTTTGATAGATAGGTACTTATAGATATTAATAAAAAAAATACTGACAACACAAGAAAGGAATACATATTTTGTAACTAAATTTGTATTTGTCTATTGTTGAAAACACTGATAACATACATCATCTAGTTTTCCTTTAAACATACACACTTTATAATCTTTAACAAACACTGAATTTTTTAACACCATAATAATTGATTGTAGACTTTGTGGGCATAATGTATGCATATACATTTGGAGGCAAAGGCGAAGTGGAACTTATTGCATTGCTGTCCTAGCTTTTAGATGAATGTACAAAATGGAGCAATTTTTTCACTTATTTTAAATTACTTTTCATATTTTTATTTATTATATTCACCACCTCCAATAAGAAATATGCTGATGGACATTAATAGACATTTTGGAAGGCGTCATAATTAGATCGTGTCAATACGTTTCAATAAATGTTTCTGTATAGGCCGTAAATTAATTATAAGTTGATAATATACTGATTCAGGTTAGAAATCTTTACATTTCGTCGGGTGTACTTACATTGCAATTTATTTAAAATACCAAACCAGAACATGATTGAACATCTCTAATTGTGTGTTGGTTTAAAACATTGAAGAAAAAAATAATAATTTTTCCACTTCTGGAGATTTCCATCGTCGGCTAAATCGCAGCAGCCGTGCTTTTTCTAGTCTGTTTCTTTACCCTTTTCCAGTGACTCAACGCGCATGGCAAATGACGTACTCGGACATAACCGTTCATTGTTTTATAGAAATTATGACATATGTCAAATATCTATTAAGATGTAAGTTTCTGTTTACGTCTCATTTTCAAAATTTATAAATTGATGCAACCTAAAATAATAAGTATATGTGTTTTTATGGTGAAAATGCAGGAGTAGCAGTCCATTATTAATAATTATGTATCCAGTTCTATGAAAAATGCAAAATATACTCGCGACAAGAATTCAGACGACTTACGTCATACGAACAAATGAACAATTCATTATATTTTCATCAAAATATTTAAGAAACTGCAACTGATAGTAATAAAACTATATACTACACTAATAGTTTGCATCATATATTGCACTAAATTGCAATAAAACATTGTTTTTAACGCGACCAAATATCGAAAATTACGTTGACAATAAAAACAAATGTGTAACGTCAGCCGTGACGTAAGACGTCTGAATTCTTGATTCGAGTATATGAAAATGTAAAATATTTAGACACAATAGCTTTGTGTGAAGTATTGGAACGGTATCAGTGCCACGTATTTTTATGTTTTAAAATACTATATAAAAATTACGTACATTTTTGCAAACCAAATTAAATAAGTAAGTTCTATTAAAAGGTAAGCTATTATAGTATCAACATCAAATGTCAAATTCTGACATTTATGGCATGATGTGTATGTTTCTAAATATTAACGTTGATGTCGCCACAATACTGCACGTTACAGAATTCTCTATATTGAAATTTAGGTAACTGGACAGACAGTACAATGGGTGTGAAATTCGGATATTCTCAGGCAATTCGCAGATTTTTATGTAAATTTGTTTTCAATAATTAGGGTGATTGCACCAGTTAAGGAACATTTAAGCCAAATTCGTTTTTGTATAATTCAAAACCAATATCAGAATTGTTCCTTTCAATGATGTTTTTTTTACCATCACATAGCTTAATATGTCTTTTATCTTTAACAATATGAAAGAATACTCCAAAATTTTATACAAAAGTTGTAAGGAGTTTGTTAATTAAAAAGTACAAAATTACCAGTAAAGGAACAGTAATCTCTAGTACATAAACAAAAAAAGCCAGTAAAGAAACTAAGAAAATATATTATGGAAATATTATAATTTTAATCATTAATATCAGAAACTTTAACAAACCACGTGAATTTAATGGTATAGGCTCATTTATGCTATTCATTATGTCAGAATGTGAATAATATTAAAATTCTAGTGAAGGAACGCTATGTTCCTTAATTGAATTGTTTTTATTTCGAAGGTCCAGTAGAGAAACACTGGAAAATTAAAGAAATTGTAGGCAAAATTACTGTTTTGACCTAAAAAATAATTAATCTGAAATCCAAACATTGTTCTAGAACAGTTTTTATTCCTTTAAAATTAATACCAAAGCTAATAACTGAAAAGTAAGAAGAGCTCACTTTTTAAAGTTCTTAATTCTTGAGCAGTCAGACTTAGGTGTACCAGCTTGTCCACATTTCAAATGATAACTGTTATAAATTCACATGACCTGCAGGCTAACCAACTTACATAACGGTAGCCAACTCGTATAGCGAAACCGGTAACAATCGTCTATTCAATATTCCTTCTCAAATCAGTAACCCTACCAACCAAAATCAGTGCTACCGGCTACCGGTAGAATGGTATAAGGATGTTTTTGCATTTATAGCCTTTATTCTCAATATTTATGAAAATTTTTGAAGCTAAAACATACTGTAAAATTCAATATTGTTCATTATTTTGTATATATATTTAGATTATTCAAAATTTCTTTTTACCTAAATACGTAGGTATACCGACAAGGTTTCAAAATCGAAAAACTATGTCATAGCGAGATAGAAATTTAGCAAATATAGAAGTTTAATTTTAACCCAACTTTTTAGTCACTTAAAATATTTTTATTCTTATTTTATCATAGCAATTTATAACTATCCAAGTGGTTAATTAATAAAATATATCCTCTTGAACGTTTGAAAAAGTAGAAAAATTCAGTGGAAATGTGAGTATGTGAGTAAAAAGTACCTACCTACTTTTTATACAAAATTATGATCTTTAATAAATGCTTCATTGCATTAATTTGTTATTATATTTCAGGAAGAGGAGTTTCAATAATGATATTTGTTGTGTTGTTATGTGTTTCCATGGAGATTACTTTGATTCGTTTAGAGATTATTGCTTTGTCGATCAGATCATCCCGAAGGAAGATTTATGAAGACATTCAAGACAAATGAAATATATTCTTTGTCTTTGGATTTATAAATAATGAAATGCCTGAAGTGTTTCTATTGATTTCATTATTTATTAGAGATTTTTGCTTTGTCGATCATATGAACCCGAAACCTGAATGAAGATTTAAGAAGACATTCGAGAGAAATATGTTCTTTGTTGTATGCATTTATCAAATTTCGTTGCTCTATACTGAAAATCTGTAGGCGAAATATGAACAAGAGAAAAAGAAGTAATTTTTATCATCGTTCATAAATTTGAAATATTGGATTGCTTCCAGAAATGTATTTTGTTAAGGTAAATTTCCTATATTAACTACATTTGTCGAATGTAAAGAATGCAGTAAATGAGTTAAATTTATATGTTTTTTAAAAATATACATTTTTATTCCATTTTTTCTTGTGATTTTATATAGTTTCATTTCTAGTGTAATATTTAAAATCATACACAATTTACTTGTAAAGTACAAGTAAATTGTGTATGATTTTAAACATTGTGTCACATTAAAAATAAATATGTGCAAATAGAATATTCGAAATATGGTCATTTTTAGTTCATCAATCCGACTATTCAAGTAGATGGCGCTGAATTGTCACAGTTGTTGCCAACCGTTTATAGGGATATTGGGTTTCTTCTTCTTTATATTTTGTGTACATAACGGAAAATAAGATACCAACCTAATATTTACAAAATAAGCGGAAATTTTAAATCACAGGAATATTTAATATTACTTAAAATATAGGCGAGTGTTCCTTTACTGGTGAGTGTTCCCAATTGGTGCAATCACCCTATATATTAACTTAACTACCTGCTGACAGTCAAAATATCACTAATAAATAACAAAATAAATTTACATTTGTGTCATGAGAACTACCTGAGAGCTGTAACATAAACCTTAAACCTTACAATAATTCTACGAGTTACAAAAGTAATGCAGGGTGGATCATTAATAATGAGTCACTTGGGTCATATAGCAGGGACGACATCTTTGGGACAAAATATGAAGACATAGCTAAATATGTTACTTATGCTACTGTGGAAAAAGATACAGGGTGTCAAAGTTGATTTTTTTTCGTCTTTTTTTTGTAATACCTCGAGTACCGCTCAACCGATTGTCACCAAATTTGGTATAGAAACATTTTTTAATAAAACGAATCATAATTTATGTAAATCAGGTTCGCCCAAAGAGGGCACTGCATTAGCAGATGAATTTATCTCATATTTTTTATTGACGAAATGTTCTGATTCAGTCGACTACAAATTCTTATCCGGGCGTCATTTATACGTCAAAAAGATACACTTGCACTTTCTAATTCCTACCGTTTTAGAGAAAACTGCACTAAAAGCTATCTGCTTACGCGCGACTTCGAAACTGGTCTATTGGTACATATCTACTTTATTTGATAGGTGATATGCCGGAGAAACG
Source organism: Monochamus saltuarius (assembly GCA_025584915.1). Classification (NCBI taxonomy): domain Eukaryota; kingdom Metazoa; phylum Arthropoda; class Insecta; order Coleoptera; family Cerambycidae; genus Monochamus; species Monochamus saltuarius. The sequence continues at coordinate 31,452,494 of CM046728.1, forward strand.
CTAGAAATAATGAAACCTAAAGTAATTGTAGATTACAATAGCCGGAGTTGATCGTGCAGATCTAGAATTATTGTCTTATTATGCGAGTGCAAGAAAAGAACAGTAAAAATATTATATTGTTACAGAATTTGCCCCGCTCGCACCCAATTCGACGACTGTGGTATCGCGAAACGCTAGATTGCCCCGATCGCCCCTACGCGATTCTGGTAAACAAACAAATAATGCCGTGTATCGAGGCGCAACTGGAAAAATTGAGAATCGACGAGAATCGTTCGAGACATAGATCTAGAGATCGTTTGGTCTATAAAAGAAAAATAAACGGCCGAGTTAGTCTTGAATTACAATATAAATGAGAGTCTTGAATTAGAGAGTTGTTTCGGAGAGATCAATTAGAAATCAGAGCGATTTAGATAGAGATTAATTAAATAGTGTTTAGTTGAGTTGTAATTAGTATTCGGTAGTGTACAGAGTGTTAATAAATATCAGTTAAAATTAACTGTTTGTTTTTCTGGTAAAACTGGTAAAAGAAAAAGTTGGGTTCGGAAACTTGTGACAATACATAAGAAAGGTATTTCATCGTCTTAGGCCCGCTAGACTATGCGTGAATTCGTGATTCGCTATGCGTGATGCGTGGCTTGTAAGGAATCGTACATCGTGTGTAGGGTTTTTATGAATGGATTTTTAGCGAACAAGATCCTGCACACTATTCGCGAACTCCTCGCATATCACGAATCGCTCATAACGCATCGCGAATTCACGCATAGTTTGTAGCGGACCTAAGGCCCCTATGGTCTTGTTCGTTAAAAATCCATACATAAAAACCCTACACACGATGTACGAATTTCTTACAAACCACGCATCATCGCCGATCGCAAATCGCGAATTTACGCATAGTCTGTAGCGGGCTCTATGCTATTTATCATTATACATATACGAGTACATAAAACAATGATAATATCCTGTGCAGAATTTAATTTAAAACACTTTTTTAATCTAGTTAAATTTTAAAAAACTTAAGTCTTAAAGAAAAAATGCATTAATTATAACAGAATTTTGATAGTGTGCATTAGAAGAAACCAAAAAGTCAGTAGTAGGCTTTGCCTTTGAAATTTGACATTTAGTAATAAACATATGTAAAATAATTTAAAGTAAATTTAAAACTAAAGAAATTGTTCAAAATGGGCATTATCTTTTCTGAAACATAAATTTACTGGTGGCCGAAAATTTAAATTTACTGTCTAATAAATAATGATGATCGTTTCTTACGATTCCATAAATCTTCTCGGGATTCAATAGACGAGGAATAAACAAAATCTTTGTTCCCAAAATGAATGTCCCAAAGAAAATAATCACATTTGTTGAGGTCTGGCGATCGTGGTGCCCAATTTTGAGGACAAATATTTCCTCGTCCTAACCATTTATTTGGAAACTAAAAATTCTAAAAATCTCTGAGGCGGTGTCCCATATCATACATAAACTAAAACTATAGTTTAAGTTGCAACGATAAATCTTCGATTAAATCAGGGAGAGTATTTTGTAGAAATTCCAAATAATTTTCGCCATTTAAATCGCTTTGGCATAATATCTGATCCAATCAAATAACGACCGGCCCAAACATTTATCTAGGGTTTTACATCCGGAATATTCTTGAGTTTGAACATATTTGTAATTCCTTTACGAATGAAACAAGAGTAAATAAGTTTTTTAAATTAAATTTTGCGCGGGATATTATACAATTCCTTTTAATTTCGATTAATGGAAAAAAGTTTGATATAAATTTATTTCGAGGCGACTCACCCTCAATGAACACCTTGTAGTGTTTCAATTTACTTGAACTCATAGTCAAGGAAGACCAATATAATAAACTTAATTCATGTGCCAAATTTGGTTATGCCAAATTAAAGTAATTCAGAAATATATTTTTTTCGAAATATTAGGCTTCAATTTGAAGGCCTGTACTCCGCCTGTATCCAACTTTGTATATGTTAGGTACTTTTGGTTAAATTGCAGTTTTTTGAGAACCCCCTGCATGCACCTGATATGTGCCAGTTCTTAAGCAGAACACCCTGTATATGTATACTTATATAAAAAAATGTGTAGTTATAAGTTTGATAAATAAATAGTTTGAGATTTCTTGTTTATCATAGTAAATGCTCAATTTGCTAGTTTTTGGGCCTATACAGGGTGCCGAAAATTAGTAGGTCAATCCGTTAACCATAGATAGCTGATATGAAAATAATGGGACTTTCATTATGCCACTTTTCATTTAGGAGCCCCATTTTTAAATACAGGGTGTCAAAATGTAAATGTCAAAAGGAAATTTGTCGATAACTCCGGTAGAATTAGAGATATTTGTTTGAAATTTCGCTAACATTTTTTCTTGTAGAGACACACTTTCAGTATACTTTTGGTAAAAAACTCAAAGCACGAGCGGAGGTGAGGGGTTAAAGTGCATTATGACCCCTCAACTTTTTCATACGCATGCCTATGGTAAAAAATATATTTTCTTAGATAAAGCGGCTTTTATTCTAACTTTTCTTATTCTTGCAAGATTTTGATTTGGAGCCTGGGTTACCAGATATTGTAACTTATTTGGACGGATAGTATGGATTTGGTAACTAGTGTTTCAAGTAATAAGTTCTACGTAGGCTTTGAAAATAAAGTCAGATAGGTAGGTACATTTGGTTGTCAAAATAATTTATAATAGAAAAACGTTATTTAGACATTTTTTAATTGAATGGCGAACAGAGAAGGTTTGCTATCATTTTCTGAAATGACCGATATGATTTTAATAATGGGTAAGTAAGTACTTATTAAAAGGAATAGGATTTTTTCTTAATAAGTGTTAATTGTAATCTCGAACCTAAACAATTTAATTTCTCTTGCTTTTAGGAAAATGTAACTCTAATGCTAGTTTAGCTGCTAGGCGTTATGCGGACAAATTTCCAACCAGGCACCATCCAAAAAGGAGATTTTTCTTAAGCTTAGTCAACCGTCTGAGAGAATCTGGCAACTTTAAGCATAGGAGGGTGGGCCAATGTGGACGGCAACTGAAATTACGTCCAAACGAAGAGGAGCAAATCTTGCAAATTGTCGAAGAAACTCCGAGTATAAGTACGAGGATACTAGCTAATCAAATTAATAATGGTGGCAACAATAATATTAAGTCAGATGATGTGCGACGTGTCTTCAAACAGCAATTACTGTACCCATATCATGTACAAAAAGTGCAGGCACTTCTACCTTTAGATTCAGAAGCAAGAGTCACTTTCTGTAATTGGATATGCCAAGAAAATAATGATAATATTAATTTTAGTAAATTTATTTTATTTTCCGATGAGGCCTCGTTTACTCGTAACGGAGTAACGAATATTCATAATACTCATACATGGGCTGCTGAAAATCCGAAATTCATTGTAGAGGCACATCATCAAGTATGTTTTAAAGTAAACATATGGGCAGGAATAATTGATAACTTTCTTTTAGGACCGTTTTTTTTTACCCCCACGTTTAAATGCCGTCGAATTTTTGCATTTTCTGCAAACCTCTTTTGCAGACTTACTTGATGATTTGCCTTTAGCGGTTTGGCAAAATATGTGGTTTCAACTAGATGGGGCTCCGCCACATTATGGCCGAATTGTTCAGAACTATTTAAACCAAACCTTTCCTAACCGCTGGATCGGCCGGGGACATCTTGCGCCAGTCAAGTGGCCACCTCGATCCCCAGACCTTAATCCCTTAGACTTCTGTTTCTGGGGTTTATGAAAGATTTTGTTTACATGGTTCCAATTGTAGATGAACAACATTTAAGATTAGGAATTTTACAAGGAGCCGAGCAATTTAGGTGAAACCACATATTTTTCATAATATTCGTTTCTCCTTTATAAAGAGATGCAGGATGTGCGTCCGCGAAGGTGGTTCTCATGTTGAACATTTAATATAATTTTTCGAATTTAATTTCTGTTTGTAATATAAAATATACGCAGTTTGTTTCATGTTGTTAAATGTTAAATAAAATTTATAGTACAAAACGGATTTTAAACTTTATTAAAATAAGTTACAATATCTGGTAATCCAGGCTCCAAATCAAAATCTTGCAAGAATAAGAAAAGTTAGAATAAAAGCCGCTTTATCTAAGAAAATATATTTTTTACCATAGGCGTATGAAAAAGTTGAGGGGGTCATAATGCACTTTAACCCCCTCACCTCCCTCGTGCTTTGATTTTTTTTACCAAAAGTATACTGAAAGTGTGTCTCTACAAGAAAAAAATGTTAGCTAAATTTCAAACAAATATCTCTAATTCTACCGGAGTTATCGACAAATTTCCTTTTTGACATTTACATTTTGACACCCTGTATTTCAAAAATGGGGCTTCTTAATGAAAAGTGGCATAATGAAAGTTCCATTATTTTCATATCAGCTATCTATGATTAACGGATTGACCTACTAATTTTCAGCACCCTGTATATTCAGCACAGCGATTATCGTGCCACCCGATTTCGTTTTACATTCGAGGGTGATCTATATTCTTATTTTTATCAACTTATAAAGTAATCTATGAACTTATGTACTTTTGTGTTTAATTGCATAGAGTAGTTAAGCATCTAGAAATAGATATATTTGTTGGAAAAAAGGCACAGGCACATTTTTTACGAATGTTAGAATAAAGCTGCCGGGGTTGGAGGATTAAAATGAAAAATAGAAATAAAATTTTCAGATACCTATAGTTATAGATTTTATTTTTTATCGTTTATATCACAATTTACACGTACAAAACTAATGATCTTTATTAATTTTATTTAAAAATATTTTCACATTTATTTTTAAATGTTGGTATTCTTTTTTACATTTTGTGGTTGGTGAACCTGGTACCTGGTCCAAAAATCATATTTGCAGTTGGCAACGCTAGAATGGACATGAAATTTTAGGTTATAATTATATTTTTGCAAATAATAAAAATGTTTTTAACCAATATCCTATTAAAACGAGTAAAAAGCAAGTAAGTAATTATAATTATAATAATTTTTAATATTAATTTGAATATAACTTCAGAAATATTATGGTTCAAATGGAAAGTGTTGTTAGCGGTCATACTTTCAATAAAATCAGAGAACGATTAGGAGACAAATTAGAGGTTATTAGATTTGATCCCTACAGTAAGTTCATTTTATTTTTATAATTCATTGCTAATTGAAAACATGTATGTATACATACATTGGATAAGGATAGCCCTTACTAGAGCCTCCGTGTCCCTCTGTCCTTACTTTAACTACAAAAGGTGGTAATCTTTTAATTACCAAATTTTAGTTAATTTATATCTATTTTAATCCATAGTGTAACAGTTTTAACATAGGTGCTTTTGAATCACATTATCAATCACTGACCATTTCAAACACATTCAACAATACTAAATTAAACTTTATCGATAATGATTTTTACTTGGATTTTCACGACATGTCGAGACAATATTAATGCATTTATATATTATATTATAAATATCCTAACTTAGAATATGTTGTGCTTGTTTGTTATGCGTCAGACAATTCAAATTATGAAAATTGAAAATAATCCAGTGGTTAATATTTTTTATGCAAAAACGAAATGACTTACCTTATATGCACACCCCTGTAATCACCAAATCAACTGTAATAGGTCCAAGAGATATTTTAGAAAGTTACCAACTAAATATTTTATAAAAATCAGTCAGTTTTTTAGATATTTAAAAAAAAATTAACTTTAACACCCTGTATCTCTTAAACGAGGAACATAATACTAAGGTATTTTTCGCTCATATTGTAAATCTTGCTGTTTATTATCTCTAGTTACTTCATGACCCCTTAATTATGGGTCACCCTATATATTTTTCAAAATAAAATTATTGAATGAATAATGAACAGAATAATTGTTATGTCCCGGAAATTTAAAATGTTTTCTCGAGTTCGGTATTTCTTAATCTGACAACTAGGGATCGACCCATATCGACATTATCGGCTTCTTTGACGGATTATTGGTATCGGGCAATATGTCAGCAGATATAGACCGATATATATTTTATCAATATAAAAATGTTTTTAAATACCAAATAAAATCACTGAAAATACATAATTTGTATGTGAAAAATATAAATCATAATTTGGCTAAAAAATGATAAATGCATTTCATTCAAGTCATGTTAATTATTTGGTTATAGCAAAAAAAAACTAAAAATAATTATTTTTTAGTATAAAAATAAAACGATATAAATAAGTACACGTCATGTAAGTAAGAATAATTTAATTAGTTGTGTATAAGAAATGATTAAAAAATTATTATCATTATACTTGGAGGCATAAGAACAAAAACAATAAAACACTTAAAAAATTGACAAAACATAAACATACGAGTCGATCCCTATTGGCAACCCTAAATAAACTATATTCTGAAAATGGTCAGTGAATAGTAATATGAATAAATAAAATAATTATTTTTGTTTTATTGTAGAAATAAAAAAAAAACAGTTTATAAATAAGTACATGATTGTCATGTAAGTAAGTATAATTTAAATAGTTGTGTATAAGAAATGAGTAAAAAATTATAATCTTTATACTTAGAGGTATAAGAACAAAGACAATGAAACATCAAAAAAAAATTCAAGAAATTGCCAAAACAAACATATCGGATCCCTACTGGCAACCCTAAATAAACTACATCCTCAAAATGATCAGTGAATAGTAATACAGGGTGAGTCATGGGAAACGGACGATTTTAAAACGAATAGAACACAGCTTGTGTCAGGCGTTTGTAAGTGGGAGAAATGATAGTCAACACTCCTTGAGGTGTCATTTAGTATCCATCATGCTGTTGTGGACAAGGGAACACCGCGTGTTTGTTTACGACAAATTTGTAAAAAGTGAAGGTTCAGTGACAACAGTGCAACGTCTTTTCAGACGGCGTTTCAACATCGGCCATCATGGTGCCCTCCCTCAGAGGAATACCTACCATTTTTAGATGGGTTAATTCATTGCGAACGACAGGTTCACTGTTTAAAAGGAAACCACCCGGCCCAGTTCAAACGACCCGAACAGCTGAAAATGTGGATCGAGTAAGGGAAGCCATGAACCGAAGCCCCATTCGTTCTGCTAGATGACACTCTAGGAAACTGCAAATAAGTCCATCCACGATGCAGCCAATTTTACACAGAGACCTTGCATTTCATCCCTATAAAATTATGATGGTTCAGAAGCTAAATGAGAGAGACTATCAGCAACGAATGACTTTTTGTCAAGCAATGCTTCACCTATACGAAGAAAATGAAAATTTGATTATCATAATGAGCGACAAAGCCCATTTTCACCTGGAAGGGGCGGTTAATAAGCAAAACTGTCGATATAATCCTCGGGGATTATATGGGAGAACGCTACACAGCTCGGGATTATCGGACCACTTTTTTTTAAGAAAACGAGAGAACGGTGACTGTTAATTCTGATCGCTATGTGAACATGTTTGAAACTTTTTTCTTACCTGAACTTTGCAGGCTAAGAATGAATAGGGCAGAGGTGTGGTTTCAACAGGACGGGGCGACCAGCAAGAGCTTCCCTGGCTGTTGTTCAAACTTCTTTCCATTTGTGATTTTTATCTTTACGGGTATTTAAAATCGAAGGTATATGAGCATAACCCCGTACATTAGAGGACCTGAAGACAGCAATACGTGAAAAAATAAACCTAGATACGTTGCGAAACGTAGAATCAAACTATCGAAAACGCCTTCAGCTGTGTATACGTGAAAATGGCCGTCATTTATCACATATTATTTTTCGCATTTAGGCTTATAAAATTGCAAGAATTATTCTTTGTTGAAAATGTCCGTTTCCCGTGACTCACCCTGTATTATTAGAATTATTGGAACAAAAGGGTCCGTTTTATAGAGCATTTACATTAACTCAGTGTCATTAAATTCCGCTAGGGGCACTAGCGTCAAAGTTAGGTATTAATATTAATGTTCTATGGTCCAATTCATGATTTTTCTTATTTAAATATATTTAATCTGTGGTTCATGATTCGATAATTTTTTATTTGAATTTGTGGAAGTCAAATAGTGATTGTAAATCTAATTTGCATACGTATTATCAAAATAAAACTTATAATATGTTTGTAAACACACAAAGACAACAGGAAAAAAATCACTTGAAAAGATATATTAAATTTTATTTATGTTAACCTCACATAACCTTGTTTATTTGCATTTTACATTAGCAATTTGGAAAGAGAAGTGATAAAACGTTATTTAACACAGAAATTGTTAACGTTGGAGTGCCTAAATTATTTCCTGGTAATTTTTAATTTAAACCTCTTTGTTTTTAAAGAATTGAAATTTTATATATTACGAATCGATAGAAAAATGGTTAGTTGTCACTCAGATTGCAAAAATGTTGCATGTAATATGCCAAGTAAATAAAAAAGTACATTAAATACCCGTATCTGAAAAAATACTAAAATATAAAAATCTGTGTTTTAAATAATGTACATCTGACATAAATAAATAATAAACATATGCAGTTTTTATTTGGTATTTTTATTACAGTACCTACAAGTACAATACAGAAAAGCTAAAAACCCTGATAGGTGTGTTAAATGGTTTTCATTTAAAAATTTGAGTGATATTAGTTGTGCCCTTTTGTAACTAATAACATTTTGAATCGCCATATCGTTAAATAACTTGTTACTAAGATGCACTTGTATAGACTCTCAGGATTACCGGAGTTATTATCATTCAATTAATTTTCAATTTGAGGAATCGATTATCACATTTAACTCATGTTTAGAAGTCTATGAACTCGTGTTACATTTCTACTATATTTCCATCTGCAAGTTTGTCTACATTTTCATCCTGTTTTCGCCTTTTCAAGTACCTTTCCATGCATTCATTATTTTTTACAATATTAGTATCGTATTTTCGTGTACAGGTAAATATAGTGTTGAAACAGCTGTTTTTTGAGAATTTTCCGTTGTCCTAAAAATAAGAATAAAATCTTATCAAATAATGAAAAATATACACCGAAAACAGATCATGTATGCTTGTACTTACCCATGCTAGTAATAGTATAACAATCTTCTGTAAAATGTTTTGAGCAGATCTTTGTGTACTGGGTTGGTTTCTTGCTGGATGCAATTGCTATAAACCATTTTTTTCAGCATTATTGGGGAACTTACAAAACATGACATCTTTATTTTTATTAGCAACAGATAAATAATGCGGTACACGACAGTTATATGGCTATTTTATTTACACAAATTGAAACACAACAAAAATTAAATAACAAATATTTGTGAGGTTAGATTTAATACCTAACATTGATCGCAGCGCCGCCTACATGTAAATGCTCTATTGTTAATAGTGTCCACAACTTTTGACATTTGTAAATTGTCAGAAATGTCAAACATTACTATCGACATCATCAAATCTCAGGATATGTACCAGAAAAAGAGCTAAGTTGTTACTTATACTGTTTTAAGGGTAAGAAATGTGTTAAATGTTATAAATAATAATAAATACTTAATTTCTTAGATCTGAGGGTGTCGATTGCAATGCCCTTTGGATTCAGACGACCTAAATTTTGTCGTCAAAACTGAAACCCTACTTTGACTTATCTGTTAGCAAAACTTATAAAACTAATGGTAAAATGAATCAAATTTAAACAAATACTTTAGTAATGCCAAGACAATGAAATTTAATATATTTTCTAATTTTATACTTTTTTTTTAGTTCAAAAACAATGTTTGTATAAAGAAAAGAAGAAAGTCCGCAGTTTGTGAGCTTAGTAGTAGATATAAATTAATACATGATGTAATTTGTTTTTAGCTTGTATTTTTAAGTACTTACGAAGAATATATGAACTAAATGAGAAAATATACGTATGTATTGTCACAGTATTATAGTATTTATTATTCATATTTTCCTTTAGTAAAAGCAATATAGTTTATTATAGGTCTGTTCCAACAAAAGTCAGAGATTGATTTCAAACTATTAGAAATATTTGACCAGTTACGTTGTGCATATGTTTTCAGTAAATGTAACTCAAGAAGTTGGATAAACATTTCTGACAGTTTCAAATTATGCAAACACGGAATTCCAGGAAACAACTACTCTGCGGGCTAATGCCCCGACCAGCATTGAATTACACCTGGAAAACCTATAGCAACAGCTAGAGTCATTCGTCAGACGCCCACCAGACATATACCGGTTTCGAGCTTATTAGCTCTCATCAGTATGCCATAGGTGAGGTATCCGACGAATAATCCTAGCTGCTTTCATCTGTCTAACCCGACAGAAGGGACCATGAGTACGCGGTGTAGAACTAACTACATCTATCGGCCGTTCGCTACTCCATGCCGGACTGAAAATGTCACAGACACGAAGCGTTCTACATGCAGTAGACATCATTGAAAGCTGTCGACCTTTATCGCGATCGGCGAGAAACGATATTTTGCAAACACGGAATTCCAGGAAACAACTACTCTGCGGGCTAATGCCCGACCAGCATTGAATTACACCTGGAAAACCTATAGCAACAGCTAGAGTCATTCGTCAGACGCCCACCAGACATATACCGGTTTCGAGCTTATTAGCTCTCATCAGTATGCCATAGGTGAGGTATCCGACGAATAATCCTAGCTGCTTTCGTCTGTCTAACCCGACATTATTCATTCATTATTCGCTTCAGGTTCGTGACATTTTCAGTCCGGCATGGAGTAGCGAACGGCCAATAGATGTAGTTAGTTCTACACCGCGAGTTTCAAATTAGTCCCCGACTGCTGTTGTAACACACCTTATGTTTCCAAATAAATTTTAAAGGAAGTAGGTAACATTATTAAATAAATGGGAATACTTTGAAAATAGTATTAACTTTTTAAAGCAAGCAAAACTCAAAGTATTAGAATTAAAAAAAATTGTCTGCGTCGGACCAGACGGTGGAAGTTATACTTCTTTGGCCATTCTCATACAAAAAAATAAAAAACACTCAGACGCATAAAAAAAAAAATCTTAGAAAAAAAAAATTCTTAAAAAAAAAAATTCTTAAAAAAAAAAATCTAAAAAAAAATATATATATATATATATATTATTGTTATATTAGTTCTTAAAAATTTGTTCTTCCTTTTGAGCGTGACGCGGTTTCTCGACCAACATCCCATCCCAATGTGTCTAACGGGCGCAAAGAAATATAACTTCAACAAACGTGGAATAAAAGCCAATATGAAAAAATGTAAGTGAAATATTAATTTTTATTAATCAAGTTTGAGTATCTTCTATTTAGAATAATAGATGAAGGAAAAAATATACACTACTGATAAATAATTTATTAATAAATTTACTCTTCTCATAGAATTACATTATATAACTTTATTATATAATACTGTAAAGCTAGTAATTGCAACAATTAAAATAAAAGCCCCCTTGAAGTCTTGAAGAGAAAAGGAATGTAGCTTAATTATATATTATCCAAATTTTGATTATTTCCTATCAGCTGGTCGAACGTAGACTGCTCCACCATTTTTCTCCCATTCTTTGTTGAATTCATTTTCCAATATTTCTGCGCCTCGTTTCCTTGTCAAGCCGGTTTCTTCCAGGGATAGTTCACACATCTGCATGTCATCTTTACCTACAATTTATTACATTGTTAGATAAGATTAAAGATATATGATGACTCTTACTATATGCTTGGATTTAAAAAGGTATTTTTAAATCAAACAAGCACATGGTAATGTGGGCCATTTTGGTGATGTATTTATTGCAAACTCGAATACTATAAAAGATACATTATAATTAACTAAGTAAGTTTTGGACCACAACTAATAATAGTTACAGATTAGTTCCAGTCGTTTTCTACATATTAAAATAAATTATGTTATTTATAATTCAATCTAAATATCATATGGGAAATACTCTCAAACAATGTATGGTTTAACGATACAAGAAGATGCTTCAATAATGTGATCTGTGTCTACGCTGGAATCCAACAATTTACGATAAACATATAGTGAGTGTGTAATTGTTGCTATACTTGGTCACCCTTAAGGCGGCCACAGACGTGAAGTTTGACAACTTCCAAATAGCAAATGTTTGTTATTTACCAAACAGAAAATTTCCCGACGGTTGTCGGTAAATGACCGCACATCAAAGGAGCCAAATATTGGAGATGACCAGCATTTGTCCCAGATACACACATACGGCTACAAACGGTACGAATTTGAATATACAGGGTGTCCGGAAAAGACGTGTACAACGGAAGACCACAGACTCTTGGGTTCAAAATAAGACGATTTAGCCCAATTTACTTATTTCCAAAATTGCTTTGTTTCGCCGCTAGGGAGCGCCAAAGTTCGCGAAAATTTTTTGTTTATTTCGAATATCTCGAAAACGACTTGATCGATGTTAACCATTTTGGGCTACGCAGTTATTAGTCTAACTGACACTTTTTGACATTATTTAAAATCTTTTGCAGTTATTAGAAATATAAGAAAAATCATGTATCATGCAAATATAAGCACATATTTTTTAAACCCTGTATAATCATTCTCAGTTTTTTCTATTAGTAGTTGACTTTATTTAGAAACTTTTTTATACTTTCATAATTTTGAATAGATGAGTAGTTTAGGCAGAAAAATATTTTTAGTATGTCAACAATATCAGCATTCGTTCTGCAACAAATAACGAAAATTCCAAAACTCATTTATATTTTATTTAATAAATACGAGATAATAAGATTAATACAGCAAATAAAAAAAGTTATGATCTCTTTACAATAAATGCTCAGTGACCCGTTTTCTCGTTTCAGACGCAATAAGTAATCCGCTTTACGGTTTTACGAAGTTGTAGTGCTCTCCATGATTACTGGATTACCTCGTAAAGGTTAACTGCGTCTTGATGCGCCTAAAAATTATTATTAACTGCGTAGGCATATACTTTACAAAAATAATCGCAAGGAGGTAAGTCTGGTGCTCGAGGTGGCCATTTTATAGGAGCATCGTTTTCTCTTCCAATCCGCCTGTTAGGATACAGATTATGTAAATACTGACTAACGGGTATTGTAAATGGGGTGCACCATCGTGCATAAACCACATGTTACGACGAAGTAGTAACGGTAAATCGTCCAATAAATTAGGTAATACTTGCTGTAAAAAATTTAAATAGTTGACCCCATTTAATCGATGTGGAAACACAACCGGGCCAATAATAAAGTTGTCTATAATTCCACGTCCACTCTGAATTCATATTGAAAATGTCTTATTTCAGTACAGTGTGGTTTTCACCAGTATAAACGTGTTTGTTATGGTTATTAATAATTCCTGACCTAGCAAAATATGCTTCATCTGTAAATAAAATGTTTTTGCGGAAATTGATATCATGGGTTCTTTATTCTTGTATAAAATTACAAAATGCTAAACGTTTTTCAGGGTTCATGAACAGGTCATGAACCGATTGAATGTGGTATGGATGTAGTAACTGCTCCTTCAAAACATCATGAACTATAGTTTTTGGTATCCCTATTTCTTGTTCAAGGCGTCTTGCACTAATTTTTGGGTTCTCTTCTATCTTATCTAGGATTTGTTCCTTCACCTTTATAGTTTTCGTGGTACGTTGACGCCCTTGAACTTTGAACTGTATTAATTTGGTGTAAAGAACCAAATTCGCAAAGTCGCCTTCGATGTTGGCAAAAGTTTGATGATTTGACACTCGTCGATGAGGGAATCTGTCCATGTAGACCCTAACACTTTTGCGGCCGTTATCTTGACAAACTCCATAAACCAAAACCATATCTACTTGTTCGGAATATGTATACGTATCCATGATGAAATATTGAAAAATGAGGAACATAAACAACCACAACAATAACAACAACAAATAAAGTAAGATCTAAAGTAACTAAGTAATTGAGCAAAAATAATAAATCGAGAGACTAACTTCAGTAGCTGATTAGATTTGACATACAACTGATACTTAAAATATCAGAGCCTACTTCTGGTACTTCGTTATTTGTTGCAGAACGGATGCTGATATTGTTGACATACGAAAAATATTTTTTCTGCCTAAACTACTCATCTGTTCAAAATTCTGAAAGTGTAAAAAAAGTTTCTAAATAAAGTCAACTACTAATAGAAAAAAACTGAGAGTAATTGTACAGGGGGTTAAAAAAATGTGCTTATATTTGCATGATACATGATTTTTCTTATATTTCTAATAACTGCAAAAGATTTTAAATAATGTCAAAAAGTGTCGGTTAGACTTATAAATGCGTAGCCCAAAAATGGTTAACATCGATCAAGTCGTTTTCGAGAAAATTTTTCGCGGGCTTTGGCGCTCCCTAGCGGCGAAACGAAGCAATTTTGGAAATAGGTAAATTGGGCTAAATCGGTTTATTTTGAACCCAGGAGTCTGTGGTCTTCCGTTGTACACGTCTTTTCCGGACACCCTGTATATCAAGTATTAACAAATTAATTAAAAAGTTGGTATCTCACTGGATAAGCATGTTAGAACTGCACATTTATCAATTATTTGTTAATTTTTCTCTCTTCAAACTTACGTATCTCTGCTTCTGGAAAGTGACACCATCCATCATCTTCTTGGCGCTCTGTAGGCAAATATTTGAAGTGTCCGATTTTTACATATACTTTGGCAAATCGACATGTGTGTAGATGTAAGTTTGAGACTTCATGAATAGCGGGACAAATAATTTGTCAATAGCCAAACATTCAGCATTTGTCAAACTTCACGTCTGTGGCCGCCTTTATAGCGAAATAAAATTTGCAAATTTTGTTTTAATGTGACATTTATTATACATATTAAAAAAATTAGGTAGATTTTGGAAATATACATTAATTAAATGACTGTACTATTTGTAAATTAATAGCAACAAGCTCTCTAATTTTGAACAAAAAAAAAGATACGATTTCAAAATATTTGCAAATATCTTGATCTCTATTTTAAATCTAGAAATACAAGTGACTTAACTGGTTGTGGCAAAAAATCCTTATATTACTTATTTTTATTTTCAAATACTTGTAAAACAACATTTGAACATGTTCTAAACGCTTAGAATTTTGCAAAAATAGAAATCTGAAAAAGTCTTAAACATGATATAGTTCATTTCCTTTGAAAACATGAGTTAGCTTTTAGAAATCACACTCAATCTGAAAAATCAAATAACGAAAAGTGTGTAGATTTAGTAAATTTATTAAAATACGATGAACACTTAAATTATTTTGACAATTTTACTTGATTAAAGGTACTGTTGGAGACATCTGTTAATATATTTATTGTTACTTGTCGTTTCCTACGTTACTTTTAAGTATATATACACGACAATTTTTGTTTTTATGAGTTTTGGTTTTGTCAGATAATATAATGTCAAAAAGTCACTTGTGTGTAATAAAAATCTATTGATACGTGCTGTATTTACTTTTCGAGAGAAAAAGAACCTGTGTGGAAGCTGTATGGACGGGTAGTTCATGTGGTCTCTACACGCGACATAATGGCGACCGTGACAGGACTCTCTATGTAGTGGAAAACGTTTTGTTACCAAGTCAGAGACATTTGTGATTTCGAGACGATAAACTTTTGCACCGTTTGTGTACTGGAATTTTGTCAAACGAGTGTTGTTTTGAACAGAGTTTATCATGGATCTGAACGTGGAACAAAATAAAAGACGTCGTAAAGTATTGCGTACTGTATTTACAAAGAATGCTGGTGACTTAGAAGCCCTTTTGACAGGTAGTGACCGATCTCCAGTTAGTTTAAGAGACATTCAGGTGTCCTGGGAGCTGCTTGTACAAAAACACGATAATTTAACAATGGTAGATCGTGACATCTATGAAGCACTTCTAGCAGACGATGCAACTGAAGAGGGTTCGTTGTTAACAGAAATGGAACTGTGTGAAAATTACGAAAGGAAATTTACTGATCTGAAAATCCGTTACAATGATGTTGCCTCACATTGTCAGCAAAGAAGAGAGGAAGATGTGCAGTCGGTGAGTTCAGAGGCCAGTAATGTAACAGGTAGGCGTAAATTTAAGCTACCTACTATAGAATTTAAAAAATTTGATGGCAATATTCGAGACTGGTTGTCCTTCTGGGCGCAATTTAAGAAAATACATGATGATCCTGATATTGCCTTGGAAGATAAGATAGAATATTTAACTCAAGCCACAGTGCCAGGAAGCAGGGCTAGACAATTAGTAGACAGCTTTCCTGCAATAGGAAAAATTATGAAAAATAGTTCAGGGGCTAGAGGCGCGATTCGGTCGAGAAGACCTACAAATAGAGGTGTATGTTCGAGAACTACTGAAGCTCATTCTGCACAATGCCAGGTCACAAAATCATGTAGATATTTTTACATTGTATGATAAGTTAGAGTCTCAAATGAGGGCGTTGGAAACCCTAGAGTAACGTCCGAAAAATGCTCTGCCATGCTTTTTCCTTTAATAGAGTCGTGTATACCAGAGGACTTTCTTAGAGTTTTGCAGCGTGTAGGAACAAGAACATCAACTGATGTGGTTGCAGGAGAGTTAGGGTCAAGCGAATAACATACTACCAAGTGTTCATTAGAAGGCCAGTTGAAAGATTTAATGAACTTTCTTAAAAGGGAAGTGGAAAACGAACAACGCATTTCTCTGGCTAAGGAAGGATTTGACTTATGTCCCGAAGGTTCGTCTGCAGCAGGAAAAGATGTCAAGAGAAGGGCAAAACCTATTGAATCAACTGTAGCGACGGCGAGTACCCTAGTCAGCTGTGATGTTGCCAAATGTGTGTTTTGTGAAGGATCACATGCAAGCGAAGCTTGTTTTAACGCGCAAAATTTCACCTTAGAACACAAACGAGAAATTTTGGCTAATAAAAGAGCGTGTTTTAAGTGTCTCAAAATAGGACATCAAGCCAAGAGGTGCCGTGTACGTTTGAAGTGCATTGTTTGTGCTAAACCGCACGTGCCATTAATTTGTCCAAATCTGCCCGCGCATACACGTGACACCACAACGCGAAACGGTAACATGGACAATAAAGGTGGGGTTAGTGAACAAGCTCTTGCAAACAACACCGACAGCTATGTATTTTTGGAAACTTTGCGCGTTCGAGTAAATGGACGGTGCAGTTCACAGTATGTTCGAGTTTTAATAGATACTGGTTCACAGAGATCGTATATCATGAGATCAACTGCACAGCAATTAGGTAATCGATCGAAGCGTCGTGTAAAAATCGTACACTGTTTATTTGGTGGTGTTGAACAGACCCAAACACACGAATGTTTTGACGTCAAGTTAAGTGCGGGAGATTTTTCATGCACCTTGGAAGTACTGGACCAGCCTATGATATGTAAGGAAGTTTCGCCTGTGTTTGAAGGTCCCTGGATGGAAGAGATCAATGCATTGAATGTGCAGCTTAGTGATGTAAGAGGTACGGGTGACATTGAACTTCTAATTGGTGCTGACTACGCTGGGAGACTCTATACGGGTAGGAGACACATATTAAAATGCGGTTTAATATTAGCCGAAACATTTTTGGGATGGACGCTTTCTGGGAGGATGCAGGGTGAACCACGCACCAGTGTGTCCATGGCCGTTCTGTCTCTATTTGTAAACGAATGTCGCATCACAGATTTTTGGCAATTGGATGTGATTGGAATCACTGAACCATCGGAGAAGAGGACTCGTGAAGAAATGGCGCTGGCTGCAAAAGATTTTTTTCTACAAACTGTGACGAAGGATGAAAGCGGACGATATGAGATAAGATTACCATGGTTAGATGAACATCCTACATTACCCAGTAATTATCACTTGGCAAAAAAGAGGTTGGAATCCGTCGTTAGGAAATTAAAGAATGATGGACTTTTTGAAGCTTATGATCGTGTCTTTCAAGAGTGGTTACAGGATGATATCATTGAAGAGGTTGGTTCGGAGGAGGAAATTGTAAGAGGTCATTACCTACCTCATAGACCAGTGTTGAAAGAACACTCAACTACGAGAATCAGGCCTGTATTTGATGCATCGGCTCGAGACAGAGAACATCCATCATTGAATCACTGTTTGGAGAAAGGAGAGAATCTTATAGAGTTGATTCCTACGAATTTATTGCGATTTAGAGAACAGAGATTTGGCGTCATTTCAGATATACGAAAAGCATTTTTACAAATTGGTGTTTATAAAACTGATAGAGATTTCTTGAAATTCCTATGGACTGATTTCGAAGGAAAGGAGAAAGTGTATCGTCATCGCCGTGTTGTGTTTGGTGTGAATTGCAGCCCATTTCTGCTTGGGGCGACAATACAATATCATCTTGGAGAGAAATTGAAGCAGGACGAGACAACGTATTCGAGGAAAACAATTTCGAAATTATTGAAAAGTTTTTACGTGGATAACTGTGTAACAAGCGTAGCCTCTGAGAATGACTTGAATCAGTTTATTTTAGAATCAAGTATGCTTATGGCCGAGGCAAAATTTGATTTACGAGGGTGGGAGTCCACACTAAATTCTTCTGATATTAATGTCGCTGTCCTAGGTCTAACTTGGAATACAAAGAGAGATGTATTGATGATAAACAGTGAATGGCTGAAAGAAATCACCAATCTTAAGGATAAGACTGTTACGAAGAGATTTATCTTATCAACCGCCCAAAAAATATTTGACCCCATAGGATACGTGTCCCCAACCACTTTGATACCCAAGATATTATTACAGAGGACATGGGAACAACAAATGGGTTGGGACACTATAGTAGATCCAGAATTAGAGCGGGTTTTTAAGAGTTGGCTCGATGAACTTCCATACTTGCAAAAAATCGAAATACCCAGATGGATTTGTGCAGGACCAGGCGAGGGAACAAATTTGAGCCTGCACACCTTCTGTGATGCCAGTAAAAATGCTTATGCTACAGTAGTTTTCTTAAGGGTTGAACAAGGCAACAGGGTGTCTGTACGATTGCTAGCCGCTAAATCCAGAGTCCTGAAGGAAGTAACAAT
The DNA here is from genome assembly GCA_025584915.1 of Monochamus saltuarius. NCBI lineage: Eukaryota > Metazoa > Arthropoda > Insecta > Coleoptera > Cerambycidae > Monochamus > Monochamus saltuarius. Next base: position 31,471,478 of record CM046728.1, read on the forward strand.
ACCTCGGTTAGAACTACTGGCCGCTACAATAGGAGCCAGGTTAACAAAGTTTGTATTAGAAAACCTTGAAAAGGAAATTGAATATTTCTGCTGGAGTGACTCCTCTACTGTTATTTCGTGGATACGAAGACAAGAGCCATGGGCACCGTTTGTAGGAAATCGAATTGTAGAAATCCGTTCGTTAACTTCTATTGAAGCATGGAGGCACGTGCCTGGAGATTTGAATCCAGCGGACTTACCATCCCGAGGCTGTTCTGCGAAAGATTTACTTGAATCTAAATGGTGGGAGGGACCAAAATGGCTTCTTCAACCGCAATCTCTGTGGGTGCAAGAAAATCTAGAGTATAACGAACTAGAAGTGAACAAAGAGAGGAAAAGGAATGTGATTTCCTGCATGTGCATTGATGGTTCTAGCGAATGGCACTTCACTTATTTTTCTAAGTATAATAAAATATTACGTATGATGGTTTGGATTCTACGTTTTAAATACAACCTTAAAAATTCTACTAATAGACGTTCAGGACCGCTAACTGCTGAGGAAATTAATATGGCAGAAGAATTTGTGTTTAAAATTGTTCAACAAGAGACATTTACGGGTTAACTGATAAAACATTGTGTTCTCTTAATCCTTTTTATGACGAACATCAATTATTACGATTAAAATCGTATGTGAGCAATCGACCCGACGTAGACAGTTTTCGATATCCAGTGGTGTTATCTGCAAAACATCCCGTAGTACGTCGACTAGTTTTGATGTACATGAACAATCGTGTCATCTGGGTACGCAGGGACTATTGAGTTTATTGCGGGAAAAGTTTTGGATAATTGGTGGACGTCGGGCGATCAGGTCGATTATAAACAAATGTGTCGTTTGCAAGAGATATAATGGAACCCCATGTAAAGTTGCAACGCCACCTTTACCGTTGAGTCGTGTACGTGATGCTGCACTATTCGAGGTAACCGGAATAGACTTTGCTGGTCCGTTATTTTTAAAGACTAATGATAAAGTTTGGGTGTGTCTCTTCACGTGTGCGGTGTATCGCGCAGTACACCTAGAACTTTGTACTTCACTATCAACGGCTACTTTCTTACAGGCATTGCGCAGATTTGTAGCACGACGAGGACGACCGCGAGTTATATACAGTGATAATGGTACAAACTTTGTTGGAACCGAAAATGCCTTTAGTAAGATCGACTGGAAACAAATAACGGAAACCACGTCAGTGCAACGTATTCTATGGCGATTCAACCCTCCATCTTCTCCTTGGTGGGGAGGCTTCTGGGAACGCTTAATTGGCATGACAAAAGGTTTGCTAAGAAAAGTATTAGGCCGTTCTTGTCTAAATTTTGAAGATCTTATGACACTTATTTGTGATTGTGAATCTATCATCAATTCAAGACCCCTAACCTATATGTCGGATGAACCGAAAGATTTGGCTCCTTTAACCCCTATGATGTTCCTACGCGACCTGAGTGAAGATGGTTTGCCTGAGTGTGATGCAGTAGATAGAACATCCTTATGTAGACGGATAATATACAATCAAAAGCTCAGAGAAAGCTTACGGAGTAGGTTCCGTAATGAATATTTGGGAGCATTGAAGAACCAAACCAAATCTTCATCTAAGCAAGACCAAGTTTCTGTAGGACAGGTTGTACTTGTCGGTAATAATCACGATAAGCGTCTAAACTGGCCGCTAGCTCGCATTGTTGAATTAATTCCAGGAAAGATGGTACTGTTCGCTTAGTCCGTGTAAATACAGCTGGTGGAGAACTTCTTCGGACTTTGCAAAACATCTACCCTCTTGAATGTAGTAATGTTACCGAATTTCAAGGTAATTTTCCTGACGAGGCGACTGCTCCTGTTGATGACGGCTGCCCAAACGAAGATAATGAGTACCTAAGAGATTGTGCGGGAGTGCATAATAAAAGCAGAGTACCCGTTGACAAAGTGTTTGTTACGCGAAGTGGACGTTCAGTCAAAAGACCTTGTAGATTTATGGCTAGTTAAACCTTTGTAAACAGTAAAGTAAAACCGATGTCTCTTTTGTTTTATGAGAAATTTGTTTTAGATTCGAAATTCCTCAGGTGGGAGAATGTTGGAGACATCTGTTAATATATTTATTGTTACTTGTCGTTTCCTACGTTACTTTTAAGTATATATACACGACAATTTTTGTTTTTATGAGTTTTGGTTTTGTCAGATAATATAATGTCAAAAAGTCACTTGTGTGTAATAAAAATCTATTGATACGTGCTGTATTTACTTTTCGAGAGAAAAAGAACCTGTGTGGAAGCTGTATGGACGGGTAGTTCATGTGGTCTCTACGACAGGTACTGAATAATAACTTCATAAATGAAATTTACTAACAAAGCTAAAGATTCTGTAAATTTATGTAAGACAAGTATTTTTGATACAATGTTGTGTTAGATGAAAAAGTAGTAAATAAACATAACCTCATTTTCCACTCATTCTCTCTGTCAAAAACATATATCGTTAACAAATATTTATTTTTATTGGACTTTCATGAATCTTGCAAGAAACATAAGATGCATTCTTGGGATAAATCCTATTGTGTTTTTGAAATTGATGCATGTTTTTTTTTCGTATTTTTTGTTTGACATTTAAGAATTTTAATTATATCATTTATTTTGATTTTTTTTAGATTGTTGGTCATCTATTAATAATATACATTACATATTTCATCAATCAAAACAAAAATCTCCAAATCAAAAACAAAATACCAGAGTAACAATGAAATAAAAAGTGAGGCTGGAAATTATTTTAAGTGTCTATTTTCTTGTGCTGTGAAATTATAATAGTCCTTTGAAACTATTTTAAGCCAGTTCCGAAATAATCTACTATGCGGGATAATGCCCTGACCAGCATAGAATTATGCCAGAAAAAACCTATAGCAAACAGCTATGGTTAGTCGTCAGCATTGCCAATAGTTCTATACTGGTTTCGAGTTTGTTATCTGTTATCAGTGTGCCATAGGTGAGGTTGCCAACAAAAAACCTCCTCACACTCTGTCTACATCTTGGGGTTATTGCTTACTCAATACTGGGGCTATGTCACAAGCAGAGAGCAACTCACTACACTATGGATACTATTGGAAGTTCGGACCTGTATCGCCATCGGCAATTGAGATGTTTGTAAAAGCAAAATTTTCCGTTTGCTTTGAGAGCTAACAAGCTTGAAACCGGTATATGGCTGGTGGCACCGCTGATGATTAACTGTGGCTGTTTGCTATAGATTTTTTTCTGGTGCAATTCAATGGAGCTAGTTGGAGCATTACCCCCTTCAATAGTATCCACAGGATAATTCGTCGTTCTCTGTTTGTGACTCTTCCAGCCAACATCGAGCAGTCAGTGACCACAACAAGATACACTTACATCTCACGGAATACAGTTGTAGTAAATCAAGAATATTGAAAAACGTAATTCACACAGATTTTCATTATTTCTGCAGTTTTAATTTGCAGTCATTAAATTTTAAAAATTAAGTATTATTTATTTCAGTCAATGTGAATTTAATATCCTACTATGAAAAATCATTTTAATAAATATTATTTGTGTCTGTACATTCAAAAAAATGTATATATTGAATAATAATACCCATAATAATTGTTGATTATTTTTTAAGTTCTTAATATTTTATTGATTTCATTCAGCATAGAATTCAATATAATGTCCAGAGTGACATTTCTTTGCAAAAAATTGTTGGAGTGATACATTGAAACAATTTCAAAATTTCATTAAATAAAAAAGGTTGCTGTAAACCAAAACAAATTGCTGAATCTGCAAATGTTACTAAGAGGTCTAAACTTTTTCCTATTTAGCCATTTTTCCATCCGAGAACCCAATACATGTATGGCTCACATGGTATGTCATAAAAAATAAGCTTAATAAAGGTTTGGATAATTATAACTACCTGCCACTAGAAGAATAGGGGCCTTGTCAGGATGCAACTCCATCTGCCTAGCGACATACTGCCCATCAAAATGAGCGTACCACCATCCCCTCTTACCCTGATCCCCACCAGGTCTCTGGAATGGAATACGAAAATAACGTTGGGTATTATTGTCCAAGATGGCTTTCTGCGGCAACCGAGGGGTCTTTGCTGCGGACTCCATCACAGAACGTGGGGCACGTTCGTTTTCATCCATGGTGGTACGCTTGCGGTTCTTTGCCTTCCAGGCGTGATACACCTTGAGACGGCGATGAAACTCATGACGGCATGCCTCCAGCAACTCAATGTCACAAGATGTGTTGATTGTATCACGCAGCTCCGAATATTTCCATTTGGAAAGATCGTATTTGCTCTTGGCGAGGTTGGCTTGTTGGTTCTTGACCGCTTCTGATCTGTGAGAGTGATTTAAATGCACCAAGAAGTTAGTACCAAGATACCATTATGTTTATTAATGATTTGACTGAATTCACAAGTTAATTTTAACAAATGTGAGAAAGGCAACTAACTTTCACAAATGTCAGATTATTAATAACAGATTCACAAAGTATTACTTAAAACTGGCATTATGAAATTAGATATGAAACAAAACCACATATCAATAATCTGATATTTGAGAAAACTAAAAATTATAACCAACTTCCCTGCTTTAAACCCAACATCCAATAATGCTTATGAAAAGAAAGATGGACACAAACACACACATACACAAAACACTACAATTTTCTTTTTCAGCAACTCTGAACAGATTATACAATTTTGATCTGTTAGATCAAAGTACAGATAATAAAATTCCAAATAACTTTTTTTAATAATAAGCCGTCACCAGTTTTAGAATAGTAGTAGAAAATGTGGATCTAATGAAGTACTGCAAATTTTAGATTGAGAAAGAAAATTTTAAGTGCAATTTTTTATTACAAAATGGGTAGTGATTTCTTAATAAAAGCCTTTAGCCATTAAAAACACCATCTTTTGATAGCAGAACATAAAATTAAAAAAAAAATCAAAAATCACAAATCAAAAATGTTAGATTTCAACATTTGGAAGATATCTATATATATATATATATTTTGAATATACAGTGTGGAAGAAAAGTATGGAATAAATACATTATTTCTAAAACAACGAAGTTTCATGAAATTTCCTCGGAACCGTCGATTTTGCTTTTTAAAAATACTCTTTTCTATACCAACGCATTTCCCAAGTTCAGCTGTTTTCGCGTGATGACGTCATCGGATATATTTTTTAATAGAACCCCTATATTTTTTCATTGGATTCTTGTAGAGCTTAACTTGCTGAATTCAAACATGTATAATTTCAACACTTTATTCCTTCAACTTTCCGAAAAAAAAAAAATAATAACCGATCCAATAAAATCACCTTGAAAAAATGTAAATATTCCCATTTGTGTCTGTGATGGGCTGGTTGAGAGTAAAATGGATATAGTGAATTCATTGGCAGTATCACAAAATAAGGACTCTTCATTTTTAAAACAATTTAACAATAAGTAATTAATTAATTAATAATTAAATTCTGGTTGCCTCAATCGTATTTGACCCCCTAATTTATTATTTTGTTTTATTAGATTGCATGTTAGAATATTACATCTTTTGATAGCAAAAACAACAAATTAAATCAAGTCACCTCAGAAACTGTTTCTGGCAGCTAAACAAAATCTAATCAGAATTGACATCTGTCAACTGCAGCGTTTATTGGATCGGTTATTTTTTTCTCGGAAAGTTGAAGGAATAAAGTGTTGAAATTATATATTTTTGAATTCAGCAAGTTAAGCTCTACAAGAATCCGATGAAAAAATATATAGGTCTATTTAAAAAAATATCCGATGAGGTCATCACATGAAAATAAATGAACGTCGGAAAAGCGTTGGTATAGAAAAAAGAGTCTTTTTAAAAAGCAAAATCGACGGGTCCGAGGAAATTTCGTTGTTGTAGAAATAATAAATTTATTTCATACCTTTCTTCCACACTGTATGTAATAAACTATCATTTTATAAAGTGAACAAATTCCTTTTTATGGAATATTGCCAAAAAAAATGTGTATTAGATTCCCAGCATTTTAATGCATTTATAATAATAAGGCCAAATGTTTTTTATTTCAATACATTTGTATTAATACATTTTTTCAATAGTGAGTATGAATAATTATTTTTTCTATGTTCATGCAAAAAACAAAACTTTATTCTCGTACAAAAAGTGTTTATTGCACGTCGTGTGCACTTATTTTTTGTAATTGTTGCATAAATATTAAATCATATTTTTAATTGTAAAACTTGAAGCTATACAGGGTGGCCAGAAAAATGTGGGAAATCTCTCAGGTGCAGATAGAAGATAAAAAAATACGATGACAAGTTCCTATATAATAAACAAGAGTACCTTTTTTTTAGCCTAAGGTTAAAGCTACCCAGATTTATTATTTTAATCTTTATCATACAGGGGTGTTAAAAATTTAGGCATTAAATTTATTTATTTAGTATAATACAGCACCCGACAGCCTAAGCCAATTAATGGGTGGGGACAACATATAATACTATCAAGTATAAGTATTAGCCCGCCCCTGGTAAATTAAAAGAGCTAAGAATGTTTCAAGGACACTATTTTATGAGGTCCTTACTGGTGTCAATAACATTAAATTTTTATTAAATTATATTAAGTACTTTAAAAGTTATCAAGAAAAACCGAGTTCCGTCCTTCTGAGACGCCGCTGAATTTCCCACATTTTCCCAGACACCCTGTATATTCTTTCTAGGCTTGATTTTCGAATTAATAAAACAAATTTTTATGAATGGATGACATAATTTTGTCAACACAAACTTGAAAAATGTGACGCTGTTTGTTTTCAAAATCTTCCCAATTACGAAATTTTCCCAAATGGAAAATTTCTCAGTGCCTATCCTTATTATTCTTTGCTAATCTATCCATTTCCTGAGGGTTGAACTCCCCAAATATGAAATTCATAAAATATTTTTTTCCAAAAAATATAAAATTTGTTTTTAGTTTTAGTTTTTTGAATCTATATGATCTATTCCAGCTTATAATATTTATATATTTGAACATGGATTTATTTTCATCGTTTCTATCGAAATTGATTACATAAAACAAAACAAAATAGCAAGAATTTATAAAGAAATATGCTGGGGAAAATTTATTAAAAAAAAAAATAAAATGCGAGCATTAAGCAAAAAAAAAACTAATATGAGTGCCAATACTGAATGGACTGACCAAAAGTAACAAAAAAACTTATGAAGAAAATTTCTAAAATACGTTTCGAAAATAAAGTGCAATAAATTGCAAATCTAAGGCCTTTTAACGAAATTTGTAATTTATTCTTCTTTCATCAATATTAATGAAATAAACAACAAAAATTTTCCTAAAAATCCTTCATTGTAACCTATTACTAATTGTTAACCTCAAACTAGGTCAAAATAGTCATACATACTTTATATTGTAAGTACAGTGCCTTCATAAATGATTACAAGCCACGTGTTCAGGGTCGAGATTCTCAAATCAATCACAGATTAATTCATACGCGAATATCCTTTTCCTCACTACGGCAATTGAGAGAGACAAGAAATCTATTTGCATATGAGTTGTTCTTTGAAAATCACAGTCCTGATCATGTGGCTTGTAATCATTTATGAAGGCACTGTACAATAATGATCTCCAAGACATGTTAACCCTTTCGCGACGGGTACCTGTTATATCCGCAAAAAATGGTCGTGTTCGACATACGGGAAACGGATATTTACGCAACGGCTGAGGAACCTCTTCGAGACGGGCAACGTGTTGATCAGCAATTACAGGTGTTTGGTATTGCCACAAAGATCATGAAAGACAGAGAGAGAAAGAGATTGGTGTGACTTTTTCGCGCCATAGTTGAGCATGTTATGCGGTGCGGTAGTGAGTACTGTGAGTTGAATTGTTTATTATAATGGCACGTAAAAAGTTTTATACAGTTCCAAATTTTTTTCCTGATTTTTTTCAGCATGAAACATAGGAAAACATAATATTTTGTATAACACAAAAATACTCTTCGGAACGGGAAGCGGTTAGATCAGCGTACATACATCATTGATTCGTAACGGGAATCGGATAAATCAGCAAGCACTGACGGCACCCGTACAGGCGGCCGAATTAAATGAAAAGTTCCCCGTCGTGAAAGGGTTAATTGTCCCCAAAACTGGACAAAATTCTCTGTCTATGAGACGTTTGTACGGACAATGTCTCGCAAGCAATGGTAGTCATCATGAACACTTATTATGATTATTTAAAACTTTAAGAAAACCATTCATGGTAAATATGTTTAGGTGTACTTATAATTATTATAAAGAAAAATCTGGCATGGTAGATGTGCAATGTTCACATATTTAAAACTTATTTGATATCATAATGTTACTACTGTTGGTCACAGAAAAATAAATTAAGTCAATTATATTTTCTTTGGTATAATTTATCATACAACAAAATAAAGGCACTCACATTCCGAAGACCCAAGTATTTCTTGAAATAATAACATGTAATCAATTATAGAAAAGAGATACCTAATGTTCAACTAAGTACTGTCTAGTCAACAAAACTAAGATGTTAGTAACCTTAATCCGACAAGTTAACATTTCACCGAAATTAGTACGAACAGAATAAAAAATTGTATACCTGTTGAGTTTGAAGGACTGTCTGGCCGGCTCTACTCCCCCGCTGCATCATGGAAACAAGAAGCATTGACAATATTGACATAAAAACTGCCACCACAATCTTTACAATATATACACAAACAAAAAGAAAGTATCGTAAGCCTCCTCAAGTGTATACTTAAATAATAACACAAACGATATACGATTTTCTTGACATTTTTATTGAATTAAAATAGTGGATGCTACATTCTGTGTATATAAGACGGATTCAAACATTGGACGTTATCATACTTAGAGCTTAGAAATATGAATGAAATGGAAATTGGTGATGCATGAATGATGATTTAAAAAACAAATTATAAAATGTAAAATAATTATCAAAAATTCGTTATTCCTTAAGTTCGATGATCGTTTGTAAAATTAGCGAAATTCGAACAGGTAACATCTTTTAGCACCTTTGATTTCAAATGTAAAGCACATTTACATTAAAAAAAAAACTAAATGATTTTCCTTTTTGCTTCGCTTATAAACCTTTGACTTCAAATCATATTTTTTTTCAGGGATTTTAATCATGTTAGCTAATCTTTCATTATATCCAATAATCATTAATTTATAATTCAATTAATAAAAGTGAATAATAATAAGAATTGAAAGATAAAAAATTATGTATCCATATTTGATATAAATCCTAGAAAATTCTTCAGTATGGAGCCGATAAACTTGCTATCTTGGAATTCAGAAAAAACAAATATTTTAGGAGGATTATAATTTCTATATTTATTCAAAATGTTGCACAAAAATGGAAAACACTGAAAGAACATTTTTACTCTTTTATTCAGTATGGAATTATGTTTTTTGGTATGTTTTGTCCTTTAACATTCATTTTATTAAATACAAATCTGCTTATATTTTCCCTGAAAGAAGAAAAATGATTTACGTAGTTTATGTTTGGCTAAAAATCATTGTAGTAGTCTATTTTTGATTGTTATACATTTCACATATGTTATAACATGTTTAAGTACACCAGAAAATGGGATGGGAAGCCTAACGTTAAGCGAATAATAGCTGATTAAAAAGTTTATAATAAAATACCTGTCAATTTCATCTTCACAAAACATTATTTACAATCAACGTATGATAAAAAATGCAAGAAATCCAACAGGCACTAGAATGAAGTTACATTTGGGTAATAGTCGATAAAATAACGGATATTTAACAGCTTGTTATCAAAAATTTAATCGTTAGGCGATATATATTGCAATAGAAGTATTAAACGTTTATTGCTGCTAGTAAAATGTTATAAAATGCAAATTGGAAGATAAAAATATGTGAATATCAACACTGTTAAAAAGTGATGGTGCCGCTAATGAAGGAATTGAAAAAAAAATAATTCTTCAAGTGATTTCATAAGTAAAAAATGGATGATTTACTGTCTTAAGATACAGGATATTAAAAGTTTTGGGAAAATGTAAGATTTATTTAACGTTTGACATATACTAAAGAAATCTAGTAATTTCACTATGCAAAGCTCATTGAACTGAATACATAATTATAACAAATTTTCGGTCAAGTCAATCATCATGTGCTCTTGCATTAATTGTCAACTCTTGGTTTAATTGATTGGCTAGGAAGTTATCTAAGTAGTCGTTCTCATATAGTTTAAGTGTGTAACTTCAAATCTAGAGAAATACAGGTTACTTTGGGAGTTCCTCAGGGGTCACATTTGGGTCCTCTCTTGTTCAATATTTTTATAAATGATATATCTGTGCTTTAATTTTTGTAAATACCTTCTGTTTGCTGATGATCTTAAGCTTTTTTCTAGAATTCTTACTGATGAAGACTGATGTTAACATTGTTACCGATTGGTGTTTAAAAACGGTATGCAACTTAACACCGCAAAATGTCATGCTATGATATTTTGCCCTGCTAGAATTACTGTTAATTATACTTATCGAATAAATGATAAATCTTTAGATACAGCTTACAGTATATAAAGGATCTTGGTGTGACCATTGCTAGTTCTCTGTCATTTATTTCACATATATATCTGCAGTAATATCTAAATCATTTACTGGTTTGTCTTAATTTAATTAAATAAAAAGTATTGTGAATCAGAATAATAAGGAATTAAACAGAAAAATAACAGATTTAAAAAAATATAGTTGACGATGGTTACTCAAAAATGAACCTTGTACACGAAAATTACTTTAGAAATGTGTTTTCTATTTCTGTGAAGCTCTTTAAATAAACTCGAAACAATAAAACTACAATCTAAAAATTTTGCAATTTTCATATTTAAAAAATTGATATTTTCAATTGCTTTAATTCGTTCGGCTAATTATTTAATAACTTTCACGATTTTACCTTTACCCCAATTTTACATCTCTCACAGTTCGTGGAATATTATCACATCCAGTTTGAAACAGACTGTATAATTCATTTTTATTACTTATTTTTCCATGAACTTTTTTTGATTTATTTAATTTTTTTATTACTATAATAAGAAAACCTTTGAGCAACAGGAAACTTTGAATCACTCTGTATATTTTATAAATTCGAGCAAAGCATCCGGCTAAAGCTGCGAACAACAACAAAGCCACAATAACATTTTTTAAACTTTTCATCATAATAACTAATATATATATTTTTGCTCTATCTCTTTTTTTTTTGTGGTACAAAATACAAAGAGGCTCAAGGAGAGAAAATTGAAGCTACAACGTAAACAAAACCCGAATAAACTTTTGCATACTTGCGGATCATGGGTGGACTCTCTTCGAGCTGGCCATTACTTTCCTGGGCTAGTCGAAGGGCCAACTCACGGTCTTGCCGCTCCTGTTCGAGCTGTTCTTGGTAGCGCCTCTCTTCCTGTGCCAATTTCTCCTGTTGCTGCTGCAGTTCAAGTGCCAACTTCCTGTCGGCTTCTTCCTAAAATTGCATTTTATTCAAGATTGATTATTGTTCCATTCAAAGTATCCTGTAAATAAATGTTTTGACAAATTTATGAGCTGAATTTTTTACCTGTTTCTTTCTTTGTTCCTCCTCAAGTTTTCTCCTAGCCTCCATTTCTGCCTTCTTCCTCCTGTTCTCTTCTTCCTCGCGTTGCTTACGTTCTTCTTCTTCCTTTAATTTCTTTTGTCTTTCCAACTCCTCTTGTATCTTCCTCAATCTTTCCTGCTCTTCTGCATTCTTTTGTTCCTGCAATTTCTTCTGCAGTGCCGCCATCTGTAGATTTACTTTTGCTACCAAGTCAGTATACAGACCTTCGGCTGCCTTTGGACTGATTTTGTCATCTTTCTGTAAAAAAAAGCAACCGCTTCAAATAAAGACTAATCGAAAATAATTAATTTTACCTTAATTCGGTCAATGGCAGAGGTGAATTGTGTTTTTAATTGATTTATTTGGTTGGTTATGCTGTCTTTATCTTTTTTCAACTGAGCAGCGCTTGTTTCTACTTTCTGCAGATTTCCGCTTAACGCATGAATGTTTCTCAGTGCTTTTATTCTGGGGCCGTGCTGCTTCCTCACCAGATAACCTCTGACACTTTTTTGCATGATGATAAGAGCCTTTTTACGAAAAGCGATTTTGTGTTTCACTAAAAAAACAATTGTAGGATCATTTTAAATGGTGATTTTAACATAATGATCCAATCCAACATGTCACTTTGCTATCATGTCATAGAAATGGTGTGTGTAGAACAAACACCGATTGATTTGTGTGCATGTAGATGTGCATGTAAAATATATTAGTCAGTGTACAATATTATCGGAAGATTATAAATAATTCTGAAGTCTGAGGAAAATAAGTTATGACTAGATTGTCCTTCAGCAGCTAACTGCCGGTACCACATACCACTATGAGATTTGAAAATCAAACAATTTATCTGTTTTTCTTTTTTAACTCCCAGACTTATCAGTAACTTTGACTGACAAATAGTCTATAAACCCGACTATAAAGTTACATATTAAAATCCTTGAATTATATCAGACAATATTATTAAAATTTAAGAAATTTTTGAAAATGTTTTAAAAAAACAATCATTTCAGAAATTTATCTAAATTTCATATTTGAGATTTCAATGAAAAATGTAATTTGCTATAATTATAAAATTTAACATTTTAAAATAAACTGTATGATTTGCAACTACTGGTTTGTACAGGGTGTCTCAAACTCGACAGTATGGGCCTACTGTGAAGATATAAAAAATTTAAATAAAATTTGTTACACATGGTGTTAAATGGGATGAGGCAAGCTCCATTTTCAATCAAAAGTATTATCTTTGGGGTTTGACAGAAACGACTAATAATGTCATCAATTATATTTTTTCCAGAAACATCCCCAAATTTTTCCTGTTAAAAACCTCTTTTTTTTCTAATAAATTTTTATTAGTATTACTTCCCGTTGAAAAGTTATAAGCAATATCGTCCTAAAGAGTCTCAAATGAAATACCACCTAAAAATCACATTAGTGGTGGAAAGATCAAGTCGTTGGAAAACAATTGAATGTTCGTTGTTTAAAATGCATAAATGTGAATAAGAATAAATAAAAGGATTACACACGATAATTCTTTAATGCAGTTCAAACAAAGTTGATGATAACAGTAACTAAACTTAGAAAATGAAGCAAACACCCTTCATACTCCTCTCATTTCAAGACACACATCCAATTTTTGCCTGATTTCTTTGTGGGTGTGTTTATTAACATTTCGTCGTTTAACTCATTACAAGCATTTGTGATTTTGTCTTTCAAATGATTAATATTTCATAAAGGTATTTTGTAAGCCTTATTTTTTAAAACCCCCCACAAAAAAATCGAGGGATGATCTGGTCACTTTCCGGGTCACTGAATAGATCCATTAATCCTAATCCATTTTTCTGGGGAAGTGTTATCTAAATATTGCTGCACAATCTTGGCCTTGTGGGATGGAGCTCTAGCTATCGTGCTGAAACTATAGGTTTCTCCTTAGCTGCAAAGGCATATATATATATAAAGCTGTTTACAGGCCTTTTAGGCCCAGAGCTGTGTTATTCTCCTCCACTCCATTCTGTCCTTCGTCTTTCTATTCCAATGCGTTACATTTTTCTCCCTTAGATCTATTGCCACTGCCTCTCTCCATCGCTTCCTCGGTCTACCTCTTTTTTTCTTATAGTTAGGTTTACTCCCTACTATTTTCTTAACTGTCCTTTTATCCTCCATACGTTCTAGATGCCCCAGCCACTGCACTCTCCTGGCTTTTCCAAATTCGTCTATTGTTGGTGCCTGGTACATTGCATGTATTTCCTCATTATTTCTCCTTACATAGCCTTCCTCTGTCTTCTTACCCCCTAGAATTCTTCTTAAGATCTTCCTTTCTCACCTTAAAAGGTTTTCTCTTGACTTCTTATTGAGAACCCAGGTTTCACTACCATACAGCGCTGTCGGTCGTGGTTGACTGCTGCCGAACTTCTGTTTGCTTTTATTATTCTCCTATTTATTTCTTGTTCCTCATCACAGTTAGCTGTTATTAGCGCCCCCAAATACACATATTCTTGAACTTCTTCAAACTCCATCTCTCGATGCTCTGTTCTCAATTTAAAATTGGTATCCTTTTTTTGTTCTCCTATTCTCAAAAGCTTACTTTTCTCTTGATTTATCTACAATCCCATTTTACGTGCTTCCTCCACAAGTTTCTCGTTACCTCTTCTAATTCCCTACTATCTCTAGCAATAATGGCCACGTCATCTGCATAACTTACTATTTGGTGAGTTTTAAACAATATGTGTCCTTCTCTGTTCAACTGACTATCTCTTATGACTGTTTCTAGTACTAAATTAAAAAGAAGCGTTGAGAGTGGGTCTCCTTGTCTCAGTCCTAGCTGCAAAGGCATACTCTCCAGAAATACAGGCAGTTCTTCTTGTAGGAAATTTAGGTAACTCCAACAAATACTCCAAAGACAAGTTCGGCAAATAGATCTGAATGCTCTAAATGTGTTTTTCCTTTTTCAATTTCATGAGATAACAAGAGAGAAAGATAGATCTAGAGCATTTAGATCTATTTTGCCGAACTCAACCCAAATTGTGAATTTTGTAGTTGTGATACCCATTGGTCTTTAAAATTAATTGAACAATTGATTTATCCAAATTCAATTCCCGGCTAGCCGTATAGAATTTCGTGGATTTTTTCCGAAATACTGTAACAGTATAGCTGTATTGACATTGTTTCTTACCCTTAGGTCAATTATTTGATTCTTCCAAACAGAAAATACATCTTTATTTCGCCACAAGGTCGCTTCCAATCTTGTAAAGGTTCTATGATCAGGAATGAGGCGCTCTAGATACCTTTCTCGATATAACTCTACAGCTCTTCTTGAATTTTTTTGTGACTTGTCGTAAATTTGCAACATCAACTTTTTCTGAATGAGAAAACATTTTGTAAGCACAAAAGTTATATGTGAATCTTTCACCGCTATTGTGATTTTTAGGTGGTATTTCTTTTGACACCCTTTAGGACAATATTACTTATAACTTTTATAGAGGAAGTAATACAGAAAAATTTCTCTAATAAAAGTTTATTAGAAAAATGAGAGCTTTTTAAAAGGAAAAAAAAATTGTGTATGTTTCTGGAAAAAAAATATAATTGATGATGTCATCAGCCGTGTTTGTGCCACCCTGTATATCAGGCAGTGGTTGCATCTAGTGCGCAAGTGCGAAAATTTAGCGCGAGTTGAGAGACTATCCACTTGAGAAGTCACGCAGTTGATGTCGGAGAATATTGACGTTCATTTTTGTATTCTCTTATAAATTCAATATTTTGTTATTTAAACTTAAAAATAAAGTTGTCAAAATATATACAGCCCATTAAGCTAAACCAAGCCGTTTCGATCAAATCCCAAAGATAATACTTTCGACTGAAAATTGAGTTTACTTCATCCCATTTAACACCACGTCACAAATTTTATTTAAATTTCTTGTATCCTCAGTAGGCCCATACTATCAAGTTTTAGACACCCTGTACATATAACTAAACAAAAAAATGCAAAGGAAACAAACCGCTTATTTCGAAATAAAAAAATCCCAGGTAAGGAAACATTTCCTTTCTATTACTACGTAAAATATTTGAACTCACTTCTTATAACGGTTAGTGCGCAGAATTGTGCTTTCATCCATCTCGACTTTATCAACCACTTCTTGACATTGGCCACGATCGATTTCAAATTCTCAGGATCTGATCTCATGATCTTATCAAATTCTGCAAACTTTCCAGGTCTGAAGAACACTCTGGTCACCCCAAACTTGAAATCTCTCTCTTGAAGCTTCAAGCTGTGAAACATTGCCTAAAATTCCAGTTTATTACATCGCATTATTAATAAAAATCATCGTGTTTTACCTGGCAGAATGTTTTGGCAGAAAGAGCTTTCAGTTCGTTAGGAAGATAATCTTTGTACATGGCATGCAAGTCGGCAAACGACGTTCTGCTTGGGAAACCATGCTCCATAAGTTCCAGAACGGTCGTCATGCCAGAACACTTGAGTTGCATCAAGCTTAAGCTGCCGTCAAATTGCTGGTCAATCATCTTACTGTTTGGTTTCACACACCGGATGAAATTAGTACCCTAAAAAGAAACAAATTATTTCCACTGTATTTTTATTCTTTATAAAGTTATATCTTTCAGGATATAGGGTGGTCCAAGTAAGTAACTTCTTTAGATAGAACCAATTATTTTAAGCAAAAAGTCTCCTACGAATATATGTGGTTGAACACTTCGTTTTTGAAATACAGGGTGATGAAATTTAAAAAAATAGTGGGGGTAGATTTTATTTACTGCGTTTTCGATATACAGGGTGTCAAATTTATTATTCTGAAAAAGATTTTTCATCTTTAAATCGGCTAAAGAGAAAGATTATTTGTATATGAATTGAACAAAAAATATTAAATATGTTAAGAGCTCTGCAAACCCAATGGATAATACAATAAAATATATACTAGTTTAATTAGATAAGTAATACATTTTTTGAAGAAAAATAAAGGTAATTAAAGCTCTTTATTCACATGAAATGGAAAAGTAAATTTAATTTACTAATAATTATTTTATTTATCCCTCCTGGTGAATCGAATATGGATATAAACAACAGTTGTGTTGACAATTCGGATTACCGAATTAAGTCAAAAATATGGATTCTAAAGTACACATTTGGAAAAATAAAAAATTCAAATAACCGATGAATTCTGATTATTCACATTCGAATTATTGAGACATCACTGTATTTTTAGGATGATACAGTATAATAGTAGTTTGAATGATTTGGCTGAGATGCATATGTACAAGTGCAAACACGACATCCTGTATATTAACTTCTTGTGAACAGGAACTGTTATGTCATTTGGAAATGTATAATGCTGACAATGATAGAGGGTGTTCTTTTACATAATTGCATTTTTTTATTTTTCAACTTTTCTTACATCTGTCCTTTAAAATTATAAAGTTCCATATGTTATGCAGGATGATGTTTTCAAGGAAAGTTCTATTTGTTTTGTGTTTATAAGACATTTATTTAGCATCAGGACTTTGTGATATCTAGATAACAAAGTTCTATGTTCTATGCAAATCTCAGAACATCTAATATTTCAAATCTTTATTGTTTGAAGCATTCGATTTATTTTTGTTCTTTGGAAATAAGACGTGTTTTAAGTATTAAATTTAACTACATATAAATTTGTTTAAACTTAAAGAGTAATGTCAAAAAACTAATTTCCAAATTTCTTCTGACAGACAGAATTTTAAGGACCACTGACAATTTTGGAATTTTAATTGTTTTTCCAGAAGCATTCAGGAACAAACAATATTTCTCAAAAATAACCTTTTTCTGAGCAAAGATTTTCTACACAACTGAATAAATTGAAAATAATTCTAAAATTAGTTGATCCACCAAACAAAATATCAAATTTAATAGCTACTTAAAAACAAAAAAATTATGTTTATGGTTTATTCAACTCTTGATAGTTTTAATTAAGGTTACGTTTCCAATATTTTAAACTAAAATTGTAAAATAACTTGTTATTTGAATAAAGGATTTTTTCCTAAAAATACTAGATAGGTACTGCAATGTAAAACCACAAAACAAATTTCTAGTTTTTAGGGATGTTGAAATGCTGAGATTCTAACTGTTTGACAAATTTTTATCTCTACTTAAATTAGTCGTTCAAGTTGTATGTTTATGTCAAATACCCTAAACTCTTTGTTTAAGACAATTCGTTGTGACCTGATCAAGTTTTCTGATATGTTTTCTAGACCACCCTGTATAACAGAGTTGCTATAGTCTGTTTTGAAATGGTATAGAGAAATAACTAATTTTTAAATTAGAGTAATATATAGGGTGGTCACTTTTACGACATCCAGTTCAGGAGCTTGGAAATGGTAACATATACAGGGTAGCTTAAATTAGAAAAAGTTGCACAGTGTTGCCTTTCAATTTTCTGAAAGGAAATACAGTAGACTCGCGATAACATGAACTTGCGTTTATGTGAACTTTATGTAACATAAACACTATATTGGTTCCATTATCTACCTTGTAACGTGAACACCGCTTCTCCTAGTAACATAAACAAACGTTCTATTCAACGACGGGTATCACACATAGAAGCAATTGAAGCAATCAACACTGTATTAAAGTGGGCGGAGCAGAATTTATTGGAGATCTGATATTCTTAGTCTTAGAGCTGTTTACTTAAAAAGCAATATTGAAAAAGTTGTCATCTAAACAAGTTCAAAGTAAAATAACTACATTTTTTACAAGAACTGATGTAGAGCTTAATAAATAAAATGCTACAGACTAGACTACTTGCTTCTTTTTCACTTTTTGTATACTTTCATTAACGTGAACAAATTCGATTCCGTGAAGGCCCCTGGTGCATTTTGTGTTCACGGTATCGCGAGTCTACTGTATGTGATATTTTGTGTAGATCTTGGAATAGGTACTGGCTGAAAACTGAAAAAATGCATTTCTCTTTCCTTTTATAAATGACTTTTTTAATAGTAAATGGTACTCTTATATTGTTTGTCATAAGTTTCCCAATATAAGTGGAAACAAAATTCTCCGGCCACCAGATTCTCAAATTTTCAGTTAACTTTTGATTTTTTTGCGGCTAATTTTGATATCACCGAGCAGAGCGAAAAAGGCAAATTTCCACCACCATTGGAAAACTTATGTTGAACAAAATAAGGGTACTAAATTTCATATCGTTTACTTTAAAAATAAAAAAGTTACGAAAGGAATAATAAATGCACTTCTCAGATGTTATTTTGGGAACTACACAAAGTATCTCATATTTCTTCATAAAGGCATAAAAATGTGCAACTTTTCCCTTAAGGTTGTAGTATTCTAAATAAGAAAGTACCTCGATTTTGACAGACAATGATATAAAACTGTGTACCGGGAAGTGCTGGATATCTAGCGGAGAAAACTTGAACTGCAAATATTTAAAGAATGTCATAGTTGGAGTGCAGAAAATAACGGGTGGCCAAAGCAAACCTGAGTTTGAAGGTCATTCGTTCGTCCTGCGGCAAAATATTTACAATCCTAGCATCTAAATGGGATATCGATTTTTCCGTATTCTAAATTTCAGCGTTCAGAATCAGATACAGTTTATCTTTTGCAAATCTGTACTTTGCAGTAGCAGTGGTTTTCTGTATTATTTATGTGTACTAGTGAAAATTATAGGATATTTTTATTAATTGAAAGTTGTTGGATTTAGCGAGGTATGTATATCATTATTATAATAATGACACTCGACAACACGTCGAGTGCAATAAGCACTTTTGTAATGAGTTGCATACAATATTTTTCTACGTTCATGCAAAAACAAAAATGTTATTTAGATGACACTAACTAGGAAAATGTGACGTCGAATGCAATAAAGAACCACTTTTTCCACTAAATATAGTTCAATAAAGTTTTGTTTTTTGCATGAACGTAGAAAAAATATATTATTAAAATAGTGAATTTAGATAAATCTAAAAGTTTTCTTATTAATTTGCGAAAAACTACAATTTTGTTACCTTTGGTAACGAAATTGCTCGTAGGTAATAAAATAATATCTACTGACTGCCAGATCTGATAACTCTATACAGGGTATTCGGTAAAGAATGGACCATATTTTAATATAGCTTCCTTGGACAAAAATAATGTGATTTACTAAACCTAGCTTACTACAACTTTCTTATTGAATAATAGTTCTCAAACTTTAGATCAGAATGTTTTTTGTAAGATTAACACTAACATATAATTGATTTTTGAGTTAAATTTACAGGGCGTTATTATGATCGCCAGTGTCGCTATATTACTTCTTTCAGAAGTTTTAAGAATATTATATGTTTTGGAAAATTATTTGCAATGTTTAAACAGGCGAATAATTTTAAAAATGGTATACTTGTTGCATGTTGCCATAAAGGGGCGATGTGTTCCTGAAATAATGTTTTCTGCAAATACAAATAAATTCGGACGTTTAATAACTGAATTTAGGATAACCGTTATTTCATTCCAACTACAAATATTCAACGGTATTGAAAGTAAAACGTATAACAACAGAAAGCGGTTCACCCAACAAAATTTTAGGTACAAAAATGTTGCCAAATACGTATTTTTTAAAATGTTAACTGTAAGCAAGTGTTAATGTTGTTATAACATAAACTTACATAGGTTGCATAAAAAATTGTTCACTTTGTTTATAAGTACCTATGTGAAAATTATTAAAATGCGGGGTTAGAATAGCAAAATAATGTGTGTTTTACAAACTCTATTTAAAAGTTATTACTTTATTTGAGAAAAACTGAAATAGTAACAATGAATAAACAGAACATTAAGAATTTTGTTTTTGTTATATATATACTTTTGTTCTATATGTTTTATTTTTCAAGATTTCTGTACCTAAAGTTACAAAAACTGTTGTCATTTTACGAGAAATACGGCGACCTGATTTTTATATGTTGTCTTTCTTTAATGCCATATTTTTCTATGTTGTATTTCATGCTGTTTTTATTTTCGGTTATGATAAGATTACAAACTGTATTAACTTTTAAAATTAATAATAATTTGTTAGTTATGTATTGATTTCCAAGCTTAACAAATATGTTAAACGTAGTTTTCTTTAAAATGATGCATTTTGGCGCCATGCAACAAGTATACCATTTTTGGTATTATTAAAACTAATTGAAAGCTGTTTCAAAATAGCTAATAATTTTCTAAAAATGTCTATCCTTAAAAAATCTGAAAGGAATAATGGTGTGGCACAGGCGCTCGGAAAGTCCTGTACATTTAACTGTTGATTGAAATCAAATAATTTTTGTCCAAAGAAGCTAGCCTTAAAATATGGCCCATCCTTTGCTGAACGCCCTGCAGACATTTTTAAAAAAATTACTATTTGAATCATAAACTTTATCATAAAAGAGCGCTCTTGGAGAAAGTTGTAAGAAAAATTTTAAAGTGACCATTATTGTCAGTTATTTTAAAAGCTTAGGATGACACCACAATATAACCATATAAATATTTAAATAATATCTTAGTATGTATAAGGTATTTCGATTATATATAAAACCATCATAAATTAGCACTTTTAAAATTAAAAACGATACCATCGCTGTCATTTCTGGATAAGTTGTTCGTAGAGCATAGAATAACAGAAAATACTTCATATGACCTCTCAGGACTCAAATTTTTCCCATAATATTACAAATATATCAATAAATTTAATCTTCTAAAAAACGCCATAAAAATTCAATTGTCGCCGTCACTCCGGGACAAGATTAACTAAAAAAATTTTACTTTTACTATAAAATACTTATATATATATTCAATATAACATTTTAGGTTTGATTGGAAATAGCATAATAAAAGTGCTAAATGTTTGGAAAAGGTAGCTCCATCAGCAATTACTTTGATAGAAGCAGGGAAAAATGGTGCCTTGTTTATAATGATGAAGGTCGGGTGAAATTATAAAACTCATAACTATTACTACCAAGTAAGTTAAAAAGATGAAGCATTATCTATATTTAATCAGTACTGCTTGTCTTTTAGATTCAAGGGCAATTAGCAATAACAACGAGAAACCTATGTTATTTTGTAGTTTACACAGGTGATAACAATGACCTGTTCATAGAATATATCGAGTGATATTGAATGGAAGAGGAAGAAATTTGAAATGTAGAGATCCTAATTATATTTTGGAAGCCAAGAAAGAAACGGAAATAAAAAAGAAACACAAATTGCAGTAAACAGTCGTCCAGTTCGAAGGCTCCTGAAGTTAAAAAGCTACGACCTGTCTCAAATTGTCATTTACCCATTGGAGTATCAATTTTCACCGATTGTACGAAAGTCGCACTATGACGGAAGGAGGGGGTTGGTTTTTATAAGAAGGGTTGTTCTAAAAAAAAAATGGAAAATTAATAATTTGTGTTTTTTAAGGTATACATCACTACATATTTCATGAGTTTTCAATTTAGAATTAATTTTTGGAAAAATGATATTTTTTTAGTATGCACTGTCGGAAGCGGTATAGTATTTTGTATGTCGATGCATAAATTCAGGTCAATAGCGAAAAATAGTTTCCAAAATATAATAATGTATTATTATTTACTAGTAGAAATTGATACTCCAATGCGTAAATAATAATTTGGGACAGGTCGTAGCTTTTACCTTAAAGTAATAAATTTTTATATTTCACTTTACGAAAAAAAAAACATGCTTGTCATCACTTTTTATTATAACGGTTGTTGTCAAACTTATTTATTCTTCTTCATGCCAACCTCATTTTAAAACGAAGCAAACATTTTAATTAAGAATGTGTGTTATCATACTATGACTATCAAAATTATATTAAATCCTTATTTAACGCCGCCTATGAGAGTCAGAGTAGGCAACTAGCAACACTTGTGGCAACATGAGGATAAAATTCCCCGTGAATCCTGTCATGTCATAATTTAATTCCTGTGCTTACCATGTGTTTACGTTGTAGTTTTGTGTTCTTCTTCAGTTTTTAGTGCCATTTTTGTGTATATGCTGTCTAGTTACGTATTATCCAAATTGATAAAAAAAATAAATTCTAAATCAGGATAAGCATCAAATTAACGTGAATGCAAAGAAACATAAGTGAAGAGTACACAATTTAAAGAAAAACTATATACTTACTCGCAATAAAGTTATTAAAAACATTAACTAAAAATAATTTCTTAGACGCCTTGGAACTCGAACGAAAATTTTATAGAACAGTGTGATATTAATTTTCATGTAAACTGAACTCTCGAAATCATATCCGAACAACCCTGTATAATGTAAATATATTTTTATTTCATTATTTATCCCTTTGTAATAGGTATTTAATAATAAATAGTGAGACAATTCACAGAAGACAAATAGCAATATACTTTTGAAAAATTTGTGTACCTGCAAAATAAAAGATAATAGTAAAAACAATCGTTTTATGTTTCAACCTGACCCTGATATCTATTATATCTTTATTTATGTGGTGGTTGTAAAATATGTAAGTAAAGTTATACGGCATACGGTGAAAATTAGATGTCAAAATATATTGCTGTGATCCAATTTACCTAAATGTCAACCTCCAACGAGTTACAGTCATTTACAAGACGAATGCTAATAAATGTTTTAAAGTAAATGTTAAAAAAATCC
This sequence comes from Monochamus saltuarius, assembly GCA_025584915.1. Lineage (NCBI taxonomy): Eukaryota > Metazoa > Arthropoda > Insecta > Coleoptera > Cerambycidae > Monochamus > Monochamus saltuarius. The sequence goes on from CM046728.1 coordinate 31,494,749, forward strand.
ACTGGCGGCATGAAGACAATGTACACTGATATACAGGTAAGCGTCATTTATTTCTTGCATCTCTGTATACTCCATGTTACGATAGCCAGCAGTATCAGTGGACAGATAATTTAACTGTAAGATTTTTCTTTTGAAATTTATAATTTTGAAGTGGTTGTCATTTCACTTTAAAAATTGTAAAATTCTGTCAATTTTGAGATTTCTTCAAGTTTGACTACATATTTTTCAACACCCTGTATATTAAAATTTGGATCAGATCGACTTAATTCTCTGAATTTTGCAGAAGTTTGGTTTAGTGTTTTAAACACCTGTATTTTTTCGTTAACAGTGTTCCAATAGCCCTTAGTTAATATTAAAGAATTTTTTTTAGTTCCCTTAATTTTGAGGTTTTTTTTAAGGTCACATTTTTCTCATAACTGCATACAGAACGTCTTTCGCACGTTCAATAACGCACGTTCTGAAGTGGAAAATTCGAAAATTTATATCCATAACAATGCAATCAAATCAAATGCATGTTTAATTCGTCTTGATTTCTAATATTTAATTCCAAATTTTGCTCGCCCTGTAAACAGAATTTACTTTACCGCCACCTCTTAGTCAGAGGCTGAACTATTTATTGTTAAATTGAGTCAAATTTTTATAGATTGTAACAGAGTTCTAGATAATGAAGTTGGCCGAACTTGCTTAGAAAATGACCCTTATGGAAAAATGCTAATACATTTTTAGGTACTGAAATTTATCAAACTAACTACTTTTAAAATTGATATATAGTTCTAAATATTCCTATAACATAAACTTACTTAGTGTTACATATAAAATTGTATAGGTTTATGCATATGCACGATAAATTAATTGATAAAAATGTGACATTAGGTTAGCAGCAAAGACCAATATGAAAATACGTTTTTTAAAAGTTAAAACTTTGTTTAAACTATATCTAAATAGTAATAATGAATAGACGGAACTTTAAAGATTCTATTTGTGTGGTTATTTTTGTTCTTCGAGCTTTATTTTTTGAGATTTCAGTACCTAAAAACACTACAAATACGGGTCATATTTTGCCAGAAATACGCGACCTTAATTAAGCCCCATGTATATGTTGCGCACAATACTGGAATTTGGACAATGTCCGAAAAAAGTATGCAAAACTAGTTCTGACCTCCAAAAGATTCCCATACCCGAAATTATACATTTAAACGGTTACTGCATATTGCAAAATACAGATAACTAGTCCTGGGCATTATAAATTGTTCAAAACTAGTTTTGTGCATTTTGAAATGACCAGAATTAGTTCTATTCATTTTCTGATAGTTGCATAAATTAAAAGTAAGGTTATGCCATTTTTGCCAATATATTTTCTGAACTCAAAACTAGTTTTGCATACTTTTTCTAGTATTGTGTGTATCATAACCTTCACAAAATGAAGGAAACTAGTTTTGGTCATTTAAAAATGCACAAAACTATTTTCGAACAATTTATAATGCCCAAAACTAGTTCTACTATTTTACAATAGTCAAACATCGTTTGAACGTAAAATTTCGGGTATGGGAATTTTTCTAGGCTCAGAACTAGTTTTGCATACTTTTTTCGGAAATTGTCCAAATTCGAGTATTGTGTGTAACATATTCCGTTTCCAAGATTCCTGGACTGGCACTTCTGGGTATCGTAAAAGTGACCACTATACCGGGTGTCCCGAAATAAATGCAATAAAATTTGGTCAGAAATTCTTAAGAAAAATTTAAGGGACCCGTATTTTTTACTTTTGATAAGTGCGGCCCCCTTTCGGAGATATAGCCCCCTGAAACAAACCCCTAAAAATTTAATTTTTTTTATATCTCAGAGCTATATCGCACAAGAACCACCAAATTTGGTACACAGGGATTTTATGACATGTAGAATGCGATGCTGATAAGCTTTTTGGCAAGGGGCCCCCACAAGACACTTTTTCGGGGGCCCCCTTGCCTTTGGGGCCACCGAACTTTAGTTGCATATTTAATTTTTTTAAAAATTAGTAGCCTCTTAGAAACTCCAGGGAATTTAAAAACTTTTTTGTCTCTTAAAATTTTTTCGAAAAACGCAGCGTTTTTCGAAAAAATGGCAAAATGTGATTGGATGCATATTGAGGTTCATATGAAATTTTAAAGTGTTAATCGTCAAGTTGTTACCATTAATAGTTGTCAGTAATCATTGTTCCCGAAAAAATGGTGAGATTATCTGTCCAAGAAAGGGTACAAATGCACCTAATTTACGGGGAGGCTTGTGGAAATTCACGTCTCGACGCAGATTGTACGCAACGATTTCCTGCACGCATACTCCCATACCATTCAATGTTTGCACGAGTACATCGGCTGTGTACCAAATTTGGTGGTTCTTGTGCGATATAGCTCTGATATAAAAAAAATTAAATTTTTAGGGGTTTGTTTCAGGGGGCTATATCTCCGAAAGGGGGCCGCACTTATCAAAAGTAAAAAATACGGGTCCCTTAAATTTCTCTTAAGAATTTCTGACCAAATTTTGTTGCATTTATTTCGGGACACCCTGTATAAATAACATATTTTAATATACTGGGTCCCGTTAATATTGCAAAAAAAATTAGGGGGAGTTTCCTTGAACAAAAATAAGGAAAAAAGTTCCTATGGACCTGTGTCCAGAAATGCTTCATTTCGGAGATACAGGATGCTGAAATTTAAAAAAATATATAGAGTTTCTATTTATATCTAAAGAACCCTAATTTCAATTATTTTGAAATTTCGTAATAGTGTAGATAAACGAAAGAAATTAAAAATACACTGGAAGAGAAAAAGACATCCAGGTTATTAATTCCAATCAGGTACCTTAAGCTTTCATTGAACTCCTGGATAATTCATACAGAAAGCATATTTACTAACAATACTGGTCATTTCATTACAAATCAAAAACAAACAAAATGTTCTAATTAGTAGAGAAAGTAAAAGTTAATTAAAGAGTTAACTTACATTGCTTCTCAGTTTTTCCATAAGTTCTCCTAATTGTGTCTTAAATTTATTCCCCACACTGATAAAAGTCAGTTTACCCTTTTGTGCCATTGAAGTTGAGAACAGCGTCTGAATCAACTTGTTTTTGCTGTCTTGAATGATGCCTTCCAGGGAAGCATGGAGGGCATCATTGTTCTTGTCAATAAAATGTTTCTAAAAGAAAAATAACATAAAATAAATTTTCTGAAATTAGACACTTATTACTTACAGTTTGGTAACAAACAGCTCCAGCAAAATGCCTGACCAAAAATCCTTCATCATCTCTAAGACTACGATGTGCCTTCAGCTTGGAAGACCTTGGTAAACTCAACCTGTACTCCTTAGGCCAAGCTTTGTGAACCTCTTCTGTGAAGTGAGTATAGGAAGGTTTTGGAAGCTTGGATTCCTCATCCAAAAGGGTGAGGATGCCCTTATTTTTAGTTTCAATCACATCTAAAATAAAATAAGCCATCTATAAGACACTTTCACACATAACAATTATTTTTACTGCATATGGGGATTAATTTAATATAAAACTGTAGTTTATACCCAACCAAAATCTAGAGAGCGACATGTTATAAACCTCTTAGTTTATAGCAGTCGACACAAAGAAGCATATATGCAGCCCGTGTATTTTTCTTATAAAATTGCCACATATCTCTGAGAGCATACCTGATTACTGAGCGTCTGCTGCAGCAAATACGCATGTGCCAGATGAAAACTTTGGTTGTGACGAATCGACGGATTCACCTGTTGCATCTCCAGCACTATCATGGGCAGGTATATCTTTTGGGTGGGCAAAATTTCTGGTATATCTTTCCACTAATTTAACTATGAATGTAATTCATTTATTAGTGATTTTGTGTTCTTAAGAATGGAGAATAATTCAAGCTCTATAGCGTGTTCTCAAAATCATAAACGACCTAATTTAACAATTGAGGAATATTGGATGAAGACAAAGGGTTTAGGGTGTGAGACCAGAATATGTGTAAGTGATGATATGTAGTTCATTAAAAACAATGTACGTGAATAACATATATGTATAGTGCAATAAGAAGTGGCAAAGAAGTACAACTGTGAAACGGAAAATAGTGGAAACTCGTGGAAGGAAGATGGTATTTTAAAAATGAGCTTTCAACAAAAAAAAATTGGGTTGCTATATTTTACAAGATGAAACTGCCTATAATATATAGAAGGGTGCTTTTGCGAATTATGTGTGACATATGAATTATCGTATGTGAATTTCCATATAAATGAAATTGAAGAGTATACGGATGGAAAAAGACGAAATAGTGATATAGCAAAGAAACTATTTAGAATAAATATTAAAAAAATGGAATCTGAATCAAAGAATACAGGGTGTCCGGAAAGTCCGTCAGGAAACTCCGTGGCGTGATTCTACGGGTTAAAATAATAGCAGTTTGTAAGGATTTTTTTTCGAATTCTCAATTGTTTGCAAGTTACAGTTTGTCAATGTTCAATTTTTAAATTTTTTCTTTCTAAATAACTTAGTTTATTCAAATTCGATTAATCTCTCCTTTGGTACACCCACTAAGTACATCAAGCTCTATTTGAACATTGAGAGAAGAGTTTCATTATACGCCGCTAGTGGGCACTTTACCTAGAACTTAAAATTTATATTGTTCATAACTTTTTTTTCTTGCTAGATATCACAAACATTTAAACATTTCTGGAAAGAGAAACAATTTTATAAAAATTATGTACTCTTTATTCAAGTCGATAAATGTAACCGTTTAGCAGAAAATCGCTATTAGTTTAATTAAAAATCAAATTTTTGATAATTCTTTCTTTAATTAATCAAGATGCTTTGCTTCAAATAAATGTCACTAGTAATTTTATTGTTTGACATTATCACGAAAATTGGTTAAGGCAGGTATAAGGGCCGGTATTATAAAGCTCAGGTTGAACCTCCGGTTGTCCAACCGTAGGTTGAATTTGAACCGGCGGTTGAAAAAAATTCTGTATTATAAAACTATTTCATGTCTCGTTTCTTCAACCCGACGTTGAGATGTATTTCTGAATGTTGGACATGCTGTCAGCTCAATTTTGTCCAATGAAATATCAGAATATCTTCCCGCCAATTTTCGCAGATAACCTGTTTTTATTTTGACGTTTTACAAATTATAATTATTGACAGTGACATTAATCTTGGTGGCATTCTTATATTACTATAAAGAGTAATAGAGTTATTTATTCTAATACAGACTGCCTCCGTCTAGTAGATGTAATTATTAACTACAGAAATATTATAAAGTGTAAGAAAATGTTATTTTATGAACTTGCTTTCACAGTGATATTTGGGACAAAACTGCAGACACTTATAGTTTTATGTATGTTATAATTATTATACAGTTAGATGGACAAAAGAGAAATACATTTATTTAGTTCAATTTTAGCTTGTATTATATATTTCTTTGATATAATTTAATTGTAACTTCTACAGATCAGTTCTGAACATTACAAATGAAACTCAATTTCTGAAGGTTTAAAAAATATAAGATAAATTTTAAGCAAATATATTAAATATAGTTGCTCTGTTTTTGTTTATACGAGTTTACACACACTTATTTATGTAGATATTTGTAGTTTCAAAATAATTTCAACCGACAGTTGAAATTCAACCTGTACTATAACCATCGGTTGAGTGAAACGTTGCTAAACCGACACTTCAGTTGACGTTTATAATACTCAAACTGGACATTATAATACCGGCCCTAAGTCTGATTTTTCACCATTAAAATCTGAGAAATGGCCCAGCAATACTCAAATATTGAATACCGTGACATGGTATTTTGTTACAGACAAGCAAATGGTAATGCAGAACAAGCGCGCGGAATTACATAGACGCATTTCCTGATAGAAGAGTACCACATGCCCAAACATTCGTCAACATTTATAGACGTCTGGGGAGCAAGGTTCTTTTAAAAATTATAATTATGACACAGGAAGACCAAGAACTACAAGAACTGCAGAAAAGGAAGAAAGAGTGATGGATGCAGTAGAGATAAATTCAGCTATAAGCACAAGAAAAATTGCTGCTCGGGAGGGTATACCTCGTTCTTCAGTTTGGAAGGTTCTGCATGAGCAACTTCTTCATCCATTCCACGTGCAAAAGGTACAAGCTCTTTATGATGAAGATCCAATGCGTCGTCTCACGGGTCTGTAATAGCATTGTAGAAAGATATGATGAGGATAATGCATTTATTAATAAGATTTTATTTACCGACAAAGCTGGTTTTACAAGAGATGGTGTTACAAATTATCATAATATTCATCGGTGGTCCGATGAGAATCCCCATGCATACCAGGAAGCAAGACATCAACGGAGATATTCTCTTAATGTATGGGCCGAAATCATAAGAGATCAACTACTGGGTCCTAACTTCTTTAATGGAACATTAAATGGTGACAGTTACTTGGAATTCCGATCTTCCAAATTTGCTTGACGATGTTCCTTTAAGAACAAGAGCGAATATGTGGCTATTACAAGATGGCGCACCTCCGCATTTTAGTTTGCCTGTTCGTGCGTATTTAAATGAGGTATATCATAATCGTTGGATCGGTAGAGGTGGACCGGTATCTTGGGCACCTCGATTTTTGATTTTTTCTTTGGGGGCACTTGAAATCGATAGTTTATGAAACACCTGTAAATGACGTCAACGATCTTCGTCAAAGGATTATTGGTGGATGTGAAGTGATTCGAAACAATATCGGTGTTTTTCATCGTGTCAGACGATCATTTTTAAAACGTGTCAGAAAATGTATCAAGCGAATGAAAGGAGGTCATTTCAAACATTTATTATGATAAAATAGGACTGAAAATCTGTCAAAAATTTGATTTTTAATAAAACTTTAATAGCGATTTTCTGCTAAACGGTTACATTTATCGACTTGAATAAAGAGTACATAATTTTTTATAAAATTGTTTCTCTTTCCAGAAATGTTTAAATGTTTGTGATATCTAGCAAGAAAAAAAAGTTATGAATAATACAAATTTTGAGTTCTAGGTAAAGTGCCCCCTAGCGGCGTATAATGAAACTCTTCTCTCAATGTTCCAATAGAGCTTGATGTACCAAAGGAGAGATTAATCGAATTTGAATTAATTAAGTTATTTAGAAAGAAAAATTTAAAAAATTGAATTTTGACAAACTGTAACTTGCAAACAATTGAGAATTGGAAAAAAAATCCTTACAAACTGCTATTATTTTAACCCGTAGAATCACGCCAAGGAGTTTCCTGACGGACTTTCCGGACACCCTGTATATTAAATTTTGACAAAACATGGATATATGAAGATCATACGGAAGGTGGTACGATATGATATAATAAGTGTTAATGTGTGATGGTTATAGTGACAGTGCAATGTATTCTAAAGCCTTTTGTCCTTATGGATGCAAAATTCGCAAATATTTGCGCCATTTAATGGTGGAAAGATCTTTACTTGTAAAGAATTTTGTCAACCATAACAATTTCATCATGAAACTGTCATGGTAGATTGTCAGAAGCTCAAAACAAACTTATTAACACCATAAATAAATAAAACAGAAGTTGCAAAATTTGTGAATTTTGTATCCATGAGGACAAGGCTGAAGGGTGATACCTGTGGAGTGCGCATCAGGTGTAGGTGGGTGGTGGTGGACCATCGCTGTCCAAAAGGACCACATTTTAATTTGTGGAGTGGATGGCATGGGGTAAAACATTTATAGGAAACTGTTGATATGCTAGGTTCACCTGACGTCAACCTATTTTTGATAATTTTGTGTGCTTAGAATCCTTCTCAAGTGGCACGCCTAGATAATCATGCAACCCTGACCTGCCGTACTCATCTATGCTGTGAATTAGTCACTCTCTATTATTTTCGATTTTGGGTAATTGATAAAACAAGATAAAAACTTTAAATTTGGAAATAAATATCACTTCTACAAGTTAGCGATTAGTCACTCTCTAGATTTTTGGCTGTTGGGTAGATAATTTAAATTTGTTACATAAAATATTACTCACCGATACAGTCTTGATTGTCTACATATGTAATTTCAGGTACATTCAGACCTTCTCTTTTATAAAGTTCTTGTTCATGTTTTAATATTCTTTCATTGAAGAACTGCTGTAATTTTTCATTACAGTAATTGATGCAGAACTGCTCGAAACTATTAACGGTAAAGAACTCTGGAAAAAAGAACTTTGTGATTATCATATCTTCGTTGTACTTAAAATAAAATATAAAACTAATTAAAAATATAATCTTACCAAATCCAGCGATATCGAGTACACCAATATAGTAACTAGAAGTTTGGAATGGAATGCTTTGGTTGATTCTGTTGACGATATAATCAAAAAGATTGCTGTAAATAGCTTTGGCAAGGGCATCACGTGCATTATTCGCTTCGTATATCTTAAGGGGTACCATGATCACAGTTCCTTTCAGACCACCTCGACTGCTTTGCATAACTCTTGCAACCAGAGCCTGCCTCAGCTCGGTAGGGTCAATCTCGAGAAGCTTAGATGCCATTATCAAGGATTTCTCCTTGCTGGCTGCTACTCTACAGCCTCCTCTCGTGTCTTCAGGGTTGTCTTCAAACTCTATATTGCCAAGATGGAGAACAGCAGCAACGGTTGTGTAGATCTGCAGTCTCTCGCTATCCGACATTCCTAAACGGGACAGTGCTTTGTCTAGTGCTAAAAAATCTCCGATATCATCCAGGAGTATGTCTCTGAGGGGCCCTTTACTGGTGTGGTCAGCACTTTTTTGGCCAGATCCGAGTTTTCTTTCGCTAGCAGAAGTTGTGAAATATCTAGTGCATGCCGACTTTAAATACTGAAAAAAATGTATGTATATAGTGTTGAAATAGTCCTCAACAGTGTCTGTTAGTAAAAATGTAAGTGGTCATCTTTATATCACAACACAAAGAGAACTTTGATGAAACATCTCAAACTTGATACGTGAAAAGGGGTATACTGGATATCCCAACCAAGCGATAAAGCTCTGTATATCTTAAATCCATGGAGACAAACTAAATTTAAATCAAAATTACAGGATAGCAGTGCCATCTTTCAAAATTAATTACGTTTTTATAGGACATTGCATTTCCATATAGCTTAATGGAATTTATTTATTTTTTTTTAATGAAAAATCCTGTAATGCATATTTTTTAAATTTCTGTTTACAAATTAAATTGCGTATTCAGCTATTTTTGTTTTTGAAAATCCAATTAATCATTACAAAATTATTAAATTTAATAGAAATTAAATTTAAGTCCCAGGATATGATGATGAATGCTGACAATAGAACATATCTCTAATTTACTTTGTGAAGTTCAAAGATAGGGGTTAAACGTTGATTTTTTTTAACTGTTTATGTACCTATGTATATATTGTTTTTCTTTATTTTATAGATTAAATGATGTCTTCAACATTGTATACTTTTTTTTGAAATATTACTGAACTTTTGCACTTTTATGTTTATGTGTACTAAGTTCATATTGTATTGTAATATATTTTGTAATTCTTCTTTTTTATATAATTATTATAATAATTGTACCTAAATTGGGCAATGCTCTTCAAATAAATAAATATATAAATAAATAAATAAATAAATAGAATACCCTTTAAGAAAAAGAAAAATAGTGACAAACAAACCCATTATTTCAAAATCGAATAAATTGTTTAGCTAAATTTGGCAACAATAACACACAGATATAGTATAAATATAACTTTTATAATTCTTTGAATATTTAGCAGTGCAAGGTTTTGGAACACCTTCCTTTTTCACGTTTTAAACTGTAGTTGGAATTTCTTCTTATGAAATATTTAGTTTAAAGATAAGGATAAATATTTTAGTGGAAGTGAGCTGAAGCTCTGATTAATTATTGTTACCAAATTTAGCAAAACAATTTATTCAATTTGGATTTTGAATTTCATTTGTTACTATTTTTTTCTTGTTTTTAATAAAATGGATATTGTCACGGAATTTGCCCCACTCACTCCCAAACCGACGACTGTGGCACCGCGAATTGCCTAAGATTGCCCCGATCGCCCCTACGCGATTCTGGTAAACAAACAACATGCCGCTAATCGAGATCGGCCTGGAAAAATCTGGAATCGACGAGAAGCATTCGAGTCGTACGAGAAAATGGATCTAGAGATACTGGAATATATCTGGAATATTCGTTGGGTCTATAAAAGAAGAATAAACGGCCAAGTTAGTTAGTCTTGTATAAGTCTTGTATTACAGTTTGAATTAAAGTGTTTAGTTGGAGATATCAAAGTGATTTAGATAGCGATTAATTAAATAAGTGTTTAGTTGACCTGTAATTAGTAGTGGTCAGTAGTTAATAAAGAAGTAATTTATTAACGGATTGTTTTTCTGGAAGTGAAAGAAAAGACGGATTGGGAAATCCGTGACAATTTGGTGTCGGAAGTGGATTTAACTGGAAGTTTTAAAGAGCTTTCTGGAACCCTGTCCACAAAGTGGGATTTGAGTGGAAGTTTGAAGAACTTTCTAGAACTTTGTACGGGAGTGCGACAAAGACCCAAGTGTGACATATCACTGCACTCGTCGTGACTCAAGGAAGTGAACGGTGGTATTTGTGCAGGACATTCTCGAACATTCTAGAACTTTGTACAGGAGTGAGACAAATACCCAAGTGTGATATATCACCGCACTCGTCGTGACTCAAGGAAGTGAACGGTGGTATTCTCGAAGGACAATCTCGAACATTCTAGAACTTTGTACGGGAGTGAGACAAATACCCAAGTGTGATATATCACCGCACTCGTCGTGACTTAAGGAAGTGAACGGTGTTATTCGCGAAGGACAATCTCGAACATTCTAGAACTTTGTACGGGAGTGAGACAAAGACCCAAGTGTGACATATCACTGCACTCGTCGTGACTCAAGGAAGTGAACGGTGGTATTTGTGCAGGACATTCTCGAACATTCTAGAACTTTGTACAGGAGTGAGACAAATACCCAAGTGTGATATATCACCGCACTCGTCGTGACTCAAGGAAGTGAACGGTGGTATTCTCGAAGGACAATCTCGAACATTCTAGAACTTTGTACGGGAGTGAGACAAATACCCAAGTGTGATATATCACCGCACTCGTCGTGACTTAAGGAAGTGAACGGTGTTATTCGCGAAGGACAATCTCGAACATTCTAGAACTTTGTACGGGAGTGAGACAAAGACCCAAGTGTGACATATCACTGCACTCGTCGTGACTCAAGGAAGTGAACGGTGGTATTTGCGAAAGACATTCTCGAACATTCTAGAACTTTCTACCGAAGTGAGACAAAGACCCAAGTGTGACATATCGCCGCACTCGTCGTGACTTAAGGAAGTGAACGGTGCTATTTGCGAAGGACATTCTCGAACATTCTAGAACTTTATACCGAAGTGAGACAAAGACCCAAGTGTGGCATATCACTGCAGTCGTTGCATTGTAAGGAAGTCAACTGTGACATTTACAAACACATTCCTGGACATTCTAGAACTTTCCAAATAGAGTGAATGCCTGTAACTAGAAGCCAAGTCAATATGGATGCACAACTGGCGAAACTGTTAGAAATGATGCAGACAATGCAACAGGAAATGAAAGACCAGACGAAGACGATGCAAGAGAAATTTGAAGAACAAGGGCATAAAATCGAAGATCAGTCCCAAACGATGCAGGAAAAATTAGAAAATAAATTAGAAGAACAGGGAGAGACGATGCAAATGAAATTAGAAGAGCAAGGGTGTAAAATGAAAGATCAGATACAGACAATACAACAGGAAATGAGAGATCAGACGAAAGAAATGCAGACAAAATTAGAAAAATTAGAGAATACACTAGAAGAAAAACTAGAGGAGCAGTCATATAAAGTGGAAAAACAAGTAGAGGAAAAACTGTTAGAACAAAGAAAAGAAATGAACGAAGAACTGTTAGCACAAAAAAAGGAAATAGACGAAGAAATAAACTTGGTTAGAGAAACCTGCGAAGAGCTTCGACATAAATTAGACAAGGTAACAAAAGAGGGTGTAATCAAATCAGAAGGACCTGTTATCCGAACTCAGAAGACGAGACCCCCTGAATTCGACGGCAAGGTTTCCTGGAATGTATATCTGCGTCAGTTTGAAGCAGCAGCATCAGCAAATGAATGGTCGGATTATGAGAAAGCTACTGCTCTGATAGTTGCTCTACGAGGGGAAGCTCTTGACGTCTTACAAGGAGTTCCTGCTGGGCAACAGAATAACTACGACATTCTAAAACAACATATGGAAATGAGATATGGGGATAAGCACCTGCAGCAAGTGTACCAGGCACAATTAAAGAATCGTCACCAACAAAGTGGAGAAAATTTACAACATTTTGAGACAGACGTTGCTCGACTGGTTCGATTGGCATATCCAACAGCCCCGTCAGAATTTGTAGATCAGTTCTCCATTCAAGTTTTTATCGACGGCCTAAAAGATTGCGAAACTCAGCAGGCACTACGACTCGCTAGACCTAAAACGTTGAATGACGCTCTTTCACATGCACTGGAATTCGAGGCAGCAAAAATGGCGTCCGGTAGACATGTTAAAGTGCGAGCCATGAATAATAACAGCGATAGTATGGCAAATGGAGACATAATAAGGACGCTGAAGGAGATTGTTGATAAGTTCAGCCCAACTACTAGGACAAAGAAAGAACAAACTGATAGTCGAAGGGATGGCCTTGTTGAATGCTGGAACTGTGGACAGATGGGACATCTGAAGAGACAGTGTAGGGCCACAGTCGCAGATCAGCAAAGGCGCGACTCCCAAGCGGCAGCCTTCAGGGAACATGTTAAAGTGCGGACTATCAGTGATAACAGCGACAGTATGGGAAATGGAGAGATAGTCAAAACACTGAAGGAGGCCATTGATAAACTCAGCCTAACTACCAGACCAAAGAGAGGACAAGCTGATAGCCGAAGAGATCGCCCACTTCAATGTTGGAACTGTGGGCGGACGGGTCATCTAAAAGGACAGTGTAGGGCTCCAGTGGCAGATCGGCAATGGCGCGACTCCCAGGCAGGCAGGAAACATGGAAACGCAGAAGCCCTTTCTAGACCCTGTCCTGTCAACTGCAAGCACTGTAGTAGTCTTGAAAGGAAAGAGGACATCTCATCAGTTCCTTGCAAGGTGGTAGCAGCCCAACCTGAAGACAGATGGAGTTCAGCGGCGATTCGGGAAGACCAGCAAGCTGACTGTGACATCAAGCCCTTACTAGACTGGAAAGAAGCCAACAACCGACCCTCATGGGCTGAAGTCAGCAGTAAAAGCCCAACATTAAAGAGCTATTGGGCTCAATGGAATTCCTTGGTGTTGGAAGACGGTGTCCTAAAAAGAGCATGGGAGAACAATGACGGAACGGAGGTCAAGAAACAAGTACTACTCCCGAGGACCCGGGTCTAGGAAGTACTTCAGGAAGTACATGGTGGTACTGGGGGTGGACATTTCGGTATCAATAGGACTCTACAGAAGATTAGGGAGCGTTTCTACTGGTTGAGCTGTAGGACGGATGTAGAAGATTGGTGCCGAAAATGTGACGTATGTGCAGCCAGCAAGGGACCGAAGACCCGTTCCAGAGGCAAAATGCGCCAGTACATCGTAGGAGCACCGTTCGAGAGGATTGCCATTGATATCGCTGGCCCATTTCCGAAAACCCAAAGTGGGAACCGATATCTACTAGTGGCCATGGACTACTTCAGCAAATGGCCGGAAGTATACCCCCTTCCCAATCAAGAGACCACAACCGTAGCAGAAGCGCTAGTCAACAACCTGTTCTGCAGATTTGGTGTGCCCATGGAACTACATTCAGATCAGGGCAGAAATTTCGAATCAGGTGTGTTCCGAAAGGTCTGCGAGCTTATGGGAATCCAGAAAACCAGAACCAACCCACTGCATCCCCAGTCAGATGGTATGGTGGAACGCTTCAACGCCACACTAGAAACCAATCTGAGGATGTTTGTGAATGAGAACCAGACAGACTGGGACAAGCTCATTCCACTCTTCCTGTTAGCTTACCGCTCAGCTGTCCATGAAACGACTGGGAAGACTCCCGCACGGATCATCTTTGGAAGAGAGCTTCGCCTTCCAGCAGATTTGGTATTTGGTCGTCCTGCGGAACAGCCCACAGAGCCAGACACTTATACCCATGACCTAGAACGAAGACTAGCAGCCGTACACGATCAAGTCAGATCTCGAATGCGATTAGAGAGCGATCGCATGAAGACTCGATACGACGTCCGGGCCAATACAGTCGGATTCCAACAAGGTGACCTGGCTGTACAACCCCACGCGGAAGAAAGGAAGATCGCCTAAACTACAGAACCGTTGGGAGGGCCCCTACACCGTCATTAAAAGAATCAATGATGTCGTCTACCGGATACAGAGGACTCCCAGGAGTAAGATGAAGGTCGTCCATCTGGAGCGTCTGTCCCCGTATAGAGGTGTAGCCGATCGGGACGATCGGTCCTAAGGAGGGGGCAGTGTCACGGAATTTGCCCCACTCACTCCCAAACCGACGACTGTGGCACCGCGAATTGCCTAAGATTGCCCCGATCGCCCCTACGCGATTCTGGTAAACAAACAACATGCCGCTAATCGAGATCGGCCTGGAAAAATCTGGAATCGACGAGAAGCATTCGAGTCGTACGAGAAAATGGATCTAGAGATACTGGAATATATCTGGAATATTCGTTGGGTCTATAAAAGAAGAATAAACGGCCAAGTTAGTTAGTCTTGTATAAGTCTTGTATTACAGTTTGAATTAAAGTGTTTAGTTGGAGATATCAAAGTGATTTAGATAGCGATTAATTAAATAAGTGTTTAGTTGACCTGTAATTAGTAGTGGTCAGTAGTTAATAAAGAAGTAATTTATTAACGGATTGTTTTTCTGGAAGTGAAAGAAAAGACGGATTGGGAAATCCGTGACAATATTATAAACTTAAAACAGAAATATTTTAAAGGCAGGTACCTATATCATTAGAGCAGTAATCTAATTCGACATGACATGAAGTAAAAATATACAGGGTGTTCTATTTAAAACAAATAAACTTTTAAGCAATTGAATTTCCTTACATTAAACACCACGAAGTAACACAGAAGACATGTTCTATTCTCAATATAACATTATTCAACTTATCCTTGTCTCAAACACAAATTTAATTTCTCAATCGAAAAAAACTGGAATAGTAACGTATTTTCGAAATAGTGTTTAAAAAAAAATTGAATAACTTAGTAACAATCGCATTTTCTAAAATAAAATATCGCTGAATAGACAATCCCATTTGTAAACAGAAATTTTAAAAATATACAAATTATTGTATGGAAAAAAATAAGTTTTGTTTAGTCAAGTGGAAATCCGACACCTCATATAAATGTAAATAATTATAAAAGATTTTTTTCTACCTTTAAGGATTAAAATAACTTTATCACTTGAGAGGGACACCCTGTATTGGTAAAGTAACTCCATAATGAACTGACAAATACAAATAGAGCATTTTTTTATTTTTCACAAAATTATCTTTTCCTCTTCTTTTTCATAATGGTGCATCTGCTGACAATACTTATATTCTGTATTTTACTGAATTTTGAGATCTCAGTTAAGGCGACATTCATTTAATTTTTTTATCTTGTAAATGTTATCCAAAATGTTTTCCGTACGAATGTTGTCTTTATGAGCATAGAAAGGATTAAACGACATATCAAAAAATTCCCATTTTAATTTTCAGGGAGCTGCCACTGTTACACAGATAAAATTATAAAACTATTTCTCCCACTAAAATTAAAAAGGGTTTGTATGAATTCAATTCAATTTTGTTATGATTTTGCTTATTTGAATTTGGTACGTTTAACATTTTTTGATGACTAATGAATATCATTGCAAATAATCTACAGAGTCATCATTGTCTTCAAACCACAATACCTACCTCTAGTTTCCTTTTATGTTGCAACAACATTAACTCTTTTTGTAAACGACCATTATTGATCTGTTTTATCTTTTTGACTTATCGATCTGATGACTTTTTTGTATTTCTAACTATTCAGATTATACTTATTATATTTATCAAAATGGAACTTAAAGTGTAGTACTAATTTTTTATGTAGACCTGTCATTAAATAAAACTGTACTTAGTTTCAGATCACCAAGAGATAAATTGAAAAATAGTTGAGTCACAAAAAATAAACTTGATCAACTTCAATTCCGCACAATTTTGTTAGAAAAACATCGCAACACTCTATATGTATATACTCTAAACAACCCTTTTTAAAAAATTTTGCAAAACATTCCTAAATTTCTGATCGTTCAAGGACAGCTAATTCAAATTAAAAGTAATTATGTATTAATTAATGACGCAAATTGAAAATGAATTAGCTACAGATGACTGATTGAACTTAATGGAATTTTTTTAATTAAATTATCCACACAAATCTGTATAATTCAATCCTCTCTCAAATTGTTTTACAATATAATATACTTTCAGTTGATATTGTCTGTTTTATATCAATATTTATAAATAAAATATTTTTAAAACAAATATAATTGCTTTATTTTGAATTTCTTCTATTTGTTTTTCTGCATTTAAAAATTCAACTAGTAACATAATTTTTGTGAAATTTATCAATTCCAAAGTATTGAAGTTTTTATATTTATTTCTATTAACAGATAATAAAACTGAATAAATAGGTAACTAATAAAAAGTTCAATGGCATTAAATTTTTATTGTACCCATATGAAAAGTTAAAAATCAAATTAATACTTTACTTGCCTAATCAGATATACAAACGCCCTGTATATGTCATATACCGGGCGTTTTCTAAATTTATGTCGTAACTTCATGAAATTATTTCTATCCTTACACATTTTTTTGTAAATAGGTTTAGAGATAATTATTTATTATTTATTACTAATGAGTTAAGCCGGCGACACATTGCTCTGATGCCACGCCACGCCATGACGCGTGACGTGGTGTGGTATGTACTCTGTGTGCAGTGTTACCACGCCATGCGATGCCACGTTACGTTACATTCGACAATTTCATCAATTTAGGGAATATTTCATATCAGAAGAAGGTCAAACTCAAATTGTGAGGCGAGGATGAATACATTTAAGTACCATAATCCATTTAGCTAGAGTCGTTAAAATTTATGTTAATAACAACAATGTGCTGTGAGAAACATTTCCTGTGTAATTTGTTCTTAAGCTTCTCCTAATAATAATAATTTGTTCTCTATACAGCGCTTACGTTTTATACTATAGATACACATTCATGCTCGCAAATCTTTAAAAGAACAACATTTTTTCAATATCTAACAAGAGGGGATTTGCGACACGTATCGTATGGCATGGCGTGGTGTAGTGTCAGGGCCGTGTGCATACAATATGCAATAAAAATACATAAGAATACACAGTCACATCCTTCTGACGTTATATCACATGGCGTGGCGTGCCGTGGCATCAGAGCAATGTGCCCCCGGCTTTAAAGTCGTATTTCTGGCCGTAAAATTATCAAATTTGTGGTGTTTTCTCCACAAATAAAACAATTAGAGCAAAAATAATATCAAAAATAAAATTATTGATGTTTTATCAATTTTTTATATTTAAATTCTCCTTAAATAATATAATAACTTCTAAAATGCAATTGTATGACATATTTTTTTGCTATTCTAATCCCACATTTAAACAATTTTTACATATGTACTTATAAACAAAAGTAAACAATCTTATATGCAGAACTATGCAAGTTTATGTTATAACAATAGTTACATCTACAGTTGAATTTAAAGAAGATTTTTGTATCTAAAAATTTGTTGGTTAGATCGCTTTCAATCATTATACTTCGGCACCTTTGAATATTCGCAGGAGCATGAATTAACATATCTATTATTCGCTAAACTGTATATTATTTAGTTCTGAAATGTCTAAAATTACTATGTAGAAAACACTATTTCAAGAATATGATGCTCTCAAGTATTTTCCCATTATCGATTGCAGTTTTTGGTCAGCTACTTCTTACATAGGGGAAAAAAGCAAATTTCAGGTTGTTCTCATGAAGTAAATGAGGACTAGGTCACATATTACAAAGACTTTAATGCTTGCAAAGTATAGAAATTCTTTGTCTGTTTAAAAGAGTGTTCTGAGAGCATAAAAGAAGCACTCTCCCAAAAATGGCATGACGTTTCAGATAATATGTCACATAAAAATAACTCTTTACACAATACAAATTAATCAGTAATAGCACAAACAATATAAATTCATTTGAATTAGAGATACTTTCGTACTTCTCCTTAAATAACTATCATACTCACATTGTAATCATCTGGTTTAGTCAACCCCAGTGATTGCCTCAAGCCTTCTGGCGCTCCCGCCATCAACATATAAAAAATATGGTAGCTCCTCTCGTCCCCTTGAGGCGAACATATTCTGCTCTTCTCCAGCAAATAGTGTGAAATGTGCCCGCCGGCAACCTTAAAAGTCTTATCGAAATGCACCTCTATGAACTTCCCAAACCTGGAACTGTTGTTGTTTCTGGTGGTTTTGGCATTACCGAAGGCCTCGAGCACCGGATTTGCGTCCAATATCTTTTGCTCAAGAGAGCCAGCCTCGGCACCCCAAGTATCACAGAGATATTTCAACAGGTGTTTGGTGGATTCCGTTTTACCTGCTCCCGATTCACCGCTGACTATGATGGATTGGGACTGCTTTAAGACGCGCATGTCGCGGTAGGCTTTGTCGGCGATAGCGAAAACGTGAGGGGGTTTCTCTCCCAAGGATCTACCCCGGTAGCTTTTTATCGTGTCAGGGGCATATAAAGCTGGAATTTCTTTGTAAGGGTTGACGGCTATTAGGATGTTGGCTACATAGGACTAAAACAGTAAAAAAAATATATCAAGAAAGAAAATTAAAACTTCAGAACTAAATATTTCTTATTTAAAATATTCCGACCCTGGTAAACTGCTTTAAAAACCAAACTATATGTTTGTGGCGTTTTCCTTAATAATATTTGTCATCAAATTCCTAATCTGATTTAAATGTTCTATTAAATCCTTTTTGATAAAGAAATCCTAGTGAGACAATATTAATTCAAAGATAAAGCAAAGTATTATCAGCAGATAGGCCAACATTTATGGTTCAATAGTCATCATCCAAATTAAGCATTTTATTTCAGATGAAAATCTTGTTTAATAAAAAAATATATGAACTCCTTAAAGTTTTAAACCATTGAACTTTTTAACTACGACTGCAATACTACTGAGTAATGTTATAAAGTGTGTTTCTAACCACTGTCAAATAATTTGAGTGATAACGTATATCAAATCGCTTATTTAATCATTTATTTTTGCAAAATCATTGCAGTTATATAAAAAGTCCTTTTCGTAATTAGGTATTAAAAAGAAAAAGAAATCTTTAAATACATTAATATATTGTTCAAATGGTCCTGACTATATTAACATATTATTATTTGTATAAAGTTGTTCTGATACACCTATTATTACCTCTTCTTCATATTTAGTATTAAGAAAAGATACAGGGTAGTTCTAAATTATTATCCCATATTTTAAGAAAATTAATTAAGGAGTTGCATATTATATTTATATGATACGTTTTCCAGGCATCTTATTAATATTTTAAATCTAGATTTATAACGTTTTTACGTGTTATACAAACCTCGCATGTGTAAGGGTAGTTTTAGGGTGACTATCACCTTTATTGTTACTTCATTTTCCGTAGAGTCTAGACACAATGTTTAAAAATAATAAAATAGGAGCTGAAATAATGTCAGTTACAACACAACACAACATGCTCAATTTAGATAATACTGCCTGCCTCAATTAGTGAGCATACCCCATACCATACCAGTTTAAAATATGAATAAGATATCTCAAAACATTTTTAAGATATTGTAAAAAATACCACAGCTACTATTGCCCTTTCAATGGATCTCTTTTATTAATATGTTTGAGGAAAACAGTTTATATAAACTATTTTATATGAACTATTTTTGCAACACAGATTAATAACAATTTTTTAATATACTGTCACGGATTTCCCAATCCGTCTTTTCTCTTACTTCCAGAAAAACAATCCGTTAATAAATTACTTCTTTATTAACTACTGAACACTACTAATTACAGGTCAACTAAACACTTATTTAATTAATCGCTATCTAAATCACTTTGATATCTCCAACTAAACGCTTCACTTAAACACTGTAATACAAGACTTATACAAGACTAACTAACTCGGCCGTTTCTTATTCTTTTATAGACCTAAGGAATATTCCAGGTATATTCCAGTATCTCTAGATCCCTTTTCTCGTACGACTGGAACGCTTCTCGTCGTTTCTACGATTTTCTAGTAACGCCTCGATTCACGCATGTTGTTTGTTTACCAGAATGGCGTAGGGGCGATCGGGGCAATCTTAGGCAATTCGCGGTGCCACAGTCGTAGGTTTGGGAGTGAGTGGGGCAAATTCCGTGACACTGCGGCCTCATTAGGACCGATCGTCCCGATCGGATACACCTCTATACGGGGACAGACGCTCCAGATGGACGACCTTCATCTTACTCCTGGGAGTCCTCTGTATCCGGTAGACGACATCATTGATTCTTTTAATGACTGTGTAGGGGCCCTCCCAACGGTTCTGTAGTTTAGGCGATCTTCCTTTCTTCCGCGTGGGGTTGTACAGCCACACCAGGTCACCTTGTTGGAATCCGACTGTATTGGCCCGGACGTCGTATCGAGTCTTCATGCGATCGCTCTCTAGTCGCATTCGAGTTCTGACTTGGTCGTGTACGGCTGCTAGTCTTCGTTCTAGCTCATGGGTATAAGTGTCTGGCTCTGTGGGCTGTTCCGCAGGACGACCAAATACCAAATCTGCGGGAAGGCGAAGCTCTCTTCCAAAGATGATCCTTGCGGGAGTCTTCCCAGTCGTTTCATGGACAGCTGAGCGGTAAGCTAACAGGAAGAGTGGAATGAGCTTGTCCCAATCTGTCTGGTTCTCGTTTACAAACATCCTCAGATTGGTTTCTAGTGTGGCGTTGAAGCGTTCCACCATACCATCTGACTGGGGATGCAGTGGGGTGGTCCTGGTTTTCCGGATTCCCATAAGCTCGCAGACCTTTCGGAACACACCTGATTCGAAATTTCTGCCCTGATCTGAATGCAGTTCCATGGGCACACCAAATCTGCAGAACAGGTTGTTGACTAGGGCTTCTGCTACGGTCGTGGTCTCTTGATTGGGAAGGGGGTATACTTCCGGCCATTTACTGAAGTAGTCCATGGCTACTAGCAGATATCGGTTCCCACTTTGGGTTTTCGGAAATGGGCCAGCGATATCAATGGCAATCCTCTCAAACGGTGCTCCTACGATGTACTGGCGCATTTTGCCTCTGGAACGGGTCTTCGGTCCCTTGCTGGCTGCACATACGTCACATTTTCGGCACCAATCTTCTACATCCGTCCTACAGCTCAACCAGTAGAAACGCTCCCTAATCTTCTGTAGAGTCCTATTGATACCGAAATGTCCACCCCAGTACCTCCATGTACTTCCTGCAGTACTTCCTTGACCCGGGTCCTCGGGAGTAGTACTTGTTTCTTGACCTCCGTTCCGTCATTGTTCTCCCATGCTCTTTTAGGACACCGTCTTCCAACACCAAGGAATTCCATTGAGCCCAATAGCTCTTTAATGTTGGGCTTTACTGCTGACTTCAGCCCATGAGGGTCGGTTATTGGCTTCTTTCCAGTCTAGTAAGGGCTTGATGTCACAGTCAGCTTGCTGGTCTTCCCGAATCGCCGCTGAATTCCATCTGTCATCAGGTTGGGCTGCTACCACCTTACAAGGAACTGATGAGATGTCCTCTTTCTTTTCAAGACTACTACAGTGTTTGCAGTTGACAGGACAGGGTCTCCTAGAAAGGGCATCTGCATTTCCATGTTTCCTGCCGGCTCGATGTTCAACAACAAAGTGATATTCTTGCAGCCGTTCCAGCCACCTGGCCATCTGTCCTTCAGGGTTCCTAAACTGGAGCAGCCATTTAAGGGAAGCGTGATCCGTTCTGAGGAGGAATTCTTGGCCATACAAGTATTTGTGAAAGTGTTCTAGACTCTTGACGATGGCAAGCAATTCTTTCCGAGTCACACAATAGTTCTTTTCGGCTTTTGATAGGACTTTGCTGAAGTAGCCCACTACTCGCTCTTGGCCATCTTGTACTTGGGAAAGAACTCCACCAATTCCAATGTTGCTTGCGTCCGTGTCCACTATAAATGGTTGTCCAGGTATTGGGTATGTCAAAATCGGGGTAGTGCAGAGGGCCTCTTTCAGCGTATCAAAGGCTTGCTGGCATCTCGGCGTCCATTCGAACGGGATGTTGTCTTCTGTGAGTTTATGAAGAGGCTTGGCAATGTCCGAGAATCCTTGGACGAATCGTCGATAGTATGTTCATAGGCCGAGGAAACTTAGAACTTGATGTTTGTCTTTAGGAACAGGCCAGTTCTTTATGCACTCTGTATTCTCCGGTCTGTTTTCACACCATTTGGAGTAATAATGTGGCCTAAGTATCTGACCTCCTTTTGGAACAGACTGCACTTCTTCGGGTTCAACTTCAGGTTCGCTGCTTTCAACTTCTTGAACACTTCGGACACGTTCTTCAGGTGCTCTTGGAAAGAGCGTCCCAGCACCACCACGTCGTCCAAGTAAATCAAGCAGGTCTCCCAATGCAGGCCATGAAGTACAGTTTCCATCAGTCGTTCAAAAGTGGCAGGGGCATTACATAGACCAAATGGCATTACATTGAACTGCCACAATCCATTTCCGGTAGTGAATGCTGTCTTTTCCTTGTCTTCTGGACTGACCTCGACTTGCCAATATCCACTCTTTAAATCCAAAGTGGAAAACCATTGCGCACCAGCCAAGGTGTCCAAAGTATCGTCAATCCTCGGTAATGGGTAACTGTCTTTTTTGGTGACGTCATTTAATTTTCTGTAGTCCACACAAAATCGGGTGGAGCCGTCTTTCTTCTTGACCAGAACTACAGGAGAAGCCCAAGGACTCCGAGATGGCTCTATGGTGCCTTGATTTTGCATCTCGATTAACATCTTGTTAACTTCTTCTCGCTTGGCTAGTGGAAGTCCTCGTGGTGGCTGCTTTATAGGAGATGATGAACCAGTATCGATTCGATGCTTCACTACATTTGTTCTCCCAAAGTCGCCTAGTTTAAGTGCAAACACATCTTCATTTTCACTTAGCAGCTCTTTCAGTTGTTCCACCTCCATCTCTGTTAATCTTTCCTTGGCCCTATCCACGATGTCCCTTAGACATTCCGGTAGACTGGTATTGTTTGGTTTCTTCTCCATTTCGTTGTTTTCTTTGAGTGTTCTGACCATGATAACAGGTTCACAGACTCCTACTTCAGTTCCCTTTGTAATTTTCTGTGGAAAGGTTTTCAGGTTAACTACCCGTACTATTGTCGTTTTCTCTGGTTTAATCAGGGTGCGACCGGTGACTATAGATTTATTGAACAGATCCGGATTACTGGGTTCCACCACTCCAACACTGCAAGACATTTCCCATCCATTACAGTGGCAACCAATGTTTCGGTCTGACCAGGTAGTACCACATCTTCTTTAACAACGAGTCTCCGTACAGCGTTATTCTCAGTGGTGGTCGTTAGCACTACTTCCTCACCCATTATCCGTAGCGTGCCAGCATTCAAATCTAAGTTCCCCCCTTTGCTCGTAGTAAGTCTAGTCGGAGTATGACATTGTCCGATATATCTGCTACCAGGGCTCTGTGTTTGAATTTGACATCTCCTAATTCTATGTCAAGCTCGCATTCTCCCTTGACTGGCAGTTGTTGTCCATTGGCTGTTGTAAGGACATAACGCTTGGCAGGGCTCTTAATACGCCAATCACCAATAATATCCGGTCGTACAATAGTTCTTGCCGCTCCAGTATCGATTACCATAGGAACATACGACCAAAAATAATGCCTTCTACTAGCAAGGAGTCAGAGTCCTGGAGACGTGACAACGTAATTTCTTCTCGTGGGGCATGGTAGGAGGACGCAGCCGGCTTTTGCCCCGTTAAGCCGGCTGAGCCTAGTTTTCCTGTGCGGCTGCCGCCTGGGAGTCGCGCTTTTGCTGATCCGCGACCGGGGCCCTACACTGTCTCTTCAGATGTCCCGTCTGCCCACAGTTCCAACATTGGAGAGGGCGATCTCTTCGGCTGCCAGGTTGTTCTCTCTTCGGATTGGTAGTTGGGCTGAGTTTCTCAATGACCTCCTTCAACGTTTTGATTATGTCTCCATTTCCCATTTTATCGCTGTTATCACTGATGGCTCGAACTTTAACATGTCTACCGGATGCCATTTTTGCTGCCTCAAATTCCAATGCATGCGAAAGAGCGTCATTCAACGTTTTAGGTCTAGCGAGCCGTAGTGCCTGCTGTGTTTCGCAATCTCTTAGGCCGTCGATAAACACTTGGATGGAGAGCTGGTCTACAAATTCGGACGGGGCTGTTGGATATGCCAATCGAACCAGTCGAGCAACGTCTGTCTCAAAATGTTGTAAATTCTCTCCACTCTGCTGGTGACGATTTTTCAATTGTGCCTGGTACACTTGCTGCAGGTGCTTATCCCCATATCTCATTTCCATATGTTGTTTTAGAATGTCGTAGTTATTCTGTTGCCCAGCAGGAACTCCTTGTAATACGTCAAGAGCTTCCCCTCGTAGAGCAACTATTAAAGCAGTAGCTTTCTCATAGTCAGACCATTCGTTTGCTGCAGCTGCTGCTTCGAACTGACGCAGATATACATTCCAGGAAACCTTGCCGTCGAATTCAGGGGGTCTCGTCTTCTGAGTTCGGATAACAGGTCCTTCTGATTTGATTACGCCTTCCTTTGCTATCTTGTCTAATTTATGTCGAAGCTCTTGGCAGGTTTCTCTAACCAAGTTTATTTCTTCGTCTATTTCTTGTTTTTGTGCTAACAGTTCTTCGTCAATCTCTTTTCTTTGTTCTAACAGTTTCTCCTCTACTGTATTTTCTAATTTTTCTAACTTCGTCTGCATTTCATTTGTCTGAGCTTTCATTTCCTGTTGTAGTATCTGCATCTGATCTTCTAATTTCTTTTCTAATTTCTCTTGCATCATTTGAGTCTGATCTTCAATTTTATGCCCTTGTTCTTCAAATTTTTCTTGCATTGTCTGGGATTGGTCTTCAATTTTATGTCCTTGTTCTTCAAATTTCTTTTGCATTGTTTGTCCCTGTTCTTCTAATTTCTCTTGCATCATCCTTCCTTGTTCCTGCATCGTTTTCGCCTGGTCTTCCATTTTGTTTTGCATTGTTTGCATCATTTCTAACAGTTTCGCCAGTTGTGCATCCATGTTGACTTGGCTTCTAGTTACAGGCATCCACTCTATTTGAAATGTTCTAGAATGTCCAGGAATATGTTTGTAAATGTCACCGTTGACTTTCTTACAATGAAACGAGTGCAGTGATATGCCACACTTGGGTATTTGTCTCACTCCGGTATAAAGTTCTAGAATGTTCGATAATGTCCTTCGCAAATAACACCGTTCACTTCCTTAAGTCACGACGAGTGCGGTGATATGTCACACTTGGGTCTTTGTCTCACTTCGGTAGAAAGTTCTAGAATATTCGAGAATGTCTTTCGGAAATACCACCGTTCACTTCCTTGAGTCACGACGAGTGCGGCGATATGTCACACTTGGGTCTTTGTCTCACTCCCGTACAAAGTTCTAGAATGTTCGAGAATGTCCTTCGCAAATACCACCGTTCACTTCCTTGAGTCACGACGAGTGCGGTGATATGCCACACTTGGGTCTTTGTCTCACTCCCGTACAAAGTTCTAGAATGTTCGAGAATGTCCTTCGCAAATACCACCGTTCACTTCCTTGAGTCACGACGAGTGCGGTGATATGCCACACTTGGGTCTTTGTCTCACTCCCGTACAAAGTTCTAAAATGTTCGAGAATGTCCTTCGCAAATACCACCGTTCACTTCCTTGAGTCACGACGAGTGCGGTGATATGCCACACTTGGGTCTTTGTCTCACTCCCGTACAAAGTTCTAGAATGTTCGAGAATGTCCTTCGCAAATACCACTGTTCACTTCCTTTCGACAAGACGAGTGCGGTGATATATCACACTTGGGTCTTTATTCCACCCACGCACAGGGTTCCAGAAAGTTCTTCAAACTTCCACTTAAACCCACTCACGCACAGGGTTCCAGAAAGGTTCTCAAACTTCCAGTTAAATCCACTTCCGACACCAAATTGTCACGGATTTCCCAATCCGTCTTTTCTCTTACTTCCAGAAAAACAATCCGTTAATAAATTACTTCTTTATTAACTACTGAACACTACTAATTACAGGTCAACTAAACACTTATTTAATTAATCGCTATCTAAATCACTTTGATATCTCCAACTAAACACTTCACTTAAACACTGTAATACAAGACTTATACAAGACTAACTAACTCGGCCGTTTATTCTTCTTTTATAGACCTAAGGAATATTCCAGGTATATTCCAGTATCTCTAGATCCCTTTTCTCGTACGACTGGAACGCTTCTCGTCGTTTCTACGATTTTCTAGTAACGCCTCGATTCACGCATGTTGTTTGTTTACCAGAATGGCGTAGGGCGATCGGGGCAATCTTAGGCAATTCGCGGTGCCACAGTCGTAGGTTTGGGAGTGAGTGGGGCAAATTCCGTGACAATACAATCAATCCATCCTAAAAATATCTGGACGACACATATGACTTTTTATGAAGGTTTAAAAAACTAAGTTCCAGGATTAATTTGAATAAGCTTAATGCTCTAAATATAAATATCAGATGTTGGCGATGAATTTTAAAAATTACACTGTATTATTATCTCATTTATTTATTCTGTATAAAGTCATACACTTACTGTGTTATTCTGAAATTTGGACACTATAATATTACAAAAATGATATAGATAATATACTACTACTACTACTACTACTAGAATAATATTAGTATTATATTAATATATTATAATAATATCTTAATAATCAAAAGTGAGAAATATATATCAAAACGTATGAAATAATTATGAAAGTAAAAAAAAAATATATGGAATGTAAAAAATAGGTATCGAACATAAATAATACACTAAGATCACTTCTATTCAGATTAATTATTTATATTTTCCTTCTGACAATACAAAATTACTTAGATAGAACAATGAACATACAAATCATAATTGCATTTTTATGAGGTTAAAATAATATTAATAAATGATCACTACACTCACTAATTCAAGATTAATTTTTAAAATTAAATTTTTTAATTTACAATAGAATTATTTTCGTAACGAAAGGTACTTTGAAACTCCGAATAACTTTTTATATAATTGCGTAGTTTGCTAAAAAACTTAATTGAATAAAAAAAACAAGCAAATCGACATTTACAACAGTTATTAATATCATAAAATAAAAAATTCGAAACTGAACGAATATTTTAATTTGTAATATAGAACACTTATATACCTAATAAAATATTAAATAACTGCTATTACTTTTCATCCTGATTTCTAATTGTTTTAAAGCAATTCGGGGTGTTTCACAACTCATCAACAATTTTTAACCATATACAGGGTGTCCGGAAAAGACGTGTACAACGGAAGACCACAGACTCCTGGGTTCAAAATAAGACGATTTAGCCCAATTTACTTATTTCCAAAATTGCTTTGTTTCGCCGCTAGGGAGCGCCAAAGCCCGCGAAAAATTTTTGTTTATTCCGAATATCTCGAAAACGACTTGATCGATGTTAACCATTTTTGGGCTACGCATTTATAAGTCTAACCGACACTTTTTGACATTATTTAAAATCTTTTGCAGTTATTAGAAATATAAGAAAAATCATGTATCATGCAAATATAAGCACATATTTTTTTAACCCCCTGTACAATTACTCTCAGTTTTTTTCTATTAGTAGTTGACTTTATTTAGAAACTTTTTTTATACTTTTAGAATTTTGAATAGATGAGTAGTTTAGGCAGAAAAAATATTTTTCGTATGTCAAGAATATCAGCATTTGTTCTGCAACAAATAACGAAAATTCCAAAACTTATTTATATTTTATTTAATAAATACGAGATAATAAGATTAATACAGCAAATAAAAAAAGTTATGATCTCTTTACAATAAATGCTCAGTGACCCGTTTTCTCGTACGCAATAAGTAATCCGTTTTACGGTTTTACGAAGTTGTAGTGCTCTCCATGATTACTGGATTACCTCGTAAAATGTTAACTGCGTCTTGGATTCGCCTGAAAAAATCCTCTTTATTATTAACTGCGTAGGCATATACTTTACAAAAAATAATCGCAAGGAGGTAAGTCTGGTGCTCGAGGTGGCCATTTTATAGGAGCATCGTTCCAATCCGCCTGTTAGGATACAGATGTAAATACTGACTAACGGGTATTGTAAAATGGGGGGTGCACCATCGTGCATAAACCACATGTTACGACGAAGTAGTAACGGTAAATCGTCCAATAAATTAGGTAATACTTGCTGTAAAAAATTTAAATAGTTGACCCCATTTAATCGATGTGGAAACACAACCGGGCCAATAATAAAGTTGTCTATAATTCCACGTCCACTCTGAATTCATATTGAAAATGTCTTATTTCAGTACAGTGTGGTTTTCACCAGTATAAACGTGTTTGTTATGGTTATTAATAATTCCTGACCTAGCAAAATATGCTTCATCTGTAAATAAAATGTTTTTGCGGGGTTCTTTATTCTTGTATAAAATTACAAAATGCTAAACGTTTTTCAGGGTTCATGAACCGATTGAATGTGGTACGGATGTAGTAACTGCTCCTTCAAAACATCATGAACTGTGGTTTTTGGTATTCCTATTTCTTGTTCAATGCGTCTTGCACTAATTTTTGGGTTCTCTTCTATCTTATCTAGGATTTGTTCCTTCACCTTTATAGTTTTCGTGGTACGTTGACGCCCTTGAACTGTATTAATTTGGTGTAAAGAACCAAATTCGCAAAGTCGCCTTTCGATGTTGGCAAAAGTTTGATGATTTGACACTCGTGGATGAGGGAATCTGTCCATGTAGACCCTAACACTTTTGCGGCCGTTATCTTGACAAACTCCATAAACCAAAAGCATATCTACTTGTTCGGAATATGTATACGTATCCATGATGAAATATTGAAAAATGAGGAACATAAACAAACACAACAATAACAACAACAAATAAAGTAAGATCTAAAGTAATTGAGCAAAAGAATAAATCGAGAGACTAACTTCAGTAGCTGATTAGATTTGACATACAACTGATACTTAAAATATCAGAGCCAACTTCTGGTACTTCGTTATTTGTTGCAGAACGAATGCTGATATTGTTGACATACGAAAAATATTTTTTTCTGTCGAAACTACTCATCTTTTCAAAATTCTGAAAGTGTAAAAAAAGTTTCTAAATAAAGTCAACTACTAATAGAAAAAACTGAGAGTAATTGTACAGGGGTTAAAAATATGTGCTTATATTTGCATGATACATGATTTTTCTTATATTTCTAATAACTGCAAAAGATTTTAAATAATGTCAAAAAGTGTCGGATAGACTTATACATGCGTAGCCCAAACATGGTTAACATCGATCACGTCGTTTTCGAGATATTCGGAATAAACAAAAATTTTTCGCGGGCTTTGGCGCTCCCTAGCGGCGAAACGAAGCAATTTTGGAAATAGGTAAATTGGGATAAATCGGTTTATTTTGAACCCAGGAGTCTGTGGTCTTCCGTTGTACACGTCTTTTCCGGACACCCTGTATATACAGGATTCACTCATAATGTCCTGATTTTAAGGAAAGATAGGAAAAAATGAGTATGCGGCAAACACGCAAAAAAAAATTTTGAATGTACATTTACGATGAAAATAATATTCAATCATTATTTAAACCCCCTTTTCAGAATGTTAGTGACCGCTGACGGCCTTGATTCATTCACAGCTTCCAAATCAACGCGATGTCGGCCTGCTTCAACACTCTAACGTACCAGAAGCGCCGTGTTATCTGGAGTAGATTTGCTTATCTTTTAAAAGGTCGAGCAACATTTTTTTTCGATTTATTTTATTACATAGGCCTTCCGAATACTTGGTTAAATTTAATGACATTATGACTGAATCACCCTGTATATACATTTTCAAATAAGAAACCAATTTGTTAAAAAAGATGTAATAAAACAGAAAACACGAACATTGTTAAAGATACAATAATTGAAATTACTTACTTTAATACAATGTAGTCTAACATTGTATTAAAGTAAGTGTCAAAAAGAAAATCCCAAAGATCGTATTTTAATACTGTCCGACATTTTAATAGAATAATACGGTGATAAGCTAGTGCAGGTTTAATATATTAATTATAATGTTTTTAGTGTTATTTTAC
The DNA here is from genome assembly GCA_025584915.1 of Monochamus saltuarius. NCBI lineage: Eukaryota > Metazoa > Arthropoda > Insecta > Coleoptera > Cerambycidae > Monochamus > Monochamus saltuarius. The sequence goes on from CM046728.1 coordinate 31,525,227, forward strand.
TAATTACTTATGTTTTAATAAATGTTAATGAACATTGTTTTAGCGTTCGGAGAAGCAAGACACCACTCGCAACTCGTTTGTATACCACACCGATTTTCTAATATACAATATGTGCCGCATCAAGAAACATTTACTGCAGTTGTTTTACGTGGACGTGCTAATGAAGATTTGCTTCCAAGACATGGACAAGCCAGACGTCGCGTTCGCCGACAAAGGGTTTTAAATATCGAGTAAAAAATGTTTAGACTTTGTAAAAGATAATCCGTATAATAAGCACAAGGAAGTTAGCTTGGCAGTTCTCAGAAGGGTTATAGCAAGTGTCAAAGCACCTTTATCATATCCAGGGGGCCAATGTATTGCTGCCTGCAGACTACTCCTTAAGGATAAAAGGAAGATGCTCAAAATGCCCATTTTCAGTCATCTCGGGATCACTTCCAACACTGATTTTCTTTGAATGAGTTTAGCAGAGATTGTCTATAAACGTCTAATTAGACTGTTTATATTACCAAATCAGATGGATGGTTCTCAGTATTTAAAATTGCAAGAAACAACTACTCTGCGAACTAATGCCCCGACCAGCATTGGATTACACCTGAACAACCTCTAAGAACAGCTAAAGTAAGTTGTTTCCTGGAATTCCATGTTTGCCACACAAGAGGTCTGTTCCAACAGCCGTCGAGAACTGGTTCAAAATTCCCAGAAATGTTTGACCAATTCTGTCATACATTGTATCCATCAAATGTACATTAACAACTGAACTGACTGAATAGTTTTGAACGGTTCGGAATCGATTCTTGCTATTGTTGCAACAAACCTTTATAACGCCGCGCCGTTTTGCGATAGAGGTAGCCCTGCTACTGCGCGTTAATTTTTATCTTGTTTTCTTTTGGACTTTTATTACATTTTTCCTCAACAAATAGACTTTCCCTCATAAAAATGCAAAATATGGTAAAAAATTGCCGAATAAATTGTGAAACAACTCATTTTAATGGCAACAGTAACTATCAGTAAATAATTTCTAAAAATGCAATTGTTCTAATTATTTATATAAACATAAGCGTTATGTTTACATATCTATATTATATTTTCTGTTCGTCAGTAATATCAATTATTCCAGTGCCAGATGGACTCGTAGGTACATACAAAGGATGTTTTTATATAGCAAATAGACTATTATTTGCTTTGATGTCTAGTGCTCCATCATTTATAATAGGCTCTGATAAACCGAGATAATTTCGAGTATAATCTAAAAAGTTCCCAAAATACATTAGAGCAAACTAATAAAAAGTGTAGACGATATTTTTAAAGAAAGAATTAATGGTAATTTTAACTGGTTCCTTTTGTTCTAAGGTTTAGTCACCTGTTGTTAAAAAATTACGAATTTGTTTATTATGAGTCAAGGCAAGCTTATCAAAAAATAAATAACGTTTGATACAAGGTGGCCCATTTAATGATTTATGTTACATTTACCCAAAGCAAATTATAATAATAATTATGTTTTCATTAAATACATAACATTGACTTACATATATCTTGTTTTTGTAGTATCTGACACGAATGTTATGTAACAATGACGCCTCATTTAAGAACATCATTTCACCTGTAAACAGAAGAACAGAATAATTACGAAAATCACTTTACAACAATCCAGAGTGCTTACAGTTATCATCATAGTCCCTGTCCTTCTCTACGTTGGCTCTAAAGATGTCACTGAAGGGTAGGACTCTCTTAGGATACTTAGAGTCCAAGGGCACAACTTCCACTTCATCATCGAGGAGTTCCTTTATCCTGCCGAGAACAAATCCCTCAGTATGGTCACGAGCCCACACCGTTTCATCCATGATTTATCCTGCAACAATAAACCATCCTTGTACTGCAGTCATTGAATTTCTCGTTTTGAACATATGTACTACATTTCTTTCATTTGTGTTCATGTCAATACAGGGTATCCCAACGAAAATTTGACCCCCCCTATAATTGGAAAACCAAATAATATTTTAAAATTCGCCGAGACCCGTCGATTTTTGTTCTTGGGGGGAGCTTTTTTGACAGTCAAGCCAACTCGATATGTTCATCCCCCTAATGCCTAGCAACCCCAACTTAAAAATTTCAAATGCAACTACCCCACTTGTGACACATCATTTTAAAGCCCTTTTCATTGCGAATACAGTGACGTTTTTAGAAATCGATTGAGATTTGACAGAATTATTGGTTACAAACGAAAAGATGACAAACCAACTTACGCGTAGTAATTTCTACACAAATGCCCACCACTAATAAGTTTTTCATCTACTACACATGACCGCATTACCGAATTGTTATTGATGTGTCTATCAGTTTACAAAAAGTCAGAAATTAAATAAAAAGCTGAAGCTAATAAAACTAGATATTAAAATAGTTATTAATAGAAGATCCTTAAGTTTATAGGAATTCAGACCTTTTCAAAATAACAAAAAATCAGTACTACAAAAAAGTCGGTGTTTTTGCTTGTGACCAAGAAATCGTTAGTTTCAGCCGTTATTGAAAGTATTAACGTGTGTTCGAAATGGTTTATTCTATCGCGGAAAGAGTAGAAATTGTTGCAATTTATTATCGAAATCACGATTGCGCTAAAGCTACAGAACGAATTTTTAATGCCAATCATCCTGAAAAAAATGTAAACCACCAGTACGTTAAACACCTGATTGACAAATTTGTTGCAACAGGTTCGTTTTTAAACAAGAAACGTGAAGTAATTGGGCCAGTTCGAAATGAAGCAGTTGAAGTGGCAGTTTTGGGTCATGTACAGATGGATAATAAGCAATCGATTACAACTGTGTCTCAAGCTTCTGGCGTATCCCGTTCGTGTGTTCATCGAATTTTGAAAAAACACAAGTTTTATCCATTTAAGATGACGCTGGTTCAAGAGTTACATGAAGATGACTTTGATCGCCGTAACCAATTTTGCGAATACTTTAGTGAACAACTTCTACTGAATCTAAATCTTCTCTACAATACATGTTTCTCCGACGAATGCACATTTATGTTGAATGGCGAAAGTGACGACAATTTACTAGAAAATGAAATAACCTCCCAACAAGATGGTGCGCCCTCGCACTATGCTGCTGCTGTGCGACAATTTTTGGATGACCATTTCCCGGGGCATTGGATTGGCAGAAGAGGTCCCGTCGAATGGCCACCAAGATCTCCGGATCTGTCCCCTTTGGACTTTTTTCTGTGGGGTCATTTAAAATCACGAGTGTACGCCACTCAGCCGGAAACATTGCAAGTGCTACGTCAGAGAATTGTAGAAGAATGCCGATTAATAACTGCGGATGTCTTTAATAATGTTCGAACAGAATTTGAAAACAGATTGTATTATTGTTTGGAAGTTAACGGGGGTCATTTTGAGCAATTCATCAAATAAATCTGATTTATTATTTGCTTCAGCTTTTTATTTCATTTCTGACTTGACTTGTAAACTGATAGACACATCAATAACAATTAGGTAATGCGGTCATGTGTAGTAGATGAAAAACTTATTAGTGGTGGGCATTTGTGTAGAAATTACTACGCATAAGTCGGTTTGTCATCTTTTCGTTTGTAACCAATAATTCTGTCAAATCTCAACCGATTTCTAAAAACGATACATCACTGTATTCGCAATGAAAAGGGCTTTAAAATGATGTGCCACAAGTAGGGTAGTTGCATTTGAAATTTTTAAGTTGGGGTTACTAGGCATTAGGGGGATGAACATATCGAGTTGGCTTGACTGTCAAAGAAACAAAAATCGACGGGTCTCGGCGAATTTTGAAATATTATTCGGTTTTCCAATTATAGGGGGGGGGGGTCAAATTTTCGTTGTTGGGATACCCTGTATAACAAATACATAATAAAATAAAAAATAATAGTAAAATCGTTTGTCTTAATGAACTTATAATACCCCATAATTTATTTTTTGATGGTGTGTTTGTATAAAAAATGTGTACTGTTCTGTTATAAACTTTTTTCTACGTTCATGCAGAAAACAAAACTTTATTGAACTATATTTAGTGGAAAAAGTGGTTCTTTATTGCACTAGTGCAATAAAATGTTTATTGCACTAGTGCAATAAAATGTTTATTGCATTCATCTGTCATTCTACTACAGCGTTTTGTCATCATGACAAACATAAACGTTCAAATCGACGTCACATTTTCCTAATTAGAGTCATCTAAATAACATTTTTTTGCATGAACGTAGAAAAAATATTGTATGCAACTCGTACAAAAAGTGTTTATTGCACTCGACGTATTGTCCTGACGGCCTCGTTGGACAATTTCACGTCGCGTGCAATAAACACTTACTTTTTGTACTTGTTGCATAAATGACTATTTTACAATGAAATTTAACGTGAACTATATAAGTACTTTCCTAACAAATCATTATACATTTTTTTCCATTTTAGAATTTGTTATATCTACTATCGGTACGCCACTGCCATAACACATGTAACGTAATAGAAAAAAAAACTATAAAATGTTATTACCGAACTCGTAACTCCTGTCCGTCTTTCTACTGCTCCAAATAAACAGAGACGGCTGTGATATGAAATTTTAGTTAGGCTTATTAATAGATGGCGCAATTAGAACATAGTCTAATACTCGCAGCTACCCGTACTTATTCGTTCTACTTTTTTAACCTACCGGTTCAGGACTTATACAAAAATAAAAAAATCCGAGTCAAGCTTTTCCACATTATTAAATTTTTGGGAACATTATAAAACGTGGTAAATTTCGCACTACACTTGTAAATTTATTCTTTTTTTCCAATGATCCATCCAAGAAAGCATAATTAACACCGTTTACCAAAGAAAGTTGAAAAATAATTTTAATTAGGTACTTGGCTTTTTTAAATATACATACATATAGGTATATTTTTTTAATACGTACTTATTAATACTGGTATATGCGAGGGTATACATATGTAATAATAAATACGCCATAAAATCAAACACGGCACTTCTAAATTGTAAATCAAAACTACGAAAGGAAAATATATCACTTTGATATATAGCCTAGCTTAATTTCCTGTCTTTTCTATTCCTAGCAGCTTGGTTATATTTGGTGAACAGTCGTAACACGGCTACTCTCTGGATTGAAAGCTGTTTTTTTGGTCAATCGATTTATCATCGGATTTGCGACAAAGGAAAATATAAATAGAAACAGTTGGATGAGTTCTTTAATTAGATAAGATCAAAATATTGAAATACAATAAAAAATATATGTATAAGGAAAAATATCGGGTATCTTTTGAAAACATGATAAAAATAATATCTAATATTACAAGTGAATTTTATATATACCAAGTCCATTAACCTTATCATTTATTCGATTTACTCGATAATTCATTAAAAAGTTAGAAGCCATAGGAAATAGGGATATGCCTGGTTTAGGTACACGACGTTTATTTTATTTCACTACTTTTTGATTTTACTCGTGAAATGGAATTTTTCCTGAAACAATTCCTAAGAACTCTATGATTATTGAGAGATTGGAGGTGAATCACAGTTTTTAATCGACTACTCAAGAATAATTAAAAATATAAAAATCCGTACTATGCAATTTCCTACATTTAAAATCTGAATAAAAACTAACCAGTGGCAATGGAATTCCAGTGGATTCGGAGAAGCTCTACTGTCAAGATCAAAATATTTAGAGTTGATTTAAATAAATCAATCTTTATGGATTCAGCTAGATCATTCTCAAACAGAATGTAATAGTAAATGTACCACTCACAACGAAGGTCGCAAAACCACGATTATTTTTAGTAGTGAAGCTTAAGTAAAAATAAAAAAAATATATATTTTTAATAGTGTTTTGAAAAGTTGTACATTTAGTAACTAATTTGAGTTAGGAAAAGTTAGATTTTTCCTAACTAGCGCGGAAAAAATTTTCCCGAACGGAAAGACGCATAATTCTTGAACTTTTCATTTATTATCATCTTAAATTATTTCTTATCATTATTATAGATTTTAACTATAACTTCTCTACAATTTTTGAGGCTACTTAAAGTTTTTGTTAAATGGAGTCCTCTATACAACCTTCAGCCATGTTCGTTGCTTTCCATCCACCATGCTTTTAAGAATGGTGATATCTGCTCCTGCTCCAACCAGTATCGTAGCAGACGTTCTCCGGAAACAGTGACCGATGTAATTCCCAGCATTCGGCAATTTCAAAAATTGTGCAACTTTTTTAGGGAAACCCCCTATATAATTTATACCAACGCATTGTCTTGTACATTTTCCATTTATATATCCTAAGTAAGAATCTTGAATGCTCAATTGCTGACGGACGAAGAGAAGAATATGTTCGAAACATTTCGACAAGATTGACGATTCCTTCGATGTTCCCGTAAATTCTCTGCTTACGTTCGTCTTTGTGTTGGAAATCTCTATCAATATACAGTGTGTGCCATTTAACACTCACGCTGCCAATATCAGAAATGAAGAGATTTATTGTATTTCCGGAAACTGTGGTTGTTAGGTCCCTCGAATAGCTTCAAATTTCAGTTAGATTTGTTAGTTCAAATCTTTTTGTATAGATGGCGTGGCGATAATAAAAAAAATTTGATTCCTAGAACGTGGAAATGCGGTCCATTTAAGAGATCGTCACTACAAACGTCACTTGTATCGGATTCTTTATCAACAGTATGATGAAACCACTTTTATTTAACCCAATCAGTTGACTTAGCTTTATACAGTCTCCCTCAATTTTTAGTACATGTTTGACGCATTGTTTTTTCAATTAGCTGATGTAATTTAATTCACCTCGCTTCTTATAACATGTTTAACTGTTTCGTCAAATTTTGGAAATATATTTATAAATGATACTGCAGGAAACAACTACTCCACGGGCTAATGCCCCGACCGGCATTGAATTACACCTGCAGTATCTGTGTGAATGTAGGTGTAATTCAAGGCCGGGCATTAGCCCGCGGAGTAGTTGTTTCCTGCAGTACCATTTATAGATTTAATAGCGCATCGCCCAGGGCGAGAGGTCTGCGGTTAAGTACCTACGACAAAGTAGGTCGCTTTCTGCAAGTCGAGCCACTTAGGCCGAACAGGAAGTAGCAGACCAGTTACATCTCAAGGTATTATTTCTTTCAAGGTATCTTTAATTGGCTGTTAATTGGAAAAGTGCAGTCCTGTACTGCCAGCAAAGTAAACAAGTAATAATCTAAGTTGCATCGTTAACTGTCCTCTGTGTCTTTCTTAGAGTATTCGGGAATGACGCATGTCGGTGAGTTGGTAGACTAGAGACAGCATAGTTGCCAAGTTTACCTACAATTCATAAAAATAAACAGCATCCTAAAAATGTTATTACGAATTTGCAAAAAGCTAATTATTCGAAATGTTTTTTGAATTTTTTTATATTCCATTATATCGATGATATACGTTGTGTAAGTTTGGTAGGAGCTTGTGTCTGTTTCATAAAGCAAATTTTGTCTCTGCTTCTACAAATAAGGGGTTTGGGCAAGCAACGGCAGGCAATGGACTACGACACAAATCAAGATGAGAATTCCTATAATCCTTTGTATCCTAAGTACCAGAATATAAAAAAAATAACAAACTAAATAGTTCATTTCAACTTGAAAAACAGTTGAAGAAAGGCGTGTGAATAATTTTGTTTCACTCATAGACAACGTGATTACAAACAGAATCCAACATAACAGTTTGACAGAATTTTAGTTGCACCCTACACACATTAATTTGCATTTGGTTAATATAAACAATAATAATAAATTAACAACTGCGTCCGCATCGGAGACTCAATTCGTTCGGCGACAGAAACCTTGAAAAATATTAATCATCCCGAATAATCATCGCCAACTACGGTTAATTCAGGGTCTAGGATAAAATACATACAGGCTGCAGGCTACACATCATATGTATTCTGTGTGTATGCGTGAAGCAAACGTGGAACTCTACTTCACGAGTTTAATGCACCATAACAATACTGCCGTATCTAATTTGTTTGTTATTAATGCCTGTTACCTAGCCCAGTTTGGTTTACGTGTATTACATGGTTCGCATGGCCCACATGAATAAAAGCCTTTTGTTGAGACCTTTAAAATCAAATTCAAATTTGCATTGGGCTTAATTGAAACAGCTACTTACAAATTATTTCATATTTGCAGTGTGTGTATAGGGTAGACACGCTAAAATTGCCCCGCTCTCCCCTTCTCCATAATTGTTGGAAATGCGAAAAAAGGTGTAAGAATGAAACTTGATATCGCATTTTCAAGATACACGCGTCAAGAGTTCAGACGTCGTACGTCACGGATGACATATACAAAATAAAATTTCAATAGCAAATGAATTGTTACCATCTTCAGCAGAGCCTATGGAACTTGTCAATAGTACAGTACTAAATAGGTTTCGAAAAAACGACAAACTAGTTTGACAAGTACTTCGCAGCTAAGTGACAAAAAACTCACTTTGTCAACTGAAAATTTAACGAAAATATCGACTTTTGTTGACAGTTTTCGAAAATAAGATATTTTCATACCAGAAATTCGACTTATAAGATCTTTTTTTCTAATAAACATCCAACGGTTTTACTAAAAATTGCCAAGTTTTGATTTTTCATACAACTACATTTTTAAATTTTCACTTTAATAAAAAAAGCTGTTAAGATTTTCAATATTATCACTGGAATGGATTTCGAAATATCGTCAAAATTAAAAAATATATATCTATCTAACATATTGGCCCAATTTATTGTGATATTCCAGCTGTGTATCATTTTTAATAAAATACCCCGCCTAATTTTGAAATTTACCCCACACCCAACGGATAAATACTGGAAAGATTTTAAATAATGAAATTTTAGATTAGAGTTTACGATATTAAGGAGTGTCGGAAGAACGTACCAGATGTAGATTTGCTTTCTTAAAGTACCTATTGTATGCAAGTGAGAACGCAATTTCATTATGCTACTTTATACAGGGTGATTCAGAACTTATCTAAAAGATTTTGGAAATAGATGCGTCATTAAAAATGGAGTCGATATCGTAAAAAAGGTCTTTATAGTTTCCGGGTAAAACATTATTGATGTTGTAGTGTTCAACCTTTCCATCGCTGGACATCTCTAGACAGGCGATTCCGAATATTGAAATCCCCGATTACTTTTTGTAGACACTAAAGTTGTTGTGACGTCAGTGTTCACATTAGTTTTTCAAGTGTCAAAAATGGCTTACGTGTATAGTAGTAACTTAGAGTTGATGGATATCGTTTAAATTTATTACGCTGCGAAAATTCTTTAGCAGAACGATTTCCCGGTAAACATATGCCAAAAGCAGCCACTTTCACCACGGTGTGCAAATGTAGTGCAACGTGAGGGAAATTTGAAACCGAATCGTGGTAGAGATGGAGGTACAGGACTTCCACGGCCTATTGCAGCAGTGCGACGTATCATACACGACGTTCAATTATATCCATACCATGTACAGCATGTCCAAGCTTTAACACCAAGGGATTGGACGTGGAGGACTGGAACCATGGCCACCGAGATCTCCTGAATTTAATCAATTGGACTTCTTTTTGTGAGAATATTTAAAAAACGAAGTGTATAGCACCGAAGTAGATACATACTATTGATGATTTACGGAAACGTATCTTAGTTGCTGCCAATAACTGCAGTTCAAAACGGACAAGAAGCAGAAACATTTGTTAGTTTGTAGAAACTGGGTAAGACGGGTCCAAAATGTTATAACATCAGGTATGTCAAACTATTTGAGTAATTACAACCACAAATTAAATCTATTAGTAATTTAACAATAGCGACAAAAGCAGTTAAATTTGCTGTATAAAATCGGCGTTATAAAATGTTATTTATCTCTTTCCTTGAGCATTTCTTTCCATATTTTGTCCAGTCGCAGATTGCCGCCTTATCAGGTCAGTGGACCAGTTTTCAGTGCCGTGCAGAAGTGTATTTTTAAATCATTTTCGAGCTGCCCTTTTTGATTTTTTCTTTGCAAAATTGTATTTGTCCCCTATACACTAAGAATTTTTTTAGATAAGTTCTGAATCACTCTGTAACATGCGGTATAGAAACTACTTAAGGAATAAGTTATCTAAGTAATTTGATAACTGTAAATACTGCAGAAAAATGCTGAAACAGATAAATTAGTGATTTTAGTGGCGCTTAGTTTGATTTATTTTGCATGCCAATTACTTTCCATACTGTAGGCGTATACATAGAACTTTAAAATTTCATTACCTGTATGAGTTAGTGTAAGCGACCACCCTGTGAAGCAGTGGCGGCTGATGATAAATTATATGGACATTCTTCTTTGATATGGAAGTGGGACTCATACTGTTATTTAGGAAATGGCATATGTGATATGCGACCTTTCATGATAAAAATGTTTCAACCAAACATGTGAAATATGCACGGCTTTCCCTGAAATTCTGATAGGGGTAAATTCCCTCCATCTCATTAAGCTGAAAACGCGGCAAGTACTAGACCATATTGTCATGGTAAAAAAAATATAAGTCCCACTGAATTACACGGGATCTTGATGAAAAATTGCCTTTATAGACTACACACTGAACCAATTTATTTATTTATTTAACAAATACACTACTCTACAGTACACAACCAATTACAGGGTTGGAAAAATAAAATTTACCAAAAACAGAAAACAGAACATATACAAAATACATACATTATCAGTTAACTGAAAAAAGCAGTAAAAATTAAATAACACTTAAATGTACCAGCGCAAATATGTTACAGTAAATTAATAAAAGTATCAAAATTTTGATATTTTATTGGGGCCATAGTACAGTTGAAAATATCGGAGCCACCTTGCAATTTATTATAATTTTCACAAATCCGGTGAATGGGTGAATATTTAGTTATATTAATTGTAAAACAACATAGCCATGTCTCGGTATCCTGAAGTTAATCAAGTCAAGTATATGAGTACAGTCAACTAAGTTATGCAATGTAACGCAATAATGTAACAGTTTCCATCTTCTACTGCCACAACATATTCTCGACGAATTAAAAAACCAGCATGATATTTAAAAGAAAATTTTGCTGTAAAATACGATATTTACTATTACCAAAGTTCATCTAAACCTTTGCTGTTGTCCTGTTAGTTTATATTTCGTTAATATAATATAATTAGCATTTGAACGATCTTCGTAATTAGAAGTAAGCTAACATTAGAATATTATGAGCCACATAATATGATATACAATTTGAATGCAACTGGAACAGCACTTAGACAATGTTTATAGCATGTATGTTCAAAGTAGGTTACTCATCAGTTCATCACTCATCCGTATTAGAAAATCTATTCAAATGGGACTATTCAACGTGAGATATATGAGATAAAATTATTATGCGGAGACTATAATCACAGCTAGAAGTACATACAACACTTTCGAGTGGGTGTATTATTGTTCGAAAGATCTATCGAATCGATTATTGTACCTTTTCAAGTTTTTGTATTCAATGAATACCAAAATAACGGCGATATTGCGTATAAGTCTTGTGGTTGATGTATAGTTTATTTTACTGTTTTAGTTTTATGGGTAAACTTGTCAAATATTGACTACTAAAAAAATCATCAAATTAATTATTTTTTTATTAAAGGCATAGCGTGTCCGGAAATGATTCGTCAATATTCCGGTTAGTGATTCTGCACGAAAAATTCATGCTACAAAGCCTTATAACATTTTTTCCAAAACTCAAAATTAGCGGGGTTACAACATTAAAATTTTTTTTATGAATTTCTTTTAATAACTTTTTGTGAGTCTACCGATTTTTTCTAATTTTCTACACGTTGAGTTAAAATGTTATAGGGATTTGTGGCATTATTTTTTTGTGAAAAATAACTCCGGAATATTGACGCATCATTTCCGGACACCCTGTATTTTTTTGCTACACAGATATAGCCATTGTAATTTTTTAAATTGTCACACTGTATAACAATTTTGTATATTTCACTATATGTATGTAACCAAAAAAGAAAAATGTATTGTTTAAGTTTCCAAAGATGAAGCAATACAAAAGAAACTCAGATAAGAAACTATTGCGTAAATATCGTTGTTGATGAAAATATACTGTATACCGAGGTGTATACTATATATATATTTGAAGATACTACCGTTTTACTCAAATATGTACAATGGTCGTCAGCTTAAAGTCACCAGTTCCATGGTCCATTCTTTTCTAGTGCCATTTATTATACACGGTGCTAGAAAGAGACAAAACATGGAAGTGGTGACTTTAAGCTGACGACCATTGTACAACCTAATATTTTAAGTACCTATCGATTTTCTCAGATTAAACCAATGAATTATTTACGATTAATCTTCTGATTCAAGGATTAAATATTAAATCATCGGAAAAAATACCTCCGAAATCGTTATTACTCAATTGTAAGTACCTACTTATTTGTATCAAAATAACAGATTAGATAAAATAAAGTGGATACCATATTAGTTCAAGGTGCTGTATTGAGTAAAAGAAATATAACATTAATTTGTCTTTCCTTCATTTTAAAAGATACTTCAAAATTTAGTTGCTGGTTATTTTATAATTTTTTTTCTCCATACCATCATGCAAATATGATATTCTCTATTTCATTATTAATCTAATGCAATAACCGCTTGTATCATATTACAAAATTTTGAAACTTGAATTGTATTTATAATGAAAAAACTACATGGAGATTTTGATACGAGTACAAGTTAATAGCCATGTCCCAGTAGCATCATAATAGAAAGAGATGAACTTCTGGCTTCATTTGGATTTTGCATTTGAGACATAATGTACTTTAAAGGTGAATTAAACAATTTTTAAGAGAATACTCTATTGATATATTTTTGTGGCATTGTAATTATATACATACTGTACATATATAAGGTTTAAAAAAAGTTTTGGAACTATTTAGATAACCATTTCACTCACCTAGTTGAAAATTGCTGTAGTGGATATATTTTTGAGACGAGAACTTCAAAAATAGTAGATATTAATTTGTGGGCTCATTGATAGAGAACGTTGGTTACACCTTTAGTAATGGAGATATTTTGTTCACACCGATAATTCAGACCGGAAGATAATGCAACATTGGCTAATCTCGAGTAATCATTTAAAATAAATTGATATTTGTTGTCACAAAATCAACTCATAATGTTCCGTTTACTATCACAAAAAATGTATAATCGCAAACAAGTGTCAAATCTAAAAAATGCGCCGGTAACCAGATTTAGTGATTGATTCATTTCATTCTAATAGGTACTGGATACCAAAATAAAACTATATTATTTTAGGAAATGTAAATAAAATTCGAACTATCTGGTTATATTCTATCTTATTTCAAATCCTAAGCAACAAGTTAATTATGCCTGTTTAACGATAATGAAACAAAGAGTCGCGTTTATACCAATTTTACTCAAAATGAATAAAACTTTCATTTGAGTCGATTATAGTCGGGTTTCGAAATAGTAGAGAGTACCTCATTTTATAAACCCGCTCATATAGCAGGCAACACAAATAGAAATACTTGTTGTTGGTATAAAATTGTATATACGCAGAGCATACCCGATTACACAGCTTCTGCTGCAGCAAATAACCATGCGCATATTCTATCTGTATAGCTGCCATGGGTATGCGCGTGGATAAAGTTGGAATTAATTTATTAGTAACTTATGTTGTGTTCTTAAGCACGATTAGGAACGAGACTAAACTATGAGTATAAATCATAACGACCTACTAAAATAAATAAAAAAATTCCCTTTATGTATAGTTTTTATATATTTTCAGATATTAACAATATTGTGTGAAACTAACTACTCTGTGGGCTAAAGCTAATAATAAGGAATATATGGGTAGATATTGCGGGTGTAATTCAACGCTGGTTGGGGCTTTAGCCCACAGAGTAGTTAGTTTCACACAATATTGTTAATACCTGAAAATATATAAAAAACTATACATAAAGGGTAAATTTGTATTTATTTTAGTAGATCGTTATGATGTTTAAATTCATTGACATAATCAGTTTGACATTGTCGACATTTAATTTCAAATAATTTTAATTTATTGGTATAATAATTTTTATAGTTAGATATTTGACAACTTAAAGGAGGCCACCTGATGAAGCAATCCTAAAAATGCAAAAATAGGTCAGATGTCATCTATTGTTGTTGAATATCGAGTTCCCACTGTCAGAAGTTAGATATCTATAGAGTGTTTTCATTAAACCAGGTTAGTAAATTTAGATAGATTAATTTCTTTAGATAATTATTGAATAGTCTGTGGAATTGTTCAATAGCATACCTAGATGTTTGGGATCAGAGAACATACATATGACTTCATTGATAGGACTTGTAGGAGATTAGATATATATTAGCTTAAAATACATTTCTTAAATAGTAAAAAATGGATAAATGTCAACATCAATTTAATTTTGATAAATTTTATGTTCTTTGCACCTTTATTAAGGCTATAGAATCTTGTCCTCTGGAGCCCTCCAGTATATATAGTGCTATTTTTTAAATCCCCACCATAGGAAATTAATTGGTAAAAATTGTTTTTTTTTTTTCATAAAAATGTAAATAATGTTATATTGTATTTATTACTAGTTAGATATTTTTTAGTTGGTTTATGTGTTTCTAATAATGTCGATAAAAATGTTTTGCTATTATAATTTTTTTAGATGTTTAATGAAAATTGTTTAACTTCTCGTTCTCTATTTTCCTATTAAAAGAACGCACTCATGTCAAAAAAATCCTGTAGATCATTGCAATAACAATTGAAATAATAAAATAATGTATCGTTTCACTTAACTCTTGTTCCTTAATGAATGATTCATTTGAAACTGAGTTAAGTTCAAATTTAAAGCCACAGTCATTTGGATGAGAAATTTTACAAATGAAGAAAACAGTAAACATACCTAAGAGAATATTCTTAAAATATCATCATTGACTGCCTTCTTACGCAAGACAAATATCATTTATTCGTTTTTGAGAAGAAGGGATACCAAAATCAAATAAAAATATGCAAGAACAATTAAGTTCTAGAAAATTAAAAAGAAACAAACCAATCTCATACCCACTTTGTGAGGCAATGTTAAGATAGCTAAAAAAGTTAATCGATATGCTTCCTACACAAAGAATACAGATCAGAGATTTGCAACGTTTCGCCACCGCAAAAATCACAATCACTACTTCTCCGTGCTTAAAGACCGCGACCTTCAACTTGCTGGACGTTGCTGCATTAACTAACTGATTGACACACAATAATACACTTTCCTGACCTGTCCACGCCATTCTCGACGACAAGTTTGCCTTCAGAGTTCTAGCATCCGCAGTTGATTTATTTTCGAGCGGCACATTAACCTCTTCCATCAGACACATGATTTGATAGGGTTGTGTTCACTTTCGTTTCTGTATATGATTACTTTTATAAATTTCTTTTCTACTTTTACCCAACTTCTAACGTTTAGCTTGTCACATTTAACGAGACATTTAGCTTAACACTTTTGGAAAGAACACACTAATTAGTTCGTAGAATGTAAATTGACTTTAAGATCAGAAAAGGAGTTGTTCAACACCTGTTCTGGAAGGAGTACATGCCCCTATGCCCAATCTTAATTGCATCAATGCTTTCTTCACGTTTCCTTAAATCGATGCGATCTTCCCATAGTTCCCTTACGTGTATTTATTTTAACGTTTATTGCACTGTTTTCTTATTGTACATCATCCTTGTTTTTTAAATTTTAGCTTTTTCGCAGCAATTTCTGTTATGCGATTATTTTTGTGATATTCGTATATGCATTAGTTTCTTTGCTTGGTTTCTTTATTAACTTTACGATTTGTTTATTTTATATGGACTTTTTTAGTATTTTTGACGCATTTTTGTCCAGTTATATTATTTTACGTAGCATTCTTACGTAAGTTTTCTATTTGATTTATGTTACAGCTTTTGGTATGGATGTTTCATTTCATGAGGTATTTTTTCATTATTTAAGTTAGGATTTTGAGGATTTTCCTTTTATGCAGTCTTTTTGCGTGGCATTTGTATCCACACTCTCGGCGAGAGAGCTATAGCGAGCGCAATACTCGACGAGGACTTCATCCCACTGAAATGGAAATGTAATAATTGTATATTATGATGACTGGAATGCGCTAAAAGCTGCGCGAATGGATTATTCATGATCAGCGCCATATTTTGTTTTGTGCCTCTAGCAATGGCGGAGCAGTAGGGGCTTAGCGTATTGTGAATTGAAATGAAATTGAATTCTGGATATGAAGAATTATTTTGTGCTATATGCTGGTTAATTTTACAATCCCTTATAAAACATAACATGTTCCAACAATAACACCCACAAAAATACACAAAGAATAACACTAACGAGATACAAGATAAAAGAAGAAACCACACTGTACGCCAATGACGTGTTTATAAACAAAATAATGGGAAATTAAGAACTCAATTCATATCGTACGTGCGGATGGTTGTCTCTCTCGCACCCACATACATAACCAATGAAGTATGTCTTTGTGTTTTTCTCGGAAACCGTTGCTCCAAGCGACTTCAATAAAATAACCTTTCTTAACTGTAAAAGACTGGGGAAGAGATTTTTCTAGTCCAAACTAATATACAGGGTGGAACAAAAAAGTTGTAACGTTTTAAATGGTTCGAAATCGTCGCCGGTTGCGCTCTCTAGAAGATATACCAAAATGGACAATAAAATTGAATTTGCCATCCCAAGAAACCCCTGGATACAAAATTTCGTGTAATTAACGTGAAACGGTCGACAGTTATTAAAGAAAACGCGATTTATTTTTTAACCTTTGACACCCTGTAGCTCCGTGATTATCAACTTTTGGACTAAGGCAAGTTTAGTTAAATCGACTTATTTTCAGCTATACTTTATGTGGCGAAACGCTGTCCCAACCTTTTAGGGACACCCTGTATAACAACTATGAAAATTAATGTCAGCAGCAGGATTTATTTGAACGAAAGGTCATCATAGTTCACTAAAAGGAAACCGCATTATACCAACTTGTACTTTCAGTTGTATTTAGGGGCGCTGTTTTTATACGCAAACTTTCAAGAAATTTCATAACTGTTTGTTGAGACAATTTAAAACTATATGAGTAAGTTAGAAAGAATATCTCTTCACTGTGTCAATTAAACCAAATGAAACAAATTTTCTCCAGGTTGTATAACAGCTTCCAGGCTAATAAGTCGTTAGAAAAAGGCACACTTTTCACCTGTTATGTTTTATCACAAAATGTCCTGAATTTACATGTCAACTGCACATTGAGAAAATTGTATACGACATACACATTATCACATTCCGCAGAATTCTTTTAAAAAACTAGTAACACTTGAATTGATGTAATGTATTATTTTTCACGGTGTATAGAACACAATGGTAAGGTACAAGTCACGTTTTTTCATGTTCTCTAGCCCATTTTTCCCCCAACAGTTACAACCACCACTTGACATACAGACTTATAAATGAGCACAAATTTTGTTTCACATTCTATCTTTCATAAAACTTTAGACATTTTAGGACAAAATAATTACATTTTTACTCATCGCAATGTTACTGTTACATCTTATATTTTGTTTTACTAAATCATGAATATGTAAGTACATCTATTCAAAATTGAAATGCCAGATATAAGATGCGATTGTAATTACTCGTATAATCGGCCTACAAATTTAGGTCGACAGTAACTGTACACACAACAGATGGTTGGTTGCCTATAAGAACTAAGATATCTGCGTAGAAAATGGGTAACTAAGGTTGGCTACATTTTTGTTGTTAGTTCCGTTTGAAGTACATACATCTTCGTCAAGTAAATGAACCGTAATGTTGTCTTTATGGGCATATATTTAACTGGTCTTGGTTTAAACCAGGACGGGTTTTCAAGAAAGAAGTAGTTTTTTATACATGAATCAAATCCAAAATTACATAATTTGCTTTAGTAAACCATGACCGTAGAAAAAAACTGTTTTTTATTGCAAGTTATTTTTATCTGCAACAAATTTCAATTGCATCAAAACTATTTTAATGCTAGGTCTAGATTTTTTATAAGGCTTCTTCAAACTTCTGTCCGAAAAAATACAAAAGGCTAACATAGCTTACTAATAAAAAATAATTGAAATACTACTTTTTAATGATAAATAAAGAAATAGAACATGATAGAATAGATGATTGAAAAAAGTTGTGTCAAGTTCAAATATGACGCTCACCAGAATAATCAGAATTAGCTTAGTAATTCAAAACAAATGAAAATTTTACTTGTAATTGTAGATACTTATTAAAACTTCACCAACTGAAGTATTTTCAAAAACACAAATTATTTTGCTTATCTCAAAAAGAGGAGGTAGAGGAAAGACCACGAGGCTTTATAACAAGAACGTTTCTCGTGTAAATGACATTGTATGTAGCTCTTCAACACGTTTTACAGTCCGAAAGTTTTGACTCAATTAGTAAGTTTTTTGTCTTAAACATTCGCAGTGAAGACAAAATCGGAAGAATCGCGATCAGCTGATTGTTGTCAAGTTCAAGACCAAACGTTTCAGTTACGACACTAGGCAGAATTGTTTTTGATATTTTCCGTATTCTATAGTGTTCTTTAATGGAAATTACGGAAAACCGGATGGAAAGCTTAAAAAGGTGAATATGGATACATTATCACAATAACTTTTGTTCTTATCTAAAATTTGTGAAACAAGGAGCCTTGTAAACCCCATTAAAGTATTTTCGATTTCAGACATTGGTTGCATTGCACTAAATTCAGGAAAACTGCTAACTGTAAAGCGATTTAACAAGAAAATTGAGTCAAGAAAAACCATTGGACTGTAAGACCCGTAAAATTTCGATAGTGTATATATCTATCTACGGAGTGCAATTAAAATAATTGCAATGAATTTACAAATTAATTTCAAAAATCCCATAAAGACATGTACAGAAATGCGTCGTTTTCGACATATAGGATGTTCAAAATTATCAAGAATACGTTTTATTTCAAGGAATAAAATTAGCTGAAGAAGCCATACAAATAATATTCTTTTCCATTTCTGAATAACCTGAATATTTTAATTATTGGCATTACTTCATAAATAATTTCATGTCATGCCACTATTAGCACTAATGACTTACATGGTACGATATTTTACCAATTACCTTAAAAAAGTACATTCTACCGACATGAAACGAGAACTCATTTTTGTAAAATTTTAAACTTTTAGTACCAACATTATTTAAAAAAGTTAGTGTAAATACGAGCCAAACTTACTAATTTCAGGATGCTGCAGGTGAAAGAAACGTTGCATATCTGGTGTGGTGTCTATATTTGCACCAGATCTACAGCTGTTATTTTGGGAGATACACAAACAGGTGAGATGTAACTGGTCTGCTACTTCCTGCTCGGCCTAAGTGGCTCGACTTGCAGGAAGCGACCTACATTGTCGTAGGTACTTAACCGCAGACCTCTCGCCCTGGGCGATGCGCCATTAAATCTATAAATGACACTGCAGGAAACAACTACTCCGCGGGCTAATGCTCCGACCGGCATTGAATTACTCCTGCAGTATCTGTGTGAACAGCCATGAACCCTTGTCGGCCACTCCACCAGACATAGACCGGTTTCGGGCTTGTTAGGAAGTAGCAGATAAAATTATATACTACGCTAAATATCTGCACTATATATTGCACTAAATTGCTAATAAAAAAACGAGTCGTCTGAATTCGTGCCGCAACTATGCAGGAGTTTTTAGTAATATTTTTTATGTAGGTACTATTACCATCCATAACCCCCATCGTAACATACTTTACGGGACACCCTGTAGGTATATGCATTTTGCCCATTATTTCAAATTTTCAAAAATAATGAAAATCTGTAGCATGTGTAGATGAATTTAGGTATCGAAAAAATTACTTTCGTTAAAACTGAAATGAAAAATAGCAATTGTATTAACTAGATATAAAAATCTAGTTTTGGCTATTTTATAAAAAAAAAATCATAAATATGTTAAAGGAACTGCAATTTAGTTCCACAATCAAGCGATTAATCCATATTCAAAGAACAAACTGCTATTAGTTTGTCTTTTACTCTTGGACATAGTGCACATAGAATGAAAACTGTTTCAACGAATTATTTTAAGGTGTGCTCTTGCGATTCAATTCTAGTTGATCAACTTTTGTGGATCAACGGAAATCGAAAGAAAATTGCTGTGAGAACATATATTTCAAGTTGTTTGTCGGTCAAGTTGATTCCACAAAAAATGTACCCATTCAAACTTTATCGTTCAAGTTATGATTATGGTTTTCAGACGAGTTGAAACGTGTTTGAAGCATGTGAACATTATTCATTTGATTTGAATCATCCGATTCTGGTGGTTATAGTCTGCTTATTAATATTATAAGACAAGGGACAACAAAATGGCATTAAAATGATCAGAGTACTATGGTAAAATTTATAGAATTGGGTCATGACTGTGCTGAAACTTCATACTGGTTTCTCCTTAAAATCCAATATCTTATCCAAAAAACGGCATTTTTTACGCTGTCATCCAAGATCATTTTAATCAGTTTTAAATTAAAAAACTAGAAATAATTTTTACACCTGCACGAACCGCTGCATTTATCGCCATTATATCAACTGTTTCGTTTGAAATGTGTGAACCAAAATTTTAGTTGGTCCAAAAAAGTTGAACAAATAAAATCGAATCGTGATAACGCGCCTAAAATGTGACAAAATGGATTTTTCAACATAACATGAACTGGTATCTCGATTTTCATAGTACTATCTTCTAAATTTAAAATAATCGACAAAATGCATATAGAAATTCTGCTCCTCATATAATAAACGCAGCAAAAGCAAAGTAAAAAAAAACAACTTTTTTTGGGTCGATGGCAGACACAACGGTTTGTGCCGCCTCGTTTTTTGAAAAAGTCATAGCCAATGATATCAATCACGCGCCGCAACTGTGAAAACCGCTTGGTGTGTCATCCCTCATCCCGAGATGACACAAACCACTGTATGTGTCATCGCCCTTATTAAATAAAACAACCGGTATATTTTTATATAACTTGATCAAATACTTTCTTTGTTTCTAGTTATACCTATACTTGCATAGATTACAGGTATACCAACAAAATAAATATAAGTACCTGAAAATTGATCATAGTATACTTCAGATATATTTTTATATTCAAATATATTTGATGCTGCAACATGTTGCTGAAAGCCGCTACATACCAACGCGCCAACTTTTACTAAAGAGATGTTATTAAAAATATGTGGCCTGCAGAATATGTGAGGCATTATGTAACGTTAATTCCAACCAGTAAATTGGCTCCTAGCTAGTGTCCGTATTTTGTTAAGTTAACGGTAAAAAAGAGCCTGGGCAACAAGTTATTTTTTATCTGAATCTCGTCTTCGCACCTTGTATACGTATGGATGTGTTGTTGGAGTCAGTGACATAGGTAATATTTATGGTTTATTTATTTCGAAACTACTGCCAATCAAACATTATGGAGTATTTTTATCGCAAGATTTTGATTCGATAACGAGTTGTTTGGTTGTTATCAATGTCACTTATGCACTTAAGATTTATCAGTTTAGTGTAGATATGAGTTCCTAGTATTTTCTTAATACGAAACACATCAAAAAGGAAAACGATTTAGGTACATTAAATTTATGACTGCAACGTTTTTTAATCTACTAATAGGTATATATGTTTTAAGTCTACCTTGTCAGTTATTAATACGCTGCTATATTTTCTAAACTATGCTGATTTAGAAACCTCCAAGTAAAAGTTCTTTTGACATAAAATTTATTAGAGGTTTCAAACACCGTTTCTTTTTTTTTGCTTAAATAACATGACATTTAAACGAATTCTAGTTGATGATGTGAAAGTGTTAATAGTCTTAGTCAATTTCCATGCATATTTGAAATATGTCCTGTTTTAAAGGTTAGATTAACATGTTATGAAAAGTAAAACATTTATACGTCTACATTAACTACTTCACTCTTGCCTGAAAGTATATCATCAAACGAGTAGATTACATATAAATACTAAAATTATTGGCTAACATTCTATTCATTTCAACTTTCTTACATTTATAGCTAGGAACATATAAAAAAGGCATCGCTCCTATATATTTTTTCATATTTAATTCTGACAATTTAATTTATATATAAAAAATCACACAGGCCATAGTGTAATTGTCACTTTGATAGCGGTAAAAATTACCTGCAACTTTTACAATGACAAATGCACAAGTGGTTTTTTCACTTATTCATATTATTGCGGTGTCCGTTTGCCAAAATAAATAAAATTATATGAACTCTATAATAGTGTTATTATATTATTTTTGCTTATTTTAATTATTCATTATGTAATATATGTTATATATACTTTTATAATCTTATCTTAGAAAATTGCAACGGAAGCACACAAATAGTATAAAACTAAGTGCGTGCTCCACGTTCTTCAGTCTTGTTCTACAAAGCATTTAATACACACAATAAAGTTTGTTAGCAGTATCACGCCTACTTATTTAGTGTCGAAAGGGCCAAACCTAAAATTGGCGCAGTCGGTAGGATATCAGTTAACTCCTTCAATTGTTAATCAAAGTGAAGGTAGGAGACCTTCTGGTCAGAGATACTGAATCCTCGAACTTTACGTGGCTAATTTCGACCTAATAAGGAAGGCAAAACTGCAGACGACTATAACCGCGTCGGGAAAGTAGTGAAGAGCTGAATTTAGTAAGCTCGTCCGTGTGCAAATTGCATAGTTAAGGGCTGAATTGAGTAGGTCCGTCCCGTCGCCTGGATTATTGTGTTTTGGATTACCACCAAATCTATCTCCGCTGCATCGTTAGGGAATTTCCTGGAACCGGAATTACCTGGTGAGTACCAAAGTGCTAGTACTTGACTCCCTATCCTTTCAAACGAATATTGACAGTGGTAGGTTAGAATTAGTATCAATTTAACAATAAGAAAGTGTATTAAAGAAGATAATTAATTCACCTTGAAAATTTGTTGATCTCGACATACGCATAAGTCGTGTATCTGTTGTGCCATATCAAGTTCTCGCTGGACTTGCAAGGACGCGTAGTCTACCAGAAACTGATAGTGAGCCGTGTTTAGCTGAGTCGTTTTCGACCTACTTAACTTATCTTAACTTATCTGCATAAAGAAACTTTAGAATAATACAATGTCAAACCCGCAAGCAAACGTAAGCACCAACCCAGCTGCTTCACAGCGTAAAGATTTAGACGCACAAAAACTAAACTTTTTATGTTCGACAATACAACCATTTGATGGTTCGGAAATTGAGTTGACCCAATTTTTAGAATCAGTGGAAACATTCATAATATCGTTAGATTTGCCACATCCAACTGATATACAATCACGTTTATTCATAAACATAATCAAGAGTAAATTGAGAGGACAAGCAAAAACGCTTATTTTAGGCAGACCTGAAATAACTACCTGGCAAGAAATCAGAAACCTTTTAATTCAAAATTATAGTGATCATAAATCACTTCAAACTTGGCAGAACGAAATTTGCCTATTACAACGCGATATCCGCGAACCTTTACGTACCTTCTGTAATAAAATTCTGGGTATGCGCTCAAAAATTGTGCAGAAAATACAATTAATATATACAGATCCACAAGAAAGGACTTCTCTTCAAGCAGTATATACTTCCTTGCTTTTGAATAAATTAAAGAGTAATCTCCCACAAAATTTCGAAACTATCATACTATCTAGACCTGATTTGAACGACATTGAATCAGTAGTTCAGGCTATACTTGAACTTGAAACCTATTTTGAGTACAAAAGCATGAGTCGTCGTTTACCCCAAACTCAACCACCACAAAGACCACCTATGTTACCTATTAGACAAAATCTACCGCCTAAACCAAGTTATAATTATAAACCCCAATATAATACAAATCAACAACCTAATTTTCTACCAAGACAATTCCCATCATCTTATCCTGCTCCAAGACAAACTCAACCACCAATAAGACCTCCGTATAACCAACCTAAACCCTTCTTACCCCCAGACAGAATACAAATCAACAACCCCGTTCTACAAATACTTATTCAAATAATAGAAAACAGTTTGAACCCGAACCGATGGATACTTCCAGTACTACACTAACTAAATTTCAGAACGTCCCTCGTAATTTTTCACATCACTGTCATGAGTACGAATTACAAACCGAAGACTATGATTCCCAAGAATATGAATATCCAAATTACTCAGTAGATCCTGATTACCTTGAACAACCCGAACAACCCGAATATTTTCAGCAACCTAATCCAGATACGGAACTCGAAAATTTTCAGAAAATAGCCTCGAACCAGAACCTAGGGAAATGATATTTGAAAATAATTCCATTTTAGCTGCACCCCTATCTTACATCAAAATTGAAAATCCACCTTTGAAATTGCTTATAGATTCCGGCTCTTCTAAAACTATGATTCGCCCAGATATCATTGAAAAATATTACCCTGAATGTATCTACCAATCTTCAAATGTTTTAAAAACATGCATGGGCCAAAAGAAAACAAAATTCTGTGCAACCATTCCCGCTTTTAATGAATTTTACAGTAATGATAACATTGATATTTTATTATATGACTTTCACGATTTTTATGACGGACTAATAGGCTTAGATTTAATAACCCAATTTGGATTACTTTTTGATTACAAAAACGCAACAGTTTTTAATGAAAATATTTCAATTCCTTTATATGTTCGAAACCCATTAGAAATTTCCAAGAGAGTTACCGTCAATGCTTCTGAAATTTTTAGAACACAAATTCCAGTTTCAGTAGAGAATGGTGAAATTTTAATTCCTAAAATCGAGAGTGATCATATGATCATACCCGAATCAATATCTTTCGCAGAAAACGGATTAGCCTACGTAGAAATCCATAACTACACAAACGAACCATCTACTGAATATTTCGATTATCCTATCCGAGTTACATCCTTAGATAACTACGATCCTGTTAAACCTATTATCCCACCATCTGAAAGTAATACCTTGAAAACTGACGTAAAACGACTTATACAAACGGAAAATAAAGTTGCAGATGCACTATCCCGAATAAAAATAGACGAACTTAACGCCAACGAAATTGACGACCTAGACTCTATCCTTAACAACCCTCCTGATGAAAATATAAATCAACTTATTGATTCTCTTAATGAAGAACTAGCTAGTACCTTACATATACCTGAAGGTACTGAAATTCCCGAAGAACAAAGAGGACTTTTAAATCGTTTAGATAACCTATCCGATACTCAGACACAACATACCGCCCAAGAAAATCCTATCTGTTCTCCACCAATTACAGAAAAAAGTATTAATGGGTACAAAAGGCAATTATTTATACACGAAACTCAAAATATGCCTAGTCGTTTTGGAATTCATACATCGAAACCATTTCCCGATAAGATAAGAACCACCCTAGTTTGTCATACTTCTATATCTGACGATGAACTTACTAACATACTAAAAAGGTATCTAAATATAAATGAAACAACTTGTCTTTATTTTCATTCAGATAAAATTAAAGAAAAAGTATTGAGAGTATTGGCTAATAATTTTGTCCCTGAAACTAAAATAATTATTTCTAACATATTGTTGAAAGATCTAATTTCAAAAGATGAACAAATGGACCAAATTAAATTCTTTCATGAAACAAAACCACACACAGAGGAATTAATGAAACTATCAAACGACTTTCTAAAAATTTTATTGGCCGAATTTATCAACTCATGTTCATGATTATATAACTAAATGTGAACCGTGTAACTTAGCCAAATACGATAGAAATCCACAAAAAGTCAAAATTCAAAATACACCCACTCCGTCTAAACCACTCGAGACTCTTCACATAGATCTTTTCTTTATCGATAAAAATATTTTTCTAACCTTATTTGACCCATTTTCAAAATTCGGACAAGCAATCAAAATTGAATCTAAAAATGCTCTTGATACTATTCAAGGCTTAACTACTTTTACGTCTTTCTTTGGAACCCCCAGGTATATAATTCATGATCCTGGCAAGGAATTTGTTAATACCCTCTTTAAACAATTCTGTCAATTACATAATATCAAAATTCATGTAACCTCAATACAAAATTCTCAAAGTAATAGCCCTGTAGAAAGGTTCCACTCGACATTGCTAGAATCTATCCGCATATTAAAAACAGAAGATCCCCATAAGCCTCTAGACTACTTGATGAGGTTAGCAATAACTTCTTATAATAATTCTATCCATTCTGCTACTCAGCAAACCCCTTTTCGATACTGTTCCCATCCATCTATAACGATACTTCACCTATTCTTAATGAAGTTGAAACTACCCAAGACTTTGTGGAAAATACTCGGAAATTATCAGAAAACTTAATGAACAAATTAAAACTAAACTGAATCAGAGTAAGCAGACGCGCAACGAAAAGTTAAATCAAAACCGTAACGAACCTGAAGTCCTACACCCTAATGATGAAATTTATTTAAAAACAAAAACCCCCTGGTCTCGTAAAATTCAAAATCCTTTGAAAAAGTTAAAGTCCTACAAGATTTAAACATAACGGTAAAAACTAAGAAAGGAAAATACCATAAACGTAAAGTTAAAAAGAAAAGACAGACTAAAGGTTCTCCTTTGTTACAGAATAATGAAGACCCTGCTTCCTTTCTGACAATGATAACGGTGATGACGATATTGACGAAGAACATGACTATGACAATAAAAATAGAGAGACTGACTAACCCTATCCTCCCTGTAAATTTGGGCCCCTCAAAACTATATCCTTTACCATTCTTTTGTACACGTACTTAATTTAACGGAAATAGGAGAACATGTAAATAGACTTCTTGTATCCTCAGAAAATACAACTAAAGAAAACAGTTCTGGCATACTCAGTTACATTATCTCACAGAGCGTATCAAACAAAAATTGAAATCATTTGTTCCGCCAATGTAAAACGCGAGAAACGCGGTATTTTTAATTTTATCGGAAATATCTATTCAGAATTATTTGGTTTAATGAGTGCCGATGATAAGGAGCTTTTGGAACAAAAACTAGAAATTGTATTTAGTAATCAGAAAAATATAAATGATCAGCTAAACACGAAGCTTTCCGTTCTGGAATCATTTACAAGTGAAATACAAAATGCTATGAAACAGATTAACAACTTTTGGAAAACGGCAAACGATTTTTTTGAAACTCAAACCTTAATTAACGATTGTTTAATCACTTTAGAAATTCTAGACCAAATTGAGGATGGCTTATTATTTAGTCATATGAGTATAATACATTCCGATGTAATTTCAACTACAACTATTGCCGAAATTTTTAAAATTCTATACACTTTATATGAACCTGCGGAATTACCTTCTTTAGATCAAAATTCAATATTTTCTTTATTTCATATGAAACATTACGTATCAAGCTCAGTAATATATATGGAAATTTTAATTCCGATCTACCATGTCAATGAATATAACCTATTCCAAATATTTATGTCCTCCTCAAACATATCCATCATTCCCCCTGAAAGTTACTTGGCACTTGGTACTTCTGCTAGCGTTTATTCCTGGTTAGAAGAAAACCCCAAAAGTTGGCAAATATTACCAACTTAAATAAATGATATAATCAAAACCACCATCATGTATTCCAAAAATGATGATTGATCATGATGAACCAAATTGTACATTTTATTATTTGAAAAATCCTAAGGACAGCATTACCATGTTACCTTCCGGACAATTGCTTATCCTACCAAGCAAAACGGTGCATATAGAAGAACAATGTTCTAGCGTTATCCACCATTTTCTCACAGAAGATTCTTTAATATCCAACCAAGAAGGATGCACTTTGCGAATTAATGAAGAAGACTATTTCCTTCCTACAACGAACTTACAAGCCTCTACATTTCTTTTACCAGAAATAAGAAAACCTGAATATCAAATTTTACATTGGACAATACCATAAATGAATTAGAGTTCCTTAAGAACAAAGTAAAAGAAACAAAAGATATTCAGTTGATTGACCCTGCATCAATTGAACCTACATCAATCTCGTGGACGACCTGGTTAACATGGTCTCTCATTGGACTTACAATCTTATTTATTCTCTTCACTTTCCGGAAAAGTATAAACTCATGGCTGGTATGCCCAAAAAGGACAACAACGCCAACTACTACACCTCAAACTTTCCAGGAGCCAACTCCCGTAAACTCTGATTTTCCGTCTAAGAGGTGAGGAATTATATGAACTCTATAATAGTGTTATTATATTATTTTTGCTTATTTTAATTATTCATTATGTAATATATGTTATATATACTTTTATAATCTTATCTTAGAAAATTGCAACGGAAGCACACAAATAGTATAAAACTAAGTGCGTGCTCCACGTTCTTCAGTCTTGTTCTACAAAGCATTTAATACACACAATAAAGTTTGTTAGCAGTATCACGCCTACTTATTTAGTGTCGAAAGGGCGAAACCTAAAATTATAGACATTTTTATCAACTACTTATTGAATTACAGGTATACACTAACAATGAGTCGATTCCGTGTGTCTACGAACAACGGAATTAGTCTAATTGTTAATACCTGTGTGCCTGCTAATACAGTTGCGACTCAATCATCAATCTGGCGACAATTTTCTACTTTTTGCGATGCGAAAGGATATAAATTTAAACCAGAAAGTTCCATCGAGAAATTGAATATAATCATTGCAAGGTTGGGCTTTTAACTGCGAAAATGTGACGGAAAAGACTACAAAGAAGCGGTAGTTAAAATAATTTGGAACACCACCGCTAAAATGCTACAAAGTAAATATTATAAAGTATTATATTGTATTTAACCCTTTCACTGACGTACAGTTTAATTTTTCAAGAGATGCACGTAATAGTAAACGTAAAATCCTACAAGCACAACCCGAAACGAGAAAATCCAATGCATCAGCTCTTAATAAATCTAAAATATTTGCAATGACCAGATTATATGACGAAAATGAACCGGAAGATCTTCAAAAGGAATTATATCACATTTTTTGGCGTTTGAATTAGCTTGGCGCGGAGCATGGAGGAGAAGCAGCTTACTGCAAAAACACTAATTTCGTATCTGAAATTGAAAAGAAACTGGACAAAGACGAGACAAGGCGGTGACAATAAATTATGTGGCAGTAAATAGATTACGCTTAACATTTTAGAGGAAGATATTTGCCCAGTACACTTATTTAAAAAGTTGATGGAAAAACGAGGCACTTCTATAACATTGGACAGAGTATTTCTTACACCAAATCCCTTTTGGAAGAAGAAAAATTCTAAAGGTTGGTATAAAAATGTGCCGATTGGAATTAATGAAATTTCCAAATGGACTAAATGCTCAGCACAACGCATTAGTATAGATGTCAAACGTGTCAAAATTACAAATCACTCAAACCGAGCGGCAGCAGTTAGGGAATTAAGTAAAAGCGGAATTGAAGAACAAGCTCTAATAAAAATAACAGGACACAGCATTACGTAAATAAAGACGAACATGTAGACATTATTTTAGAACAGTTCATAAATCTCTAAAATGCATGGCAAAATCAAATTTCATATGAAATGACAATAATTTCAAGATACACTTTTTGTCGATAATTAAGTTGTGTCTTCAATTTTATATAAATATAAATATTCTAATTTTCTCAATAAATTATTATAAGAGACTAGAGAAACTCGATATAATATAATTTTGACACCGTTTATTTTGAAACTATGTTTTACGAATTTTCGCTCAATATCACTGTTTCTATTTTCTGTAAATTTTACAAATCTATTTTGAAAACCAGTTGAAAAAATTATATGAAATTGAACTCAAGTCCACTCAATGTTTCGTTTCTGTCCATACTAAATTGAACCACATTTTGACTGTGCAAATAGGAATATAATTGTGATTTTATAAGTTAAACTTTATAAACATTGTCCTAAATTAGTAAACTTGTTAAAATGTTCAATATTAAGTGAAAATCTACTCGTACTCAATAATTTTTATTAACTCGAGAGTTTGCTCACTGTCTTTAATCTAAGTATCTAATTACTGCGATAATCAGAACAGTTTTAAATAATTAATAATCTCGTTATTTAATACAGATTTACATGTAAGTCGACTCTACTAAATAGAACTTTGCGTGTTTAGCGTAACCATATATGTACGTATGTGTATGTATCGTATGCAAGACATGAACACAGCTCTTGATCTTAAACATTCTATCTAATTTCTATGCAACTCCACACTTTGACCGAGCTTGACAATGAACTTGTCTAAAAAGTAGTATACCTTCAACAACAGGCAATTTCAATTCAGCTCATTGGATCATTTTACACTAAAAAGCCTTAAAAACCAACCGTCTCGAAAGTCAATCGAATACATAAGTATTTTGAAAATGTTTAACATACCTAGATTAATTTTTTTCCATATATTTTCAGGTATTAACAATATTGTGTGAAACTAACTATTCAGTGGACAAAAGCCCCAACCTGCGTTGAATTACACCCACAATATCTACCCATATATTCCTTATTATTAGCTTTTGTAACATTTTTTACTGTTTAAGAAAGGTATTTTAAGCTAATAGGTTGTTATGATATTCATTGACAGTTAATCAGTTTGACGTTGTCGATATTTCATTTTGACATTCAATTTCAAATAATTTTAATTTATTGGTATAATCATCTTTATAGTTAGATATTTGACTCAAGTTAAAGGAGGCCACCTGATGAAGCGATCCTAATAAAACGTAGAAATAAGTGAGATCTCAATTATTGTGGTTGAATTTCGAGTTCCTACTCCAGAGGTTAGTAAATATATTAAATTTTTTAGATAATTATTGAATAGAGTTTTGTCTGTGGATGTTCATTAGCATACCTAGATGTTTGGTATCAGAGAACATACATATGACTTCATTGATAGGAATTGTAGGAGATTTGATACATATTAGCTTAAAATACCTTTCTTAAACAGTAAAAATACCTAGATTAAGTAATAATCGTTGTGCTTGTTGAAAATCTAAAAATAACGATTTCATCAAAGCTTGAGGATTTTTTTGAAATTTTACACATCGGAAGAATTTATCATTTTGAGTGACTTTTTCAAGTAACATTTTGCTGCAGAAAAGGCACTTTACCTGAAACTTTTTACTCGATGCATTGCATATTTCAAATAGGATTATTTCGAAAACGGTTGCTGCTGATTGCGTGTTCGTATACGTCAAAAGTGAATTTGAGTTTTGAAAATCGTTTAATATTTTCATTATGTACGTACGTTTTTCTCAGTAGTAAATTTAACCAGAGATTATTTTTTATTTTAGATATTTATTGAATTCTGCCTTGTCTATGGAATTGTTCCTTGGCATATATGCCTAGATAGGTATCAAAGACATGACTTCATTAATAGGAATTTTAGGAAAAATTATTTGAATTAGCTCAAACACCTTTACAATGCACTAAAAATATATAAAATATGTATTTGGTTTATTATTTTTAATATAATAAGTAATGAATAAATAAAAAATTACTGAAATGATTCTTTCGTAAAGGAAATTGTAGGAATCTAAAAAGTATAAAATTACCAAAACAATGAAAATGATAAAAACCCGCTGATGTAGAATTTTTAAGTCGTAATAATTTTTTGAACTTTATCAGTGGATATAAAAAATATATACAGGGTGTTTCATATACAAATTTGTTTAGTCCTCTAGTCTTAGAAATCAATTTTCCGAGGATATTTCAAAACCGGCTGAAATTAAAAACTTTTTGCATGGATGCAGTTGTAGTAAACTGTCACTTTACCCTCGACTTTACCATTCTATTTGTTGCTATCTCATAGTGAGGGAATGAAATAATACACCTCTTCTACGTTTATTTATAACTTGAAAAAAAAAATGTTTTTTTGAATAGCCCTCTTCAAAACAACTCTTTTCACTCTACACAAATTCTGAAATACCTTTTAATATTCGTACAAAATAAATAAAATTTATAAGTCCGCATCTCAACCCTACGATTCCCAAACAATACTTTAAATGAAATTATGTGTCAATCGCATTATTGGTTTATTTAATTTAACACAACTGCATTCATGCAACAATTGAAGATTTTAATTTGAACCGGTTTTGAAATAGCGATGGGAACTTAACACTCATTTCTAAAGGGCTGTAACTTCTTAGGGAAGGGTAGAATATATATATATTTATAAAACACTCCCCTCTAAAATCAGCTGAAGCATCTACTGCTCTATTTTACTCGATTATATTCAAAATACCCTGTATAGGTATCGCTCTAGTTAAAAAAAAATATGACAATGGTATGATATAACCAGTCGCTGTTGAAAACAATTACAATTAGTGACAGCATGTAGAATTTTGTGTGTCATCGAACCTATCTTTTATTTTTTTTAATCGAGTGAAATGTTAAATATTGCAATCTCGCATAGAATATATTACTTGATTATTATACGTTGCTAATGCACATATTTATTAAAATTATTTACATAATATGGTCATAGAGAAGAAAATTGGTGCTCTTCGTTAACGACTTCTTAGAAAATAAGATTAAAACCGACGACCATAACTTAAGTATATCTGATTCTTCATAATAATGCATTAGATTAACTATAAACAGGAAAGAGAAAAGAAATGTTCAACCCTATAACAACAGTGACCTACTATCAAAAATAATAAACCATATTTAACTGCGCTTTAACATACAGGATGATTCATTTTTAAACTAACAAACATCGAGGGGGTCACTATAATTTTTTTATTTTAGAGCTCTATAAGAGGGATACAAGGTGTGGAAGTTTTAAAAACCAGCAGCGGAGGTATGGGCACTTCGTACCATTAATTTCGAAACAAAATGTAGACTGCTTTTAGTTTTAATTTTAATTTGTTGGGTCAAAAATTATAAACGAATGTATTAAATTTATCCAATAATTCTCGGTATTAAAAGATTAAATCTCGGTAACATGAAAAGATTATAAATATTATTAGATTAGAGTTGTGGCTTTCAAAACTTGAGCTGTAGTTGAAGTCGTGGTCAATATACTGGGCCGCATTTGACCCCATGAATCATGATCCAGTATTAAACAATCAAAGTGGCATGGCATGTAAATCTCAAGAAGAGATTAGAATAAGTTTTTATGTGGTTAAAATAGTATGATTCGCTTCATTACTATTATCTACTTTAATAGGTACAGTCCTCCAATTTACCATGAAATAAAAAAATATATTACGGGTAATTAACTATTTCAAATCATACTCATCATCAACATATTCATTAAACATTAATAATCTCACCCTGAAGTTGGAATCGATAAACTAGGAAAAATATTGGTTATCTTTAAAATTAAAGATTGCGTCCCAATATGTTGGATCTAAATGTACCTAAGGTTTGTTTGTAAGCTACACATTGACTGTCCCATACTGCATGATGTATATCAATACCGGAATATTTAGCGTCCTTTCTTTTCTTAAATTATAACAATTGACACAGCAAAGAACTTCTGACTTACAATCTTTAGCGGATGATTTTGAGCACAGCGAGGACATACGTATTCTTTAGACTTACATTTATCAGCAAATGGTGAAATCCACTGCATTTAAAGCATCGGTGTAACTCAATGGCATCGTAATACAGTGCAATAATCACATCCAATCAGTAACTTACCTTCATCCATAATTCTACCATAAGTAATTCGATCGACTTGATAAGAAGCTTGGTACATTTTTTATTTTTCTTTAAGGAGCAACATTCAATTAGTTGAATACACAATTGACTATTCTGGCTCTTGATAAAACTTGTCAGTGCATTGTCATCGAAACGTTCGGAAATACCAACAATTTTGATCCTAGGGTGTAAGGCAGCAATTTCTTTGACATGATACTTATTGGATAATGTATCACCAGCTAAATTCTTGAACTTGTCACAATATATAACAACAAATATATTTTTTTTTAGAACTTTTCTCTAGTCCGAATTTTTACAGTTTTGCTCTATCCATGACATATTTTTTGAAAATCGGACAAGCAGTTCAGAAATGTAAGCTTACATTGTTGCTGATTTCTATAGAAAATGTGAAGAACATTCGTGACAGGGCAGCGCACAGGCATATACTACCTAATTAAAAAAAATGTTTGAAAAATGAATACCTTGTATAACAAACGAGACCTACTTTTATCACAATGTATACTCAAATCAAAGCACTTTCGAACAAACCTCCATTAACAAGCTAATAATAAGGCAATGATTCATTTCTATTTTATTCCACTACCACCCTTTCAATATAGAGCCTACTGGCCGCGATTCCGGTGGCATTATTGCGAGTCTCTCTCAAACATCCGGTCCAGATACCGGAACTACACGTCTATCACGTCCATGCAGTCAATAAAATATAATACGACCTTTAAAAACAGTAGGTATTATAATTTCAACTCATTTTCACAAACTAAACAGAGTTGAATCTCTAGGATCAAGTTTGTATAAAAGTTTCAGTCCATCCACGCTACTGTTTTTATTTATATACAGGGTGTCCGGAAAAGACGTGTACAACGGAAAACCACAGACTCTTGGGTTAAAAATAAGACGATTTAGCCCAATTTACTTATTTCCAAAATTGCTTTGTTTCGCCGCTAGGGAGCGCCAAAGTTCGCGAAAAATTTTTGTTTATTTCGAATATCTCGAAAACGACTTGATCGATGTTAACCATTTTGGGCTACGCAGTTATTAGTCTAACCGACACTTTTTGACATTATTTAAAATCTTTTGCAGTCATTATAAATATAAGAAAAATCATGTATCATGCAAATATAAGCACATATTTTTAACCCCTGTATAATCATTCTCAGTTTTTCTATTAGTAGTTGACTTTATTTAGAAACTTTTTATACTTTCAGAATTTTGAATAGATGAGTAGTTTAGGCAGAAAAAATATTTGTCGTATGTCAAGAATATCAGCATTCGTTCTGCAACAAATAACGAAAATTCCAAAACTTATTTATATTTTATTTAATAAATACGAGATAATAAGATTAATACAGCAAATAAAAAAAGTTATGATCTCTTTACAATAAATGCTCAGTGACCCGTTTTCTCGTACGCAATAAGTAATCCGTTTTACGGTTTTACGAAGTTGTAGTGCTCTCCATGATTACTGGATTACCTCGTAAAATGTTAACTGCGTCTTGGATTCGCCTAAAAAATTCCTCTTTATTATTAACTGCGTAGGCATATACTTTACAAAAAATAATCGCAAGGAGGTAAGTCTGGTGCTCGAGGTGGCCATTTTATAGGAGCATCGTTTTCTCTTCCAATCCGCCTGTTAGGATACAGATTATGTAAATACTGACTAACGGGTATTGCAAAATAGGGTGCACCATCGTGCATAAACCACATGTTACGACGAAGTAGTAACGGTAAATCGTCCAATAAATTAGGTAATACTTGCTGTAAAAAATTTAAATAGTTGACCCCATTTAATCGATGTGGAAACACAACCGGGCCAATAATAAAGTTGTCTATAATTCCACGTCCACTCTGAATTCATATTGAAAATGTCTTATTTCAGTACAGTGTGGTTTTCACCAGTATAAACGTGTTTGTTATGGTTATTAATAATTCCTGACCTAGCAAAATATGCTTCATCTGTAAATAAAATGTTTTGCGGAAATTGATATCATGGGTTCTTTATTCTTGTATAAAATTACAAAATGCTAAACGTTTTCAGGGTTCATGAACCGGTCATGAACCGATTGAATGTGGTACGGATGTAGTAACTGCTCCTTCAAAACATCATGAACTATGGTTTTTGGTATCCCTATTTCTTGTTCAATGCGTCTTGCACTAATTTTTGGGTTCTCTTCTATCTTATCTAGGATTTGTTCCTTCACCTTTATAGTTTTCGTGGTACGTTGACGCCCTTGAACTGTATTAATTTGGTGTAAAGAAACAAATTCGCAAAGTCGCCTTTCGATGTTGGCAAAAGTTTGATGATTTGACACTCGTCGATGAGGGAATATATCCATGTAGACCCTAACACTTTTGTGACAAACTCCATAAACCAAAAGCATATCTACTTGTTCGGAATATGTATACGTATCCATGATGAAATATTTAAAAATGAGGAACATAAACAACCACAACAAATAAAGTAAGATCTAAAGTAACTAAGGGCCGGTTTTACAATACCAAGTTCAGCACAAGCTCAAGTGAACCACAGCTCAAGCTGAGCACAGGTTCAGAATAATTTACGTTTTACAAAACAGAATTGACTTAGTTTAGTAAAACCTCTGCTCAGCTTTTTCATGTATATGTTGGTATTGCTGGCGCTTGCGCGGGGGAACGTTTTGTGAAATATAGACAGTTTGATGTGATTTGAAGTTTGAATTCTGAACTGTCAAAAGAATTAGGTAAGTATATAATTTAAAGAAAATATACTGTTTTTGGGATTCATTCCTGCAAATATTTATATATTTTTTTATTTCATAGAATATGGATGATAGAAAAAGACCTGCAAATTTTTCCGTTAGAGATGAATCAATTTAAATTTCTAGTAAAAAAATATAAAGAAATTGTGGAATGTAAGCTATCAGATTCGAAGACAAACTTATGTAAATATTAATAAAGAATTTAGTTTATATTTTTGTTTATTTTATTTAAACATTATGAATATGAACAATAACTAAAAATACATTTATAATTAACATTCACATACATTATTTGTATTCAACATTAATTTCATATAAGTATAACAATTTTATCAAAATGCTAATATTTTAAAAGTAGAAAATGATAATTAATTATCATCTTATAGTTTTACTACCTTCTGAGAGCGATGAGATTTGTTCTGGAATATTATCTAAAATAAAACGAACAGCATTCTTCGACAAACGAAACCTTGTATGAAATTCCATGTTATTCCATTTTTCAAATTGATCTCGATTACGAAACTATCGAGGTGCCCGAGGATGGTCAATTATGTTTATCAACTCTGTGATATCTTCGTCATCAGTTAAAATTCCATTTAATTGATCCATATCTGATGTTCTTTCTTATTATTTACAACTTTATGTATTTATAACCTTAATGTCAACTTGAACCACACTTAGGAAGCTCAACTGAACTAACTGAATGAGCCGAGCTTAGCCTTGAACCTCAATTGTAAAACGCAAATAATGTTAGTTCAGGAGCTCAACGCAGGTTCAGTGTTAAGCTTACCTTAAGCCGCTTTTGTAAAACCGGCCCTAAGTAATTGAGCAAAAATAATAAATCGAGAGACTAATGCCCGTTTGCACCGAAGTTAATAAGCATTACTTAAAAATAAGATATGCTCAAGTAAGCTTTTCCTATTGCACCATACGTTAAGATCTTCTTAAGTATGAAAACAGATGCTTAAATTTAAGCCTATGTTTGACAGTGACTTATGAAATTCTTTAATTCAAGCAGAGTTGGAATGTGCGCAAAACAAGCATAAAAATGTATAAAATGCGGAAAGTGCATATATAGTGGTCAATGTTAATGAGTGTAGTATTAAAGTAGTAAAATAAGTATAATGGATATTAGATTATGATATATTTGATGATTTGGAAATTTTGGTAATAATAGATTTTGCATTTCTCAAATTAAATTATACGAGACCTGATCATTTCTATACAATGGATGAATTGAATGAAGATGATTTGGCCACTAATACTAACCACAGAGAAAATAAAATAAATTATTTTTAGTTTTTCTCTGATATTCTAGTCTTGACAACATCAACCACAACCATACCTATATTACAAATGACAACATAATGACAACAAAAATAAACACCACAGATATGACATTATACCGAAATCTAACCTTATTTCTATGTAACAAACTGAACAAAAACAAAAAGAACTAAAATACGTAACATAAATTAATGAAAGTTACTAGATTTGTGCGTTGTTGCCAATACAAAGACGTACTTTGCTAAGTATGGTTTATAATACGTCGGTGCAATACTCTAAAAAAATAAGCATAACTTAACTTTAAGAACAACTTTATTAAGTTGTTCTTAGTAAAATGTCGGTGCAAACGGGCATAACTTCAGTAGCTGATTAGATTTGACACACAACTGATACTTAAAATATCAGAGCCTACTTCTGGTACTTCGTTATTTGTTGCAGAACGAATGCTGATATTGTTGACATACGAAAAATATTTTTTCTGCCTAAACTACTCATCTGTACAAAATTCTGAAAGTGTAAAAAGTTTCTAAATAAAGTCAACTACTAATAGAAAAACTGAGAGTAATTGTACAGGGGTTAAAAATATGTGCTTATATTTGCATGATACATGATTTTTCTTATATTTCTAATAACTGCAAAAGATTTTAAAATTGTCAAAAAGTGTCGGTTAGACTTATAAATGCGTAGCCCAAAAATGGTTAACATCGATCAAGTCGTTTTCGAGATATTCGAATAAACAAAAATTTTTCGCGGGCTTTGGCGCTCCTAGCGGCGAAACGAAGCAATTTTGGAAATAGGTAAATTGGGCTAAATCGGTTTATTTTGAACCCAGGAGTCTGTGGTCTTCCGTTGTACACGTCTTTTCCGGACACCCTGTATATTTAATCTGTGCGCTCCTGGTGGATGGACTGTGAACTATTATTTTATATTTTAGCTCTTCATTTGAGGATATTTCATTTAATACAATGATAATACACATTGCCAGTAAGATATATATAATACAAATTTCAAAATCTTTGACTTTCTGTATTTCGGAAACTTTTATATATATATAGGTATATTTGGGTAAATCTAACTTATTTTCACTGTACAATCACCTCTTCCAAGGATGCCAGAAATACCTGAGACACTCTCTATATTTTATATTTATTAAACTGTACTTATTTAAAAATGAAAAACATGTCACGCAAATATAAATATTGAAATACAGATAATAATAATAATTACCTATAATCTATAACACTCCATTAGTACAATAAATGTGTCATAGACCTAAGAAAACTAAATACCCATATATGTTGCTCGTTTGTTGTTGTATTACACTCACGTAAGCGTTATTGTCTATGAATGTTTGAAATAGTAAAATACGTGATTCAAGTAACGACTTACAAAATAAATACATAATATGAATGTGCTAATTACTTTACTGAAATAGCTCTATTTAAAAACGGTAAAAATTTCCAGTTTGTCTTCAAACTGAAACAAGTTTGAATATTTGTACATGTCACTTATCTGTCATTTTGTTTTATTGTCCACGGGTTTGCTAATGTTGGACGCTCAAGACGTTAAAATTGACACGTTCGTAGGATAAAAACACTATTGAGAAGAGGATGTAAAGATAGAACAATACATGTACTGTGATCAGCCAAGAATATAAAGAGACAAAATTATGGTTAACATCCCTCATTGAAATGTTTACAGTAAATAAAATTGAATAACAATTACAATATAAACATAAACATTAAAAATCATGCTTACATCCTCAATTTTTCTCAACAAATTATTAATCAACTATTTGCATTAAGAGTATGTGTCCCAATTTGGTCACAATTACATTTACGTTATTTCAAGGTTATATGTTATATTTCATTACCTTAAACTTTTGTAGCATGTATCCCCCTGTAACTGTTAAGAAATGATGGCGATGTTATTTCTTACACGTTATGTAGAGTTTTAACAGTTTCTTAAAGACAAGGAATTAGGTGCCACCATAGTTTAACATAAATGTGTTATTTGAATTGTGAAAATGAACGGCTTATTAAATTTACATTGAAATCGTGGTTTTATAAATGCACATCGAAGGTAAGCTGTAATATTTAAAGCCAACGAAGAAGGATAAAAGATTTAAGTAAAACATTTGATTTGCCTGATGAAAAACTAAAAAATTTTTTTTAGATTTAGACAAAAAATATTCCGGCAGAGCTAAAGGTAAAATTACTGCTTTCTATTTTTATTTTTTGATAGGTGAATTAGTTCTAGTATTGGTTACCTGACATGTATTGGTGATAATTTTAATTTGGGACTGTAAAAAATCAGTTAGTAACTGTACACAGGTAACCAATGCTGTTACCGAATATTTGTTAGAAAGATATATGATGTTTCTACAAACTCAGTAAAGAAGGAACCGCTTAAAAACTGAGTAAGCTGTAACAGTTTAATTTAAACAGCTTTAGTTTTGTCATAATTAAATTAATTATTATCACATTTACATGATATTAAAATTTAGAAAACAATAATCGAATTGTCAACAAGCATTTAAGCAGCGAATACACATGCATGTTATGTGTTTAATATAGCATTCAAGGAACTTGAAAAAAGCAGCTGTG
This sequence comes from Monochamus saltuarius, assembly GCA_025584915.1. Classification (NCBI taxonomy): domain Eukaryota; kingdom Metazoa; phylum Arthropoda; class Insecta; order Coleoptera; family Cerambycidae; genus Monochamus; species Monochamus saltuarius. Next base: position 31,565,630 of record CM046728.1, read on the forward strand.
TTCTTCAATAAATTGCCATATTGAAAATTTACAAAATCTAAATATTTTTTTTTAAATTCTTCATCAGGCAAATCAAATGCATTACTTCATTTTTTTATCCTTCTTCGTTCGATGTTTTGATTTAAATTTTACAACTTACTTTCGATGTGCATTTATAAAAGCGTGAATTAAATGTAAATTAAATTCCATTTTTCCATTCCATTTTCCATTTTTTTCAATTTCCATTTAAGTTTGCTAAAAGTTGAGACTTTCGAGCGATTAAATAATCTACGCAATTTATCGCCAACTTTGCGTTCATGAGAACAAGACTTCGTTACGTTACAACTGTTCAAATAATTCATTTATTATTTTTAATACCTACTGTTAATTAATAGTTTTTTTTTCTTGTCTGAAAAATATATTTTAATCTTATATAAATTTTGAAACTTATTTATTTCAGAGACATTTACAAATATAGTAAAAAGATAATTATTATGCACCTTATTTAGTAATTTGGTTGGCGTATTTAGAGCCTGCAATTGTGACGTTCACTGAATGCTATCCGGTAATTATTACCATTGTTATGCATTTTAGTGTGTTATCAACATTCATTATCTTGCAATGAATACAATTACAATCTCTGGTTTTAAAGTATTATATACCAAAATACGGCCTGTTTCCCACAATAAAACAGTATCATTACACAGGATGTCCCAAAAATGGTGGACAACCTCGAATATGGGTAAATGTAAAACTATTTTCACCGGGTTCATTCTCTAGTTATTTGTTATTGAGAACGAGTTTTGACTTGTTTCATCGCCACATGAAAAATTTGCCAATCGATTTCTATAATTTTTATTATCATCTTTTATTTTTTTTACTTTTTGTCTACAAACGTGTAGGTGATAGTTATCGACAGGATGGACCACTTTATTTTCGAAGCCTAAGTTTAATTACGCTTTCGAGATACAGCTTCTTACAGTTTTAACGAAGAAATGGCATAAAATATTTTTTTATATAAAAAAATCAATTCAACAGTTCTCTTTCAAGCTAGGTAAGCATTTTTTACCTTTCAATTATCTATAAATGCATGAGTCAGAGTAAGTCAAACATAAATTTCTACTTCCATTTTTTTCTATCCTAAATTATAAAAAAGCAATTTAGACAGAAATGTGTTATTGTAGCATGTTGCTAGGATCATGATTTTCGAACAATTTTATTATTAATTGTAATCACCCTATCCTTATGAAATAAAATAAGAGTATTACCTCCACTGTCATTTGCTACTCAAGAACGAAGTTTTACGGGGGGTGTTTTACGTATTAAAAATTGTACACCACTGCCAGTTTGTTATGTAGCACCATAATTGTTCATGATGTATGTATGCAGAATGACACGCTCTTTCAAATGGCATGGTCAAAATTGGGGGTTGCTACTTTAAAAAATTGTCGATGACATCATATCTCGAACAATGATGACGTCACAAATATGGGTCGTACGTCAAAAAGTGCCTTTTTTAAAAACAAAATCGACGTGCCAGGGGATTTTTTCGAAAACTTCTCAATTTCAAAAATAATGAATTTAATCGTTACTTTTCGGAAGCACTGTATAGATTTTTTTAATGGACTTGCCCATCTTCTGACTCGGGTGTTTTACACATTTTTCTACCATTTTAAAAGAAACATGGTGTGCAACAAGTGGCGTCCTCTACTAGTGACGTCAAAATTAGAAACATATTTGAATTTCTCGTCTGCAAAAACCCCCGATTTACAAATTTTATGTAAATATTTGGATTTCTTAAGAAGTTATTTACACATATCGAAAATAAAATTTTAACTTTAACACCCTGTAACTCCATTTATAATCAGTTTGGAAAAAAATGTTATAGAAAGAGGTATTATTTATTTTTGGTCTCCTGAATATTTTGCTCATCATTTCCGGACACCCTGTATATCACTATCGTTATTTACTAGTTTAATGCCGCAAAACTGCGATCATTTCCGACAATTACGGTGTCACTGCTGTAACTGCCTAAAGCACTGCCGACAATACCTATTGAATGCCTTCAACTACCTAATCAATGCAAACATTGCTCACGGCATTGCCTTAACTGCCGTATTCACTGCTGCTATTTTGTACACCACTGCCGATCGCGAAACACCCCTCAAAGTTTTACCTTTGCTCGTCTTTGAAAATTAAAATATTAATGACAACACAAGTCAAATTAAGTAGTATAGATAATGCTGTAAAATTTGAAATTTCAGTTTTCAAAGTAGAAATTACACAAAACTGTGAAGGCAAAGTTTCATGACAGAAAGGCGCGCTATTTAATAAAAATTACCAAAAACTATGTGTCCCAAACTAAATTTTCAGAAATTAACAACTTACAATGACAGCCCATTAGAATATTTCCGAGACTACTACGAATTGAGTTTTCAAAATTTGTGTTCTGAGGTTTTCAGGGGCTCTCTTTATATAAAATAATGTCATTCTTGTATGACTTGTGGTTATGCCGGAAATGAAAGGAATGAAATTTTGAGTCGAAAATGTAGCATACTCTATACCTAAACCCATCCGATTCAGAGTAATTCGACAAAAATACAATTGTTGGGGTTCGTAAGAATTTCTCAACTTTTTTCGTGTTAAATTTAGGCATTTTTGGTATACTTATTATGAAATATTAAGGTGTTGGATCTTTTGTATCTAATTTCAGTTGTAACCTTATACATGTAGCATAATGTGTCATGATAACAGTTTAGTGTTTTGGTTTTATTCAAATACCGAATTTTCCATTCTATAAAAGATACTTTGAAGGTAAAACAACTGTTACTCCTAAAAAAAGTCAGTACAGTAATGCTTCAATAACTTTGTCTATTTTCATTGTTAAAGAGATAAGTTAAATTCCTATGCAACATGTTATTCGTTGGTTCTATCTTAATTTGAACGATTTTGTATCTCTTACGGTATTTGACTAGATTAAAGAGTACGTTGGTACGAAGCCACTTATGTAGAAAATTCTAGTTGTTTAAAATAATGATTTCTTGTCCCATCTAATAAAATTTAGATGATGATTTACATCATTTGTATTATGATTGTAAAGCACTTTAATTCTGAATTTTATTATAGCTGCAAAGAGAAACCTAATATAGAATTAATGCTACTCAAATGAATCCTGCATCATTTCATGGTTGGCGATTCACAAGACTTTCTGTCGAAAATGAAAGTGAAAGTATGGATCAACTAACTTTTTGTACAATAAAATATAGGTACTAGAAAGCTGTTAAGTGGACTCTCTTGCAAATTCATATAGCTGGTATTAGAAAATAATAATCAATCAACATAATATTGTCATCAAAAATACTCCTGCATTGAATTACCGATACACATTCAGTGATATACTGCTTGCATAGATAAAATTTTCTCTAGGGCTAGTTCTAGAGTTTAGTAGTAGAGATGTTTTTTAATTACACATCCAATATTTACGAAATTTTTTAAATATGTACGTTTTTATATTAAATATACAGGATGTCTTAGTAAACATTTTATTTTCTATATTTGTAAATAAATATATATATTTTTTAAATCCAAATATTTGGATACATTTTGGAGATCGGAGGTTTTTGAGGGCGAGATATTCAGATTTGTTTATAATTTTGACGTTACTAGTAGAGGGCGCCACTTATGGCACATCATGCTTCTTTTAAATGACAAAACTTTTTTGCAGTCTGGTTATTAAAACAATCGATTTTTCTTCCTTCTTTATGTGAAAAGGGCTCGGAAAAAGATATAACCATGTTGAAGTCGTTAGAAGTAACCGTTTTCGAAATAATCCTATTTGAAATATGCATCGAGGAAAAATTGTTTTAGTTTCAAGTAAAACACCTTTTCCGCAAAATGTTACTCAATATGGTAAATCATGGCGATGTGCAAAAATTTAAGAGTGGATTTTTAAGTTTCCTTCAGCTTTTGATACAAATACATATGCACAAAGTACGAAATGCAAATATATTTTAAATGTAGGTACAATTACTTGAATACAATTACAGAAAATTGCACAAAATAATTATTTGTTCAATTTGAAGAAAACTTAGTATCTTACTTTTTTTATGATTAAGATAGTAATGTACTATTTTCCTTGTAAATAAAAAAAGTGACACAGGATGCTTGCGTCACTGGTGAGCATGGGAATATTTAAACATACTGAATAATTAGACCCAAGGTATCTCATTACAACTTAGATCTAATGTTGTTTTATCACGAAGGGTTTCCAAGCAAATAAAAATTTCAAAACCTTTGACATCTTGTATCTCGGAAACAATGAACTCTTAGATATAGGTAGGTATATTTGTTTAAATGTCATTTGTTTTCACTGTATAATCACCTTTTTCAAGAATGCCAGTAATACGTGAGACAGCCTGTTTAAGTATATCATATATTCGCTGCAGTGTTTTTTTCTTTTTCAGTAAATAAATCCTGATTTTAGATTTTTCTACAACTCCATTGGCATGCCACTATTATTAAAATCGTAGTAAAATAAAACTAATAATATATCGTGCATCAGTGCACACAGGAAATATAAACACCGGTAAGAGAACAATCTTCAAGTTTAGAGTTACTTTTGAAGAGGAGAGCTATATTACTCGAAATGACAAAAGCCAAAACCGATGACGTATGTACCAACCAGCACGAAAATGTTACAATAATGATAATTTGTAAGATATTTTAAATAATGAGCAATTAAGTTAAATAAATAAAGCACCTTTGAATTATTTGTATTATACAGATAAGTAATTTAAAGTGTTTCCAAATCTTGAAATATATCATAATTTTTTTGAAATTTAATTTACCTCTAATAGTTTTTTTGTAATCACAGCCGAACTAAATGTAAAAAAACTTACAAGCAGCTATGGTTTGAAATTTACTTAAATTATACTAGTAATTTAGTTATACAACTTTTGCTCTTGTTGAATGCTTTTAGCTTCAAATAGGATCCTGAAATTTTTTTATTTTTCCGAAGTTGTTTAAGTATATTACAAAAGTTACTCTGAATATGTTTTGTTTAAGTTCGAATGCACTACTATACTACTAAAATAAATTCTGTTTGTTCTCAGAATTTAATTTCAATGTAATATAAATTTTGTAAAATAATATACTTCGATATTAAAAAATTATTACATGAATAACTTATCAAAATCAATATACAGGAAAATACTTGCGAAAATAGGATACTAATAATTATAACTATGTTGTTACTGTTTTCTTGGACTTGAAAAGGGCTTTTGAAACGACTGATCGTGATATACTATTAAAAAAATGAAAGATATCGGAATTAAAGGAACTCTATTGAAGTGGTTTAAGGACTACTTAAATGAGCGAAAACAAATCACAAAAGTGGATAATGTGTATTCAAAACCTATTAACACAAAGTTTGGGGTAGGTACCTCAGGGTAGTGTGTTAGGTCCCTTGCTGTTTTTGATTTATATTAATGATATTGGCTTATGTCACAGTTGTGATTTCATGAATTTATTTGCTGATGATACACTGTTGTCAATATCTCATAAAAGTTTGGATGCAGCTTTAACTAAAATGAATACTTGTCTGGGAAAAATTTATAATTACTTGAACGTCAATAACTTGAAATTAAATGTACTCAAAACAAAACCTATGATTCTAACTAGGCTGTATAAATATAATCAACTTATTATAAATTCCTGCTTATTGCAAATCGATAACAAAAAAATCGAATTTGTGAATGAGTTGTAAGTATCTGGGTTTTGTGTTGGACAATAGTTTATCATTATACGCACATCACAAATATTTAACAAAGCAAAGCAACTTTATTGTTTTACAAGAATTTCTACGCACTTATCAACTGCTGCTAAGATCACTATATATAAAACGATTATACAACCACATTTAGATTATTGCAGTACAGTGTTATATGGTCTAAATCAAAACAAAATCATGACATTACAAAAACTACTAAATCGGAGCATGAGAGTGATTTTGAAATGCAATCGGTATACCAGTATAGCATTTATGCTAGATGCGTTACAATGGTTTTCAGTATAAGACAGGTTTTACAGAGCAGCAATGGTATTTGTTTTCAAAACTATTAACAATACGCTACCATCGTATTTTGATTTATTATATATCGAAATAGTACTCATAATTATGAGACAAGACAAATCAATGATTTTCATCTACCAAGATGCAGCTTAACTAAATCAATGAAAGTACTAATTTATAAAGGCTTAAATCAGTTTAATAAGTTACCTCAGAACATTAAAAACAGCAAAAGTTTATATTTAAATCCAAATTGAATGATTATATAAAAATGAATAATATGATTCAATAATAGTGTGGCTATCAATATGTTCTGTATGTTTTGTATTTCTGACTTTTCGACAATGTTTCCAAACTTAGTATAATTATGTCTGAGCTAGTGTTAGTTTATTTTTTTTTGTGTTTGTTTACTTTTTTGTTGTTGTTGTTTATTTCTATAATATGTATTGCTTAAATGTAACCATTGTTTGTATATATTAGGATTTTTCCTATTCAATAAACTCATTCATTCATAAAATGTGGAGCCCTAAATGCCTTCTCATAAAAATGTAGTGGAATTGGCATCAGTCACAAAATATACTAACTATTGGATCAGTCAAAATCTGTTTCAGCCTTATTTGCGGTTGTTATGACAACGGAGACGCGTATAGCTGACCAGAACTAGAGGGTGGCGAAGAGGTCTGAAGTTGTTTCGCCTGTTTATACAATTACAATAAGTTTTTATGAGGTCAGCAGTGTTGTTATTTCCACGTCGAGTATTCGATTTTTCACGTTATGAATATTCGAATTCGTCATAATGTGTCTATTTTATGATACCGTTTGTGTTTTGCTGTAAATACCATTACAATACCAAATTGTCCTTACATAAAAAGTGTTAAAACTTATTTGCGCAACTCAAGATCAGAAACCAGATTTACATAAAAATTTAGCAAACATTTTAAATGAGAAAGAACAATTAAATAAAATTATTATAATCATTTTAAATAAAACATGAAGAATTTTGTTTTTGATATTACTTCTGTGTATTATTTTTCAAGACTTCTATACCTAAAAAACATCACAAATTTAATCATTTCACGGCGAGAAATACGGCGACCTTAATTCCACAGTTTTTTGGATTTGCATGCCACTAATTTGAAATTACTTAGGCGGTACTCCCTTCAAAATTTCATGGTCTTGTTGAGGTTCCCACAACATAATTTTTTCTCTGACCAAAGAAAAAGCTGTGATAAAAGAAGGTGGGTCACTAATTGGACACACTATATGTATACAGTGTTTGTTAAGTAATCTAAAAAACTAAATGAGATACTTCCTCCAGTCATTTCATGAAGAAAAGGAGACAAAGTTGTTGTGTTGTCGTTTAATATTAACATAAACAGTAAAATTCCTATTAGGTATTAGCTATTTGAGAAATATTTCAAATAAAACAGTCTCTACAAGTCACTACAATTTTATAAAAATTTCACATTATTCTTTCTTGTGCATTTCTTATTAAAATGATGTTCTCTACCTAAACCACATACTAAATCAAAAACTGTCAAACGGATAGTTTCTGTGAAGCACTAAATAAAGATGCAAAATATGATATTAAAAAACCAGAATCGTACATATTTTTTTCATCATATTATTATTATACTAACAACAACCCACATTAGAAACTCTTGACAATGCTAAAAATAAATTTGCAGCTAAAATATGCAATTAAAAAAATGTTTACTCAAGTTTTTCCAAAAAAACTTATTACGCTTTGCATTTCAAAAACTAAATCACTTATAACTGTACATATATCACCATTTCCTCTTGAAGCAAGACTTAAAGTATCCCCTAAGTTTATCAGAGTGCTTACGAAACGCTCTGTATAATAAAAAACATGCAAATTTATTATGAATTCCAAGAAATTACAAATGTTAATCAAAATTCACTGCATAGATCGTTTGTTCAGTTTCGTTTTATTGCCATTCAAACTACCGTGTCTTAGAAAGTGTGAAATCGTAATTACCACTTTACAAGATTAAACAAATAACGATAATCAGACTGCGACCAAACCAGAAACGAAACAAAAGAGTGAATTGCACTCTCGAACCAACGAAATTGTGGAAGTGAAGAAACCCATATGTTCTTCACCAGAACGAGCCATACAACACAATGAAATGTCAACACATTCAGGAAGCTTGGAAGGTTGAAAAATAAACGGAGTTAAAATCGAAACACTTTCCGTTTTTCTTAGAACTGTTATATAGCTTCCAGTATTATGTATAGGTTATTTAAAATGTCAGCCTATTCATAATCTAAATATACTACAAATCAATGCATCTTACAGAAACTGAGACCTTAACGACCTTTTTATGTACTTTATCACTTCCTAAAATAAAATGTCAGAAACAGTCGAATAAATGAACCAAGAGAAAAACTTCTTAACGAGAAACTGACTACATGCCTCCCTACATGCAGTTTGACCATTGACAATGCAAATAGCAGAGGCTAACTTAGGTAAAGTAGGTATAAAAATATCGTTTAACAATATACTTTAAAAATAATGAACAATATATCTTAAAAATAATGATTTAAACAAAAAAATATATGCAAGTATAACTTGTACGACAGTCTCGACGATTACACTACTTACGTAGTTATACGATTTTTAACAAAATCGTGAGGTGTCCATAAATTAATTCGATCAATAATGTTTAACAAAAAAATAAATTTTTCTGGTAAGTAAAAAATTGTCTATGATTCATTTATGAGCACCTTAGATTATACCGACAATTACATTTAAATTTAGCGTAACCTCTACATGATTAAAAGAAGAATTATTATTATTATTAACGTTTTATTACATTACATACAGGGTGTTTGTTAAATAGTTGAGGAAAATGAAACAGTGAATTCTTGAACCGATTTTAAAAAGGGTGTTTTATATAAGATTATTTTTTGACGTTTCTTAAAACCAATGAAATGCTTCTTTTTTTGTCACAAGGGTAAGTTTCAACCAATTATATCATTATTATAGTGGGAATAAATCTCTTGTGATTATTCTCGGGAATAATCACCGTGGCTTTTATTTGCCTAGCAAGTGTCAGATAGTTGTCAAAATAATTACCTAATTGTGCGTAATTGTGTCAACGCGATATACAAATCAAAAAATAATCTAGTCAAATATAACTCGCGAGTTCCATAAATTAGAAAATAATTTGACAGATTTTTTGAAAACTTGTTGCCAGGCAATAGTCACGAGAGCCCGCAGGGCTCGAGTGGCTATTTCCAATGTATTCTCACTCTCTTGTTATATTATTACTGAAAAATTATTCTAGCCTCCCCTAAGAAATTACAGCCCTCTAAAAGTGCATGTTGAAAATACAGTTTCCTTGGATATTTCAAAACCGGCTAAAAAATTTCTATTTTTGCATTCATGCAGTTGTAGTAAAATGTCACTTTCCTGGCCTATTCCACTCGTTGCCACCTCACAGTGATGAATAATACACCCTTTGAAAGTTTATTATCAGAATTTTTATAAACTGGAAAATGTGGATTTATTTTTTAAATTGCCCTGTTCAAAATAAAACTTTTTTCTCTACACAAATTCCGGAATACCTTTTAATATTCGTACAGAAAAATAAAATTTATAACTGCATTTGGACCCTATGATTCCTCGAACAGTATTTCTCACGAAATTATCCCAGTAGGTTCCTGTCAATCGTCATTATCAGTTTATTTAATTTAACACAACTGAATTCATGTAAAAATTACAGTTTTTAATTTGAACCGGCTTTGAAATAGCCATGATAACTTGATTTTAACAATTTTGAAAGAGTTCTAACTTCTTAGGGGAAGCTAGAATACATTTTTTATATATAAATCACCCCCTCCAAAATCGCCTGAAGAATATACTGTTTCATTTTCCTCAACTGCTTTCAAAACACCCTGTATATAATCTAGGTTCTAGCATGGTTCTAGGTACGTTAACAAAATATACTGTTATCATGCGCTGAAAAAAAATGTCTTTAGACACCTTTATATACAATTTTGAGAAGGAGGAATTTACTTTTCATTTCATAATAAATATTTACAAAGGAAGAGCCTTATATATTATGATGTAGTTTTGATGTTTCTGATTCATAGCAAACTAATATACATATAAACCCGTTTTATTAAATTTACTTAAAAAATAGCCTTTATAAGTTACAAGGTCAATTTATAAACTTTTGCCTAGGAGTAAGTTCATAGGCTTATGGCGCTTTATTTTTCTCCTAATTTTTTTTTCTCTGACCCACAGTATTACAGTTATGACAGCAAACAGGTTTTGAATGTATGGCAACATCTGCGATGATAGCAAGTACTTCTACGTAATAATCACAAGTACCCCTTTATAGTGAATGGTTTTTTACTGTATTATAAAGGTATTTTAAACTAATATAAATCAATTCTTCTACTATTCCTATCAGTGAAGTCATATGTATGCTCTCTGATACCAAACATACATACTAACCTGGTATAATGAAAACATTCTATAAATACCTAAGTTCACTTTTGAAATTGTGGGAACTCGAAAATTCAACCATAATAGATGAGATTTTCAAAAGTAAACTTAGGTATTTAAAGAATGTTTTAATTAAACCAGGTTAGTAAATTTACCTAGATTAACTTTTATTTTAGATAATTATTGAATAGAGCTTTATCTATGGAAGTGTTCATTAGCATACCTAGCATGTTTGGTATCAGAGAGCATACATATGACTTTATTGATAAGAATTGTAGGAGAATTGATTTATGTTACCTTAAAATACCTTTCTCGAGACCTTTCTAATACAGTAAAAAATGTTACAAAAGCTAATAATAAAGAATATATGGGTAGATATTGTGGGTGTAATTCAACGCTGGTCGGGACTTTAGTCCACAGAGTAGTTAGTTTCACACAATATTATTAAATACCTAAAAATATATAAAAAAAAGTGAATGGTTTTCTTAAAACTTTTCTCAAAATGAAGTTTGGAATAGTAACAGTAAGGTTCAAAATACTGCCATTGGTTGCAAAAAACGTTCCAGTACAAACGCCTCCTAGCCAGAGAATTGTATCCAGTTTCGTAAATTAACAACATATGATGCAGCTATAATGTTTACTAAAATGTTTTTTTTTTTTTTCATGTAAAAAGAAACACACTGGTCAATATACGAAGTAAACATGTACCTATAACGCACAACTAGTTTGAGGTTAGCGGCTACAAGTAAGTAAGTAATTACTATTACAATGTTTTCGCACGTTCCAATCACTGAAATGTAATTGTATATTATGATGACTGGAATGCGCTAAAAGCTGCGCGAATGGATTATTCATGATCAGCGCCATATTTTGTTTTGTGCCTCTAGCAATGGCGGAGCAGTAGGGGCTGAGCTGATTGTGAATTGAAATGAAATTGAACGCCAATGACGTGTTTACAAACAAAATATTGGGAAATTAAGAATACAATTCATATCGTGCGTGCAGATTGCTGTCTCTCTCGCACCCACATACATAACCAATGAAGTATGTCATGGCTGAGTTTCATGTGCCTCCTTTTGTCTGCTCCTAGGTACTTGGTACCTTTATTTGGATGCGCAATGCGACTAAACGCATTTCATCATTTCAGTGGTTCCAATCCGTTTCAGTCCAAAAGATTATTAGGAAATCAATTTTTTACTTCATTAATCTGACCAAAAAAACTGTCTAAAACGAATATTTTTTATGCATATATTATTACAAAAATAAAATAAATAACATGCAAGACAGTGTTACGAAATTGTAAATTAAGGTACTTACGATTAAGACTAAGAAAAACTTTTTTAACGAAATCTGTTCATAATTTAGTTTTTAGTGGCAGAAATTCGGGACGAAATACGCAGAGTTATCCCAGAAATTATTCATAATGTGCAAGAAGAATTTCTTGACAGACTTGCGCATTGTCAAGAAGTTGGTGGATGGCAATTCGAACATTTAAGTATAAAATTTAATCAATTGTATTTTATTTTACATACCTCAGAATTGTTACTTTTTTATGGATAAAATTTACGTTTTCTAACATTCCATCGTCATTTACTCGAAAACTTTCCTATGTTAGAGGGCAAAATTCTGAGAAGGGTCTGAGAATTAAACGATCTTTCAGAATCAAGGAAAAAAATATGGTGTTACCATTTAAAAAAAAATCGATAACGTCATTACTCGAAAAGAAATGACATTTGAAAATCGCATTTTACGCTAAAATATGTATTTTTTAAATTAAAAATCGACCTGTTCGAGGATTTTTCCCAAAAAATAATTGTTTCGTTTTTATTGAATTTATTCCATACTTTTGGCGCATACTGTATATCTAACACTTACAGCAGATTTTAAATAATCTTCATTATTTAAAATCTGCTCAGTTGGATAAAAAACACCCTGTTCGTAGCTAACCATTATCTACTACACTGCGGTGTCAAATATTTTGATTACAGCTACAACATATAGGTAAGTACATAATGCATTACAATACCGTTTGAGGATTACTACAAACTGTATGTTCTATAAAGTTTTCAATTTTATCTGAAAAGGTGACAATATGGCAACAATGTAATTATTCTCATTAGATCACCCATGCCCCTTTATATCTAGATACCAAAATTTACATCACTTAAATCTTAAACAATACCTAACCTGCATAAAAGTTTCAAGGGATGTCATTTACAAAAAAACACCCTGTATATATGGAATGTTACTTTCGACGTTAGTATACTGTGCTTTCGACTAAACTTCACCCTCGATTTTATATCTTAAAATCCAGAGAGAAACTAGCAGTTTAGTACGTTAATGCACCCTCAATTAATAATTAATAGAATTAATTAATTCCTCGGCTGAAGTTCTTAACTACATTCTGACTCCTGCCCTTTAGATGAACCATTATTTAAAAAATAATAATAATTAAGAAAAGTGTATGCCTTAAGTGAATTAAAAAATTAAATTGTCAGGATAAGAAGATTTTTAAAAAATTATAATTTCTAAATAGTATTTCAATTTGTTTTGCTTCATGATTATTTTATATTTTAGAGAAAGTCTTAGTAACTTATTACTTCCTCAAATATGCACTGTATATGTTTGTTGCAATTACTTATATTACGTACGTTAACTTAGTGATTACGTTTATTGCATGTAACAATAAAGTTTTACGTCATTATTGTGAAAATAGAAATAGTCTCGGAGCATTTTACAATTGTTATAAATTTAATCGCTGAAATTATATTTAATGACATCACGCTCACAATCTCTGTCACAACCCAGCAACATAGAAAAACCTAGACTGATATAAAAAGTGATAAATTTGATACTCATGCCACGTTATCAGATTAGCACCTCAAATAATGTCTAATTGATTTGTTGCTTGAAATAAATAATGTATCAATATAACTTTCAATTAGTTATGTCATCCATTCCAAGAAAAAACAAATAAAAATGTACCTATACAATGTAACAGGTTAAATGTTAAATATTACACAAAATAATAAAATAGATAAGTATTGTTTCATTGAAAAAAATGTTGAACAAGTGATATTTGATATAAAAAAAAATACTTAAATATGAAAACTAAATGCAGTTTTTTCTTGTCAATGTCACTATAATTTAAATGCCGCTACACGAGGATAGTTACTACGTACGAAAAAGTAGGAAATAAAAGTACGTGTGAGAAGTTGATATTATAGGATACTCAATTATATTTACCTGTTCGGAGTATCCCGGCTTTTATAAATCAAACAAAGCACTAAAAATTACACAACCACCTGCACGAACACCTGAAACACGTATGAAAAGTTTGTGTTTATAGACTACAGCGCATGACCAGTCACTCAAAACTAATTCTTTGGAATTCAATTCGCGGAACCGTTGCTGGTTCGAAAATATGCGCTTAATTATATGCAGTCACCATGCTTCACAGTCGAAGTAGTGGGGTAATGTTAATTAAACTCTAAGTTCAGTATACAAATCTGGTACACCAGCAATAGACGAGTAGTAATGATACAAATGAATACATCATTTAGCGTTACTGTAATTTAATTATGAGATTCTGTACTTTCTCCGAGTTAACTCGTTAATAATATGCAACCAGTTATACTCTGGTGTGTGTATGTGCAAAATTTAGTATATGTAAATTAATCCAAACGTAGAATTAAAATAACCCTTAGGATTGATAAATACTTTATATCACATATAAAAAAGTATATATTTTATAAGAAGAAATGGGAACCATTTTCGTAATAGAATTGGATAATGGCCTGTGGAATTAGATAACCACTTTGAAATAAAAATAAGTTAAATTGATCCTTACACAGATTTATTTTAAAACTTCTTAATTTATTGTTAGTTTTATGAATTTTATTGCCATATACTTCCCGTTAAACAAAAACCTTCACCATTTTTTTACAGGATGAATATTACCAGTAAAAAATATTTACCTAAAAATAACAGTATATTTTCATACAGCACCTTTTAGAAATGTCAATTTTGTTAAAGTTTTTTATATGAATCATTGTTACTTTTCGGAGACAATCCAACCTACTAACCGCAATTATATTAATTTATATATTCCGCGTCAAGTCAACGCAGAGCAGTTCTGTTTAAAACTAGAAGTATTAGCAACACTCTCCGATCTCTCAAAGGACACATTTTGCCATATGTGAATAGTTTTGTAAATTATTATTCATTTATATACGCACAACAAAAATGCTAATCCTTAGCAATCATAAAAAACATATAGAAGATGTATGCTTTGTGCTGTGAGGAAAATATCTATATAACTGTAGTTTTTCAAGTGTATCAGAATAGGACTAACAAAAAAGATACGATAAAAATGAGTTACAAAAAAACTGCCAAGAGCGCTCCCTATGATATGCAGGACTACTGACTCCTTCGCAATGCTTGTACTTATTTAAAACATAACTGTACCAAATTTCAACATGATTGGACGTTCCGTTTTTTAATTATGCCCATAACTTCTAAATGAAGCACTTTTGGACTAAGCTAAATTTGTCTAAATCAGTTGTATTTGATCACAGGAAGCTGTTCAAGCTGGGTCCCATTCATTACTTTCCGGGCACCCTGTATATTAAATATCCTAAGATAAAATATAAAACAAGTTGCATAAAATACATATAGGGCTCCTGCATTTCAAACTCTCCAGAATGTTTGTAATCTTGCATGCTTCCGAATCTGTAATGTTTATTGGGTACTGGGTTACCATATTCCTCAACAAGTACAATAGGCAACCCTTAATATAGAAGCAAGTGATCCAATGGCACTCCTCTGATTTTCCACATTACAGTTAAACCACTTATTTGAACATTTGCCACAATAAAAAAACAGAATTAGAAATTCCCCATGTCCTACACTTATGTAAGCTGTGCAATACGCAACTGCAAATTACTTATTTAGATCGTGATGTAAAAATGTTTTAATAAAACTATGAGATACATGGCATGGCATTTACAACTACATCCTCTTCCTTCCTCCCCTGATTTTTCGATACATCGATAGTGTCTACAAATATCAAAAGGTGGCAATCTATTTTATTTTTTTTTACCAATAAAATATCCAACAGGCTAAAATGCCCATTTACAGGATAATTACATAGCATAAAATTACAAGCAAATATTGTATACAGTGCTTTCGAAGAGACGAATAAACTCGTTAGGTATTTTTGAAATTGAGAAGTTTTCGAAAAAATCCCCTGGCACGTTGATTTTGTTTTAAAAAAGCACTTTTCTGACATACGACCCACATTTGCGACGTCATCGTTGTTTGAGATATGACGTCATCGACAATTTTTTTAAATGGCAACCCCCAATTTTGACCATGCCATTTGAAAGAGCGTGTCATTCTACATACACACATCATGAAAAATTAAGTTGTTATATAACAAAAATTTCAAGAAAATAATGTTTGAAGATTTTAAAATTTAATTTTAACAGACGACTTAAAAAATCGCTCTATAAGGTCGCCGTATTTCTCGCCGTAATATGATAAAATTTGTGGTGTTTTTTATGTACTGAAATCTCGAAACATAGAACACGTAAAGCAAAAGTAATATCAAAAATAAAATTTAACATTTAAAATGCATTTGTATGGCACACATTATTTTGCTATAAAACGACATAACTTTGCATGTTGATGGATTCAAAGGTAATTTGTTATTATTATACCAGTCGTTTAACATTTCTAGGTTATTTTGTAGGTTAACATCACAGTCAGCCAAAGTAGCAATTTTACAATTTAACAGTTTAAGATCGTCTGCATAGAGTAAGTAGCGAACGTTCATGTCATTAACAAGATTATTGATAAAGTGTATCAATAAAAGAGGGCCGAATACCGACCCTTGTGGAACACCTGAAGGCTGAGAACAAAACTGATTTGAACCCACGGTACTGAACAAACTGAAAACGACAGGTAAGACTGTAACAAATTTAACAAACTGTCACAAAGACCACATGCGTTAAGAGTATTTATTAACAATTCATGATCAAGTCTATCGAATGCTTTAGAAAAGTCAGTGTAGACAACATCAACCTGACTTTCCTCATCAATAACTTGAGATATATACTGGGTCTTATAAACAAGGTTGGATATGGTTGATCGACCTTTTATAAAGCCATGCTGTTCAGGAATAATCATATTAGATACATGATGCAATAAATGGTTGTATTATCTCAAAGACCTTACAAAAGTTTTTTAACATATTGTTTTTAATTTTCACACTTCAGGCACAGAAACTTTAACTGCACTGAGAAGGTTAGCAGCAGTAAAATTGGCAGTATGTTTAAAAGTACTGAGAGGTGTAAAGTTTCCAGAAAAAAAAATTGACAAAAGTGTATTGCCTGGTGGATCATCTATATTACATCCGAGCCGGAAGATAGATATGACAAATCAGTTGCAGATATTTCTTGATATAATAATTCAGAGTTAGCTTTTCTAAAATCAAGAATCGGTATCGTATTCTCTATATTATTTAAAGGAAAGCAATACGCTGCTTTCATAAAAGCCAAATATATATTAATTAGAAGAGCTGGATTGGTGACTGCTGCAATAAGTAGAATGTCAGGAGTATGTTTTTTACTGTTTAAGAAAGGTATTTTAAGCTAATATAATATCAAATCTCCTACAATTCCTATCAATGAAGTCATATGTATGTTCTCTGATACCAAACATCTAGGTATGCCTCTGGAGTGGGAGCTCGAAATTCAACCACAATAGATGAGATCTGACCTATTTCTGTATTTTTAGGATTGCTTCATCAGGTGGCCTTCTTTAACTTGAGTCAAATATCTAACTGTAAAAATTATTATACCAATAAATTAAAATTATTTGAAATTAAATGTCGACAATGTCAGGAGTATGTATTACACTACAGGTTTCATTGCTCGAGACTAGGTCGAGAATAATACATATTATTGATATTCCGAATCAAATTGTACTGACACAAGTTTAAAAAACACAAGAATTTTGTAATGAGCTAATAGATGGGTTGGAGGGGTTATATTTGAAGTGCTTGAAGAATATTCTGGAATATTTAAGTCACCGACAATAAGTATTTTTGAACAACAATTTGTATAGAGATTCAAAAGCATCAAATAAGCAATTATATTCATCGCATCCAATGTTCGGCGATACAGAGTCTTCATAAATGATTACAAGCCATGTGATAAGGACTGTGATTCTCGAAGAGCAACTTGTATGCGAATAGATTTCTTTTCTCTCTCAATAGCCGTAGTGAGGAAAAGGATATTCGCATATAAATTGCTCTGCGATTGATTTGAGAATTTCGGCCCTGATTACGTGGCTTGTAACCACTTATGAAGGCACTGTATATACAAATTAAAAACATAAAAGTGATCGTGGTCTAACTTTATCTTAGCAGCCACAATATCTATGAAGTCAATGTCGGAGAAGACTTCACAAAAATTACATATATTTAAGGTAATCTGATTGGATTTTTTTATTTATAGCAAGTAAAACTCCTCCACCTCTTTCTTGTTAGTTGATGAAAATTACGGTCCTTGCTATAAACGGATTAAGAAACCATGTCAAAAAATTCCATGCAATCAATGTTATTATGTAACCATGTTTCTGTTAGAGCTATACTGTCAAAAGAACAGGTATTAATGATATAAAACAATTCTTTAATTTTTGTACAAATACCACTACAGTTTTGGTAAAACACTGCAAAAATTTACTTTGCTGTGATTGCTATTGCAGACCAAGTATACTACTTTTAAACCTCTCAAGAATGGCCCTATAAACATAACAAGAGTTATCCCAAGAAGCATGGTTGACATTAGTCGCAGCAAGATACGTGAAAAACGGGTCTAAATAGGGAAAAGTTCCGTACAAGATGGATCGGAATGCGGTTTTCTGCATTTGCTTCTAAAAATTATTAATCCAAAATTCACCTAGGTGGGAATATGCTGAAATTCGTAGTTGCATCGCTGCAGCCAAAAATGCATTCGAAAAATGCATTTTTTGAGACGCCCTTTGGACGACTTAATAAATTTGTAAAAAAGAGTCGGAATTGGCCCAGAATGGGTGCCCTGGGGTTTTGAGGTCGCTGATCACGATTATGATGTCCAAATCGCCACCCTGACCACCTGGGGCTCAGGAACGCCGACAAAAGTCATCTCCGTGGAACTCTCACAAAATTCATCCCGGGAAGGAAAAACACTTGGTGCCCGGGGGTTTTTTGGGTCGCTGAATTCAAATATGGCATCGGCGAACACCCCCAGACACCTGGTGCGCCACAACCTGGACGTGAACGTCATCTCCGTGGAACTCCCGCACAATTCATGCGCGAAAGGAAAAACACTTGGTGCCCGGGGGTTTTTTGGATCGCTGAATTCAAATATGGCATCGGCGAACACCCCCAGATACCTGGTGCGCCCCAACCTGGACATGAAGGTCGTCTCCGAGGCTTTCCAGACACACTCGAAAAAGATGAACCGGAAATCGTTAAGGTGGGTTTTTTCGGTCACCAAAGCAGAATTTGACGTCGAAAAGGATTAAAGTTCAATTATGTATCCTGGAAAGAAATAGAGTGAATAGAAAGTCGATTTTTATATAATTGAGTTTCAGAAACTCTTTATTGATCTCAAATCAAATACAATTCAACCGTAACTTGACCTAACCTGCTTCATTCATAATTTCAACTCGTTACTAAATATCGGATTCTCCATCAAGTGACAAATCGTTAGCCTGTTCATTTTCTTTGTCATCTTTCTTATCTAAGGTCTCTTCCTCTGCCGCAATAATGTCTTCAACTGAATATCGATCGGTATTGCTGCAAGTAGCGCCTTCACAAATTTTACATGCAACATTGCAAGGGAGGTCGTGCTTCCTACAAGTACAGTTCATCAGATTACAATTTCCTGCACATCCACAGAATATTAGTTCCATAATGTTCTTGGGTTCAAGAATGGCTGCACGGAGACCAGGTGACTATGGATGCAACATAATGGGGGTGGAAAAGGAAGGCGACACACTGATCCCTGTCAGAATGATAGAAAAACCTGCGCCCAAGAACATTATGGAACTAATATTCTGTGGATGTGCAGGAAATTGTAATCTGATGAACTGTACTTGTAGGAAGCACGACCTCCCTTGCAATGTTGCATGTAAAATTTGTGAAGGCGCTACTTGCAGCAATACCGATCGATATTCAGTTGAAGACATTATTGCGGCAGAGGAAGAGACCTTAGATAAGAAAGATGACAAAGAAAATGAACAGGCTAACGATTTGTCACTTGATGGAGAATCCGATATTTAGTAACGAGTTGAAATTATGAATGAAGCAGGTTAGGTCAAGTTACGGTTGAATTGTATTTGATTTGAGATCAATAAAGAGTTTCTGAAACTCAATTACATAAAAATCGACTTTCTATTCACTCTATTTCTTTCCAGGATACATAATTGAACTTTAATCCTTTCGACGTCAAATTCTGCTTTGGTGACCGAAAACCCCCTTAACAATTTCTCGTTCGTCTTTTTCGAGTATGTCTGAAAGCCTGGAGACGACCTTCAGGTCTAGGTTGCGGTGCACCAGGTGCTCGGGGGATCCTGTTCGACGTCAAATTCTGCTTTGTCGACCGAAAAAACCCACCGTAACGATTTCCGGTTCATCTTTTTCGAGTGTGTCTGGAAAGCCTCGGAGACGACCTTCATGTCCAGGTTGGGGCGCACCAGGTGTCTGGGGATGTTCGCCGATGCCATATTTGAAATCAGCGACCCAAAAAAAACCCGGGCACCAAGTGTTTTTCCTTTCGCGCATGAATTGTGCGGGAGTTCCACGGAGATGACGTTCACGTCCAGGTTGTGGCGCACCAGGTGTCTGGGGCTGTTCGCCGATGCCATATTTGAATTCAGCGACCCAAAAAACCCCCCGGGCACCAAGTGTTTTTGCTTTCCCGCATGAATTCTGTGAGAGTTCCACGGAGATGACGTTCATGTCCCGGTTGGGACGCACCAGGTGTCTGGGGGGTGTTCGCCGATGCCATATTTGAATTCAGCGACCCAAAAAACCCCCGGGCACCAAGTGTTTTTCCTTCCCGGGATGAATTTTGTGAGAGTTCCACGGAGATGATTTTCGTCGGCGTTCCTGAGCCCCAGGTGGTCAGAGTGGCGATTTAGACATCATAATCGTGATCAGCGACCTCAAAACCCCAGGGCACCCATTCTGGGCCAATTCCGACTCTTTTTTACAAATTTATTAAGTCGTCCAAAGGGCGTCTCAAAAAATGCATTTTTCGAATGCATTTTTGGCTGCAGCGATGCAACTACGAATTTCAGCATATTCCCACCTAGGTGAATTTTGGATTAATAATTTTTAGAAGCAAATGCAGAAAACCGCATTCCGATCCATCTTGTACGGAACTTTTTCCTATTTAATCCGCAACTTGCTGCGACTACATCTACACAGCAGAATTGCCCCTGTTATTCTTAATGAAATTGGAACAGTTAACGCAACAAAAGGCATCTAGCAATTATAGTAGGAGGAAAAAAACTATATGTGTATTTACAAAAGAAACAAACGCTAGAGGCAAAAGAAAAGGAATTTGATGCTTTCTTTTCTTTTCGAGTTAAGGAGAGAAATCACTATAAGGTCGCGGTCTAAACGCATCACGGACTGCTCTGTGATGAATTAATCACGGACTTTTACAAAATCAGACCCATATATTGTTCTCTATCAGCTTCCAACTTCTCTGTTTAGATGTAAAAATATTATGTTCTGTGAAGGATGTATTTTTATTGCCTCATTTATTTTACGCAATTGGTCGAAATTTCCCAACATTTTTTCCTTAGAAAACCCGACGCGAACAAGTTCAGCTCCCAACCTACTAGTGCGAACGTGTACATTTAAAATCTTTAGAAGATACGTAACTAAACCACTCGGTGACTAAACGAGAGCGAGACTAGCATGGTCCGCGATCGTCTAGTGCGTTGTCTCCTTTACGGGGGTATATTTGGCTATATTTTCGGTCAGTGGTCGCGCGGTTTAAAGCGTCAGTACTTGAATCGATGTGACTAAATCGGTGTAGGTTCGAGCCCCGCAGCCGGTAGACCCTATATCAGTTATATTCCTGGAGAGGATTGACATTCTCTCTGTGGGTATGGTAAGGTGGACGAATGTTAGCTTGAGTCAATGTGAGCGAATGATACTGGTCTCTACAGGTTTCCCTCATTCCTGCACTGAATGGTGGTTAGAGCCTACCAACGTAAGTCATTCCTGGGCGGAAATGCGGCCTGCTTAATAATATTATGCCGCCCCCTTTCTCGCACAAGCCTTCGACTTATGGGCTTATCAACGTGAATAAAATAAGGGGTAGAGATATTATTATTAATAATTTAAAAAGAGAAAAACACGTCAGCATTTACATACTTTAATATTGTTTTGAGGAATAAACAGGAAACTAATAATTAGTATCTACCGTCTTAATTTATTTTTATATACAATTTTACATGAAAACGGTCTACTATCGGGGCAAAACATTTATGTCGAAATTAGTTCCTGATCATCCTGTATCTTGTAAATCCTTCATAGACTCCTAACACTGAAATGTACGAAATATAAAATTACAATTCAGTGACTCCTAGACGAATGATATGATAGGAGTTCTCTGTCATCATAATATAAAATTACATTTCAGTGGGTATATATTAATTAATATATGTATGCAACCATATAAAAAACTACAGTGTTATACAGTTGTAACTAACTTTAGACCTAAACATAGCCTGCAGATTCAAAATCATAGTTTTAATTCTCGCCCATAGCTAATCAGTTTGTTATTCTCAGCCAAAACAATTTATGATCGATATACAGAGTGATTCACAACTCGATGTACATAGAGCAGGTGCGTGTAGAACACACCAAAACAAGTTGATTTTTTATATTATGATTTTTTTCTCATACCTACAGTTGCGAAGAATTGGGCGTATTCAGACGAGGTCAGCCGCTGAGCCCCTGAGAAATCCAGGCCAATCAAATTAACTGAATTCTTATTCAGCGCCTCAGCGATTGACCTCGTCTGAATACGCCCATTGGCTTCAGAAAATGTCTTTTTCAACAGTCTTAATACAGGACAATTGAATTTTGTAAATATATATTTTTTATTGACGTCTTTAGCTGATAGATTGAGAAAATTCCGATTTTGTGATAGGGGTCAAAACCGATTATATCGAATAAAAATATGTGGTTTTATATAATTGCGGTAGTACTACAAACCCGAACTGAAATTTAAGTTTTAGATTTCTCAGATAAACAATGGAATGTTATGTCAAATCCGCACGTAAAACTTCAGTTCGAGTTTAAAAACCTAGGTTACAGAAGTGGGCCTTAGCATCCAGGACATGCATGCAGTAAAAAAATTGGTAACAAAGTACGCTAAACCAGAAACTTTTTGGAACAACTTTTATTATAATAGTAGGCCGTGGTTAAATCTGTGAGTATGCAGATTTAGAAGTTTTTGCAAATAATAAATATTGTCGCTTTATTAAATTATTTATTCATTTCGTTTAACTTATTAAGTAAAGAATTAACACTAAATATGCTATTCAAAACGGCTCCCATTTTTGCTTACACATAAATGAACCCTCCGCCGACAGTTAAAGTACTCTATATAATAATTGAATGTCATTTTTTATAATGGTGCCTTTATTATTGATGCGGTTTCATAAATCTTCCTCAGTTTCAACAGGAGTCGAATATACAAATTCTTCTAAAAAAAGAGTCACATTTATTTAAATCGGACGAGCGCGTTGGCCAGTACTGAGGTATTTCCATGACCTATCCATCAATTTGGCAACGGTTCGTTTAAAAATTCCTGAACATCCTTACTGAAATGTGGACACGCACCATCGTACATAAACCACATATTTCACTGCGTAATTGTAAAGGCAAATATTCTAGTAAATCGCCCAACAATACCTGCCTACACATTTATTCTTATCTCTCTTTGGTAATGATTTGTAGCTGTAGCATGTAAATTTTGATTCAAATATTCACGACTGTTGTGTATATTTATAATCCCTCTCCGTGTCAAGCCAGCTTCATTCGCGAAAAGAATGATCCAGTGAAAACCAATGTTCTGATCTAGGATGAAATTACAAAAAATCATACTTGACTCGAGGTCTCGCGGTAATAGCTCTTGAACATTTTGAAAATAATACGAATGCAGAAGATTACGTCGTATAATTCGATGGACCGTGGACTATGATATGTTAAATTGCCGGGATATTTTTCTGGTAGTTTTTTGAGGATCATTTTCAATGCTGTTTAAATCACGCTCCTCACTTCGTGCATTCACTGCGTATTCGCGACCTCCAATATTTCTTCGGAGGCAAAGAGAACCTGTTTCCCGAGCTTCTCGTTCAACATTGGCAAATGCTTGACGATTTGAAATAACTATTAGGACTATTTGGAAATTTTCTTCGGTATTACCTATACTTATACGGCAATTACCCTCGCAAAATCCCAACTAACAGCACATGAACTTGCTCATTAAATGAAAATTATTTTCCAGAAATTTTGACCAATAAATATTCCGACAAAGAAAAACAAAATGTACAAGGAATTGTTAAATATAATTTGTTAAATGGATTAATACTTTTATGTAACGTCATATTTGACAACAATAACATCCTAGCAACAGAACAATTGAAGGACAGTAGCATAGCCTACCCGCAATTATAAAACCACAGATTTTTGTTCGATTTAATAAATTTTGACCCCTATCACAATATCACAATTTTCTCAAAAACGGACGATTTCTCAAAAAATTGACAAGAATAAAAAAAAGTGTAAAATTGGATTTTCTATTTGAAAAGGAAAGGTTAAGTAGTTAAAATTCCCTTTAATATTTGTGAAATTATGCAGATAAAAAAATGGATTTTTTTTTAAATAATAATAATAATATCTCTACCCCTCATTCTAATCACAGGGATTAGCCCAGAAGTCGGAGACTTGTGCGGGAGAGGGGGCAGGAACGACTTACGTTGGTAGGCCCACTATTCAGTGTAGGAATGAGGGAAACCTGGAAAACCTCATTAATTAGGGGGGTAGTCAAATATCAACCGGTATCAATCTCTCACATTGATCCAAGCTAACATTATTCCACCCTACCATACCCGCCGAGAGGGTGCCAATCCTCTCCAGGAATATATCTTATATACGGTCTACCGGCTCCGGGGGTCAAACCGATCTAGCGATCTAGTCACCTCCATTCAAGTACTGACGCCTTAAACCGCGCGACCACTGTCGGACATGCTTACACTTACGAGTGTATATGTAATAGGTGTATATTATTACAAGTATACTGGAACGTCGGCTGGCCATTGTTCTTTGTTGCCAAGTTTAGTATGGAGTGGCGGAAGCAATAATTTTCAGGGCAACCAGTTGTCCTGCCGCTATGTTCGAGAATGTCGATTCTGGGGGCTCTATTCTCGAATGTCCACATAATTATATAGATATTGTACTTCTAAAACGATTAAATAGCTAGCCCTAAAAAAGCTCCATATACTTAGTCTCATGATCAAGAATTTTATGAAAGCTCTAAGTAACGATGGAAAACAATTTTAACATTATCGATACAAAATTGAAGGGAGGCATTTTTGATAGGTTGAAAACTATAAAAATGTTGAAAAATCAATCTTTATTTAGCAAGTGACTGACCAACAAGCTTAACTTAGCAAAACGACAGAATGGGATATGATAATTGATAATCTTGCAGTGAAGGGGTATTTACTATACCTACCTAAGTACAAAGTAGTAAAGAGTAACGAATTAATAGCAACTAAATGAGTACAGGAAATAAGGGTTGCAGGAGACAACATTCCATAGTTGACGTTGAATGAACCTAGCACATTAGCAGTTTACTTTAAAAAACTTATAAAATCATCGACAACTTCGACAGCGATTGCCTACCACAACCCACTTACACCTACCTGATGCGTACTTACTATGTACTACACGATACTTTTTATACACTGTACCGCCTTCCATTTGGCCTACACTTATCCAAGTTTGGACAGTGTTATGTTTTCTTCAATTCAGATTTTGTCATTCTAATATTTGTTTAAATAGTTTCTTCGTCATATCACTATTTCGTTTTTTTTCTATCAGCTCTTCCGATTTTGTTTTTTAAGACGGAAAGTTATGTCACGCATAATTTGCAAATGCACTGTTCCAGATATTTTAAGCTGTCAGATAGCAACCAAATGTGTTTTATTATCATTTATTTTGTTGCATTTCGGAGTTGTATATTCTTCTTTGCCACTTTTTATTGCACGATATATACTACTCACGGACACTCGTGTTTGTTTTTTTATCAGCCGATAATCTCCACTTATTAGATCGGAGCGTTTACGATTTTAAGAATATACTGTAAAGATACAATACAATTACAACTGAATTAGCGAAAACATATGATCGACTTTTATCCACGCCTACACCCATGGCAGCGGCGCAGATAGAATAGATGAATTCGTCACGGCGCCGGTGTCATTACCAATAGAAATCGAGCATTCTAGACATATGCATGCGTATTTGTTGCAGTAGAAGCTATGTAATCGAGTATACTATGCCGAACATAGAATTCTATACGAAAAATCATATCATATGCATATTTGTTTGTGTTGATTGCTAGAAATTATGAGCGAGTTTATGAAATGAGTCATCATTTTCAGCTATTTTGAAACCCAACCTTATAGATTCCCATACAACTCAATTCTAAATTATTCTAATAGATTGTAGCGATAAACGAAACTGTTCAGTGACGATGGAATGTAAACATAATCCATCTACGTATTTATTTCTAACAATGTATCAACACGCATACGCCGTGTACACAAGCCACACCTAGCGGTCATTCGCTACTCCATGCCAGACTAAAAAGCCACAGACACAAAGTGTCCTACATCGCAGTAGAAACCATTAAAAGCTAGCGATCTCTATCGCGAGTCGGCGATAACGATAGGTTGCAAAGACGGAATTCCAGGAAACAACTAATGCCGCAACCAACATTGAATTACATTAGAAAACCTATAGCAAACAGATTAAGTCACTCGTCAGCAGCCCACCAGATATATACCGGTTTCGAGTTTATTAGTTCATATCAGTATGCTAGCGAGGTTAAGGTAGTTAAGGTTATTCATCAGCTTCCTTACCTATAATATTGATGATAGATAATAAGCTCGAAACAGGTCTGGATGGTCCCTTCTGTCGTGTTAGACAGACTTAAAATAGCTAGGGTTATTCGTCAGATACCTCACCTTCGGTATATGTCTGGTGGACTGCTGACGAGTGACTAGCCGTTTGCTATAGGGTTTTCAGGCGTAATTCAGTGCTGGTCGGGGCATTAGCCCGCAGAGTAGTTGTTTCCTGGAATTCCGAATTTGCAATGTATCAATTAGGTTTGGGGATAATAAGTCAGAAAATATTTAAGTGAAAATAAATAATTACGCCTTCATTAGCATCGGTGAACTGTGAACACTAACTTCCTATTCAGCGGATCAAAATATACATGAAGGATAAGGTGGGATATACGTCTTTTCATTTTGATACCAGTTTTGTTATTTTGCAAACACGGAATTCCAGGAAACAACTACTCTGCGGGCTAATGCCCCGACCAGCATTGAATTATACCTGGAAAACCTATAGCAACAGCTAGAGTCATTCGTCAGAAGCCCACCAGACATATACCGGTTTCGAGCTTATTAGCTCTCATCAGTATGCCATAGGTAAGGTATCCGACGAATAATCCTAGCTGTTTAGTCTGTCTGACCCGACAGAAGGGACCATGAGTACGCGGTGTAGCGGTGTACGCGGGCATTAGCCCGCAGAGTAGTTGTTTCCTGGAATTCCGTGTTTGCAAAATATGGTTTCTCGCCGATCGTGATAAAGGTCGACAGCTTTCAATTCGCCGATCGTGATAAAGGTCGACAGCTTTCAATGGTGTCTACTGCATGTAGAACGCTTCGTGTCTGTGACATTTTCAGTCCGGCGTGGAGTAGTGAATGGCCGATAGATGTCGTTAGTTCTACACCGCGTACTCATGGTCCCTTCTGTCGGGTCAGACAGACTAAACAGCTAGGATTATTCGTCGGATACCTTACCTATGGCATACTTATGAGAGCTAATAAGCTCGAAAGTCGAAACCGGTATATGTCTGGTGGGCTTCTGACGAATGACTCTAGCTGTTGCTATAGGTTTTCCAGGTGTAATTCAATGCTGGTCGAGTGGTCGGGGCAATAGCCCGCGGAGTAGTTGTTTCCTAGAATTCCGTGTTTGCAAAATATCGTTTCTCGCCGATCTAAAGCTTTCAATGGTGTCTACTGCATGTAGAACGCTTCGTGTCTGTGACATTTTCAGTCCGGCATGAAGTAGCGAATGGCCGATAGATGTAGTTAGTTCTACACCGCGTAGTTTTGTTATTGTTCGAATTCCAAAATGTGCGATTTAAATGATTTTAAGGTGGTTCTTCAAATCCTGTTATTATAAAATTTTAACGCTGACTGACAAAAAGCATAACATTTTTTAACATTTCGAGGTTTGCCATATTAAGAATTCCAGAGAATTCGGTGTCAGCAAAGAGTTCAGTGAAGGGTTTCCAGATTAAAACATATCTGACTAGGTAAAATATTTAAAATTTCCGGGATTTAACAATTCATCCAAAATATATAACGCAAAATTGTCTCATAATTTTATTTTGAAAAATATATGTCCCTTAACTAAGAGCTCATGGAGTTATAGACATAAAAATGTACAATATAAGCGAAAAATACCTTAGTAATATGTTGCTCGTTTAAGAGATACAAGGTATTAAGGTTTTTTTAAAAAAAAGATTTTTTATTGATATCTAGTAAACGCTTTGAGAAGATTTTCATATAATGTTTGCAGTTTATTGGTAACTTAATAAAGTATCTTTTGGACCTATTATAGTTGATCCGGTAATTATAGGGACGCGCACACAGGGTATTGTTTTTTTGCATAAATATTATCACCCACTAGATTATGTGCAATTTTCATAACTCTGTTTAATAAAGCTAAAGCATACCGGACAGGTTGCCGTAATTCCAGGATAAAATAGAGTATACCAGGAACCAGGAAAATATATATTCAGGGACAATTGCGATCATTCCCGACCTCCTAGCTATCCTAGTTCAGTGTCCCTGAGCTAGTTGGTTTTACGATTAATCCGTTCTTACGTACATACGTACGTACGTTAACTATTTTAGTGATGTAAACGTAATATTGCCAATTTTTCCCAATCCCAATTTCTACTCGCTGACAGATGAGCGTGTAATACCTGTTAAAAAATTATAATAAAAACTCATTCCTTACGCATTTCTACATTACGGAATGTGACACTTTTTGAGGTACTTCAAGAGAGTTCGGCGTCCCTAGGCCATGGCCCCATTAGCCAGCCATACACGAAGATTTCAAAGTGCGCTTCAGTATAGGACTCCGGAGCGAGGTGTTGAAACGGTACGCATCAGGAGCTCTGCCACAAACGGTCAAAATATTCACGCTCACGCGAGTTTAATAGACAGTTTGGAGTCATATTCAAAAGTTTTGTGTTACCAGCCACATACGAAGACTTCGATGCCCAGAATTGATGTGTGCCGTTCAGGGATCGAGGTGTTTGTCAGTGGAGCGTGACATGTAAAACTTTGGAATGCAGGTTTGACGTGTGTCGTTCAAAGAGCGAACGCAAAAAGTCTTGGTTAGTGAAGTGTAACGACCCACTATCACAACGCAGAAGTTTTCAGATTTCTAAAATGCCACGCGCCACTCCAAACATTCCAGATGTGAGACACTTTTACCTCACTAACAAACACTTTTAAATGTGAAACTCCAAACTGCCGACTAAACTCGCGTGGATATCTTGACCGTTTGATCGTTAACCTGACGCGAACCGTTCCAACACCTCGTTCCGGAACGTCTCGTACTTTACGTGCACTTAGAAGTCTTCCTGTGTGGCTGATTAAAATCTGAAAACTTCTCTGGCGTTTGATCTTTGAACGCCACACATCTCACGTGACTCCAGTTTTTTGTTACGTTCCACTGACCAAGACATTTTGGAAAGGCACGCATCAAATCTGCCCTTCGAAGTTTTAATATTTAATAGTAGGTATCCACTTCGGTGCGATACACTTAATTTTTTAAATATCCCCACAAAAAGAAGCCCAAATGAATCAGGAGATCGTAGTCGCCATGGTGCCGGTCCTCTTCGTCCAATCCCTTGGTATTAATGCTTGGCCACGCTACATGGTATGGATATAATTGAGTCTCGTGATACGACACGCTGCTGCAATATGCCTTAGACGTCCTGGACCTCCAATCTCTTCCACGATTCGGTTTCAAATTTCCCTCGCGTTGCACTACACTTGTATTCACTACACACCGCGGTAAAAGTAGCTGCATTTGGCACATGTTAACCGGGAAATCGTTCTGCTAAAGTATTTTCACATCACTATAAATTAAAACGATATCCATCAACTCCGAATTGCTATACACGTAAGCCATTTTTAACATTTGAAAAACTAATGTAAAGACTGGCATCACAAAAAATGTCAATACCTACAAAAAGTAATCGGTATCAATATTCAGAATATTCTAGCTTGAAACTGCAGCAGCAAACGATGTAAAGGCTGAAAATATTAGAATCTCAATAATTTTTTACTCGGAAACTATAAGGATTTTACAAAAAAAAATGTTTTACGAAATTAACTCCATTCCTCATGGCGCATCTATTACTATTTTTTTTTAGATAAGTTGTGAGTCACCCTGTGTAGAGGATTCCGTCAAGAAAAATTTCAAGTATAAACTCGGCCTCTACTTCATCAAATACCTGCGCAGGGTTTTCCATAACTAATTGTAAAAAAGTTACTGTTAAAATTTATAATAATGATAAGAAATAATTTCAGTTGACAAGAAGTGAAGAGTTAGTTCAAGAATTATGATGTATTTTTCCCTCACTAGTTAGGAAAAATCGAACTTTTCCTAACTCAAATTAGATTCTAAATGTACAATTTTTCAAAACAAAAATATATCCTGGTCATTCCCGCCTCCTGGCAACCCTAGTTTGGTGTCCTTGAGCCATATCCCCATTGGTTCTGCGATATTAATCCTTCCTGCGTAGAAGAATTACGTTAACTTCAGGGATGTCAATTATTATTAACGTAATATTAAACCAATTTTACCAATCCCAATTTCTACTGGTTGACCATGTATTGTCTCAAGGTGCCTCAAGAGAGTTCGACGTACCTGAGCCATAGCTCCATTGGCTCTGTGGATATGCTAACTTCACTTACGTTAATAAATTAATCTTAAGGTAACATTATTTAAGTGGTTATAAAACTGTTTAATCATTCTGACTGTGGTAAAATTCGCCTTCATTTTCTGTAAGGTGAACCTTGAATACGGACTTTAGTGCTGAACGTCTTCTCACAGCCAGTTGCAGGACGAGAGAAGTCCACGATTCCCCACGGCAATGTGGGAGCCATCCGAGCCCAGCTCCGCTGCGGTGGTGGGAGTGTGAGAGCGCCGCGACGCCGTTGCCTTCACTTAGTGGAAAGCAGCATGTGGTGGTGGCTGCTGCTAGTGGCGCTGGCGACAGCCAAGCGCGCCCCTCAGGCTCAAGAGCCCGTCATCGAGGAGGTCACGGCCAAGCAGCTGGAGCGTGTCCTCGCCGACAAGGACTATGTGGCTGTGTTCTGGTGTAAGTACCCGCCAAGGACCTTACGCGGCCTAGTGAGAGTGTAGAGTGTCGTCGCCGTCGCCGGGACACCGAGATGCCATCTCCCGATTTGGCGCGAGTGGTACTCTGCTGATTTTCGCCGTGTTGTGAGATCCTCCCGCACACTGTGATGCAATACTAGGCTAGCGCCGACTCCTGGTCTAGGCCAGGAGTCGGCGGTCGGCCGGGTGGTCGCAAATTTCGAAAATTTTGAGGGGCCAAAATGGCCGCGGGATTATTTTCGCCCCGTGGTGGCTTGCCGGATGGCTCGGGTATTCTCTGAAGATATTTTGCACACGCAGTTCTATTCTAGCGTGCACAGAAATAAACTGTTATGTTCGTACAGGGTGTTTAAACAAAAGCCAAAGTGCAGCCTCAGCTAAATTGTTCCCAGCTCACAAACCTATCGTACTGTACTTTTCATCACACTTTTCAAAACAATACTTTATTTTTGATTTTAGGCAATATGTTGGAAATAACCTAAAATTAAAACATTATTGAAATATTGTTTATAATTTCCAACGTTGTTAATCTAGCATATTCCCAAAGAATAGCCTAAAAATGTACAAGGTGGTTTCATAAAACCTTAGTTATTTTTTTAATCAACAGAACAAATTAAAATTGATTTTATCAGCAATAGTAAATTTATTTTGTTTCATATTTTCATATGTACAGGAGACGCCCAACATTATTTTTTTAAATGATTTGAAAATACAGATAGAACATTTTTTTAGGACTGCAAAGTAGACAAAAACAAAGGCTTACTTTACATATTATAGTATTATGGTACAGTTTTTGGCCACATTTTTATTCCTATTAGAGATAGCCATCAATCCATATATCACTTTAATATTTGAAGCTATTCAAATAAAATATCTACGGTAATCCATAAAAAATACTGTTTAATCGTCTCCTGGACATTTAAACGAGATAATATTCTCTATTAAAATATTTTAATGCTTGTATATTTTTTTAATTTAATAATTAATTTTTATTACTATGTATTAGATAGTCATCAATCCATATATCACTTTAACATTAAGAAACCATTCTATTCAAATAAAGTATCTAAAGTAATCTATTAAATTCAAAAATACTTCATTTTTAATCGTCTCCTGGACATTTCAATGAGAGAATATTTTAATGCTTGTACATTTTTTTAATTTAAGAATTATTTTTTGCTCTGCTTTCAATAGTTATTTATTCATACAAAATTGTCTTTTGCCTTTGTTAAAACTATATATTTAAAATTCATTAATATCCATGGAAATTATTGCTTTTAATGGAATAGAGAGATAATTTTTTTGTTTTGAATTTAATTAGGTCGATATTATGCACCGCGGCATTTACTTTAAAAAATTAGTTTTATGTACATTCATGTAGACATCCATGGACAAATGAGTACTTTGTTTCCTCAAAGCTAATTCAGCGAGTTTGCCAACTGGAAATTTAAATAGATTTGAAGCTTCACTGGTAATATTACTTTGATATACAATATACGGCTGAATTCAGAGTCATGTAGTTCCTATAGCAGTTCTTATAAAGTTTGAAAATTGTGATATAAATGTAATATAATAATAGTACGTTGATTCTTTTGATGTATTTTTGAAATATTGTTTGTTTTTCGGATATCCAGATTCAAATGACTTCAATATTTAAAGTTTTTTACATAAATTTTACTTTATTTGTGCATCTGTGACTATCAATAGAATGTTTTTTTTTTCACTTTCTTGGTACATATCTACACATATATTTAAATATTGCTTCTAAATTTAATACAAAATTATATATAACAACTTATCCAAAACCTGAGTTGAATTATTATTTTTTAAAATTTTGGTAGCTCATCCTCTTGCGGCTAAAGCACTCTGTACACATACCAGTTATGTATTCAAATTCAAAAATACTTTATATATGTATCGCTATCTTAATCTATGAGAAATTTTGACAAACTACCTGTTACTTATTTCCAAAACTTATTCGGATATCCGACCTGAGTCATTCCGCCTGCCAAGAAGGAAAATTCTCCGTTAAACTCAAAATTTCCCCATTACATAAGCCTGAATTAAGTTGTGTGTCAAATCTTCGCGTCCGCATCGAATGTAGGCCAGATTGTGTGTGAATAGATTTGCCTCGTGCTATTCGCTCTAGTCTTACATTTTGTAATGTAAAAATAAACCTTATATCTCATTCCAACACATGATCTAGCATAATGAAGACTTAAAAATAGGTTTTGTGCTCAACGCGATATGCCAGCATTGTAAATCGTTGCAATATTTCCTTTTATTATTATTTTTCTTCATTTATTTGATGTGCACTAATATGCTTTATTGTCTGTATGTGTCTTGTTAACTTAATCAGAGTTAAAAAATGATTTACCGTTCAATATACTAACATATTCAAGTAAGCTACCTGATTCTATAAAGAAATTGATAAGACAAAGATGTACTTTAGTAAAGCAAAATAATAATAATTATTATTATAGTATACCTACATTATTCGTATGTTACTTCAAGTATAATGATGTACATAATGGACTATAGGAGTGATTAATCATTATTCACTTGTGATTAATGATTAGTCACACTTCTGTCATCAAATTTAAATTGTTCAGTGTAACACTATCGGGAATGGACTAACAAAACAAAAATTCTCCTGTGTTAGCATTTTAATATGAACCTCCTGTATGAAAGCCAGACTTTACCCACTATATCAATCACGGCAACATTAAAATTTTTCCCAATGATGGCAGAAGTTTGTTTATTAAAGTTTTATTTGCCTTTTAAAATATATCAAGTGAACGACGAATGTCAAACTGAAGGTAAGGTTTTGACAGATTTGAGTTGTATGTTATGTGCCATGTTCATGTTCATAAATGTCAAAATATTGTATATTTTTTCAGTAAAAGTTTGCTAAAGTATTGCTAGTAGTCCTAGACAATAGTACATTTTTCAACGACCATATAATGATGTCTGTAATTATATGCAACTAAAATAATATACTTTATCCACGGCCATTAACAAGATTTTAGCAAACTCTTTACTGAAAAAATTATACAATATTTTTATATAACATGAACATGACAAGTAATTCCAAACTGCCAAAACACCTTTCCTTTAAGTCTGACATTCATCGTTCACTTGATATAACACATCTGTTTTCCGTGGATTAAAGGCCTTTTAACACATTAGTGGATTATAATTCAGAATACCACGCCTCGATCTCAAAACGATCTTGTCATTTTGACCGGGATTATTTAAATTCACTCGATAAGGAGTTTCAGACGAATTGGAGGAGCCCACAACTTCGCCAGGTAGGATCTGGATTTTTTGAGCAATTGCCATCTTGCTGATCTTCAATATCCGCTATCGTAGTCGATTTCCAACTACCATGACGCTTCACAATGGGAATATCACCCCCAGTATTGTTGCCGAAAACACCTCTTGCCATGTCCGGTAAAACTTTATCGATCAAGGAGCCCAAGAATTGCAACCACTTTTGAAAACATTTTCGAAATTGTGTTGATGCCCACGTATTGTATAGTACATTTTCCAGCCACATATCGCAAGAAAAATCTCCCACCGGCATTTTAGGTGTTACATTGATGTATTTTCGACACATTTTTACAGCATTGACTGAAACAGCTTCTTCCAATATCGTGAAACTTCTTGAAATGTTGCATCGACAAGCACCTACGGCTTTGATCGTTGCAACTTGTAAAGAATTCAAAACAAAAGGATCAATGTATAAATTGAAATATTAAAGTCCCTATAATAACTACTTGTAAATATTCCTAATCCGATGCTTTTTCCAAAAATTCTTCGATTTGGTTTCTCTCCAGTATCTTTGCCTTCTTTGGTTTATAATTTCTTGACTCCCCTTTCAAATATGTAAGTAAGTATACCATGCTTCGAAATATCAATACCTTTGTGCACTGTTTCTCTACATTGAAAAAGTAGGATAGCATCACCTCTTCTGTAAGTTATCGAATTCCACTAATTCCTTCTCGTACACACTTTTGCAACAGACGTAATGTTGCTTCTTGGGCTTCTTGCTGGATTTCAGCAGGAATGAAGAAATTCTCACTCGTTTTTTTTTCGATTTTGCAAATTTTTTCACTCTTGTTAACAAATAAACAAACGCATGTCATAGAAATGATTCCAAGACTTTCTGGTATTCAGCTGACAATCAATAATATTCTTGATTAAAATAAATTTCTCAAACATGACGTTTTTCAAAACCACAATTTTCACCTGCTCTCAGGCGGCTTTCACTAGGGAACACTCGAAAAAATGTAACTCTTGCCTGCGCCTTGAGTGTCCATTATCATCATCCGGAAAAATATTAGAGTGTATAACTTTAACATGGAAGAATTTTTGTTTTGCTAGTCCATTTCCGATGCTGTCACACTGAAGAATTTAAATTGATTGACACAAGTGTGTATAATCATTAATCATAAGAGAATAATATACTGCTATAATGCATTATGTATATCATTATATTTGAAGAAACATACGAATTATGTATGACAATATAATATACCTAGTCGTAAACAAACTATAATCTATTTGCAT
Organism: Monochamus saltuarius; assembly: GCA_025584915.1. Lineage (NCBI taxonomy): Eukaryota > Metazoa > Arthropoda > Insecta > Coleoptera > Cerambycidae > Monochamus > Monochamus saltuarius. Next base: position 31,601,525 of record CM046728.1, read on the forward strand.
ATAATGACTGTAATTCACCCTCATGAATTATAGTCATTATTATTATGCTGTTGAATAATATACTATTGAATGACAGATCTTGTTCAAATTAATGGAATATGACCCATTACAAAAATCATAGAACTTTAAGACATTTATGGTTGGTTTCTCGATCAAAATTTCCTTTTTAGGAAAACTGTACCAATGCAAAGCTTTTATTATTCTGATTTTAATGTTGAATTCTCAACTTTGTAAATGGAAAAGAAAACAACTGTCTTCTTCTGTTCCTTATTGTTACTATATTCAACTAATGTATTATTAATTTAGTAAATAATATTTCTTACCTATAAATGGCCGTCTTCACATAAAGAAATATTACTATACAAAGTGAATGCCCAAATTTTTTCAGATAATTAAAATATACACTATCGATAGTGTTGACAATTTAAAGCTTCAGGTCATAAAATATTATTCAAAGTCACTTAATAAATACCATCACAATGACAACTATGAATCAGTGTTGATGAAATAAAAGATAACACATAAAATATTTCTAAATTATATCTCATTACTGTTTTCTAAACGTACAGTATATGATCTCTTATTCGTATTTATAAAAGAAAATATGTATTTTATTTGAGTTTTAAACGTTCACAAAGAGAAATGAAACAATAAAAATACCTGACATATATTCTTTGACTAGGTTGGAGCACAATTATTAAACATCTAATTTTAAAAGAAAAATATTATTCTTAGAATAACAAAAACCTTTTCCTCTAATCAGCAAAAAGGACACTGGCAGCAATTCATACATGTATCAACATCTGTATAATTTTCTATGTAGAATATCATAGCACCTTATATAAATATAAAAAACAACTATGAGATAGTTTTATGTAGAATGCGTATGACTACCAACATCTATTTTAAAAGATAAACCGTTTTCCAAACTGTAAAAACAATAAAGTACCGCTTCCATAGCAAAATATTCTGAAAATAGCCTGAAATAGCTCTAGCTCAGTGAACAAACATCGTTTGTAAATGAGATGATAAAACGCTTTTTAAAAATAAATGTGGAAATTGTTTGCATATATATTTTGCATTTTAAACTGTCACAAAATAAAAGAATGTCACTTGATGTAATACTTCATTCGCTATTATGTTTTCAGCTGTTTCTATATTTTCTTTACCAATCATATTTTACTGAAAATCTCGTTTCAGATTTAACATTTTGTATGCAACAAACTGTTCCAGGTAATAATTCTATGGTAAATTTCATAGTTTTTATAAATTGATGGAAAACTTGATCTCTGGTTCTAATATATTTAATAATTGTTAGGATTTGTAGTGACAATATTTCTTCGATAGTAGGTAGGACCAATATTAATCACATTCTAAAATCTTGATATTTACTTTTGTTTTAAATATATAATAAAAGTAGGTTACAGTTGCGTTAGTCTGGCTCTGGCATAAGTTATAAATCTATAATGTGGAAATATTTGAATCAAGATCCACACAACTTGGTCCAGCTACAAGATGTGCCAAGCTTGCATACAATAATATGTGAAATTGTCACTAGATTTTTATTCTATAAGTTGATCACTTTAAATATCCATAAAATAATGAGTTTGTTGAAGCGTCTAAAGGCTTTTATTTGGTTTATACAATTTTTGCCTCAATAAATGAAAGCTAATAATGCCTGTCTACATTAGTAGGTTCATACTTGTGCAAATTTTAGTACATTTCCTAACTTCAATGAATTATTGGATAAGAAATTGAAACAAGGTCTAACTTATTGGGTAATTTTAGTGACTTTTATTGTACCTAATATATATTCAATTCTTATTGCCAATTTTTAGTTACATTCTACAATTTCAATATTTGTTTATATTATAAAGTATTTAAAAATACATTATGAATTCTTCCGCAGCTATGTTAATAGTAATAATACAAAAATGTTTCAAATAAAATTTGTAACAAACTGGATTTTTCATATATTATTTTCGATTATACAGAACATAACATTTTTTATGGTTTATCTACCTTTATTTCGAATGGAATACTTTGGAAATTTATTTTGACTTTGTTAAGGCTACTTTAATAAAAAAATAAAGTATATTGGATTAAATAACTATCTATTTGATAGGATGACAAATAGGAATAACGTTTGGCAAAACATTACCTACTAACTTTACAAATACTCGGTGTAGAACTAACTACATCTATCGGCCGTTCGCGACTCCATGCCGGACTGAAAATGTCACAGGCACGAAGCGTTCTACATGCAGTAGACACCATTGAAAGCTGTCGACCTTTATCGCGATCGGCGAGAAAAGATATTTTTAACTTTTCAAATAGGCAAATAATAATTAATTAGATATAGATCTTAAAACTTGAGGTTTTCAATTTCCGATATTTTTCTTTTTTTAATTGAATCATATTTAACTCAGTCAGATGCAAGTTTTAAGGGGGTCGTTTATATGCGCAAATTCCAACAAATTTCATAGCTGTTTGCTGGGACAGTCTAAAAAATATCTAAGTAAGTTAGACAGAATATCTGTTCACTATACCAATTATACAAGTTTTCTCCAGGTTGTATAACAGTTTCTAGGCTGACAAGAGTAAGAAAAAAGGCATAATGTTCAACTGTTATGTTTTATCATAAAATGTCCTGAATTTTACAGATCAACAGCACATTGAAAAAATTGTTTACGACATTATAAACATTATTACATCCAGCAAAATTCTTTTAAAAAACTAGTAACACTTAAATTGATGTAAATTATTAAGTATTTTTCACGGTGTCTGGAACACAGTGAAAATCGTAAAATGGACCTTTCACGATTTTTCTTGTTCTCTAGCGCATTTCCCTCCAAAATGTTAAAGGAAATGATTAAGTTTCAACATTATATTTTTACGCTAATAAGCTCCACCTACTGGGTGAATTTTATTTGTGCATTTGTAAATACGATTCATTGTCCATGAAACGTCAGCATTAATTTCTTTTCATATGTTCGATCTATTTCTTATAGCTTAGGAAATACAATTTTTATTTTATTTTATATTTCTAATGTTTTAAGTTCCTAATCAAAACGCCAACAAAAGTTTAATGCAAGGTTCCATTTAAAAAAAATTAATGTATTTACGATTGAAAACTTTGAACATTTTAGGTCTATACTACTATTATTTTCCTATATGAAATTTATTAGATAATGAAAGGTAGAGTTTTCCATCCTTGAATGAATGGTGAAAAGCTTATTTTGTTATCATGTGAGATATTTGATATTTTCGAAGATATTGCAAACGTATTTTTAATAAGAAATAAACATCAAATGTGGTCGAAACGGTTGGTTTTAGATCTGATATTTAATTATTAAGGTAATTCTTAAAATCAATGAGTAAATACATAATACAATAATGTACAGGATGTTAGATAGTACCCGGGAGTACTTAAACACCCTGTATAATGAGGGTATATTTGCTTGTTCAGAGCGTCCACAGATTACTGCCTGGAAAGAAAAAAATTATTTTTATTTTTTTAGAACTTAATCTTCTTAAAAAATATTGTCTGATATTATAGTCACAATACTATAGCTAAATTTATACTTTGAAAACACGTACATGTGAAATAGTTGGAGAACGATATATTTTTTATTTTGAGAAATATAATTTTAAAAAGTTGTTCGTAATTAAAAGATAGGAAGCAATTTAAGGTTTGACCTCCATTACTTGATTTAATCGAACTTACTCTTTATGCGTTCTATTCGCAATTATAATAGTACTTATTTTATTAACTGATGTAATCTCTCTTGATGTTGATGACTGATCCGCTGTATTATCTCGACAATCAAAAATATGTGGTCGAACTTATTGCATTTGCATCATTTTTACCCAATCTCTTTGACTTGGAGTCACTGGATTTGTGTTCTTTAATTCTATAATTGTAATATCTGGTAGCTGAGCTCCTATTTCGCTTACCATCATACTTAGAACTTGGTTTTGACTGGACATTCTTAGGGTGATTACTTTGTATCAGCATCCTGGCATTTATATCTGTAAGTAGGTACAATTTGATTGCTTAGGTCATCTTGAATACCGTTAATATTATACTGAATCTAGGCATTATCCTCAATATTTCACTTCTCGGATAGCTGTTTAAGCAACTGGGCAGTATTTAAGGATTTTGCCGTGACTAAATGCCTCATTTGCTTTATATATATAATTTAGTTAGACCACTTAAAGACTTTTTCGCGTATATAAGTGTAACTCACCTCAACTCAATGACTCAGGTATATCTTCTAAATCCTCGATCCACTTTTCAACGCACCATAATCATAAAACTGGAGAATATAGTCTTCCACATTTCTAAATTTCATTGAAAAATGGGCAACACGTAGTAGAAAAATGTATGGAGCTGTATCTGCTCTTTCATCTTCTTCCTCTGTTCCTTCGTCTTCTACTTGTTGAATATCTAAGTCGTCTTCTTGTTGTAGGTCATTTTTTAGTAAAATATTTAAATCTGTCAGGCCACTACAAATGCTGCTTACTAGATTGTTTTTTTCTTTCTCATAGCCAATAAGCAAGATATTAGCAAAAGATGCTATATCACTAGCTCATCTGAATGTTTACCAAAGCTTAAATCAGAAAATTCACGAAGACTTATTTATTTTTTCACTTTCATTTTTGAACCCAAATTAGTGTATAAAACTTTTTAATTACATCCGTAGGAGGTACTTTGATATTGTTTACTATTCTAGAAACTTGTTCGTGTCACCATAGCATAGCTACTCTCTTGATATTATGTGCTGTCGTTCTGTCGCGCAGGTTGAGCTTCAAAATTTGTAGGATTTTACTAGTGTATTGACACCTTACAAAATTACAGATATTCATAAACTAAGTTACTATCAACAAATATATATTTCTTCTTTTATCTTCTCTATCGTCGATTCACTTCTTCAGCAAATTTCCTACACTTATGGGAAATGGAGATCTTGGTCTCTAGACCTAAATTTTACAGATTCCTTTCTGACCTAAATCATATGGATTACTTTCTGCGGACTAAAATAGAGGCTATAGCTTAGTTATTTGAATCAAATCAGTTGGGTTTTAAAGCCATCCTCAGAATACGACACAGTAGTGTTATTAAAATAATTTCAAATTTCTTTTTCTAACAAACATTTCATATTCACTGTCTTCCTCAAGAATACTGCTATTACTTGTTAAACTATTGCTGCTTTTCAGCAAAATAGGAAGATTCATCAATGCCTTGAAACTATGTCCATTCATTTTCCTTGTGTCATGTGGCGAAATTCTCTTTTCATTCAAATATTTTGTTCTTTTGCATCACCCACTACTCAACTGATTTCAACTGATTTTATGAAATAAATCACATTACTTTCAACAAATAGGTATTACTTATTTGTTTTATTTCACTTTTTCAAAGAATAATTTACTAAAAATGTATATCTATAACAATTAATAAAAATTAAAGAAGTAAGCTATAAATGCAAAAGGCGCCAAACTCATTTTTGTTTTTCACAGCCTGCTATTATAGAAAATATTTGTAATTTCAACTTCCCGTTTTTAACGCACTAACATTATTTTTAAACGTATTTTACTCAGAAATGAAGCATTCTATCATCATGAACCAGAGTAACTTACTAAAAAAACTTTGAAAATTCATATTTTTCAGTTAAAAGTTGAAAAAAAAAACAAAAAAAAAATGGTATGGTAAATTTTATTTTGACAGTTTTGAGTTGTATGTTATGTCATGTTCATGTTATAAATGTCAAAATTTCGTGTAATGTTTCCAGTAAAAAGTTTTCTAAAATATTGTTAATAGTCGTTTGCAAAGTGTAGTATTTCACTGGCATATAATGCCTATAATGATATAATTACAGCCTTCATTATATGCTCATTGAATAATATACTATTATAGTGGGAGACTGAGCACATAATACCTGAATTAGTTACCAAATTTCATAAATTTATTTCAACTTACTTCGGAGGTTCAAAAATTATCCCCCCTTTAAATGGCTATAACTGCCTCAGGAAAAATTTTTGAACCCATGTTTATATGAAGAAAAAGTAATCTTTCTCGTCATAAAATATCCTGAAAAAATACTGCCTCTAATTTTGAGGCACCCTGTATATATAGGGTCTTATAAATACCATTTTGTAAAAAGAAACAAAAAGGGCAGTTAGAAAATTTAAAATAGACTTCTGTACGGTACTGGAAATTGATAAGGCGGCAAAGCATGCCATCGGTGACTTAACAAAAAATGAAAACAAATTCCAAAAGAATAAATAACTTTTTACATCAATTTTATATATCAAAGTCAAGTGCTTTTGCCGCTATTATTATTAATTATTAATAGAATTAATTTGTGGCATTAATTATTAAAATAGTATGACATACCTGTTGTTACAACAACCTTTTGGGCCCGTCTTACCCAATTTCTACAAACTAACACAAATGTTTCCTCTTCTTGTCTGTTTTGAACTCGTAAGTTATTTGCAGCAACTATGATACATCTGCGTAAATTATAAATAGTAGATATTCACTTCGGTGCGATACACTTAATTTTTTAAATATCTCCACAAAAAGAAGTCCAAATGATTTAAAGTCAGGAGATCATAGCGGTCTTTCTCGTCCAATCCCTAGGTAATAATGCTTGGACACACTAGCATGGTAGGGATATAACTGAGCTTCGTGTATGATACGCCATACTGCTGCAAAACGCCGTGGACGTCCAGGACCTCCATCCCTTCCACGATTCAGTTTCAAATGTTCCTCGCGTTGCACTACACTTTCACTCACTGCACACAACGGTAAAAGTAACTGCATTTGGCACATATTTACCAGGAAATCGTTTTGCTGAAGCATTTTTACATCGCCATAAATTAAAACGATATCTATCAACTTCGAGTTGCTACACACGTAGGCCATTTTTGACACTTGACAAACTAATGTAAAGACCCGCATCACAAAAACGTTTAATACCTACAAAAAATAATACATAGGGTGAAATTACTACAACTTTAATAATTTTTTCGTTACGTTCTGTATATTTATTTATTAATGTTTGTAAATAAAAAAGTTCGGTAGTCTACCTGCCTCTAAAAATTCTATTATACTCGCGTCAAGAATTCAGACGTCTTACGTCACGGCTGACGTTACACATTTGTTTTTATTGCCAACGTAATTTTGGATGTTTGGTCGCATTAAAAACAATATTTTTTTTGCAATTTAGTGCAATATACAATGCAAACTTTTAGTGTAGTATATAGTTTTATTACTATCAGTTGCAGTTTCTTAAATATTTTGATGAAAATATAATGAATTATTCATTTGTTCGTATGACGTAAGTCGTCTGAATTCTTGTCGCGAGTATAGTATTATTGTCAAATGACAAACTTAACGTTTATGATTGATGTGTCCATCGATTTGTATGAGACGCGTCCAAAAATAAAATGCCATGAAGAAATTGTTACCGAGAGTTGATGAAAAACTATATCTTAAGGATAGAAGGAGCTGTAAACAAGCGATAAATATTGTTGTTAATAGGCACTTAAAATTTTAAAGACAGCATTATGGTTTAAACGCAAATAAGTGGGTTAATCTAAAATTTATGATAACCATTTTCTGTACATATAATACGGTACATCTGTGCCTACTGGAATAATTTTTGCAGGAATAATATTTAGATAAGGTGATCGTGTTTTAATTCAGCATTTTGAACTGTACCTGGCTGGTAAATATATACGCCATCAAATTATTAACAAAATACTCGTAATGTAAAACGTGAGCCGATTAATTAAGAAAAAAGACGATAATGTAAACAGTTGCTGTTATTCATTTAATTTAACTCGATTACTAAAGATAACTAACTAAATTATTAAATGGGTTTTAAATAAACTGAAAAGATATTTATATAAAACTACAAAAGACTTAAAACGTCATCATAGAAAAGCCTCAACAGCGACTAACTTCAAACGTGTATTTTATGTTGTTATTGAAGAAAAGGAACTTAAAACTCTTCAAAAGACTGTTAGATGAATGAAAAAAACAGTGAAAGAAGAAATGACAATAGGGACCACCACTAAAGAAACAAAGCGAAATAATGAAAAGGATGGAGTAACACAACAATAGCACAGCTCAAATTCATAGCATTATCAAACGCAAAAATGTAGTACAAAATATAAAATATACTCAAGAAATAAAAACAGTAGTTTCAATTTAAATTTCAATAATAAGATTTAATTTTTTCATATATTTTCAGGTATTAACAATATTGTGTGAAACTAACTACTCAGTGGACAAAAGCCCCAACCTGCGTTGAATTACACCCACAATATCTACCCATATATTCCTTATTATTAGCTTTTGTAACATTTTTATTGTTTAAGAAAGGTATTTTAAGCTGTGTAACAGTGTGGAAGAAAGGTATGGAATAAATTCATTATTTCTAAAACTACGAAGTTTCATGAAATTTCCTCGGACAGGTCGATTTTCCTTTTAAAAATACTCTTGTTTCTATACCAACGCATTTCCGACGTTCATTTGTTTTCTAGTGATGACGTCATTGAATTTTTTTTTAAATAGAACCTCTATATTTTTCATCGGATTCTTGTAGAGCTTAACTTACTGAATTCAAAAACGTATAATTTCATCACTTTATTCCTTCAACTTTAGCAATAGTGCAGCTATTGAAAACTGTTGTCTTTTCAGGTAAAGTGCCTTTTTTACTGAAAATACAGCAAAATGTTACTTGAAAAAGTTGTTCAGAATGGTAAATTATGAGGACGTGCAAAATTTTAAGAAGATCGGCGAGGTTTGATTTTGAAACCATTTTTCAACAAAGCACAAAGATTTTATTAAAGCAGGCCGATCTTTTTAAAATTTTGCACGTCTCCATAATTTACCGTTTTGAACAACTTTTTCAAGTAAAATTTTGCTGTATTTTCAGTAGAAAAGGCACTTTACCTGAAACGATAACAGTTTTCAATAGCTGCACTATTGCTAAAGTTGAAGGAATAAAGTGTTGAAATTATACATTTTTGAATTCAGCAAGTTAAGCTCTACAAGAATCCGATGAAAAAATATAGGGGTTCTATTTAAAAAAATATCCGATGACGTCATCACGCGAAAACAAATGAACGTCGGAAATGCGTTGGTATAGAAAAGAGAGTATTTTTAAAAAGCAAAATCGACCTGTCCGAGGAAATTTCATGAAACTTCGTAGTTTTAGAAATATTGAATTTATTCCATACCTTTCTTCCACACTGTATATCAAATCTCCTACAATTCCTATCAATGAAGTCATGTATGTTCTCTGATACCAAACATCTAGGTATGCTAATGAACATCCACAGACTTCATTGATAGGAATTGTAGGAGATTTGATATATATTAGCTTAAAATACCTTTCTTAAACAGTAAAAAATGTTACAAAAGCTAATAATAAGGAATATATGGGTAGATATTGTGGGTGTAATTCAACGCAGGTTGGGACTTTTGTCCACTGAGTAGTTAGTTTCACACAATATTGTTAATACCTGAAAATATATGAAAAAACTATACATAAAAGGTACATTTTTTTTATTTATTTTAGTAGGTCGTTATGATATTTAAATTCATTGACAGTTAATCAGTTTGACATTGTCGACATTTAATTTCAAATAATTTTAATTTATTGGTATAATAATTTTTATAGTTAGATATTTGACTCAAGTTAAAGGAGGCCACCTGATGAAGCAATTCTAAAAATGCAGAAATAGGTCAGATCTCATCTATTGTGGTTGAATTTCTAGTTCCCACTCCAAAGGTTAATATATATAAAGTGTTTTCATTAAATCAGGTTAGTCAATTTAAATAGATTAAATTCTTTAGATAATTATTGAATAGAGCTTTGTCTGTGGATGTTCATTAGCATACCTAGATGTTTGGTATCAGAGAACATACATATGACTTCATTGATAGGAATTGTAGGAGATTTGATATATATTAGCTAAAAATACCTTTCTTAAACAGTAAAAAATAAGATTTATATACTAAACATACTACTATTTTTACAGTTATTATGTGAAACTAAAGTTTTCTTTTACTCACAAGACACATGTAAATTTCTCTTTTAATTTAAACGAAAGCTGCACTGCATTTCCGTAGTTTTTTTCGTAGAGATCGTAAATAGAACATTTTTAGACATGTATATTTTCATATAAAATTTCAAATATTTAGTCAAAAAAAATAAATTTGAAGGTAGTAACCAAAATTTACAGAGTGCTCGCTTTTGCACGCAACACGGGCTGTTTTGAACTCTATAATCGGCTACAATAGGTCTTCAGACCTGAGTGCTTTAGGCAATCCGCGTCACTATTAAGAACAACAACTAAACTTTAAGTTAAATACCTACATAAAATCTTAAACACCATGTAGAGAAACATTATTTAATATAACGGTTATGTTTATAGTTGAACATTTATAGAGGAAAAGAAAGCGGCTTATTAATGACACTTGACAAGATTAAAATGTGTATTTTACTGTCTAGGCAGAAAGTGGACTTTTTCTCTCTAGGCTATACAACGTTTCAGGTAATAATTTAAATCAAACTGGTAATTAAAATTGACAATGACGTTAGGTAAACACAAAATGAATTTAAAAAAATACACAAATCTTGTTTTATTCGTCCGATTATTCAAATTCGAGGAACTGGAGACTGCATATTTTCTGTAAATGCTTAAATATTCCGTTACTACAAAAAACCTTTATATTTTGGTATCCGACTGCCGTTTCAAAAAATCTCGTAACGTCAGATATTTTATACTCAGGGTAGCTTTCAACATCGAATAAGTAGATCATAACATTGAAGGCTTAATTTTGTTTGAAATATCGGGAACACATCGGGCTGTATGTGAGTTCATATAGGTACAGTTCTTGACTTATCCAGTAATAGATTCAATTCCACATTTCGCGCCAGGTCTTTTATCTCAGGTGGTGTTAATGATAATGACTCATCTTCACTTTCAATTACATCCATTTTGAACAGTTAGGTACTCTAGTTTATACTTTGTGACAGTTACTTGACAATTTTTTTAAATTGCAATGTCATTAAAGTAAACACACACAATTCAAGAAACGTCATCAACATAGTAACGAAAAACCAGATTTGGATATTGATAATAAAACACAATTAATAATATTTTAAAAAGCATTATTTGTGAACTTGTAGTTTCATTGCTAAAATTATTTAGATATTGAAATGATAAAGATAGATAAAAACAAGTCACTATCTTTTATTGACTTCATCAAATTGCCAAAATATCTTTTTTGTAATTTTGACATATAAGGTGACACTTTTTAAAACTGATTGACATTATGAAACGTCTTACTTTTTGTAACTAGTTGCATAAAGTAAAATTTTATGCAATTGGTGACGAAAAATGTATTTCAAAATTAGTGACAAAAATAATTATTCTATTTATTAAACTGTTATAATACAAGTTAAAAACATAAATTATAAATTAATTAATTATTATAAATATTGATAACACAATTATTGCAATTATTCAAATTAATTCCCGACGACATTTTTTCATTGCTCGAACTTGCTGTTATTTGGGAAGCGGCGCACATTGCATAAGATGTTTCACCAAATATTTCTTGCGCTATAAGTTGATTATTCATGGAATTTTCAACATATCCCTCCGCAACAGAGGTAGATTTCCAACCTCCGTGCCTCTTTAATTTTAAAATATCAGCGCCACTGTCTGCTAGGAAAGTGGCAGAGCTTCTTCTGAAGCAGTGGCCAGTATATAGAACAGGATTTGAAAGACCAAGAAATTGTGCAATAACTTTTGGCAGACTGCTAAATGTGTTAATTCCCACAGGATTTCTGGTACATTTTCCATTCGCATATTTTACAAAAAATCTGTTGTGTTTAAGAACCTGGGGACGCAACTTAATATATTTTCTTAATATTTCAACAAGATTCGTATTTTCAATGTCTCCAGTGGTAATTGCAAACTGCCGTATAACTTTTGTTTTTGAAGGAACACGAAAATGGCTTCCTTCGTCTATAACATTTTCAACTGGAAGAAATGTTAATTCTGCTTTTCTGCATGCTCCTGCCATTCCAATTATCATTGCAACCTTAGCCATTAAGTATTCTTTGTCATCAGCTTCCACTAAAAATTTGGCAAAATCTTCTTTAATAAAAACTTTTGACTTTTTAGCACTGTACTCGTCCGCTTGCCTTTTAATATATGCTACCAAATTTGTATGATTTTTAATATCAATATTCCTTTTCAGATTTAGTTCAGACCTTAACATTGAGTAAAGTGTCCATAATGTGGAAACTTTTAGATCTTTCTTACCCTCAAAATATGCAAGTAAAACTTTCTCATTAATATGTTTAATTTTCTTCTCATCACACCACGTAACAAATTTTTCGTATGCCAAATCATAAACTGCCTTTGACTTTTTGGGAATTACTGATAATAGAGCATTACCTGCTGCCTCTTCAATATCGCTTGGTAGCTCTTCAGAACTTGAATCACTCATTTTTTTAAAATAAAACTAAAAATATATCAATCTCGCTAAAAACCTTCCGTCTAGACTTTTTACAAAATGTCAAACTGACAACTAACATGAAGTAACAGCAACAAACTAAATTTATGTTTTCCAAATTTTTGTCAATTATATTAAATTTTATTTTTTTATTACTTTCTTCAAAATTAGAAAAAATCTTGTATGCAATGCTTGTGAGTTTTTGCGAAACTCACTTCGTTCGTTCCGCAAAAATCTCACGCGTTACACAAAATTAGGCATTTCGTAACTGATGGCATAAATAGCTATTATATCAAGACAGTGTATATACGATATGTATTTGCTATTTTGATACACATATGACATAGCGCTCTGTGGCCTTAGCATTAGCCTTGCATAACATTTTTTTTTTGTTCCCAAAAATCTCTTCTAAAAAGGGAGCTCATCAATTGAAATTGAGACTTTTTATTTTTAGACATCATAATTATCGTTTTATATCTTGTTTTGATTGTTAGAATCTTCATAAAATCGATATATTTCCGCTTTATAAACAAATCTAAATTCAATACACGGGCTATAGTATTTTATATTAACCTCTAATAATGTCCCTCAGTGTTTGTTATTTTTTCTTTTGTCTGAGAGTGGGTAACGTAAACTTTTTCTAATTTTACGTAGATTGCGTAGCAAAAATATATTTAGTAGGTAGCTATTAATTTTATTCTAATTTGACTGTTTACATTTAAACATATTTATTGGTGTAGTTTTTTGAACCAAGAAATAATAAATATGTCAGATCAGTTTTATTAAATATTAAATATAAAATATTACAGTATTTCGTATACAATATATAATTTACGTGATTTGTAAGTCTAAATGAAAATTATACTAAAAAGACATTCCGCTGACTTGGAAAATGCTTTATTTGTAAATGAGATAATTTTTTAAGTTTAAGAATATTTGTGTATTACATTGTCCTTTTTTAATAATTTAATTCTTCAAATTGTAAAAATGTACTTACCAAATTAACTAAAATTATATTTTGAAATAATACAATGGTAATTCTAGACCTACATATATCCCAATTTCAACGATGCGATGTATAAATATTTTTGATGTCATTGGCAAGGTGTACAGTAAACTCCCACGACTCAAAATTTTCTAAACATTGAGTAATGTGCCTCATGATTAAGTGACCGATTATTTTCACTACATCTTTTTTGAACTGATACATTGGCTTGTTGGTCATTTCACGATATGTCTCTAAAATAATAATGCTTCATCAGTTAATACCTAATAAAATGCTACTTACTTCACATAAAGTTATTTTAAAAAAAATAATACTACTACTACTACAGGCACTAAATATACAGGGTGATTCAGTCGTTAATTTTAAGGGAAGATAAGGATAAATTAGTAGCTATAATAAAAAGTTAAACCACTTTTCAGGCTGTTACTGACCGCTGGCGGACTCGATTCATTCGCTGTTTCCAAATCAACTCTGTGGAGACCTGATGCGACGTTGCCAAACTTAAATATTTTCTTAGAATTGTGCATCATCAATTAACGGTTGTATTGGCTATTGTTGAAACTAATCCGACGATCAACATGTACATTTTCGTCTCTGACCAATATGACTACAAAGAAATTAGTTCAGTTTCAGTTTAAAAAATATTTAATATTGAAGTTGAAGAACTCCAACGGATCAAATAATAAACCATTTATATTTTATTACATAAATATTGACAAAAAAATCAATAAAATTATTGAGAGACTGAGATTTTTGTATTTAAATAAGGACTGTGAGTAATATAAAAACCCCTCGTGTTGTACACAAAAAAAAAAACAGTCCAAGACAGATTCAGTGATGAACAAGCCGGCATGCCTCTGATCCAATGCCCATAAAAGATTTATCGAAAGTGAATCTTGACCTACCGTATTATTACGTCACAACGCAGTTTTTACTGCGTTTTTAATGTGTACTCGACGACAAGGATTAAACCTTTTTAGTTTTTATCTAAATTCATTAATGAGTCGCAGTATAATAAAATAACTATTTATTTTTATTTTATTTAGTACAGCTGGCAAAGGTGCAGTTATTAAAATTTAACCCAACATTAGATTGGTTATTTCTTTCTACTATAGAAGATGCATTACTACCCATAGTATTTATAATCTAATATTGTGTTCTTGATCGATCTTTAAGTATTGTTTTATAGAATCTGAACTGTTATTATCAGTCATTTTCAGCAATTGTTGTTCTTGCACACCATTTTTTGCCAATTCGCTAACAGCAGTTGACCTGTTCGAATGGTTTGTTATCTTTTTGTTCTTTACATTCAGAACAATAGCCTTAGCAGACGATTTAGTTCATCCATTAATAGTATTTTTTCCAACAGGGACATCATATCAATTATCGATTTGCGTTTTCCAGTGTCGATTAGGTTTTAAGAATAGCTGTGGTGATGTGAATGTAAAGAACAAAAAGATAACAATCTTTTTGTTCTTTACATTCAGAACAATAGCCTTAGCAGACGATTTAGTTCATCCATTAATAGTATTTTTTCCAACAGGGACATCATATCAATTAATTATCGATTTGCGTTTTCCAGTGTCGATTAGGTTTTAAGAACAGCTGTGGTGATGTAAGATGTTCGCCTTGTTTCGATATTAGTTTATGAAAAAGGCGTACAGAGCAACTTTGATTTTCACTATTGGCAATCAACATTAACCATTTACTATTTGTACAGCTTTACAGCTTTTTGAACCGTTGGCAAGTTTTACTGAACACCGGATTATATTCACTGTGATTTGTTGGAAAGCCATCGTTATTTTTCTCGATGTGAAAAAAATCCAAGAGACAGACAAAGGCGACTCTCTACGCTAATTCTACAGCAGCAATATTGTAGACTGTACACATAAGACCTTCAGAGGTATTTTCATCCCAGAACAATATAATTCGGTTTATTTCTGACAAAACTGAACTGGTCTTAGGTTTACATGGATCTGTTCGCAGTTTCTTCCTGGATGCATCGCGGGCACCTTGGACAAGTTTAAATACTGTGCTGTTAAGCGGGTCAATCATAACATAATCTTATAGTAATTATAGTATTTCTCCTGTATAAGTTTACATGAAACATTCCATATAGTTTTGACTGTTGCTTCTTTGACTTCTGTCCCATCTTTCTTCCTCATATGGACGCGATGTTTTTGTATCAATGTCAGTTCTTCTACTCTTCTTTGCTCATTTAACTCGTGTTTTCGTTCACAGCAAATTTGTATTTGATTTGACTTTTTTTTTAAATTTTAATAAATTCGCATTGCCAAAACGTAACATTCTGAAATTTATTTGAAATATGAAGCTGTTCAACTTAAACAATATTGGTGTCATAGTGATTAAAGCATCTCTAAATGCTGTTATTAGTTAAATGTTTAAATGAATGGATGATTTGACATTTGACATGACAAAAAATAGCGAAATTTAAATAGCTGTTAGAATTGTCAAATATATTTCTAAAAAAGCACTCCATCTGATTATCCATATGTAAAAATGTACGATATTCCATTTGAAAAAATAATAATTTGCCTCTGTTTGTAAAATTTAACATTGGCATTTGTTAATTTTAATCCAAAAGATAATATAAAGAGCATTTACATCTTTCTCTTCTTATTCTAAGAGTAAATCCTCTACTTCGGTGTCCAAATAAAACTGAATACGCTGTACACTAATCTCTGATTTTCAGTGCTTTTAACATCATTTAAATGTTCTAATTTGTGAATGAAATAATTACAACTCATATACAATGCTGGTTAAAATTTAAAAAATATGATTAAGTGAGCTAATACAAGTACCATTAGATATAATATTTTTTTACTAATGCAATATTAAATACGTAACTAATTATGTCTGTCTTGTGCAACTTTGGCAATATTGTTGTGATACAAAGAAAATGTGTTAGATCTTCAAATTTTATTCATTAGATGATGAAGAATTGTTAAATAGTTCAGGAATTATAGAAATATTTAAATATATTGAATAATGTACAAACATATGTGTGGGTGTGTCTGTGAACTTAACCCTTTGTAAGCGAAAATTATCATATTTAGTTGTTGTATAATTAAACTAGGAATTGCAAGTTGTTGGAATTTCAAGAAAAGTATATTTTTGAAGTTTATAACACTTACATATGTTAATAATTATAATGACAAACATAAATTGATACTGATAGAAACATAATATTTTTTGCTAAAACCATTTCTAAAGACTAGGATTCTTCAAATGAAATAAAACAATTTTCCATACTTAGTTTCCCATAAGTCGCCATATTCGCAAAATTAAAAAAGGGCACTAAGTGTTGTCCAGATGGGAGGAGTTTGAAAGATTTCATAAATCTAAAAGAAAAGTTATTTGACTTTGCAATAATCTTCTACTTACATAGATTTGGAAAAATCATCTCCAATGTAAATATAAACTCAAGTTTTTTTCGTAGCATTCATTATTCACGAGAAAATCAGTAAATTTCAAATATTGCACAGAGTCCCGAGCATTGAGCAGCAATGATGCAATGTAATGACCATTTAAAGTTGTAACATATGTGTTGTAGCTACTACAACACATTACATTGACAAAAGTCAGTAATTCTTCGGTATGTTATTTTAAATTATATTTTTGAAAGATCTAGAGCCCTTAAAAATAGTTTTAAGTACAAATGTTTCCCTTTTTTATGACAAAAGAAATTAATCCTTTGTCGCAATGTAACTTTTACACTTTAGTAGTTATTCTAGGGGAGAATGATCACACGTTAGCAACCTTTCCGTCTAAAAAGGGCACTAGGTACGTCCGTGGCAGCCATAGTAATATCTTCCAAACTCATGTTGAAGAAGTTCTCATCGCCATCGTTCCTACTTATCAGAGCATAGCAAAGGTTCGTGGATAATGACCAGAACGTTATCCACGAAGAGAAGTTAGTATATGGGAAGTGAGTGAGGGATAGAGAAAAAAGTTGACAAATTATAAAGGTTTTTCCTTACATTATTATTAAATTTCGATCGATCACCTTTTTTCTCTTTCCGATCCATCTTCCAATACTAACTCCTCCTTATTGACGACCTTGTGGTCATTATCCACGGACCTCACCCCTTCTTCAACACCATCTGGTCATTGATTACGTTAGCAATGATCTCTAAGAACTTCTTTAGCATGATCTTGGAATACATCACCACCACAGCTGCTGCTGATGCATCTAATAACCATTTCAAATGAACAGATTACCAAAGTGCATTCATTCTCTCCAAGAATAACCAAGTAGATACTCACTATCTATAATATTTAACAAAAACCATGAAAATTGTATAATTTCTGCATTGTTTCTGTTCTTATATGGAAACATGTTTGAAATCGTCTATTAAGTTTATTTGATAACGGTTTTCCATCTATCTTCTAGATGCTCGTAGCTGCACCACGTGCGACAAGGTGCTGCAAGAGTTGGAGCAAATCGACGACGACACCGACTCCTTCGGGGTGGATTTCGTCAAGATTAACGACAAACGACTGGCCAAACAGTATGGCATCACTAAATTCCCAGCACTTACGTACTTTAGAGAAAAACAACCGATCATCTACGAAGGTAAGAGACATACCACTATCACATTATCGAAAATAATTTTGTAAATTCCCATAAAAATTTCTGTTTTAAAGAGACCTTTGTGAAAAAGACCATTTGTTCTACTCCTGGTTGCTTTTTTCATTTTTAAATTCATTATAATTTGGTTAAAACTTCGATAAAATTGCTTTTTTCAAAATTCTCATCAAATAAAGTGATATATGGCAAGTGTCTTAGGTGCTAAAAAAATTGATATAAAGGGTGTCTCAGGTATTACTGGAGATACAGTCAAAGATTTCGAAATATTTATTATATTTTTTATTTACTTGGAAACGTTTCATGATAGAACAGCAATAGCTCTAAATTGTAATGAGATATATTTAGTTTTATTATTCAGAATATTTAAATAAAAATGATACGCCACTGTCCTAATTATAAAGAAAACGTACGATTTTAAATTTTGATTATTTTGAACAAATAATTATTATTTGTGCGTGGTGAGACCTAATATGCTTCAGTAATACAGAGTGTCTCGAAATTAATACACCGCAGGGCAAAAGTAGATTACTGACGATAAAGTAATATGATATATCTAAACTCACTTTAGTCGAAAATTGATGGTTAAAAAAATACAGGGTGTCATAGCAAAAAAAAATATTTTTGATATTTGTAAATAATTTTTTGAAAAATCCAAATATTGGACATATTTTAGAAATCGGGAGTGTTTGAGAGCGATAAATTAAAATTTGTTTCAAATTTTGACACTACTGGTAGAGGGCGCCACTTATAACATATTGTCACAGAATTTGCCCAGTTCGCATCCAATTCGACGACTATGGTATCGCGAAACGGTAGATTCTGGTAAAAAAACAAATAATGCCGTATATCGAGGGGCGACTGGAAAAAATGGAGAATCGACGTGAATCATTCGAGATATGGACCTAGAGATGCCAAAAATACCTGGAACATTCGTTTGGTCTATAAAAGAAGAATAAATGGTCGAGTCAGTCAGTTTTGATTGAGAGTCTTGAGTTGCAGTCTTGAAATGGAGTGTTTAGTTGGAAATTTCCTTGAGTTTCAAAGTGAAATAGTGTTTAATTGAGTTGCAATAAGTATTTAGTAGTGTACAGAGTAGTTAATAAAGATAGATGATTAATTTATGGATTGTTTTTCTGATAAAAGAAATAATCGAATTGGGAAATCCGTGACAATATCATGTTTCTTTTAAATGGCAGAACTTTTCTGTGGCTTAGTGTATACATCTGATTTAAAACAATATATTATTCTCCTTTCTTTATGTGATAAAGGTGTAGGTACCGTGTTGAAGTCGTTAGGAGTAACCGTTTTCGAAATAATTCTGTCTGAAATATTAAATGCACCGAGAAAAAATTGTTTTGGTTTCAGGTAAAGCACTTTTTCCGCTGAAAATACAGCAAAATGTTACTTGAAAAAGTTACTCAAAAAGGTAAATTGTGGCGATGTGCAAAATTTTAAGAGTGAATTTTCAAGTCTCCTTCAGTTTTTGATACAAATATGCACAAACAACGAAATGCAGAGATACTTTAAATGAACAATTGAATGAATTGAATACAATACATTTAAAAAAAGTTGAAAAGAAAAATTATATGTTGAAAATAATCAAAGCTAAAATCTTATGTTTTTTATAATTAAGACAATGGCTATTTTTATTGTAAATAAAAGAATATTGGCATAGGGGCATTTATTTTCACTGTACAATCACCTCTTCCAAGGATGCCAGAAATATCTGATACACCCTGTATAGGCGGGCTAGTGAACAATTATTCAAAAATAATAAAAATACAAATAATTCTAATAATTCAATTAAGGTATTTGTTTAGAAAATGGTGAATTTTTAGACACATGTTACATAAAAAATGGCTGTATATCCCAAGAAATTATCTCCCACATGAATATTAAGATTAACTGACTAACAAATGACGTTTGATTAATCATAACGATATTATTAACAGAAAAAGGTGGATATATTGAAATCTGTCGAGGTTCCCATAATTATAAATCAAACTAAAAATAAAATGAGCGCAAATAAGAACACTAATGTTTTCAAAACAGTTCTTAATATAGTTCAAAATTTCGCAATGATGTTTCCATACTCTGTAGTGTATTATTCACACTTCATTGTAATAATTCTTTATATATTTATCTAATCGTTCAGCTAATATAGCGGATGCTAAAAAATAGTTGTATACTATGTGAGTAATAAGCTCTAAATGTTTCCCAAACATGTAGTGCGATTAAGTGTTAATCCTTACTCTATATACTCTTTATACAATTTTCACCCAAATATGAACATACGCCTTTTCAATCAGTTTTTCTTGTCTCTATGATAAGGAATTATTGAATATTTTGTCCAATTATTTTTGTCAAGAACTGGTAAATACATATGGTGGTATGTAATGCCGGGTCCAGACCAAGCAGACAAAACGGCGACAAGACAAAGACATTCATGTTTCGCGACAAAGTGGCGACAAATCCGATATATTTCTGCAACATTTTTGTCTTATTTTTGGTTTGTTTCCAAATTCGGAGACAGTTGCAAGTCCCGTCTCGAGTCGGTAAAGATCAAAGGGTCTCTGTTTTGTCTGCATATTTTACGACAAGTTGTCGGCGCACTGTGGACGGTGTGCGCTGACAAATGTAGGAGACCAATAAATCAGTGGAAAATCACACATATTTAGTTCTGTTATGTTGTAGTAGTGGAATACTAGTGTCTTTGCGAAAAATGTCTGGGAAAAAAAGTGGAACACAGAAAATACTTGCAAATTAATAGAATTATACAGAGAGCATCCATTATTATGGGAACCTAAACATAATGCCGGGTCCAGACCAAGCAGACAAAACAGCGACAAGAGAAAGACATTCATGTTTCGCGACAAAGTGGCGACAAGTCCGATACATTTCTGCAACATTTTTGTCTTATTTTTGTTTTGTTTCCAAATTCGGAGACAGTTGCAAATCCCGTCTCGAGTCGGTAAAGATCAAAGGGTCTTTATTTTGTCTGCATATTTTACGACAAGTTGTCGGCGCAGTGTGGACGGTGTGCGCTGACAAATGTAGGAGACCAATAAGTCAGTAGAAAATCAGACACATTTAGTTATGTTATGTTGTTGTAGTGGAGTAATTAGTATGTTTTTTGGAAACTGCAAGACTAACAAGGCATATCAGATTCTCGAAATCTTCGGTGGACATTCTTAAAGAATTCCTAAAGCTTGAACGAATCTCACCACTTAGTACAATATCATCCTCACGTAACTGAACTAACAATTTATTTATTGAATAACTTTCTGGCTTTTTTAAGCTTGGTCTCATCCAAAAACGTGTGCGTTTCATTTTTCCAACATTGGATGAAGAGTAGAGAAACATATAACAACTGACGGCTAGCAATAAATCTTCATTTTTTAAATTTTCTTCCTGGTGGAAACGCCACATGGTTAAACAACTGATTCGCACCAACTGAATTTTGTTGCACATTTGTCCTTGTGGTGTGGACAGTTTTGCCGGATCTAGACCAAGTAGACAAAAAGTGAACACGATTTTGAGATAAAAACACGACAAAATTGCGGCAAAATTTTAGGTATTCAGACTAGACAAAATTGGGACAAACTGTCCACACCACAAGGACAAATGTGCAAAATTCAGTTGGTGCGAATCAGTGGTTTAACCATGAGGCGTTTCCACCAGCAAGAAAATTTTAAAAATGAAGATTTATTGCTAGCCGCCAGTTGTTATATCTTTCTCTCTTCTTCATCCAATGTTGAAAAAATGAAACGCAAACGTTATTGGATGAGACCAAGCTTAAAAAGTGAGAAAGTTATTCCATAAATAGTTAGTTCAGTTACGTGAGGATGATATTGGACTAAGTGGTGAGATTTGTTCAAGCTTTAAGAACTTTTTAAGAATGCCCACCGAAGATTTCGAGAATCTGATATGACTTGTTGGTCCTGCAGTTGCCAAAAGACTTACTAAGTACTCCACTACAATAACATAACAGAACTAAATATGTGTGATTTTCCACTGATTTATTGGTCTCCTACGTTTGTCAGCGCACACCGTCCACATTGCGCCGACAACTTGTCGTAAAATATGCAGACAAAACAGAAACTTTTTGATCTTTACCGACTCGAGACGGCACTTGCAACTGTCTCAGAATTTGGAAACAAAACAAAAATAAGACAAATATGTTGCTTTGTCTGCTTGGTCTGGAGCCGGCATTTTGTCTCAATTTTGTCTTGTCTGAATACCTACAATTTTGTCGTGTTTTTGTCTCAAAATCGTGTTCCCTTTTTGTCTGCTCGGTCTGGACCCGGCATAAGTAATGGCCCATGAGGACATACTAGACTTTTCACTTCAAAATATTAAGATTTAAGAAAACTTGCCTTAATAAAAAAGATACAGGGTGTTAAAGTTGGAATTTAAAAATTGATTTTTTGTAATAATTACTCTTTCTTTGAATGTATCAACTTAAAAATTTGGAACTAGATGTTTTTGGATATGATAAATCATAATCTGTTTTCTATTTCGACGTATTTCCTAGAGGGCGCCGCATCCGTCATCGTATCTTTTTGGGCCCTAATGTTAACACGTTTTTTTATTAAAAATCTTAAACCTACATTGTTTTTGAGGAAATATAAAGTCTAGTATACTTGTCTCAGAAATTGGTCATTTTCGAGAAAATATTTTAGAGTAGTAGGTGCCAAAACTCCCCTGAAAATTGGATGTGTTGAAGGTAGATCGACAAGCAATAAAATTTGCACTGGTGTAAAATGCTACGGGTGGTATTTTCCAATATGCAACGGTTTTAAAATGGAAGTCATACTGATTCTTGCAACTATAGATAGTCGTTCTGCATTAGTTTGTGGACAATCCGCAATACGAACAAATTTTATATTATTTTCTCTAAATTCCTAACCATATAATCGGTCAGTGGTCGCGCGGCTTAAGGCGTTAGTACTTGAATCGAGGTGACTAGACGGAGTTGGTTCGAGCCCAGCTGCCGGTAGACCGTATATAAGCTATATTCGTGGAGAGGATTGGCACCCTCTCTGTGGGTATGGTAGGGTGGAATAATGTTAGCTTGGGTCAATGTGAGAGATTGATGCCGGTTGATATTTGACCACCCCCCTAATTAATGAGGTTTTCCAGGTTTCCCTCATTCCTGCACTGAATAGTGGTTAGGGCCTACCAACGTAAGTCGTTCCTGGGCGCAAATGTGGCCTGCTTAATAATAATATGCCGCCCCCTCTCCCGCACAAGTCTCCGACTTCTGGGCTAATCCCTGTGATTAGAATGAGGGGTAGAGATATTATTATTATATCAGGTTGCAATCTATTTCGAAATCCTCTCAAATATTGTCGTTGCCCCGCACGTCCATTATTAAAATTTAATTGCCAACAAATATCTGTCATATTTGAATATGAAAAATTATTGTCGCAGAATTTTTCGTTTTTGTAAATTGTAATTGATTTTAACCAAAAATGGATACCTGGATAGCTTGCATTTAGAAATAGTTATTAACTAACATTATCTAATAATTGGTAAAATTTAACTTACTATTGGTGTCTACTACGTTAAAATATGGTACAAGGAACTACGCAGCTGATTGTTGAAAAGCTGTTATCTCGAAAATTGTCAATTTCTAAGACTAATGACAAGTAAACATTTTTTCCTCGAAAACAATGTAGGTTTAAGATTTTTTAATAAAAAACGTGATAACGTTAGACCATAAAAAGTTGCGCTCACATTTACGTCACAAATATGGCGGATGTGGCGCTCTCTACAGAATACGTCGAAACATCTACTCGCAAATTTTTAAGTTGATACAGTCAGACAATGTAATTATTACAACATATCATTTTTTAAAATCCAACATCTTTTTTATTATCAACATTCTATTAAGGCATATTGGTTTAAATGGTAATATTTTGAAGTGAGAAATCAAGTATGTCTCCACGACTCCAACCAAAAAACGGGTACTGAACCCGTTTTTTGGTTTCTGTTGTTGGTAGAAACCATTCCTCGGATAGCCGCCTTTACAGTTGATCACATTCCATATTTCCTTTGTTCGGCTAAGCCTAGGGATGTACACCTTAAATCTGGCAGCGACCAGTTGCCTAGGTCAGACCTTAATAGTTCGAAAAAACATTATAGATCAAATCATACGACATCGCAAATGAATATAATCTCTTTAATCGACAAGAATTAGAAAAATGATCAACGTATATTTTTCTATAGAGTACCTATTCTCTTATTATTTTTTCTTCGGTTTGACAGAAACTAGGAACAAATATATTCCGGAACTTTTCGGGTTTTTATCTTTGACTCTACCTTAACCAAAATTTCAAAACTAAATAAATGTTTTTTCCTTAAAATACTAATTTGATTTTTTTGTTAAATACTTTATCTTGTGGATTAAAGTCATTATTGGTCACATCAGAATCCATTATTTTATAAATGCATTTGAAAATTTAGTCTGATAACTTCATTTGCTACTTTTTGGAAAATATGTTGAGAAGTAGATCATTTCAATAATTTTTATCAGAAATTCAAATGCGAATGATACTTATACATCAGCTTACAGTCAACTTCATCAAAACTAAAGCAACATAAATTTAATAGTTGTAAGAATGTGAATATGTGAATGTTGATGTTGCTGATGTTTTGCACTGAATTCTGAATTTCCGATTACTGACAAGGACGTTAAAACATTTAACAGAATTTATGGTTGCTACCGAAACCCACACCGTTCTCAAGTATAGTATTTTTATAACACCTCTTTCAAATTTAATTTCAATGTTTTTGAAATTGTATTATCAAAACTTTTATAATATAATAAAAACCTGTATAATTGTTTACTTACGGCCACTACTGTAAATACGTAAAAACACACCGTCTGAGATCAATGTAAGATTGATCACAACTTGGTAAAAAAAATCGTACAGTTTTTTTAGCAACCGCCTAAGCAACGGTCAATACAAACAAACTTATTCAAAAACTGTCATAATCTTAAATCATATTTGTATGTGAGGGTAATATTATAAAGTGAAATTAGTTTGATTACATAAAAAATGTCGATGACAGTGAAATAGAAAATTTAACTCCACCCAATATTAGTGAAATTGCAGAAACTGCTAAAAACAACTTGTTACCGGCGAAATCTGAATATCGATACAAATTTGCTTACCAAAGATTTATGGAATAGAGACTAAAAAACGATACTAAATTATTTTCCGAGAATGTAATGATGGCATATTTCCAAGAACTATCAAAAACTATGAAGCCTTCCTCACATTGGTCATTTTACTCAATGTTAAAGGCCATAATTAATATAAATCACAATGTCGATATTGCAAACTACTCTAAATTTGAAGCTCTTCCGAAGAGAAAATCGGACGGCTTTAAATCCAAAAAATCCAAGATTTTGACAAGCAAAAATATACGATTTTCTAGAAAACGCACCAGATGATAAATATTTGTATATGGAGGTAATATATTGAGCTCAATATAATGTTAGATATGTAAATTTATTTCAAATCGTCTCTTAGGTTGCTCTTATAATTAGTATAAACGGTGCATGCAGGAAACAAGAGTTGCTTAATATAAAATCATTAAATATTCAAGACACAGGGAAGAATCTAATTATTAATATTCCCGATTCAAAAACTAAACGGCAACGTTCTTTTGTGGTATCTGAATATTTTTACCCCAATGTTAAAAAATATATAAACTTTCGCTCTGCAGTAAATACAGCAAATACAGTGTCTTGGTATTAACAAGTTAGGATAGATTCCAAAACAAATAGTCATATATCTGGAACTACTGGAAGCAGCGACTTATACAGAACACTGTTTCCGACGCTCGTCTGCGACTATTCTTGTTGACGCGGGTGGTGACTTATTAGATTTAAAAAGACACGGTGGATGGCAGTCATCAGCCGTAGCTGAAGGGTATGTGGATAATTCCCTAAATAATCAAACTAACAATTCGTCTAAAATATCATCTGTAATAGCAAGTACTAGTAATAGTACTAATAGTATTAATGACAATTTTCTTGAGGCAATTAATAATGTAAATCTTACTTATGCTTCCATAAGCAAAACAACCGATATACCTTTTGTCTTCAATAATTGTTGTGTAACTATTCTTTTCTTATAATAAAAAATAACAATTTGTAAATTTAAATAATCATATTCTGTCATTAGTGTACTACTATAGAATTATTACAATGTATACCTTCTTATTGATGGTAACAAGTTCTTAGTTTATTAAATTATTGATATTATCAATTCAGATGGAGAACTAGAACTAAATGATTTTGTGTTAATAAGTAGGTCGTAGATAAAGTAATAGTACGTAATACATGTTGTAATGCAATTACGCACTCATAGAATTCCATTCGTACGTAAAATAATTTTTACAACACTTATTACGTAATATACTATTTAACTTCAAGTGCAATCTGACGTATTTATTGGAGCCTGTATGTTGACGAATCTTGATTTTGGTACTCCTACATTATCCATTATATTTTCCAATATCAGACGCATGTATTTAAATTTTTACATTTCTGGGAAATGAGACTACCACCGCCTATTGATAAAAATAAATATCACACTCATCTCCATCCCGATGATTTTTAAAGATTAAATAAATAAATAGAAATTCCTCAATGTGGGTCAATTTAAATCAGAATCGTACGGTTGATGGAGATCTCGGTTAGACATTGTAACAGACTTGGTCCAGTTAAAAATAGACTTGCTGAATTCTGCTTCGGACCTGTATGGCTTACGATAAATTGTCCGATGCTAAAAACCCACTAGTTGCTACGGAGTACGTGAACTTTATATATTTAGAAGCAGAGAAGCTGGAAGATACAATGTTTGTGTTGCAAAACTCGTGGAAATGGAAAATAAAAAAGAAAACTATAAAGACTATTAAGTGGCTATGAGTAAACATTTTATTACCTACCTAGCTGATAATTGAAGAGACCGGAAAGAATATTTACTAAAACATACAAAATCAAACAAAAAAATTGTTGAGAAGAATGATCGTTAAGACGTTGAGTGAGAAATTATAGATAATTTCTCACTCAACGGTTAAGACTAACTAACCTTGATACTACTCGAATAAGCATAGCCATAAAACCATCATATGAAAATTTGGCTGAAACTTTGAAAATAAATTGGAAGATACACAATTTTTAATTGAAAAAACCCTATTGAAGACCATAGATTAAAAAGGATGTATGTCACATGTTATTTTTGAGAAAAAATTATTTTAATTGTTCAGGTACCTGGACAAATGGAAATAGAATCTAGTTTTGTTTATTTAAATTTTATTTATACACGTTAAATTACATTTTATAGTAAACACTTTGGGGTGTCTTTAACGCCCTCGGGCATTAATTACGGCAGTTAGTGTAATGCACTAAATATTCACTCTCATTTAACTAATGCTGTGTATTTTTATTGAAGGAAAATATCAATTTGTGTACCACATTTTATGAAAGATGATAAAAGTGACATACAATAAATTGCAATTTAATCAACAAACAATAAATTACAATTTAATCATACTAATATAATTATGAAATACATTTTAATGTTTAGAATACAATTAACGAAATTGCTTATAAAATTTAGAATTTGTACTGGGTTTCTACTTGTTGTCCAGGACTATTTTTTGTAACTTTAGTAACACTAGTATTTTTAGAAAATTCCAGTGTAGTTGAAGGCATATTAGTGCCAATATTTTTTTTGCTGTTCCACTTTGTTGGATACTAAATGATTTTCCAACCACTATGCCGCCTAATTTAGTTATACCTGCTCCAGCGTCGGCTAATAAAGTACCTAGCCGAAGAAATGCCGAAAACAATGCTCGGTATATTCCTTTGGTTTAGGTAATTTAAGATAGTTTGCTATTTTGTACGGAATCTGAACTAACATATTTTTCCCAACTACTTGATTGGAGCATTTGTTATTGTTACAATATACAAAAAAAACGTCGATGCTATCCGGTTAACGAAGAGATACATATCCAAATATCGTGGTCACTTGTTTTCATTATCAATTATACTAGATATGCGCTGTATTTTAGTCTTGGATTATTTTATAGTTACTAGCAAAGTTTTATCTAAAACCTGAATTTGATCCATGGTTATATTACATAACTCTTCTCTACGATAAGCTCCATATACGCCAAGTAGGCACATTTTATTTTACATTTGAAGATGACGACTTACCATGATCATCAAAAATATTTCATCGGGGGCATCTCTCAGTCAAATTCCTCTCTAGTTAATATTCTCAACTTTTTTATTCATCTTGAACATTTGCTAATGTCAATGTTATGATGTAAACGTCCCATTGTCTTTAACATGGAATAATGCGACCACAAAAAGGACGGCTTACTATATTTTTGGGGAAAAATGTGATTTCCCAAAAAGTTTGCTTCATTTTTAATATAGTATTTCACGTTTTTAAAGGAACATCATTTAACAAAATCATCACAAGTTTTGTTGTAAAGTTTTTCTGATTTTTTCAGCAACAGGCTTCCTTTGGCTTCCTCCGCCGCTTTAAAAAATTCAGAATTCGTACTCGGAATGCCTTCTGTACTATTATCACTACTGAAATCCATACTTTACTAATTACATATGAAAAAATGTGTCCCTTTGCTATAGGTTTTTTGCGTACTAAATACGGCATACATGAAAACCGCGTTTGTTGATACTGTTGCTTGGTATCCGTCACACGCAACAAAGCATTCTGCATGCAGTAGACACCATGGGAGCTAATAAGCTCGAAACTGGTATATGTCTGGTAGGCTACCGACGAGTGACTAGCTGTTTGCTATAGGTTTTCCAGGTGCAATTCAATAGTAGTCGGGACATTAGCCCGCAGAGTAGTTGTTTCCTAGAATTCCGTGTTTGCAACTGTTTATTTTGCATACATATTTCTTTAAGTAACTAAGGTAAAGTTCATGAATCAATTTTATATAATTATATAAAAATGCATGGCCAATTATGAACCAGGCAACATCAGTTTTATCAATTTAACGTTTTTTGACAATTTCCAAAATATAAATTAGCAGCTATTATACAGGGTGTCAGTCATAATGTCATTAATTTTAACCACGTATTCGGGAGGCCTAATACAGGCAGGAAATCGAAAAAAATTTTACTTGACCTTTGAAAAAATAAACAAATCACCCTATAAAATTCAGTAACACGACGCTCCTGGTGCGCTACGCACTTTCTGATGACACACCCATACGACAATCGAGTTCCGCAACATCGTTGCCAGATCTGGCAGAACACTTCAGCGTTATTCAAATTTACCCCCATTTAGCACTTTCGGTATTTTATTAAATACGTTGGAATTTTGTGATTGCAATGTAACTAAGCTAATTTATGTGCAGTCATAACAGCTACATTTGCTCAGAGGAACAACCACACGCTTCTTGTCGGTTTAGCTTTCAGAGGCGATTTGTTGTCAACGTATGGGCAGGAATGTACGGGTATCGTTTGATTGGACCGTATTTTTTACCGCAAACCTGAGTGGACCGCGTTACTTGCAATTTTTAATAGAATTATTTGATTATTATTATTTGATTTTATCGGATATTAACATTTTAATTTATTATTGGCTGAAGTTGAACTGAGCAAGAAAAAATGGTATTCTAAGGTACTAGAAAAATATTTCAACTTGGCAACATTGTAAGCTGTAAACAACAAAGGCTGTGAGCTGACAGTCTGCAAAGGGGGTTTAAATAATGATTTGAAAATATTTTTTTTCGGCGTAAATATGCATTTAGATTTTTTTTTAATCGCGTATTGGCATTATACTCATTATTCCCTATCTCCTCTTAAAATTAATGACATTATGACTGATACCCCCTATATATCATTATGAACGAAAAAAATAATACAATTGAATGATATAAAAATATACAGGGTGTTCCAATTATATAGAAATGCATGGTGCAACTATGCACCAGGCAATATCTGTTTTATCAATTTAACGTTATTTGACAATTTGCAAAATATTAAGTAGCAAGTACCTATATATCATTATGAAGGAAAAAATAATGCAATTGAATGACATCAAAATATACATGGTGTTCCATTTAAAGAAATGTATATTTGGATCATACTTTAAGAGAGTTGCCCTATAGAGAAAGTACGCCACTGAACTCGACTTAAAAAAACTCTATCAGAAGCAATTTGCATTATTCCGATATTTCAACTATTCTCTGAGATACAAGGAATCTCTTAAAAGTACTTTCTTTTTTAAATTTCGTCCTGTCGTTTCTTAAAAACGAAGAAGTCTATGAACTTTCTGATTGCACCATTTTAAGTTTCTCGAAAAAGTAGTGTTACGAAAACTGCATCCTTCTATCACTTGTAGTTTCCGAGACAATCTGCAATTACAACGAAATTGGAACACCCAGTATATGCTTCCACTTAATAGCAACGGTTCAACTGCACGTCTGTGTTTACTGGTCACGCAACGTTCGCAGAAAACGCGATTTAAATCATGTATCCAATGTCTTATTTTATTTTCTATCCTATCCATCTAATAAAATAGCTTTCATATGTCTTTCAAGTAACCGGTGTGAAGACAGCAGCCAAAGATAGCAGCCAAAACGACCGGGGATACCCGAATGACCATAGGCGCGCATGTGATAAAGACAAGGATCAGGCAAACGGCGCATACGCGCCGGATTCACTCTTTCAGTTATTATGGACGAAATATACATTAGATTAATACCTACATCACAAAATGGCTTTATTTAATGTAGACATATGTCTTGAATTAATTTGAGACAAATAATCAGTCCCTAGGTGGTGAAAATGGAAGAAAATAGATAAAAAATGTACGTAACTAAGTATGCGCCGAGGCACTTTTTCGCTTTCAGGGTTTGTCAAGTTTCTCTTTAGAAATGTCCAGTTAAATTTTGAATGAGGGGTGAAAATGGAGAAATACTCTTAGAAAATCGGAAAAAAAATTCGTATCGCCGGTAGTACGTCTCGGAGCACTTTTTCGCCTTTAGGATTTGTTAAGGTATACCCTAGGAATATCCAGTTAAATTTTGAACGACTTAAATTGGCTTCCAGGGGGTAAAAATAAAGAAAAACTCTTAGAAAATTGGAAGAAAAATTCGTATCGCCGGAAGTACGCTTCGGAGCACTTTTTCGCTTTTAGGGTTTGTTAAAGTCCTCCCCAGGAACCTCCAGTTAAATTTTGAGTGACTCAAATTGTCTTCCTGGCCGTGAAAATGAAGAAAAACTCTTAGAAAATTGGAAAAAAAATTAGTATTGCTTGCTAGTACGCGTCGGGGCACATTTTCGCTTTCAGAGCTTGAAAAATTGGTATCCATTGAGGTTCTATACGTAGCGATTGCATCTATTATTGCCCACACAAGGTCACCATGACGTATTTAGAAGCGAAAAAGTGCTCTGACGCGTACTTCCAGCGATACGAATTTTTCTTCCAATTTTATGTTTTCCTACATTTTCACCTCCTGGAAGTCAATTTAAGTCATTCAAAATTTAACTGGAGGTTCCTAGGGAAGGCTTTAACAAACTTTGAAAGCGAAAAAGTGCTCCAAAGCGTACTTCCGGCGATACGAATGTTTCTTCCAATTTTCTAATCTTCCTCCATAATAACCAAAAGAGTGAATTCGGCGGGCATGCGCCGTTTGCCTGACCTTCATGCGCGTCTATGGTCATTCGGGATCCCCGGTCGTTTTGGATGCTATCTTTGACTGCTGTCTTCACACCGGGTAAACATTTGAGATGAGATGCAATCTTTGTTATGGACAATTTAAATGAGGTGTTGTAGAACTGTTACAACTTTAGTCCAGGGAAGTTAGGAAAAATAACGGAAATTTTTAGGCACCGCAGATATCGAGATGCGGTTTTCTGCATTGTGTTCAGGAAGGTCCCAGAAAAAAAGTCTATATCGTCTGGTTTAGTCATTTTTTGAAAAATGCCTTCTGGGCCGGAAAATGCATTACACCATTATAGGAACGATTGGAAACTCGGAAAAATCACTCGAAAATCGTTACTCGGGGGTTTTCGAGGCTGCCGAACTCGTTTCTGGCATTAGAATTACCCGGGAATGCACGAGGGTGGCTCTGTGGGGGCGCGCGGGGGTGAATTGGGGGAGAAATGGCAACGTGCATGAAAATCGCTCCAAACTTGTTACTCGGGGGTTTTGGGGATACCGAATTCAATTCTGGCATTGGAATTACCCGGGGGTACTCGGGGGCGGCTCTGAGGGGGATCCGGGGGGTCATTCTGGGGGGGAAATTGCATAGTCCATGGGAAGCGCTCCAAATTCGTTACTCGGGGGTTTGAGGATGCCGAATTCAATTCTAGCATTAGATTTCCCGGGGGCGCTCAGGGGTGGCTCTGTGGGGTTGTCTGGGGGTGATTGGGGGGAAATGAATATTTGTTATTTGAAAAAAGTATTAATTTCATAAATTGTGATTTTTCACTTTCTCCTTTACCATTTCCCACAGAGCCACCCCTCAGCGTCCCCGGTGAAGTCTAATGCCACAATTGAATTCGGCATCCCCGAAAACCCCCGAGTATCGATTTAGGAGTGATTTTCATGGACGCTGCCATTTCCACCCCAATCACACCAAGACAACCCCACAGAGGGACCCCCGAACGCCCCCGTGGAAATCTAATGTTAGAATTGAATTCGGCATCCTCGAAAACCCCCGAGTAACGAATTTGGAGCGCTTCCCATGGACTATGCAATTTCCCCCCCAGAATGATCCCCGGATACCCCCGCAGAGCCGCCCCCGAGCGCCCCCGGGTAATTCTAATGCCAGAATCGAGTTCGGCAGCCCCGAAAACCCCCGAGTAACGATTTCCGAGCGATTTTTCCGAGTTTCCAGTCGTTCCTATAATGGTGTAATGCATTTTCCGGCCCAGAAGGCATTTTTCAAAAAATGGCTAAACCAGACGATATAGACTTTTTTCCTGGGACCTTCCTGAACACAATGCAGAAAATCGCATCTCCATCTCTGCTGTGCCTAAAAAATTCCGCTATTCGGTCGATTTTGATCTAAATGCCTTGGACTACATCGACGGACATTGTACATATGTTGTTCTAATTTTTTTGCATGTGCTATTTATAGCTTAAGTTGTTTAATGTATATATTTTCTTTATACATATATTTCATTATAATACCATAGTGTATGGTATATTGAGTTTATAGTTTATAGAAATACTGACTTTAAAACTAGTCACTCACCTGTCGATTAATATAGAGACAGAATTAAACGTAAAAACAGCTTTGCCGATTGTGAAGCAATCATTTAATTATGTGCTTACTTTGAACTTGGACGTGATGATTATCTTAAAAGTAGTCTAAATTTGTAACGAAACAAAGAAAATATGCAGTTGTTCTTAAAACAAACTGTATATAGTAAAATCAAAACAAAATGCTTCACCTTGTCCTTTTTCCTATTTTTCTTTTAGACATGGTCTATTTTTCAAGAATATTTCAAACAATATATTGGTAGACTGGGAGACTTTTTTACATTAAAATCATTTTTATCAAAAAATACAGTAATTTATTCACTAGATTTTTACGGTTTTTCTAATTACAACTAAATACAACTACTACTACTACTACTACAACTACTACTAACTATCGAAATAACTACATACAATATTGTAATTATTTGACATAAATGCAATAGGAGACTTTAGCCCCATATTACTGATAGCAGCAGGACA
Organism: Monochamus saltuarius; assembly: GCA_025584915.1. Classification (NCBI taxonomy): domain Eukaryota; kingdom Metazoa; phylum Arthropoda; class Insecta; order Coleoptera; family Cerambycidae; genus Monochamus; species Monochamus saltuarius. Next base: position 31,635,442 of record CM046728.1, read on the forward strand.
ATAAAATGTAAAAGGAGCACGACAAGCTGGTCTTACTGTCAAAAAATCTAATTGGTTTAAAATTTCAGGACAGTCAGTCCTTGTTGTGCATCTAAAAATTTTAAACTATGAAAGTATCTTATCAGCTGAAAAGAATCAACATGAAAGCAAACAAATAATACAACAATAAAATTAACTGATTAGGCTATTGAAAATGACCTTAGAAAATACTAAAGCCAAAGTACGAATAAAAGGTGAATGTTCGGAAGGCTTTACTATTGATACAGGACTGAGACAAGGAGACCCACTATCAACGCTTGTTTTTAATTTGGAACTAAAAAATGTCATAAGAGATACTAAGTTGAACAGAGAAGGACACATATTGTGTAAAAGTCGTCAAGTAGTAAGTTATGCAGATGATGTGGTCATACTTGTAACAGATAGTAGGGAATTAGAAAAACTAACGACAAAACTTGTGAAGGAGGCACGTAAAGTGGGTTTGCAGATAAATCTAGAGAAAAGTAAGCTTTTGAGAATAGGAGAACAAAAAAAGGATACAAATTTAAATTGAGAACAGAGCATGGAGAGAGGGAGCTTGAAGAAGTTCAAGAATATGTGTATTTGGGGGCGCTAATAACAGCTAACTGTGATGAGGAACAAGAAATAAATAGGAGAATAATAAAAGCAAACAGAAGTTCGGCAGCAGTCAACCACTTATTGAAATCAAAAATTTGTCCAGACGAGTAAAATTTAGAATGTATAAAACAATTTTGACACCGACAGCGCTGTATGGTAGTGAAACCTGGGTTCTCAATAAGAAGTCGAGAGAAAACCTTTTAAGGTGGGAAAGGAAGATCTTAAGAAGAATTCTAGGTGGTAAGAGGACAGAGGAAGGCTATGTAAGGAGAAATAATGAAATATATCGAATGTACCAGGCACCAACAATAGACGAATTTGTAAAAGCCAGGAGAGTGCAGTGGCTAGGCATCTAGAACGTATGGAGGATGAAAGGGCAGTTAAGAAAATAGTAGGAGTAAACCTAACTACAAGAAAAAAAGAGGTAGACCGAGGAAGCGATGGAGAGGCAGTGGCAATAGATCTAAGGGAGAAAAATGTAACGGATTGGAAAAGAAAGGCGAAGGACAGAATGGAGTGGAGGAGAATAACACAGCTCTGGGCCTAAAAGGCCTGTAAACAGCTTTATATATATATATATACAGGGTGTCCGGAAAAGACGTGTACAACGGAAGACCGCAGACTCCTGGGTTCAAAATAAGCCGATTTAGCCTAATTTACTTATTTCCAAAATTGCTTCGTTTCGCCGCTAGGGAGTGCCAAAGTTCGCGAAAATTTTTTGTTTATTCCGAATATCTCGAAAACGACTTGATCGATGTTAACCATTTTTGGGCTACTCATTTATAAGTCTAACGACACTTTTTGACATTATTTAAAATCTTTTGCAGTCATTAGAAATATAAGAAAAATCATGTATCATGCAAATATAAGCACATATTTTTTAACCCCTTTAACAATTACTCTCAGTTTTTTCTATTAGTAGCTGACTTTATTTATAAACTTTTTTATACTTTAAGAATTTTGAATAGATGAGTAGTTTAGGCAGAAAAATATTTTCGTATGTCAACAATATCAGCATTCGTTCTGCAACAAATAACGAAAATTCCAAAATTCATTTATATTCTATTTAATAAATACGAGATAATAAGATTAATATAGCAAATAAAAAAAGTTATGATCTCTTTACAATAAATGCTCAGTGACCACCTTTTCTCTAACGCAAGAAGTAATCCGTTTTACGGTTTTACGAAGTTGTAGTGCTCTCCATGGATTACCTCGTAAAATGTTAACTGCGTCTTGGATTCACCTAAAAATCCTCTTTATTATTAACTGCGTAGGCATATACTTTACAAAAATGATCGCTAGGAGGTAAGTCTGGTGCTCGAGGTGGCCATTTTATAGGAGCATCGTTTCTCTTCCAATCCGCCTGTTAGGATACAGATTATGTAAATACTGACTAACGGGTATTGTAAAATGGGGGGTGCACCATCGAGCATAAACCATATGTTACGACGAAGTAGTAACGGTAAATCGTCCAATAAATTAAGTAAAAAATTTAAATAGTTGACCCCATTTAATCGATGTGGAAACACAACCGGGCCAATAATAAAGTTGTCTATAATTTCCGTCCACACGTTTACTCTGAATTCATATTGAAAATGTCTTATTTTCAGTACAGTGTGGATTTTCATCAGTATAAACGTGTTTGTTATGGATATTAATAATTTCTGACCTAGCAAAATATGCTTCATCTGTAAATAAAAAATAAAATTACACAATGCTAAACGTTTTTCAGGGTCAATTGGTTGATGAACCGGTCATGAACCGATTGTGGTACGGATGTAGTTACTGCTCCTTCAAAACATCATGAACTATGGTTTTTGGTATCCCTATTTCTTGTCCAATGCGTCTTGCACCAATTTTTGGGTTCTCTTCTATCTTATCTACGATTTGTTCCTCCACCTTTATAGTTTTCGTGGTACGTTGACGCCCTTGAACCGTATTCATTTGGTTGAAGAATCAAATTCGCGAAGTCGCCTTTCGATGTTGGCAAAAGTTTGATGATTTGACACTCGTCGATGAGGGAATCTGTCCATGTAGACCCTAACACTTTTGCGGCTGTTATCTTGACAAACTCCATAAACCAAAAGCATATCTACTTGTTCGGAATATGTATTGAAGTTGATACTTAAAATATCAGAGCGTACTTCTGGTACTCCGTTATTTGTTGCAGAACGAATGCTGATATTGTTGACATACGAAAAATAGTTTTCTGCCTAAACTACTCATCTTTTCAATATTATGAAAGTGTAAAAAAAGTTTCTAAATAAAGTCAACTAATAATAGAAACAAACTGAGAGTAATTGTACAGGGGGTTAAAAAAATATGTACTTATATTTGCATGATACATGATTTTTCTTATATTTCTAATGACTGCAAAAGATTTTAAATAATGTCAAAAAGTGTCGGTTAGACTTATAACTGCGTAGCCCAAAATGGTTAACATCGATCAAGTCGTTTTCGAGATATTCGGAATAAACAAAAATTTTCGCGAAATTTGGATCTCCATAGCTGCGAATCGAAGCAATTTTTGAAATAAGTAAATTGGGCTAAATCGGCTTATTTTATACCCAGGAGTCTGTGGTCTTCCGTTGTACACGTCTTTTCCGGACACCCTGTATATATAGATAAAATTAACTTAACAAACAATAACTAACTTTTTCTACGTTCATGCAAAACACAAAACTTTATTGAACTATATTTAGTGGAAAAAGTGGTTCTTTATTGCACTAGTGCAATAAAATTTTTATTGCACTCATCTGTCATTCTACTACAGCGTTTTGTCATCATGACAAACATAAACGTTCAAATCGACATCATATTTTCCTACACATAGTGTCATCTAAATAAAACATTTTTTGGTTTTTGCATGAACGTAGAAAAAATATTGTATGCAACTCGTACTTTTGTACTTCTTGCATAAATAATAATTTAGTGATTATATTCAGCATTTAGTTCCTTCAAGTCTCAGAACATTGGGCTTTGTGATAAGAAAAGATCGTGATTTTCGTAAAAATGTTGTGCTATTTAAACTATTTAACAGATATGTCCGCCATAAACTTGAGTATTGCTCACTGGTTTGGGATGTTTTGTACAATGTTCACATAAATGTAAATGCAGAAAAAGTTTCTAAAGTTTTTAGCCTTTCGAATAGATGGTACAGGTAGATGACCTGAACCTGGAAGCGTACCACAAACTGCTGCGTTCATGTAGATTCTCTTCAGCTCAGAAGATACTTTCATGATTTACAATTTGCTACAGAATGTGTAGCAAAGTGATCCATGCTGTCTTTGGGAATAGACTTCATTGTTTTGTTTTTCATATACAAAAACTTAATTCATACTGAAAAATTAGCAAATAGATCATATTTTACTTATCTGATTTATTTAAAAACATAACTAACATAACTAATAGTTTCTTATGATGAATGTTTACTTATTCGAGGTTGAGTCGTTTAAGTTATAGTGAATTAATGAAGTGATACCAGGCAAGAGGCAAGTAAATATCAACTAAAAAAATAATTTTGCTATATAGAGAAGATATCAGCTGCTTAATTTCCTAATACTTTTATAGATGATTTTCTGATCTTCAAAGACAATATAATCGAAACTTTTTCTTGATTATCCTATACATGACATTACACAGTAGTAACTTATCTCATATATTATTAAGACCTTCTAAGTATCTGTAAAGCTGCTATTTCTAATCTTACCCTAACGTCCCATTTCCATTTATTGTGCTGTTAATATTAAAGATGATAAAAGGCAAAAAACTTTCAGTTAATTTTATACTTTATTATATTTGAAATTAAATGAAAATTTAAGCAGCTATTCTTAAATAATGACGCAGGCTTTCGGATATATTCTAGAACTAATTTAATAAAATAAATAGTAATATTTTATTTAATTAATCTCAAATTATGTATTTACAAATATCAATAAAATTTCCTAAAATATGTAATACAAGTTATTAAATATACATATGTTATAATACTTTTATAACTGGAAACTAATAATAATGGGAGCATGTGTTGCTGACACCTACGTAGATAATGACACCCACGCAAATACTAAATTGTTGGCAAACTACATTCCCGCAATTAAGAATAAGGATGACAAAAATTACATAAAAAAATTATTCAATGACTACAAAATATATTCTGTCGACAAATGATCAAACCTTATTTACATACAAATTCTGATAATGAAGCCGCCATTAATAAATGCTGAAATAAAATATGAATTATATTCCTGAACAGGGCTGTCTACAAGTCAAAGTCAGGATACCATTTTCTACTAAATATTTTTTTGGAATCCAAATTTAGTATTCTAAAATTAGAATGCTAAATGAAACCCTCCTTCTTAAATTCTGTATATGTCACTGTTTTCAATTTTAAAAACCCCCTCTGAAACTAAACTGACAAGTGTAGGTTTTCAAAGTCAGTGTCCATGAAATGGTTTGGTTTTACTGGCCTTTCCCTCTTTATGTTCTTAGTTTCTTTAGTAAGGTTTTATTTGTTTTGCTATCTTTAAAAGGCAAATAATACGCCGGCCAGTGTAGTGCCCCGATCTCATCCGTGATCAAAATTTATTAGAGAATGTTCAACGTGCAGCAACAAGGCTTTCATTTGGACGGTTGAGGTCCTCATATACCGAACGTTTGTCAATGGCCAAGGTTACTGATGTTCAACAGCGCCGTCTTCGTGGTGACTTAATTCTAACTTTTAAGGTCTTAAGAAACAATTTTGGAAATCGGTCTCTACTGTATACACTTAACACAGACTGCCGATTACGAGGTCATGAATTAACTAACTAACTTAAAAAAGAAAATTTCAAATCCAGGACAAGACAATTTTTCCTGACAAACAGAATATTGACCGCCTGGAACAATTTACCAGTATCGATTGTCACAATGTAATTATATTATTGTAAATGTTGTACGTCATTGTATAATTTGATATATATTGTAATTCTTTTTTTTTTGGGCATAATAGGTTTTTTTAAAATCTCTGCCCTTTTCCAAATTATAATAATAATAATCATAATAATTTAAACAAACAAGATTTTGAACTTGTCCTTTTATAAGCAGTGTAAAATTAATGATTATACTTTGTGTAAGCCAGTCATTGAATATTAAGAATAAGCAAAATTGGAATTAAAAATATGCGTACGATATTATAAGTTTTTCCAAGTGTTAACACAATTCAATATTGAGATAACTAAGGCAAGGCGACTAAGAATACCAAGTATCCAAACACCTCCTTAGCATATTCAGGAACTAGGTGAAAGGTTTTTCAAATATTGCTCTATTTGTTGCACAAAATGTGGTGGTAACATTTGTGGCAGTCTTATCTTATTCCATTTGATTTCAACAATGCACCAGTTACGTTTGAAACGCTTAGGAAATTCTACGTGAAACAACCTAGAAAACTTGTCCCATTTACCTTGATGACATCGTAATACTTGGCAAGAACTTTAAACATCATTTGCAAAATGTCCAAGAAGTCTTTCAAAAGCTGAGTGAGGCTCGACTCAAGTTAATTCTCAAGAAATGCATGTTGTTTCAAAAGGAGGTCAAGTACTTAGGGCACGTTTTTTCCTTTAATGGAATACAGACTGATCCAGAGAAAACTAAAACCATCTGGAAATGACAAGTAACAAAAAACAAACTTTACTGAGTTTACTAGGATTTTACAAATTACTATCGCTATTTTTTTATAATTTTGCGATATCAGGAAACTCTTATATCGACTCACTGAAAACAATTAGCCATTTATTTGGACGGACCACTGCCAACAAGCTTTTCATATACTAAAAGAAGCTATGTGTTCTCCGATGTTGTCACTTTCCAATTCTGGAAATAATTTCATGGCAAACATTAATTCTAGCAATATTGGAATTGGAGGAGTATTATCTCAAGTGGAAAAAGGATACAAGAAGAATTTCTATTTTAGCAAAGTCTTCTCAGCAAAAAATGAGCTGTTATTAGTAGAGAGCTGCCATAGTTAAAACTGTGGAGTATTTTAATAAGTATGGCCATCCATTGGTCTTGAGGACTAATCATGTTTCCTTGAAGTCACTACTGCAATTCAATTCAAGCATCCAGCAGTAATACAGTGATACATTAAAATTAAACACTCGAAAAGTTTAACCATGCTGATCATGATTTATTTATTTTTATTTAAAAATACATAGTTTCTGAAGATCACGATGTAAAGAAAGGCTCCGATCTTGACAGAATTCCCGCGATTTACTTAAAATCTTGTTGTGACACTTTAGCTGAACCCTTGTGCATATTGTTTTCTAAATCTTTGTCTGACAGAATATTTCTAAAAAAAGTCAAAAATTGCAAAAGTTGTTCCTATTCATTCAGCAAAAACGACGTTTCTAATTGTAGACCGATTTCCCGCCTTTGTCATTTTAGCAAAGTCTTTGATACTATTATTTCCTAGAAATTGTTCTTTAGGATAAAAAATCCCATACCGCTCTCTAAACATGGTTTTTATAAAGAGATTTATCTTAACAAATCTTGTACCTTTTGTTTAAGATGTATATAGGTACCGATTTTTCTAAGGCTTTCGACAAGGTCCATTTTCCTAGCCTCATTGATAAGTTTGGAAATGTCGGTATTTATGGCAACCAATTAAAACTTATCTTGAGTTATTTTTCAAATAGATTTCAATATCTGACTCAATAACTTTAAATCAGCATAGGTTATATAAGCTTTGATATAGATAACCTTTGGAATTCTTCAGTGATTTCACCTGAGTCTGTCATATCGAAAAATCATTTCAATATTAAAAAATTTGCGGATGATATTAAGATTTATAGAGCAACATGTAATATAGGTGATTATTTTAATTTGCAAAGAGATTTAGGGATTGGTTTAGAATATTTCACAATAATACATTTAATCACAATAAATTAAATTGTTTTTATATATATATAAAAATGTCATCAAATTGTATTTTCCCGATTACAAGATCCTCATACCGTTAATCTATGTCTTAATAATATAACAATTTATTTTGTAAATGAAGCAACAGACTTGGAGGTAATACTAGATAAAAAGTTTACTTTTAATACCCATATTCAGAAGTCACTTGCTCGATTTGCTCGACTTGCTTAGAACGGCAACAGATTTCCAACGTCACGATTCAATAGTATATTTGTATACATCGATGGTTAGACCTATATTGGAAAATAGTTGTGCTGAATCCGTGTTATAATAGATATGTCAGAAAATATAATTTCTCAAAAAAAAAAGTAATCGACATCATTTGGCATATAACGTCTAGTCGTTAATTGTCACTGTATTATTAAAGAATTAGATTTATCGTTGAGTGGCTTATTATTGTGAAAATAGAAAAAAAGTAAACTTACCTTTAACGAAAGTAACATATTAAGGATTCTTTAAAAAGCATGATCACATTTCTACGAAAGCAATTGCTGTATCAAAAAGTGACATCTATACACGAGGACTAACACGCTAAATTATTTAAATTAAATAAAGGCAAATTTTGCAATTATTTGCATTTTTTCATATTTGATCTCCAAAAATCTGTGGTAGTTCAATATTCACGGAATACTACTACACTGCATAACCTTTGTACTATGAAATGTTCGAGTATTCTCAAACTATAATGAATATCAAGTAATAAAATTAATTTCATTTTATTTATTGTAGGAGACCTGATGGATGAAGAGAACGTGTTGGACTTCTTGACAAGCTTAGAAGCGATGGACCTGCCCGACCGCATAGAAGAAGTAAATGCCAGAATCCTGGACAAAATCGTCCAGGAAACAGACTTCGTCGCCGTGCTATTCTGTAAGTACCGCCTTTTCGCAGCTTCTACGTGAATTGACAGTAGATAAAACCAGATCTCACAACACTTGCACCAAATTTATTAATAACCATCCGTCTTCTTCAGCTAGCGGTTATATTTAATAAAAACAGATTTTACGGTCATTTTACGACCTTTAACGGCACAGTTATAGTTCGTCTAATTACTGTTTTATCTTTATACTTAACCACTTCTTTATCGAGTGTATGATACACAGGTCCAGATGCAGAAACGTGTTCCAAAGGAGGCGCCAGTAAGTACGCTGCATCCACCTGATATTTTCGAAATTTTTTTGCTATATACCTTCATGAGGTGACATGCTAAGAAATCACTATTTCCATAATTACAATTATCTGTCAGAATCTACAACACTTATCTCTTATAAACCAGAAATTAATACATTCCTAAATCAAATCAGCAACTTTAGATAATTGATTTAATACATTTCATCAATACAGAACCAAAATGGAGGTAACTATACAGAGTATATGTAAAAAGTTGAGAAAAAATGCTATTAGATATTCCGGGGATCAAAATATGACGGTCTACATCAAGTTACCTTAGTTCAAAATTTTACAGTTTCTGAAATATAGAGTATTGAAGTTACAATTACAGTTTTTCTTCAAAAATTTCATTATTAATTATAGTAAATACAGGAAACTTGGTAGAGGTAAGTTTTTCGGCATGAGAATTTGACATAAACATAAACCCATTGTCTTCCTTCATACTTCAATTACTATCAAATTTTGGACGAAAGTAGGTACTGAATGTACAGGATTTGTGATGATGCGCACTTTCTAATTTTTCAAAGCAATGTTATGAAAGTATGGGACCTTAGGTCAAAATAAGGCCATTGGAGCAGACATTATTTAATGCTCGACTGCAGTGTAGAATGCCACTACAATGTATAGTGTTATAGAAATTATTTTTGTCAATATTTTGATCGCCGTTCCATCAGTCTACTTCGATGTACACATTTGGAAAGTGAGGATCTTGATGGTGAATTGTGTTTTGCCGCTTGCGTGTATTTGTGTCATGCTACACGCATACTTCCACCACAGCGTGCTTCCACTGTTCGCATAAGGCAGTGTTGCCAGGTGGGAAAAATTCAGTGCATGAGAATAATTTCAAAATAGCATGAGGTTTGGAGAAAAAAGCATGAGATGGCTTAATTTATCAAAAAACACCTCTTGACACAGCTTAATTTTTAATTACATTTGTAATGCCATTTTTATTTCATTAGAAAGTGTTATGTTATGCTATTTTATCATAATATTACATTGTAAGTAGGTACTTACAGGTACTTACTTAAAAGTTATTAACCACGTAACCTTTCTAATTTATTTTATTGTTAGGCCGAGCGAACGTTGAGGCGCAGTTGACGTGACGCAGGGTGACTCACGGGTCGTAAAATCTGTTGTTTCCAGAAAATGTAGGTACCCTTACGGAATAGAGTTAAGAATAACTGCAATACATCACACACACCGCATATCCGTCGACTGTCATACCCGTTTATGTATTCATTGCTAATTATTAAGAGAGCAGTCTACAATAAAGGACATTTCAAGTACCCAAATATTGTAGATACCTACCTCTATCTATTCAATTTTGAACTCGATTTTGTCTTTATTTCTCGTTAGGTCTTTGTTTTGGTAGATTTGAAAGAGTAATTTTAATAATTTTATTATTTCTTTTTGTGTCTATTAAAAAGCATGAGATTTTGTAATCAAAATATGAGAGCATGAGATTTCCTCAGAATGCATGAGATCTCATGCAAAAGCATGAGACCTGGCAAAACTGGCATCAGGTGACCGGATTGAGGTCTGTAATCTGTGAGGATACCGTTTTTGTTGTGCGGCTCTCGTTAGCTCTCGCCTACCATCGGTCGTTATCGGAGATTGTAGACGCGCTAAATGGACATTCAAAATTTAAAGATCTTATTCACGCCGTGTTTTATTCGTTACTCTTTCCAAATAAATTAATACTCGTCAGCATTTTAAATGCAATAAAAGGACTTTGAGAAGAATAGGGCAGATATACAAATAAAATTTAGTTTTCTATTATACTACCGCGCCGCCTATACTTTGTACCTTCCCTGGGATGAAGCGGTAATTTCTACTTTCTCTGTAAAGATCCGCAATTTCCAATTCTGTATATGATTCTTTGGAAGAAAATTTCAGAAATATCTAATATTCATTTTGCGTTCATCAGTAGAACGAGCTTTCGACAGCTTATTTGTATATTGAACAGAAAACAGTCATATGAATTACGAGTACCTACATAGCCTAAATTTAAACACATTTATTCTCGCAATTGTAGCAGGAACTAATAGACACATAAAAATGAATGAAAATTCATTAAGGCCGGAGGTCATAAAATTTAATATACTTTTATGTTTCTCGGAATTCCGGTTTACTTGCTGTTATAAAGTTGTTTTTTTCAAATTTGAAACCTACCAAATAGCAAGAAAAAGCAATGCAGTACGTGACGTTATAATAATTAGTAAACAATATAGTTTTTCTATTAAAAAAAGATAAAATATATATTTTCAATCAATGGCAAGCAATATTTCAGAATTCAACGTAACTTCATGAAACCCATGATTTTATAGGAAAACAAGAAAATGCAGTAAAATTTTATGACCTCCTGGTCTTCCTCAAATTAATGTTTTTAAATTAATGATTGCTTGTTAATAATTTTATGATATAATAACTAGAATCATAAACTCATATTCACGGCCATATTTATGACTTTCTTGGAATTTGTAATAATATGAAATTGAACATTCTATAAACGAATAGAGAATAGTTACCTTCCATCTGACAAGAAGTAGGAAAATTCATAAAGAATTACGTTTTCTTGTAAATTAACAAACATAATCATGGGACAAATGAGTAAGTATTGAATGAATTGATCAATAATAGTTGCTTCACTTCTTCAAACTTATACTGCTACAATATTAGATATAGAGAAACAAGAAGATCCGTCTAATTGTTGACATTGCCCACAACTTTTTAACGTTTGTAGTCTTTAGCAACGTCACAATCCAGATGAGATTACGATCGTCACTGACAGATTTCTAATAACCTGTATCGAAAGAAGAGGCAATTTTGTTATACTGTCAGATAATACATAGAGTAGTAAATGTAATAAAAGAAATAAATAATAATGATAAATGCTTAATTTATCATTTGTGTAGCAAAACGGTAGATCTTTATTTAAATATAGAATTTTGTGAATGTAAACATACAATTTTAGGTAAATTGCTACATGAATCAAATATGTTGTGAAGTAATAAGATAGGATTTGATTCAATTACCAATTACATTTAACTTGATAGCTTGTCACATCAATTTCAATTTTATTTTTGGTTATTGGAAATTTTACGACGTATCTTTTCAAATTTAATATTAATAAAAATAAACATTTTTTTATAAATTATAGTAAACTTTAATAACTAAATCTAGGAATAAACTCTATTAGTAATAATTGATAATTTTGACTTTTTAAACTTGTAGCAGATTCTTAACTGGTTATAATTTAAAAAAATTAAATTTTGTATGTATTATTTTTAGAGAGAAACAGATTTGATTTAAATTTGACACAAATACGTTTTTGGTAGTGCAAAACCATGCCGAACACGCTGGTGATATTAGTATTTTTTTGTGCAAAGTAGAGGGCGCTAGTTGTTACCATTTCCGCTGACATTTTATTATATATTATGTAAAATTTTGCACAAAAAGGAACTCTTAGTCAATTTGTTAAAAATATCCTATTTTCCACGAATATGCAAAAAAGTTGTGGTGAAGTCAACAAGGAGATCTCTGTAATAGTACTATCTTATCAAGTGTGTATGTGTCAAACCCCGAACTCTTCCATTGGTATGTCATATTTTATATAAGAGAAACTCCGGTATGTTGTTTATTCTCCAGTTTGAATAGAAATGTGTTCTTTTAGAGAATATTATACAGTATGCGCCAAAAGTATGGAATAAATTCAATAAAAACGAAACAATTATTTTTTGGGAAAAATCCTCGTAAAATGTTCGAATTGCCATCCACCAACTTCTTGACAATGCGCAAGTCTGTGAAGAAATTCTTCTTGCACATTATGAATGATTTCTGGGGTAACTCTGCGTATTTCGTCCCGAATGCGATTTTGAAGTTCTTCTAAATTACGTGGCAATTCGAACATTTAGTTTAAGTATAAAATGTAATCAATTGTATTTTATTTTACATACCTCAGAATTGTTACTTTTTTATGGATAAAATTTACGTTCAATCGTCATTTACTCGAAAACTTTCCTATGTAAGAGGGCAAAATTTTAGTACTGTCTGATAGAGAATTAAACGATCTTTCAGAATCAAGGAAAAAATATGGTGTTGCCATTTAAAAAAAAATCGATGACGTCATTACTCGAAAACAAATGACATTTGAAAATCGCATTTTACGCTAAAATATGTATTTTTTAAATTAAAAATCGACCTGTTCGAGGATTTTTCCCAAAAAATAATTGTTTCGTTTTTATTGAATTTATCCATACCATACCATTTACCCATATCCAGTAGTGCAGATGTTATTTTTTTGGGGGACGGTGTAAGAGTGCTGTAGCAGTAGTTACAAAATTTTCTGAGAGGCAGCTACGAAATAGAAAAACATTTTGGTAGTAGAAAGATGTAGTACCATGAGACTTTTGCACCAGTAGCTAGAATTACTAGTTTTAGAATTCTCGCCGCGGTCGGCGCACTAGCCCTGTTTGCCGTCGAGACCAGATCTGGAAAACTGGTGATATTAAACCTAAATAAAGTAACTAACCTAACCTAACCTAAATAAAATAATTTCGGTAGACTTAGGTCAAGTAAAACTGATCAAAAAGATTGACATATACACACTGGATAAATAAGTGATATTACAGGGATTATTAAATGATTATATCTAAAAATCTGATTTTTGAAAATTATATCAAAAATTACTGGCTCTAGGACATATGTTTCTTAAGAAAACCCCACTTAATTTTCAATCTTCTGTCTTTTTCAAAGACCGTATATAGTGTAGTGCATTGGTCAAGTACAAGTCTCTTAAAAATAGTGCATGCTATTAATTTTAGGAGAAAAACACTTCTTTAATTATTGAGAAATATATAAGCTTGGAACGCTAACCCAGTGAATTCAATAAACCATTATTTTGCTACTCTTAATATTGTAGAAAAAATATCAACAGAATAAAAGCTTCCCAGTTTAAGAGTAGAAACTTCTTATATGACCTAAATGGTAAACTTAACTAGTGTATTTAGGTTTTGACAGAGAGACCTGCAAAATTCATAAAAATTGTTTAAAATTTCAAACTGTAACTGAGCATGGCTTGTTGAGGTATATAGCATTTATTTTATTTTTCAGAATGTAGCAAGAAGTGCGCATGCGTCTTTATTACACCACACAGCCTAACAAACACTTTTAACACATACATGCACTTACAACAAACACATTTCTTATTACGGGAATGCTCCCTTAAGAAATAAGTCCTATCTTTTTAAGTTTTGTGTTACTTTTTCATATTTCTAGATGTGCAGCAGCTCTATTAGTAATGCTTTTGCATGAGTCAATATTGACAGAGGTACATAGATGTTAAGTAAATATTGCGTCACAAGGGCAGAAAATGACAGCAGCTAATAGCTAAGGGCTGCTAAAGCGTTTTCTGCATGTGTGACACACAACTGTTTTTCGCCTACCAAAATATAACAAAAATCTTTAATTTTATATATACAGACATAATTTAATAAGAAACTTAAGTAATACAAATGTAGGAATTTATTTATTATAGTAATAATTAATGTTAATTATCCCTCGAGCACAATTATGGATAGTAATACCAGAATTTAAAAGCATTTGGTAGGTTTTCGAAGTAGTATGGTGACTTATTTCTATAGATGAAGATGATGATGCATTGGAATTTTATCTAGATTAACTGGCAATTTATTTATTTGGTTGTAATTATTTAATACTTCAGATGAGTTTTTTCTGCGAGTATTAGGCTACCGTTCTTGGTTTGTCAGGGTTTTTTGAAAAATGTTAATCTTATTCGATAAGCAGTCGTCGATATTCCTTCTGCAACTGCAAATTAACGCCAACCTCCATGCTTTTTAAGGGCTACCAAATCACTTCCAGAGTTAGCTAGAAGAGTTGCAGAGCTACGACGGCAGCAATGTCCTGTGTATGTAGTAGGTTAAGGCAGTTTAAAAAAGTGACTATTTTTCCTGGAATTTTGCTGAATGTGTTTTTTCCAATAGGTTGTACTGTACATTTATTATTCTTGTAATAAATGGATAGGCGATAATGAGGAGTGTGGGTAGGTCTAAGGGAAATAAATTTGTTGCATATTGTAAGTAGATTCAATCTAGCAATTGTTTTGTTTGTAATTGTAAACGTCCTTGTAATATTATTTTTTGTTTCTGAAACTGTAATAATCAATATATCTTCTCTACTATCTATGTGGTCTAGCTTGATATTTAATAATTCATAAGAGAAACTACAATTTAACGTTATTAAAAAAACGAAATTAGTTTATCTTAATTTATTTGTTTATCCTTATCATAAATATTCAGAATCATCTACTCCCTTAAAAAACTTAATGCATTGTTCTTGAGTGAAGGTTTTGGACTTTTTGGGCAGGTAATTTACAGAATTCCGTTTCAGAAACACTCGAACTTTACGAAAATGATCAAAATTAATATTTTCCTTAATTTTAAAAGTGCTTTTCAACATTGAAAATTCGGACCATAGTGTACCTGCATTTACAATATTTGATATATCCGATAGATAAGCAAGTAATACATTTTCTGTTAGGTTTTTGCTTTTTTACTCTTTTTCCAGTTGTTAAACAATTCATAGTACTTTTCGTACCGTTGTCTTGACTTTGTAAGTAACAAATTTAGAGAAACATTGCTTTCTTCTTCTTGCAAGTCTGGTGAAGTGGTAAATTATTATTCACTGTCTGAATTAAGTACTATTCATTTTTACTAAGTACTTTTCATTTTTACAGGAACGTATTATTATTTTATAGTTTTGTTCTTTTAATTCGAGACTTTGATTTACACTGAAGTTTAATGAAAATGAGTTAAAGGTGTCTAGACAGTGAAAAACTACAAAATCGTGTATTTATGACTAGCAGCATAAGGGACGATAAACATTACTTTCGGTCATATTTTTAGAGTTCATATGATTCATTTTCACATATGGTAGGCGGAAAAAAATCTTAATGTAACGTGCTCATATTCTAGTATATTAACAATGAATTTAACAGCAACTTAATTCTAAAACTTACGTTCTAAATTTATCCTCCACACTACTACAGTTTCAAGCAACCTAGACCACGGCTTTGCCAAAATATTTCTGTATCTACGAGATTAATTGCCATTACTTATTATACACTAGACACTGGGATCCTAGTTTTGGGTTAATATTGTGTCACGACCTTGTCGTTCCATTTTCTTGAATTTCGACAGGTTGATTTTAATATGAATACTATGCGTTTGCTATTAATAATGTGGAGATAAATATAAATTTCTAAATATAAACTAGCTGTATAAAGTACTGATCATTTTAGTATTTGCTGTTATTTCCCTCTAGTTTCAGTAGAAGAGTCAAAAGTATGCATAAATACTGCACAATGTGTGAAAGTTCAAAAATAATGTGTGTTTTAAACCTAGTACACCGATATTAAATTTGACACTTAATTTTCAGTTGGTTCAAGAAAAGCAAGTGAAGATCATTTTAAATAAATGTGTTTAACTTATAATTTCTAAAATGGATATATTTTTCGAATTTTGAAATCTACTAGTCCTTTGTGAAATTATCTGTAAAAGTTTTGTATTTCATCTACTCGTATAATAGTAGAATGTTGGAAATACTATCACTAATTTTGTTTTTCCAATATATCAATATTATCCCCGATATTAGAATTTCGATAATCATTATTATTATTATCCATTAGGCGCAAGCGGTTATTTGTTAACATTTATATATTTCAGTGGCCAGGAATACCCAATTAAATAAAAGAGTAAGAAAATATTAATCTAACTTTTAGCCATTTCAAAGTTCTGACTTGGCCATTAGGAATTTTGATTTTTAAGGGCATTTGAAACAACAAGTATGAAGATTTCGGTAATAATGTTAAATTCTTGAAAAACTAATTTAATACATATAAATATGCTAATATTTCAGTAAATGAAATGCAAAAATGCAACAGAAAATTTGAAAAAAGTTTTAACTACGTGCACACTGAAGGAAATATCTGTTAGTCATTAGTAGATATTAATTATTTCCAGCAAAATATCTGCATTAAATAGGCTCCAGAAAAGTTCTGTTGCTATCATAATAAGAATAATTTAGCTACTAGAGGTAAAAAAAGTTTTTAACTTTTGATTTTATTCTGCAATCCTCTCTGCAATCCCACCTTTTTATTATAGTAACTTTTGCAATTTTTCTCACCAGCAAATATGCATTTCTATTTCAAATAAGTCATTTTATAGCCACTATTAAATGATTTTCTTCCCACTACTATGTACACTTAGATTGGTTCGATTATCAACTTTGTCCTTAAACTTTCATTTTACATTAAAAAAGTTAAAAATAAAAAGATAAATACTTACAGTTTGGACAAAATCGGCCAACACTCGCTTTTGTTTTTTAATATCAATCAAATAATAATACTATAGATATTAGTATTACACACATTCTATCGTGCATTATGTATTTATTTCACTTCAATAAAATAATATTTGTTATGCTTGGTATATGATATTGTAATACTAACAAGAAATATTCCAATAATAATGCACATTATCTTAGCAAATCTTTTTTATTGGTCGATTTCCCTCAGTGGAGTTGGCGATAGGATAGAATAACCTCTTTTTGGTTCTGTTTCCAATATTTGCTACTTAAAAATAAAATCACTAATATGAAAGTCGAATTGAAATTGTATTTAAATTATTTCCAATATTTGAAATTTTTTTTAAATTCAATAAAACAACATTTCTCTTAAACTATTTTAACTATAATGATGACAAAACGCTAAAGAATTAACAAAAAAGTCAATATTTCTTTACTTTGATTGTGAAATATATGTACTCTCGTCGCATCATAAAAGTTTCCAGCCCGAATTAGTATGTTATTGTGACTCAAAAGTGGTTTACTTAGATTGAAAATCTCTATGTTACGGCCACTGCACATATTGTAAAGTTATTTTTAAATAATAGTGACATTAATACGGTATTTTTCAACCATTTTTTTTTAATAAAGCATAACTTTTCACACATTTTGCACGTCTTGTACCTTAAAATCAAATCGTTGTAGGAGCCATAGATTAATTTATTGCATAGAATTAAAATTATTTACTGCTAAAATTATTCAGCACGCTCGAATATGCACACTTTTGGCTGCCCTTCGCCCCCAGTTTGTCTTATATTTGCAATACTTTTGCTTGTAAGTTAGTCCAGCCCAGAAATATTAAAGGTATCCTTACTTGGCACTAAATCATTTTGTTGGATGTAGACAAACCCGATTGCAAGAAATGCTCGAAGGTCTTATTAGAGTTGGAAAACATCGACGATGAAGCTGATCAACTAGGTATCGGTTTCGTCAAGATAAATGATGAAAGTTTGGCTGAAGAGTACAATCTTGGAAGTCTACCGGCTCTAGTTTACTACAGACATCAGATTCCGATTATTTATGAAGGTATTTTGGTAGTTCCATCAAACTCTATATATCAAATTTAATAAAAAAATAATTGTCTTAAGCATTTGTTAATTGTAACAGACTTACTAAAACATATGTGGATGTTATTTTTGTAGGAGAACTTACTAAAGAAGAAGACGTTTTGGAATGGTTGGTTCAGCACAAAAGCACAGGAGATGAGGACGACGTCATCGAAGACGTCACATTAAAAACACTTACAACTCTTATTAGCAGCGTCGATCACCTTGCTGTATTATTTTGTAAGTTCTCATATACTCGCGGCAAGAATTCAGACGACTTACGTCATACGAAGAAATGAATAATTCTTTATATTTTCATCAAAATATTTAAGAAAGTGCATCTGAGAGTAATAAAACTATATACTACACTAAATGTTTGCACCATATATTGCACTAAATTGCAAAAAAAATTGATTTATAATGCGACTAAATATCGAAAATTATCTTGACAATAAAAACAATTGCGTAACTTCAGCCTTGACGTAAGACGTCTGAATTCTTGCCGCGAATATAAAATTCTTATTAATTCCGAACCATAAAAACCTTAGTTTTTATTTTTATTCTAGACCAATTTTCGTTTATTTTTTTTGTACAGATAAATCCAATGCGCTTCTTATTATATCATCTTAATTATGTGTTATAGCAAGGCATCTTATAAAATAAATTTAACTAAGAATGACTCATTTGGCAGTTTTTCAGAAGGGCCAGTTCATTGTAGATTGGAGTTCATTTGTTTTGACTAATTGTACAAACAAATTTAAACATTTCTAAATCACCTTCATATAAATATACTCTTTATAATACAACTAAAACTGTTAAATGACAAATAATTTTATTTTCTATTCAGTTTTGTCTTAAATTTCCCACATGATGCAAATTTTTTGGAATGGTTATTGAATCTGTGTTATAAAATCAAGATTTACATCCACTAGCAGACAAACATTTAAAACATAGTTTTACTCAAACTTGAACTTTAAACTAATTAAGATGCAATGTACAACAATTCAAATTAAAAAGATCATAGAAGCTTTGTTTAAGAAGCTTCTTGTTATTCTGTAGAAAATCTTGAATTCCTACAACGTTGTTTTCACTTTTGGCAATTGCGTGTACTGTAAAATGAAAATAATGATCATAATAACAAAAGTTTATTTTTTTAATAAAAAGGGAGAACATGAGAATGCTTTTTCCTTAGAAATGCCACAAGAAATTTAAAGTAGAAGAGGTTTAATCTGTTTTTTGCGACGAAATATGTTCAACCCGGTTCAAAACATTATATTGCGTTGAAACACTGACGTCACACTAGAACGACCACTGAGTCCGGTTTGAACTCTTTAGATGCTTTGCTATTGGTCTATGCAGCAGTTGCCTAAAAAGTAGAGATTTGAAAATCGGTGGGATTTAAATTTTTAGATTAATATTTAAAATGGTTGTTATTTTGATACTTCTTATTCTTGTTTATTTGAAAGGAGTTGCGGACTATTGTATGTACAATCGTTTGCAATAATAATGACACTCTCTTAAAACAGTTTATGAACTTCTGGAAGTTCTGAATAGAAATTTAATTAAATGTCTCTTGGTAAGTGAAACAACTAATAACTAATGTTAAAAATTTAAAGCAGATTTCAATATAAATACGCCAGAAGTTCAAAAGAAATCGCAAAATTCATTTTAGTGAGTGTCGTTAATATTGCAAACGATAGTACCTCTACAAATTTAAACGTATTTTTAGACATTCTGAATTACATAATCCAAAAGCATAAATTTCATAAACCTGTCACTCATATAAACATATTAGATATTTGTCTTTGGTTTGCAGTTGCTAAAATCAATTTCTATTTTTGTTGCAAAATTCATACATTTTCAAAATATATGTACAAAAACATGCGGAAATAGGTATTGTTAATAATTTCTACCACTAATAATCGTTCTATTTTAATCCAAATCTAGTGTAGACAATAGTGTAAACAATAATTAAAAAGTATGAGGGTGATATCAAAGAGAAACAAATATTTGATGACGTTACGTTTTGAAACTATACATTTTCTTGGTGCAATACATTAGTGACGTCACCATTGAATACGTTTTGATACAGTCGATGATGCGCATCTTCTATTGGTATATACAGGGAGTCCGGAAAAATGTGAGAAATCGGGGGCAGATAGAACATGAGAAAATAAGATGACACATTCCTATAAAAATGTTGCCTGCAGGCCTTCCATACGGAGATATGTGTCCCTGAAGGACGCCGCTGGGTGTTTCTTAAAAAACTTTTAAAGTACTAAATATAATTTAATACTAATTTAATGTGCTGGGCACTAGTAAGGATCTCTTAAAATAGTGTCCTTGAAACATATTTAGCTATTTTAGTTTACCAGGGGCGGGTTAAAGTTTACAACTTAATTATCTTATTAATCTGGGTAGCTTCAACCTTAGACTAACAAAGGGTACTCTTGTTTTTTGTCGATAAAATGAACCGTTTACGAGAAAGAGAATAATAATATATGTTATATTTTTAATAAGAAGGGCTATGATTTCTATTTTTTTCCAACAATAAAGTACGATACGAAAGTCATTCAAACAACAGGAAAGTTTCATTTTAAGATGTTTAATCCAAGAAAACACAAAACTTAAAAAACGCAGCGGTGTCCCAGGAACCACCTTAACGAAATTATTGAAAAACTTCATAAGAGAGAACATAGATGGAACTTTTTCTCGTAAACGGTTCATTTTATAGACAATAAACAAGAGTACATTTTTTAGTCTAAGATTGAAGCTATTGATTATTTTAAAGTCTTTATCATACAGGGGTTACACACACATACATTACATACAAAAATTTATTTATTAAATTGTAAAGCTTAGCCCGCCACTAGTAAATTAAAAAATAATAACAATATAATATAATAATATCTCTGCCCCTCATTCTAATCACGAGGATTAGCCCAGAAGTCGAAGACTTGTGCGGGAGAGGGGGCGGCATATTATTATTAAGCAGGCCGCATTTGCGCCCAGGAACGACTTACGTTGGTAGGCCCTAACCACCATTCAGTGCAGGAATGAGGGAAACCTGGAAAACCTCATTAATTAGGGGGGTAGTTAAATGCCAACCGGTATCAATCTCTCACATTGACCCAAGTCAACATTCTTCCACCCTACCATACCCGCAGAGAGGGTGCCAATCTCTCCACGAATATAGCTTATATACGGTCTACCGGCTGCAGGGGTCGAACCCACAGCGATCCAAGCACCTCGATTTAAGTACTGACGCCTTAAACCGCGCGACCACTGACCGATCCTAAAGCTAAATATGTGTCAAGGGCACTATTTTAAGAGGTCCTTACTAGTATTCATCACATTCAATTTTTATTAAATTATATTAAGTACTTTAAAAGTTATTCAAGAATAACCGGTTTTCTGCAGCGTCCTGCAGGGACACATTTCTCCGCAGGGAGGACCTGAGGAAAAAAAATATAGGATCTTGTCATCTTATTTTTTCATGTTCTATCTGCACCCGAGAGATTTCCCACACTTTTTCGGACACCCTGTATATTTTTATACAAATTTAAATATTTTTTTCATGGGTACCTAAACCATTTGTCCAAATATCATTAACCTTTACTAGAATTGAATCTTTTGTACAATGGAAGTATTCAAAGAATATTGGCAAAATGCGATATATATTTATTTACATTATCTAACCTTACAGATGACCATGGAGATGAGGAATCCATGCAGGCTCTGGAGGAACTTGAACATATCGACGATGACTGCGACAAGTATGGCATCCAGTTTGTAAAAATTGACGATCCTAACGCAGCCGAGGAGTATGGCCTCGATACTCTTCCGGCGGTGGTGTACTTCGAGAAAGGCATTCCAAATGTGTACGATGGAGACTTGGAAGAGGAGCAGGAGTTCCTCGAATGGTTAATTGAACAGTTAGAGAAGGACGAAATCGAGGATGTCACCGATGAGATGCTGGACAAACTTATTGCTGAGGGGAAAAACCTTGCTGTTTTATTCTGTAAGATTCTTTTATGTTTTTATTCCATGTATTATATTTCTGAACATTCTTAGATGACGATGACGACAGGAAGAGCCAAAAAGTCCTCAACGAATTAGAAAACATCGACGACGAATGCGACAAGCTCGGTATCGTTTTCGTAAAAATAGATAACGATGACGAAGCTAAAGAATACGGCATTGAGAAAATTCCCTCCCTAGTTTACTTCGAAAATGGCATCCCAACCTTATACGAAGGTAATCTGGAGGACGAAGACAAAGTCCTTAAGTGGTTCGAACATCAGATCAAAAGCGACGAAATCGAAGACGTCACTGACGAAATGCTTGACATCATTCTCAACAAGAGGCAGTACGTCGCAGTTCTTTTCTGTAAGTATCTTACATTCAAACGAAGTAACTGATCTGCTAAATCAATATATCTATTGCACATCCGTATCAACATCCGTCATATTCCAGATGACAGAGACCAAAAGAAGAGTCAAAAAGTACTAACGGAATTGGAAAACATCGATGATGAATGTGATCAGAACAGCATCGTGTTTGTGAAGATAGACAATGACGAAGAAGCTAAAGAATATGGAATAGATGTGATACCAAGTCTTGTCTTCTTCGAAAAAAAAATTCCTCATTTATATGAAGGTGACTTGACGAAAGAGGAAGAACTTCTAGGGTGGTTGTTACATCAAAAAAGACACAGTGAAATCCCAGACATCACAGATGAAATGATGGATCTTCTCATAGACTCGCAGAAGTATTTAGCTGTGCTGTTTTGTAAGTATAATGTTGACTGATTTTCATTAAAAATAAACTGTGAATGTTAAATTTCCAGTTAAAATTCTAGTAATATTTTTAATGAAAACCAGTAAATATCTACGCTTCTACTATAATTTACTTCATTTGATAGTGAAATTATTTCTTTTAGATGACAAGGATGACAAACAGGATATTAGAGTTCTAAACGAACTTGAGAATATCGATGACGACTTAGAGAAAGAAGGTATTGTTATTGTAAGGATTGACAATGATGCCGAAGCTAAAGAATTTGGTATCGATCACCTGCCAACCTTAGTGTATTTTGAAGACAAAATACCATCTATCTATGAAGGCGATCTTATGAATGAAGATGAAGTTTTGAAATGGTTGATTGAACAAAAGGAGACGGCGACTATCGAAGAAGTAACTGATGAAATTCTTGACGATCTCATTCAAGAACATGAGTATGTTGTTGTTTATTTCAGCGGAAATTGTGAAGAAGGAGAAAAATGTGACAAAATCCTCGACGAGCTGGAAAATATTGATGATGAGTTGGACGAAAGCGGAATAATCTTCGTAACAACGGAGGATTTAGTTCTGGCCAAAAAATATGGAATCAAGAGTTTTCCAAAATTAGTATTCTTCAGGAATAAAGAACCTTTAGTATATACTGGTGATATAGAAGACGAAGACGAGGTACTCGCTTGGCTTACTGATGAAAACACTTTGGAAATTCCCGATCGTATAGAAGAAGTTAATACTAAAATGTTGGATAAAATTCTTAGTGAAAATGAACATGTAGTTGTCTATTTCTGTAAGTCTAGAAAATTAAATCATGAAATTAAATTATTGTAACATCTTTTTTAGACAAAGAAGGAGACAAAAGGTCCCAAAAGATCCTTCAAGAACTTGAAAACATCGATGATGAATGTGAAGACAAAGACATAGATTTTGTCAAAATTTCCGACGATGGCATTCAAAAGGAATACGACCTACCTGCTTTACCAACCGTGGCATTTTATAGAAATAGATTCAGGGAGATTTATACCGGAGATTTAATGCACGAAGAAGCGATCTTGGATTGGATTTTAAAATTACGCGATTCTGATCCTGATGTAATAGAAAGTGTCGATAGGAAAACTTTACAGGTACATTAATAATAAAGGGTTAGTTTTCTAAAGCTATCATGGATATTTCT
Source organism: Monochamus saltuarius (assembly GCA_025584915.1). Classification (NCBI taxonomy): domain Eukaryota; kingdom Metazoa; phylum Arthropoda; class Insecta; order Coleoptera; family Cerambycidae; genus Monochamus; species Monochamus saltuarius. The sequence continues at coordinate 31,659,622 of CM046728.1, forward strand.
ATAGGTTCTCATAAACGATGTAGATCATTTAGCTGTTCTTTTCTATAACGATGACTGTGAGGACTGTGACGAAATCTTGGAAGAACTTGAAACCATCGACGATGATACAGACAAGCACGGTATCCAATTCGTCAAGTCCAAGGACGCCAAACTAGCCTCAGAAATCGGAATCTTCAGCTTCCCGGCTCTGGTGTATTATGAGACCGGTGTTCCTATCATGTATGATGGTAAGCTATGATTTGGGATTGGTTTTGTTTCTTTTTTTTTTCATTTTCTTAGCAGGAATCGTCACAAGTAAGTATGTTGCGAAATATAAAATTAATTAATAAATTAAATGTTATAGGCAACCTAAAAAACGAGGACAAAGTCTTGGAATGGCTAGTAGAACAGAAAAGTAAGGGTATTTCGATATTATTCTCATAACACTTAACTTTAAATGTAATATTTTCTGTCAGACCACTCGTGTCTAGATTATTAAAGTCTTTTTGCCAGAATTGGCTTTTAACGCTAAATGCGAGGTGTGTATGCATGTGAGGCTGCATGTTGCTGTAATTTCTTAGGTGATGACGACTCGGACGAAGATGACGACAGCGACGACGACGAAGATGATGACGACGACGATGACGATGGCGACAACAGTCCTGCAGCAGGTGGCGGAATACAGAATTTTGATGAGTTGATTGGGGGATTCGTTTCAGGTAAAAATGGAGCAGTACAGGGTTGGCCCAATGAACGGGGCTTTGGATAATATTATATTACTTTTTAACTACATCGAGATGCATTTTGTTCAAGGGTGCGGAATCGGATCAAGATTTACATTAATAAATAACAAAATTAGTTTTTCTGTTGCTCGTCGTATAACTTAAATAGTAGATTACGTGCAGCAAAGATGTAACACCCCGTATATTAGTAGGTACCAACTTTTACTTCAATTATGTATCCAAAAATAACTAAGTACCTACAGTTAAATTCGATCGAATAAGAAAATTGTTTATGTCATTATACAAGGTGTTTCTTAAGTAGAGGTCAAAAATCCAGTGGCGTATTCTGTGATAAAAAAATAAGGGTTTTGTTATTTAAATGTGGGGACAGCCATTGTCCAGCTGCAGCAAATAAAATTAGTTTTTTATTTCTACACCGTTTAAGATAATTTAACCAAATTCGATGAGCATATTTAGTAAGTCTGTATAAACCTAATTTAACAATACACAATATTAAATAAGATGATGGCTTCTTGTTATTATTTTTTTTGCATGGCCTCCCTAAGATATATTTAAGTAGTTTAAGTAACTGCCTATTTTATTTGTAATATTAATAATAGTAATTTTGTTAAATTATCTCAAACAGTTTAAAAATTGAACTGATTTTTTTTTTAATTTTTGACATGCGGTAGCTTTGAGGCCTGAAAGTTTGATATTTGACGATTCGGCAATATATGACCAAATCTATAAATTAAATAGATATAAATTCACCTCAAATATTTACTCTAATACGATAAAATATGTATTTACATAAAAAGGGTATACATATTTTTTCTCATTATTTTTATAGACGCTAGTAATTTTATCGCTACGAAAATTATGAATGGTTATATCTTTTATAGATAGTTAATTTATGTTTTAATGTTGAATCCATGTTTTGTTTGTAACTATCTGCCTCACTTTCTATCAATTAAAAAATTTGTAGAAATATACAAACAAATGACAAGCAATTTAATTAATAATTTTTTATTAGTAACTTTCAGTGAGATTATACAAAAATTTTAATTCTCTTAATTTTTTTTTAAACATTTTATTCCTAATTAAAAGATGATGTGCAAATTTTTCAAATTAATCCTGGCTCATTGTTCGTAATTAAAATAATCTACATAACTAATTTGGTTGCTGTTCTCGGTAACTACTATCTGTCTCGGTATTCTTTGTTTATTCTGGCCCATAACGAAACCATTTACAGATATGGGCAATTTGAACCAATTTTCAAAAAACCGTTTCACATTTTTAGTTGTTTTTTAAAAATACACAAATAATATACACACCTACATGTTTGACAGAGATGTAACATTACCGATATTTTTTAAAATAGGACGTTCTATATTTCTTACTGTAAATACCTACATAGATTTTCTAAAGACGAATTTAGCGATATAAGATTATACCTATTTTTTTCAGTCGTAAAAAAATGAAAAATGAAATGGAAATAATAATAGTTTTTATACTAGTACTACTTTACATTTGTTACAGTTGGAAGTGCCTCCCATTAACCGTTGCACAATGCCAAATGACATTAATGGCATAATGAAAACGAACAAAATGGACATTTTATTTATTTTAAATATATCATATGTGGGATTCTCGCGTCTCCAAAGAAAGGTTTTTAATAGCAATAACAAAAGATAAATAATGTGTTGACAAAATAACGAAAACAACTGAGAACATCAAATATGAAATTAGACACTTTATTAACCTTTAATTTGTACACTTCCAACCAATATATGAAATGAATTTAAAATGCTAAAGCACCGAACCGGTTAAACCCAAAAAGGGGACATACTGTTTCTCGTTCTTGACTATTCCCTGTATTTTAGCGGATTGTACTTACACTATCCTTGTTTCAATCCCTACGTCTCTTTCATTGTCGTTAGTATTAGAATATAGAATAATTTCTTTGATGGTGCTATGCCATGGTCTGATGGTTTTTTAAAATACTTATTCCTATGTCTCTGTTTACTGAGTTTAATGTTAGGAAATAACAAATTCAACATTTAAATAGATGTACTGGCGCCAAAATATGCGTCTTAAGTTAACAATTTTACTTAAAAACTTCATTACGTTTAATACTTATCTATTGCTTCCTTTTTCTCGGAGTACTACCTTTAACTAACAACATATTTGGGCTTTTGTTACAATAATAGGTTTGTTTTAGCAGCAGTTGAAAACTGTTTGGAAACTATCAGAAATGTCCGTCCAACTATATATTGCGTCAAATTCAATGGTAACGCGTTCTCAACTTAACTGGTCGAATATTTCTGACAGTTTCCAAACCGTTTTCAACAGCTGCAAAAACAAGCCTAATATTTGGTGCTATGTTTAGAACTTTTTTCTGATGCCATTTTTCAATACTTCAATAATGTTTGATCTCTTCGCATAAACTTTCCTATTGAGAGCGTGGTGACCATTCAAGCAGACCTCTTTTGCTTATCTTCTAACTTCATTAAAGTAATTTTCAAAATTGAAGACGATATGACATCGCCAGCGGGAATATCGTACTTAATAGAGTTAGGAAAAACTAATTCCAGTATTCTAGTGCTGGGATTGGCTCAAATTTTAAAAAATAATGTAAATAAATATGCTCTGTCGAATTGCCCTTAATGATATAAGAGTCCAATTTGCGACTTATCACTATTCCAGTCCAAATAACCACTTTTTGGCACTTGTGTATGCTTTCTAGCATCCAATACGGATTTTCTGGGCTCCAAAGTCTAATATTTTATCTGCTTACGATTCCGTTTAAGTAAAAAGCTGCTTAGTAAGTGAAAATTATATGATTTTTTTTAATTGTCTTTCAAATAAATTTCAATTTTTTTCGCAACACTTCTGCCTGTATGATCTGACCAAAAATGCTAAGATATATCTGAAAGATATAAGAGCCTGACGATTATTTTCGCTTACCGTTCTTTGTCTTTCTGATCCAGGTAATCTTTAATGTACTTCCTGTGAATTTTATGTGTTTATCGAAGTGTCTATTCATATTTTTGTCTATTTTGAGGCAAAAAGGTTTTATTTGAGCACGGTACGAAAACGATCAATAATAAGAATGGGTACGCTTTTGAAAGTAACAAAAGGTAATGAAATAATCAATGCATCATAAAAGATATTTTTTTATATTATTTTGATAACAATAACAAAATAGTAGGTATAACCTTATATTTCCGAATTCGTCTTTAGCAGGACTATCTATTTATAATACTATGAAATATAAAGCGACCTACTTAAAACAATAGCAGAACTGTTCTAGCTCTATCAAACATGGGTAAAAAAATAGAAAGTAACTTGCTATATACTGATTGACCTGGTTCAACGATGTTTTTAAGCTCAATTTAAAAAATCGTCATTTTCGGACAGTCTGTCCGTTTATACAGTTACTGGTTCTAGCTAAATATATTTGGAAGGGCATGTTTTGTCGCGTAGTAAAGAACCACCTCGATATGTTAAAAGTAATCTGATATACCAAGCGCCTCACCCCGTAGCACGTAGAGTATATTGTGGCAGACCGAGAGTCCGGCAGTCCTGGACGATGTAATCGTTGCTTCTTGGAGTGGGCGTCCTCGTCCTTGTCTGTGCATGTGTTCCCCTCCTCGCTGCATGCAGGGCATAGTGTCAGACTCTCACTCCTCTGTATCACCACTTAATTTACTTACTAACAGCTAAACGCTCTTAATACATACAACTCTTTCCTCTCTCTCTATCTGTGATCACATTTATGAGTGAATTCTGACATTATGTATTCCTGCTGCAGGAGATGGCTGCTTCTACATCGGGATGGGCGGCAAGGGCCAGCTCCCTAACCCCGCGTTCGAGCCGTACCAATGCTGCCCCAGACCGCCGGCAGGAGGAAGCAAGGTTGCCAAGTTGCAGCCCAAGATCAAGCAAGTCACCGGCAAGACAGCTCCCAAGGCAGTCAAAAAGATCGACAAACCCGCCCCAGCACCCATGAAAACCGTCTCCAAGGCCAACCACCCTCTCCCGCCGCGGCCGGGCAGCAAAGATGTTAAAAACGGTAAAGAAAAGGTCCCGCTAGCAAAGGGAGAAAAGGGAAAGGGAAAGAAAGGATTTTTCGGCACCGGTAAATATATCTGGTGGTGGTAGGTAATGGACACTAATCGTCAAATTTTCCATGGTGAAGCGTGAACGCAATGGTGAGGATTGTATTGTGATCTCAGGCAATCCATCTCTAATTCAACTTTGACCCCACAACTTCTATAATATTCTGCTGTTTTAATGGCTTTCGAGTGACTTCTTCTATAAGTTCATATACCCATATCAGCGTTAAGAAATAGTTAATATCATTGTCACCTTTTCAACCACATGATATATTTGTTGTCTACCACTGCAAATGTTTCATTAACTCTGTATCGTAAGACTTATCTGGACTGACTAAACACAACACATTTTCGGAAAGGGATTATGAAACAAAGTTTTACCAATAAACACAAGCTACTAACCTTGCACGATTCAACCCAGACAAGCTTCCGGTACGGATGCGATGTGACATTGGTGGTACGAAGGAGCATCTACCCAGGCACCCAAGTTGAGTTTGAACTGTTTTTATTTACTTTACCTCTATAGTGGGTACTTGCCCCTTCTTGCTCAACTACTTAAACATTATTTTCTATTTTATTTAAGTACTTAGTAGTTATGTAAATATTGTTATTGATTAAATTGTTAAATTGTTGAGAGTGTAGCATTTTGACGACTGTATCTATTTTAATGGTTCTGAACAGCCCTGAATCCACCAAGATTAAATGGCTCTACGTGTTTGCATTATATATTACCATCTTAATAGTCCAAAAGATCTAGTTGCATTCGGGGATGTACTTGTTAATAATAAATCGGTGTCAGCGCTACGAACACTGCCGCACACCTCGCATGTATATAGTAACACCACACTTGTAAAATGTTGGAAATATAAATAAATTGTTTTCTATTACTGTTTATTATATAGTTTGTACAAAAATAAGCCTTACATCAGCGGAAGTTGCCGAATTCTGGAAAGAGAGAAGTCTATAATGAACATATATTTAAATAGTGAAACAATTTATTATCAAACTACTAAAATTCTGTTGCAGTAAAAGTTGTTTCTTTGAAAGATCATCTATTTTCTTGGGGTACTATAATTTTCTTTAAATGAATAACTGACAGGAAGTTACAATCAAATAAAAATTAGTGTCTACTTAATCTACCTGAAACCAGAAAACTGAAAAAGTAAAGCATGAAACAAAGTCAGTGTTAAGTTTTCTAATTTAGGTGATTCATGAAGTAATAGATGGAATAAATTTAAAATGACGTGAAGTGAGTTGTGGTATTATGAGTGTGTCCTGAATAAATGGACGATGATAGAAGCATATTGGTCAGACATTTTCAAGTGAGTTTTGAACATCCTTTTATAATAACACAATACAAAATATTACATTTTAAGTTTATTGAACGTAAATTACTTGTTTTTAACATAGTATAGTATACATATTTAATAACAAAATGATTGAAAAATCCAAATACTAGAATTTTTTATTATAAAAATAAACAAATCATAATTTATTTTTTCATTAATTTTCAAATCTGACAGAGTAAATTTCTTAAAAGAATTACCCATTTCATTATTAATAGTGGATATTCTCTTTGAATGAGTCACTTTCAGTTTCAATGAATGAATGCATATTTTTGTAATATACACTAATATCAGAAAGTTGTGTCAACAAAAATATTTATATTCTCTAAAGCTATTTATTTGTGGCATAATTCTAGTTTTTCTTTAGATTAATTGAGTATTTTGAAAAAATAAAGATTAATTGAATAATCCCTTGCGCCAGAAGAATCAGTTAAAGGTTACTATCGACAAATAAACACGAAAGTGCACTATCGCGATGTGATTTTTGTTATTTTTTACTTATCTGCTTTTTCAGTGTGAGATTTTTTGGTTAGGCAAACTTAGTTTCAAAAATAACCCTTGACTGATCCGTTTGGCTCAAGGGCTTATTTAATTAATCTTTATTTTTTTCAGAAGTGTGACAAAAACCCAATAAAACTAAAGAAAAAATATTTATTTGTTCTGTGGAATTATCCGAAGTAATTGTTAAATTATAATAAAAAACATAAAGGTGAAATATGTTTTGCATTGCTATTTGTTTTTGATTTGAGAACTGCAGTTCCGTTAAATAAATATTACTCCATAATTTAAGTTCGATTAAAACTCAAGTAATGAAAATTATATTCAAACATCACCATTTAGTTGTTTTGTGTTGTGTTATAGTGAAAATATTAGACAATAATTATTATTATTACCTTCTGTTTCCATACTTACAGTTATAAACGCACACATTTTCCACAGTGAACTTGTTTTCTTCGTATTTCAGTGATTTTCGCTCAAATTAGCATCCACCCGCGTCAACATCATTTTCAAACTGAAAAGCGCATTTTACTTATTTCTGATCATTGCCTACATCACAGTAGATAGTGATGAATAACACTTGGCAACGCAATGTCACTTAAAAACACGTATTACGATGTTCTGCCTACGATTGTTTGCTAAGATGATATATTCGAAACTTCCGTATCATAATTTTACGTAAAACTTATTTGCTTCAAAGAAAAATAAGATATTTGTCACAAACTGGTGACTGAATGTTACTGAACTCGATAACAGCTAAAATTTATAAAAGAAACCTATGTAAATAGTTCGTTATAGACTTCTCACTTTTTAAATATACAAGATCGAAAGAAAGAATATAGGTTCTTCGTTAACGACACTGACTGGTAAGTTGATTTCTGTCTGTTGCCATTCCAAAACTTTTTTTTTATAAAAATATTATATCTTAAAATATTTTTTTTTACAAATCACTGTAACAGTTTTTCTTCAGGTAACCTACTTGATGAGACCGAAGTCTTAGAGTGGATGACAGACCAGAAGAATGATCAAAGTATTGAAGAAATAAATAGAGAGAAGCTGTTTAATTACATAGAAACCAAGGAATTTCTGGCAGTAATATTTTGTAAGTTTCTGTTATCTCTTGGATTATAGATATTATGATTCTCTTTTGTGTGATACATTAATTATTCTTAACCAAAATGCAAGGTTAGACAGAATGAAGTATACATTTTAAATTTGGTCGTTAGTAACAAATATTTTTATTCAAAAATTAAAAACATGGAAATTTTATTTTTTTATTTACGACATTGAAATGACATCCTCCATCTGAAAGTTAATTCTTAATTTTCGTCGGTCTAACCCGACAGAAGGGACCATGAGTACGAGGTGTAGAACTGATATACGCGGCCGAGAGATGTAGTTAGTTCTACACCGCGTACTCATGGTCCCTTCTGTCGGGTTAGACAGACGAAAGCAGCTAGGATTATTCGTCGGATACCTCACCTATGGCATACTGATGAGAGCTAATAAGCTCGAAACCGGTATAGGTCTGGTGGGCGTCTGACGAATGACTCTAGCTGTTGCTATAGGTTTTCCAGGTGTAATTCAATGCTGGTCGGGGCATTAGCCCGCAGAGTAGTTGTTTCCTGGAATTCCGTGTTTGCAAAATATCGTTTCTCACCGATCGCGATAAAGGTCGACAGCTTTCAATGGTGTCTACTGCATGTAGAACGCTTCGTGCCTGTGACATTTTCAGTCCGGCATGGAGTAGCGAACGGCCGATAGATGTAGTTAATTCTACACCGCGTACTCATGGTCCCTTCTGTCGGGTTAGACAGACGAAAGCAGCTAGGATTATTCGTCGGATACCTCACCTATGGCATACTGATGAGAGCTAATAAGCTCGAAACCGGTATATGTCTGGTGGGCGTCCGACGAATGACTCTAGCTGTTGCTATAGGTTTTCCAGGTGTAATTCAATGCTGGTCGGGGCATTAGCCCGCAGAGTAGTTGTTTCCTGGAATTCCGTGTTTGCGATAACCAGATATATCTGACTAAGTTTAATACGAAAATTCTGGATTAGCCGCGCCAGCATTGGAATTGCGTCCAGGAAACATTCTGCGCAAATAGTCTCCTTAGCAGTATGTGAATCTGCTGAAACCATAGCCGTCGAATATCCACATCACCATTACGAAGTTGTTCAAAGTTGCGCACTGTCTGCTTATAACGTCGTGATGTACTAATAACAGCCAAGTTATTTTTCCTCAGAGAAAAACGGTCCAAAAATTAGAAAATATGATTTTGCGCACCACACAGTAACTTTTTCTAGTATTCGTGCAGTTTGAAATGTTGAGTGATCATGCTTGCCATTTAGCAGATCTTTTAGGACTCAGTTTAGGACTACGGAACAAGTTCTTTCTTTTGTTTTCTCTCTGGCACATGAAGCAGTACCGCAAAACTTGTTTCCCCACATTCTAATTGTTATTCGTGGATCTCGTGGATTTAAATGAAAGTGACGACGAATTGGATACTGGGTAGTTACGATAGAATTGTTGTTAAAATTAATTTAAATAGCAAAAGAACATTGAATATTTGACCAATGCTCCATATTCACAACTACCTGACATGTATCGTAAAAACATGGAGACTTGACTCAATATATTATGAAACAAACTAACTTTGAAAACGGATATTTCATTCTGCCTAACCCTGTATTTGTTAAATTTTTATTTTAAGTTTATTTTCAAGATTTAAATGAAAGATAATAATCTTATTTCTCGAGTAACGTATGTTTGTTTTTAATATTTATCAATGTTAACTATACAATTTAATGAATTATGTGGCATATACTTCGACTGTGATAAAATCTTATATATGACATTAGTTACCAGTTTTGCATTTAACAGGTTCTTACCTCACAAATTTGTTGAAAATGTTATAACACAAAGAATGTTAATATTTGCTTAAGGTATCATTTCCACCAAATCGGTTTGAATTCAATCATTTAAACATGATGATGGAGTGATTGAGAATAACTGAAGAATAACTGATGGAGTTTGTTAATTATTACTTTGTTTTTAATGATGACATTATTTGATGTCGGACACGGTAAAATCATTTTTGCATACAAAGGTGGTTGTGAAAAGAAATTCGTTTATACCGTGTCCACTAAACTTTTCGACATAATAACAATGAGAACCTTTGACAATGAGCTGCAAATACAAGTAAATATTCAATTTTTGCAAATACTGATAAAATATATATCCACCTTTCTCTAAAGTATGATGATGACGTGATGACTTTTGGATTTATAAATTTTGCCCCTTTTTTCGATAATCGAGATCAATTCGTAGGTCTGTGATTATTTTTCAAGTTCCTTCATTTAACAATTTTTTATAGTGTAGTATATTCATTGAACCCTTTTCTATGTCTCTCGAATAACTGCGAATATTTTTATTAAGTACTCTATATTATCTTTCCAGCATTCACCGCATGTTTTTGTATTGCCGAAACGCTGATTTATTGAACTTAGTGATTGTGTTTTGTATTTTAATTTTAATCTCTCTGAAGATATAGAAATAAAATCTAAATATATACATGGTGTCCCAAAATTAGCCTGCCAAAAATTAACTGTGGACTCTACGATCAAAAATAAGAAAACAAAGTTCTATAAACATAACTTGGTAAACGCCTCCTAATGGAGCTATAGCCCATTTAAAGGAGATCCAAAAATTAGATATGATATGCAAGCGGTCAAATTGTCTCTAGTAGGCTTTGAAAAGTTATTTGCCAGTTTATTTGACACATATTACATGTGTTTTTAAAAAATTTTGAAATACCTATTAATAGGCTATATTAAAATTCTAAAATTTACAAATATTATTATTACTGATATGCATTTTAAAAGTGTTTTAATACGTTAGAGCGCTTGAATAACATCTTTAATATGTATTAAATAATTTTAAATTTTTTGATCTGACGACGAAAATCTTGAGATACAAGAAAGTTAGAGCAATATTTACTCTCTCACCCCCCTGTTTGGCACGCCTATGACCAATTATGAGGAATTATTTACAGATTATTAGATTTGCAATCTAATTGTGATTCTCAATTTCAAATTTGATTACTTTATCTTGATCGCTTTTGGAAATATTTGGAAAAAATCAAAGTTTGATGTCCTCATTTAAGGGGTCATATCTCCGTTAGGGGATGTCTACAGTCTTATGTTTATAGAACTTTTTTTCTGATTATTGATCGTAGAATCCACAGTTCATTTTTGGCAAGTTAATTTTGGGGCACCCTGTATATATAACTTGCACATATTACCTAAAGTCCAGCAGAACGACAACCAAATAATATTATAAAGTTTATTTTGTTCATTATAAAATATTCTAAAAAAAAAACAGTCTTTCAAACACTTTAAACATAATTTTCACAAATTTGGTAATTCAAAATATGTAGCAAACAATCTTAAATAATTAATGTAAACCCACATATTTGCAATACAAGTGCCATTAACAAAATATGAAAAATTATGGAATTAATGTTATTACTTCAGATAAAGAAGAAGATCCTGACAGTCCCAGAATCCTGCGACACATAGAACTAATCGATGACGAAGCAGCCGAATATGGTATAAAAATCGTTAAAATGAAGGACAGACTGATGGCGAAGAAGTACGGTTGGAGAGAACCACCTGGAATAACATATTTCCGGAAAGGTAAACCCATTAATTATGATGGAGACATCGACGACGAAGAAGAAGTTCTGGATTGGTTGACTGATCCTGAAAATATGGAATTAACCGATCATATAGAGAGGGTCAATAGAAAAATGTTTGAGAAGATTAGACAGAGATCTGACTACGTAGCAGTGTTCTTATGTGAGTATACCTTTAACATTCAGTGAAATAAAGTATAACAAAAAAGGAAAACAATCTAGAATTTACTGTGTTAGGTTGACACACGCAAAATTCTCTTTAAGTTAAATGTTTTAGACAGCAGCGACTGCAAACAATGTCCTAGGGTGCTTTCCGAGGTGGAGCATATCGACGACGAAGCCGATTCCGCAGGAATCAACTTTGTCAAGATCGAGGACAAGCAAATGGCTAAAGAACTGGGAGTATTCGCTCTACCCGCCATTCTGTTCTTCAAGTCTGGCTCGAAGGAGCCTGTGATATATGCTGGGGACCTTTACGACGAGCATCAAATTCTCTCGTGGCTCCTGACCCAAAAAGACCCCTCTGGGGATGTCATCGAAGCGACTGAAGGGAGTGAATTAATCACATTGATTGATAACGAAGAAGCTTTGGCTGTATACTTCTGTAAGTGTTATAAAATTGGATTTTCAATAAAAGATTTGCTGTCCAAGGATGAATCAACACAGTTACAAATAAAGTTAAAATTGGTTACTAAATTGAATCGCACATTACATAATTGCCACAAACTGAAACGAGCTCTTAATGATATATCTGTATAATTACTTTGAGCATACCCTCAACAATGGTTTGATGAATCAATAAAAAATATACAGAACAGGTGAACTAATTAATCTAGTTAATTTTATTAACGCAAATATATTTTTTTAAATTGTTTGATTTATCTTTGATCTTGAAACTTGGACTTAAATTTAACACGCTTTGCGACGCTAACAACTTACGGCGTGTGTTCAGGGAACAAGACCCTGTGCGACTTGTGCAGTGAGCTGGACCAACAGCACACGAGAAAGAGCCAAAAGAAGAGTTCGGAAGAAGAGGGCGAAAGTAGAGATAACGGTACTTATACCCCTGTAATTCTAAAATATGTCGGCAAGTGCACAATGGTTCTTGAAGGAATAATGACTGATATTCAGCAGTTACATTTTAGTGTCATGGAAGCAGTGGCGTAGCCACGGGTGGGTGGGGGTTTGGTTGTCAGAACCCTTCTCATGGGTTGGGTTGATTGGGTCATAAAGATAATGTGTCACTCAATGTTGCCAACTGTAAAGATTTCTCTTCAAAGTGAAGCTTTTTTCAGGTTTATTTTGAGCGATGAAAGAAGAATAATAAAATGATTTGTTCTTTGAAAATTTTTGCTCATATCACTAGCTAGTATTTTAATTCAGTGGTATCGATGCCTACCACACTGAAATTCTTTATTCATTTCTCTATCATTGCCGTCTGTACATTCCATGTTCCGTGATGATTTAAATGCCATAGACACATAGATATATGGCTATTTTATCTAGGGCTCACGGCTCCACGGTCTTTTAATAGACCGTGGTTACAGCTGAGTAAATAAATCTAAATATTAAAATAGGTAGGACATATCGATAAGAAAAATAAATAAGTAAATCGAAAATCCATGTTTTTTAATACATATATTTCAAATTTCCCGCGTTTTTTAAATCTAGGCTAAAAATCCCAAACTTGACAAACTTAATAAAATAAAACTACGATATTCATTTCTGCTTATTTATTTAAAGGTCTTAATTTTATAAAAGTTTGTTTTAGTAGATATTTTGTTTTACTTTCGGTATGAGCTATTTATTATGTCAAGAATTGTAAAGAATTTTTGGATGGTCGGTGAAGAAATTTAAATTACTTACTCATCTGGCAACACTGGTTTCACTACAAACCTGCAATCACTCTATTCGCCAAGATTTGGCAACGCCGTCAGTGAACTAGACCTCCTACGGCAACCTTACATTAAGGTTCACCTGCAACTAAGTTCTAATATTATTTTTGTCACTTTTGTAACAAATATTGTTCGTACCTGTTTTATTATTTACATGTTTATGATGAGATTGTTTTTTATTTACTTTGTATTGTTTCAATTTATTAAAAATTATTTATTTTTTTTTATTAAAAAAATCTAGTTTGAAATACTTTGTTCACTGAAACCCCATGTCAAATTTCTGGCTACGCCACTGCATGGAAGTATCATGATATTCACAATTTACACTAAACGTTAAAGCGTCGCAGTTTTACGTGTTTAAATCTATTGTTAATAATTTCACAGTTTTCTGGCTAGTTGTTACGCCGTCAATTTAGATCTTTTCTGAATAAGAGATTAATATGTTTTTTTCGAAACACCTAGAAATCTAAACTGACAGTAACAACGAGCTCAGAAATATGTAACTATTAAGACCTATTTTTTTAAAATAAAGAGCAAAAGAATATAAAACAGTCGTTGTGTACTTGAACCTGGGACTGCACAACCAAACCAAAATGGCTTTGGAAGTACCACACTTGCCCATATTTTTATACTTTACGTGTACTTTACGAGTGTTTTAAACTTTATCCATCGTATAGTACAGGCACCAGATGACGAAGCAGGACTCGACTTAACACCTCTATATATAATTAATCATTTTACATTTATTTTTTTATTAGTAACTATTTTATTATAAGTATGTTTTACATTCTTTATATATATTTTATTCATTTGAAAATAATTATTTTTCAATATACTAACCTACAATTTTATAGCTTTATTTTAAAACAACATTAACATTTTTCGCTTAGTCCTGCAATTTGTTCTGAATATATACTCTTACACCTTTTAATACACAAGAATACTAGTTAAGCAATAAAGTATTCCGCCTAACAAAGTCGCTTACCAATAATTTTCCCCGTAATCAAAAAGTATTACTCAATTATTTTCCCCCTCAAAAAGATGGTGACGAGTGTGAGCAATGCTCCCATATCCTAGAAGAACTAGAAAACATAGATGATGACTGCGAGCGTCATGGGATCAAATTTGTTAAAACTCAAGACTTGAGAATTGCTGAACAGTACGGAACCACTGACTTCCCAGTACTCATGTACTTCGAAAAGGGCATTGGAGGAGTCTTTGAAGGTGATTTGGAAGAGGAAGAAGAAGTCCTTCAATGGCTAATACAACAAAGAACGGAGGACAGGATCGAACTAATAACCAGGGTGATGTTGGAAAATTTAGTCGAAGATACCCAATACCTAGCGGTGTATTTCTACAAACAAAACTGCCACATCTGTGAGCAAATTCTGGAGGAATTGGAGAAGATTGATGATGAATGCGATGTGTATGGGATTCATTTAGTGAGGATACAAGATCCGCAGTTAGCTAAGAGATATAGCATTAAAACATTCCCAGCTCTGGTCTACTTTAGAAATGGCAATCCTCTGCTATTTGAAGGTGACTTGCAAAATGAACAATCTGTTTTAGAGTGGCTGATAGATGATGACAACAGGGAACTAGCAGATGAAATTGAATCTGTCAATGAAAGGATGCTTATTAGACTGTTACAAGAATCACCCTTCCTGGCAGTTTTCTTTTGTGAGTATAAATTTTGTTCTATAATATTTATAACTTACAAATGCGTTTCCTATATTATGTAATTATATTTTCTCTTTTTACTGCTGAAGATGATGAAGACTGTCCCGAATGCGATGAGATTCTAGAGAACCTAGAGGAAATTGACGGAGAAGCAGACTTATTCGGTATCGACTTCGTGAAGATATGCAGTGCGGAGGCAGCTGCTGAACAAGGCTTACACACCTTGCCAGCCTTGATGTATTTCCGTAAAAAGAAACCCATGGTGTACGATGGTGACCTAACACAAGCCGATAGAGTATTAGACTGGCTCACGTCGCAAGATGTTTTTGAAATCAAGAATGAAATTGAGGAAGTCAACAAAAAAATGCTGGAGAAATTGTTGGAGGAGAACGAATATGTCACTGTATTTTTCTGTAAGTTTAATCAAACGAAAAAGTATTATGTTCATAGTCTTACAATGTGAAGCAGATTAAATACCAAATGCTGGCAACAATACAATAAGTAAAATTGACTATTGCTGCAAATATTTTGCAGAAGTGACTTTCTCATATAATGTCATTAACTACACTTTAGGAGAAACACCAAATGAATCGATCATAGTAGTAGATGTTTGACGAATAAAGTAAGCTAAAAATGATGTATGTCATTTTTTCTCAATATGATAACTATAGAACATAACCCAATTACATAGGTTTTACAACTTTATGAAAAAATAATAATAAATAAATCGTAAGAATTAACTATAAAAGATTAACATAATTAATTTATCAAATTCTTTTGGTCACTGCTACTCAATACCTATGCATACAATAATTACAAAAAGTGTTCCAGTAAAATTACCAGGAAGCAGTTAATTGTCATTTCAATTTGTGATAATTTCATATTTCAAGACTGATTATAGAACAGACAATGTTATCAATTAACTATTGTACTGGTTAAATTGTAAACTTGAAAAAATGCATTTCCAGAATAATAATATTTGATCTCTAATGCAATTTTTAGGTTGAAAGTTATAGTTCACGTCTATATGTGATTTAATTCCGGTAAAATTAATTGAAAGTGTTCTTTACCTTTATGTTAGATATTACAACTGTTAATTTCGCATTTTTTACTGTTAAAATTCAAATAAAATACTTAATTACATATCATTCTCTTGAATAAATTAATCTGTTCCAGATGAAGTCAATTCTGAGGAGAGCAAGGTCATCATGGAAAAACTAGAGAATATCGACAGCGAGACCGACAACTTCGACATCACCTTCGTGAAGATGGCCGACCCCAGGTACGCCAGGAAATGGGGAGTGACCAACCTTCCCGCTATTGTCTACTTCAGGCGTCGCTTCCCCAGCATTTACAGGGGAGACCTACATTCCGAATCCGATGTCTTGGAGTGGTTGAGAAAGAATCGATTCCGGCAGCCTGAACTCAACCTGTTCATGTACGCTCTTCTCGCCATCATCATCGCTTTCCTCATCTACACTGCTTTCCTTCTCCAGTGCTTCAAGACTACACCGACGACCGTCGTGGCGCATACTAAACAGTCCTAATACCAAAAAATGGACTTTATTATTAACGTGAGAAATGGAGATATGTGTGTGAGAAAGAAAACGAACGATTGGCAGTGGTGGATGATGATTTTCTTACAAAAATGAGCTCAACCGTCGCTGTCGCTTTTCAAACGTGCAAGATGTTTTGCACATTGGTTCAAAATATCATCTAAAGTTTAAACGTTATTTTATTCCTTCAAAGTATCACTTGTCAAAAAGCAAAACATATTGCACATTTTATTTGTACTGGTAACTTTCCAAAGGTAAGGACACATTGCCAAGATCTGAAGTGCGGCGACTTATTTTAAGTTAATCATTTGTCTTTAACTTTTTTTAAGTAAAAAGCAAAAATTTTCCTTACACCCTCATTGAATTAATACGATTCACTATCCTGGACCAAGATATTATCATCAGCATAAAACTAGTGTTCATTTGTAATATATAAAAATGTACTTAAGGCGTACAATCATTCCCGAGCGATTTGTGAACAGGAGCAAATGAATTTGAATTATGGTTTACCTGACATAATTTTAAAAGATAAAATGTAAATACTCTTGTAAATAAAATATTAAGTCTATTGTTGTTGCGATTTATTGTTACATCCCCTAAGGTACCATATAAAAACAGTATGAAAATTGAAAGGTTATCTTAAGAATTACTTACCTACCTACTTTTTCCTAAATTAGTGATCTTGGGTCATCAAGTCAAGATTTTTTTGTGAGCAATGAATAAAACAGCACCATATTTAATTCATTGCCAACGGTTCAGTGTGATTCATTTTTCCAAATGATGATTGTGACGAATCAACAATAACATACTTCAGATGTCTTTGTCTTCATTTTAAGATTTTAAGATAAATATTGAATTGTGTTTAAACAAATTTTATAAAAAAAAACATGTTTTTATGTATTGTGGGGCCGTGAAGATGGTGTTAAATAACACTGAAACGCAAGCAATAAGTTAAACATAGTGAGATCCAAAATAGTAAAGATTGAT
Organism: Monochamus saltuarius; assembly: GCA_025584915.1. NCBI lineage: Eukaryota > Metazoa > Arthropoda > Insecta > Coleoptera > Cerambycidae > Monochamus > Monochamus saltuarius. The sequence continues at coordinate 31,677,101 of CM046728.1, forward strand.
TAATTTACAGCGCTTAGATGAGTATGAGAATTGAGGGTAGCAAGGGGTAAGTTTCCATAGGCGTGCCGCTTGAGAATGGTTCAAAGAACATATAATTATCAGAAATAAGTTGATGTTGAGTAAAGCGATGGACTACCACCAGCCACTTACATCTATCACCCTTTAATACACAATACAGTTTGCAGTACCTACTATTTATGTACATACTATACATTACTGGTTACTAGCATGGTCACTATAACGCTCACACATTAACATTTATTGTCGGCTATTATAGGGTACATTATCCACTACAACCACAGCACCATGTTCCATACGTGGCAAAACAATACCATACTTTAGTCAGCATGGCCTACATTTGCCTATGTTTTGTCAATGTATAATATATTCGATTCATATTTATATTTGTCTTAAACAGTTTCTTTGCCATATCATCTTTTTCTGTCAGCATACTCTTTCAATTTTGTTTTATAAAACGAATATTCATATCATGCTTAATTTGCAAAAGCACTCTTCAGATATTCTAGTCAAAATTTCATCCTGTGAGATAGCAAATTTAATTTTTTTATTGATGAAAGCTCATTTTTAAAATACCACCCATGAATTGTTCTACGAATCACGTATTTTGTATATTAAGCCTCTATCTTCTTCCTTCTACGACGCGCTATTTTGCGTTTCACAGCTACTTCATTGCAACTATTTATTTCACGATATACACTTCTCACAGACTATACTTGCTAATAGAACTACATATTTCAAAGGCATCACTTACACTCATATTTTGGTCTCGAGTTTCATACAAGCATATACTAAATGTATGTCTATGATACAAATTTACATATGTATACATTTGTACGATTAGGGCGTTGACGATTTTGAATACATGCTGTAGAGCTTGAATTATTATTCACCACTCCTAAGAGCATAAACACGAAATCACTAATAAATTAATTATGGTCACAATTAAATTAGTGGAAAGATATACCCGAAATTTTTCCACACGCACAGCAATGAATAACATGGAATCACTCTCTATAATATTCAAACCCACCTATAGACTTACCCATACATTAATCCTGCTGTTGATTTTAAGGCTACTACAGTTAGAAATGTTCCTCATAAAACTGCAATCATCTGATTCAATTATGACGAGGCTGTTACGAAGCTACGCCGCTGAAGATTACAGTGGAGAGTGGAGAGCGACGAAGCTTTTGGCAGCAATTAATGTGACTCAGACACAGAGATAGGCAAAGATTGAATGTGCTGTATAACGATACTTGCGGCACTATTTGTAGTCTGCGTTATTTTTCCAAACCGCGTATGAACCTTACAGTCTAACTCAGAAAATAATAATAAATAAGTAGTATAAGAGATTACCCTTAACAGGTTCTGAATATTACAATTAACTTAGATGAAAATAAAGACGTCGATCCTAATGAAATTTCTTCGTTATTTATAAAATAATGTCCAAACTCACTTTATATACCACTATCTCTTTCATTTAACAAATCGTTTCCAGAAGATGAATTTCCACAATTATGGGAGACGGTATTTGTAATTCTGATTTTTAAATCAGGAGAAATTTGGTAAAAAAAACGATAGATGATAATCCAATTAGTAAATTAAATATTTTTAGTAAGGTACTGAAAAAGATGGTTTATGATCATTTATCTGATGCAATTAAATCTTTAATAATTAAGCAGGAACACGGTATTTATGCTGAAAGGTCAATTGACACTCAAATCTAATACAATATACCTACTAATTACATTAATAACCACATGGATTCAGGTTGACTCAGTATACACCGATTTTAGCAAAGCATTTGATAAAATTAATTATAACATATTAATAGCTAAAGTAGCTCAAATCGGCGTACCTACATGAAAGTTTCGTAAGATGGCTTACATCATAATATATTTTCAATAGATCGCAGCTGGTAGCAATCAACGGTTACCACTCACTTCCTTTTACAACTACTTCTGGTGTACCTCATGAATCACATTTGTGTTCATTATTATTCCAAATTTACATAAATAATGATATCAATAAATGCTTTCAATTTTATAATTTTTTAATATATCAGATGATCTTAATATATTTTCTCAAATAAATAATGTAGCGGATTGTATGTTATTTCAAAATGACCTTAATTCATCTAAAAGTTATTGGATTGTGTCATTATATTTGTTTTATTAGCAATAAAAATATATTTAAATTTAACTATAACTTCCATAACGTAATACTCTCTTATTTAGAAGAGATAAAAGATCTAGGTGTTATTTTTGATAGGAAATTATCTTTTTCTTCATATATAAATTACATTGCATTAAAAAGTAGTAATATGTTAGGCTTTATTACTAGAGCATGTAAAGACTTTAGAAAAGTGAATTCTTCAAAATCATTACATTTTGCTTATGTACACAGTAGGATAAATTTTGCTTTTACCATTAGAAATCCTCAATATATGGTTTATCATTTCCGACTTGAAGCAAAATTAATTTCTTATGTATCTAAATTTTAATATGACCGGGGTTTATACTTTTGAGAATTCCGTACTCCTGCAACAAACATTTAAAAAATAAAAGAAAGCAAGCTGACATAGTATGTTTGTTTAATCTTTTGAATAATCTAATTGATTTTCCTAATTTAGTAAATCTTATTAATATTGTAGTATAATGAAAGATTAATAACACAACTAGACGAAAATTACAAAAATAAAGAAATGTTTACAAAGGAGCAAAAAGGGAGAAGAAGGGAAGGGGAACTTATAGGAGATGAGCAGACAATCTTGAAAATGTGAAAGAAGCACTTTGATAAATTAGCCAATGAACCCGAAGAAGAGGAACGAATCAATGACGTAATGGATCATATTAAGAACAGACTAACTGTGAAGATAGAAAATGAAATAGGAGAATATCAATGTGGTTTTAGACCGAGAAGATCGATAGTGGACCAAATATTTGCGTTAATGGATGTACAGGCAGAAAGCTACGAATATCAAAAGGAAACGTACTTATCTAATATTTATTGATTTTAAACAAGCATGTGATAGAGTCAGAAGAAGCCAACTATATAAATCACTAAGAGAGATGAATGTAAGTCCTAAAATAATAAATATGATAAAATTAACGTTAACACAAACAGAAAATAGTGTCAGAGTAAACGGAAAGTTATCGGAAAAATTTGAAGTAGCAGAAGGTCTCAGACAAGAAGATCCATTATCCACTCTTGTTTAATATAATATTGGAAAGAATATTTAGAAAAGCAAATATAAATAGATCTGGCTTAACATTTATTTATTTATTTATTTATTTATTTATTTATTTATTTATTCATTCATTCATTCATTCTATTTATTTATTTATTTATTTATTTATCACCCAAACAGGCTGTAATAGCCTAATTATATGGAGTACTATTTTTTTTTTCAAAAATAAAATATAACCTAATGTAAGCAAGTACGAGTACAAAATATATCAATCACCCAAAAAAGCGTACATATGCATACATTTAATTAAATAGAAAATGCCAGGAAATGGTCAACTAGAGAATTTTGAAATAGTCTTTGAGAATTCGGAAAATCTAAATTAGTAAAGACATTTATTGAGTTTGCTAGTCGGAACATTGCAACAAGAGGGGCTCGGACGGAGGATACTAAAATATACCACAAACAACATAAGTGTTTGGTATTTGCGGATGATATCGCACTTTTAACAAGTAGAAGAAGAAAAGAGTTAACAGAAACTGACAAGATATAGGTGATCAGCAGAAAGCATGGGACTAGTAATTAACCAATCTAAAACAAAATACATGGTCTGACAGGAAATTTGTACAGGGAATGAAACATTAAGAATAGCAACAGATGAAGGAGAAGTATACACATTTGAAGAGGGGGAAAACTTCACATATTTAGGAACCACGTTTACTAGAAAATCGAGTTTTGAAGAAGAGTTGATGAACCGATTAATGGCAGGAAATCGTTGCATTGGGGCTCTTAATAATATTTTAGGGAATAAAATTATATGAAGGGGTCTCAAAATCAGAATATACAAAACAGTTATAAGGCCGGTACTGATTGTTGGATGTGAAATATGGACATTGACAATGGCAGAACAAAATAGGTTAAGGATATGGGAAAGAAATCACTCACAATGGAATCAGAGATCTACTAATAAGAAGGAATGGAGAAGAATTATGAACCAAGCCATGGGCCTACTAGGCCTGCAGAGCTGATGTATATATTATAAATATGTATGTACCATCCAGGAATTTTAGAGGTAATATATTATTTCAAGAGTCTTTACCATACTAACTCTGGACAAAATTCATCGTTAACCAGAATGATCAGAACTTGCAATAGTTTATTCTCTAATGTAGATATATTAGCGTGTGACTATCTAATTTGAAGACAGCCCTAAAACAAATAACTTCTGCTTAATATAAAATATCATATGACGTTGTTTTTTGTGTGTATGTGTATTTCTATGATCTAATGGTATAACCTCCAAATAATGTTTGGTTTAGTTGTTACATTAATTATTTTTAATGAACATTGTGTTGGACTTCTAGCCTATTTATGTTCCTGTTTCAATAAATAAATAAATAAATAAACAGTAAGAAAATATTGAAATACAACTGTCTTAATATCAGCTTTTCTCGCACAAAAACAAACACCAAATTCCAACTAAAACAATGTATTTTCATTCTTATACGGGCATTATTATACAGTGCGCGTGAGTCTGACGGTTGAAATCAGTTTCCAACAGTTATGCGAACAGGGCTATTAAAGTAGTAAAAGCATTTGCACCATTTGTTACCAATTTTGATATATTTCATGGAAATAATTACGCAACTTTTTGAAAATATCAGATTTAAAAATTACAAATAATAATTAACGACATCATTATGGAATTTAATCATATTATTTCAAGATGTTTGTCTTCTGGTTTCTCCAAGTAGTTGTACTTCTGCTCCTCAAACATCCGCGTTAATATCTTCATAAACTCTGCGTGATAGTGTTCCACCTGCTTTCTGGTGGGATTTTCTATTTTTGGCATTTCCATTGGAACGCCAACTGCAAAATTGTATATACATTTATTATGAATATAAAAAATAATATATCTCGCACTGCTACAACATATGTGTAAATTATAAATTAATTACTCGTATTTTAAAGCAAAAAATGATGTGCTATGGTAAAACCCTCCAATTGAATTTTTAATATTTTTTTATTTCTTTGACCTACCTTGGTTGTTTTCGAGCTAGGCTCTATGGGGAGGTCCTCTATAGGTATATCTGGACCCGTCCATATAGTTCGGTTTTGAACGTGTCAAAGTGTCAAAGTTTGACAAGCATTGTGCCATATCATCTGATTCAGAATTTACCTGAGGTTCGATATATGTAAGAAAAATATTAGCCACATAAATGTTGATAACTTAAAAGGAAGTTTTTTCCCAAAGATATCCTACCAACCATTTACTAGCTTCAAGACGGAGTCAAGACTTTATCGTCGCACTGTATATTCATTTCGGCTCCTGTTGTTGGTATTGCGATTGCTACAGTCGGAACCGTTTCTCGGATAATGGTGGTCGTCCGAGGCGAGCCGTAGCCGCCTCTGTATCCCATGCTTCCAAATAAAGAAAGCAAGCAACACCAGGAGCCAAAATCAATATATGAGCGGATTCAGTGATACCGATAACGGATCAATCCCTACAGATCCCAGCCTGAGAACAACCAGGACAGAATCCTAGCTATAATTAAGGTGTGCACTTTAATTCTATTACTGGCAGCGACCAGTTACGGAGATCGCGGCATAACAACTCGGAAAATCATATTTGTGTCAAATACTATTTACTTACCTACTGTGGTAACTTTCCTTCTTAAAGGAATAAGACCAAATGAATACTGGAAAAAACCTCTTCCAGTGAGCACAGCTGGCACCATAACCCATTTCCTCACCAATTCCAGAAAGTTTCTCAGCCATACACCTTCCAACTCGCGAAACACCTCTGTCTCACCGAATGACAACACAGGCACCAACGGCGCCCCATTCTTCAAAGCCAGTTTCACAAAACCCTTCCGTTTTTTCAAATAGATTTTGTAATGTCCTGGTTTGGTATAACGTGTTTCAGCTACTCCACCTATTACTAAAGCACAAACGTGGCCACCTCCTGGAACTCCCAGAACGTAATCTATGGATTTAGCCGAGGAGGATATGCCTCCCAAGGCTAAAGCTAGTTCTCTAAATAACGGCATGATGTAGTGCTGTGACATGGTGGCTGCGTGAATAGTGTGATGCGGGAAATAATTCTTAAAGCCTCCCCATTCAGTGGCAAAGGCATTACATGCTCCAAAACATAGAACTCCATGTGGAAAAATGCAAAACAAGTAGTTCTTTTCGGGGTTCAACTCCACCCCGGGTAACTTCTCAAAACGTAAAGGAAAATAGTCTCTAGTATATTTCCACCACCGCCAAGACCGTACCCATTTACTTTGTCTCCCACCCTGTTCTTTGACATCTTTGTCGATCACCCAGATCCAAAAGAGGTATAGGACTGTCAGCCACCAATACTTCGTAAATGCAATAAGGTATAAAACTACTAAAAACCCTCCGATGCCAGTGCCACCACTCAACATGACAGCCATCCATATTGCTACAGCAAGAGTTTGGAGACGTCGTTCTAGAGGAACGTTCAATGGTGCAAACTGAATTCCGAAAATCTCCATCTGAAAGAAAATATAAAATGTTAATTGTGGTGTAAATTCGGCCCAAAATAGGATTAAAAATCTACTTTCTTCAGAAATTGTTCAAGAGGTCACTTTAATTTTTGGTTAAAATTAATACTATTTCAAGATCATTCAAATATAGCCAACTAGTCTAATGATATGCATATAGGTACATCAAGTACGGTTATACTAGTTCTCTATTTATAATATTGCTGTATAATGTCGATCATGAACCAATAGATGGCGCTACAAAAAATCGTGAAAAGGTTGACAAAACATTCACCCAAATGATTTATAAAGTTGGGATGTTTTGAAAATGAGATTATTTGTATTTTCATGTTTTTTTACTTATATTTTAGTGATTAAAATGAATTTCCGTTTATTTTATTTGCATCTACGTATTTTGATTCGTAAATGTAATATGTATTTTCTAACTGTTCGTTTAACAGCATCAACGGTTTCAATTAAGATGGTATGATTTGATGGTATTAAATTAGTCATATTTTAAAATATTTGGGGGTCGTGTGCAATCTCTTAAAGAGGGTAGACCTGTTTTTAAAGCAGGCCACATAATTTTATGTGGAGTAAAAATCAGAATAATCCAAACTAATAACTTGTGCTTGCAAGATCTGCCACCCCATGTATGTCTATAGGATTAAAAATTGGAAAATGGCACTGCAGATATAACTTAATTTACATTGATTGGTAAGTAGGTAAAAAACGGGATAAATTATTCCAACATTACACGTCAATTTGTTAGATGACCTGCTGAGGTAAAACAAAAATAGCGAAAAGAAACACAAAAATATTTATTTTATTAAAAGTAATAATACGCATAATGGTTTCCATATTGCCTACTAAAAACCTAAATGAAATAAAGTTTTTTTTCTAATGTACAGATTACTATTAATAATATTAAAAAATAAATTAAATATCTTAAAAAAAATGATTATTGGATATTTAGAAAATAGAAATCTCTTCTGTCAAAATCAATTCGGATTTAGGAGTAAATTGTCAACTACACTTGCCAAAAATAAGTTAAACTTATTCATAAATAATGGTTATAATGAAGGTATGTACGTCTGTTCGATATTTTTTGACCTCACCAAAGCTTTCGACTGCATAAGTCATGATATACTTATTGATAAATTACGGGTTTATGGCTGTACACCTGAGAGCATATCTCTCAATCTTATCTATGTCACAGACAACAATATGTAGTGCACAACAGCAATAAATCAAAATCTTTAAATTTAAACTACGGTGTACCTCAAGGCTCTGTCTTAGGACCGTTGTTGTTTCTCGTGTATGTAAATGATTTCCCAACCTCGGTGAGAAATAATGTGTTTGCAATCCTTTTTGCTGATGGCACTAATCTATCTCTGGCCAATAAATCTTTAAACGATCTGATGGTCGATATACCGATAACCGAGGAGGTTGCATTAAACTGGTTTTCTTCAAACAACTTATGCCTAAATGCAAATAAAACAGAAAAAATGATATTCAGCTTACGTGAGTTAAATGCTGTAAATAATACTGAATCTGTCAAATTTCTGGGAGTATATCTAGACCCAAAATTGCAATGGGACGGGCATGCCCACTATCTCTGCAACAAAATGTCCAAAGGCATTTACATGCTCCGCTGTTTGTACGGCAGAGTGTCTCAGCAGACATTGATTACTGCCTATCATAGTCTAATTTACTCTTTTGTGTGTTAAAGATCACGAAGATATGTACACTCTCCGCAGCGAAATTTACAGTCACAATACCAGAAGAAAATATAATTTAAATATAAACTTTCATTGTCTAAGTTAAAGCACCAAATGGCACATCGTATCTTGGCATCCAGCTTTTTAATGCATTACCGCCGCAAATACGATACCTCAACCGTCCATTGTTTGAAAGAACTGAAAATATAATAAATCGTGATTCAAACTTTGCACATTTTGGTTGCATTATTTTATGACATTATTTTAATCTGTATCAATGTGCTGTTTGTTTGGCTTTGTCTTTTTTACATATGTGTTTAAAAAATTGTATTTGCTTTTATTGCTCACACTATTTTGTTAATTTTTAAACCATTTTGGTATTTATTACATGTCAACACTTATCTGTGTATATTTCTACTATATACTGTATGTTAGATATATTGTATTTTTCATTTTTCTTGTGTATGTAACACTTAGTCTAGGAGCCAGTGGCCGGCAACCTATAAGTAAATGATCATACCTGAAATTTTGCACAGTGAGTCTCTTATACTTATCACTCATGATGTGGGGACTCGCTATGCCCGGCGAGGCCGACTTAGGAGTTACTCAGGTGCAAGAAGTATGAAAATGTAACCAACTTCGTTATTAAATTATCAAAGCTGCCGTTTGGAAATTTTAAAATATACAATTATTATTATATAATAATAACAAAGGCAGACGATTACCGTGCTTCTAAGGTCATGGCAGACACTTGTGAAATTGGCAAAAACTATAAATTTCAAAAGTATTTGATTAAATCTGATTTTTGACGTTAAACAACTGTCAGAAATGTCAAGCATTGCAATCAACATCACCAAATCTCAGAACCTGTGCCAGAAATAGGTTATTTGTTACTTATATTATTTTAATATAAAAAGGTGCTAAATATAATAAATAATAAAAATAAATGTCTAATTTGTTAGATCTGAAATTTTAAAATTTTCAAACGGTAGCCTTTGTTAATTTAATAACGAAGTTGATTAAATTTTCATACCTCTCGCTCCTGAGTAACAGTTGGGTCGGCCTCGCCGGGCTTAGCGAGTCATCACCTCATGAGTGATAGGTATAAGAGACTCACTGTGCAAAATTTCAGGTATAATCATAAACAAATAGGTTGCCGGCCACTGGCTCTTAGACTAACTAATAAATATCTATATAAAGACATGCAAATTTGTGAAATACGTGTAATTTTTAAAAATAATTCAACAAATTATTGTGAGATATAAGTGGTCTGCTTACTTCCTGCTCGGCCTAAGCGGCTCGATCTACAGGAAGCGACCTACATTGCAGCAGGTACTTAACGCAGATCTCTCGCCCTGGGCGACGAGCCATTAAATCTGTAAATGATACTGCAGGCTATGCCGAGTGTACATTAATATTTAAATTTGAACATACACAATTATTTCCTACTTATAAAAATAAGTAACTTGGTTGAACAATTCCTGGGCTGGTTGTAGTATTGTCGATTTAGGTTTTCCGACTTTTCAAGAGACATGTTCGCTTCTTCAGAAACAACTTTGAAATTGAATTAAGTCCTCTAATCGGTAGGAGTTGTTGAGATAGATTTTCCTCCTTGTTTTCTGATGCTCTAGTGAGTAAATAATTGAATCCATGATCAGATAAAGTATGCCACAGCTGCAATAATCCCTTCATTTATATTTTCCACCCTAAAATGCATTTTTTAGACATTCTATGGTCTTTCTCTTGGTTATCAATAACCTGTACATTTGATAAATATGTATAGACCTGTCGGGAAATAACGTATTTAATGCATAACTATTAATTCTTATTGCAATTTATTGACAGCTGTCATTCTTTTATTGACGCTCAAGGATGGCATTTTGAGCAATTACTCTAATTTGTAGGTATTGAAAATTTTTAGCTTTTTATAACTACTTATCTGAAAATCATAAATTTTTCTTTAGCTCTAGCGCAGTTTTTTAAATAATAGAAAACGTAATTTAATCGTAGGTACACATTTTCTCGTTTCGGGTATCATTTAGCGTCAAACAATATTATTAATAATGATTAAGTTAGTGTTTTCAGAATAAAGCAGGTAATTTAATGTAGTTAAGTCAGATACCAAAATTTTATAAATGCCTCAAATAACATTCTATATCACGTAAATTGTAGAAGCAAATACAGAACATGTTATTTGGAATAGGAATGAATACCATTGATTTTTAAACGCCCTGTGTAAATTCTGATAGCTTAATAGAATCTTTATATTTTATTTTTTTCTACATTTGCCTGATGACATGCACTTTATGTCCCATTTTACAAAACTAACCAAACTAAACTAAACAAACTAAACTAAACAAATGTACTACATTGTCCGAAAGCGTGAAAATCGTATACAGAAATGAATTAAAGCACACTGCTGTAGTTAGGTATACACGTGCGAACGGCGTCTGACGTCACAGGTCTACGCGGTGGCGGCAACCGTTTTGTGGGGGCGTGTCCAGACTAAATTTATAAATACATACTGTTTTTAGGCTTATTTTTCCAAGAAATTATCTGGGATAAAAGCCATTTTGATTAAAGTAATACAGTCTTTCTTCTGCACGTATTTGGAAAAATCTTGCAATTTTTCCATTGAATGTTACGTGACATGTTCATATTATGAATGCAATGCCAAAATATATATATTTTTTTTTTTTCAGGAAAATATTTGCTAAAATATTGTTCGTTCGATATAGTCGCGGCAAATTATAATCTTCAGCTTGATATAATGGATGTAATTCACGGTTTACGACACGAGCCGTAGGCGAGCGATCTCCACCGTCGTGAATTACAGCCATCATTATAGGCGCGTTAAATAATGTAGGTACTGTTTAAATCACAGTTTATTATACAGTTCGTCGAGTGAAGGTTCCAGAGGGTGTGGCTAAAGCGCGGCTAAATGCGCAATGAACACCAATGAAATTCATATATACTATCGTTTGCAATATTAATGACACTCACTAAAATGAATTTTGCGATTTCTTTTAAACTTCTGACGTTCATATTGAAATCTGCTTATGATTTTTAACAAATGTTATTATTTGTTTCACTTACCAAGAGAGATTTAATGAAAGTTCTATTTAGAACTTCCAGAAGTTCAAAAGCTGTTTTAAGAGAGTGTCATTGTTATTGCAAACGATTGTACACGAGGAAGTGGGAAAAAATCTATTTCTTGACAAATCACCGTGCCCCTTGGGCGCGCCAATGTGCGCGGCTAAATGCGCAGTCGTCTTTTGGTCGTCTAAAGAAACGAAATCTGGGACCTCGACATCAAGGGAGCCGACGTGAAGACGCCGGACTGTATAGACTGTGGTTTAAATCGTCTAAAATAAAACATTTGATTAAAAGTTTTAATATTCTATTAATTGTGAATTCAATTATTTAAAAAAACAACAAACTAAATATACATATTAAATTTTTACAAACATTTAATGTTCTCCTAACTCATATATTTCAATATCTAGGTAGATAATACTCATCTGTTTTCGAATTAAACGTTTTCTGTTATCAGACGTACTTTTGAGTTACCGTAAAAATATAGGTATCCTATTTTTTAAATAAATTTTAAAATATTCCTACACTTTTAGTGACGGAAATAGTCATAGGCAGACATTAAATATTTGACATAAAATTACAAAATAATAAAATTAATTTGAGTTAGCGCGATGATAAGTATTAAAATAATATCAAAACTACATAAATAAAGTACTATTTGTAGTAGATTAGTTCTTTTTAACACTATTATACTATATATGACCTGCTATACTGTATCAGTTATCAATCCTTGTAAGTGAAACCTTATAAGTAAGTTAACATTACTCTGTAACGCAACATAGAGAACTCAGTTTAAAGTATATTTAAAAATGTGCAGGAAGAGTAAACAGAAAATTATAATAGTGGGCGGTGGTTTGGTAATTAATTTAATATACAATTGGTTCTTCGTGTGTAAATTTAATGGATAATTTTAGGTTGGGTCCTTATGTGCATGTTTTATGGCCAAAAGGGGACATGAAGTGACACTTTATGAAAGGAGAGAAGGTAATTTTTTATTATCGTAAATTAATTATTTAATGGTAATAGTGCTTTATAATAGCTTTTAGCTCTTTAGGTAGCCTATACATGGTGGTAAATTTTTGAGGGTCTTTTATTTTAAGACGTCAAAATGTTTCTTTAAACTAAATTTTAGCCATAATCCATTAGAGGTAGACTTAGCTAGTGACATTTTATAATGTAACTTTATAATGATATATTTGGTAGTGTGTCAATGCATCCTGTAATGTAATTTTTTATAATATTACACATAAAGTACCTACTGTTGAATTGGCGTTATGTGTGTGAAGTTAGAAACGTTTTTGTTCATAAATGTTTCTGGTAATTACGACCACAATTCAATTTAAAAAAAAGCTTTTTCAAAACCCCTAACGATAGGAATTTATAATACTATACTCGCTTCAAGAATTCAGACGCCTTACGTCACAGCTGACGTTACACATTTATTTTTATTGTCAACGTAATTTTCGATATTTGGTCGTGTTAAAAACAATCTTTTTTTGCAATTTAGTGCAATATATAATGCAAACTTTTAGTGTAGTATATAATTTGATTACCCTCAGTTGCAGTTTCTTAAATATTTTGGTGAAAATATAATGAATTATTTATTTGTTTCTATGACGTAAGTCGTCTGAATTCTTGTCGCGAGTATATATCACCATTGCTACCTTGAAATTTTCACAGATTAAGTAAAAAAAAATGTCCCTACGAGCCCTGCTATTAGTTTTTTTAAAAATTCGTACGGAACGTAGAACTGAGGCATAACCTCAGAAATAAATTTTCAATAGAGTGCGCCATCTTGATTTTTTACTGAATGTAAACAGACATGCTCTTTCAAGCCCTGTTATCAGTTTTTTTTCCAAACCAGCCCATAATCAAGACAAAACTTTAAAAATTAATTTTCTCTCCGTCATATTTTTTTTTCTCAAAAAATATAGTGTTACCTTGAATTTTTCACAGATTATATAAACATACGTGCTCTTTTGTTCCCTGATAGTAGTTTTTTTTTTTTTCAAAAACTTGTACGAGACTTAAAATTAAAGATTACTGTCAGAAACAAATTTTATAAAATAATTTATTTACAATTTCTCAAAATCAATAGAATATCCCACCTAATTTTTGACAGATTATGTAAAATGACATAACCTTTCGACCACTCTTGCCAGGCTTTTGCAATAACCCGTAAGGGTTTTGAATTAAAATAACTTCAGAAACATCCTAAGGAAGAGTTACTGCACTGCACTGCACTGTACTGTACGGTACTGTACTGCACTGCACTACACTGCACTTAATTCCACTGCACTGCACTGCACTGCACTGCGCTGCACTGTACTGTACTGTACTGTACTGCACTATACTGTACTGTACTGTATCTCTTAATTGGAGATGTCCTCGTTAGTCCTTACCACAAAGGTAATAAATGTTATTATTCATCATTATTTTTTAAATTTCTGGTAAATATTATTCACTCTTCATCTGTAAAGATTCAAGATGGCACAAAGTTTTGCCTTGATGGGTCTCCTACAGATTTTTAGAAAATATAGCAGGGATCGAAAGGATATGTGTTTTTACATAATCTATGAAAAATTGAAGTATCAGTGGTGTGAAATTTTTAATCTCAATATTTGCGGTTGAAAATACAGGGTGTCCAAAAACTTAGAAAGTAATACTACTCGAAAAAATTCAAGTAACTTTTTTCAAAAAGTCAACATTAATAGACCTACGTAACTTCAAAGATCATTTTTAAATTTGTTTTTTGACTATAACTTTTTTAATAATGTAGCAATGTTTTTCAAATTGGGCACACTTGTTACTTTTATAGAGACGTAAAAGGCAGAAAGGGCATCTGCTAGGTGAAAAAATTATCATAACTTTTTATCCTTAATTATATTTTCTTTAAATAATGAAAGTTTATATAAAAATTTGATACTCTTGTTTGAAGTCAAAAAACCAACTGTTCGCGAGAAAATCGACATTTAATTTTTTTGGACAAATTGATGCATCTCATTTCTTTTGAGATTAAGTAAAATATACTTTGAAAACAATTGAATGATAGCTGTCATATTGCCTTAACGGTAATTTCAAAGCTTATAATGCTTCGTTCCTCATTGAATAAACGTGCTTCTTTCAGAGCCACCGTGTAATAAAATATGTATAACAGACATAGAGGATGCTATGTGTTTGGGATCCCCATCCTCTTGACCATTGCAGGTCTTATTTATAAGTACGCCGAGGATAATTGTCTAAATTACATTTTTCGATGCAAAATGCATTATTTTTTGTCTCTTTGAGTACCGGTCCCCCGATGTTCCCCGCACAAATGTGTCTACATTTACGTACCAATGTGTACCAGTATGATAGACGGGGAACACAGGAAATATCGACACGTGGTCGAATGAGGCAGCTTATATTATATTCTGTAAACCTTGACGCAGGTGGCATATTATCTCATGCCATATTCTTATTATTTGCTAAGTCTTACAGCATTTTTAAAACTGTTTTAGAAAACGTATTAATGATAACGATTTGAATTCTGGGATTATTAAATATGATCTGTTTATATGAAACATTTTTCAAAATATTTGTTTTTTTTTAATTTTGTGAAATTGTACGCGAGCTTACTGTATGACTTTTGTACACAGAGATTTCTACAATATGCAGAATAGTATACGCACATATTCTTTGAGTGTATTTTATATTTATTGTTGTTAAAATTATAATAAAACGAATCCAAACCTGGGTATTGAAACTGATTTATATTTTTTTGTTTAGATTCAAATAAGATTTATAATAAAAAATACAATAGTAATTTTTGCCACACAGTAATTCTCCAGGAGACATCACTTTATTTATCTAAATAAAATAAGGCAAATATGCATATTTTGTAAGACTTAAAACAATAGGATTACATTTATCTTTAATTTTAAAATTGTTATATTTGCCTTACAAAATAAATAACTAATTACTGATAAGTGATTACAAATTAGACTGCAAAGACGGGGCTAACCTCACGGAGCTTTACGAACGTACAATATACTCTCGAAAAGTAACGAATAAATTCATTATTTTTGAAATTGAGAAGTTTAGGAAAAAATTCCCCGGCACGTCGATTTTGTTTTTAAAAAAGGCACTTTTTACATACGACCCACATTTGTGACGTCATCTTTGTTCGAGTTATGACGTCATCGACAATTTGTTTAAATAGCAACACCCAATTTTGACCATGCCTTGAAAGAGCGTACTATCATTCTACATACGCATCGTCAAAAATCATGGTTGCCTGACAGTAGCTTTAGCGACCGAGAATGTTTTTTATTGCTGTCAGATAAAAACTTGAAATCGTACTTTATTAAATAGTTTTTTTTTGTTTTTTGAGTTATTTCTTTAGTTCTTATATTTTGTTTGGCAAATGCAGTGCGTTTGAAGTGTTTATTGAGTAGTAACTTTGTCTTAGCCAAAGCATGGTAAGCAATATTGAGTCTAAATACCGTAACTTTGGACATGTTCGTGATCTTCCTAAATCTGGTCGACCGTCAAAATCAGTTGATGAGCTTAATGTTTTGTTGGCAATACAAGAAAATCATCACTCAACACTTAACCAATTGGTTTATGATGTCAATATGGCAGCGTCCACAGTTCACAAAATTATGAAAAAAGTAAAGTATAAGGTGCCTTGTTCATGAGCTATCTGAAGACGACTTTGATCGGCGAAATCAATTCTGCGAGCAAATGCAAGAGCTATGCAATAATGATAATAATTTCATAAAAAACGTATTTTTTTCTGACGAGGCTACGTTTGTTTTGAACGGCCTTGTCAATACGCAAAACTGCCGTTATTGAGCTACCGAGAATCCCCGATGGATGATGGAGTATAACACTCAAAGTCCCCAGAAAGTAAATGTGTGGTGCGGCATAGTCGACGGAAGAATTCTGGGTCCCTATTTCTTTGACGTCAACCTAACTGGTGCAAGATATTTGGATTTTCTTCGAGACGACCTCATTCCTGAACTAATAACTTTATATCCAGATATAGAGGGACATGATCTTCCAAGAAATGACATTTTCTTTCAACAAGATGGTGCAACTCCCCAGTATGCAACACCTGTCCGTGCTTATTTAGATTAGCTGTTCCCGAATCGTTGGATAAGGAGAAGGGAAGGGGGCCGATTGAGTGGCCTGCCAGATCGCCTGATTTGACAGCCCTAGATTATTTCTTGTGGGGATACTTGAAAAGCAAAGTATACATTACTAGACCGGTTAATTTAGAAGATTTAAAAGCAAGAATTAGTCACGAGATACATCATATACCTCCTGAAGTTATCGATAATGTCCAAAAAGAATTTATTAATCGTCTTGGCTACTGTCAGGCAGCCAACGGTGCACAATTTGAACATTTAATTTAGTCGATTTTTACATAATCATTATCATTTTCAGTATTGAGAAAATTAAATTTTAAAATCTTCAAACATTATTTTCTTGAAATTTTTGTTATGTAACACCATAATTTTTCATGATGTGTATGTAGAATGACACGCTCTGGCATGGTCAAAATTGGGAGTTACTATTTAAAAAAACTGTCGATGCCGTCATATATCGAACAACGATGACGTCACACATATGGGTCGTATATCAAAAAGTGCCTTTTTAAAAAACAAAATCGACGTGCCAGGGGATCTTTTCAATTTTAAAAATAATGTATTTATTTGTTACTTTTTGAAAGCACTGAATGTATATATGAATAAATTTAGTAGGAAACATTGAAACTTTGTTGGCAAATATAATAAAATATTTTTTAATCATAACGGGTCAAAATAAAATCTTGGTAAGGCTTTAAAAAAACGCTACATTGTTATACAGGATAACAGAAATACTAGTAAAAAAATTGTGTCTTACTCAAATTATTTATCCAGTATTTTTTTTCTCGAATTTTAATTTTCAAGGGTTTTAGGGCCTCTTGAAATTGGGCTAAAATTTTGTTTTTTGCACGTATGTTCTGAAACCTTAAACTATTTTTGACTGAATTTGATATGTATATCCGAATTCGAAAATCGCAGGGACGTGCCATTTGAGAAGGGTTGAAAAAAATACCAAAAATAAGTTAACGTTGATTGAATTTACTTTTAAAGTAAACTTAAAACAGTTTACTTTAAAAAATGTTCAACTCATCCGTCTCATCCTCTCCACAATTGTAGATTGCCATCATTTTGGATGGTGATAATCCACCACCATTCCTACCTACCAATTACCTACCTTCTATCTGTAATGCGCACACCGCGGATATCACATTTTAATTCATCGATATACGCGCAAATTTCACAACCTTTGATTTAAATTATTAATGGCGGGAAAATCTCAATGTTTAACGAATATTGGAAAACCATACAAATATTATTGCTACTTTCATTATTATATGATATAAATGTCTGTTTTGACCTTTTGACAGTATGCCATGACAGTCAATGATAGTTTCATGATGAAAATGATAGAAAATATTATGTTGGAACTAAATTATTTTGCCAATGCGTATTAATGTAATACTTATGTTATTAAAAATTATATATACTCGCGGTAAGAATTCAGACGACTTACGTCATACGAACAAATGAATAATTGATTATATTTTCATCAAAATATTTAAGAAACTGCAACTGATAGTAATAAAATTATATACTACACTAAAAGTTTGCATTATATATTACACAAAATTGCAAAAAATTATTGTTTTTAACGCGACCAAATATCGGAAATTACATTGACAATAAAAACAAATGTGTAACGTCGGCCGTGACGTAAGAGGTCTGAATTCTTGACGCGAGTATAGATAGATTGATCGAAGAAGTTTTTATTACACTTCGTCAAACATATATCACAGATTAGTTCAAGATAAATAGTAATATTTGGAAATTTGACTATAACCACAATATGATCAAATAATTATGCAATAGTTATTAAAAATGTCAAATTCAGTTTCAACCATATATTGTGCGTTTACCAGTATTTAAACCTACTGCTGGCTGCCTCTACTTGCAGGTACTTGCAATGTGTCTGACACCGGCTTGACAAAATTATTAAAACGTAATAAGACAAAATGACAGCAAATAAAATGGTGACACATAACACCTTTTAAAAATTGATATGTTCATGGTGGCAATAGTTTACTAAGGGGCACACAAGCAGATTCGGGAAAATTTAAAAACTTTTGCCAAATGATTTTAAGACCTTATTAGGCTTCCGTACACTCGTACAACATAAAAAATCGGTGTCATATTTTATTTAAATTATAACGACTTAACCGCTTGTCCGCCACATATGTCTAGACACTATCAATAAATGGAAAATTTCTATTAATAGTCCACCGGTTCGTCCCTTTAAAAGTAGCAAGTGTTAAGTTGGAAACCTTTATGTTGCACTTTACATGTACAGAATCCCAATGTACACAAACAAAAAGGATCTAAATCGGATTAAATAATCAAAAGTTATACTGTTTGTATCCTATTCTTATTTGTATGTAAATCATGGCATGCAGTCTGACGCACAACCAGCAACTGATTCTTTTGTATACAGGGTGTCCGGGAAAATGTGGGAAATCTCTCGGGTGCAGATAGAATAGGAAGAAATAAGAAGAAAAGTTCCTTTAAAATTTTTTTCTACAAGCCCTCTCTACGGAGATATGTGTCCCTGAAGGACGCCGCTGGAAATCGGTTTTACTTAAATAACTTGTAAAGTACGTGATGGACAGTAAGGACCTCTTAAAATAGTGTCCTTGAAACATATTTGGCTTTTTTAGTTTACCAGGGGCGGGCTAATATTTACATCTTAATGCCTAAATTTTTAACACCCTGTATGGTAAAGACTTTATAATAATAATACTGGGTAGGGCTAAAAAAAGTACTCTTATTTATTGTCGATAATCTCATTAAATTTTTATTAAAATATATCTAATACTTTAAAAATTATTCAAGAAAAACCGATTTTCAGCGGTTTCCCTCAGGGACACATCTCAGTAGGGAGGGCCTGTAGGAAAATTTTTTATAGGAACTTGTCATCTTATTTTTTCATGTTCTATTTGTACCCGAGAGATTTCCCACATGTTTCCGAACACCCTGTATAATGCTATTGTTTTATTTTATAGATATTCGAACGGCTAAAGTAGCGGCTGGAAGATCGATCAACTTGGCCTTGTCCCACAGAGGAAGGAATGCCTTGAGATTAGTAGATCTTGAATGTGATATCCTAAGCACAGGCATTCCCATGAAGGGAAGATTATTACACAGTCTATCTGGAAAGACAACTTCTGTTCCTTACGATCCCGTAACAAAAGAGGTACTTAGAGTAAAATACACCGATTTTTATTTGAAATCATTCTATGTAAATTAATGTTATTTTCAAATATGTATCTCTATAATATGATGAGTTACAGGGTGTTTTATTTTATTTTTGTCCGCTACTTTAACCCTGTTTGATATTTCCCTAACACATTCAGTATAAAGTTTAGATACTTTAGAACAGATTAAAAAATGCTACAAAATCGTTAATGGCTACTACCAGAGGCGTACGGCGAGTGTAGAGGGGCTGCTTTCCATTCCTAACTTCTACGCCACTGGTGAAATTTTTATTTTGGTATTATTTTTCAATACTATATCGCAATACTATAGCTATCCCTCGACAGAAGACACCGACTGGATTAATAATAATATGACAAATAAATTACATAATAAAGTAAAATTGATTGTGGAGCCTTATCTTTAACTTGAAAAATCTCGAGAAGTAATGACTTTACCGCTATGAAGAAATTATAAGTTAATTGCATAAAAGGTATTGCAAAATTGAAATATTGTACCGAAATAAAAATTCTGCCAGTGGCGCAGAAGTTAGGAATGGGAAAATGCCTCTCTACCCCTGTCGTACGTATCTGGTAGTAGCCAAGAAAGATTTTGTAGAATTTTTTAATATATTCTAAAGTATCTAAAATTTATGTCAAGTATGATAGGATAATATCATACAGGGTTAAAGTAATGGTCAAAAATTATTTATCATTTTTTAAATGAATCACCCTGTAACTCCGTAAGAAGCCATATTTTATCTAAGCGTTATGTGTCAATTCTTCATATTTTTAGCCCAGGATTATTCAGTTAGCGTATGTACAATTAACAATTATTAATGAATCACCTTGTATATCAAACAAATATTAAACCTATTGTCTGAAGCTATTTATTTGTGGCATAATTTTAGTTTTTATTTAGTTTTATTAGGTTTTTGCGACACTTCTGAAAAAAATTAAACTGTTAAACTTGACATACATTTAATATTTTTACTACTATTTTGAGAACGAAAACAGAGAGTTTTTCGAAACGTCAAAAAATACAGAAGTGCGCGATAATGATGTGATTTTTGTTATTTTTTACTTATCTGCTTTTTTCAGTATGAGATTTTTTGGTTAGGCAAACTTATTTTAAAGAATAACCCTTGACTGATCCGTTTGGCGCAAGGGCTTAATTAATCTTTATATTTTTTTTCACAAGTGTGACAAAAACCCAATAAAACTAAAGAAAAACTATTAAACCTGTTTTACATTTACCAATTTTTGATCCACAATTTGTTGAACAAGATTTTGACCAAATTATGTTGTACATGTATTACAAAACTATATGAAATTCCATAGTTCAATAAAGGAACCTAGAAACTTGATACAATATTCTAATTTATTGGTCAAATGTTTTTTTTGGTTATGTAAGGCATAAGTAATTTTTAATATAAAAGTTGGTAGAATAACCAATTTATTGCATTGCTGCCACAAATACAGGAATTGCGATTATTTCTTGAATGATTTCGTTAACAATGTATTGGTTCAAAAAATGGTAAATGTAGACCGAATTTTTAAAAAATAGGTACATATGTTTCAGTGCATATATTCAGTTGGCAGAAATTTCCTTAACCAGGCCCTGTTGAAAGGTGTGCTAAATACCGGTACACTAGAAAACTTGATACTGACACTTGATCTGTTGCAGCTGCTGAAAGTTATCCAAATGTAAAGCTACACTTTAACCAGAAGGTAATCAGATCCAATTTCAACCAGGGAACCATAACAATATTAAAGTAAGTGAATTTTTATTAATCTAATTATAAATTTTTCACGTATAATTATGAAAGTTGTCAATAATTTTCGTGTAAATTGTACATTTGAATAAAATATGCTTCTTTCAATAGAATTTGAATAAATGAAAATTGACCAACAATTATAGAAAATTTTCGCATCCTGAATACTAAAAGAAAAATAATGTACTAAACTAAAATCTTCAGAATCAACGATGAAAATGACAAATTTGATATAACATGTAGACATCTAATTTGATTTACATTTACTTGCCAATAAAATGATGAAACTATTAGCTAAATTATTTCGATATCTACATGTAATACATTAATTTATTATTGCACTGAAGTTTCAGCCTCAACTAATTGTTCAAGGAATTGGAAGCTATTGCACTGGTTGTAATTTGTTACCCTTTTGGGTATATAGATATTTATTTTTGCATAATCTTTATGAAAACATTCTCAATATTTCAATGATGTAGCGTATGCTGAGTTTGTCTGCAATAGAAACAATAAAAAAAACTATGACATAAGTGTACCTAATATTAGGCTAATTATTGAATTAGTAAATTAAAATTTTAGTTATTTTCAATATGGGTGATTCCATATTAACTGTCGCAAGGTTGGTGCATCATGATTTTTTTCCCAAACCAAAACTATTTCATTCTGTTGTAGGTTCAAATACAAGTATTATCCCAAATTTTCAGCCAGAAATACTACTCCTACAGTTTTTTACGGCCAATTTACGTTTTTTTCGCGTTTTTCGTTTTAGGTGACAAATTTTCTCTAAAGCGTTACCAGAAACGCGTCGGAGGCTGGAAAAATTCTAGAAGACCTATAATCGATGTAAAATTGTCCAAGGAATCCATTCCCGCTCTCAGAAATGCGCCAAAAATTTTCCATTTGCCAAAAATCGCAAAAAATTTTTTGTAAATTTACTGTATCTCGCGTGTGGAAATTTTTGAATTTTCTGCAGGCGCGCAAAATGTTCGTTTTTGAGAATACTTTTAAGTACTTTTAACTTTCCCGTGTGTATTTGGGTTTTAAGGGTTGAAACAGTTGAAAAATGGCAGAAAATAGACAAATCAGCCTGAAACGGTGCATTAAGCAAGAGAACCAAGTGGCAAAAGTTGAAAATATTCTTGTGGGTCTGAAGCTTAACCCTCGACGATGAAGTCAGATCATTTTCATTGAATACCAGACCATCTAGAAGTCTAATATTGCCACAGTCACTCAAAAATTGCAGCACGAAAGGTGTACGCGCATAAAGGCATACCAATGCTTACAGGTATTTGCTCAATTCACACGGTCTACAAATAATAACTAGAAATTTTTTTAATTAAAAATTAAATTAAGCTCTTAAATAATTTTTATAGCACAAAAATAACCTATTGAACGCAAACAAAATGATATGTCGAAAATAATACATATTTTTTTCTTTCGAAACACAATAGTATATTGTAATTGTAAATATAAGATTTCCAAAATATTCTTGCCATTGAAACCAAAAACTCTACAAACTTTAAATCATCCCGTTATATTAGAAATACAGGGTGATTCAGTCATAATGACATTAATTTTAACCACGCATTCGGGAGGTTTAATAAAAAAAAATATAGAAACAAAAAATTTTTCTTGATCTTTTAAAAGTGGAGAAAATCAACCATAACTCCCGATAACACGACATAGCACTTTTTGTACGAGTTGCATACAATATTTTGTGACGTCGATTTGAAGGTTTATGTTTGTCATGATGACAAAACGCTATTGTAGAGTGACAGATGAATGCAATAAACACTTTATTGCACTAGTGCAATAAAGAACCACTTTTTCCACTAAATATAGTTCAATAAAATATTGTTTTTGCATGAACGTAGAAAAATACATTTTTTCTACGTTCATGCAAAAAACAACATTTTTCTGGACGTATTTTGAAAGAATTTTTTCCATAAGAATGAATAACAAACGATTTAAAACATTGAAGCCATTTCCGAGGAAATGTTACTACGAGTCATGCCAATTTTCCCTCAACATCTTCAAGCTTAGATTGCAGAAAAAGATTATTTGAAAGATCTTACATCTAGTACATATCTGGTAACAGAATCCAAAGAAATGTAGATCAATTTATGATAAGCATTAAAAATGTATTACGTTATGTTAAACATATAATGTGACAAAAAAAAAACACATCACCTAGTAAAAGAGTATATTTTTTAGCCAAATTTCCTACAATTCTTAAGAATAACAATTGATAACATTTTCATTGAAAAAATCTCATCTTATAGAGTTGTAGATCATCATGCAGCTGTTGTAAATTCATTGGAGGCTTTAGAAGCATTCCCAAGCTTTGATCCATCAAATCCCAGACATGTTCGATGGGTGAAAGGTCAGGTGATTGTGCGGGCCATGGGAGAATACTGATGTTGGCTTCTTTCAAGAACTGTAATGTAACCGTTGTAATATGAGGGCGAGCGTGATCTTATTGGAACGTGACATTATTTAAATCTCGAATGTATGGTATAGCGATTCCAGAACTTCATTACTGTATCTTTGGGCATTCAGTTGACCTTGGAGAGATACTAAAGGAGCTCTGCTACCTATCCTGATTCCATCCCACACCATCAATCCTCTGGTAAGAGCTGTTTCACGTTCCACGGCAAACTCCAAGAACCGACTTTCTCCTCTTCGACGCCTGACTCGTTTACGACCATCGTGGGCCCTCAGGCAAAATCTACATTCGTGAGTAAACATGACACTATTCCATTCTCCATCTAAATTTGCCCGTGCATTGCATCATTCGAATTTAAAGGCGATATGAAATTAGATCATAGGAACGAATACGTATGATTATATGGCCTATCTCTCACAAAAAAATGTTTCCTATCAATCTGGAGGTACTGTATCAATCCCTAAGACAAGCAATCTCAATCTCCTGTCTTCTCGATCTGTCGTTCCTCTAGGTCGCCCAGAGCATCTCCTGCGATGTTGCCTATTATGAACTGACCAGCTTCTCCAACAACGAAAATTGCTGCATTTCGTTGCATCCATCTATCGATTTCGCCTCATGTAGGCCAATAATATGACCCCTTTCAAAAGCACTCAGTTGATGATAATTCTGTCGTCTTCTAACTCTATTTTATCACTAGCTAAAATGCCAGAAAATAAAATTAAAACAAATACAAATGGAAGATAAAATGTCACCCTTTTTTGTTCATTATTTGATCATCTATTACTCTCTACATCCTGAGCATAGGTATAGAGTTTGGTTTTAAAATATTGACCTCATCAGGGTGATGTATTTTTTTGTCACGTAGTCTATATTGTGCATTTGAATGGTAACATTTCTATGTCGAATTCTATATGTTTGCTAATTGTTATCTAATTGTTTCAGCACTGATACTTTTGAAACCTTCGAAGATCAAGCAGATTTAATCATTGGAGCTGATGGTGCATTTAGTTCTCTACGGAGATCGATGCAACAAACGCCTTTGTTCGAATTCACTCAGAAATACATTGAGCATGGTTACCTAGAGCTATCCATTCCACCAGAGAGGGGAGGGCAGATGACTCCAAACCACCTCCACATTTGGCCAAGAGGAGAATTCATGATGATCGCCTTGCCGAATCAGGATTCATCCTGGACTGTGACACTTTTCATGCCATTCCAGAGGTTTAATCAACTGAGCACTCGGGAAAAGATAGCAGGATTTTTTAAAGAGACGTTTCCAGACTCCCTTAGTTTGATTGGAGAAAATGAACTGGTTGCAGCTTTTTCACAGAAGAAACCTTCGAGTTTGGTTTCAATAAAATGCAAACCATATCATGTCGGGTCTAGGTTTTTGATTATTGGAGATGCAGCTCATGCCATGGTTCCTTTTTACGGACAAGGTAAAATTCCAATGTTTCGAAAACCAAAAGAGAACGTGCATGAGAATGACTTCTAAGTACAAATTGCATTATCCTTCGTATCGCTATAGATGATTCTGCAACATACGGAAAATTTATTTACTAATAGAAATGTGTCACTAATCTTGTTACTACTATATAACAGAAAAAAGTCGAGTGTTACACTTATTTTGTTAAATAAAAATACTACAGATCCAAATTCAATTCCAGTCTTACAAAACAGTAACAAAGAATAAAGAATAATAAAATTATATCCGAACCTACATACTCGAAATTTACAAGTAACACTAAAATACAACAAGAGTACGAAAATATATTTAAAAATCACTAAATGTACATAAATGATTGCGATGTTGGATAACATTTCAGCCAAGTCACTCTGTAACCTTGCAATTTGAATTGAAAATTGTATAACTGAAAAAACATTACCTATGGCAAACTATTAATTTTAACAAATAAATATTCGAGATTATGTAACTCTATTAATACTGCGTTTTGGAGAAAAATGTTATAAGAACTTTTACCATTATATTTATGATCATCTCATCATCCCCTAAATTGTTTGTATTTATTTCTGTGATACTGCATAAACCAACAGTTGCATTGTATTTTCTCTGATCTTTTTGATCTGAATTTAGACTGAGAATAATTTATTTATCTATGCAGGAAAATAATTATAGAACATAAGCACTGATATAAATACAAGTACACAGTAATTTTTAAAATAGTAGACTTATTAATATAAGAAACTAATTATGTTCATGACTAGTAATTTAAAAAATGGTAAACTTATTAATATAAGGAATTAATTATGTTTATTACTAGTAATTTATAGTATTGTATTACATTATAGTGTTATATTGTATTGAATACAACACTGGTTGCCACCATGATACTATATATCATTGACAAGTGCCCACTTTGAAAATTTGATATAGTGCCTACGATGCTATTTAAAATTTAACTTATTTCTTCCCGGATTATTTCTTTTTAATGCTGTTTGTAGAAAAAATATTTTATGATGATTGTGTTAAACGTGTTTTAAGGCACTGATGACTTTTAAATGCGTGCTTTAAAAATGCAGTTTTAACACACATCATAAATAACTATTAGCTATCACGTGAGTTATGGGATGTTAATAATCTCGGGCAAATTAACAATCTGTTGAATATGTTGCCCTCGATAATTAAAAAAGGTAACACATTCTTAAAATTTCTTGACGTTAATGCCCGCAACAGTATTTTATTATTCATATATTTTTTGCTTGCTAAATTTAAAATAATAATAAAAAATTGTCTGCGTCGGACCAGACGGTGGAAGTTATACTTCTTTGGCCATTCTCATACACCCACTCGTACGTACAAAAAAAAAAGAAAAAAAAAATTCTTAAAAAAAACACTCGTACGTACAAAAAAAAATTCTTAAAAAAAACAATTCTTAAAAAAAAAAAATTCTTAAAATAATATATATATATATTATTATTATATTAGTTCTTAAAAATTTGTTCTTCCAAATTTGTTCTTCCTTTTGAGCGTGACGCGGTTTCTCGACCAACATCCCATCCCAATGTGTCTAACGGGCGCAAAGAAGTATAACTTCAATAATATAAATTGAGGGATAATATTTTTATAAAATATTTTCACAATGTGCATCTACAGTGTGGATCTACTTATGGAATAAAATTCGTGATTCATTGACTACAAATTTTAGAGAAAAATCCTCAGACACATCGATGTTTGAAGTTATACTTCTTTGCGCCCGTTAGACACATTGGGATGGGATGTTGGTCGAGAAACCGCGTCACGCTCAAAAGGAAGAACAAATTTGGAAGAACTAATTTTTAAGAACTAATTTTTAAGAACTAATATAATAATAATAATATATATATTTTAAGAATTTTTTTTTAAGATTTTTTTTTAGAATTTAAAAAAAAAAAATTTTTTTTGATTTTTTTTTTGTACGTACGAGTGGGTGTATGAGAATGGCCAAAGAAGTCTAACTTCCACCGTCTGGTCCGACGCAGACAATTTTTTTTTTAATTTTAATTACGCATCGCACATTTATGTATACAAGGTGAACCATGCAGATGATATGACGTCATCCATAATTTTTTAAAACATTGTATATATTTGTACGTATTTCAACTTTGCTTTTCAAAAATATATTGTGCATCTTTTACAGTTTTCAAGATATTACATGCTTATTGTTAATAAGCTTACCTACCTACTTACTTCAATATGTTCTTCGTTATGTGTAAATTTATGAATACCTTTACTTTTACATTTTCTAGAACATTCCAGGCTGTATTTGATTTGGTTCGAGATACGTTCTCGAGAGCCGTGAAAACTTCGAGAATTCAAAAAATAGATACAAGCGGATCGGCTTCACCTCCATAGTCAGTTTATCTCAAGTTTGTTGTGTAATCAATTAGTGACAATGAAGTCTGTTTTTCTACATGAATTATTTGAAAGAAAATTAATTAATTTAAATGCACTACATAAGTTTCTTACATGATACTGGTATCTCTTTCTGTTTTTAAAATATGTACTTGACTGAAGGATTTTAAGAGAAACAACCTCTATAGGTACTGTTATATTTCTTTCAGGTATGAATGCTGGATTTGAAGACTGTTCTCTCTTAAACCAACTGCTTGATGAAAATAACGAATACTTTGAAGAGACCATAAAAAAATTCAGTGAAATTCGAGTAAAAAACGCTCAAGCTATATGTGATCTAGCAATGTACAATTATGAGGAAATGAGAAATCTAGTTACTAAGCCAACTTATCGTATGCGTAGAACCCTGGACAATATGTTGTTTAGAATATTTCCAGACATGTGGATCCCATTATACAATTCCATAAGTTTCTCTCAACTAGATTACTTGAAATGTTTAGAGAACAGAAAATGGCAGGACAATGTAAGATATTTAATCACTATTACTAAAAGATATTTAATCACTATTAAAAAAGCTAATAATTAATTTGAGTAAGTAACTTTTTATATGACAAAATTTACATTTTATTAAGAGACAAATATGGCTGTTTAAAGTTTGTTTTTTCAACTCTGACCCTACTCAAAAGCCTTATATAGATTTAAAGAACTATGGTTGTTGTGTGTATATTGATACCTTTGTTTTCTTTTCCAGATTATCGACAAAATTTTAATTATCACCGGAATAATATTAATAAGTATATTTTACTACATGTATGTGACCGCTTAATAATTAAATTATTTGTAATATAATTTTCTTGCACATTTAAAAAACCTAGTTAAATATTCCTGGAGCTAGTATAAACTAATAATAATGTGGCATGCATAGGTAAAATTTTGTATAAAATGATATATAAGATAAGACACTTAATAAATGGCACAATAATAATTATTTATTTTTCCCATTGTCATTTATTTTTGTTTCATAGGAAGTATAAAATGGAGGATGAAAAAGTCTCTACTGAAAGTTGCAAATTAGCTAATAAAGAAATAAACCGAAAGTCGTTCTTGTGCCTAGTTGTGAAAATTGGGGCTCTGTAGAAAACTTAAAATTCAGTGGAATTCGAGTGAAAAACGCTCACGCTATATGTAGTGAACCGTAATTATAAAACTCAAAACTTTCATAGAAGCGACATCAATTATGAGGTACAGTTAAGTGCAATCAGATTTGTAAACTATCATCATAATATTAAAATATAAACAAATTTACTCAGGCATACACAATACGTCAGAAACATAAAAGTTTAAAAAGTTTCATCAATGCTACTCAGTATCAGACATGGATTTACAAAATATGACAATACTAGAATTATATGCTCTTATAAAAAGAGATATAATTGAACAAACAACAACAATAAACAAAAATATAGCGAGTGTAACTGAGAAATTTGAAAAAACAACGAATACCGTTAATGAACTTAGATGTTTTTAAGTTTTAAATTTGGAAAGAAAAATTAGGAAATATAATATAATAGTATTTGGAATAAAGACCAATGAAGAAGACTTGCTAAAGAAAACAATAAGAACACTGAATAGTCTTTTACATATTAATTTGGAGCGAAATGATATTAATAATATATACCGAATAGGAAAGAAAGAAAATCCACCAGTTGTAATTGAGATTGTTTCTTTTATGAAAAAGATATCTTCGTTTAAAAATAAAGAAAATCTTAGAAAGTTTATAGCTATTTCGAACAATTTATGTTACAAAGATCGAGAAATACAAAAAAAAATTGAGGAAACATTTGAAACAGGCAAGAGAAAAAAATTTAAACGCAGAAATTAGAGGATTGAAATTATTAATTAATAATATGTTTTACACCACAGAACAATTAGAAATTGAAAACGTAATAGACAATCTAGGAGAGGAAATAACAGAAAATACAACAACAGCAACAGAAGTTGTACCAATTCCTAAGACCATTAATACAAGACAAGAAGAGGCAAATAAGAAGAAAATAAGGAAGATAAAAAAAAATACAAGCCCGAAGACCACGTCGGCGTCGGTGTCGCACTGGAATGAAAGAAGAGACAAGTAAAATTCAAGATGTAGCTTTATTAAGATTAATGTAGTATAAGTTATTTTTTATATATACATGCTACTTGTTTATTAAATATTTCGTTTAAAATATATTGTAAATGGATTCGTATAAGAGATTATAGTAATCCTGACATAAAAACTGAGATGTTGCAAACAGTTGAAGAATATGAAAAATTAATTAAGGCCAGAAATAGTAATTATTCTAGTGAATTTTCTATCATTCATAATAATATTCGAAGTGTCTCAAAGAATTTGGAAGAGTACGTTGTATATTTGAATCAATTTCAGCATTTGACTGTATTGTATTCATGGAATCATGGAATGTACATGATTTAAGTTTTTTTGAATGCAGAATTATAATATTATTTATAATGAAGGATATAATAAGAATGACGGAATTGTTATTTATATTAAAAGTATTTATAAATATACCATTGCAGAAATAGGTGGTATATCAGTCATAGAAGTAAACGTCCAAAAAATGAAAAAGAAAGTATTTAGCTGTAAAAATTCGCTGTGACCGTGATGAAATACAAACATAAGGTCGGAATGTCCGTTCTTTCTTCTTATGTCCGACTGACGAATCTAAAATAAAAAAATATATAGGTGAATTAAAAAATAATAAATCTCCAGGAAAGGACGGAGTAAGATCAGAAACAGTAAAGGAACTACAAGAATATTTAGTAAAACCACTATGTTATAATACAATAAAGTGTTAGAAACGGGCGAATATCCCTGTGCATTTAAAGAGACTATTATAACCCTAATTTGGAAGAGTGGAGACAAAGATCTTATGGGAAACTACAGACTCATATCGTTAATATCTCGTTTTAGCAAGGTTTTAGAAAAAATATTGAAACAACGAATTAACTCTTACTATGAAGTGTTGTCAGGGTTACAATTCGGTTTTCGAGAAAAATGTTCAACTAATGATACTATTGCATATTTGGCAAATCTTATGTATGATGCCGATCGATCTGGACCCTCCCTCAGTGTTTTCTTAGATCTAAAAAGCATTTGACACAGTTTGTTATAAAGAACTTCTGTTAACTTTAGTTGATTTTCGAGAATTCCAATATAAGTTATTGCAAAGTGATTTAGAAGGAAGACAACAATATGTGAAAATAGGAGATAGTGTTAGTAAGGCCAGGACAGTTACTTGTGGTGTTCCGCAAGATACGGTTTTGGGGCCAATTTTATTTATTTTATATATAAATTCTTATATATTAAAATCCGTTGTTTTTTCTCTCTCGCGAAAAAGTGGGTTTTACCGCCACAAAGGCTTTTTCGCGAGCCGCGCAGCGGCGAGCCCGGGTGCGCGAAGCCGAGTTCGGTCCTTCGGTTATCCGGTAGGCGTATTTTGGTGACTTCTTTTTACCTTTTTCGGGGCGAATTTTGCGTTTTTCCGGAGGTCCGCGGCCGCCAGTTTTCCATTTTCGCGAGGATTTCGCCAAAAAAAGAGATGGATATAGCCGGGAATTCGAGAAACGTCAGTCGGATATGGGTAGACGTCCAACTATTTCGGATTCGATATTTTCGTATTTTCCCGCATTCGTTTCCACAAAGCCATGTCGAAACGTAAACTTTGAACCTTCTACGATGTGTCGCGTGCCTCAGGTTTGAGTTTAAAATTCGATTTTATAGTGAAAATAATGAAAATGTGGGTCAATTACGCGTTCGGGGGGCATTCGCGTTCGCTCGACCGCGGCCGTCCTAAACGTCAAACGGCTAGCCGGACGGTGCACGGCCTGTGACAGCTCCCCATAAAACGTAGGAACGTTGGCCAAACGGGCCGATCGGAGCCCCGAAAGCCAAAAGGTAAGTTTAAAGTCTCTAGATACTTTCTGTTATGCGAGCGCCGGGTTTAGAATTCGTTTTTGTATCGAAATGTGCGAAAATCCGATCCAAGACCGGGGAGAAGGGCCTGGCAAATGGCGGTCTTCACAAAACCTTCAAAACGATTACATTCTGAAAAGTAAGTACCCCTTTATTTCCATAAAGCCATATCGAAACGTAAACTTTGAACCTTCTACAATGTGCCGCGTGCCTCAGATTTAGGTTTAAAATTCGATTTTATAGTGAAAATAACGAAAATGTGGGTCAATTACGCGTTCGGGGCATTCGCGTTCGCTCGGCCGTCCGAAACGTCAAACGGCTAGCCGGACGGTGCGGTGCCGTTGACAGCTCCGGATAAAACTTGGGAACGTTCGCTAAACGGACCGATCGAAGGCCCGCAAATGTCAGAAAAGGTAAATTTAAAGTCTCTAGATACTTTCTGTTATGCGAGCGCTGGGTTTAGAATTCATTTTTGTATCGAAATGTGCGAAAATCCGATCCAAGACCGGGGAGAAGGGCCTGGCAAATGGCGGTCTTCACAAAACCTTCAAAACGATTAGATTCTGAAAAGTAAGTACCCCTTTATTTCCATAAAGCCATATCGAAACGTAAACTTTGAACCTTCTACAATGTGTCGTGTGCCTCAGGTTTAGGTTTACAATTCGATTTTATAGTGAAAATATCGTTATTTTAGTCAACTACACGTTCGGCCGGCGCCCGGCCGCCGAAACGTCAAACGGCGAGTGGGTGACAGTTCCGCATATAACATAGGAAATTTCGCTAAATGGGCCAATAGGAGCCGAAGGCCAAAAAAGGTAAATTTGAAGTATGTAGATACGTTCTGTTATGCGAGCGCTTTGTTTTGAGTTCATTTTTGCATTGAACTATGCATAAATACGAATGAATACGTGGTATAAATGAGCTAGACAATATGGCGGACTTCAATTATTTTAAGTCGCTTCGCGTATATACAGTGCGACTCAAAAAAGCCCGACAAATGGGGTGTTACGATAAAAATTGACGAGAAAAAAATAAAAATTACAGATTCGAGGAAATTTTCGGTTTTTTCGCTTCGGAGGGGTTGTCTGACGTGCGAAAGACCGTTTTATATACAAAGTGTTGGAAAAATGTTAAACGTTAAAAATGTCAAAATTAAGGAACTGGAAATTTTTTGGTACGAAACTTCCGTCGGGGGTCTCTTACCGCACTAATTATCGAAAAAAATACAGGGTGTTTACAAAAAACCCACCCGTTCCCTAAAAATCATGAAAATTCGTGGATTTAAAAATTTTTTTTGCTTTCTGATGAAACTTTTTACAATAGTTTGTAAAAAAACTATAAAAAATATATACTTTGGTATTATTATGTATATAAATACAAACGTATGAAAAAATACAGGGTGTAAAATAAAGAACCATTCTGTAGATCCACAAAATTTATGGAATTTATTTTTTTTATGAAACTTTTCACGATTGTAAAAAAATTATACTAATGGAAAAATACAGGGTGCTTAACGAAACCAAACCATTCTCTAAGAATCCTCACAATAATTCATTGAATGTTTTTTTATGAAACTTTTCACAATGGTCTGTAAGAAACTATTCTAATGAGAACAATATAACAGGGTGTTTAAGAAAACTGAACCAATATTGAAACTCCCAAAATTCATGGAAAAAATTTATGGAATTTAATTTTTTATTAAACTTTGTAAATACACACTTATGAAAAATTACAGGGTGTAAAATTAAGACCAATTCTCTAGATCCACAAAATTTATGGAATTTAATTTTTTTTATGAAACTTTTCACGATTGTAAAAAAATTATACTGATGAAATAATACGGGGTGTTTAACAAAACCAAACCATTATCTAAGAATCTCACAATTCATGGAATATTTTCTAATGAAACTTTTCACAATTGTCTGTAAGAAAACTATACTAATTAAAAAACTACTGGGTGTTTAAAAAACCGACCGTTCTCTAGAAACCTTCATGGAAGTATAATATTCCTTTGATGAAACTTTTAACAATGGTCTATATGGAAACTATTTTAATGAAAACAATACAGGGTGTTTAAGAAAACTGAACCAATATTGAAACTCCCAAAATTCATGGAATAAAATTATTTTTTTGCTTCGGATGGGTTGTCGGATGTACGAAAGACCGTTTTATATACAAAGTGTTGGAAAAATGTTGAACGTTAAAAAAATCTCAAAATTAAGAGAACTGACAGTTTTTTTTTACTCAACTTCCATCGGTGGTCTCTTAACGCACTAATTATCGAAAAAATACATGGTGTTTAAAAAAAACGAACTCAAGAAAGGTCAAGTCGGCGATAGCCGACTTGCCACCTTTCTAGTGATATTTTAAAAACTGAACTTACAGGCAAAATATTGTCGTTTGCAGATGAAACAGCTATTTTCTATGAAAGTACTTCTTGGGAAGAACTGAAAACATTAGTGCAAAAAGACCCTTAAACATATAAAAAACGTATTTGATTATAAACAATTTACAATTAACTATGAAAAAACATTTTACCTACCAATCACGTCATACTCAATACATTTGCCGAATTATCAGTCTCTAGAAATTGAAGACACAACTAATCAAAAAATATATATTGAGGAAAAGAAAAAAGTTAAATATTTGGGTATCATTATTGACTGCCACCTCAGATGGCAAGAACATACAGTGTGGAAGAAAAGTATGGAATAAATTCATTATTCCTAAAACAACGAAGTTTCATGAAATTTTCTCGGACCCGTGGATTCTGCGTTTTAAAAAGACTCTTTTTTCTATACCAACGCATTTCCGACGTTCATTGGTTTTCGCGTGATGACGTCATCGGATATTTTTTTAAATAGAACCCCTATATTTTTTCATCGGATTCTTGTAGAGCTTAACTTGCAGAATTCAAAAATATATAATTTCAACACTTTATTCCTTCAACTTTCCGAGAAAAAAAAATAATAACCGATCCAATAAACGCTGCAGTTGACAGATGTCAATTCTGATTAGAATTTGTTTAGCTGCCAGAAACAGTTTCTGAGGTGACTTGATTTAATTTGTCGTTTTTTGCTATCAAAAGATGTAATATTCTAACATGCAATCGAATAAAACAAAATAATAAATTAGGGGGTCAAATACGATTGAGACAACCAGAATTTAATTATTAATTAATTAATTAATTAGTTACTTATTGTTAAATTGTTTTAAAAATGAAGAGTCCTTATTTTGTGATACTGCCAATGAATTCACTATATCCATTTTACTCTCAACCAGCCCATCACAGACACAAATGGGAATATTCACATTTTTTTCAAGCCGATTTTATTGGATCGGTTATTATTTTTTTTCTCGGAAAGTTGAAGGAATAAAGTGTTGAAATTATACATTTTTGAATTCAGCAAGTTAAGCTCTTCAGGAATCTGATGAAAAAATATAGGCGTTCTATTTAAAAAAATATCCGATGACGTCATCACGCGAAAACAAATGAACGTCGGAAATGAGTTGGTATAGAAAAAAGAGTCTTTTTAAAAAGCGAAATCGACGGGTCCGAGGAAATTTCAAAAAACTTCGTTGTTTTAGAAATAATGAATTTATTCCATACTTTTCTTCCACACTGTATAACTACGTAATGCAAAAGATACGGGGATTATTATATAAATTTAAACAGTTAAAATCATTTCAAATAATTAACGAACATAATATATTACATAATTACAATACAACATGTAAACAAGGGCTCATTAGGATAAAAAGAACATATAAAGCAATAGGACAAAAATCATTTGAATATATAGGCTCAAAGTTAATTAATATGCTTGATAGGAATGTTAGGGAAATTAAACATATTAACAAAATTAAAAAAAAAAACTATAAAAAGATGGTTAAAAATGCAAGGTATTAATTTGTTTATGAATGAAATTATTAGAATAAGTTTAATATGCATGTTAATATTACAATTATATGAGTAGCTAATATAAGTAAATAAGTATTATACTAGGGAAATAAATCTTTGTATTACTTGAAATTTTCAATTGTGTATCTGAATTTTTTTATTTTATATTATTTTATTCTATTTAGGAATGTAGTTACGAGCTCACTGGAACGAAATAAAATAGTAAATCGTGGATAGATGAGCAGCAAGCAGGCAATCAAGTTTACTTGTAAAACTTACGCCTGTTCACTTCAAACATTTATTTACATATACATTTAGTTACTAACATTAAACCGATGTAAATTTAATTTTGTGAATAAATATATTATTATTATTATATATTATTAAAGAAAATAAATAAATCTGTAATACACTGTACTTAACGACAACAAAATGACAACTCAAATATCTCTTTCGATTGGCAAATCGCAAACTGGAATTGATTATGTCTTTTGAAATCGTAAAATTCAAGGTGTATTTGTATGTGAATAACCAAAATTATTATTTCTGCAGTTTGCAGATACATTCTTTTTCTAAAGCCAAATAATTTCAAAAATATACAATAAATCACAAAAGTATGTCCTTAAATAGCAGTTATATTTTAAATTAATGTACAAATAAACTCTAGTCTATAATTAGTGTCGTACTTTCTGGTTCTTTCAAATATTTATACTTATGCTCTTCAAATAATTCAGTCAATTTCTCCATGAATATACCATGATATTTATCAATGTCTTCTTGAGTGGGCTCGTCGATCTTTGGAACCTCAATTGGTTTACCAACTGGAAAAGATAGTAAAACAGATATAGAATATGGGTTTATATGCTTGTCAATATGAAAATGGTATTTACAATGTTAAATATGGAACACATTAAATGGTAAACCGGTAAAATGGAAAAATTACCTAGAAATAATTAGTTAACAATTCTTAGTCGGTCAATCGACTATAGTACATGTGACACGGACTTGACATAACTTTGTACCTACTCTCATGTATTAAGAAAATGTATTTTTATAAAACTGTAATGATCTTGTCTTCTTTTGGTCACATCATAGACGTTGCATTCAGTATTTTGATTTCGAATGTTGCAGTATTTTCAACTTTTACATCACTGGGCTACTGTAGTGTTTAGCGTGATCGGAATGCAAGCGCTTCCGAACACTGAAATCCGATTGTAGTATTAACATTTTTGCGATAGTGTTTACATTAGTTTTTCAAGTGCCAAAAATGGCTTACGTGTATAGCAACTCGGAGATGATGGATATCAATTTAACTTATCGTGAAGTAAAAGAATATGCTTTTACAGCTTCTTTCAAGCTATTTTTACACGGAATGGAATGTATAACATTCAGAACACTCTAAATGTTAGGGATTTTAAAAATATGCACGTGATTCAACGGGATCATTTCCAACAGCAGTTTTCCTCAAATGTTTGCGCAAGGATTATCGATGATCGGAGCATTCATATTACAATATCTGGTTCGGGAGTACTTTAATGTTCAAGTTCAAGGAGTACGATGAATTGGACGAGGAGGACCCATACCATGACCGCCATGATCGTCTGACTTAAATTCTTTGGACTTCTTTTTGTGGGCATATTTGAAAAATGAAGTATCACACCGAAGTGGATACTAGTGATGATTTACGCGAACGTATCATAGCTGCTGCCAATAACTTACGAGTTTCAAACGGACAAGAACTAGAAACATAACTAACACATGTGTTAGTTCGTAGAAACAGGGTAAGATGGGCTCAAATATGTTGACACGGTGGACAAAATTTTGAACAGTTGTTGTAACAGGTAGGTCAAATTATTAATTTTATTAATTAATACTAACAATAGCGCTAAAACACTTGAAATTGCTGATATAAAATAGGTGTTATAAAATTGTATTTATTTATTTCCTTGGGAATTTTTTGTCCGTTCGGAGATGCAGGGTGTCAAAGATTTAGAAATTTTTATCATATTATTTATTTACTTGAAAACCTCGTGGCAAAATAACAATAATTCTTGGTGGTAATAGCATATAATTACTGTAATTATTTAGTATGTTTAAATATTCCCATTATCACCACTGCTGTAGAAACTGCACTGTGGCACTCTTCATTTATTTAAAATAAAATTGGTACGCCCCTGACTTAACTATAAAAAACGTACTTTAAATTTTGATGATTTTGAACAAATTATTAATCTTTAAAATGCATCATATTTAGGTAATTGTTCTTTAAAAATATCTGTGCTTTTCTTAGTTTGTGCATGGTGTGATCTATTATGCTTCAGTATATAGGGTGTCTCGAAATTAATGCACCATAGGGCAAGAGTAGATTCCTGATGACAAAATAATGCGATGTAGCAACCTTACTTTGATGGTTAAAAAGATACAGGGTGTCAAAGTAAACATTTTATTTTCGATATTTGTAAATATATTTTTTAAATATCTAAATATTTGAATACATTTTGGAAATCGGAGGTTTTGAGGGCAAATTTGTTGCTAATTTTGACGCTAGAGGGCGCCATTTATGGCTTCTTTTAAATGGTAGAACTTTTCCGCGGTTTAGTGTATACATGACTATTAAAACAATCGATTCTTCTACCTTCTTTATGTGAAAAAGGTATACCTTGTTAAAGTTAGTAGTAACCGTTTTCGAAATAATCCTATTTGAGATATTCAATGCACCGAGCAAAAATTGTTTTGGTTTCATGTAAAGTGCTTTTTCCGCTGTAAATACAGCAAAATGTTACTCAAAATGATTAGTTATGGCGATGTGTGAAATTTTAATAGTAGATTTTCAAGTTTCCTTCAGCTTTTGATACAAATATGTATAAACTACGAAATGCAGAGATATTTTAAATAAACATGTTCTTGAATACAATGTGTTTTAATGAAAATTGCAAATAATAATTATTTATTCAAAATGATCAAGTATCTCACGTTTTTTTATAATTAAGACAGTGGCGTACTATTTGTATTCCAAATAAAAAAAGAGTGGCACAGGGTTTATACTCCACTGATGATAATGGAAATATTTAAACATACTGAATAATTAGATCTAAGGTTACATTACAGCCTAGAATAATAATTGGTTTTTTATCATGAAGGGTTTCCAAGTAAATAAAAATTTCAAAATCTGTGACACCCTGTATCTCGAAAATGATGAACTTTTATACTCTATTTTTAAACTAAGAGGAGCGTTTTGAATATAGCGCACCAAAATGTTGGTTTTTTGTTGGTTAATTTCGAACCTACTTTATACTGCTAATAAATTTTGCATTTCGTGTCTGTGCTTTCGCTTGACCCATCTGAGATTACCCTCCAGCTATTTCCAGTGAAACAGCGTGTCTCTACGTGCTTTACGTCTCTTATCGAAGCTACGCTGCCATTTTTCCCTACCACTCAGCTCCTCTCTCTATGGCTTCGGCCGGCTAGCGTGCTAAGCTAACGTCTTACCTTCAGTACGCTTTAGTTATTGAAGGTGTGTAAGTGCTGGTGAAAAGAAACGAGTGTAGGAATAATCACATTTATACAAGGTAGGTGATAATATGTAGGTGTACTGTGTAGTTTAATTTTAGAAAGGATTTGAGATAACGGTCGGATGATACCGACCACGTGAAAATTGGCCGACGGCCTGATTGGTGAGCCGACGGACCGATTTAAGCCGACGGGCCAATTCGAGACGACGGACCAGTTTGAGCCGACGCGACGATTTGAGCCGACGGGCAGATTTGGGCCGACGGGCCGAATTGAGCTGGCGGATTGATTTGAACAGATGGCGTATCTGGGAGTCGAAATGTGACCCGGCAGCTGGAGGAGGTGACGGCTCGCTAAACAGGCCGTACAAGTCAATACTGCTTTGCAGTCAAAGGTAGGTCCGTCCTTGACGACCTCTTGATGTAAGGGATAAAGAAAGAATAATAAGTTAGGTACGCCTATGACTACCTAAAAGCCTTATAAGCAAATATGAGTATCTGTAAGGTAATTTTATATTGCTTACAGATGGCAGTGCCGGCAGAATATGTGAAGATGGGAGACCTGGCGAAGTTGGAGGGAAATACTACGTTAGAAAAAATTAAAAGGCTAGCAATTCAATATCTGCCAAAAGGTTGGAAGAATGGCAGGTGGCTAAATCATATGCTACAGATGACATTAAATTGGAGGCGAAAACAATGAATAAATTAAGATATGCCATACCTACGATAGGGTTGGCTAGGACATTTGACCCGAATTCAAAGGTTCTGTCCGAGAAATCTTATAGACGATATAAAGAAGAAATGTTACGTTGGCCTTTTGCAGGGGTTTGATAATTGGACCACCCGAGTTATCAATGAAGATTAGAGGATCTTCTTCAGCATGAGTTGATCGTACAAGATGTCTTATCTTTAAAACCGCTGCTTGTGTCAAGGAAAGAAGCATCGTTGCAATTAAGTAAGGAATCAGCAGAAGAAGAGGAAGAAGTTACCTCAGCCTCATCTATGGAAGATGAGGAAAATGATCGGTTCTATGAGGGAGATAAAGAGAATGGAAGCAGTAGAAAAAGGAAACGCGCGTCTGTAAGCTATAGCAAGCCTTTAACGGAAAAGAGAGCCAGATTGGAGGATTTAGAGCAACGTCAAGTAAGAATAGAGTCCTTGCTGGAAAGTCTGGTGGAGCAAAGAGAGATGGGAGGACGCGGCAGTGATGATAACTATTCAGAAGGGGATAGTTTTACTCCTTCTGAGAGAAGTGCTTCTCCAATTCCAGAATGGAAAGCTCCTCTGTTGGCATTGGGGAGCAGTGGAAGCTTTTCGTTTGAACCACAGACCAAGGAACAAGAACCTGCTGTACCGGATCCATTACCTGATATAAAAGAACAAGGTTTAAAATGTCAAAAATTTGGGGAGGTAACGTGGAATAAAATCAGATATGCAGATGTGCAAAAGAAATTACAAGCAGGAAGTATTTTTGGACACTTGCAAGTAAACCCTCTTCTAGCTCATATGACTCCTAGAGGTAGTACACCAGGTACGTTGATGAAAATGGATTCCACATTTGGAGTTTTGTGCCATGGTTTTCTGATGCAGAGGAAAGCGTTTCAAGAGGCCTTATCAGATATTGCCAGCAAACATCCAAATGTAGTAGAAGATTTGAGGAAAATATTTCTGGATAATAATTCAAAGTTTAAATCAGTATCAGATGATCTTCTACAGTACGTCTGTGGAAAGAGCAGAGGTCATAGAAGCTAGAAGAAGACTGTATGAGCCGGCAGATGCGGTAGCTGCGCAGATACTTAAGATATTCCACCATCAGGAATACATTTGTTTGAGGATAAGCTTATTAAAGAGCTTTACTCTAATCAAGACAGTAATGTCCGAATGGTTTTAGACATAAGAGACCATTTGACTATTCTAAAGCGTCGAGATATAAGGCATCTTCTAGACAAGGTAATGCACCTCAGGGAAAACAGCAGAAAATACATACACAAAGGAGAGTTGCATATAAGTCAGATCGTAGAGGAGAAAGACAACGAAGTGGCGTTAATTATAGAAAGGAGATCTGCTGTGAACGAAGAAAAGGTAAAAGACGTCGGTTTTGATCACTATCCACAATCGATAGTTTTTCGAGGAGGTCAGTTAGTGAAATATGTTCAGCGGTGGAGATCACTGGGGCTCCAAATACCTTAATAAACATATTGAAGGGTAAGGGTATACTATCCCTTTGGAGAGAAACCTCCTCTAGTTCCGTTTACCGACCAAATTATTTCTCAGTTCAGTACGAAAATAAATCCTCATCTGAAGAGGGAACTGGATGCCATGATAAAACAGGACATCCTGAGAAAAACAAAAGTAAGATCTGGTTTCCTGTCCTCAATGTTTGCAATACCAAAACCAGATGGATCATGTCGCCCAATTCTCAACCTGAAAAGGCTGAACGCGTTCACAATTTTAAAGAAAATCAGACTATTAAGCCATTACACAGTACCGAACTTTCTTCAAAAGGACGATTTCCTCATAAAAATCGACTTGTCGCAGGCATACTTCCACATTCCAATAAAAGAAAAGCATCAGCGATTCCTAGCTATAGCATACGAAGGCGAAGTTTACACTATGACATGCCTGCCATTTGGACTATCAACAGCTCCAAAAACTTTGGCAGTCTGACGAACTGGATCGCAAGTTATTTACGAAGACTAGGAATTCGAGTGTTAGTGTACCTGGACGATTTTTAATAGCAAACCAAGACCCTCAAAAACTGTATCGCCAAGGAGAAGAAGTAGTGAAAATTATGCAGTATTTAGGTTGGAAGATAAACTTCAAAAATCGCAGCTGTCTCAAGCCGCCAAATAGAATTTTTAGGATAACCTGGAACCCAACTCAAGACAAAAGTTCATTTCAAATATAAAAGAAAGAGGCTGAGGAGCGCCATAGAAGAGATTCTAAAATCAAAAGAATGGAGTTGGGAAAAGGCAAAATCCATTTTGGGAGAACTAAACTTTGTAGCATTCGTGGTTCCATTGGGAAGATTACATTGTCGAAGAATGCAGAGAGAGAGAGTCAACGTTTGCCAGAGCATCTGCCTCAGAATATCTTCAAAGTAAAGGAACAAAGTCTTTTAGACTTAATATGGTGGAGAAGCGCAATTTCCTTAAAAACACCCATATTCCCTCGAAACCCAAAAATTTTTATAACAACAGATGCATCAGACGAGGGTTGGGGGCACAAATAAACAATATATACCAAAAGGGTTCAAGCGTTCAAAGGAAATGGCATATAAACCGAAAAGAGATGTTTGCGGTACAAAAGGCAATAGAAACCAACATCGACATGTTGGAAAACAACAATATTTTAGTGCAGTCCGACAACAAGAGTGTGGTATCTTACATAAACAAAGAAGGTGGAACGAGATCTCTGGCCTTACTGCAGCAAACGGAGAAATTACTAGAAATATGTCAACAAAGGAATATGACCTTAAAGGCCGGGTTCATCCCTGGCAGATACAATCTCATAGCAGACAGCCTCTCAAGAAACAGTGCACTACCAGATTGGCATCTTCAAGAAGGAGAGAGGGAGAAGATTTTCAAAGGTGGGGCACTCCAACCATAGACCTCTTTGCAACCAATCAGTCGGCTGTGGTTCCAATCTATGCAGTACAGTCAAGTCTAGACACGCAAGCGTTTTTTGTAGATGCATTCAGCCGGCGATGGAATTACAAGCTGGCGTGGGTATTTCCACCGCCACCCTTGATACCTCTAGTGCTACAGCATTTGAACACAGCGAGAGGGATATATATAATAATAGCACCCAAGTGGCCCAAAGTATTTTGGCGTCCAGACTTGAAAGCTCGGGCAATGAATCCACCATATCGCATTCAGAACCTGGAAGAAAATTTGTTAGACATGAGAACGGGTCAACCTCCGCTTCAGGTGAAACAGCTTCGTTTGGAGGCTTGAAGGATTCGGGGTGGCTGGCACAGATTATAAACTGGAATACAGAAGATAAGATGTTGTTGCAATCTTCTTGGAGAGCATCTACGTTAAAAACTTACCAAGCTCGATGGAGACAGTGGGTAAAATGGGCAAAGGACAAAAGATTATCAGTGCAGGATCCGGACCCTCAGGATGTGGCTGTGTATTTAGGTTATTTGTATAGATGTAAGAAATTTTCATACAATACAATCTTAGTGCATAAGTCTGTAATAGCAACATTTGCGAACCCCTTAAAAGGACAATACTTAGCTCAACCCGGTAGTTAGACA
Source organism: Monochamus saltuarius (assembly GCA_025584915.1). Lineage (NCBI taxonomy): Eukaryota > Metazoa > Arthropoda > Insecta > Coleoptera > Cerambycidae > Monochamus > Monochamus saltuarius. The sequence continues at coordinate 31,720,670 of CM046728.1, forward strand.
AATGCTAAAAGCTATCAGCATTCAAAGACCAGTCCAAAATAAATGTATTTGGGATATAGAGGTGTTAATAAAGTGGTTAAAAAGTAATGGTCCAAGTCCGGACAGCATATTTCAAGTGGCTAGGCACCTAGCTACCCTTTTATTAATATATTCAGGTAGAAGAGTACATGATCTCACATTATTAGATTTAGGAAGATTTCTTCCAAAGTAAGACTGATCAGGTAATTTTCTGGCCAAGATTTGGTTCGAAAACTGATAATTATCATCAATCTGGTTGGAAGATTACTAGTCATTCAGAGAAAAGCTTAAACATTCCTTTTTGGATAGATAAACTTAGGGAGCTTAATAAGGTTAGGATAGGTTCTATTAAGAACATTACCTCCTTATTCATTACTACAAGAGGTAAAGTGAAGTCTGCCTCAAGATCTGTGATAGCAGGTTGGGTTAGATCTAGTTTAAATTCAGCAGGTTTAAAAGTTTCAGCAGGTAGTTGTAGATCGGCAGTAGCATCCTTTAGGGTTGCTAATAACACACCTATTGATATGATTTTGAAACAGGCTAACTGGGCAAATTCTAAAACATTGTTTAAGCATTATTGTAGAGAAATAAATAAAAGTAGTTTAGGTAATCAAAAGAATAATGCAAATTGTTTCGAGTATTTTGAGGTCATAGACTGATGTTAGACCAAATAGAAGTTATTTGTTACTTTATTAAAATAGGGCCAAAGAATTGTCCCAAAGAGTAAAATATTTATGTTAGTTAATAAGACCGATTGGGTTATTTATATGGGTTGTTAACTTTGATTAGTGGAATACATATTAGAGGCCAACTTCATTGGATTATAGATAATTGTACTTCTAGAGGTAATAGTTATGAATAAAATGTTAAATATGCAGTAACTGATCATTATTATAATTTCCTATCTTTATCACAGTACGCTTACATACTACCCGGCAGAAAACAAACACTTCTCAGATGGGTCAAGCGAAAGCACAGACACGAAATAGGAATGTTTTTCCCTCGAAGGGATAAAAACTATTATTTCGGGTCTTGCTGAAGCTTGACCCATAAATGAAGACCTTGCCGGCTTCATCTCTAAAGATACTGAAGGTAAGACGTTAGCACGCTAGCCGGCCGAAGCCATAGAGAGGGGAGCTGAGTGGTAGGGAAAAATGGCAGCGTAGCTTCGATAAGAGACGTAAAGCACGTAGAGACGCGCCGTTTCACTGGAAATAGCTGTAGGGTAATCTCAGATGGGTCAAGCTTCATCAAGACCCGAAATAGTTTTTATCCCTTCGGGGAAAAACATTCCTATTTTGGCATTTGTTGACATTTTGCTTGTTAGTTGTCATTGTGTTTTTACCTGTTTTCTATTTAGTTATTATCTCAGTTACGTATAAATCAGTTCTTACCAGAACTAGACAACTTATTATATTGTTTGTCATTCGTTTTTCCAATTTTCCATTGAATATGGATGATAGTGTGCCGACCACAAGTAAGGAGGCACGGGAATTACATCGCCGTCGCCCCCAAGGAAACGAAAACAACTCAGTTTGGGGCATTTATCTCTGGCAGAAAAACATTGAATTTGTACAAGAAAAGCCTATATGATGAACCTACTCTTAAAACTGTCCAACTTGTATCCAAAATAGCGATGACATTAGGTAAATTTATATTAACATTATCTACTGTTGAACTATATTACACATTATACTTTTTTAGGTGTTGCAAAATCGAGCCATAAAACAGTATAAATCTACTGGAAGGGTTTCTACTTCCAAACACTGTGGTGGACGACCTGGGATTGTTACATGTTTGGATAAAGTAATGAAGAATTCCATAAGGCGTATAGTACACAGCTTTTTCTTTAAAAATGAGATCCCCACTTTGGACAAAATATTAACCGCAATAAAAAGTCGTCTGGATTAGCCACAGATATCCAGTTCATCATTATACAAAGTTATGAAACAAATTAACTTCAAGTAAGGTTGAATACATATCTCAAGCAAGTATAATTGCAATAAAAAGTGTGTTGATAGAACTTGATGATATAGTGAGACGGAGACTTGACTACTTGATATCAATTAAAAAGTTTAGATCTGAAGGTAGACCTAGTTATTGTTTAGATGAAATATGGTTAAATTAAGGTCATACAAATGAAAGGGTATGGGTTGATACTAATATTAAAAGTAAACGTGAGGCGTTCAATGAAGAGCTGTCTATGGGATTAAAAAATCCGTCCGGTAAAGGAAAGCGTCTTATCATCTTATACGCTGGCTCAGAGGAAGGATTTGTTGAAGATTCATTAATGGTTTTCGAAGGCAAGAAGAGTGGGGATTATCACGAGGAAATGAATGCAAATGTATTTGAAAAGTGGTTTTCTGAATTTTTGAAAAAAGTACCAGATAATTCTGTTATTGTAATGGACAATGCATTATACCATAGTCAAAAAGTAGAAGCTATTCCGACAACATCAGCAAGAAAAATTGATATGAAGGCATGACTACGAATTTGAAGAGGGTATGGTGAGATCACAATTATTATATTTAATTCGCCAAAATAAAGAGAAATATAATTTGTATATAACTAATGAAATGGCAAAAAAAGAAAATAAAGTTGTCTTACGATTACCGCCATATCATTGTGAATTAAACCCTATAGAATTGATTTGGGCACAGGTGAAGAATGAAGTGGCAAGCAAAAATAAAACATATAAATTGAAAGACGTAAGGAAACTACTAATAGAGGCTCTGAATAATGTTACAAATATGAACTGGAAAAAGTGTGTAGAACATGTGATTAAGGAGGAAGCAAAATGAGAATACTTGACAGAATTATGGACGATCTCATTGAACCTTTAATCATATCAATTAATAATAGCGAGAGTGATATGGATACTGACTCATCAAATAATTCAGAAAATTGTTAAAGACATGATTTGTCCCTCATTTTTACCAATAATATTATAAATTATAAAAACTTATTTTGTTACTTTGAACACCTGCGGATGATATATTACGAACAAAGTTCAGTTATCAGTTATTTGGCAATTATCCGGTAACATAATAAACGTAGTTCGTAGAAGTGCAACAATTCAAAGTAACAAAAACACCATTATATGATTACTCCAATTCTAATTGTAAAAATGTGAATCAATAAAACAAAAAATTTTAAAGTGAAAACTGGAATCAATCATTTATATATGTTTGGTTCGTAGTAAATTATTTCATTCATATTCAGGTTTTCAATGTTATGTAGGAAGTACCTACCTACCTACCTACTTTAAAAATATATATACAAAAGTTAAATAAACCTAGAATTAGATATTTATTAATTGCATATTATTTTGAATAGGTACTTAATAACCCCATTTGAAAGTAATGAAAGCTAATTGTATTCAAATTGAGATTAAAGACTTGCAGTGAGTATATACTGAGGGTAGTTTTTAGTAAATATTGCAGTGTAAATTTGTCTTTGGCATTCGCTCCTCTTAGTTTAAAAATAGAGTTTATAGATATAGATTAGATTGAGAGGAAAATCGTCGACTTACCAACAGTCACAACTTTGTGTCTTCGGGGAATAGCTCCAAATGAATACTGAAAGAATCCTCTCCCTATAGGTATAATAGGTGCTACGCCAATCCACTTTTTCAATGCTTCTTGAAACCTTCTTAACCGTGGTCCATCGAGCTGATCGAACAAATCAGTTTCCCCAAATGAAAAGACTGGAACTAAGGGAGCACCATTACGTAGTGCTAGCTTAACAAAGCCTTTGCGATGTCTCAGTACAATTCTATATACACCTGGCTTACAATTAAACGCTTCTTTGGCACCTCCTATAGCTAACCCCAAGACGTTACCTCCACCAGGCTTTCCTAAAATGCAATCAATGGACTTCCTAGACGACAGTACCCCACCTAATCCTAAGATCAGCTCTCGATGAAACGGAAACAAGAATTGCATGGACACAGTCGCAAAATATCTTTCATGATGCGGAAAATACTCTTCAAAATTACTATAGCTGGTGAAAACTTGAAAAACCCCACAAGGATAAACCCCATGTGGGAAAGAACCAAATAAATAGTTCTTATTAGGATTCAAAATTACACCATCTGATCTCACAAACCTCAAAGGAAAATAGTTATTTACATACTTCCACCATCTCCAGGATCTAACCCAAAGAATGATCCTTCCACCGTTTTCAGCAGTGTGCCTATCTATAACGTATATCCATATCAAATATGGTAGCACCACCCACCTAAAACTGGTGTAAAAAACTAGATACAAGGTTAAGAATGCGCTTACTAAGCCTCCCAGTGTCAAGTAAAAGAACCAAATCGCTGCCGCCAGTGTTTGCAAACGCCTTTCCAGTGGTACGTTTAAAGGAGCAAACTTAACGCCAAATAGCTCCATCTGAAACAAAACTCATTTATTGTGGAAAATATGTGAGGAATCAATTTTAAGAATTACACAAGATATTTTTCTAGATTAAGTGCCTTAATAAATCAATGGCATGATGGAATTAGAAAATATATCACTTTTATTGATATACTGGCTGGGTGTTTGTCAATAAGTGTGAAATATTTTAGGGGGTGGTTACCGAAGTTATTTTGTGAAAAAAAATTCATATAAACGTAGGTCGAAATATGCTTCGTTTCCGAGATACAGTGTTCAAATTTTAATTTTTTATTTATTTTTATTAATTATTTCAAACCATTTTAAAGATATTGACTCCAAATTTCGCGTTTTGTTTTGATATTTTTTTAGAAATCTGCCATCAATTCTGAATTAAATTGGTCTCTTCGATTTTTTTCCTAGAATGCACCGTTTTTAAGGAAAAAAATAAAACATATTTTATTGTAGGTTCTGTTAATCTTTTACTAAAGTGGTATTATAGTCAAAGTAAAAATGCAATAAAACATTGAAAATAAAAATTTGATATAAATGTGGGTAAAATAATTTTAATTTATACATATAATAATTTTTATAGATAGATATTTGACTCAACTTAAAGGAGGCCACCTGAAGAAGCAATCCTAAGAATGCAGAAATAGGTCAGATCTCATCTATAGTGGTTCAATTTTCGAGTTCCCACTGTCAAAAGTCAAATTAGATATTTATAGAGTGTTTCCATTAAACCAGGTTAGTAAATTTAGATAGATTAATTTCTTTAGATAATTATTGAATAGAAATTTGTCTGTGGAATTGTTCATTAGCATACCTAGATGTTTGGTATCGGAGAGCACTTCATTGGTAATTTGGAGCAGAGGCGTCGTAATGATGAATTGGAAGTTAAAAACATTTTAAGTTATTTCATTGAAGATAACCAATATAGTATATGCAAGACTTTTAGAATTGGTAAACATGTAAATAATGATAAACCTAGACCGGTTAAGGTAGTATTGGCTGATCAGTTTGAGGCAATAAGAATGCTTAAAATGAAAAAATCCTTAATAAACACTCGTTTCTCCCACGTCAAAATTCAAAACCATAAAACTGCCCGTCAGCAAGAATTGCTAAGACAAGTTCAGACCGAATTAAAGGATAGGGTACAAAATGGAGAAAATGATATTACTATAAAATATATTAAGGGTATGCAACAATTATTAAGAATTCTGCAAAAAACTCAATACACTAGATCTCCCAATTTTCTATACCAATATAGATTCTCTTACGTCTAAATTTTTGGAATTGCAAGCAGTGTAATTCAACCAATTTTACCGGATATTATCATGATTACGGAAACATATTTATCCAGTACCATTCCTGATTCTGTTGTAAATATAAAAAATTATACTTTATATCGCCTTGATAGAGTTGGCCAGTTGGGTGGTGGTGTTTGCATATATTTGAATAATTCCTACTTTTCTAATGCTTCTATTGATGTCATTAATCTGCAGTCACCTGGAATAGAACTATTATGCTTACACGTCAAATGGCAATCGAACAACTTTATTTTTGGTTGCATATATAGGCCTCCGTCTTCTACAGTTGATAATGATCAAACGTTATTTGCCAATAATGAGCTCATGGCTAGATTTAGTAAAGATGTCTTAATTATGGGTGACTTCAATTTTCCTGAATTGAAATGGCCCGATCCCCCCCGCAATAATAACCAATAGCTGCCAGATGTTTTTAGAAACGATTATAAACAATGGCTTAAATCAGATTATAACTTTTCCTACAAGATTTCGTACCAATCAAATTTCTTCAACATTAGACTTAATACTGGTATCTAATCTCTGAGCCTCAATGTCTTCCTCCTCTAGGAAAGTCAGATCCTGTTATTTTACATTGTAATTTTCAGATAAATTCAGTCATATATAACAGGCAAATTAAATATGTTAGAAAAATCAATTTTGATCAATTAGATTTCAATCTCCAACATATTGACTGGGTGGAAGTGTCGAACGGAAAAACTGTTGAGGAACAATGGTGTTATTTTTATAAGACTGTTAATGACCTTGTCAAAATTTTTACCAATACGATTGCTGTGAGATGTAATCCTAAGAAACCTTGGATTACGGGAAAGGTATTTGATAAAATTAAATTTAAAAAAACCTTATGGCGCCGATACAAACGCACTGAACATGGGGACTTCTTAGCTTTTAGGCATTTTTCTAATTATCTTAAATGGCTTTTGAAAAAAGAAAAATGTAAATATACTCGCGTCAAGTATTCAGACGTCTTACGTCACGGCTGACTCTACACATTTGTTTATATTGTCAACGTAATTTTCGATATTTGGTCGTGTTAAAAACAATAATTGTTTGCAATTTAGTGCAATATATAATGCAAACTTTTAGTGTAGTATATAGTTTTATTACTATTAGTTGCAGTTACTTAAATATTTTAATAAAAATATAATGAATTATTCATTTGTTCGAATGACGTAAGTCGTCTGAATTCTTGTCACGAGTATATGAAAATAATCTGCTTGATAAGAATAATAGAAAGCATTTTTACAACTACGTTAGGCAGTCTACTACATCAAATGTATCTATTCCATGAGTGCGTGATGAGAGAGGAGTCATGGTTAGTGATAATAAAAAAGTAGCCGACATGTTTGCCAACTTCTTCGATACAAATTATACCAATGAGCCTCAGGGTACTCTTCCAGTTCCGAACTTAAATCAAGGAGAGTCAATTTTACAATTTATTGATTTTACTCGTGAGAAAGTTTACGAAAAATTAGCTGCTCTATCTAAATCAACTACTAGTTCTGGCGGCCTTCCTACATGTGTTTTGAAGAAATGCTCATTTTCATTGGCTTTGCCGCTTTCTATAATTATGCAGAACTCAATGGATACATCTTCACTTCCCAGTACTTGGAAAGTGGCTTCTGTTATTCCGATATTTAAAAAAGGGAATAAATTTTGTTGTCGAAAACTACCACCAAATTAGCCTCACTGCTATTGAATGTAAAATTATGGAAAGAATAGTTGTTAATAATTTACAAAAGTTTTTACTTAGAAACGAGATTATTCCCGCTCATCAGCATGGTTTCTTGCCGGGTAGGTCTACTACCACCAATCTTCTTCAGTGTCTCAATAATTGGACTAAATCAATTGATCATGGTGAACCTATTGACGTCTTATACTTGGATTTTAGCAAGGCTTTTGATAAAGTTCCTACCAGAAGGCTGCTTGCTAAGCTGGATTATTGTGGCGTTCGTGGTAAACGGCTTCTTTGGATAGAAGACTTTTTATCTGGTAGGAAGTTTAGTGTTAGAGTGGGGGACTCTTATTCAGATACTTTAGATGTTGTGAGTGGTGTCCCTCGAACATATATAAATTAAAACATCAACGCGCATTCATCTACCTCGCGCATCAGCATGACAGTGTAATGGTCACAAACGTTCATGTATTCATGTATTAACACATCAGTTCGCAGTAAACAATATACACGTTCGCACAATCTTCGTAAAACAATGGCGGAAGAATTGCATTTCATTGCAGTGGCGTGCACGATTATTGTGACACAAAAAATAAGAAAAAACAAAAAAGTCCTAGTAAATGGTCTGAAACAAATTGCATTAAAGGATAGTACCATAATGTCGGTACATATAATATGTCGTCTGCTCCAGCACCAGATCTTTTCGAGTCTTTAACTTTTTCTAAATCTCTTCTGAATCCACCACGCAAACTGTTAATCTTTTGTATGACTGTATTTTTGAGCAGGTCAGCTTGTACAATTTTTAACTTTTCAAGTAAAATCTGATAAGCTGTATTATTCTTATTTTTGTTGAGGTAGTCCTTTGACTTAGTTTTCCATAAACAAAGGATGGGTCCGATATACATATAAGTCAATAAAATGTCATAAAAAATCTCGTTTTAAATTTCGACATTTTCACTCTGTAAATAAAACTATAATTTATAAATGCCATATACTTATTTACTAATCAAATAATAATTACTATCTATTAATTTAAATATATACTAATTTAACTAATTAAATAATAATTATTAATTTAAATAAGTCTAACTACCTCCTACGTCACTGAAGAACGCCGTGACTGTGTGTGTCAAATAACGTTGTTGTTTGACACACACAGTCGAGCATCAACGTACATTCAACAGCGCACGGACATGATTTCTGGAAAACCACGTTGACAAGTACGACGCACTTCTTCAACGCGCAATCATGTACGTGACGTTATTATGCCCCTAGACAGACGTTGTTGTTTGCGCGTTGATGTATGCATACATATACGTTCGTCTATGACCCGCTTATGGAATAATTTACCCAATGATGCTGTTAATGCTATTTCACTGAACGTCTTTAAAAATAAAATTGATGAATTTGTGTTCAATATGTAATTGTGCTCATTATGTATTAGTTGTTTTTTATTAAGATTTAGATTAGGTGGAGAGGGATTTAAATCAGTCCCTCAGAGTGGTACATGAGTACACGCAGGCGGTTGGGATGGAGTTCGGGCTGGACAAATGTGCACTGGTTCATCTCAAGAGAGGACGATGCGGTCCATACGGAGAGGACGCCCAGCTCATAGACGGAAGCATCTTTCACTATCTAGATGCCGGAGAGTCGTACACCTATTTGGATGTCCACAGCGGGGCACTCATGAGGTGGCAACGGTAAAAAACGCTCTCCGCGGCAGGTATCGGCACCGCCTCCGACAGATCTGGTCTTCGGAGCTGTCGGGTAAGAACAAGGTAAGTGCCACAAATATGCTTGCCGTTCCGATCCTTCTCTACTCCTTTGGAGTAGTGAAATGGACACAAGAAGAGCTGAGGCAACTCGATGTAGGGACCCGTAAAATGATGCATCTCCATCGGAGTTTGCATCCAAGATCGTCCGTTCCGCGGCTATACTTCCCAAGAAATCGGGGAGGCCGTGGACTCTTGAGTTTGGAGTGTCTCCAGGGCAGAGTGGTTTTGGAGGAGGCCTGCAAAGTAATCAGGAGCTCGGATCCCCTTCTCTGCATGGTCCAAGACCATGAAGCAGCAGGGATAGGAGCGTTTGTGTATAAGGCAGCGAGAAGAGCAGCCGATGAACTTGGTCTCGTGTTCGATACTGAGCGGGAAAATCCAGACTCTGTCACCGAGTCGGATCCTGCTCAGTTAAAAGCCATAATTAAAGCTGCAGAAACGCATCATCTTCTGCAGCTACATAAGGATAAGCCAATGCATGGTCTCTTCTACCGACATCTAGAGGGGCTTGGCTTATCTGAAAGGCTGACCTTTGCTTTCTTGAGGTCAGCGGGGCTGAACTCTGAGACCCAGGGATTCATAATGGCTTGCCAAGATGGTGTAATTAACACACTCGTCTATCGTAGTCGTGTCTTGGGTATCGAGGTTCCTGATACCAGCTGCAGGGCCTGCCGTCAAGTGCCGGAGACGCTTATGCATCTCCTGTCTGCCTGTCCGGTATATGCGGTCACAGCGTATATTCAAAGACACGATTCAGCCTTACGGGTGTTGTATTATCATTTACGACACTCGTATGAGATAGACGAGACGCCAGTGCTGCCTTATGCTCCGGGGGATATAGAATCCGTAGTGGGGAATGAGAAGTGCCGAATTTATTGGAACTATTCATTCCCCACCCTCAGGCAAATCCGAGCCAATAAGCCTGATGTAGTCCTCCTCGACCACCAGCTTAGGACGATGTTTGTGATTGAGTTCTCGGCTCCCGCAGAGAACAACATCGTCCTATAAGAGGAGGAAAAACGGAGGAAATATCGAGATCTTCTCTCCGAGCTCCGCAGGCTGTATCCAGACCACTCTGTTAAGATTGTGGTGCTAATTATAGGCGTCCTGGGTGGAATGAGACATACGTTGCTTTCTGACTTAAAGATCATACCGGCTTGTCGAAATTCGGCAGAGATCTTAGCCGGCAGAATGCAGAAGGCAATCGTCCTTGGTTCGCTACGTCTGCTCAGAACACACGATTTACGGGCGCAATGATTACTGACTCCACGGAGTGGAGAGTGGTCATTGCTTGACTCTCCAGAACATCTCCGAATGTGTCGGAGCCTCGGAAGGTGTTTACTGGAAAATAATAATAATAATAATAATAATAATAATAATAATAATAATAATAATAATAATAATAATAATAATAATAATAATAATAATAATAATAATAATAATAATAAGGTGCCTTAGGTGCGTCCATCATACCCTGAATCGGGGGGTGCTGCTCACCATCAAGCAGCATTCTCTCGACAGGATACGGATGCTAGTGGCTGCAAAAAGTCACTAGTGAGGCGGCCGAGGAGGTTGGAGCAAAATAATTTGTTCCGTGTAAGGCCTTCTCGACTTTTGAACAGCCTCAGCGTGTTGCGGACAATCCGCCGACTGTAGATCAGGTAGAAGCCTTCTGGAGAGATCTTTATGGCCGCAGGATTCCACTGGATAGAGACACTCCAGCCCTGGCACACTTCGAGGCCTTTTGTCAAAGGCTTCGAGAGCCACAAGAGGTGTGCCCACCGATAACCCCGGATGAAGTTCGGAGATCATTTATTAGATCGAAGAACTTCGCTGCTCCTGGTCCCGATGGGATCAGCAACTTCTGGTGGAAAAAATTCACCAGTGTCCACCGCCATTTGGCCAGATTATTCACGTCCTGGCTAAACGAAGAGCAGCAAATTCTGGCGTGGTGTGTCGAGGGGAGAACCGTGCTTATCCCTAAGAGCGGAGATTTGTCCCAGCCAAAGAACTACCGTCCAATAACCTGCCTGAATGCGTGTTACAAGGTGTTTACCCGCATCTTGTACGCGCGTGTGCTCCACGCAGTGAACCCCGTTTATCAACGGATATACGAGCAGCGAGGGTCCAAGAGGGGTGTAGCTGGCTGTAAGGAGAACCTGCTCATCGACAGATGTATTACGCAGGACTCCGTGCAGTACAAGCGAAACCTCTCAATGGCCTGGATAGATTACCGCAAGGCATTTGATATGACATCCCATGAGCTAATAGTCCACTTGCTCCAATGTCTTGCGGTGGCCGACCCCATAGTGAGATGTATTGAACAACTCATGCCGCTCTGGAGGACCCCCTTTACCGTAACATCGGCTAATGCAAGGGTCCAGACAGAGCCGGTTTTGTTCAGGAGGAGTGTTCCAGGAGATTCCCTGAGTCCCTCTTGTTTTGCATCTCACTGCTGCCATTATCCGTTGCACTTCGTCGTACCCGGGGTTACAACTGCGGTACCCCAGAGACCGGAGGCATAAGGTCACCCATTTGTTCTATATGGATGACCTTAAACTCTACGCCTCCGGAGAGAGGGATTTAAATCAGTCCCTCAGAGTGGTACATGAGTACACGCAGGCGGTTGGGATGGAGTTCGGGCTGGACAAATGTGCACTGGTTCATCTCAAGAGAGGACGATGCGGTCCATACGGAGAGGACGCCCAGCTCATAGACGGAAGCATCTTTCACTATCTAGATGCCGGAGAGTCGTACACCTATTTGGGTGTCCCACAGCGGGCACTCATGAGGTGGCAACGGTGAAAAACGCTTTCCACGGCAGGTATGCGGCACCGCCTCCGACAGATCTGGTCTTCGGAGCTGTCGGCTAAAAACAAGGTGAGTGCCACAACTATGCTTGCCGTTCCGATCCTTCTCTACTCCTTTGGGGTAGTGAAATGGACAAAGAGCTGAGGCAACTCGATTTAGGGACCCGTAAAATGATGTATCTCCATGGTAGTTTGCTTCCAAGATAGTCCGTTCTGTTAAGATTGTGGTGCTAATTATAGGCGTCCTGGGTGGAATGAGACATACGTTGCTTTCTGACTTAAAGATCATACCGGCTTGTCGAAATTCGGCAGAGATCTTAGCCGGCAGAATGCAGAAGGCAATCGTCCTTGGTTCGCTACGTCTGCTCAGAACACACGATTTACGGGCGCAATGATTACTGACTCCACGGAGTGGAGAGTGGTCATTGCTTGACTCTCCAGAACATCTCCGAGTGTGTCGGAGCCTCGGAAGGTGTTTACTGGAGGAAAAAAAAAAATAATAATAATAATAATAATAATAATAATAATAATAATAATAATAATAATTGATAGGAATTGTAGGAGATTTGATTTATATTACCTTAAAATACCTTTCTAATACAGTAAAAAAATGTCTACACTGCTGTATTACATCAGTCAAAACCACGTCAAGAAACGTTAAAGTCTTTTATAGTTTATACATATTTTGATGTCATGATCTTTTATCAGGTTTAGATATTATTTTCCTTTAACGATGTTATAGTATTTGTTTCAAATAGATATCTTCTGTGGTATGTACCCATATATATTTTTATAATTAATCATTGTACATAGTAGTAAGAATTAACTGCTTGAATTGAACAGTAAAACACTGCGTGATGGTGTTCTGCTGTTAGTGGGTAATTCTGACGGACCTGTAATGAATAAAAATGTTGTTTTGGCAGTTTGCAACTACAGAACGAATAAACGAGTAAAATTATACGATCCGGATTATATCTAATATATTATTAATAAAAGTGTTTATTTTCATTGCTTTTACAATTACTAACGTCACGAAAAGTGGTCATACAGTCCTAAGCGATCTAGAACGATGGTTATCATAGATGCCTATTTTCCGGATTAATTTTTTTATTAAAATTTTGCCTCCCTGATCACAGGGTTAAATTTTTTGTACTTAGTGATAATTAACCCTGTATAACTTTTACATTTTCAAGATTTTTTTTTATTTACACTTAAGTTGAATTATACTAAAATAATTCAAAAACTATCTTTTGATTTAAAAAATCCATTAGATTTTTTAATTAAATAAAGAATTTTAAACACAGAGTAACAGTCAATTTGTGTTACTTTGTACATACATACGTCACTATATTTTTAACTTTTGGACAAGCATTAGATATTCGTAGATATGCATTTTTTGTCTGTGAAACGAATGATTTGGGAGATATTTTTCAATTTATAATTATGTATTTCTGTAAGCTACTTCTTACAAAAGCCCAAATGGACAATATTACGTCTTATTGCGTATCATGAACAACATGTGTATTTCGTATTATTTATTCTACGTTAATTTTTATAAACGCGACTCATTATTTTTGTTAACGAGGCTCATTACTTTTAATCAATAATTAGTGTCAACATAACTAGAATTAAATAATTAAACCATTTATTTCTAAAGAATTATTTGCTAGAACAAAAAAAAAAGCATTTTGCAATATTAAAAATATTTTTTAAGTTTTATGGCACTTTTACTAACAATAAATACCTCATATTGTAAACAATATGTTAGTGAGATATGCAATTATTTACTGGAAATCTATAAATAAATAAAATATACCTGCTATCCAAAATACTTTTCCTACAAATAAATATTATTACAACAGAGTTTTTACACAACAGAACCTACAACTAACTTTGTGAAAAGCATAATACTAATAATGTTTATCTCGGCTGATGAACTCAAGAAATGATATTCGCAAAGCATAATAACGATATAAAGTACAGGACCGGGTGTACCAGACAAACATTTTTTTCCAGGAACATACCCAAAAATATAAAAATATTTTCTCGTGGCTTTTGTAAATTCGGATAAAAAAAATAACTTCAGAAAAGGATATTGTTTTTTTAGATTCACAGGAAGCACCATATGTGTATACCAATGGGATCTTCTAAACTAGATTATAAAAATAAATAGAAATCAGGTCGTCTTCCTACAATATTTGGAAAAAAGCTGTAAACCCGTTTAATTTTATACACAAAAATACAAAAAGAATAACACTAAAGAGATACAAGATAAAAGAATGTACTGGTTAACCACACTGTAGGCCAATGACGTGTTTACAAACAAAATAATGGGTAATTAAGAACACAATTCATATCGACATCCTGTTTTCTTAACCTGAATAATTTTATGAAACTGAAATCGGATAAATCGAATGGATCATCAGCAATATACCGCTAACGCATATTTTCCTCATGTTTGATCTGCTCTATCAAATTTATCACATGTTATATTTTTCACATTAATAAGTTTATAGGGTAATGATTTTTTATCAAATAACCTCAACATTAAACTTGTCATTTGTGGAACTTCGTTTGTGGGAACCACAGATTACGGAATAGTTCTGGACAGTAGAGAAGTTGAGATGTCAACACGCCAGCACCGTAAAAAAGATAAGCAAAAAGCTACCATATGGTAACTGTTTTGAAAACGGCAAGCGTTTTTACAAAACAGAATCGCAAAGCAGTTAGAGAATACCAAATTGCAGATGCTGTACGTGAAATGACGTCATATGCGCTATGCGTTTGAAAACGCTTAGCGAATGATAGTTAGGGAATACCCGTCCAGTAAAAATACTGGGAGCGCATAGATAATGACATAATATGCGACATTTGAAAAAGGCCGTGATCAGTTCGGCACAGAGCATCTATCTGCTTTAGATTTAGCTCCATCATTATGAAACCACTTAAGTAGTAAATTTGTACAGAATACAGTACTTACAATTATAAGCAAAAATAACATTATTATGAATTCCACCTGAAAAATATTAATATACGACAGAAAATATGAATCACAAAAAAAGTTTGTTGTATCGAATACGAATGAGAACACATTGAAAAAATGTAATTTAAAAATTCTAGCTTGTCACTTACTGAATATTGCCCAAAGCTTCTTTTAATCTTAGAAAAGCTTGATCACATTGTTCCGTCCAGATAAACGAATTATTGTTTTCTGTCAGTCGGTGTAAGGGTTTTGCGATTTCAGCGAAATTTTTCACAACCTTGCGATAGTAAGTACAAAGTCACATAAAACTCTTTTGGTATTGGCCATTTCCAGATGGTTTCAGTTTTCTCTGGGTCAGTCTTCACTCCCTCAGAGGAAATAATGTGACCTAAATACTTGACTTCTTTTTGAAAGAGCACTTCTTAGAACTTAACTTGAGTCTCAACTTTTGGAACACTTCTTAGACATTCTTCAAATGATCTTCAGAATCTTTGCCAAGTATTATTATGTCATCGAAGATAAACGAAACAAGTTATCCAGGTCATTCCTCGCAGAGTGGCTGGTGCATTGCAGAGACCAAAGGGCATAACGTTGAAGTACCACAATCACCCACAATAAAGCCATCACAAAAATTATAAATATAAACAGAAACGTAATTTACAAACTAACGAGGTAGGTGAGCTTCAATTATAAATTCTAACGTAAACAGGAACATAATTAACAAACTAAAAAGGTAGGTGAGCTCCCGTTACAATATAATTCGTTACTTGCAGTCGATTGATCATATTTAACACATATAAATGATATTAATTTAAGGTTGGATGAGTTTTACAAACAACTTTATGAAATATTTGATAGATATGTTCCTTTATATATATAAACTACAACAAAAGTACCCTCCCTGGTTTAATTCCACTATAATAAAAAAATATAAAAAGTAAAGCCAAGGCCAAGGCCAATGCAATAAAAAAGTTGAAGAGTAAAATAACCTCGGAAGTTGATAAGATACCATCTTTCATTGTCAGAGATTGTGCTGGAGTTTTGGCTGTGCCGTTATGTACATTATTTAATCTTTCTTTGAAGCATAGTATTTTACCCGACCGATGGAAGGAAGCTAAGGTTTGTCCTATATTTAAAAATGGTGACAGAGCTTGTATTGAAAATTAGAGACCAATATTGTTTTTGTCAAATTTTACAAAAGTCTTGAAATCATAATTTATGACCGTATTTTTTCTTCTGTACATTATCAAATTTCACAGTCATTCATTACTAGCAGGTCTCCAATTATAAATTTAGCAGTATTTACTCAGTATATTTTAAATATCTTGGATAATGGTGGCCAGGCAGATGTAATTTACAGAGACTTTTCTAAGGCCTTCGATAAAATTGATCATCAAATTTTAATTAGTAAATTGCAATGTCTTGGTTTTCATCCGAATATGCTAAATTTTATTAGGGCATATTTAAGGAAAATAGTACAATATGTGTCATATAATGGTTATAATTCTGTTCAATATATTGCTACTTCAGGAGTTCCGCAGGGATCAAACTTGGGACCACTTTTACTTGTTCTATTTATAAATGATTTAAGTGATGTAATAAGTTGTTGTAAGATTTTCTATGCGGATGATTTAAAGATATTTCTGACTGTTAATGACATAGATGATTGTTTAAATTTGCAGTATGATTTGAATAATTTTAGAGACTGGTGTGTTAAAAATAAACTATTGTTAAATATATCAAAATGTAAAGTACTCAGTTATACAAGGAAACTTTCACCAATTCAATTTAATTATAGTATTGGCGGCGATACATTATCTTGTTACAACACTCATAAAGATTTAGGTGTAGTTTTTGATGTGAAGTTTACTTTTGATGATCACATAGCAATCAAATCAAGTGAGGCTATGCAATTGTATGGATTTTTTGTTAGAAACTGCAATAATTTCACCAACGTTTATGCTTTAAAAACAATTTTCTTTGCGTATGTCTGTTCTAAGCTGGAATTTGGTATCCATTTTATAATAAAAAAATTTGGTATCGAAAAGGTACAGAGAAAATTTTTGAATAATTTGTCAAATAAAAATGATGGAGTGTATCCTGAAAGAGGAATAAATTATTCTTATTTACTTTCCCGGTTTAATATCAGTAGCTTAGAATTAAGAAGAATTTGTACATCATTGTTTTCTCTATAAAATAATGCATAATCAAATTGATTGCTCTGATATATCTAGACATTAAATTTTTGGTATCAAGTTATAATTCCAGATCTAATATAACATTCAGATGTAACAAACCTAGAACAAACATTTTACTCAAGTCACATATTCATGTTATGCGTACAAATTTCAATAAATACTGCTGTTCGTGTGATATTCACAATTGTACATTGAAATCGTTGTTGCTTAATGCAATAAGAACATATTCTAATGAATTATAATATAATAATTTTTATATATCGAAGCATATACTCATTTTTTATGTATTGTGTATTTTTTTACTAATATTATTTAAAGGACGTTATGTAATGAAATTTATTATTATTATTTTTTTTTTTTCAGTAACACCTTCCAAAGCTCCAACACATTCGGAGATGTTCTGAAGAGTCAAGCAATGACCACTCTCCACTCCGTGGAGTTACTAATCATTGCGCCCGTAAATAGTGTGTTCTGAGCAGACGTAGCGAACCAAGGACGATTGCCTTCTGCATTCTGCCGGCTAAGATCTCTGCCGAATTTCGGCAAGCCGGTATGATCTTTAATTCAGAAAGCAGCGTATGTCTCATTCCATCCAGGATGCCTATAATTAGCACCACAACCTTAACAGAGTGGTCTGGATACAGCCTGCGGAGCTCGGAAAGAAGATTTTGATACTTCCTCCGCTTCTCCTCCTCTTTTAGGACGATGTTGCTGTCTGCGGGAGCCGTGAACTTAATCACAACGTTTTAGGTGGTGGTCGAGGAGGACTACATCAGGCTTATTGGCTTGAATTTGCCTGAGGGTAGGGAATGAATAGTTCCAATTAATTCGGCACTTCTCATTCCCCACAACGGATTCTATATGCCCCGGTGCATAAGGCAGTACTGGCGTCTCGTATATCTCATACGAGTGTCGTAAATGATAATACAACACCCGTAAGGCTGAATCGTGTCGTTGGATATACGCTGTGGCCGCATATGCCGGACAGGCCGACAGGAGATGCATAAGCGTCTCCGGCGCATGGTGGCAGGCCCTGGAGCTGGACGAGAGTGTTAATTACACCATCTTGGCAAGCCATTATGAACCCCTCGGTCTCAAAGTTCAGCCCCGCTGACCTCAAAAAAGCGAAGGTCAGCTTTTCAGATAACCCAAGCCCCTCTAGATGGCGGTAGAAGAGACCATGCATTGGCTTATCCTTATGTGGCTGCAGAAGATGACGCGTTTCTGCAGCTTTAATTTGGGCTTTTAACTGAGCAGGATCCGAATCGATGACAGAGTCTGGATTTTCCCGCTCAGTATCGAACACGAGACCAAGTTCATCGGCTGCTCTTCTCGCTGCTTTATACACAAACGGTCCTATCCCTGCTGCTTCATGGTCTTGGACCATGCAGAGAAGGGGATCCAAGCTCCTGATGACTTTACAGGCCTCCTCCAAAACCACTTTGCTCTGGATTATTATTATTATTATTATATATTATTAATTTACAAATAAAATTAAAAATACATTTTTTTCTTTGAATCAAATGGACTGATAGAATTTCCAAAATCAATCAACAGGTTTGAAATTCTTAGTGATGGTGCCTCCCAGAACTTCCGCCACAGGTTTATGTAATTCCAAACAATCTATGAATTTTTACTTTTACTTAATTATTACTTAGTCTCAATGCCACGCGAAATATTTTTCACGCACTGCTGTAGTTTTTGCAAATCATTATTTGTCATACTTTTTTGTATAATTAATAATATAAAAATGAAATTCTAATAGATTTGCTTTTAAATATAGATAGTATTAAACATAATTACTCTAATTATTTAAATATGTAAATAGTGTAATTAAGTAGGTACGTGAAATAAAAAAGTAAATAACTTTTTTGACAGGTATCTTGCCTTTATGGAGCTTCAATTTTGTGCAGTTATAGGAAAGACCGTGATGGCCAACTGACGTCCTGCAATAATTGTGAATTGAGTTTCAACTTTTTTTAACTAATGTATATTCAAAAATTAAAAGATATTACTATCTTATTATACAGGGTGTTCCCGTTTTTTCGTTCTTAACGTTAGGAAAAAATAGAGCAAAAATAATAGGGATGTTTCCTATAACATTTTTCTCTATGACACACTATTTTCTTTATTATCTACTAAATAAATAAATATTTTTCGTTCAAACTTAGTATGTAAGTAGTTAGTAATCATAATAAAATGTTAATATTTTGATGTTAATAACATCAATGGTGAAAAGTATTTGTTACGAATTGTAACTTTCGATTGGTTATAAGCGGCAACAGAAATCCGTGCTGAACATCCTGCGTAGAAATGGTAACATTTTCAGTACTGAAGTTTGACATTTCTCTAGATATTTTTGTGGCAATTTTATCCTGAGAATATGTAGATTTGTCGACGTACCCTTCCGCTAAGGTGGATTTCAGTGCCCCTAATCTCTTCAACTGAAGAATGTCACCACCACTATTTACCAATAGTGTGGCTGCTGTTCTTCGGAAGCAGTATGTCTCGTGTATGTTTTACAATAGGGAAACTTTATAAACACTGCAATTTTTTTGGGAAATTATCGTATTGTGGCCAAATTGCTGGCGAGTGATTTTATCAAATGTTAATTGTGAAAAGAATTTTTTATTTAAACGTGTAAAAATGAAGTGCAACATATGTTTTAATTAACGTTACCGATTCTTCATTACTTTATTATTCACTGGTAGGTTTTTGATGTTGTAATTTCGATAGGAACCTTATTTCCACAATATTAACAGTTAATTTCATTTTATACAGTTCATCTCTTTGACATGCACCTGATACACCAATCGAGTGCAACCTTTATAGGCATATCATCAGGTTCATTCTTCAGAAATGCCGCAATATTCACACCGGATAAAGTTTTTGACTTTTTGGATACATATCCTAGATTTTGTTGTTTCAAAAATGCCAATAACTTTGGACCAAAGGGTTGACGGCTTTTTGATTTTGGCAGTTTTGCTAAAATATGCCAGCACAGTAGTCTCAGAAACAACTTTCTGAACACCTATTTGCAAGCACCAATTCTTGAAAACATCAGAAATTTTATCGTGCCTTGCACGACTCTTCTTAGGCAACAAATCTCTTTCCAAACTTTCAGCGGCTTCTCTCAGTTGAGGAGGAGTACAAATAATTTCTTCTGTCTTCGAAAACACTTTTTTGATGACAATCTGTCAAAAATGCAACTAGTTTAAGTTTGTATGTTTGACTTTTTTAGCACAATAGTAACCGTTGTCAAAATGCTAACTTTTTTATTTGTAATCGTATCTTTGTTAAATTCTCACGCAATTGTTTTTGATACAAAAACCGTCACTTGCATTTAAAAGGTATGGTTGTAAATAAAATAATATACAAACCTCGGTAAAAAGTTTCATTCTTGTCTCGAAAAATGATTGCATCACAACAAGAATGAAACACTTTCCACCTCAGTATGTAATTCACAATTTTCAGGGCACTTATTAAAACTTTATTATATTTTAAGAACAAAAGTGCTCTTGAGGAAATTTACCAAGAAGCTTTATTTTTCAGATATTTTGACAATCTTAATATTTAACATCAATATTGACATTGTTTTAAAAATAACTGAGATACTAAAATTCCATTTTCAGTATAAGGTTAGCCAGTACATTACGTAAAAGTGTTAAATTTGATTGTAATTTCCTTGTTTTTGAAGATTATAGAAAGGAAAAATATGATAACATAATGTAAAAATAACGCGGTTTAAGGCGTTAGTACTTGAATCGAGGTGACTAGACGGAGTTGGTTCGAGCCCAGCTGGCGGTAGACCGTATATAAGCTATATTCATAGAGAGGATTGGCACCCTCTCTGTGGATATGGTAGGGTGGAATAATGTTAGCTTGGGTCAATGTGAGAGATTGATGCCGGTTGATATTTGACTACCCCCCTAATTAATGAGGTTTTCCAGGTTTTCCTCATTCCTGCACTGAATAGTGGTTAGGGCCTACCAACGTAAGTCGTTCCTGGACGCAAATGCGGCCTGCTTAATAATAATATGTCGCCCCTCTCCCGCACAAGTCTCCGACTTCTGGGCTAATCCCTGTGATTAGAATGAGGGGTAGAGATATTATTATTATTATATTAAATAGTGGTTCATATCTCCGCAACCGTTACTTTGCTGACCCATGTTTATTAAGACTTTTCTGCTTATTTTGGTTCATACTATTATCTCCAGAAAATTTTACACTCTTTTTTTAACACCCTGTATGTAAATATTATGTATTAAAGGGTCACTAGACTGTAACTATCATTCGATTAGTTTGAATCGAGTAAACGGAATCTGGCCCATTATAATGCCAAAATTTAAACAAGAACATACTTGTTGCAATAAATGTTCGAGAAAAATAAATTCGAAAAGCAAGAATGCCAATATCTATTGTCAGATTGTCATTTTACGTCAAGATATCAAAGCCATTCATCAGACAAGTATGAGTTGTAGTCATACTACTTAAAGAAGCACCGTGTATGTAAATTATATAATGTTGTATTAACTTACCAGTTTTGTTTTTTGATATGAAACAGAACTACTAATATTCTATGGGAAGGGAATATTACTGCCGACTAGTGATGACAAAATATATGTTCACCTACTTTAACGAAAACTGAAGTTGAACCGTAGCAGATAATTTTTAATCAATGTAATCCGAAACGACCTAACCAAAGGTGACTGTCATTTATTAAAAGATATATTTTATTTATATACTTAATAACCAATATTATTTGATAACTTATTTACATATAAAAAATTTTCTTTAATATTTCACGATGACACATTTATCATGGCACATTTATTTGAATCTGCAAAAATGTTTAATGTTTATATCTAATAATAAATTGTAAAAGAGTTAGATTTCTTACAGTACAATTTTGGAAATATTAAACAATAATAAATGTTTATGTTATGAATTTGTTTAACTAGCATCTACTACAATATTTCTGCTTTTAAAATTTGATTTTTTAATTCCACATTTGGATGTGCCATCTTGTTGTAAGATTGTACTAGAATTTTGTATGTACGTTATTGATTCCAGAATTATAAAAATGTAAAAATAGTTCATAATGATTTTACTTAGATTAAATACTTAGTTATGGAAATTTGCAGTTGTAGTTGTATTTTTTTCCAGTGTGTCTGATCACGAGGTAATAGATAGTTGTGAGAAATTGAATGCGGTATGAAAAAAAGTTAGAAAAAAATAGACACTCTCGTCTTATCAGTCAGTCAAATAATAAGTGTTAAATCAACACAAAAATATATCATGTGTTCGATTCGATAAGACAGGGTGTTTTATTGGGAAATGTACATACGTTAACAATGAATACAGGACATCTAAGATGACTCAAAAAACCTGTTGTTGACGGGTCTAAACATTGTTAATTTTGGCTATTTCCTTACCTTGCCATTAAATGTGAACATAATCAAGTGAAGTTCGGTAGGGATATTCTACTTACTTCATTCAATCCACAAAGTTATAAGCGAAACAGAAATAGATCTGGTGGCTTAAGCATTTTTTACTTTGCTTATTCACAAAAACAACACTGTATATAGGATTTTGAAAAATCGGTTCAGGTATTTGAGTAGAGTTTATGGCGAATTTGCTGTAGTGGCACATGTAAGTCTTCATGTTTGATTGTTCGAACAATATCTGTTATCGAAAGATTTACAGAAGCCACAAGCTTTAATACAGGCCATTTAGACTCATAGCTTAGTTACAGTCTTCCACATCCATGTATTGGTTTTGACGCAAAGTAAATTTCGCTTCTTGATATTGATGTTAAATTAGGTAGGTAGTAGAATGTATGTGTTAATTATAAATCATCTAAAATAGATGGAAACGATTGCCTGGAAATAGACAAACAATATTCATTTGGTTCTAGCCTAAAAAGATACGTCTTCTTTTTAGTCTCCTTTTTAGTTCTTCCCATAATCTCCATTTTAGTCCTTCCTCTTAGCCCCCTAGTCCTGTCTTACACTTTTCCTCTATGCCATTTATTCCCTCTATACTACCTTAAATTCAAGTAGTTAAAGATAGCAACAACTAAATAAACATCACACGATATGACTTATATAACATCCCCTTAAGCCATATACACACTTCAAACATAACCTCATCACAAACATAATCACGTGACTTCGTAACCTCGTCACGTTATATCATAGTGCATATGGGTGTTCGAATCGAGGTTCGTAGCGTTCCCAAAATTTGTCCAAACTTTTTTCTTAACACAGTTGACCAGACTGTACACAGCATAGACACATCAAAATGTTCACGACGCAACGAAGTTCTGTCCGGAAAAAAAATGTCTACAAACATGTTTCGCGTATCACGACTTATTTTGAAACGCAGTTAAGGATCGAAGTTCTATTACAAGTGTGTACACTGCTTTATATTACATTAAATTGCATCATCGTATCTCTAATAATAGAGTTGTATATTAGATCAAGATTATATATTATAACTTACCTGAACTTTTAAGTAGAATAAAATAGGATTTAAGGTATCCGTTTAAGCTAGAATCAACATCAACAACATTGTTTATCTGCCAGGCAATTTATTTCATAAGTCTTAAGTGAGTTTTTGATGGGGTCGAACTGGCTTGATCGACACTTCTCATTCCAAAATAAAGAACATGTAAGAAATAACGGTGCTGTTATTTTATTTCTTACATGTTATGTATCATAAAAAGAATGTTATAAATAATTTGACGAACAATGCTATGAAATTATCCTATCCTTGCAATAGACCTAAGAATTTTTTACTGAATTAGAAAGGTATTTTAAGCTAATATAAATCAAATCTCCTACAATTCTTATCAATGAAGTCATATGTATGTTCTCTGATACCAAACATCTAGGTATGCTAATGAACAATTCCACAGAGAAAGCTCTATTCAATAATTATCTAAAGAAATTAATCTATCTAAATTTACTAACCTGCTTTAATGGAAACACTCTATAAATATCTAACTTCACTTTTGGCACAATAGATGAGATCTGACCTATTTCTGCATTTTTAGGATTGCTTCTTCAGGTGGCCTCCTTTAAGTTGAGTCAAATATCTAACTATAAAAATTATTATAAAAATTAAAATTATTTGAAGTTAAAAATCGACAATGACAAAAGTGACAGCCTGTCAATGAATTAAATATGGCACATCTAAAAATATATAAAAACATTTACATAAAGGGTACACATTATTCAAGTAGATTATTATTATTATTATTATTAAAGCAGATTAGTAAATTTATATAGATTAATTTCTTTAGATATAATTATTGAATAGAGCTTTGTCTGTGTTTGATTTATATTAGCTTAAAATACTTTTCTAATTCAGTAAAAAATGTAACAAAAGCTAATAATAAGGAATATATGGCTAGATATTGTGGGGTAATTCAACGGTGGGGCTTTTGTCCACAGAGAGTTAGTTTCGCACAATATTATTAATACCTACAAATATATAAGACCTAAAATATTAAAAAAATTTAAAATGTTTTGAAATTGAATGATGATCCTAAAAAAATTATGAACCTATTATTAGAAACAGAATCCACAATATTTATAATAATAACCCTATTAACCCTAGCAATAAAAACAAAAAATATACCTATATATCAATACCTTATGTACCTGCTTTGTCTGAGAAAATTGTTAGAATGATTCAAAAATACTATATAAATATTGCACATAAACCATATACGAAACCCAAAAAATTCTTTACTAAATTTAAACCGGTTAATCCAAAAAAAATTTTCGTCAAATGATGTCTATAAAATAAACTGTAAGATTCAGGAGGATTTTTGTATAATAATAGGTTTGTTCCAACAACAGCAAGAATCGATTCTGAACCGTCCAGAACTAGTCAGTCAGTTCAGTTGATAATATACTATCGGCGATTATGACGTAAAACGGTGTTGGTCAAACATTTCTCACAGTTCTGAACCAGTTCTCAACGGCTGTTGGAACAGACCTAATAATACACAATAATAATAATACATTTTATTCTTTAGGCAGAAAACTGTATAGAAAACGTCCAGACTTAAGAACTAGGTTACAAAAAATTCAGTCAGTGTATAAAAATACTTATCTAATAAATAGTTTTAATTGTCTCTTAAAGGAGACTAAATTTTTTGCAAGTTTTATGTCATGAGGTATATGATTATATACCCTTAAACCTAAACATATGGGTGAATTAATTGATACCTTATACCTACAAAATGGTACATGGAGATGTTTATTCTGCCTAGTATTCCTATTATAAACATTATGATTGGTGACAAATTGTTCTCTATTAACATATACATAAATACACAATTCTAAAATAAAAACACATACTAAAGTTAAGACACCAAGTTGTTTAAAAACTTCTCTACAAGAAATTTTATTCGAAAGCCCTAACAGATTTCGCAAAATTCTTTTTTGAATGATAAAAACATCTGAGGAAAAAGTGGAATTTCCCCAAAAACACACACCGTATCTCAACCTAGACTCAACCTGACAATAATAAAACTTAGAAGCTGCTCAGTGGTGAGAATATATCTGATACCTTTAATTAAGTAATTAACGGAATTTAGTTTATTTACTAATTGACTGCAATGTGTTTTCCAGTTTAAGAATTCATCAAAAACTATTCCCAGAAACTTGACACTTTGATTCTGTACGACTTGTCTTGCTCCTATTTTGAGTTCTAAACTACAGCATTGTTTTTGCCAATTGCGAAATCTTAAAAAAATTGTTTTTTTAATATTTAAGTATTGATTATGAGCGGAACACCAATCATTTAAAATATTCAAAGTATTGTTGCATTTACTCTGCAACCGATCGTCAGATTTGTCCGATACAAGTAAAGACTGGTCATCCGCATACATAACTAAATGAGTACCCCACTGAAGTGACCCCAATTCATTCGTATATATTAAAAACAATATAGGCCCCAAAATGGACCCCTGAGGAACTCCAACATTAATTACACCTCGCTTAGAATTGACCTCCGCTGCACAACCTTCATGGAAATATTTTAATTTTACATTTTGCGACCTGTTCTTCAAAAATGACTCTATCCAATTTAATGGCACTCCCCGGATTCCATACACATATAATTTCCCTAATAATTTATTTTGATCGACACAGTCGAATGCCCTACTGATATCACAAAAAATACCAACAGGGCACTCCCCCTCTTCGATGTAGTCTACAAGTTTCTCATAAAAAGAATGAATTGCGGTACTAGTTGATTTATTATGCCTAAAACCGTGCTGATTATCAATCAAAATATTGTTTTTATCTAAAAAACTTACAAACCGTTCTGCAAAGGCATATTCAAAAATTTTTGCAAATCCGGATGGTACTGTAACCGGCCTATAGTTTTGCAAATCTTTTTGATCGTTTTTCTATATAGGTAGGTGTGTGCCATTTTCATTTACAGAAATAACATTAAACCTAAAAATACGAGTTTGCTCGTTACTTATTTTCGTATTTATTTAATTTTGAATATAAGAAAATGATCTAAAATTCTAATTTAGGAAGATTATTATTATTTAGTATCTCAATTTAGCCTGGAGTTCTATATATCTATAGTACTGTATTTTAATTATAGATGCATAATTCAAAATACATGTGATGACATTTAAACAACATATGTCTTGTAAGGCAAGGTCAAAAGCAAGGTAAGATAGTGATATTACCAATAGCATATGTAGACACATAATTATAGAAAAATAAATAAATAAAATAGAAATATTTTTTAAATTTCAAAAAAAATAATGTTACCTACCTCCCAATATTTATTTGTTGTGGTTCATTAGTATATACAATTACAATAGTTCTGTTCCTGAGATTAATTTAAAATATACAAGTAACCTATTATGTCTTAACAAATAAAAACTTCAAATAAAAAAGCTTCTCAACAAATCAGCAAAAAGAGAAACACTCTGTATGTCTTAAACGAATCAAGATATAGGGATACAATTATTATTATTTCCTTATATTAATTTCCTACTTTTTGTTTATCTACTTGAGAAATAAGATAAATTCAAAATTGTTGATTCATATTCTACAGTGACTACAATTCGGTGTATCAGGTTGTCCCCAAAAATCACTAAGTGTATAAAAAAACTGGTGACACGTTTCTAAGAGCTCGATTTTCACAACAAATTGAACTATCAAATTAGTGTTTGGTGCTGATTTGTTTTTGAGTTATTGAGTGATACATATTTTTAAGTATTAATTATTTTTATGGTTATGAGCTATAAAGTAAGCTTATATTCCTTCCAATGGAAATTCGTGTTTGGTTGTAGTTTAAAGAAGTAATTATAAGCTATATTTATAATAAATTATATTGCATAAATTCACTCAAATACAATAACTTTGTGTAAAATAAAATATTTTTTATGGTTTTTCTTATCAGTAAAGTCCTATTCAATAATTGTAAATTTGTTTGGCACATGTCTTAGCAAGTTATTATCACAGCCAGTATATTTATTTATCAAAATATAAAAACATAAGCCTTATTAATAAGTTTTTAACATTTTTTCGACAATGAATAAGGGATCGATTTTTGCAGTGTCTTAAAATAATTTCATCATATCCATACAGGGTATCCCAACGAAAATTTGACCCCCTATAATTGGAAAACCGAATAATATTTCAAAATTCGCCGAGACCCGTCGATTTTTGTTCTTAGGGGAGCTTTTTGACAGTCAAGCCAACTCGATATGTTCATCCCCCTAATGCCTAGCAACCCCAACTTAAAAATTTCAAATGCAACTACCCCACTTGTGGCACATCATTTTAAAGCCCTTTTCATTGCGAATACAGTGACGTGCCGTTTTTAGAAATCGGTTGAGATTTGACAGAATTATTGGTTACAAACGAAAAGATGACAAACCAACTTACGTGTAGTAATTTCTACACAAATGCCCACCACTAATAAGTTTTTCATCTACTACACATGACCGCATTACCTAATTGCTATTGATGTGTCTATCAGTTTACAAAAAAAATCAGAAATGAAATAAAAAAGCTGAAGTAAATAAAACTAGATTCTAAAATAGTTATTAGTAGAAGATACTTAAGTTTATAGGAATTCAGACCTTTTCAAAATAACAAAAAATCAGTACTAAAAAAAAGTCGGTGTTTTTTTGCTTGTGACCAAGAAATCGTTAGTTTCAGCCGTTATTGAAAGTATTAACGTTTGTTCGAAATGGTTTATTCTATCGCGGAAAGAGTAGAAATTGTTGCAATTTATTATCGAAATCATGATTGCGCTAAAGCTACAGCACGAATTTTTAATGCCAATCATCCTGAAAAAAATGTAAACCACCAGTACGTTAAACACCTGATTGACAAATTTGTTACAACAGGTTAGCTTTTAAACAAGAAACGTGAATTGGACCAGTTCGAAATGAAGCAGTTGAAGTGGCAGTTTTGGGTCATGTACAGATGGATAATAAGCAATCGATTACAACTGTGTCTCAAGCTTCTGGCGTTTGCCGTTCCAGTGTTCATCGAATTTTGAAAAAACCCAAGTTTCATCCATTTAAGATGACGCTGGTTCAAGAGTTACATGAAGATGACTTTGATCGTCGTAACCAACTTTGCGAATACTTTAGTGAACAACTTCTACTGAATCCAAATCTTTCTATAATACATGTTTCTCCGACGAATGCACATTTATGTTGAATGGCGAAGTGAATAGACACAATTGTCGTTATTAGAGTGATACTAATCCGCATTTAATCAGGGAATTTCATACTCAGACACCTCAAAATTGAATGTTTGGGCAGGCATTTTGGGCGACCATCTTGTTGTACCATTTTTCATCCAAGGTAATCTCGATGGAAACACCTATCTAGAATTATTGGACAGTACAATTGATCCTAGGATAACAGAGATTTTAGAAAGTGACTACAATTTACTAGAAAATGAGATAACCTTCCAACAAGATAGTGCGCCCCCGCACTATGCTGCTGCTGTGCGACATTGGATTGGTAGAAGAGGTCCCGTCGAATGGCCACCAAGATCTCCTGATCTGTCCCCTTTGGACTTTTTACTGTGGGGTCATTTAAAATCAGTAGTGTACGCCACTCAGCCGGAAAAATTGCAAGTGCTACGTCAGAGAATTGTAGAAGAATGCCGATTAATAACTGCGGATATCTTTAATAATGTTCGAACAGAATTTGAAAACAGACTGTATTATTGTTTGGAAGTTAACGGGGGCCATTTTGAGCAATTCATCAAATAAATCTGATTTATTATTTGCTTCAGCTTTTTTATTTCATATCTGACTTTTTTGTAAACTGATAGACACATCAATAACAATTAGGTAATTAGGTGTAGTAGATGAAAAACTTATTAGTGGTGGGCATTTGTGTAGAAATTACTACGCGTAAGTTGGTTTGTCATCTTTTCGTTTGTAACCAATAATTCTGTCAAATCTCAACCGATTTCTAAAAACGGCACGTCACTGTATTCGCAATGAAAAGGGCTTTAAAATGATGTACCACAAGTGGGGTAGTTGCATTTGAAATTTTTAAGTTGGGGTTGCTAGGCATTAAGGGGATGAACACATGACTGTCAAAAAAGCTCCCCAAGAACAAAAATCGACGGGTCCCGGCGAATTTTTAAATATTATGCGGTTTTCAAATTATTGGGGGTCAAATTTTCGGGATACAGGGATACCCTGCATATGTAATCCAGACTCATTGCATTTGGATTCTAATTTTCGTAGTATTATGCAAATTCCACATGTATCAAGAGTAGGTTTAGGAGGTGATTACCATTATTTCTTTTCAACATATTTATTTTACAGCACTTTATAATTTTTAAACACAAGTACCCTTCTTAAACTAAAATAAATCGATCCGTTTTCAATAAATTAGAAATTACATAGAATGATGCTATTATATCATAATGACTATTTTTGGATGCTAGCGAATATAACTGCCCAGGTATTGTGTGGAATTATAATGATGTTTCCAAATCTTATGTAGTCTTTAATACTATGAGTAACTCTGAAGAGTGCCTTGTAGATGCATTTAACTTCAAATTTTAGCCAGTTTTTGGTGGTCAGTTTGGCCAGGTGTTTAACAATAATAAAATTTTTGATTTAACATTCAGTTTGTTAAGTGATACAATTGTAACTACTGCTTCTGTCCCGTTAGTTCTTGAAGATGTTTATCATAGGTTTGTTCCAAATAAATACTTTTGTACGGCCACGATACCGTCCCCAGATTATATGCACTGATAATAGGCGCATGCTTGTACCGTGCATGGAATCGGGAATGTTTGGAACGTTTCCTTGACCGAAAAATGAGTGGGGACAAACATAATATAACCTCTGAATGTAACTTTGAAGTTGTAAATAACCTCGTATACAAGTCATTATTTAAAATTAGAAACTAGTCGTGGATGTACATTTTAAAATTCAATTTACTATTTATCAATCAAAAAGCGACTAAATTGAATCTAAACGAGTTTACTTAGTGCGCATGTCTATACAAACAGTTCACAAGTAGTTCCTACATATGACCTGACTAAGTACTCATAGTATCGCAGTGGCACGGTTCAATGCTCGTCCCAAAGATATTTGGAACGCTACGGAAATCGTACAATGAATGATAATTTTTAATTTGGAACAGTTTTTTGCTACATTGTACGGTTTTCTATACATTTGGAACAAACCTATTAAAATGCATTGAAATACATTCGGTAGGGGAACATAACTCTCACTATAGATATAAGAACTTTTATCATAAATTAAATTTCTTTAGAAGTAATACTGAAATTCAATTCAATAATATTTATTGAAACTTTAAATTCTATGAATTAGATGCTGAAGATTCCACATCAACTTTTTATAATTTACTCAATAGAATAATTGCTAAATACGTGGAAGCAGGAATAAACTTTATTAAAGAAACATTTATGCAATCATTATAAAATTTATTTTGCTAGTTGGGATAGTATGTAATTATATCCCATATCTATCTATCTATCTATCAAATGAATTATTTTATCCCAGTTATAAAACTGCTTGGAATAACCTGCCATTTAATGTAACCGAAGCTTTTTATTGGTCAGAAATTTTAATTTTATTTCTGTTAATTGACGTATGACATTTGACATATATGTATAATTTTACTACTATTTGTCTATAGCACAATTAAGTTTCAATTTATTGCCATATCATAGTTTTACATAATAAGTAAAATACAGCATTACTAGTTTGACAGTAAATACAACTTAAAAAAACTAGAGTTTGTTCTAGAGTATATTATTGATATTCTGAGTATGATAGCGATACCTAAATGAATATTAACAAACAGGAAGAATTATATTTTAATAACTAATATTATTAATACTTAAATAATTAATTTATGAATACAATAGGGGAAAGGCACAATGAAAACAGTTACCTAGTTTTTAATTATTGGTAGCAATTTAGATTATATAAAGAAGTAGATATGAAAAATACATAATTTGTAATGGATTACATGAACACTGGTGGGTTGCATCTCATCCAATTTATTAAGGCGTAGTAAATTGCAATTAGCACAGATCACATGCCTAAAGGACATTTTTGATTACCTACGTAAACTGAGTATAGATATTTAATAATTGTAATTTTTTATTTCTGATGAAGTTTTATGCTCTTCCTCTTTACATTCTGATTTCAATCTGCATGAAGCTAAAATAATTTAAATAATTATTTCAATAAGTTAATATAAAATATTTAACGTACCTACCTGCCACCACCTGGGAATTTATTTCCGATCCATACATTAAAGAATTTTTTTGTAGCTACTTCAAAGTTTTGCCAGAATATCTATATTAACATGCGTTGGGACGTACTTTGCCTCCCAACAATATTTTACTACATTTCATGAAATTCAGCATTTTTTCATATTGTCATTGGATCGTGCGCCCTAAATCTTCTTGCCATTTGCACCCACTTTTTAAGTACCTATGTTTTAAATTTTAATTGCGTTAGTTGACAATTTTTAACATATAAGTGATAACAGATGACGTATGGTAAAAAATTAACTACCATAGTGTCATGACAGGGATATCTGGCTATAATAACAGGTACAGATAACTGATTGTTCGATCATAGCGTATTTTCTATTTCGGTTAAGAGCTCAGTTATGTCCAGCCAGTTATCCTAACTTAACTGCTATCGGTTACGTTGACCTGAATGTTCAATCATATGCCTGATTATTATCTGGTTACTTTACAGCCAATATATGTATTATTTAAATAGATGAAAGGATGAATTAAAAATATTTCTAAATGCCATCAAAAAGCAATTTGATCCTTCTTTTTAATGGTTTCTTTTTTCCTGATTTAATAAATATCAAGTGTTATTATCTGACTAAGGTCTTCCATAGCTATTTTCCAAAATAAAGCAAAAGATATACTTCACTATTTACCAATTCTGTACCATTTGAAATCAGCCACTATGCTACATCAACATGTAGTTGTAGGTACAATAGCAATAAATACATAGTATAAATAAATGTTTACTAAAAATTACATAGTATATACAGAACATGATCAGGTGCACTCAACACAATCAGTTGTTAAAAAAATTGTCAAAAAATGTGTCACTCAATTACAAGATGTTTATCATCAGGGTTTTCTAAATAGTTATATTTTTGTTCCTCAAACATCTCGATTAACCTTTTGACGAACTCTGTGTGATAATGATCCACCTGCTCCATCGTAGGATTCTGAATTTTTGGTACTTCCATTGGAATGCCAACTAAAAATTGAATGCAATGAAAATTTATATTCTATTTATATTAACTATAGGAATAGATGCTTCATACACTTTACTAAACTTGTTGAAGAAATAGTTTAAAGAATAATTTGCTTCTTTATATGGTAGGTAAATATTTAATTTCAAATAGATAAATAAAGAAACGTGCATTTCCTTCCTCTATAATAGTATAGCATATTAGTACCAATACTAAACTGGCTTCTGTATTTCACCAAAAGTAACAAAACTAAAAATAGTTTTTCTGTCAATACGCTACAAAAATAAAAATACAACTAAAATAAATGCAAAACTATGTGATGAATTGCAAACTAAAATACAATTAAGACCGAAAATAACAACCACAGACGAGATTAAGCAAAACCTTTTAATGTAATGTTTCTTTATATCAATATGAATGAAATAAACAATGTTTTTCAAAAAATCCTTCAAACTTACGATAACATTGCAATAGATTATTAATTATTGTTAACCTCAAACTTGATCAAAATAGTGTATGCATTGTGCATCTTACTTCGTATTGTGTCTCATTAGTGCGTTTCGTTTTTTTGCGCGTTAGATATTTTTTAGCGTACATAAACGAAAATGGAAGATTTTAGTAATCATGAGCTGCAGGATATGTTATACTGAGAAGCTGGATAAAATTGTCTGAAGCTATTTATTTGTGGCATAATTTTAGTTTTTCTTTAGTTTTATTGGGTTCTTGCCACACTTCTGAAAAATAAAGATTTTTACGAAAAATAACAAGCCACTTTAAAAAACGGACAAATTTTCACAACTATACTACAAGATACGGGGAACTGCTCAGTATTCCTACTCACCATACAAGTGCTTTTAAGAAATCGCCATATTATAATTGCATAATTTTGTATAATGCTCTTCCTAAAGAAATTTGATGTATATCTGATTACCGGAAATTTAAAAGTAAGACGAAACAGTTTTTATCAGTTAGAGTTTTTTATAGTGTGGATGATTTTGTAAGTAGTAAGTGATGATAACTGCTAACTGGCTTTTACTGTTGCTATCGATTGTCACTGCATTTTTCACTCATGTGTGCATAAGTTTATATATACATGTATAATTATATTTGTAAATTAAGTTGTTGTCAGTGGTGCAACCGTATCATCTGTTCTTTTTTATCTTTTTATTTTATCTATATATATTTGGCTATGTACTTTGTACTATATTTTGTTTGTGTTATTTACTTATAAGTTGTTGTTAGTGACTTTACCTTATCACCTGTTTGTTCTTTTTTTATACTTGACTTGCCATATGTACTAATGTTGTATCTTTTTATTGGCCAATAAAATATTATTATTATTATAATTAAATAAGCCCTTGCGCCAAACGGATCAGTCAAGAGTTATTTTTGAAACTAAGTTTGCCTAACCAAAAAATCTCACACTGAAAAAAGCAGATAAGTAAAAAATAACAAAAACCACATCACTATCGTGCACTTCCATATTTTTGACGTTTCGAAAAACTCTCTGTTTTGGTTCAGAAAAGTATTAGGGGTAGTTAGAACGTAAACATATTAAAAGACACAACCCCTAGCCCGTCCGCTTCAGGGGGGAAGGGGGTTGAAAGGTACCCTTTTTTGGTTTTTCGCTTAGAACTGAAAAATGGTGGGTTGCGAAGAATTGTTTACATAAAAAGAGAGACTATAAAATTCGCTACCATGCACCGTTTCGGAAATATCTCCACTCAAAAATTGGTTAATAAAACATGTTTTTTATCATAATTGTCCTGGTAACTCTTCGGCCGCTTGTTTTACACAAAAGTCCCATAAGAGATTGTTTTAGAGCAATAAATTCTATTCAAGAATACATGTAAATATGCCAATTTATCTACAATTTGGCAGAAGTTACAGCAATTTTAATATTTTGGTTAGAAGACATAATTTTTCAAGAGAATTTCCTAAGATTTAAGAAAACTCGTTATCTTCATTATTACAGAGTTTACAAGCTAATATGTTGTACATTCATACATAAATAGGTAAAAGTTTACCAATTTTGAAGCTAATTGTGAAAAATTTAAAACCTAAGAAGGCGAATGTATAACAAATATATAAATTTTATTTTATGAAAACTAATAAAGAAAAAATGTAGCAAATAAATGAAAAATCTTAACCAAACAAAATTAACTAGCCCTGTTTTTCTTGGGCCGAGGGGGTTCTGCTACTGATTGCAGCATCAATACCGATCATAACACGAATTGCAAATCACCTTTGTCTTCGTCATCAGTTTCCGCAGGAGGCGCAGGTGAGCTCTAAGTCTTCTTCATCATCTTCGTTTAAAATGGGGGCGTTGTTTAAAAAGTGACCCTGACAGTTTTTTCATAATCGAGAGTAATTCATCGCTGTCTTTTTGCAGCTGCACCTTCCACTGCTGCAATCTTTCGTGCATCTACAAAATATGAGGTCCAAAATTTATCTGAGTGTTGTTTCGTTTTTGGTCACCACAAGAGCTAAGATATTGCTTTTGCGTTTCCCAACCAGAGCTGCACCTCGTGAATTGTGCTTAATGCGTGCTCTTTTGTTGTCCTCTCGCTGGATAGAAATGCAAGATCTCATTTTATATTCGATGATTTCAAAAATGGACCATAACTGAGAGTGATCAGTGAACTTATCTTAGCAGGGGCACCATACCATTTTGCCATGCAGTTTCCAGATTCAAGTTGATGACACACTTTTTCATCCGATAGTGTCTTTCCTGTTCTACCAACTTAATGCAGTTAGGGGAGCTGCTATATCCATCAAAAATAGTGGTAGGTACATCTTCTGCCTTATGTTTTTTTATATTAGTTGTGGAAACTGAGGATCCCCTTTGCCAGATGGCATTATATAAAAGGAACCTTTCATCAATCACCTTTCCCTGGTTGATTTAAATTGCTTGTAAAGTACGGATTTTTTTGTTTTCCTCATACCACCCTCATTGAATGAGACCAAGGAAAATGGAGCCAATTCTTACTGCAAATAATCCTTCAGATCAAATCACTTTTTTACTGATGCAAATCTGTTGGAAGAGCAGGAAAGAATCTACTACAATGTTTTCATCGAAGAGCTTGATAGAAGAACTGACAGAGAAAATTAAGGAGTGCTTTATCTGTAAAACGTTTGTTTTTTTTTAATTACCAACATTTGAGAGCAGATATCTCGGAACGGCGCATTTTAGCAAAAAAATGTGTGAGCTTAATCTTATAGGAAATTTTATAACCTCTCATTTTTATGTAAAAAACTTTTCACTGCAACGCACTAATATTTTTATGTCCTAACTATCCCAAACACATTCCCGCAGAAATATTTTTCCACCTTCAATGCACCCTACAACCCCTTTGTTGCTTGGACTATAATATTGTTGATAAGAGAAAAAAATTATTAACTCTATCATGTTTTGTTTGATACAATTATTTGTCATACAGCGAAATAAATGCACACATGTTAGGGACATCCGGTATATAATTAATTACTTTTATTTTCTTCTGTTCAACATATTATTGCTCATTTATAACACAATAGTATATTTCAAAGCACTTTGACCGTCTTATGTTTGTAGATGTATCAGTTGGTCCTTGTTGCATTAAAGCAACATAACTTTATTGAAACATCATTACGTCAAAACATACTAACAAGAAATTTATGATAATAAATTGATTAATTGCAATGTGACCCGCACGAAGTCTTGACCTTACACAATGGATTTTTATATGTTTGAACGCAACAAAAATAATGATTTAAAAATTGCCGCAAATTTGAGGATTTGAAAGTAGAAATTCAACATAAAATGGACATTATAACACCAAATGAACATCATCGTATTTTTGATTTCATGAATAAATTTATATATAAAGCCAAAGAAAACCAAACTTTTGTTATAAACTTGAGTATAATAAGGCTAAATGGGTTGACTTATTGGTTTTTGTTAGCATTGAAAAATAAACTGTAGTTTACGTATCATTATAATTTTTAAATTTTAAAAGAAAGTAATAAAAGACCTATACGTATGATTTTTATTCATTTACAAAATATTAGTTTTTATTATTAGGCATTTTCATTATCAGTAAGGTTTAACTAATCATTTTCAAAATAAAATACATGTTTTCAATTTAGACTAAATTAGAAATCAAAAAATTCTTATTATAATATGATTATTATTTCATTAAAAATTAAAAAAATAATTTCTTCCAGAAATAAAATACAATTTGCAGAAATTATGCCAAAAATGTAATATGTATTCCACTGTACGATTATTTTGTGTTTACAGAGTTTTGAGTTTATGCTGATAGTGTAAGTTTGGTTGTCCAACATTCCCTGCCTAAAGATTATTATACTATCACAAAGATATTGCAAAAACTTCTCTTCAAAGCAGGAGTGCCTAATACTACGTATTACTATCCAAATACCCTAATTTAGGATTAAAATATAAATGAAGATACCTATCACAAATTATATGTATATGTCATTCTCCCTTGAACATTTATTTATTTGTTATTAACAAATATTCTGTCGACTATAATTTAAAAGGCGGGTTCAGGCTTTGAGGACCTTAAATCTAGGAACGATAGAAATGGACATAGAGAATTTTAGAGCCAGAGATACGATACTATAGACTGTACTCACCTTTGGTAAATATTTATATGGAAGGAATTTATGTGTGTTGTGAGAAAGTAATAGCATAGCACAGATACAGGGTTAACTATAACTACGGACAAATATTTTAAGTGGGTAGAGAAAAAATAAAATTAACGGAATCACTTTTCGAAAAATTGCAGGGGATGTTCGAAGTTTTCTATTATCTATTAGTACTCCTTTTAATCGATTTTCTTAGAACTAATGGATATTTTATTTAACTGTACGCGGAGTGTGTGTTTGCTGTTAATGGGTAATCTTGAGATACCTGTAATGAGTGAAAATATAGTTTAGATTGTTTAGAATAACGAAAAACAAATGCAAAATACTGCAACTAACCGGATTAATTGTTACGCATCAAGTAGGTATTATTAATAAAAATGTTCATTTGTGTCGTTTCTATATTTGAAAATGCTAAAAAGTATAACCGCATGGTAACTGACATACCTAAGCCATCTCCTACGATGGTTATCATAGGCACCGATTTTCCGGAATTTTTTTAAACAAGACCTAGAATGCCGAAATAATTTTTATTGCCTTTTAAGTCTCCTTGAGCACGTGGTTAAAATTTTTGTACTTAGTGGTAGTACTCTGTATAGGTTTATTTTAGTCAATATTTTTTTAGTATTTTAGTATAAAAATATCGCTTACCTACTGTAGTTACTTTACTTCTACGTGGAATTATCCCAAATGAGTACTGAAACAAGCCTCTCCCAATTAGTGCTATGGGTGCCACTCCTATCCACTTCCTTAACGCTTCCTGAATATTTCTCAGTCTCGGTCCATCGAACTGATCAAAGAGATCTGTCTCGCCAAACGACAACACAGGCACCATCGGCGACCCGTTCCGCAAAGCCAATTTCACAAAACCCTTCCTTTTCTTCAAAACCACTGTGTAATTTCCAGGTCTGCAATAATATGCTTCCGCAGCTCCCCCTACCACTAGAACACAAATATTTCCTCCACCTGGTAATCCCAAGACGTAATCTATTGATTTGGCCGAGGCAGATATACCACCCAGTGCCATAGCTAGGTCTCGGTAGAATGGTAATAGGTAATTCTGAGATAAAGTTGCTACGAAGGAAGTGTGATGCGGAAAATGGTTACTGAACCCTCCCCATGCAGCCCCAAAACCACTGAATATTCCGATACATATTGCGCCGTGAGGAAAACTGCATAATAAGTAGTTTTTCTTGGGATCCAACTCCACGTTTGGTAGCTTTTCGAGCCGAAAAGAGACATAGTCCTTACAGTATTTCCAGAGCAACCAAGATTTGACCCAATCGATTGGTCTGCCGCCTCTTTCACTGATGTCTTTGTCTATCACCCAAATCCAAAAGAGGTACAGAGTTGTCAGCCACCAGTACTTTGTGTAAATCAGAAGATACAAAGCAAATATTGGACCTGTTACACCACCAAATATCATAAGAATCATCCATGTCGCAGCAGCAAGTGTCTGCAAACGTTGCTGTAGAGGCTCGTTCAGAGGAACAAATTTTATGCCTAAGATCTGCATCTACAAAAAATAGATGTATAGAAGAATCAAAATCCCAATTTTTCAAACACTTAACAATTTAATTTTCTACTTTCATATATATTCTCACATTATTTTTACCAATAAACTACAACGGTTTTTTCTGTTGTGTTCAAATATGTATAATCTTTTAATTTATAATCCATCACAACAACAATAAAAAAAACCTACCTTTTGCTATGTCGTGGACAAATATATTACTCATACAACAAAATCAACAACGGATAGGTATGTATATTTAATTTTACTATTTTCATAGAAAGTTCTGTCCTGCGAACTACTAACTACTTACTGTAAATGTTGATGTCAACTAATGGCATGCATTTATTTTTTATTATAAATTATCGACTAACAAGTGTTGTCCCCTTTGACATGTAAACTAATTATATATTAGAAAAAGGCGACATTAAGCAGCTAAACAGATATTTAAATGTTCCAAGTTACCGTACAAAACAGACCACTGCATTACTAACCAATAAATATTTGTTTTATTTAAAATATTTTATTAAACTGGTGATAAGACTAAATCAATATATAACCATGCTCGTCACTGTATTAATTAAAAAAATATATATTTAGTTTATAAACAAATGGTTAATCAAATTTAAATTTTATGTATCAAACATTGACTTCAAAGATGTTTCAATAAATTACTCACGAAGTATTTATGAGTTTTTTTTATGTTTTTTAAGTGGGTTATTTGCGACGTACACATTACTAAATTTACTGACCATAATTTTAAAATAATCCTATAAATATAGGGTGTAAAGAAGCTAGTGGCCAAAAATGATAGGGCATACGTGTGGAGTCAATTCATATACACTTTTGTTATATCTGGCTTCCTTACGGATATACAGGGCGCCCAAGAAAGAAGTTAAATATTTAATTTCAGTAATAATTTCTAAACCATTACCTTGCCAAACTCGAAATTTGGGTGATAGTAGTAATACAACTTTCACTATTTAAATTGGAATTTGGCATGTCTCATTATACAGGTACGGTCAAAATTGAGTTTTAGGATTTATACAATTTTGACGGTGTTGCTAAATTTGACATTTTACATTCGTAGTTCGATTTCCTTATCAATTTGCTACAAAAACTGTACCTCGTTATATTCGATATCTTTTTCCATTTTCGAGTTAAACGCATGTATGTAATAATAATTTATGAACAATGAAGTTAGTATTTCCATGCAAAAAATAAAATAATGAATAATATTAAGGAAAGTTGTGAGCACTTGCAGTTTCTACACATTTTCTAAAATTGACTGAACACCTACATTGCATACAAAACAACATGTTGGGCAGGTGGGGGCCACACACTTCCATTTGAAACTATGATAAGCGGATTTTTGCGATGCAATCATTATTTTTTAATAGAAACAGTGATTTAGCAGTTTTTGTCAATTTCGAGGCGTTAGATAATAAAAATGATAGTTATTCCCAAATTTAAAGTTTTTAACTTGTATTATCAATTATCCAAGGTCGAAAATAATAGATCGTGACTAATTCACAGCATAGATATGACCATGGGAGATGAGGGTTGCATGATTACCTAGGCGTGCCGCTTGAGAAGGGATCAAAGCACACAAAATTATCAAAAAGAAGTTAACACATTGACAGTTGACTTTAAATGCCCCCCCCCCCCGTGCTCTCCTCACAAATTATAATGCCGCCCTTTTAGACGGCGATGGCCCACCACCACCCACTTGCACCTACCTGATGCGCACTCCACAGATATCACACTTTAACACTTAAGCGTTGCCCTCATGGGTTGCCACTCCGAGAAAAACAATAAAAACACTCTTTTTTGCGCCATCTTTGCAACGCGATATCTCCCTAATGGTTGACTTGTGACCCAACGTTTATATAACAAACTACCTTTTATTTTCAACAAGGAATCACCCCCTGAAATTTTTCGCCTTTGTTTTGAAACACCCTGTATATGTTACTCACGTATATTCTTGTTAATGAACTACGTATTTCAACATTACTTATACTCATATTTCGACCTCGAGCACTAAACCCTTCGTACATGTCATCATTCGATTTTCATCACTTGTTAAATTAGGGACTTTACGATTTTAAGAATACGTTGTAGAACTTGAATTATTCTCCATTCTTAAGTACACAAAATATCACTAATAAATAAATTACATTCATAACTAAACTAACGAAATTTTGCTCACTCGAAAGATATGCCCGTTCATGATAGTCCTAGAAATGAGGCAGGTGGATCTGTCAATTCGTCACAACCAATAGAAGGCTAGGTAACTTCTTCGATCTGGCGCATGCATATTTGCTGCAGCAGAAGCTGTGTAATCGGGTATGCTCTCATATACAGGGTGTTAAAAAAAGAGTGTAAAATATTTGAGGAGGTAATAGTATGAACCAAAACAGTACCGGTTGCGGAGATATGGAATGTTTTATGTTTTTTAGCCCCTTTTTTATTTTGCAACAATGTTGTGTATTTTCTTATAACAGTGGGTTCATGTTTAGTGAAATAAACAGTACGTATTTATTATACCCCGAGCTGTTGGACTATAGTGTCAGTGTCGTCCAGACACGACTTGGAGGTGCCAAATTTACTTGCCGGTAGCACGACCGCGTATACACGATCGTCTTTTACATTATTATTACAGCGATCGTGAAAATAGGCGTTTGCCGCCATTTTTTTTTTTTTCAGACTATTTAACCTTTTTTAGATCTGTGTCTGAACCTGAATTGCTACCAGGCAATTATTGTCCTTTTCCAAATCCATATTTAATCTAAATACCTAAAGAAACCTGGAAAATTGTAATATATATTAATATATTTTATTTCTTACCAAGCTTTACGGGTTTTTGAGCAGTTCACGCGGTCTTTTTTGTTCTGGCGCGTTAGCACCTGCACGCGACCGGCACAAAGCAACAAATGAAACCTGTTATAGCGACTTCCAAAATTGTAGAGAGTGACTAATGTTATAAAACTGCTCACAATTTATAGCAGTCAACAAAAAGAAATGTACATTCAGCCCGTATATTTTTCCTACAAAATCGTGTGCCGCATATCTCTGAGAGCATATCCGATTACACAGCTTCTGCTACGCATGCGCTGCAGTTAGTACACGTTAGTACCCATGCGATGCTGCTTTTTGATTGGCTGCGACGAATTGTGGGATCCAACTGTTTCATTTCCAGCGCTATCATCGGCGGGTATATCGTTCGGGCGGGCAAAATTTCGGGTATATCTTTTCGTTAATTTAATTATGAATGTAGTTAATTTTATTAGTGCTTTGATCGAAATGCGGAATATCGGATGATGACATGTATGAAGAGTTTAAAGTGCGCGGTCAAAATATGAGTATAAGTGATGTTGAAATATGTATTTCATTAACAAAATTGTACGTGAATAGCAAATGTGTGTAAATAGAAAAGTGGTAAAGAAGTACAACTGTGAAACGGAAAGTGATGGAAATTCGCGGAAGAAAGTTTGTATTTTTAAAATGAGTTTTCCAAAAAAAATTCTATTGCTATATCTTACACGATGAAACTTAGTCCGTAGATATAAATGAAATTGAAAAGAGTATACTGATAGAAAGGACGAAATAGTGATATGTCTAAGAAACTATTTATAATAAATATTTAAAAATAAGGATCTGGATCGAAGAATATATTAAATTTTGACGAAACATGGGCGTATGAAGGTCATACGGAAAGCGGTACGATATGATATAATAAGTGTTAATGTGTGACCGTTATAGTGACAGTGCTAGTAACCAATAGTAAATAGTGTGTATGTATTCAAAGCCCTTTGTCCTTTTGAATGCGGAATTCGCAAATATTTGCGCGATTTATTTAATGGTGGAAAAATCTCTATTTGTAACAAAGTCAACTATAACATTTTCTTTCATTTTTATCATGAAATTGCCATGGTAGATTGTCGGAAACAAATTTATTAACACCACATAATAATGAAAGTAGCAATAATATTTGTAGTGCTTTACTATTTCGCAAATCATTTCGGAGGGCAATCGCCGTCCAAAAGAACAACATTCTAATTTGTAGAGGATGGCACA
The DNA here is from genome assembly GCA_025584915.1 of Monochamus saltuarius. Lineage (NCBI taxonomy): Eukaryota > Metazoa > Arthropoda > Insecta > Coleoptera > Cerambycidae > Monochamus > Monochamus saltuarius. The sequence continues at coordinate 31,763,860 of CM046728.1, forward strand.
GGGGGTACATTTAAAGCAAATCATTAATGTGCTAAGTTCAGTCGACGTCAACTTATTTTTGATAATTGTGTGCTTTAACTCATCTCAAGTGACATGCTTAGATAATTATAACACACGTATCTTCCGTACTCATCTCTGTGTTGCGAATTAGACACTCTATTATTTTCCACCTTGGGTAATTGATAATGCAAGATAAAAACTTTAAATTTTGAAGTATTCTTATTATTTTTATTATTTACCGCCTCTAAATTGGTAAAAACTGTTATATCACTGTTTCTATTCTAAAAATAATGGATGTTATGTAATGCAATTATTTTTGTATATTTTTTATATCTGATCGCATTCAAATTTAGTACGCCTATGAAATGTTGCTCCCCGCACGCTTCTCCCGTCGCGCTAGTCCACAAGCTAGCGATTAGTCATTGTCTACAATTTTGAAAGTCAACTATAGCGGCGACCAAAGGGGCCTGAGGAAAGCGGTCATTGTGCGCATGACGGGTACGACAGTGGCGTACTACGTGGTTAAGTGATATAGATGATCGACGCTGAAATATAATAGCTAACTGTCAGTACATGTTGAAGAATTTGATTTTAAAAATCATTTAATAATTTCATTATGCCAGGTACTTATGGCTTTAGTTAGTAGTCTGATACCTTTGCATTAAAGTAAATTAAGGATTTACATCAGTTATTTATTAATGTCTGGACTTAACATGCAGTCAATAAAGGTCCTTATAGACGGTCAATATGGTTTTCTGTTCTGAAACTGAACTAAGCGTCTAATCCCTAAAGAAAAGTACCTAACTATAACTGCTTTTTCACATATACTGATAACGAAATGTGCGTACAGGTCAGTCACCAAATTGTAGTCAAGCGAAATAATACAATTGCTAGCAACTGCTGGCCTATGTAAGTACACTACTGACAAAACTTTAGCAAATGTATTACATCTGCAGGATCGACTCATTGCCGGTATGTAGAAACACTGTATCCGGTACCGATATCGAAATTGACACCAATATCGTTCTGTGTGAAACCGCGTTAAAGATTGTGCACAATTATCTTGTTTTCTTCATGTTTCTTCAGTTTTAATGCTCGTACCGAAGTGAACATTTTTTATAAGTCTTCCTTATTTGAATACGTTAATAATAGGATTATGAACCTAAATTTTATCTGATCAAAAAGTGCGTTCACCGTATGTAGATTTCCATAATTAAATCGTGTTAAATTTATGCATTTTATTTTGTCTGTATAGATACTTCGCTCTGGGCCTAAAAGGCCTGTAAACAGCTTTATATATATATATATAGATACTTGTTGAATTCGATTTATATAATGTAATACTTATGTGTTGTTTGCTGAAAAAGTAATTTTGTTTCTATATATTTTATTGTTTTCTACAAATAAAATTTATTTTTTAACACATGCAATACTTCCTTTTCATATTTTGTTATTATTGACCCATGTACATATCGTGTTAAACAAAATGTATAAGTAAATCAAATTTGTTTTTATTTCTCAAACGTTTGCAGGATACCTACTCCCACACCACACACTCAATATCAAAAACTTACAAAAACATTTATTTCAATCTGCAACAAAACAGTAACCGAAAGAACAGTTCGTGGATATAACAAAATTATAAAACACGATCAACGACATTATCACGCAAATCATCATTCTATAACGAGACGTTTGTCTTCAGGTTTCTCCAAATAATTGTACTTCTGCTCCTCAAACATCTGCGTTAACCGCTTCACGAATTCTGCGTGATACTGATCCACCTGCTCCTTAGTAGGATCTTCTATTTTTGGTGCTTCGATTGGAACGCCAACTGCAAAATATATACGAGTTAAGTAATGTGTTGTTATTTTGGAAAGTTAGCTGCAAAATAAAAATATATAGCTCTTCACAACAATCTCACAGTTCTTCGATAAAAGACTGCTGTTTTAAAGCTATCGTGTTCCAAGTTATTAAAATAACTTTACAAAGACTGATCATCCAAATAATATGGTTATTTACAGTGACATAGATGTAACAGATAACTCAGGATTTGTTTTATGAAAATATTTATCCATGACAAGGACAATCGCAACAGATAAATTAAATGAAAAAGTATTAAGAGTACGCATATACTACGTTTATTGCCGAATACGTTTTGGCTTCCTGTCTTATCGTCCACATTGGGTGCTGCTTATCACTCGTCAACATCGAGCTAACCGCTTACAATTGTGTAAAGAAACGAGCAGTGGGACGAATTCCGTTTGTGTCGTGCAAGAGTGAGAAAGCGACGCGACGTTTTGAAAGACGCAATCCAGAATGTGACAGAGAGTATCATATCCATCACGCAATAGGAATTATGGTATGCGGTGCTATTACGTATGGTAGATATCACCACTAGTTTTCATTAGAGGCAACAGGACAGCCCAACGCTACATCCAGGAAGTGGTGGAGCTATATGTCATTCCATATCTATACCCATATTCCATATCTTCACACTATCCAAAACCCGTTTACCCTGGTTACCAAGATCGCCGGATCTGTCACCTATTGAACATGTGGGACATGATTGGCCGCAGACTGCTGGATTTACAACACTCCGCAGAGACCTTAGCAGCTCTTACCCTTGAAATTCACATAGCTTGGAATGAGATACCCCAAGAACTTATCAATCACCTTATTAGATCCGAGCCCAGGAGTATTAACGAATGTAATCGTGGGTACTCAACACACTATTGAACTATTTTTGTAGTAGGTAGGTTTTCTGATCTTTCTGAAACTGTAATCGCTCAATAAGTAAGAGGCCCTAAACTTGTGTACTAAAAAATATTAAAATCTAAGGAACATGTAGAAGGTGATTCAGAACTTATCAAAAGAAAATTGGGAATAAATGTGTTATCAAAAATGGAGGCAAAATCGTAAAAAAAATTGTTGTAAAATCCTTATAGTTTTCGAGTAAAATATTATTAAAGTAAAGTAGTATTTTCAACCTTTACATCGCTGCGCTACTGTAGTCTCTACACAGGCGATTCCGAATATTGAAATCGGATTACTTTTTGTAGGCACTAAAGTTTTTGTGATGCCAGTATCTACATTAGTTTTTCAAGTATCAAAAATGGCTTACGTGCATAGAAGCAACTCGGAATTGATTGATATCGTTCTAATTTATGGCGACGAGAAAATGCTTTAGCAGAACGATTTTCGGTAAACATGTGCCAAATGCAGCTTCTTTAACAGCGGTGTGCAGTGAGTGCAAGTATAGTTAAACGCGAGGGAAATTTGAAACTGACTCATGGAAGAAATGGACGTCTAGAGCGTATTGCAGCAGTGTGGATACACCAGGTTCAATTATATCCGTACCATGTACAGCATATTTAAGCATTAACACCAAGGGATTGAGCGAGGAGGACCGGTACTATGGATGCCACGATCTCCTGACTTTAAACCATTTGTGCTTCTTATTGTGGAATATTTAAAAAATAAAGTGTATCGCACCGAAGTGGACACCAACTATTGATGATTTACTCAAACGTATCATAGTTGCTGCCAATAACTTCCGAGTTCAAAACGGACAAGAAGCAGAAACATTTATGTTAGTTTGTAGAAGCTGGATAAGACGGGCTCAAAATTTTGTTGTACCATCAGGTATGTCACACTATTTTATTAATGAAAGCCACGAATTAATTCTATTAATAATTGAATTGAATTGTTGAATTTGCTGTCTATAAAATGTTATTTATTTAATTCCTTGGGAATTTCTTTTCATATTGTAACCTCGAAATTATGTTATCGTTGAAACACGTCACGTAGACAAATAATCTTTATTGTCACTCTTGATAAATACAAGAAATCTGCTTCAACAAATTCACAACTGTCAAATACTTTACTTTGACGTTTGTCACTCGCGTTTGGCTGTTCAATACAAACTGACCCAGCGGCCGAGAATGATCTGCTTATATACGTTTTTACAGTTCTCGAAGTTTCTGAGATTTCGAGAAACAAATAGAATATAGCCTGGAATATTCCGGAAAACGTCAAAATAAAGGCATCACAAAAATTGTAAATTCTAACATAAACAGAAACGTAATTTACAAACTAATGAGGTAGGTGAGCTTCAATTATAAATTCTAACGAAAACAGGAACATAATTAACCAACTAAAAAGGTAGGTGAGCTTTCGTAACAATATTTTGCATTGCATGCTTTGCCGCCTTATTAGGTTTTACAGTGGTCCAGTTTTCAGTGCCGTGCAGAAGTGTATTTTTAAATCATTTCAACTGCCCTTTTTCATTTTTTTACAAATTTGTATTTGTAAAAGTCCTCTGTACATTCAAAGTTTGTTAGATAAGTTCTATATCACCATGTATAAGTTCTCTTTTTGAAAAAAAAATAAATAAAAAAGGGTAAACATTTAAATAAGTACGTAGTTTAGGTAGTTACTTCTCAACTATCTAATTCTGACTGTTTTTTACTTCTACTTCTTACACACATCACACATTGTCAATAATAATAATAAGTATAGCACAAACAAGGACCTTAAAAAATAACTAAAATTCAAGTACGATAACCAAGACAACTAGCATATGTATCTTTGAATAGTTAGACTGGTATTGTACTTGAATAGGTATCACTTTCTCTAAACCTTATTCTATTTTCATTAAGTTTGCTCAATTGTTGTTTGCATAAATAATAGAAAATAAATCATGGTTACTAATTTTTTTTAAGATAAGCAATGTTTACATACCTACTGTGGTAACTTGACTCCTTCGAGGAATGATCCCAAACGAATACTGGAAAAAGCCTCTTCCGATGGGTACAACAGGCGCCAGTCCGATCCACTTCCTCAGCGTTTCCTGAAAGGTTCGTAACCTTAACCCTTCCAACTGATCAAACAGATCTGTTTCACCGAACGACAGCACAGGTACCAACGGCGTTCCATTCTTCAAAGCCAACTTCACAAAACCCTTTCTGTTTTCCAAAATGAGTTTGTAATTTCCTGGCTTGCAATGATACGCTTCAGCAGCTCCCCCTACCATTAAAACACATACATGACCACCCCCTGGGATTCCTAAAACATAGTCTATAGATTTAGCCGTTGAGGAAATACCTCCCAAGAATAAAGCTAGTTCTCTGAAAAATGGCATGATGTAGTGTTGTGAGAGAGTTACCACGTGAGGAATATGGTGTGGAAAATAGTGCTTGTACCCTCCCCACTCACTGCCAAAGGCATTGAAAGCTCCGGTGGATAACATTCCGTGCGGAAAACAGCAAAATAAGTAATTTCTTTTGGGGTCTAAGTCCACCCAAGGCAGCCTCTCAAATCGCAAAGGAAAATAGTCTCTAGAGTACTTCCACCACTGCCAAGAGCGTACCCATTTTTTTGGTCTCCCACCTCGTTCACCGACATCTTTGTCTATAACCCAAATCCAAAAGAGGTACAATAGTGTTAGCCACCAAAACTTTGTAAATACGATGAGATATAGGGCTATTAACAATCCTATGAAGCCGCCAAAAGCCATGACAACCATCCATGCTGCTGCTGCAAGAGTTTGAAGGCGTCGTTCTAGAGGAACGTTCAATGGCGCGAACTGTATTCCACAAATCTCCATCTGAAAAAAAAACATAAAATGTCCAATAAACTCAATTCAGAAAATAAACAACACAAACACAAAGGTAATTGCTTCTTTTAAAAACAAACAAAAATTAAAATAAAGAACAGCGGATTCTCTTAAAATAATTCCAATTCCTCGTAAACCATTATACACTTCAACCTTGGTACTGTGTGGTTCCCAGCAGAAGTTACATGTATCTGAATAAAAAAATAACCAGTAGGAATAGACACAAAAATTCTAATTGGATTTGTAAAAATAGATTCTAGTCACTGTCAACTACATTTTTGAGAAATTGCATTCTAACAAGTTAGAAATTTATATATTCAATAGTTTTTAACTTTTTTAGTAGCAATTAACCATAGTGTTAACAATATTGTATTGCTCTTTCTTGGTCTTGTATTGGTCTCGCAGGACAAGGCAAGACTGCTCGCATTGCAAGACAAGACAAGATTATAAAAAAAAGTCTTGCGAGAAGAGACATAGAATATTGCTGCGACAAGAAGTCTTGCAAATTTAAGAAAGTGTAATATTTAAGTGCACATTGGCTGAAAAAATAAATAATCCATTTCTATTGTAGATATATACATTATTTAAAAGACATGCAGCATAAAAAATATGTTTTAAATCAAAGTTAATTGAGTCTAGGTCCAGTTCTGCTGAACTGAATTAATTATTTACAAATACACTGCCACTTGACTGAAAAAGCTCCGATTCTGTTTCGCCTATTCGTCCATTATTTATAACTTACTATGTAAAATTGGCCGTTCCATATTTTATAATGTCTATCAATCGACCACTGTCGACGATGGAACATATCGATATTATATATGAGCTCCAAGGGGTGACCGCCCCAACACTAACCACTTCGCCCTCTCCCGCTAACTCTTTTTTCAGATACAGCCACGAGCAGAAACCAAGAAGAGACACTGACAAAACAAAACGTGACAAAACCCTACCCTTATCCTGACACCTTTACTGTGTTGCTTATAGAGGAAACTGTGATATATATGCAGTCGAGCCATAAACAGAGTGGTTGGTTCACTTGAAACTGCTTCATAGTACATAGAGCGTGTGTAGAGCGTTATTGCCTATACTAACATCAACGGTCTTCAAAACGCAGATGATTCAAACGCTAGTTGTTACTTTTTAGCCGTGCAAGCCTTTCTAGAAGGAAACCCAACGCCTGGGATCGTGTCCTATATCGCTGGGCTTGTACTGTGCAATACACATGCAGTAAAGGTATAACCAGTGTGTATGCTTAATGTCTGTATCGTGATACACGTCTGATTGTATCAGCAGCCACGTGTTTGTGTTGCTTCTAGAGGGAAACTGTGATATATAAGCAGTCGAGCCATAAACAGAGTGGTTGGTTCACTTGAAACTGCTTCATAGTACATAGAGCGTGTGTAGAGCGTTATTGCCTATACTAACATCAACGGTCTTATAAACGCAGAGGTTTCAAACGCTAAGTTGTTACTTCTTAGCAGTGCAAGCCTTTCTAGAAGGAAACCTAAAGCCTGGGATCGTGTCCTATTGCGCTGTGCTTGTACTGTGCAATACACATGCAGTAAAGGTGTAACCAGTGTGTATCCTTAATGTATGTATCGTGATGCACGTCTGATTGTATCAGCAGCCACGTGTTTGTGTTGCTTCTAGAGGGAAACTGTGATATATAAGCAGTCGAGCCATAAACAGAGTGGTTGGTTCACTTGAAACTGCTTCATAGTACATAGAGCGTGTGTAGAGCGTTATTGCCTATACTAACATCAACGGTCTTATAAACGCAGAGGTTTCAAACGCTAAGTTGTTACTTCTTAGCAGTGCAAGCCTTTCTAGAAGGAAACCTAAAGCCTGGGATCGTGTCCTATTGCGCTGTGCTTGTACTGTGCAATACACATGCAATATAGGTATAACCAGTGTGTATCCTTAATGTCAGATTCAGCCGGAGCGCCAGAAGAGGCTCCCCTGCCGGCGCGGATCATTCCAGGATAAGAGGAGGTCCCACAAAACGCCTGCACCGGCCACGTTTGTGGTCGGGGTAGATAATATTTCCATTTATTTTATTTTTTTTTCATTTTTTTCGATATGTCACATAAAAACAAATTGTTTATCAAATTTCTGGCACAAAGACGTCACAGTAGAAGACTTCCTTTGCCGAAAATTTTATTTGAACACACCACTAGAGAATACCTCATGGCCAAAGATTTTAGAATATGACAATTACACAATTAAACTAACCGAATAAACTCGGCTGAATTCTTGTCGCGAGTTGTATGTAGTTATGTATTTTTCACTTATAATTACAACAAGAAGTTTGTATTTTAAACTGTTTTCTTTAGCAATTTAACTCGAAAAACAACCTAAAAACGCTCCATCTTCGGTGTCTAATGCACGTAATGACGTGTCTTCCCTTCTAATTGGTAGGCAACAGTTTCTCATTAAACAACCCAAATTTACTCGGTATCAATTCGACAGGACAATTTAATGAATAATAAATTTTGAAACATATCAATGCAAACTTTATTTATGAAATACTAAAAATAAATACATTTTTATTAGAGCGTACAATTATTAAACACGCAGTTATTAAAATTCATATGAGGAATACTAATGTCGCAACCGGTGCCACAGCTAATCGTTTCTGTAGTAGATGTTGAAGTTTGTTCTTTTTCCAAACTAATCGATTGAATAATACTCGAATGATACTCTTTATCAACTTGTAATTATGGTTTTATTGATGATGAATTGCTATGTCCTGTTATTTTTATTCAATTTCGCTTTTACTTAATTCGCTAACTGCTGCCGCTCGATTTGAGTGATTTGTAATTTTGACACGTTTGGCATCTATACCAATGCGTTGTGCTGAAGATTGAGTCCATTTGGAAATTTCATTAATTCCAATCGTCACATTTTTATACTAACCTATAGAATTTGTCTTCCTCCAAAGGGATTTGGTGTACGAAATACTCTGTCCAATGTTATAGAAGTGCCTCGTTTTTCTATTAACTTTTTAAATAAGCGTACTGAGCAAATATCTTCCTCTAAAATAGGCGTAATTCATTTGATGTCACATAATTTATTGTCACCGCCTTGTCTCGTTTTCGAAAATATAGAATTATACTCGATACCTCCAGTTTCTTTTCCATTATTTTCAATTTCAGATAAAAAATAGGTGGTTTTGCACTAAGTTATTTCTCCTCCACGCCAAGCTAATTAAATTGCCAAAATGTGATTAATTATGTTTGATGTCCTTCATTTTTGTCATATAATCTGGCCATTGCAAATATTTCACATTTATTAAGAACTGATGCACTGGATTTTCTCTTTTCGGATTGTGCTTGTAGGATTTTACGTTTAGCAATACGTGCAGCTCGTTATGAATTAAACTGTACGTCAGTGAAAGGGTTAACTACCGCTTCTTTGTTTCCCGTCACATTTTCACATATTAAAAGCCCAATCTTACAATATTATATTCAATTTTTCGATAGAAGTATCTGGCTCAAATTTATATTCTTTCGCATAGCAAAAATTAGAGAATTGTCGCCAGATTGATGATTGAGTCGCAACTGTATTAGCAGGCACACAGGTATTAACAATTTGACTAATTTGGTTGTTCGTAGTGTTGATTGAATTGAATTGATTAAAAAATTAATAAGTGAAAAACCAGTAGTGCATTTAAATCTATAAATGATACTGCAGGAAACAACTACTCCGCGGGCTAATGCCCCGACCGGCATTGAATTACACCTGCAGTATCTGTGGGTAATTCAATGCCGGTCGGGGCATTAGCCCGCGGAGTAGTTGTTTCCTGCAGTATCATTTATAGATTTAATGGCGCATCGCCCGGGGCGAGAGGTCTGCGGTTAAGTACCTACGATATTGTAGGTCGCTTTCTGCAAGTCAAGCCGCTTAGGCTGAGCAGGAAGTAGCAGACCAGTTACATCTCACCAGTAGTGCATTTGTCGTTGTAAAAGTTGCAGGTAACTTTTGCCGCTGTCAAAGTGACAATTACACTAGCATGTGGGCTTTTTTTATTGTATATAAATTAAATTGTCTCAAAAATAACGTGGCGTTACTTGACATAGAGATTAAGGTCAGGAGATCGTGGTAGCCATTGAATAAGTGCGTCTTGTCCTCGACCAATCCAACGATTGGGAAATAAATGGGTATTTAAATACTGCCGGACTTTTCTACCATAATGGGGTGGAGCACCGTCAAGCTGCATCCACATACAGTCACGTACCATAACAGGTAAATCATAAAACATACCGAAGTCCCTATCTGCATCATTCTGTGTTAACAACCAACGACTAAATTGCATCCTAGAAGCAAAATCTTGGGGAAGAATATTTTGTACGGGTTGGATGTGATACGGGTGCAGAAGTTGGGTTTTTAAAGTCCGATGAACATCTATTTTTGTACAATTTTCTATGTGTCGACAAACAATCTTTGTACTTGTGCTAAGTGCCAGTGCTAAGATTTTTTCCTTTTGTTAAGGGCTTCATTTTCTATGTTTCTATGTAATCCATCAATACATGCCGTTTTTCTCCATAACGGAGCAGTTAAATAAACAATTACAAAAGAGATAAAATTATCAGAAGAAAGTTCTACATTTGATATTTCAAGAAAAATCTGCATAGGCGTACCTACTTAGAAATAATTGCAGGGGATAAAGGGTACTGCATCCCTCAGTTACCACCATTCGCCCTTTGATTTTTTTCACTAAAATTACATGATAAGTATGCCGAAACAAGATAAAAGTACGTGCAAAATTTGAAGTGTGTATCTTACAAAACAATGGAAATATTAACAAAAATAGTTTTTTAAAATGTAACTTTAACACCCTGTATATTGAAACAGGGACGCCCAAATAATAAATGGAATAAGAAAAGTCGCATTATTTTTGTCCAAAGAATATGTGGTTAATGGTATGGCCTTCTATTTTAAGACACCCTGTATATATGCCTAGATATAAACAATTATTAACACGGTCTAATCATTGATACCCAAAATTTCTATTAATAGTCACGTCCTTTAATAGTGTTAGTTGGGAACTTGTATGTCACAGCGACTGTACATCGATTAAATTAAACTTTTCAACATCTTGTTATATGAAGAAGAAATATTTTAACAATGTTTTTTCTCATATATTTTCAGGTATTAACAATATTGTGTGAAACTAACTACTCAGTGGACAAAAGCCCCAACCTGCGTTGAATTACACCCACAATATCTACCCATATATTCCTTATTATTAGCTTTTGTAACATTTTTTACTGTTTAAGAAAGGTATTTTAAGCTAATATGTATCAAATCTCCTACAATTCCTATCAATGAAGTCATATGTATGTTCTCTGATACCAAACATCTAGGTATGCTAATGAACATCCACAGACAAAACTCTATTCAATAATTATCTAAAAAATTTAATATATTTACTAACCTCTGGAGTGGGAACTCGAAATTCAACCACAATAATTGAGATCTCACTTATTTCTACGTTTTATTAGGATCGCTTCATCAGGTGGCCTCCTTTAACTTGAGTCAAATATCTAACTATAAATATGATTATACCAATAAATTAAAATTATTTGAAATTGAATGTCAAAATGAAATATCGACAACGTCAAACTGATTAACTGTCAATGAATATCATAACAACCTACTAAAATAAATAAAAATTAATAAAAAATTTTACCTTTTATGTATAGTTTTCTTCATATATTTTCAGGTATTAACAATATTGTGTGAAACTAACTACTCAGTGGACAAAAGCCCCAACCTGCGTTGAATTACACCCACAATATCTACCCATATATTCCTTATTATTAGCTTTTGTAACATTTTTTACTGTTTAAGAAAGGTATTTTAAGCTAATATGTATCAAATCTCCTACAATTCCTATCAATGAAGTCATATGTATGTTCTCTGATACCAAACATCTAGGTATGCTAATTTCGAGTTCCCACTCCAGAGGTTAGTAAATATATTAAATTTTTTAGATAATTATTGAATAGAGTTTTGTCTGTGGATGTTCATTAGCATACCTAGATGTTTGGTATCAGAGAACATACATATGACTTCATTGATAGGAATTGTAGGAGATTTGATACATATTAACTTAAAATACCTTTCTTAAACAGTAACAAAATTACAAAAGCTAATAATAAGGAATATATGGGTAGATATTGTGGGTGTAATTCAACGCAGGTTGGGGCTTTATCCACTGAGTAGTTAGTTTCACACAATATTGTTAATACCTGAAAATATATGAGAAAAACTATACATAAAGGTAAATTTTATTAATTTTTATTTATTTTAGTAAGGTTGTTATGATATTCATTGACAGTTAATCAGTTTGACGTTGTCGATATTTCATTTTGACATTCAATTTCAAATAATTTTAATTTATTGGTATAATCATCTTTATAGTTAGATATTTGACTCAAGTTAAAGGAGGCCACCTGATGAAGCGATCCTAATAAAAACGTAGAAATAAGTGAGATCTCAATTATTGTGGTTGAATTTCGAGTTCCCACTCCAGAGGTTAGTAAATATATTAAATTTTTTAGATAATTATTGAATAGAGTTTTGTCTGTGGATGTTCATTAGCATACCTAGATGTTTGGTATCAGAGAACATACATATGACTTCATTGATAGGAATTGTAGGAGATTTGATACATATTAGCTTAAAATACCTTTCTTAAACAGTAAAAAAAATATTTTAACAATGTGTTTGGATGACAATTTCATTTTATAATCATCTTTACGAATGACCATTTTTAACATTAGACTTTAGATAACTTAATGTATACATAGCAAATGACTAAGATATTAACGTCATTGATTTCATATATGCTTAATATTAAAGTTAGGTACAAATAGATTTAATTATTTAATGAACTCGCAATTAAATATTGAACTTGGATCGCTGTTCAAATGTTCAAGTTTATACTGGAGAGAATGAGCCAATAAAACCGTGTATACAACAAATTAATGATACATATATATCTTTAATTAATGTTCGGAGATGAATTTAACGAGCAACGCAAATTTTAAATTAGTATTAGGTAATACCAACTGATTTTTAAAAGCATTATCTAAGATAAGATATATTTTTGATATTAAGTTTGAGATAAATATTATAACCATTCAACACATTTTTATTTGATATAAGATCAGTGTTACTGTGTTGACGTCGACCTAGATCAATTTTCGATTTTTTCATTAAAAAAAAAACAATACTTTGAACTTTTACATTTTTCATTTATTTTACAGGTAATATGAGTAATCGTTCGAAATGTATGCATTAATAGCTACTTAATACTGCTGATTTATAAATATGCTATAAATCTGAATATTACTTTGTAAAACATGTTTAGTGGTAGGTAGATATTGATTCATGTTTATTTTCTGAAGTCAATTATTTGGAAAATCAATGGCACTTTCCAGAACGTAAATATTTTATATAATTTTATCGACTATACTAAACAAAATTGCTTATTATTTACTAAGTTGGTTTTGTCTTTACAAATAATCTTCACAGTGAAAATACATAAAGTCCCTTTCGTTCCAAATTACAAATACAGAATGCGCCAAAAGTATGGAATAAATTCAATAAAAACGAAACAATTATTTTTTGGGAAAAATCCTCGAACAGGTCGATTTTTAATTTAAAAAATACATATTTTAGCGTAAAATGCGATTTTCAAATGTCATTTGTTTTCAAGTAATGACGTCATCGATTTTTTTTAAATGGCAACACCATATTTTTTTCCTTGATTCTGAAAGATCGTTTAATTCTCTATCAGATAGTACTAAAGTTTTGCCCTCTTACATAGGAAAGTTTTCGAGTAAATGACGATTGAATGTTAGAAAACGTAAATTTTATCCATAAAAAAGTAACAATTCTGAGGTATGTAAAATAAAATACAATTGATTAAATTTTATATTTAAATTAAATGTTCGAATTACCATCCACCAACTTCTTTATAATGAGCAAGTCTGTGAAGAAATTCTTCATGCACATTATGAATCATTTCTGGGGTAACTCTGCGTATTTCGTCCCGAATGCGATTTTGAAGTTCTTCTAAATTACGTGATATTAATGTACACTTTTGACTTCAAGTATCCCCATAAAAAATAGACGAATAGCGTCTGCCGATCCACCTCCCAGGAAAACAGTTGTCCAAAATATATCGTACAGGGCGCGCATAGTGCGGAGGTGCACCGTCTTGCTGAAACCATATGGTATCGTCAGGAATGTCAGGGTCATTATCGTTAGGAAAAATTACTGCAAGGGCTGGAACAAGGTCATTTTCTAGAAACTCTAAATATCTTTGTCCTGTAAGGGTTCCTTCAAAGAAGAAAGGCCCTACTATTCTGTCGTCAACTATTCCAGCCCACACATTTAATTTCTGAGGATTTTCCCGACTCCAATATCTGCAAGTTTGACGGTTTACTGTACCATTCAGACAAAATGTGGCCTCATCTGAAAAAAGTATTTGCCGGTGTAAATTTCTATTTCCTTGACATAAATCCATTAGAATTTTGCAAAAGTGTAAGCGGCGATCGGGATCATCTTCATTGAGTTTCGTGCACAATTTGAATTTTGTAGGGATGATATTTTTCCTTCCTCAAGATACGTAGAGCACTGTGCTCTGACTAGTGTCATTGTTTAATGCAACCAATCGTGAAGAATTATGAGGATTATCCACCATACTTATCAAAATGTTCTGTTTCTGATTTTCATTAATGCTTGGACGTCAAGGTTTTGGAATATTTACAACATTGCCAGTTTCTCTAAATTTAGACTCTACCTTACTGACTGTTGATTGGCTGATAGGGCGATCTGGATATTTTTCATTAAATAAATCGCAAACTTCCTGCTGAGTTCTAGTCATATTTCCGCATCCGATAAGAATTAAAATTTCAATTCTTTGAGTAACAGTTAAATGTGCCATAATACTTTAAATTGAATAATAATTTCTATGTCGCTTACAATACTTATTAGAAAGTCGGTGTGACAATGACACTTTGCAAAGATTTTCACCTACGTGATCCATAAAAGAACTATGGAATTCGAAAAACTAAACTTGATAACGTTTTTGGTTTATTTTAATTGATTTACGTTTTCTAACATTCAATGGTCATTTACTCGAAAACTTTCCTATGTAAGAGTGCAAAATTTTAGTACTATCTGATAGAGAATTAAACGATCTTTCAGAATCAAGGAAAAAAATATGGTGATGCCATTTAAAATAAAATCGATGACGTCATTACTCGAAATCAAATGACATTTGAAAATCGCATTTTATGCTAAAATATGAATTTTTTAAATTAAAAATCGACCTGTTCGAGGATTTTTCCCAAAAAATAATTGTTTCGTTTTTATTGAATTTATTCCATACTTTTGGCGCATACTGTATATAGACATTTAAAATAACAGACTTCTCGACATACTAAAAAATACCACTGTCTTTGCTTCATAAAATTTAATTCAATGTTTAATTTTGTTAAATAATTTTATTTCACCAAAAAATATTCTTATACTGAACAAAATGAAGCACTATAGGAGGCCCCGTAAAGTATGGTATACAGGGTATCCCAACGAAAATTTGACCCCCCCTATAATTGGAAAACCGAATAATATTTCAAAATTCGCCGAGACCCGTCGATTTTTGTTCTTGGGGGGAGCTTTTTTGACAGTCAAGCCAACTCGATATGTTCATCCCCCTAATGCCTAGCAACCCCAACTTAAAAATTTCAAATGCAACTACCCCACTTGTGGCACATCATTTTAAAGCCCTTTTCATTGCGAATACAGTGACGTACCGTTTTAGAAATCGGTTGAGATTTGACAGAATTATTGGTTACAAACGAAAAGATGACAAACCAACTTACGCGTAGTAATTTCTACACAAATGCCCACCACTAATAAGTTTTTCATCTACTACACATGACCGCATTACCTAATTGTTATTAATG
The DNA here is from genome assembly GCA_025584915.1 of Monochamus saltuarius. Lineage (NCBI taxonomy): Eukaryota > Metazoa > Arthropoda > Insecta > Coleoptera > Cerambycidae > Monochamus > Monochamus saltuarius. The sequence goes on from CM046728.1 coordinate 31,779,460, forward strand.
TGTCTATCAGTTTACAAGAAAGTCAGAAATGAAATAAAAAAGCTGAAATTTTCAAGAACTACTCAGCTTTAGGAATCCTATAAATAATGAGAATGTGAATAAAATAGAGAGATCAGAAGGGTGATTTTTTTATCATCCTGTAACATAATTTTTTAAAAAGGTATAGAAAATATTACAAGATTCTAAGAGGCTATTTATTTATTTATTTTTTTTGTTTCTTGTTTATGTAAAATGTTAAATTTCTTAACAGAAAATAGCATACAAGGCGATAAAAACTCTTCCGCTCTTTCGATTGTTTTTATATCATCATTATTGGCTTGCTATAGCTGACTAGTCCCTGAAAATTTAATTCTCTTTTCTTTTTCCAGCAGAGAGGGTCGCCATATTTCTCGCCGTAAAGTGACCAAATTTATGGTGTTTTTTAGGTACTGAATTCTCGAAAAATAAAACACGTAGAGCAAAAGTAATATCAAAAATAAAATTATTGATGTTTTGTTTATACACTTTTATTATTTAAACTCTACTCAAATCATATAATAAGTTTTCAAATGCATTTGTATGACACACATTATTTCGCTATTCTAACCCCACATTTTAACAATTATTTTCACATACTCATAAACAAAATTAAACAATCTTATATGCAGAACTGTGTAAGCTTATGTTATAACAATGTTTCATCAATAGTTCAATTAAAAAAAAACACGTATTTTGAAAGATTTCAGTACCTAAAAATTTGTTGGATAGATCGCTTTCTGACGTGGTATATTGATTTTCCTTCCTTACCTTTGAATATTCGCAGATGGCATGAGGAACATTCTTGTTATTTGCTAAACTCTCTATTATTCAATTCTTAAATGTCTAAAATTACTTGTACCTATTTCTAGAAAACACTATTTCAAGAATACGGCGCCCTTAAAACTTCTTTTGTAGTTGCATATGCATTTTTTAAGGTCTATAATCGCAAAACGATGCGTTAAGTGGATTTGTTTATAGAGAGTCATAATTTCTACAATGTACTATCACCACCCAAAGTTTGTAAAATACTTGGGTCGATTAGTGGTCTAGTGGTTTAAGGCGTCAGTACTTGAATCCAAGTGGCCAGACCGCTGTGGGATTGAACCCCGCGGCCGTATATTAGCTATATTCGTGGAGAGGTTTGGCACCCTCTCTGCGGGTATGGTAGGGTGTACGAATGACTTGAGTCAATGTGCGAAATTGATACTGATCATCGTTGGATCACCCCCCTAATTAATGAGGTTTATCAGTTTTCCTAATTCCTTAAATGAATGGTGGTTGGGGACTACCAACGTAAGTCGTTCATGGGCTCAAATATGGCCTGCTTAATAATAATATGCCGCCCCCCTCTCACCAAGAAATATTATTATTATTACTTTACAGGACACTTATAGGTTGTTGATTAAAGATAAGACAAAACTTCATAGAACATTCCTGAAGTCAGAAGTATATCACTATTGAGTCAAATGTACACCATGTATTTAAATAGTAGTTAAGATCGTACCTACTAAAAATTCATAAGGGCCAAATCGGGACTCTGGGATTGCCAAGGTAAAAATGTATGTGAATAATTATTCATTTATGGTAATAAATGACGTAACTGATTCAACCATGTTTAAAATAAATATATTGTTATTCAATACATTTAAATCGTAATGCATCATATTTTTCATGATAAAATGATTTGTCAGTCAGAGGTCGAACGGTTTAAGGCGTTAGTATTTGAATAGTTTTTGCCAACCTCCTGGGTTCGAATCTTCCAGTCAGTAGACCCTGGATCAGCTATACTTGTGGAGAGGATTGGCATCATCTCTGCGGATAGGATAGGGTACGTTGGCTTGAGTCAATATGCGAGATTGATACTGGTTGGTATTTGACCACCCTCCTAAATTAATGAGGTTTTCCAGGGTTCCCTTATTCCTGCACTGCTTAATAATAATATGCAGCCCCTACCCTGCGCAAGTCTACGACTTCTGGGCTAATCCTTGTGATTAGAATGAAGGGTAGATATTATTATTATATGGAATAGACATTATCGCGCGCCCACATATGCTTTGTAATTGGTGTGCGATGGCTAATAAAATTGCTCTTCTTGGATTAAGCATCGACAAGATATACAAAATACTGAGCCGTAAAAAACCGAGGTCAAGACGTTGGCTGCGCCGAAAATTATTTTCAGATTTATCGCTGCTGGACTAAATCTTTTGAATACCTTACGAATGAAATACGGTTTGGGGCTTAGAAATTTCACATGTATGACATCAGCGTGGAATTTGGGATGCTAATTGATATGGTTGGACCAAAAATAGAAAAATCAGAAATAAGATTTAGAGAAAGTATGCCCATTTCAATTAGATTAGCTGCTATCCTACATTTTCTTACTAGCCGTTGACAATATTTTAACTGGTCTTCTAGATTTTGTGTATCGCAACTGTCGCAAAATACGTCTAGATTATGAACTGTTGCGCAGCATGTAATGTTATCCATTTCCAACCGAAGACAAAAAACGGAGAACTTTTGTATCGCAACTGTCGAGATACAATGCAATAACGTCGAGACACGTTGCACAACTTTGTATCCTAATTTGTACAAGGCTTAAGGGTTACGGTGAGCGCTCGATCCAAAGGGATATAGTTTTCGCTCAGTAACTCCTCAACGAAAAATGATAAAAATATGCGGTTTTTTTAATAGACTACAAATACTATTTTACGTCGGCGCTGTGTTTTGAAATTTTGAAAATATGCAAAATTCATTTTAAAAAAATTTATTTTACACTTTTTCAAAATTTCAAAACACAGCGCCGACGTAAAATAGTATTTGTAGTCTATTAAAAAAACCGCATATTTTTATCATTATCCGTTAAGGAGTTACTGAGCGAAAACTATGGGTTTGTTCCAACACAGCAAGAATCGATTCCGAACCGTCCAGAATTAGTCAGTCAGTTTAGTTGTTAATGTACTCTCGGCGAATGCGACGTAAGACGGTGTTGGTCAAACATTTCTCACGGTACCGAACAGTTCTCGACGGTTGTTGGAACAGATGTTATATATCGTTTGATAGAGCGCTCACCGTAAGCCTTAATGTAAGGCCTGGGAATCCTGTACTTAGCAATTTGTACTAGTTGTGAATTTCTTCAGTGAATTCAATTACTGACGGAGCACGGAACAAATATAGTGAATGACCGATCACGGCGATAGTAGGTATTTTAAAGTTCTAAACTATGATAACAGAAGATACACAGATTTTAAATTAAACTTAAAGTTAGGTTATAACCGAGACAGAGACAACCATAAAGAATAATATCTAGCATAAACACATCGCACCTTAATTTAATTTGCAAATACCATTTAGGTATTTGCAAATTAAATCATCATCAAAGCATTGTAAAATGGTATTCCTAATTTAATAACCATTAGAAAATATTCCATTAATAAAATTAATTGATTTCGAATGTCAAAGTGGCTTAACCTATTAAAATTCTACGACTTATAGAATGACATATATCAAGTGTGCTTATTTTCGCGAGAAATTAAGCTACGAGGTTTATCAACCTCCCCCCTTCTCCGCTCTCCCCCTATTGCTATTGTTAATTATAAACATTTAATTTACCATATTTTTTACTCATTTTGTAGGTTTATTTAATTTCCATTATCTTAATTATTGTGAAAATACAATTTTGTCATGGTCGCTGAATTAACATATTCTTTTTGTTGCGTAATAGATGAATACATTTTGATAATAAATTGAGAAAATACATAAACATAAAATAGTTATTATTGGCGTACACTACCTACATATTGTATATATGTATATTAATGATGATAATTTATTTGTCAGGGTTAACAATAACAAATTCAGTTTGTTATAATTTAAAATTTGAAGAAGATGGTGACGAAAGAACAGAGAATGTAAAGTACGGGGTGATTCACTATATTTTGACATCCCTCTGTTAACTTTACTTTTGTTTTTAGAGTTATAAAAAATTGTCAAATACAAAAGTTGCAGGATTTTTGACGAAGTTTATGAAAACAAACGAAGGGTAAATGAAATGGCCGTGGATGTTAACTTAGTTTGTTTCTCTACTTTCATTTTCGAAAACTTCATAAAATATCGTGCAACATTTGCATTTCACATTTTTTCATAATTCTAAAAATAAAAAAAGTTAGGAGAGGGTCAAAATATAGTAAATAACCCTGTACATATAAAACTTACTTTATGTCCTCAAACCTTCAATTTTTAAAAATATGTAGATACTTTTTGAACTGCGTTAAATCTAAAAAAAAAAATTTTTTTAATTTAGGACTTATACACAAGGTCTGGTATTTAATTTTATACAAATTTTTATAATTTTCTATATAAAGGTCGTACTCATATTTATAAAAATTATAAAAATTGGTTTAATTTAAAATATAATGGCAATAAATGAATCTTTCCTCACAAATGAAACTTAATCAGCCTATCTTTTTAAAAAGGATTGCGTACATTATAAAGGTGTTACAGCCTTAAGCGAAACGCCCTGTATGTAGAGCAAGTTTATTAATATATGTTCTGTTATCAATTTCTCTTTTAGAAATTTACTAGTAGTCATAAGCTCCGACTTACCAGGGCAGAGGGGTACTTGCCTCCGACCAAATTTGCAAGGGGCAAAACCTCCTCAGCGTCTTTTACTAAGACCGTAATAAAAAATATTTACTTCAGTCTCAAAGATTTTAAAATAATAACACTGTTGAAAAGTATCAGCAAGCGGTTACTATAATACGGAATAGTATTTTTATTTGTTTTATGATTTTTGTTTTGTTACGTTTTACATATTTTTATGTGTAAGAATTCATACAATAGATTAAATTTAGCGCAGGAATATTTTATTTACGTTTTGGGTAAAATAGTAAAAAAAGTAAATAGTAAAATAAATAGTAGCTATATGTATTTAGAATGCGCTTATTACCCTGGCAAGCCAACTTCAGCGATATCCACAAGCAGGTGGTGGATATTTTGTTGTTCTTGTGTACCACCAGTTTCAGTTTTGTAGCTTGTGCCGTTTTCGAGAAAAATGGTGGCTGCTAGCGCAATATATACGCTAGTAGATCACAACTAAGAACGAAAGCAAAGCGATTTTTGCATCATATTTTGTTGCTCTTCGAGTACCTTTAAAATGTGTAGGTTAGTTTTCTTCAAAAATTGGCCATTCAACTCATACACAGTTAAAAATTTGTTGCTCCTTATACGTTTGTCTAAAATCGAGAAACCAAAGACGGCCGCCAAACACAAACCTGATTATTTTATTGTTAATTTGTACCACCAATTTCAATTTTGTAGCTTATGCTGTTTTCGAGAAAAATGGTGGCTCCTAGTGTAATGAATAATAATATTCTCTAACACATCATCGAATTGCTCCGCAAAAAAAAATTAATTTCTTGTCAAGAACTGTTTCCAAATTCATTTTAACAATGCACAAAATAACTAATATTATTGGAATTTGGGAAATGACTATTTGGTTTTTAATTTTTAGACAAGCGGAAGGCAAGTGGAGTTTTATTCAATACAGCAATAAGATAACATAATAAGAACTTTCTACGTCACTAACGTTTGCCCCTTATCCCAACAATTTCCCACTTTCGTAGAGAACATTTTCCCAAAAATAAAAAAGTTGCCGTATCATTATCTCTGGCCTGATGTATGCAGGGTGTAACTTTCAATGGGAGTCTAGTTTGGAGGGGGAGTATCTGTGACTTTTATAAACACTTTTCATAAGTTTGTTTTCTTAAATTCAGATGCAAAAACTGATTTTTTATACATTTTTACATAATTTTCATAGTACGCCACTGAACAGGCCAGCGCAGAGCATATCTAGTCGCAGCGTCCCCAGCATTGTTGTCATTGTTGTTATTCATTTATTTTTTTATTTATAAATCCTTCAAAAGAGGTTTCCGTTTATGGTCAAATCGACTGTTTATGACTTTGCCTTACTGGCAAAACAAACATTATTTTTTTATTTTAAAAAACAAAAGGGGCCGAAAACCGGCCTTAGAGGCCCTTAGAGGTCCTTTGATTTTAACCATTATCGAGCACAGTTTGTGTAAAAAAAAATTAACAACACAGTATTAAAAGTAATAAACACTGAAAAACCAGCAAATTGCCGTCTGTGGAACCCTTTAGGAGGTATGTACCTGACATATCATATTCATCGTCTATCCTTGTCTGGTTTGATGTATTGTGTGCAGTATTTTTGAGATATTTTATAAATTAGTTCAATGTCAGGATTATTTATGGGACATTGACGCAGTGCTTAAAAAAGTAGTAACAAATATTTTGTATTAAAAACTGTTATTTTAAAGCTATCAGATTAATAATTTACTTATTTTTAATTAGGTATGTACATTTTACAACAAAAATTATTTTAAAATATTAAGCTTTAGGTACTGGCAATAATTAGTAGGTGACGTTTGAAAATCTACCTATCAATATTATTATTTAATAATAATAATTAGTCAATATATCGACCAAAAATTTTTATTTATTTACGCACTCTTACAGTACATTTTTACAACACTCGGAAATTGTTTTTACGATTCATTCTTTCTCAGCATTGACATAAAAAAGTATGATAAGCCGCAATATTATTAAAAAAAAACAGTGCATTTACAAGATAGTTCATTGCAGCTTTTCCTTTTCTGTAGATCCGTTACATCCGTGGTCACATCTGGCAACACTGTAAACATAGCCCTGCAGTGAAACTCGGACGCTGCTCAGGGGCGGCGTGGATAGCAATTTGGGTACAGTTTAAAAAATTAATTATAACTGCTATTCATTTAATTTAAAAAAAAAATGAAATTCAGATTAGCAATCTAGGGAATACGTGCCCCCGAAAAATGAGACCCCACACTTAAAGCTACACCCCAAAACAGTTTTTCAACTACTGGAAGTTCTGAGTAGGAATTTCATTAGATCTCTATTGGTAAGTGGAAACAACTAACAACTAATGTTAACATTGAATGTAGATTTCATTGTGAATACCATCAGCAGTGCAAAACAAGTCGCCGCAAATTTGTTTTAAATTTTTACATACGGATTCATCAACAAGGCGTAACGTTAGTCAGACTAGCGGAGGTTACTCGAATAATTTACACCTCTGTTGCACCAATTTAAATAAAAGCCATACTCCTATTCATTACTATGTATAATACTTTATGATATGTTAACTAATCCGTAGCACTGAAAAGTACTGTTTTTGAATATAAATACTAAATATACAATGGGAAACGCAAGAAACTAGAGACCGAAGTTACGCGATTTTTAGACAGGTACAATACTGGGTCTAACTTTTGGCGCAAATATGAACGTAAATAAACAGCCTACCTAGGAACGCATGCTTCGCTACCTAGCAACGTATGTTTCGTGAATGAGCGCAAAGCTGGTTAGGCCAACTAACGCGCTTTACACGAGCGTAAAACTGGTTAGTCCGACTAGCGCTACGCCCGTTTCATGAATCCGGCTGTTAATATTTAAGCAATGCTTAAAATTGCATTCTTTTTGGCTTCTTGAACATATGTAACCTAATGTTAATTAAGTGGATTCTGTTGTAAGTGCCCATTTGTTTTTTCTTCTGACATGCTCACATATGTGTAGATATTTATTGATAAAAATGTCAGTTATTTTGAAATAATAATAATAAAATATTATTTACACGACTGATATGTTTACTTGCAATTTCAATGGTGCAAGTGAAGCATTTGTAGGTACACTATTTTAGTTGCACATGTTGGTTACAAATATCGATCAATTCGTGCTGTATTGAAACGATTTATAGACATATCTCATTCTCTTTTTATTATGTGTTTCAGAATTAGTTAGATATCCTGTTGCTTTATTCTTAAGATACCTACCAAATACTAATACAGTAACGCACCACTAAAATAACTATTAGTAAAGTTTTATTTATTTTATTGTCGCCCACTAACAATTAACACGTATTTAACGCTGGGACTAAAATAATCAAAATTTAGTAAGATACAGTTACTGCTTGACCCAATAATAGGTGTTTTAGCAGCAGTTGAAAACTGTTTGGAAACTATCAGAAATGTCCGTCAAACTATTTATTGCGTCAAATTCAATGGTAACGCGTTCTCAACTTAACTGGTCGAATATTATCCAAACCGTTTTCAACTGCTGCAAAAACAAGCCTAATAATTGTTTTAGGGTACTTACCCTACGACTATGAATCTAATCGTAAATTTATAAATAAATGTCCGCAGTGGCACCAGACACGTGGTTTCCGTTAAATTTCGCAAAGTGGTGTACTACGCGGACAGTTTTGAAACACCTCACATTTTATCCATTCCTCATTCAGCGACCAATGTGATCCTGCAGATTATCTGTAATGCCAAAGCCGAAGGTAGAGGAGGCGAGATACAAGGCAAACAAAATAAAGTACGTTGGATGCACTTAAACTCCGCGGCAGCGAATGATGCTGTGTCGTGTATGTATTGTATTTACACCGGTCATAGTTTCTTAATGATAATAACAACAATAGGAGGAAAGCATGGAGAGGAAAAGTTTATTCAAGTGAATCACGCGTTTCGGTTTCACAGTTTAACTGTACTAATCAATAGTACACAAAGTACAAAATTAGACTATTTAAAAAAAAATAATACTTGATTCTGCGGACTAATGCTCCCTCCGATCAGCGTTGAATTACATCCATAATATTTTACACATACGGGGTGATTCTGAGGTGATGGGCCAAAATTGATGAGTAGATATTCGTAACATAAAAATATTGAGATTTAGCCGAACTTATAGCAATTTTTCGCGACTTCCCGTTTGATCAACGGTAACAAAAATCAGTTACAGTTTCATTTTCGGCGTAATAGCCAGTGTCTCCTGGTGAGTTACTAGCAGATATTGTGAATTATATTTAGGTAAAAGTTAAATTAGACATTTCCACTAATAGTTCAGTAATTTTGTGAATCAAACAAGTAGTATCATTTTCTATTTCTGTTTTCAGTTTTGAAATTTCTTTCTTTATACAAAAAGGCAAAATATACATGTTCTTGATATATCTATTCTACCAAATCTGATGATGGTGTAAATGCTGTAAACTTTGTATAAAAAAGATATTACTATGCTTTATATAATGTGTGTTTAAATGAAATAGCAAAAATAAGACCACAGATTCCTTAGCTGAAATAAATCGATTTAATCTAATATACCTATATAATATATAATAAAAGATAAGTGTAATTCTTTCATTACAATTCATTGATAAAAAATGTGGCCGAAAATCTAGAGAGTGACTCATGTTATAAACCGGCTTACAATTTATAACAGTTAACACAAAGAACATACATGTAGCCCGTATATTTTTACTATAAAATCATGTGCCGCATCTCTGAAAGCATACCCGATTACACAGCTTCTGCTGTAGTAAGGACGCATGCACCGCAGCTTCTCATTGGCTCCGATGAATTGACGGATCCACCTGTTCCATTTCCAACGCTGTTATGGCCCGCGTCGGGCAAAATTTCGGATATATCTTTTCGCTAATTTAATTATGAATGTGATTAATTTTATTAGAGATTTTGTGTTCTTAAGAATGGAGAATAATTCAAGCTCTACAGCGTATTCTCAAAATCGTCTTAATTTACCAAGTGAGAAATATCGGATGATGACATGTATGAAGAGTTTAGGGCGCGAGAAAAATATGAGTGTACCAGTGTACGTGATGTTGAAATATGTATTTCATTGACACAAATGTACGCTAGTAGCATATATGTATAGTGCAAATAAAAAGTGATACTGCGAGACGGACAATAATGGAAACTCGCGGAGGAAGATGGTATTTTTAAAATGAGTGTTCAACTAAAAGATAATGGATTGATATATGTTACAAGTTGAGACTGCCTAGAATATACATATACAAGGGGCTGCTATATTTTACAAGATGAAACTTTGCCTAGAATATATAGAAGGGTGCTTTTGCGAATTATGCGTGACATATGAATTAGGTAGGTGAATTTCCGTATAAATTAAATCGAAAATAATATATTGATAGAAAAAGACGAAATAGTGATCTGGCAAATAAATATTAAAAGATCAGAATCTCGAAGAATATATTAAATTTTGACGAAATGTGGTTGCATAAAGGTCATACGGAAAGCGGTACGATATGATATAATGAGTGTTAATGTGTGACCGTTATAGTGACAGTGCTAGTAACCAATAGTGAATACTGTGTATGTATTCTAAAGCCTTTTCTCCCTTTGAATACGGACTTCGCAAATATTTGCGCGATTTATTTAATAGTAGAAAAATCTCTACTTGGAACAAATTTTATCAACTACAATAATTTCTTCCATTTTTATCATGAAATTGCCATGGTAAATTGTCGGAAACAAATTTATTAACACCACATAATAATGAAAGTAGCAATAATATTTGTAGTGTTTTATTGTTTCGCAAAATTAGTCAAAAGTTGAGGCTTGCATGCCACCCTCACCTTCCGTACTCATCTCTGTGTTGGGAATTAGTCACTCTCTATTATTTTCGACCTTGGGTAATTAATAGCATAAGGTAAAAACTTTAATTTTGGAAATAATTCTTATCATTTTTATTATCTATCGCCTCGAAATTGTTAAAAACTGTTATATTACTATTATATAATATATAAAGCTGTTTACAGGCCTTTTAGGCCCAGAGCTGTGTTATTCTCCTCCACTCCATTCTGTCCTTCGCCTTTCTTTTCCAATCCGTTACATTTTTCTCCCTTAGATCTATTGCCACTGCCTCTCTCCATCGCTTCCTCGGTCTTTTTTCTTGTAGTTAGGTTTACTATTTTCTTAACTGCCCTTTCATCCTCCATACGTTCTAGATGCCCAGCCACTGCACTCTCCTGGCTTTTACAAATTCGTCTATTGTTGGTGCCTGGTACATTGCATATATTTCCTCATTATTTCTCCTTACATAGCCTTCCTCTGTCCTCTTACCCCCTAGAATTCTTCTTAAGATCTTCCTTTCCCACCTTAAAAGGTTTTCTCTTGACTTCTTATTGAGAATCCAGGTTTCACTACCATACAGCGCTGTCGGTCTCAAAATTGTTTTATACATTCTAAATTTTACTCGTCTGGACAAATTTTTTGATTTCAATAAGTGGTTGACTGCTGCCGAACTTCTGTTTGCTTTTATTATTCTCCTATTTATTTCTTGTTCCTCATCACAGTTAGCTGTTATTAGCGCTCTCAAATATACATATTCTTGAACTTCTTCAAACTCCATCTCTCCATGCTCTGTTCTCAATTTAAAATTTGTATTCTTTTTTTGTTCTCCTATTCTCAGAAGTTTACTTTTCTCTTGATTTATCTGCAATCCCACTTCACTTGCTTCCTCCACAAGTTTTCCCGTTACTTCTTCTAATTCCCTACTATTTCTAGCAATAATGGCCACGTCATCTGCATAACTTACTATTTGGTGACTTTTAAACAATATGTGTCCTTCTCTGTTCAACTGACTATCTCTTATGACCTTTTCTAGTACTAAATTAAAAGAAGTGTTGAGAGTGGGTCTCCTTGTTTCAATCCTGTGTAAATTGTGAAACCTTCCGAACATTCACATTTTATTCGTACTTTGCTTTTGTTATTTTTTTATGTCATTTTCAATATCCTAATCATTTTAGTTGGTATCACAAATTGTTCCAGAATTTTACTTAGTTTATTCCTTTTGATCGAATCATATGCTTTCCTGAAGTCCACAAATAAAGCCATTGCTTTGATCCCATACTCATAACATGTAGTCAGCATTTCCTTCACCATGAAGATTGGTCCGTTGTTGACCTCCCTTTCTAAAACCTGCTTGATACTCCCTATTTGTAGTTCTGCTATAGGTTCTATTAACGTTCTTTATTAACGTTGCCATAATTTTATACCCTATATCTAACAATGATATACCTCTATAGTTTCTGCAGTCTGTTGCATCTCCCTTTTTAAGATTGGTATAATGGTATAATCATAGCATCTCTCAATCTTCAGGCATACATTCTCTTCTCCAGATCATTCGTATCATTTCGTATATTCTTTAACTCCTCTCCTGCGTACTTAATGTTCTGTTCTTTTATTACGTTTTTCCCTGGACTTTTGTTATTATTTAAATCTTCTATATTTATATCTTTTTCGTTTTTTGTTGGTTCTTCTACTTACCCTTCCTCTTCTCTTCCCGGTATCATCTCCTCGTGAACCTCTTCTTCCGTTACACTCTCTTCATTCAACATATCTGCAAAGTATTACCTACATCTTTCTCTCACTTCTGTTTCCTCTCCAATTAGATTGCCACTTTCATCCCTCACATATATTCCTTCCTCCTTTCTCTTTTTCCCTTTTTTATCTCTCTGTAAAAGTTACGTATTTCTTTCCTCTTACAATGATGCTCTATTTCATCTATTTTCTTAACCTGTTCTGCTTTCTTCTTTGCCTTTCGTCTTTGTTCCCTGTATTTTTCCTTATCCTCCTCTTGTAGTGACTGAAGTGCTTTAATTCTTAGCTTATTTCTCTTCTCCGCCTCTCTTATACACTTCTCATCCCACCATCTTTTCCTCCTGCAAACTCTTTTTTGGTATTACTTCCTCACTTGCTGTTTGTATGACATTTTCGATCTTTATCCATTCTTCATTTATATTTGCTTCCAATATCCGTATATTTTCTTGCAAACCTTTCCTTATCTCTTCTTCATACTTCTTTTGGGTTCTCTCATTTTGTAATGCCGCCATATCGAGTTATCTTTTTTTCCTTTGTAATCCTTTTCTTTTAATAGGTTTTTATCTTCAAATCTATCTTCACTAGATAGTGATCCGAGTCTATGTCTGCCCCTCTGCATGACGTAACATTTTTATTAAGCTTCTGTGATTCTCATCTATGCAATTATATTACTATTACTACTAAAAATAATGGTTGTTATGTAATGCAATTATTTTTGTCATTTTTGTATACGTATTTTTTTTTCTTCTTCTTTAGTACACCTATGAAATGTTGCTCCTCGCACGCTTCACCCGTCGTGCTTGTCTACAAGCTAGCGATTAGTCACTCTCTAAATTTTCGGCCGCTGACTATAGATCTTTATTGCCGAGAACTAAGAACTCCTATAATGTTAGAAGTAGTGTTCATTACGAATTCGTCAGTAGTTCAAAACAAGCCACTAAATTCGTTTTGAAGAGTGCTATTGTTATTGCAGTAGATACATATTCAATCCGGTACAGAGCTCGGAATCCAGTGGCGTAGTCAGATTGTAAATAAAAAATTACTAGCAAATGTTAAAAATGATCAAAATTATTGTTTTACGAGTTGTTAAACCTTGTCCTCATGAACGCAAATTCGCAGATTTTCACCTGAATTTCGTAGTTTTTGATTCAATATTCTCAAATTTCACGTACATGATGACAACGTTTTATGTCAGTAATTTTCGCTAGCTACAAAATTACTACGTAGCTTAAATAATTCTGTAACTAATGGCGGGGACAAGTTTTACCGCAGACCCATAGTAGGTATAAATAATTTGGATAAAGTTGTTTCTTTTTTAATTTGCTTTACTGGATTTGAATTCCGAATAGCAACAAAAAAAAACAACTTTGTTTGAAGAACTTGTTCAGGACTCTTTACATAGAACTACAAATGTTGATAAAAAGTATCGAATAGTCTAGTTAGTAGTAACAGGCGGCATCATCCTGGCAATTGGACCACACATGGGCCCTTTTTGCCTACCCTACCATTCAGTCACCTCTCCGCTATCTGCCCTTGGCATCCTATAACCTACCCGACATCCTGATGAACGCCATGCTCTTGGTTCATGGTAGACCCCTCATCTCTTCTCTTTGCAGTTCCTCGGCGCCAAAGATTCTATATCTTTTTATGCCCGCTACAAACTATGCGTAAATTCGCGATTCGCAATGTGCGATTCGTATGGAATTCGTGCATAGTGTGTAGGGTTTTTATGAATGGATTTTTAACGAACAAAATCCTACACACTATTCGGGAATTTCTCACATATCGCGAATCACGTGTAACGAAACGCGAATTCACGCATAGTCTGTAGAGGGCCTTAGTCTTCCAAGAGTCGCGCAATATCCTAGAAAATGGATAGGGGTCTCCTCCCCCTTTCCACATGTCGGACATAAGAGACTCGTATATGCCTATCAAGCTCAAATGCCTTCTGAGTCTGCAATGGCATGTCAGGCACCCCCCAAAATCCTCCAGTTCTTCTCTAATTTCCTCCTATTATTTGATAGACCCATTTACTAAGTGCACTATTAATACTACCTCATGTAATTTCGAGACGAGCTAACGAGTCAGCCCTTTCATTACCGGTAATTCTTTTATGGCCAGGAACCCAGGCCAACTCCACCTCCTTTTGCCTGGCCAGGGACTCCAGGGCATTTCCGCACTCCTGAACAAGACTAGATCTCGTCCTTGGAGAGCTAAGGGCCCTGAGTTCAGCTTGACTATCGAAGCAGATGAAGATTTTCTCCTCCACGCAATTCCTTACTTCTTTCTAGCCTGCTACCATCAAACTAGCAAAAACGTCAGCTTGGAAAACCGTGAAGTGCCCAGCGAAAAGCTCTGCCGGATGTCTCAGTTTTCCAGATATATTTCGGCCTCAGAAAATTCATCCCCTACCTGGGACCGATCTGTGTAGCATATCAGAGATCCCGGGGGAAACATGTCCTCTGCTCTCTCTCACCGTTCTCTAGAATTTAAAATAATTTATCCTTCGCTTCAATAACCCTCAAAGCAGAGATTAGGATCCCATTCTCCGCCCTGAAGGCTATAACAGCGTGACCCTCCACTCAGCCTTCTGCCTTCCAATAGCCTGCATCCCTTATTCTCAGGTAGGTCGCCATCGCCTCCTTTACAATACATGCTGGGAGGGGTGGCAACCCCAACAAAACTTCCAGGGCGACAGTTAGAGTTGTCCTCATCGGCCCTGTGATACCTAAGCAGGCCAGCCTTTGGAGTCTTGATGGCACCTTGGCCACAGTCACTTGACCTACCCTCGTCCTCGACCCCAGTTTTTACCTACTACTTTCCTTAATTGCCGAAAGGTTGCCATTTATTTTAGGGTAACTCGTTCATCCTGTGGCCCCCAAGACAACTTACTATCCAAAGTTATACCCAAGTATTTTACTTCCCTGCGTAGAGTAAGGGTCTTCCCATATATAGTTGGAGCCCTGAAATCCTCTATCTTCCTCCTTTTTGTGAAGAGAATCAAGTCTTTTTTGCGTTGGCTGAGCGACCCGTCTGGTCACACCATTTCTCTATTATCTTACAAGCCCTCTGCATTCTGTCACATAGTACGCCCAGAAACCGGCCTACCACTAAAACCACACTATCATCAACATAGGTGTGGCGAAAGGCAATTACCATGCGGGTAGCCATCCCTCTCTCCCAGGTCCCAGTGGCAGTCTCCCATAGTTGCACTGACTCTTCTCTCCTCCAATGCGGATATCACCCATCTGACCATAACAGGCAGTGTGCCTCGGTCCTGCAGTGAATCGCATAAAGTTTTTGTTATTGCCTTATCAAAGAAACCCTCTATGTAAAAGAACATGGCCAATGCGACCGCCTTGTACTGAAGGGCCTTCTCTACCTTATGTAGCACAGTCTCCGTGGATCTGCCTCGCCTATAAACGTGCTGGTTCACATGGATCGGGTGTCTTATCAACACCTTCTCCACGAGATACCTGTCCACAATTCTTTCCATCGTTTTGAATATGAAGGATGTGTGATTGATCGGTCTAAACGCCTTTGCCGTTGTGTAGTCTTCCTTCCCAGCTTTTGGGATGAAAGACTACCTTGGCAACCCTCCATGCCAGTGCAACGTGTCCCATCGCCAGACTTGCCCGAAAAACCATCACCATACTTTCTAAGAGAATATCCTGGCCTTTCTAAGACAGCGAAGGAAAAACTCCGTCTAGCCCTCCAGCCTTGTAAGGTTCAAACTCGTTCTCTGCCCAGGTTTCTGCCTCGCCGCTGAATATTTCCCTTGCAAGGGGACAATATATACTTGGCATTGGCTCCGCTATGATAGTCACAGCAGCGCCCCCTTCACCCGCAAAGTGAGTCTCCAGCAAGAGTTCTTCTAAACATTCTTCACTGGAGGTGGTCCACGTTCCATCCCCTCTTTTTAATGAGTCTATCTTCTCCATTTTATAACTTAAGATTTTCATCAGTCAAGCCATTTCCGGCAGTGACTCTAGCTCACTACAGTATGCCTTCCAGCCAGACCGTTTACTACGTCTTAATTCATCTTTAAATTCTCTCCTTGCCGCCTTGTAGTCTTCCTAGGAGGTTCCGTTCCTTCCCCTGACGGCTCGCTTGAGTGTGCGCCTGGTCGACCGAAGAACGTCTTCTAGGGACCTATTCCACCAACAGGCCTTGCGCTCTCCGCGGTTGGTAAAAATCTTTGGTGCTGTAGCAGATGACTTTCACTCCTAAAAATAACATGGAATATTACACCTGCAAACGTGACCAAATCATAAAAAAATCACATAAAACTAATCCTACATTCTAGAAAAACATAGAAACAAACAAAAATAAAAGTAAAAAGAAATAACTGTAAATAATTCAAAATTCTTACCTCTTAACCGTTATTTTTAACTGGTATATTAACTTCCAACTGCCCCCCTTGCCCTCCTGCCGGCGCCTTTGGTATCTCATTAAGGAAGCATCTGAAACCCCATGTTGATAAAGACTTTTTGTACTAATTTTTATTTTTTCATGTATACAATATTTGCCCTCCACGGTTTTTTAAATTAACTTGTATAATAGAAAATATTGAAATAAAATGTTTAAAAATCTGAATAAAAAACTTCTTTACTAGAAAACTGTTTTTTATTTCGATTTTATCAATTGAAATTTTCTTGAAAAATGAATGCAACTAAATAAATGTAGTTACGTAATCAACAGTCTATTTAGAGTATTTAGTAAAGTAATGTATATTCTGAATCTCTAAAAGGAAGCCGTTGCAGACCTATAAGGCGACCCCCTGTTGTTGTCATGAGATCTATCTGCCTCTGAAATTTCCTGAATAAAATTCGAATATAGAAAGATGAAGAAAGGCTCTCAGGTTTATACAAGCTGTTCTACAAGCTCTATGATAAACTTTGACAGATTGTGGTAGCCGGGTTAATTTAAAACACCTTTACTTATACGAACATTGGTCCGATTCGTGTTTGTTAAGAACTTACAAGCATTTTAAAAATATATAATTTCATATTTCAAAGTAGCCTGATAAATAAAAATGATGGTTGTTACAAGAACAATAATTATTTATATTTAAAGATTAAACGTTAGTTAACCTTTATTATCCAAATTAACAAATCTTAAAACTATACAAATTATTCAAAATATCCACCTTCGGCTTGAATGCAAGCCTCAGATCAACGAACTAAAGCTTCCGTCACTCGACGGATCAGATTTGGATCATTTCTTGTCCGATAGCTGCAAAATAACACATATAATAATTATTGTTATAGCAGCCACCATTTTTATGTAACTTCTAAACAAAAACGCATCGGATCTATGTTCATATAAAAATGAAATGTTTGACGTTCTAGCTACCGTCTGCCAAAGTTTGTCATAGAGCTTATAGAACACCCTGTGTGAGGAGATGTTCACACAGTCTCTAAGCCAATAGAAATATCGGTAGCTGTCACCGATATCGCTGTGCATGTCGGATGATTCTGTAGAATCGGAGATGAATTTATTGTTCTGTCTGAGGTGGCAATTCAAAATACATACAAGTATTCACACATACCGATAACGAAATGTGGGTACAGGTCAGGGGGTTTATTCTTGACTTGCGAGTCATAAGCTCCGACTTACCAGGGCAGAGGGGTACTTGCCTCCGACCAAATTTGCAAGGGGCAAAACCTCCTCAGCGTCTTTTACTAAGACCGTAATAAAAAATATTTACTTCAGTCTCAAAGATTTTAAAATAATAACACTGTTGAAAAGTATCAGCAAGCGGTTACTATAATACGAAATAGTATTTTTATTTATTTTATGATTTTTGTTTTGTTACGTTTTACATATTTTTATGTGTAAGAATTCATACAATAGATTAAATTTAGCGCAGGAATATTTTATTTACGTTTTGGGTAAAATAGTAAAAAAAGTAAATAGTAAAATAAATAGTAGCTATTGTATTTAGAATGCGTAAGCTTATTATCCTGGCAAGCCAACTTCAGCGATATCCACAAGCAGGTGGTGGATATTTTGTTGTTCTTGTGTACCACCAGTTTCAGTTTTGTAGCTTGTGCCGTTTTCGAGAAAAATGGTGGCTGCTAGCGCAATATATACGCTAGTAGATCACAACTAAGAACGAAAGCAAAGCGATTTTTGCATCATATTTTGTTGCTCTTCGAGTACCTTTAAAAGGTGTAGGTGAGTTTTCTACAAAAATTGGCCATTCAACTCATACACAGTTAAAAATTTGTTGCTCCTTATACGTTTGTCTAAAATCGAGAAACCAAAGACGGCCGCCAAACACAAACCTGATTATTTTATTGTTAATTTATACCACCAATTTCAATTTTGTAGCTTATGCTGTTTTCGAGAAAAATGGTGGCTGCTAGTGTAATGAATAATAATATTCTCTAACACATCATCGAATTGCTCCGCAAAAAAAAATAATTTCTTGTCAAGAACTGTTTCCAAATTCATTTTAACAATGCACAAAATAACTAATATTATTGGAATTTGACTAATGACTATTTGGTTTTTAATTTTTAGACAAGCGGAAGGCAAGTGGAGTTTTATTCAATACAGCAATAAGATAACATAATAAGAACTTTCTACGTCACTAACGTTTGCCCCTTATTCCAACAATTTCCCACTTTCGTAGAAAACATTTTCCCAAAAATAAAAAAGTTGCTGTATCATTATCTCTGGCCTGTATGTATGCAGGGTGTAACTTTCAATGGGAGTCTAGTTTGAAGGGGGAGTATCTGTGACTTTTATAAACACTTTTCATAAGTTTGTTTTCTTAAATTCCGTTGCAAAAACTGATTTTTTATACATTTTTATACATAATTTGCATAGTACGCCACTGAACAGGCCAGCGCAGAGCATATCTAGTCGCAGCGTCCCCAGCATTGTTGTCATTGTTGTTATTCATTTATTTTTTTATTTATAAATCCTTCAAAAGAGGTTTCCGTTTATGGTCAAATCGACTGTTAATTACTTTGCCTTACTGGCAAAACAAACATTATTTTTATTTTAAAAACAAAAGGGGCCGAAAACCGGCCTTAGAGGCCCTTAGAGGTCCTTTGATTTTAACCATTATCGAGCACAGTTTGTGTAAAAAAAACAGTTTTAAAAGTAATAAACACTGAAAAACCAGCAAATTGCCGTCTGTGGAACCCTTTAGGAGGTACCCGACATATCATATTCATCGTCTATCCTTGTCTGGTTTGATGTTTTGTGTGCAGTATTTTTGAGATATTTTATAAATTAGTTCAATGTCAGGATTATTTATGGGACATTGTCGCAGTGCTTAAAAAAGTAGTAACAAATATTTTGTATTAAAAACTGTTATTTTAAAGCTATCAGATTAATAATTTACTTATTTTTAATTAGGTATGTACATTTTACAACAAAATTATTTTAAAATATTAAGCTTTAGGTACTGGCAATAATTAGTAGGTGACGTTTGAAAATCTACCTATCAATATTATTATTTAATAATAATAATTAGTCAATATATCGACCAAATATTTTTATTTATTTATGTACTCTTACAGTACATTTTACAACACTCGAAAATTGTTTTACTATCCATTCTTTCTCAGCATTGACATAAAAGAGTATGATGAGCCGCAATATTATAAAAAAAAAAACAGTGCATTTACAAGATAGTTCATTGCAGCTTTTCCTTTTCTGTAGATCCGTTACTGTAGGTCCGTTACATGCGTGGTCACATCTGGCAACACTGTAAACATAGCCCTGCAGTGAAACTCGGACGCTGCTCAGGGGCGGCGTGGATAGCAATTTGGGTACAGTTTAAAAAATTAATTATAACTGCTATTCATTTAATTAAAAAAAAATGAAATTCAGATTAGCAATCTAGGGAATACGTCCCCTAAAAATGAGACCCCACACTTAAACTTACACCCCAAAACAGTTTTTCAACTACTGGAAGTTCTGAGTAGGAATTTCATTAGATCTCTATTGGTGAGTGTAAACAACTAACAACTAATATTAAAATTGAATGTAGATTTCATTGTGAATACCATCAGCAGTGCAAAACAAGTCGCCGCAAATTTGTTTTAAATTTTTACATACGGATTCATCAACAAGGCGTAACGTTAGTCAGACTAGCGGAGGTTACTCGAATAATTTACACCTCTGTTGCACCAATTTAAATAAAAGCCATACTCCTATTCATTACTATGTATAATACTTTATGATATGTTAACTAATCCGTAGCACTGAAAAGTACTGTTTTTGAATATAAATACTAAATATACAATGGGAAACGCAAGGAACTAGAGGCCGAAGTTACGCGATTTTTAGACAGGTACAATACTGGGTCTAACTTTTGGCGCAAATATGGACGTAAATAAACAGCCTACCTAGGAACGCATGCTTCGCTACCTAGCAACGTATGTTTCGTGAATGAGCGCAAAGCTGGTTAGGCCAACTAACACACTTTACACGGGCGTAAAACTGGTTAGTCCGACTATCGCTACGCCCGTTTCATGAATCCGGCTGTTAATATTTAAGCAATGCTTAAAATTGCATTCTTTTTGGCTTCTTGAACATTTGTAACCTAATGTTAATTAAGTGGATTCTGTTGTAGGTGCCCATTTGTTTTTTCTTCTGACATGCTCACATATGTAGATATTTATTGATAAAAATGTCAGTTATTTTGAAATAATAATAATAAAATATTATTTACACGACTGATATGTTTACTTGCAATTTCAATGGTGCAAGTGAAGCATTTGTAGGTACACTGTTTTAGTTGCACATGTTGGTTACAAATATCGAATCAATTCGTGCTGTATTGAAACGATTTATAGACATATCTCATTCTCTTTTTATTATGTGTTTCAGAATTAGTTAGATATCTAAAAATATACCTGTTGCTTTATTCTTAAGATACCTACCAAATACTAATACAGTAACGCACCACTAAAATAACTATTAGTAAAGTTTTATTTATTTTATTGTCGCCCACTAACAATTAACACGTATTTAACGCTGGGACTAAAATAATCAAAATTTAGTAAGATACAGTTACTGCTTGACCCAATAATAGGTTTGTTTTAGCAGCAGTTGAAAACTGTTTGGAAACTATCAGAAATGTCCGTCAAACTATTTATTGCGTCAAATTCAATGGTAACGCGTTCTCAACTTAACTGGTCGAATATTTTCCAAACCGTTTTCAACTGCTGCAAAAACAAGCCTAATAATTAATTGTTTTAGGGTAGCTGGTACTTACCCTACGACTATGAATCTAATCGTAAATTTATAAATAAATGTCCGCAGTGGCACCAGACACGTGGTTTCCGTTAAATTCCGCAAAGTAGTATACTACGCGGACCTGACGCGGACAGTTTTGAAACACCTCACATTTTATCCATTCCTCATTCAGCGACCAATGTGATCCTGCAGATTTTCTGTAATGCCAAAGCCTAAGGTAGAGGAGGCGAGATACAATAAGGCAAACAAAATAAAAGTACGTTGGATGCACTTAAACTCCGCGGCAGCGAATGATGCTGTGTCGTGTATGTATTGTATTTACACCGGTCATAGTTTCTTAATGATAATAACAACAATAGGAGGAAAGCATGGAGAGGAAAAGTTTATTCAAGTGAATCACGCGTTTCGGTTTCACAGTTTAACTGTACTAATCAATAGTACACAAAGTACAAAATTAGACTATTTAAAAAAATTACATTTCTGATTCTGCGGACTAATGCTCCCTCCGATCAGCGTTGAATTACATCCATAATATTTTACACATACGGGGTGATTCTGAGGTGATGGGCCAAAATTGATGAGTAGATATTCGTAACATAAAAATATTGAGATTTAGCCGAACTTATAGCAATTTTTCGCGACTTCCCGTTTGATCAACGGTAACAAAAATCAGTTACAGTTTCATTTTCGGCGTAATAGCCAGTGTCTCCTGGTGAGTTACTAGCAGATATTGTGAATTATATCTAGGTAAAAAGTTAAATTAGACAATTCCACTAATAGTTCAGTAATTTTGTGAATCAAACAAGTAGTATCATTTTCTATTTCTGTTTTCAGTTTTTGAAATTTCTTTCTTTATACAAAAAAAGGGGCAAAATATACATGTTCTTGATATATCTATTCTACCAAATCTGATGATGGTGTAAATGCTGTAAACTTTGTATAAAAAAGATATTACTATGCTTTATATAATGTGTGTTTAAATGAAATAGCAAAAATAAGACCACAGATTCCTTAGCTGAAATAAATCGATTTAATCTAATATACCTATATAATATATAATAAAAAAGATACAGGGTGTAATTCTTTCATTACAATTTATTGATAAAAAATGCGGCCGAAAATCTAGAGAGTGACTCATGTTATAAACCGGCTTACAATTTATAACAGTTAACACAAAGAAACATACATGTAGCCCGTATATTTTTACTATAAAATCGTGTACCGCATCTCTGAAAGCATACCCGATTACACAGCTTCTGCTGTAGTAAGGACGCATGCACTGCAGCTTCTCATTGGCTCCGATGAATTGACGGATCCACCTGTTCCATTTCCAACGCTGTTATGGCCCGCGTCGGGCAAAATTTCGGATATATCTTTTCGCTAATTTAATTATGAATGTGATTAATTTTATTAGTGATTTTGTGTTCTTAAGAATGGAGAATAATTCAAGCTCAACAGCGTATTCTCAAAATCGTCCTAATTTAACAAGTGAGGAATGTGATGACATGTATGAAGAGTTTAGGGCGCGAGGAAAAAAGTATGATTTCTTTATTGTAACGGTCGTCGATAACATTCTGTATTAATTTGTAAAGATTTTAATAAGTATAAAATATTTTAAACAGTACAACTGAATGTAAAATATCGAAAATATACAGGGTGTAACGGATGCTGACGGTCAAACTTAAAAGGGTTATTATACAAGTAATTTTCACCAACTGCACCTTCTCCGCACGGAAGCAACTGTGTGACACACTTTTCCATTTTGCTCTCCAAGTAGCTCCCAATAACCAAAAATCCTTTGTTCAAGCTGTTCTCGAGTTTCAATTGGTACTTCATATACCAAATATTTTAATCTACCCCACAAAAAGAAGTCGAACGGTGTTAGATCAGGGCTTCGAGGAGACCACCTAACTGTATCAAAGGGTCCTATCCCTCTATCTTCATAATGTTCGTTTAGCCATGCCCAAGCAAGGAATTAATCCGAAAATTTAAAAGAACCTCTTCTAATATATTATGCAGTTCGTTCTGAAGAAGATCTGTTAGTTTGTTGGATTATGGCACTGACAAAACTGAATACGTTCTACCCTATCACGATCCAGTAAACTTTGAAAAGGGGTCAAATGATAATGGCGAGACTTCTGTGAACTGACGTATGCGAAATTATGCTGTATTCTGTAAGTTGTATTGCTGCCCTGCACGTACTTAACGTGGGAGTTTCTTCAAACAGCGCTGTTATAATTTAGCCTTGATGACGATTTACTTGATCGACATTTAGATGATGATGTCCTGGAACACTCCCAGTTTCTCCCAAAATCCGAAATGTAGTTACAAAAGTTTTTCTGTTTGGAATCCGTTTTTCAGAATAGCGGCGAGAACATTCTTCAACTGCTGCTATAGAATTTCCATTGAAAACCCCATACACAAATAAAATATCTCAGTACTCGTTATTTGTGAAAAAACGTGGCATCTTAAATTTAGATACTTAAGTAATCAACAACACTAAACGTAATTTTATGACTATGACAGGCAATATTGTTTTTCACAGCTGCCTTGACATTTATCTACCTTGAATAAAGACGCATTCTAAACAAAAACACATTTGTAACAATATTTCGGTTGCCAAAAAAATAGCAAACTCAAAAGTTGATACATCGTTGGAAAGTTTACTAAATACAGTAGTTTTTGCTTAAGAAAAAAACACGTCATCATTAACAAATTTTTGGCGTTACCACCAATAAGAAGATACCACTAATTTTGCTCATTTCACAATTATTACATTTACAACACCTGGTATAGATTTTTTAAATACTCATATATGCTCGTCTTGTAGTAAATTTAACGCTCTTTCCGATGGTATGTCTAAATTTGATGTGGCTGTAAGAATAACAGAGATATTTTTGTTTTTATGAAAAAAGGCACCAAATTTTTTGAAATCAAAAAATGTTAAATAAAAGAGCAACTATCAACTTTCCAACAAAATCTTATATACTTTTTTGTTGAAAATTACTTGTATAATAACCCCCTGAAGTTTGGCCATCAGCATCTGTTACACACTGCATTAAATATTAAAACTAAGTAAGTCAAAATTAAATGAAATATGTAATATAATCAATCACACTTAAACCGACCCTGACCAACCCATGATACAATTGTATCATGTGACCAACCGGCCCTACATCCAAGATTCGACTGTTATGGTAATACTAGTTTATTTCAGTCCTCGTTCGTGCTTATATAAAAAAAAATGTTTAGTAATATTCAAAAAAGCTTCTTAACCAGCACCTGCACAATAAAATAAGCACGTGCCACGGACGGTATTTTCTTGTTTCGACTACGTTAATGCCGTATCAAACTAAAAAAAATAGTCTAGGGCTACAGCGGCCTGGAAGCAACCGGCCCTTCGAGAAAATTCCCAAAATCCCCGTTGGCCCATCCGCCCCTGAGTGTACGTGATGTTGAAATATGTATTTCATTAACAAAAATGTACGCGAGTAGCATATATATGTATAGTGTAAATAAAAAAGTGGTACTGCGAGACGGACAATAATGGCAACTCGCGGAGGGAAGATGGTATTTTTAAAATGAGTGTTCAACTAAAAGATATTGGATTGATATAATATGTTACAAGATGAGACTGCCTAGAATATACACAAGGGGCTGCTATATCTTACAAGATGAAACTTTGCCTAGAATATATAGAAGGGTGCTTTTGAGAATTATGCGTGACATATGAATTAGGTAGGTGAATTTCCGCATAAATTAAATCGAAAATAATATATTAATAGAAAAAGACGAAATAGTGATATGGCAAATAAATATTAAACGATCAGAATCTCGAAGAATATATTAAATTTTGACGAAATGTGGTTGCATAAAGGTCATACGGAAAGCGGTACGATATGATATAATGACCGTTATAGTGACAGTGCTAGTAACCAATAGTGAATACTGTGTATGTATTCTAAAGCCTTTTCTCCCTTTGAATACGGACTTCGCAAATATTTGCGCGGTTTATTTAATAGTAGAAAAATCTCTACTTGCAACAAATTTTATCAACTACAACAATTTCTTCCATTTTTATCATGAAATTGCCATGGTAAATTGTCGGAAACAAATTTATTAACACCACATAATAATGAAAGTAGCAATAATATTTGTAGTGTTTTATTGTTTCGCAGAATTAGTCAAAAGTTGAGGCTTGCATGCCACCCTCACCTTCCGTACTCATCTCTGTGTTGGGAATTAGTCACTCTCTATTATTTTCGACCTTGGGTAATTAATAACATTAAAAACTTTAATTTTGGAAAAAATTCTTATCATTTTTATTATCTATCGCCTTGAAATTGCCGAAAAACTGTTATATTACTATTATATAATATATAAAGCTGTTTACAGGCCTTTTAGGCCCAGAGCTGTGTTATTCTCCTCCACTCCATTCTGTCCTTCGCCTTTCTTTTCCAATCCGTTACATTTTTCTCCCTTAGATCTATTGCCACTGCCTCTCTCCATCGCTTCCTCGGTCTACCTCTTTTTTTCTTGTAGTTAAGTTTACTCCCTACTATTTTCTTAACTGCCCTTTCATCCTCCATACGTCCTAGATGCCCTAGCCACTGCACTCCTGGCTTTTACAAATTCGTCTATTGTTGGTGCCTGGTACATTGCATATATTTCCTCATTATTTCTCCTTACATAGCCTTCCTCTGTCCTCTTACCCCCTAGAATTCTTCTTAAAATCTTCCTTTCCCACCTTAAAAGGTTTTCTCTTGACTTCTTATTGAGAATCCAGGTTTCACTACCATACAGCGCTGTCGGTCTCAAAATTGTTTTATACATTCTAAATTTTACTCCTCTGGACAAATTTTTTGATTTCAATAAGTGGTTGACTGCTGTCGAACTTTTGTTTGCTTTTATTATTCCCCTATTTATTTATCGTTTCTCATTACAGTTAGCTGTTATTAGCGCCCCCAAATACACATGTTCTTGAACTTCTTCAAACTCCATCTCTCCATGCTCTGTTTACAATTTAAAATTTGTATCCTTTTTTTGTTCTCCTATTCTCAGAAGTTTACTTTTCTCTTGATTTATCTGCAATCCCACTTTACTTGCTTCCTCCACAAGTTTTCTCGTTACTTCTTCTAATTCCCTACTATCTCTAGCAATAATGGCCACGTCATCTGCATAACTTACTATTTGGTGACTTTTAACAATATATGGTATCCTTTTCTGTTCAACTGACTATCTCTTATAACCTTTTCAAGTACTAAATTAAAAAGAAGCGTTGAGTGGGTCTCCTTGTCTCAGTCCTGTATCAATAGTAAAGCCTTCCGAACATTCACCTTTTATTCGTACTTTGGATTTAGTATTTTCTAAGGTCATTTTCAATAGCCTAATCAGTTTAGTTGGTATCCCAAATTGTTCCAGAATTTTACTTAGTTTATTCCTTTTGATCGAATCATATGCTTTCCTGAAGTCCACAAATAAAGCCATTGCTTTGATCCCATACTCATAACATGTAGTCAGCATTTCCTTCACCATGAAGATTTGGTCCGTTGTTGACCTCCTTTCTAAAACCTGCTTGATACTCCCTATCTGTAGTTCTGCTATAGGTTCTATTCTCTGCTTTATTAACGTTGCCATAATTTTATACCCTATATCTAACAATGATATACCTCTATAGTTTCTGCAGTCTGTTGCATCTCCCTTTTTTAAGATTGGTATAATCATAGCATCTCTCCAATCTTCAGGCATACATTCTCTTCTCCAGATCATTCGTATCATTTCGTATATTCTTTGTACCTGTAAGTACCTACTTACAATGTAATATTATGATAAAATAGCAGAACATAATGCTTTTTAATGAAATAAAAATGGAATTACAAAAGTAATTAAAAATTAAGCTGTGTCAAGAGGTGTGTTTTGATAAATTAACCCATCTCATTCTTTTTTCTCCAAACCTCATGCTTCTCTGAAATTATTCTCATGCACTGAATTTTTCCCACCTGGCAACACTGTCTGATGCGAACACGCTGTGGTGGAAGTATGCGTGTAGCATGACACAAATACACACAAGCGACAAAACACAATTCGCCATCAAGATCCTCACTTTCCAAATCTGTATATATTGTTGTCTTCTGCAAATAAAAGGTTTTTCATTTTTTAACACATGCAATACTTTTTTTTCATATTTTGTTATTATGGACCCATGTAAATATTGTATAAAACAATTAAATCCACAGATTTGTTTTTATTTCTCGAATATTTGCAGGATAGCTACTAGCACCACACACTCAATATCAAAAAACATACAAAAACATTTATTTTAATCTGCAACAAATCTCCAAAACAGTAATGGAAAAAACAGTTCATGGATATAACAAAATTATAAATAACAATCAACGACATTATCACGCAAATCATCATTCTATAACAAGGCGTTTGTCTTCAGGTTTCTCCAAATAATTGTACTTCTGCTCCTCAAACATCTGCATTAACCGCTTCACGAATTCTGCGTGATACTGATCCACCTGCTCCTTAGTAGGATCTTCTATTTTTGGTACTTCAATTGGAAGGCCAACTGCAAAACATATACGAGTTAAGTAATGTGTTCTTATTTTGTAAAGTTAAGTACAAAACATAAATTTAAGCTGAGACTGCTTTTCTAACATCGTATCGTATTTGAAGTTATTAAAATAACTTCACAATGGCTACTCAGAGCCAAATATTGTCATTTACAGTGACAGATGCAAAGGACAATTCATAATTTTTTATATAAAAAGATTTATGTGACAATGAAACCGGCTCTTACCATTCTTGTTAACGGAAAATAAAATCTATAATTCCGACAATGATATCTAATGTAACATAGCATTAACACCTTTGCCTGGACCTCTCCAAATGGAGCATTTACGAATTAAATTGATCATGTTTGCATAGATGAAAATCATAGAAGCAAAATAAATACGTTGTCATGCAGGGGTTCAGACATAGACTCGGATCACTATCTAGTGAGAATAGATTTGAAGATAAAAAACCTATAAAAATGAAAGGATTACAAAGAAGAAAAAGACAACCAAATATGGCGGCATTACGAAATCAGTGAATCCAAAAGAAGTATGAAGAAGAGATAAGGAAAGGTTTGCAAGAAAACAGATAAATAATGGAAGCAAATATAAATGAGGAATGGATTAGCATCGAAAATATTATCCAATAGCAAGTGAGAAAGTAATACCAAAAAAAGAGTTTGCAAGGAAGAAAGGATGTTGGGATGAGGAGTGTATCAGAAAGGCGGAGAAGAGAAATAAGCTCAGAATTAAATCACTTCAGTCAGTACAGGAGGAGGATAAGGAAATATACGCCGAAAGGCAAAGATAGTGTTTAGACAAAAGAAGAGAGCAGAACAGATTAAGGAAATGGATGAAATGGATAGTCATTATAAGAGGAAATAAACACATAACTTCTACAGAGAAATAAAAAAGGAAAAAAGAGAAAGAGGGAAGTAATATATGGGAGGGATGAAAGTAGCAATTTAATAGGAAACAGATGTGAGAGAAAGATGGAGACAACATTTCGCAAAGATGTTGAATGAAGAGAGCGAAAGGAAAGGAGATGATCAGGAAGAGATGATACTGGTAAGAGAAAAAAGAGTGCACGTAGAAGAGCCTGCTAAATGGAAATAAACATAATTATAGAAGCTTTAAAGAACATTAAATACGCAGGAGAGGATTTAAGACAAAGAAAATACGAAATGATCCTAAAGGTTTGAAAAAGGGAATGTCTATTGGAAAGATTTTACCAAAAAAGGGAGATGCAACAGACTGCAGAAACTATAGGGGTTATTGCTAGATATAGGGTATAAAATAATGGCAACGTTAATAAAACAAAGAATAGAACCTATAGCAGAACTACAGATAGGGGAGTATCAAGCAGGTCTTAGAAAGGGGAGGTCAACAACGAACCAAATCTTCATGGCGAAGGAAATTATTACTACAAGTTATGTATATTGGATTAAGACAATGGTCTTGTTTGTGGACTAAGTAAAATATTGAAACAATTTGGGAAGCTGATTAGGCTATTGAAAATAACCTTAGAAAATACTAAAAGCAAAGTACGAATAAAAAATGAATGTTCGGAAGGTTTTACTATTGACACAGGACTGAGAAAAGGAGACCACTCCAAGGCTTCTTTTTAATGTAGTACTAGAAAAGGTCATAAGAGATGGTCGGTTGAACAGAGAAGGACACATATTGTTTAAAAGTCACCAAATAATAAGTTATGCAGATGATGAGGCCATAATTGCAAAACATAGTGGGGAATTAGAAAAAGTAACGAGAAAATTTGTAGAAAAAGCACGTAAAGTGGGGTTGCAGATAAATCAAGAGAAAAGTAAGCTTTTGAGAATAGGAGAACAGATAAAATTACCAATTTCAAATTGAAACCGCAGCACGGAGATATGGAGGTTGAAGAAGTTCAAGAATATGTGTATTTGGGGCTGTTAACAGGTAAGTGTGACGAGGAGCAAGAAATTAAAAAGAGCATCATAAAAACAAACAGAATTTCGGCAGCAGTCAACCACTTAACAAAACCAAGAGGAGTAAAATGTACAAAACAATTTTGAGGCCGACAGCGGTGTATGGCAGTGAACCCTGGAAGTTATTAAAATTTAATCCACATATATAGTTCTTTACCTTTCGTTGACATGTGTTTTTAAAAAATATGTATCAAATTTTAGTAAGCAGATTTTTAGATAAAGAAATGCATATGAAACAATGTTTACAATCAGTAAACTAAAAGGTTATGTTTTATTTAAATATGAAAATATCCCATTGATATGCGATTTTACTAGAACGGATATCACTTTCTTTAAAGCTTGTTCTATTTTTATAATTTACTCAGTTGTCGCATGCATATTATTGCATACTTAATAGAAAATAAGTCAAGGTAACTAAATTTTTGTTAATACATAAGCAACTATTGTTTAACATACCTACTGTGGTAACTTTACTCCTTCGAGGAATAATCCCAAACGAATACTGAAAAAAGCCCCTTCCGATAGGTACAACAGGTGCCAGCCCTATCCATTTCCTCAACGTTTCCTGAAGAGTTCGTAACCTTAACCCTTCCAACTGATCGAATAGATCTGTTTCACCGAACGACAGCACAGGCACCAACGGCGATCCATTCTTCAAAGCCAACTTCACAAAACCCTTCCTCTTTTCCAAAATGAGTTTGTAATTCCCTGGCTTGCAATGATACGCTTCAGCAGCTCCCCCTACCATTAAAACACAAACATGACCACCCCCTGGAATTCCCAAAACATGGTCTATCGATTTAGCCGATGAAGCAATACCTCCCAAGGATAAAGCTAGTTCTCTGAAGAATGGCATGATGTAGTGTTGTGAAAGAGTTACCACGTGAGGAATATGGTGTGGAAAATAATGCTTGTACCCTCCCCACTCACTGCCAAAGGCATTGAAAGCTCCGGTGGATAACATTCCGTGAGGAAAACAGCAAAATAAGTAATTTCTTTTGGGGTCTAAGTCCACCCAAGGCAGCCTCTCAAATCGCAAAGGAAAATAGTCTCTAGAGTATTTCCACCACTGCCAAGAGCGTACCCATTTGTTTGGTCTCCCACCTTGTTCACTGACATCTTTGTCTATAACCCAAATCCAAAATAGGTACAAGAGTGTTAGCCACCAATACCTTGTGAATATGATGAGATATAGGGCTATTAACAATCCTATAAAGCCGCCAAAAGCCATGACAACCATCCATGCTGCTGCAGCAAGAGTTTGAAGGCGTCGTTCCAGAGGAACGTTCAATGGCGCAAACTGTATCCCACAAATCTCCATCTGAAAAAAAAAGACATAAAATGTCCAATAAACTCAACTCAGATAAAAGACAACAGTAGCATAAACACAAAGTTGATTGCTCCTATTAAAACAAACAAACAAATTAAATAAAGAATAGCGGTTTTTTTCTAAAATAATTCCAATTCTTCATAAACCATTATAAACTTCAAACTTGGTACTGTGTGGTTTTCCGCAAAAGTTACATGTATCTGAATAAAAAAATAACCAGTAGGAATTCTATCATGTCATGATTTTTAGACTTTCATTGAATGATAAGAGTTCGACGGACACAAAAATTCTAATTGGATTTGTAAAAATAGATTCTCTTCAATGTCAAATAAATTTTTACAGCGAGAAATCTGTTAGATCCTTCCTAACCGACGCTATAGGTTGTTTTTTTGTTCAAATTACATGGTTATAAAGAAACTACGTTGTAACAAGTTAGAAGTTTATCTCTTCAATAGTTTTTAACTATAAACTATAGTTTTTTCTCATATATTTTCAGGTATTAACAATATTGTGTGAAACTAACTAACGCAGAAATAAGTGAGATCTCAATTATTGTGGTTGAATTTCGAGTTCCCACTCCAGAGGTTAGTAAATATATTAAATTTTTTAGATAATTATTGAATAGAGTTTTGTCTGTGGATGTTCATTAGCATACCTAGATGTTTGGTATCAGAGAACATACATATGACTTCATTGATAGGAATTGTAGGAGATTTGATACATATTAGCTTAAAATACCTTTCATAAACAGTAAAAATATAAACTATAGTATTGGCAATCTTGCCTTGCTCTTTCTTAGCCTTGTCTTGGTCTCGACCAAGACAAGATTTGACAGCTCGAATTGCAAGAAAAGACGAGATTAAAAAAAGTCTTGAGAGAAAAGACAGAAAATATTGCTACAGCAAGAAGTCTTGCAAATACTCTTATAAGAGCTGAAAAATAAATATTCCATTTCTATTGTAGGTATATACTTTATTTAAAGGATATGCAGCATAAAAAACATTTTTTAAATCAAAGTTAATTGAGTCTAGGTCCCGTTCTGCTGACCTGAACTAATTATTTTTAAATTCAGTCACTTGACTGTCGATTCCTTTGATGTCGACCTAGATTTGATTTTTTTAGACGACTGCGCATTTAGGATTCCGCGTTTAGCCATGACCGCTGAAACCTTCATTCGTCGAACTGTATAAATAAACTGTGTCTATAGCTACATGTGATCTCCGAGCAGGACTGTAGCCAACCGAGAGTAACAACCATTATTACCAAATTCGAAGTAAAATTCCATATTTCTCATTTGTGTGCAAGAGTTTCGCAAGAATCATGCAAAATTGTGAGACAAGAAATTTGCGAGACTCGCAAGATAGGGAGACATGGTCTTGCAAGATCTCTTGTAATTCAACGCTGGTTGGGGCTTTAGTCCACAGAGTAGTTAATTTCACACAATATTGTTAATACCTAAAAATATATTTAAAAAAAAAACGATTGCATAAAGGGTAAAATTTTGTTATTCAATAAGTAAATTCATTGACAGGTTCACTTTTGACATTGTCGATATTTAATTTCAAATAATTTGAATTTATTGGTATAATAATTTTTATAGTTAGATATTTGACTCAACTTAAAGGAGGCCACCTGAAGAAGCAATCCTAAAAATGCAGAAATAATAGAGAGTTTAAGTTGTGTACGATACGTGAACGTGTACGTAGAATTTGACCGTCGCACATGCTCAAACTAGAATTTTCCACGTTTACGTGGTACGGATGTACAATCGTTTACAATAATAATGACACTCTCTTAAAACAGTTTTGAACTTCTGGAAGTTCTGAAAAGAAATTTCATTAAATCTCTCTTGGTAAGTGAAACAACTAATAACTAATGTTAAAAATTTAAAGCAGATTTCAATATGAATACGTCAGAAGTTCAAAAGAAATCACAAAATTCATTTTAGTGAGTGTCTTTAATATTGCAAACGATAGTACGTGAGCTCACGGGTTTTTGCGTAACGTAAACAGAGACGTATACGTGCCGAAGAAGCGACCGAAAACTTCCGAATGCACAGAACAGATTAATAAAAGACTAACCGAACAGAAGGAGCAATACTCGTAGATTAAAGTAATAATAATCGTTTCTGAATAATATTAGTCGTGATAACTTACCCTACTTAAATTCATTTTTGAAACACGAATCTTACTATACGTAAACGTGAAAATTACACTTTCTACGTTTTAGGTATCATGATAATCGACAATCGACTTAAACTCTCTAATATTTCAATTTATTTTTTTTTTTTAGTTCTTTTGACATGTCGGATAAAAAACACATTTTTTATTAAATTTCTGGCACAAAGATGTCACAATGGAAGGTATCGCTTGACAAAAATTTTATTAGAACAATCCACTAGAAAATATCCCATGGCAAGAGATTTTAGTATTGACATAAAATGTGACAGTTACACGATGAAATAAGTGTTATGTGAATGAAATTAACCGAATAACCTTACTTTATTCCAATTTGTAAGAAGAATGAATAAATTACACAGATAATTTAAAAACAAATAACGTAGATAACTATGTATTTTTCTCAAAAATAACGTTGCATTACTTGTGACAGAGATGTTTCTGGAAATTTTTTATTTGAAAAAAGAAACACCTAGCTCCGCTCTAACGATATGTATCTTCACCAAAAATAAAGGTTTCCAGCCGAAATCAATTATCATATTTTGTTTAAATTATAACTTCTTTATCGGTCATCTATATGCCTAGATAAAAACACGCTCTAATTATTGATGCAGCGACTGTACATTGATTAAATTAAACTTTTCGACATCTATCAATATCAAGAAGAAAAATCTTAGAATGCATTTAGATTAAAGTTTAATCTTAAAATAAAATTTAAGAATTTAACACTTTAGAAAATACATAGTTAATAACTAAGATTTTAACGTGACTGTTTTTATTTCATTTTAGATAAATGCTTAATATTCAAGTTACTAATAGATTTAATTTAGAATGAACTCGCGGTTAAATGTTGAACTTGGATCACTGTTCAACAGTTCAAGTTTATACTGGAGAGAATGAATCAATAAAACCTTGTATACAACAAATTCATGATACATATACGTCTATATATAATATTTTCGGAGATGAATTTTATCAGTAAGTAAATTTTATTTTAGTATAAGATAGTAGACCAACTGATCTTAAAAATATTATCTAAGATAAGATGTATTTGATATTAAATTTAAGATAAATATTATAACTATTCGACACATTTTCATTTTATATAAGATCAATTAATACTGTGGTGGCGTCGATATAGATCAATTTTGATAATGCTTGTTATATTTAATTTTCGATTTTTCATAAAAAAAAACAATATTTTGGACTTTTACATTTTCTATTTTACAGATAATATGGAGTAGATACTCGTTCCAAATGTGTGCATTAATAGCTACTTAATAGTGCTAATTTATAAATATGCTATAAATCTGAATATTACTTTGTAAAACATGTTTACTGGTAGGTAGATATTGATTCATGTCGATGGCACTTCTCTAAATGTAAATATTTTATACAATTTTATCGACAAACATTGCGCAAAATTGCTTATTATTTACTAATCTGATTTCGCCAAAAAATAGTCTTATATGTATATTGAAAAACAAAGCTCTATTCAGAGTGCTCCGTAAAATATGTCACAAACTTTAAATATGGTGATAAAATATAGTTATTGGTTAATAATTTGACGGATGGGATTCCCTTATCTTTTGTTTATATCTCTCGATTATTGCCATTTTAATGGTGAATGAGAAAAGGAATAGAAGTCAATATTTCGAAAAAATGAAAATAAAATTACTTATCTTTATTTCATTTTTCTTGAAACATGCGACTGAACTTATTTAAAAAAACGAAAAACATTTTATTTTTAATTTAGGTTAGGACGGGTATGACCGATTACGGCCGAACGACCCGATCTATCAAATAAGGGATTGCTCAACGTTACCTTAATCATGCATAATTATGGTCGAGCACTATCCTTATTATTGCTGCCTTAATAACACAGTACATATGTGCATACTTAGATGTCAAAATAAGGGAAACCTAAATAATAATAATAATAATAATAATAATAATAATTTTATTCATATTCATACAATACAATATAATAATTATAATTTACAGCTTACAGTAAGTATACACTTTTGAATATAAATAACAAATTTCGCTTAAGTTTTATAAAAACTTGTGCGATATCTGTATTAATAATACACGTATATACAGTAAACACTTAACAATTTAATTATGTACTATTTTTTATGTATGATTATAAGGAAATATTGAAATCTGCAATATTTATTTGAGGTGATTTATATAGCTATTAATTGATAGGTATTCTTATCATATACGATATTAATTACTAATGCAGTTGTTTCTACTATATTAACTAATTTAACTGTATAATTAATTTTATTTTTAATATGAATTCGTCAAAATTTTTGCAATACTTATATTCTGATGTACTACTATAAATTTTGTTTTAATATTTTCCCTTGACTGTATTAGCATTTGATAGTCATTTACAGTATTAATATCATGTGTATTTACTACAGGGTTTTGGTATGTTCTTATATTCGAATCCTTTTTAAATTTATACGATTATAGGTATACATTTAATTCAAAATAATATCTAACTGGTTGCATCTTCAAAACAATTATTATAATTTCAAACATGATTAATTAATTAATTTTTGTTTAAACAAAAATATATATACACATATATTTAAACAACACTCATCTTAGTAATATCAATAGTATTCATTTTACATACATACAATGGCACTTACATTATTTATTACTATTTTTATTTCTTCTAGTATTGCGATTGACCATCTGTACTGTATTTTTTTTTGGTATGGTTCCTGTAGAATTTTCATGAATGCAGATTTGTTCAGTTACATCTCGATTCGATATTACTATTGCTTCTTCTTGTGCCACACTATTTTCCTCTTGATTAATACCTAATGCTTGTCTATGAGAATGTAAAGTCCCATCTCGTACTCCATTTAGTGCAATGTTTTCTTTTCAAAATCATCTTTAGAATATAATACACCATCAATTATCAATCTATTACCCCTTAATTTTGCTGATCGATTTTTACTTCTAGCTATTTTTAGTTGTTTCAGTAATATTTTTCGCTCTTCTCTGTCTTCCCAAATAAGATCCTCAGAAATATAAACAGATGTTCCTTTCAGATTTCTTCTTTTATTAAATATTTCTTTTTTTCGTTTATATGTTACAAATTCTACCAAAATGGGCCTGATATTATTTGTTTGTTTGCCTAACCGTACGGTATTATTTATTTCTGAACCATCTATTTGAACAGAAAGTTGGTCTCTTAGTAGCAGAAGTATCTTTTCTTGTACATTCTCTTCTGTATCTTCTCTTACTCCATATAGTACAATGTTATTCTTTTTTGTGTTTCTTTTAATGCTTATTAGTTCTTTTTGTAATTCTTGATTACCTTTCTCCAATTTTTGAACTTTACTTTTCAGAGATACTATTTCGAAATCAACCTTTTCAGAAATTTCTCTTACATTTTTTTCTAGTGCTTCAATTTTACTTGTGATATTATTATTTACATTAAGAATTAATTTATACACATCATCTATAGATACGGAGTTAATTATTTGTTCTTCTTTAAAGACATATTAGTACAATTACAATGTTTATTCTTATTCTTATTTATTTGTTATCTTGAAAATGCCTGAATATTGATAAGTTTTTTTCACAGTTTAGCACTTGTATTAGGTACACTTAGAGTACTTTTATCAACTCATATCACCTCAATTTTATAATATAGTGCAGTTATTTTTATACTAATTGATCACAATCACTTATATTTTCGTCTGTGCAAAAAATTATGTTTTAATTGCTGTGCATTCCCACTAAAAACTTGTAGCAAAGCTGGATCAACTGTATGTACGTTTTACTTTCACCTCCACAAAATATCTTCTCAAATCCGAAATCCGAAATATTGCTTAACCTTATGACACGTCCAATAACTCTCTATTATCGCATGTCCACATATGCTTTATAATAGTCGCGCGATGGCTAATGAAATTGCTTTTCTTGAATTCTTAATTATACATCGACAATGTATACAAAATACTGAATAGTAAAAAATCGAGGCCAAGACGTTGTCGGCGCCAAGAATTATTTTCAGAAGGTATCACTGCTGGACTAAATCTTTTATGTACCACAAAATTTATATACCTTACAAATGAAACATAGTTTTGGGTTTAGGAACTTTACTTTACAGTTTACACATACATACATATCAGCTGAGTTTGAAATGTTACTTGGTATAGTTGGACCAAAAATATGAAAATCAGAGTTAATATTTAGAGAAACTATTTCAATTAGATTAGCTGCTATCCGTCGTTTTCTTGTTAGTGGAGAATCGTTTACAAGCTTAATGTATAGATACCTTTATTTTTCTACATTGACCATAATCTAACTGCTCATTAGACTCGTGTGTATGAACTGTTGCACAGCATGTGATAGTTAACCATTTCCAATCGAAGACAAAAAACTTTTACATCGCAACTATCGTGAAACTCAAGAGTTTGTCGATACACAATGCAATAACGTTGAGATACGTTGCGCAACTTTGTATCCTAATTTGTACAAGGCTTAATGTAATGCTTGGGAATCCTGGGATCATTATATTATAGCCTACGTCTACAACATTGACATTGCCAGTATTGTCACTAGATTCTCGAGATCTGTAGAACGTTAGAGGATCACAAGAGATATAAATAAATAATAGTGGATTGGATGCAATTACAAAAATTCAATTTAAATTCAAGACTAAAGAACTACTATTAAAAAATACTCACAATTGTATTTAATTGTTGAAGTTGGAAATCTTTTATTATGTCAGTGTTTGAGCTATTAGATTTGACAAATTTGTGAGATACTAGTTCTGTAAAATTTAGAAAAAAAAAGGTATCTTTTAAAGCATAGTTTACTAGTGTTGTGTAAAAGTCTTGAGTACATAGTACAAGCACTTCGAATAATGCAAGGTTAACGAGAACCTTATTTTGTACAATTACTACAATTTAAGCCTGTTTGTGCGAAAACACACGTAAGCAACTTTAAAAGGCTTCTCTCATTATTATTTTAATTCGTATCGGATCAAGGACGAACATCCAGGATTGCACTTCTACGGTTGAAAGAAGGTTAAAATAATCAAAGACCTCAAAACATGAAACTGTACAAAAGTTAGATAAAAACGTCAAAAACACGTCTAGTTTGCTAGTAAAGAAATAAAAATAATTGAGTAAGTAGAATATTACAATCATAGTATATACCTATACAACTAAATAATTAAATTACTTTTTGAGAACAGTTCTCAGTAAATTGTCTGATTGATTCCTAGACAAAAGAATTATGAAAATTTATTAAAAGATAATAAACCACTGATAGGTAACAAAAAATGTTCAGGATGTCACGAAATAAAATGTATGAAATTTTCATGAAATAAAATCCATAAATCGACACGCTAACACCAACCGCCACTTCACTAGATAAGATACAGGGTGTGAAATACCCAATACGATGATTTGTACTAATTGACGTATATGCAAAAATGCATCGTTAGGGCATTAGGGGGCGCCAAAGTTTTTGAAACAATATGCAAAATAAAATTTGGAATATGAAAATATATAGTAAAAGACTTTTTTTGATGCAATTAATGTTAACTGCAGGCTTGCATAAATGCTTTAAACTGGATACCTCAGTTAAAAAACTTTTCATATTTTTTGGTATTATCTAATTGTCACAGGTTTTTCTTCTGGTAAAAGCTCAAACTTTTTTTAAATAAATTATATCTTACAAAATTTGAATAATTTAGTCTCAACAAATTACGTTTATTCAGATGGGCCGTAACATTTAAAATGAAAAGGAGCACTATCGTGCGTGAACCATATTTCCCTTCTTATAAGTACGGGTACATTTTCTAGTTCAGCGGCTAAAATTGTTTGTAAGAAATTCAGATACATTTCTTCGATTAAAGTGGTCACAGGCAATACCCGAGGGGGTAATCACTGGGTCAAAATTGTGACAAGA
This sequence comes from Monochamus saltuarius, assembly GCA_025584915.1. NCBI lineage: Eukaryota > Metazoa > Arthropoda > Insecta > Coleoptera > Cerambycidae > Monochamus > Monochamus saltuarius. The sequence goes on from CM046728.1 coordinate 31,818,928, forward strand.
TTTCGCAAAATAGAGATTTCCAAGGGATTTCGCGGAATTTCCAAGGATTTCGCCTTTGATAAAAATTAGTTCGAAAATTACTATACTTATACAGTGTGAGTCAGTCATAATGTCATTAATTTTAAGAGGAGATAAGGAATACTGAGTATAATGCGAAAACGCGATTAAAAAAAATCTAAACGCATATTTACGCCGTAAAAAAATATTTTCAAATCATTATTTAACCCCCCTTTTCAGACTGTCACTGACCGCTCACAGCCTTGGTCGTTTACAGCTCACAGTTCAGCTCGATGTCGACCTGATGCAATGTTGCCAAGTTAAAATATTTTTCTAGTACCTACCTACCTAGGTTTTAGACATCACAAATAAACGGTTGTACTGACTATTTTAGAATATCATTTTTTCTTGCTCAGTTCAACTTCAGCCAACAATAATTTGAAATGTTAATATCCAATGAAATCAAATAATAATAATCAAATAATTATATTAAAAATTGCAAGTAACGCGGTCCACTAAGGTTTTCTGGTAGAAAATACGGTGCAATCAAACGATACCCGTACACTCCTGCCCATACGTTGACAACAAATCGCCTCTGAAAGCTAAACCGACAGCGTGTGGATTTTCCTCTGAGCAAATGTAGCTGTTATCACAAACAAATAAGCAAATAAATTAGCTTAGTTACATTGAAATCACAAAACTCCAACGTATCTAATAATAAACCGAGTAATAAACCATTTACGTACATTACATAAAAAACCTATACCCAATGGGTAAATTATTAAGAGAAGCTGAAAAGTGTTTCGTGTTTAAATACTAAGTAATAAAACACCATAGTGTTGTCGACAGAAATGAATCTTGACCTACCGTATTATTAGCTCAATAACCTAGTTACCTAGTTTTTGTACTGTTATTTAACGACAAGGAGTAAAGCTAACTTTTTTATCTAGATACATGAATGAATTTTCCTTAAATATTAATAATTAATAAAAACAAATTTAGATAATAAATAAATATTTTCGAATGTTAGGTTATTACAGTTTAATAATTTTGATATTACGTTTTCATTACGTTTTACAATTGAATACGAATTTTTAGTATTACTCGTAAGTACAATTAATTATTTAATTTGTAGTTACGTGCGTCTAACCTAGAAATTTAATGGTTTTTAAGTAGTATGGTACTAACACTCCTAACCTGTTAAAAATTCCAGTTGGAGTAAAGTTGCACTTGTACACTGTTAGGTTAGACATATCCGATATTCCGTAACAGCGGCATTCGCATTTCGTAAACATTCTCCGTATAACACTACAATTTCCGCATATTCGGAATTTGTAAAAGTATGCATTGTGAATTTACGACGAATACGCGAGACCGAAGTAAACAAACTACTGCTTACTGCTTGTATTCTCTCCATCCTCCCTCCAAATGTGTAGCGTGATCTACAAATCTGGGGGGAAAGAAATGCGGGAAATGCAGAAAGTGTTAAATGGGGGTAAAATATACACGCTGAAGTGTTAGACGATATTATGTATGTAAACATGATGTGGCAACGATGTTTAATCCAGCATTCGATTGTCGTATGGGTGCGTTATCACAGAAAGAACGTAGCGCACCAGGAGTGTCGTGTTACCGATTTTTATAAGGTGATTTGTTTATTTTTTTAAAGATCGAGTAAAAAATTTTTTTTGATATTCTGCCTTTATTAGGCCACCCGAATACGTGGTTAAAATTAATGACATTATGGCTGGCTCACCCTGTATAAGGGTGTCTGTAAAAGATTGGAAAAATCACATATTCCCATATGATGATCTAAATCAAGTTACCTTAGTCCAAAATTTTATAGTCTCCGAGATATAGAGTGTTAAACTTTTTTAGTGTTTTCTCAATAACTGTATTATAAATTGTAGTAAATACATAAAATTTGGTATTGGTGAGTTTTCTGGCGTCAGAAATTGAAATGTGGCCTCGAATTTGCAATTGTAGAGGGCGCTACCTACAGTACTTTACATGCATTTAAACCATCACAAATTTTATGTGGACTGGTAGTATTTATTTTTTAATCGATATTTCTTATTCTTTAACCTTTTTTTCTTCCGTTTTTTGGATAGGACTTTGGATAGGACGGTTAAATTTCATAAACCTATACACATTGTCTTCTTTCATACTTTATTAAGTACTATCAAATTTTGGACTAAGGTAAATTGGGTTGGATCATCATATCTTGGCTCTAGGAACATGTGGTAGCATTTTGTCCAGATCTTTTAGACGCACTCTATAATGGACGTACAGTCACAAAAAAGTTATGACGATTTAAATCTATGTGAAGTACTGGAGGTAGCATCTTCTACAATTGACAGCAAATCCGCGGACATTTCAATTTCTCGTGTCAGAAAATTACTCTTTACCCAGTTTGATGTATTTACTACAATATATATAAAGTTATTAAAAAAATTAAATTAAATTGTAATTTCGACACCCTGTATCTTGAAAACTGTAAAATTTTGGACCAAAGTCGGAATATGTGACAGTATGTTTTCCCAACCTTTCACAGGCACCCTGAGAGTATATGCGAGTTATCGAAACAAATTCCCGAACAAAAAAGAATTTTTCTAAGATTGCTCAGAATTGTGACATTCTTGGTAAAAAATTGATTTGTTCTTATGACGCAAGGTGACAGTATTGTCAGTCTTTACGGGCACATTTGCCTCCAGATCTCGCGGAATTTTGCGTGATTTCGCATGATTTTTCGGGATTTTGCACAATTTATGACAAGATTTCCATGAGTGGAACACCCTGTATTAGAAAATTTCTAAAAGGGTTGGAAATGTGTGCATGTGTTGAACTATGGAGCATAGCCCCACTGTGACCTCCAAATTAGACTACAGATAATCAAATATTTTATTTGTCAAATATGAATTGAATTAGATTCATTTTTCTTTTGACGGAAGGAAAGTGAAACGTTGCAAATAGCAAAATAGTGTTCAAACAATACTTACTATCATTAATTAAAACAATTACCAAATACCAACCAAAATAAATGTACTAATGATGCTTTGAATGTATACAAAATAATTTGATCCAGTAATTCTGTATTTAAATCTCTAAATTGTTTAAAACTTCAGAACAGAATATTCAAAGTGACGGAAGTTATTGCAAATTTACTAAATTTAAGAACTGACATAAAAAATATTGAATGAGATGCATTATACATTCAAAGTACTATTGTTTTTTTTAGAATGTTTCTAAAGTCATTTTATATGATACTAACAAAAGCAATCCGGAAAAATTAAGTGATTTCAGTCAAATGCATATATTTTGTCAACAATATTTTGCTGGTTTTTATATGAAGATATGCCCACAACATTTGATGTTTGTAGACCGTCAAAATGTCAGCCATTACGACCGACACCGCCAGGTCTTGAACCAGGAAAAAAAGGTAATTTGTTGCTTATACGATTTTAATACCGTAGTAAAGTAATAAATAATAATGATAAATGCTTAATTTGTCAGATCGGAGGGCGTAAATCACAATGCCCTCTGGATTCGAATGGCCTGCAAAGGAAGAAATTGTACCGTCTTGTACGTATGTACATAGTGGAGTTTAAAAATGATTCTATCGTGTCATTCCGTTTGCACTTTATTGCTAAAATGTAAAACCTATTTTATATTATTCCTTATGCCTTTAGAAAGCAAAATCGCCTGGTCGTCAAAAAATCGTAGTGTGCAGGGGGTAGTTAGGGGTGGTTTTCCCAAAAATTGTAAAAAATTTTTTTTGCTTAATTTAGATCTACACAACATGTTTAATCATTTCTGAAAGTTTTGTCTTAAAATTCCAAGAGGAACTATTTTATTTTTAATTTTAAATTATCCGTGAAAAAATCTCTTATATGGAGTTACATAATATAAAACGGCTCGCGTTGAAACATCAAAATTGCAATATCATTTACACCAAGATAAGTCAAGAATGCTAATTCTAATCAAAAAAACACTTTCTACGAACGTTGTAGACTAAAGATCAAGGATTAAAATGATTTTTTATTTTTGAAAATCCGATAAATAGTTTCGTCAAAAAACTGTAAAATGTCAAAGCATGTAGTTATCACCGCGTTCTAACGCGGAGATGCGAGGATGGTTGAAATTCGCTTGGCACGCCGTTTATCTGCATGACAAAGCCGTCCTTATGTATTTTGGAGTCTAGACGGTCGCTTTTCGTTTAAAACAGTAAAAGATACAGTGATATTATAGCGAGCGTTATGGTAATATAAGACACATTATTAAAATATAGTGGTTTTTAGTGTACAACCTATGTATTTGAGTAGGTATTTGTAAATATCTTTTCAAATGTAATGAAATAAATTAAAAACAGTTAAATATTAATAAACAATCATAACAAATATTATTTCAAAAAATCATTTTATTAATTATAGTTACCAATGTACAGCATTTAATTATGTTAAAATTTACGAGGGTGCTTGTGGAGTAGATGTTCCGTGGTAAAATCTGCTATTTCTGTAAATAAACAAATAATAAATGGTAAATAAGAATATTCTTACAAAATTATTTTGCAGCATTTAGTCAGACTCGGAATTTTTTTCAATATCAGATAACATATTCTGGGACGCATTTGTGATTTTTAAGTCTTTCCTTACTTTATTTGCACATGTAATTTGAGCCATACATTTGCAGGACCCAATGCAACAAATTCGTCTTGTCTTGCATGAACATTGTGGCCAGTTGCAATCTATAAAAATGTTTTCCTAAATTAATAGTATACATACTTATAATAATAACTTCTATACCTTTTTTTACAACTGCAAGTATTTAAAGCACGGGTGTTCTCGGGTAATATTGATACTGTAGTTAAAATTAGGGATGTCCGATTTAAATCGATTTTATAAATAATCGATCTTTTCAAATGCGATTTTCGATATTTTGAATCGATTTTCTGAACAACGATTATTTGGTGAATAGATTATTTTCCATTGAGATCAGTTAAATATTTGTTATAGTGCAAACTCTCCAATCTTAATTAAAAAATTTTCGAGGGTGCTGAACACGAATCTAAAATTAGTTCTGTGTGCTCGAGTCTAGTTTTCGAAAAAAAATTGTAACCTCTACCTATATGTATATATTACATTAGGTTGAAGTTGCAATATAACGCCTGTACCATCCTCATTTCATGACGATGAGGCTACAATTTTGAACAACTTTTTTTTTTGAGACTCGCACGTAACTAATTTTAGATTTATGTTCAGCAGTCTTGAAAATAGAGTAGTAGAATTGTTTGGAACTATCGGAAACGGATCTTTTGCATTACGATTTTTTAAGAATCGATCCTAAGCGATCCGATCTGAATCGATCCAGAAAATCGATCTTTTTTACAGAATGGTGCATCCCTAGTTAAAATTGGCACAGGTTTTTCGTCAAAAATTTTCTCCCACAATCTGTTACATTTGGCAAGGATGGTCTGGGTAACGTACTGTTTAGCCATATTTTATTGTGGTAGTATACACGAAGGCAATGCTGTTTTAAGCTATCTAAACTTGGAGGTAATTTGCTGATCCGGTTTGAGGAAGCTAAAACCCCTCTAAGGTTTTTTATGCAATGAATATTTTCGTTGTTTATATAGAATCGCATTACAAACTTTACCATTTTATTAAAATCTTCTTCTAAATTGTCACTTATGCAACTAAAATATGGCTAACCAGTACCCAGACCATCCTTGCCAGATGTGGCAGATTGTGGGTAGAAAATTGTTAACGGAAAACCTGTGCCAATTTTTAACTGCAGTATCAATATTACCCGAGAACACCCCTGCTTTAAATACTTGCAGTTGTAAACAAGGTATAGAAATTATTATTATAGATATGTACCTATATTATTAATTTAAGAAACAATTTTATAGATTGCAACTGGCCACAATGTTCCTGCAAGAAAAAACAAATTTGTTGCATTGGGTCATGCAGACATATGCAAATAAAGTAAAGAAAGACTTAAAAATCACAAATGCTTCCCAGAATATGTTATCTGATAGTAAAGAAAATTCCGAGTCTGACTAAATGCTGTAAAATAATTTTGTAAGAATATTCTTATTTACCAATTATTATTTGTTTATTTACAGAAATAGAAGAATTTACCACGGAACATCGACTCCACAAGCACCCTCGGACTATTTTAACGCAAATTTTAACATAATTAAATGCTGTAATTGGTAACTATAATTAATGAAATTATTTTTGAAATAATATTAGTTATGACTGTTTATTAATATTTAACTGCTATTAATTTATTTAAATAAATTTGAAAAGATATCTACAAATAACTGCTCAAATACATAGGTACACTAAAAACACTATTTTCTTATAATGTGTCTTAAATTACCATAACGCTCGCTATAATAGTGTATATTTCACTGTTTTAAACGAAAAGCGACCGTCTAGTCTTGAACATGCATAAGGACGGCATTATCATGCAGATAAACGGCGGGCCAAGCGAATTTCAACCATCCTCGCATCTCCGCGTTAGAACGCGGTGGTAACTACATGCTTTGACATTTTACAGTTTTTGACGAAACTATTCATTGGATTTTCAAAAATAAAAAGCATTTTAATCCTTGATCTTTAGTCTACAACGTTCGTAGAATGGGTTTTTTGATTAGAATTAGCATTCTTGACTTATCTTGGTGTAAATGATATTGCAATTTCGATGTGTCAGTGCGAGCCGTTTTATATTAAGGAACTCCATATAAGAGCGTGTTGCACGGATAATTTAAAATTAAAAATAAAATAGTTCCTTTTGGAATTTTAAGACAAAACCTTCAGAAATGATTAAACATGTTGTGTAGATCTAAATTAAGCAAAAAAATTTTTACAATTTTTGAAAACCCCTAACTACCCCTGCACACCACGATTTTGACGACCAGGCGATTTTGCTTTCTAAAGGCATAAGGAATGATATAAAATAGGTTTTACATTTTAGCAATAAAGTGCAAACGAAAATCTTTTCTAGAAGGAATATCTTTGCGTTTAAACTCTACTAACATACTTTTTCATATTTTTAACAAATGTCAATAAAGAATCATATCTAGTATAAACACATCGTACCTTGATTTAATTTGCAAATACTATTTAGGTATCATCAAAGCATTGTATTCCTAATTGAATAACCATTAAAAAATATTCCATTACTTAATATAATTGATTTCCAATGTCAACGTGGCTTAACTTACTAAAATTCCACGACTTATAGAACGGCAAATTTCAAGTGTGCTTATTTTCACGAAATATTAAACAACTTTTAGTTTACAAAACTCCCCCCTCCTCTGTCTTCCGCCTATTGTTATTGTAAATTATGATCCTCGTAATGACTGACCTCTCCCTCTTTTCTAATGAAATTATTGAGAAGGCCCATGTATGGTTTTCAGCAAACAATCTCAAATTAAATGAAAACAAAAGACAAAGTTTGATTTTTACTTGGTATACGAAATCTGCAAAAGTTCTTGGTGTAATTCTTGATGACTCTCTGACATAGAATTTTCATGTAGACTATTTACGTAATAAACTTTCCATTATTTTTTTTTTAATTCGTAGATTGAAATATTTTTTAAGTCAGAATTGTTTGAAGATGTGTTACTATTCGCTTTTTCATTCCCATTTATATTTTATTATTATTTATTATTATTATTTATATAAATATAAATATATAAATATATTTATATTTATTTATATAAATATATTTATATATTTATATTATGATTATAAATTGCAAATAAGTTATACGTTTAATAATTAATTCTTGTTATATTGAACACTGTCGACCGCTTTTGAAAAAAACTTGAAATTTTACCATTGCCATGCTTTTAATATACAGGGTGTTCTATAATCATTGCGACAAAATGATAGGAGTTGTAGAGGGCATGAAAATAAGCAATTTTGCCTTATAAATCTCTGTCCGGAAATATGCCGTTTGGCCGCTATAGCAAAAAAAAGAAACATTTGAAAAAGTACCAGTTTATTGAAAGAGTAATTGCTCAGTGCACAGCTGGGCACGATTCTTCATTGATTGGCGAACTCTATGGAATATCTCCGGTACGTCCTGAACCTGTGCGGACGCGGCCATCACTCTTCCCAGTAGCTCTTGTTAGCTAGGAACAGGAGTTTCATACATTAAAGCTTTTAGATGGCCCCATAGAAAATAATCCGGGGGGGTTAAGTCGGGTGACCGCGCAGGCCAATGCACAGGGCCACCTCGGCCTATCCACCTGTTAGCAAATATTTTATTCAAATTGTGCCGCACTGGCAAAGCAAAGTGGGCTGGGGCGCCATCGTGTTGAAACCACATGTTAGCTCTTATGTCCAGTGGTACATCCTCTAGTGGTTCTGGAAGCACATGCCGCAGGTCCATTCAAATGTGGTGGGAGCAAATATGGCCCGATGATCTTTCGCCCACAATGTCGGCCCAGATGTTAATTACAAACTGATGTTGGTCTCTACGGAGGGCTATGGGGGGTTATTTTCATTCCAAATGTGACTATTACGGCTATTAAAATAACCATCCCTTGTAAAACAGGCCTCGCCAGTAAACAAAACGTAGCGACCAAAGCCTGGTTGTATCAACTCCTGCTGCAACCACCAACGACAAAAACGGCGATGCGGCAGATGGTCCTCCAGACCCATGGCTTGGACTTGTAACAGGCGGTACGGGTGTAGTTGTTGATCCCGGAGAACCCGCCAAGCAGTACTTCGTGCCGCTCCCATATCATGTGCAGTGGCATGCACGCTTGTGGACGGATTGGCCTGTACATGGTCCAGAACCTCTTCCTCAAACTCTACTGTCCGCGCTGCTCCCTGCTATAATGAGGACGTTCTGGAAACCGCTCGGTGTACAACAGCGCGGCTCTTCTCCCAATACCACCAGCTTCTCCGTAAATCATATGCATATCAGCAAGTTCCGCATACGAATAATTATCCATTGTACCACCAAGTTAATGCTATTTACGTTTTGCACACCAGTCTTTGAAACTAACTGAATCGGTGTGTGTGTTTTTTCGTTTTTGTTTTTTTTTTTGTTATGATAGCCAGACATTGAACTGAATCAGACAGGGGTTTATAAGGTAAAATTGCTTATTTTCATGCCCTCTACGACCCCTTCAATTTGTCGCAATAATTATAGCACCCTATATGGTACGTTGCTTCAAATTCATTCACAAAGACATTTATATTACTACACTCCAAATTCATTAAATATTGGTTTATATAATATACTACCAGCTCATATAAAACATTTAAATATCACTAGTTTTAAAAATAAAATAAAGTCACTTTTACTAAAATACTGCTTTTATTCAGTTGAAGAATTTGTAAACTCTCCAGACATGCATGCATCTGATGATTGGTATTACTACGCCTTATTAGTCTTTTTTTTTCATTGTATTGTATTTATACATTCTTTATCATTTTTTACTAAATCTGATTTGTAATTTTTATATTTTTTAATATAGTTACTGTGATATATTAGTGTGTGTGTATATATTTTATTTGTGTGAATTTACACTTTTTTGTCATTGACTTGCAATACAGTTTAATTGTAATCTAACATGGTTAATAAACAACAACGACTACAACTACATTCATTTAAACATATTTTTGACTCACTTTGTAGGTAGGTATATTTCATTTCCATTATTTTAATTATCGGTAAAATACAATTTTCTCATGGCCGCTGTATTAACATATTATTTTTGTTGCGTAATAAATATAAATTTTGAGGAGATACATAAACATAAAATAGTTTTTATTGACGTACACTACCTACATATTGTAAACCTGCAATGGAACATAAAAATAATTAGATTCGTACTAACATTAAGAATGATATTTTATTTGTCAATGTTACCAACAATAAACAAGATAACTAATTGAGTTTTACTTAACAAATTAAGAAAATATAGTATATTTTGTACGGTTCATTTCTAACAATAACTAAAATGTTATTAAATAACGAAATTAAGATTTTTTTACGACAATTCCACTCATGTATAAAAAATCCCATTGACGAACGCAAAAATCGTGGTTTGCTATCGGCTAAATAGGAAGGAAGTGAAAATGCAACTGGATAAAAAAGCGGATAAATTACGTTATCATAGCAACGCTATGTTACTTTATTTATTAAAAATAACATCAGTTTAAAATTGTCAGATGTCAAAATCACAAATTTATCCAAATATCTCGACCTTAGCATAACGAGTCAGTATCAACAAATCCTACAAAATTGTTCACTTTAAAAAAATAACCTCTTTATTATTAATACGCGTTTATTGTCTGTTGTTTCTGTACTTTTAAATAAAGTTTTGATTAAATTATCATTATTCTATTCATGAAATTGTCTTACCAAATACCATTCGAGCTCAGATTTTGAGCCTGATATTTTTTTATGTTTATTTTCTCGTACTTCTCGTACAAAGGTACATACACAATTAATCTATTAATCAAATAGATTTTTGTCTAATTATATCTAATATTTTAACTTTTTTATATGTGTTTGTATATATTGTCTCGCCATATTTCTGTATGTGCATGTGTATATACTTTTATGATTTACCTACATTGTATATTTTGACTTGTCTTATACATTGTATAAATGTCTTAAAGGATAAATAAATATTTATTATGTAAATAAAATCTTTGCATGTATTTTTCTGCATAAATTAATGCAGTCGGTACTTTGGACTCAATTTACTTGAAAATGGTTGATTTTAGAGCTGTGTAACAAGAGCACCTTTTTTGTTCAGAATTGGTCACTGATTAAGGAGGTCAGTCAATTCACGTAAAAGTAGGATATGCAAGAGTTATGAAGACAAAATCATAAGGAAGGCCTAGGCCACCACTGGTGTCGGATTAAAACAAACACCATGTAATTTTAATGACCTACGAAACGGTTTTTAAGTTATTGTGGAAAATTGTTATTTTTTTAAAATAACACCCTGTAACTCGCTAGGCGTCCATCAGAGAAATTTTTTTAAAAGAATTTTATTCTTATATTGGTCTGGTCTACCCCCTAGTAAATTTTTGTACGCTCACACTGGGACACCCTGTATACATATTCTCAAATCTTCAACTTTTAAAAATATGTATTTTTGAAACTGGGTTAAAAAATATTGTATTATAATTAGTACCTACCTAGGTATACACACCACACAAGGTCTGCCTTTTGCAAATCTTCAGAATTTTCTATCGAAAATGATCACCCTGGTAAAACATGATTTTTAAATGAAACATCCTGCATTTTCAAGATCTGTAAAATTTTCTAATTTCTAGAGCAAACATAATTATGTCTTATATTTGCTCCAGTATTTTTTTTTTTATTTATTTCGTATCGATATCTCATTGTGATAAAATTAATTGTTATTAATTTAAATTAATAATTATTAATTAATTAAGTCTAAATTGTAATAAAAGAAAACTGATATATTTATAAAAAATTGTTGAATTTAAAATATAAAATTCTTTTCTCATGCATGCAAGTATTTTAGGGTAATAAATTAATCTTTCCTCACTTTAATCAGCCCATCTTTTTAAATAGGGTTACTTACATTATTATAAAGATGTTACAGCCTTAAACGAAACACCCTTTATGTAGAACAAGTTTATTAATATATTTTCCATTTTATCAATTTCTTTTCTAGAAATTTAGTAGTAGCCATAGGCGCCGATTTAAAGGGGGCAAGGGGAGCGCTTAACCTCCCCCGCCCCCCAACAGATCTGCAAGGGCCCTACCAGTGTTTTTTGTAAGATCGTAATAGAAGTATATGCTACCTAGCTCAAAGATTTTAAAATAACATTGTTGAGAAATAGAGGCAAGCCGTTACAAGGTTACCTAATAGAAATAGTTCCTTTATTTTGTGATTTTTGTTTGGTTACGTTTTTCATATTTTTGAGTAAGAATTCATGCAATAAATTAAATTTAGCACAGGAATATTTTCCAGCCTATAAATAAATAGTATAAGCATCCAGCATCTTCTGCTAAATCGCGCCGCCTTGACAAAGCACGTCTGCTGTGATTTAGCCGACGATGGTATAAGTACATATTTAGAATGGAGAACGGAGAAGTCTATTAACAAGCAAGCAACTTTGGCGGCAGCCAAAAATAAGTGGTGGATATTTTGTTACTGTTGTGTACCACCAGTTTAACTTTTGTCGTTTTCGAGAAATATGATGACTGCTAGCGCAATATTACGCTAATATACCATAGAATTGCTCTGAAACTAAGAACGATAGCGATTTCTGCATCATTATTTTATTTATCTTCGAATAGATGCCTTCAGAAGGTGTAGGTATAGTTTTTTTTTTTTTGAAAAATAAAAAAAATTGGCCATTCAACTCATAGTTAAAAATTATTTGCTGCCTTCAATTTTGTAACTTGTGCCATTTTCAAGAAAAATGGTCGTTGCTAGTATAATATTCGCTAGCAGATCATCGAATTGCTCCGTTAGATGGGCAAAAAAAATGAATTTCTTGTTGAGAACAGTTTCGAAATTCATTATTGTAATGATGCAGAAAATAACTAATATTATTGGAATTTGACTATATGACTATTCTATTTTTCATTTTTAGACAATCGAAAGGCAAGTGGAGTTGTATTCAACACAGCAATAAGCTAACGTAGTAGCCTTGACTATAAGAGCCCCCGCGCACTAGCGGCCAAGTCGCGCGGCCAGGTCGCGACGACCAAATCATTACATTGTCTTCAAATGTACACCGCGCACTTGACTGCCAATGGCCGCGACGGCCAGAGAGTCGCGACGGCCAACGAGATCTGTGGCGGTGCACACGCGGCCCAGCAGCAGCGCGGCCAACTATTTACATTACGTTCAATGGATGAGCGCGCACTAGAGAGCGACTAGACAGCGGCCAGTACAGTAGCCCTGCTGCCATATAGCAAATGCTTGCTCGGAATTCATTTCACAACTACACTGAGTGACTATTTTTTGATAAATGTGCTTGACAGTCGCTTTCGATTGGCCGCCTTGAATTTTCGTGGCGCGACCTGGTCGTCGCGACCTGGCCGCGCGACTTGGCCGCTAGTGCGCGGGGCTCTAAAGGGTAGTAGGGACTTCCTACGTCACCAACGTTTTAACCACATAATCCCTTAACCTTAAAACACGCATCTATAGAGGTCGCATTTGCGACAGTCATGATTTTTGAAGTTCTCCCCTAAAGTCAAAAATAAAAAAGTTACCGTATCTTTATCTGGGAAACCCTGTGTGTATATCTACAATGTATTGCACTAATAATGGCACTCCCCAAAACAGTTTTTTAACTACTGGAAGTTCTGAGAAAAAATTTCATTAGTTCTCTAATGGTAAATGGAAAAAACAACTAAGGACTAATGTTAAAATTTAAAGTAGATTTCATTGTAAATACCTACATCAGCAGTTCAAAACAATTCGTTGCAATTTTTAAAGTGTGCCATTATTATTGCAATAGATTATACCTGTAGTATATGTGTGTGCGAGGTTTTGGTGTTGCAATCAGATATAATTATTTGCTTTTAAATGATTTCTTGACTTTTTCCTTTCCTATTTAGGTATATTTTTTCAATGCTGAAATTTAAAGCAATGTTCAAAATTGCATTTTTTTCTTAAACATTTATAACCTAGGTAATGTTAATTAAGTGGGGTTGTGTTGTAGGTGCTCAATTGTGTTTTCTTCTGTTGATGCTCGTTAAAACATATACTCGTACGTGTAGGTATTTATTGATAAAAATTTCAGTTAATTTGAAATAATAGGTAATAATGATAAAATAATAGTTCCATGAGAAAATATTATTTACATGACTTATATGTATATCTGCAATTTCAATGGCGCAAACTAAGCATTTGTGGGTACACTATTTTAGTTACACACCGTATTATGTCACGAATACTCGAATCAATTTGTGCTGTATTAAAACGATTTATATACACTTCTCGTTGTCTTTTTATAAGTGTTTTAATTAGGATTAGTTAGATATCTAAAAATATACCAGATGCTTATTTATTCTTAAAATACCTACCAAATACTAATATATACAGTAATGCACCACTAAAATAACTATTAGTAATGTTCTGTTTTATTTTATTGCCACCCACTAACAATTAATATGTATTTAACGCTGCGACTAGAATAATCAAAATTTAGTAAGAGACAAATACTGCTTGACCTAATAATGTTTGCTGGTGCTGGTACTTACCCTCCGACTGAATCTAATCGTAAATTTTTGTCTATGGTAAAGTTATAAATAAATGTCCGCAGTGGCACCAGACACGTGGTTTCCGTTAAATTCCGCAAAGTCGTGTAGTACGCGGACACTTCGAAACACCTCACATTTTTTCCATCCTCATTGAGCGACTAATGTGATCCTGTAGATTATCTGTAATGCCAAAGCCGAAGGTAGGGGACGCGAGATACAAGGCAAACAAAATAAAAGTACGTTGGACGCACTTGAACTCCGCGACAGCGAATGGTGCGGTGTCGTGTGTGTATTGTATTTACACCGGTCATCGTTTCTTAGTGATGATAATAACAACAATAGGAGGAAAGCATCGAGAAAAGTTTCTGCTACTATAGAAATATACCCAACTGCATTAGGAACACCACCATATACCTGGAGTGCGTTGCCATTTAGATATTCCTAAGATAAAAATATTTATATTTAGCCGAATTTAGTTTAGTCCAAACACTGTGTTCAATGTAAAATGTTATTTTACTTTTTCTTTTAATTTCTTAATAAACCGATATCCTAATATCCACAAATTGATATCGATATCACAGCTGATACATACCCATAGAAAATTTAATAATATGTAAATAAGTATTAAATGTTCTATGATTATACCTCTATGAACTATAATCAATCTGTGAAACAGATTTGAATTCCTCACCCAAAGAAGTCCAAAGCCCACTATTCTAAATGGTCACTTATTAAGAAATACTTACATGAAAAAAATTCTAAATAAATATTAAACCAAGGTCGTCTAAATCGTAATATTTTTACTTAAGGAATCTACTCATTAATTTTGGCTCATTACCTCGGGACCATCCTGTATATTCTTTATTATTAGTTTTTGTTTTTTTTTTTACTTTATTGTAAATGTAAAGATATAACTGTAGGAGTACTTATTAGTACAATAAATTAAAATCGAAGAAACATTAAAACATCGTTTGTACTGAGACGATAGTTTAAAAGTCAAAACTGCGTGTGGAATAACGAAAATGTAGGAACTCCTTTAGTGCTTCGTAATAGTAATTTTAATTTTCAGCGATTTCTAAGAAGAATTCGTACAAAAGGAAACATCCATACAATGCGAAGTAATCCATTAAAAAAAGTTTGAAAAAGCAAATAACTTTCCGTGCTGATCACAGCTGTATACGGTTACGAATAATTATATATAAACATAAAACTAGTTGTTATTTAATTATAACCTATTAAAAAATATTGCCATATGTCGTTTTCCTCATCTAAACTACTAATAAAGTTTTGTTTATTCCAAAATGGCCATTTTAATATATACGTTAGAAACGCATCTTATATAAAAAAGTTTTAAAGTTTGGGGCGCATCTTAAAAATTAGTGAAATATTCCAAAATAACTCGAGCACTCGAGCCTTTCAGTTTTATCCGCCTCTAATACAGGGTGTTAAAAAAATAGTGTAAAATATTTCAGGAGGTAATAGTATGAACCAAAATAAGCAGAAAAGTCTTAATAAAGTAAAGTAACGGTTGCGGAGATATGGACCACTATTAGTTTTTCAAACTTTTTATTTTATTAGGAATAAACCGACAAAGGAAGTTTTTAACAAACAAGAACAAAGTTACAGAAGATGTTCAAAGTGCCCTCCGTCCATTTCCAAGCAGGCACGACATCTTCGTCTCAACGATATTCGAACTCTTTCGAAAACACCCTCCTTGGTTTGGAGTTCTTGACACTTTTGATTAATCCATAACTGCAGCTCTTCCAGGCTATTTACAGGAGTACCATACACTAATGTCTTCAAATATCCCCAAACAAAGAAATCTAGAGGGTTCAGATCAGGCGATCTTGGAGGCCATAAAACAGGTCCGGCCCTTCCTACCCATCTATGTGGAAAAGTTTGGTGTAAATGCTCTCTAACGGCCATGGAAAAATGAGCTGGAGCACCATCATGCTGGAACCACATTTGTTGCCTCTGATTCAAAGGAATGTCTTCCAAAAACTCATACAGTGTGTTCTGCAGAAAGTTGAGGTAAGCAGCGTCTGTTAATCGGTTTGGTAAAACAACAGGACCTAGAAACCTGTCACCTACAATACCCATCCAAATATTTAATGAAAAACGTGCCTGATGTCCAGATTATATTAGAGCATGAGGATTTTCGTCGGCCCAAATATGCGTATTGTGAAAATTAAACACTCACACATTTCTTGTGAACCCGGCCTCATCAGTAAAAAGAATGTTTGCAAGAAAACGAGAGTCTTCAACATCATGACGGAGAAACCAGCGGCAAAAAACCAAACGTGCTTGATGATCATTTATTGTGGATTTAAGGCCTGTACTCGTTCCGGCACATGGTATGGATAAAGCAGTTGCTCGTGAAGGATTCTCCAAACAAGAGGACCACTAATTCCTACCTTCTGCTCTACCAGTGCTAGAATTTCTTCTTCTGCTCTAGGAGTGAATACCGACCTTGGTCTTCCGGATAAATGGCACTGTTTGCTCAAGGAACCGGTATCACGCAATCTTTCGCGGATTTTTTACTCAATCCAGTTTTACCTCAAAACCATAGTAGGTACATAATTTGAAAATAACACATAGATAATAGATTACAAATATTGTCGTATGTTACAGTACATTGCAGTTTTATAGATTTTCTGGGAAACTTCAATTGTTTACTTCATTAATAATGATGCAAAAAAGCAAATTACAATCTACCTTAGTTTGTAATTTCGTAAAACAGTTTTACATAAACCCATTTAACAATTTTGTTCTTTAAAGACAAAAACTATCTGCCAAAATAAAATTTCTGCAGCCAGTATTTCATTATTTCATCGCACAGTTTTTATTTTATAAAAAAGGTTACTTTAGGTCTTTATAGGATCTATAAAATAGAGGGCGTTCAATAAATAACAGGAAAATATACAGTGTTCCCAATTTTTCATTCTTAAATTGGAGAAAAGATAGAGCATTAAAGAATAATAGGGGTCTTTCATACAGGGCATTCAAAATATTTTCTTTTCTTTTTTATCTACTAAACAAGTAAATATGTTTCCTTTAAACTTGGTATGGAGTAATCATAATAAAAGATTAATATTTTGATGTGAACAACTTTTTTGAACTAGAGTCATTGGTGAAGCAGGTATGGAGCCTTTTTCACACTTCACCCCCTAGTAGTAGTGTAGAGGGCGGCATCAGCCAGGCAATTAGGCCACACGTGGGCCCTTTTTGCCTACCCTACCATCCCATCACCTCTCCACTATCTGCCCTCGGCCTTTCTCGAACCTGCTTGACGCCCTGATAAACGCCAGGATCTTGGTCCATGGTAGGTGTCTTATCTCTTCCCTTTGCAGCTTCTCGGCGTCAAAAATCCTTTATCTTAGTCTTCCAAGGGCCGCACAATATCCTAGAAAATGAATAGGGGTCTCCTCCCCCTCTTCACATTCCAGACATAAAGGACTCTCTTCAAGTTCAAATGCCTTCTGAGTCTGCAGTGGCCTGTCAGGACCTCCACCATTTGGTTCAAGTACCTTCAACTAAGGCTCAGCAGCCACATCATCCTAAATTTACTAGGTTCATTAAAGAAATCCAGGGCCTGTCTTCATCCTCCATTCCTTCTCCAATTCCCTCCTAGTGTTTAAGGGCACTCGCGTAATTCCAAGAATGGGTTCGGGTCCCTGGCAAGGCACCCCAGATCCGAGACGAGCTAACAAGTTAGCCGAGGATCCCTTTATGACCAGGAACCCAGACCAACTCCACCTCCCTTTGTCTAGCCAGGGACTGAAGGGCATCTCCACACTCCTGAACAAGACTAGAACTCGTCCTTGGAGAGCTAAGGGCCCTGAGTGCAGCCTGACTATCAGAGCAGATGAAGATTTTCTCCTCCACACAATTCCTTACTTCTTCTTCTTCTTCTTTTTTTTCATAAACTAGATATAATTCTACAAATAGGTTTCAGATTTTATTAAAAAAAATTATTTTTTGTTAATGTTACAGCAGTTTGAAAATTAATATTGTATTTGTAATACATTATAAAAAGTTCAAAATGCTATAAATTCTACAAATATAGTTATTTCTTAATAAAAATTGAAACCTAAAATTACATCTAGTTTATGGAAAAAAATGTTTCTCAAAATTTAAAGAAGCCATTTTGAAAATTTGAGGTGAGGCCCACGTTTTTTTCAACTTTTTTCGCAAACTGTAAAATCGTTCTTCTTCTACCAAAGTTCTCTATATGGCCACAGTACATATACCCTAAAGTTTGGTTTGGGTCCCATGTCTGGCTATTGAGATATGGCATACCTGAAATCTCATCAGCCGCCACTAGGGCAACCCCAACAAAACTTCCAGGGTAGCAGTTGGAGTTGTCCTCATCGCCCCTGTGCTACCTAAGCAGGCCAGCCTTTGGATCCTCAACCTTGGCTACACTCACCTGACCCACAGACCATAAGGCCCCATATTGTAGCCTCGGCCTGATCACCGCCGTGTACACCCAGTGATGTACCCTCGGGTTGGGTCCCCAGTTTTTACCTACTACTTTCCTTAAGGTTGCCATTAATTTGCATGTAACTCGTTCATTCTGTGGTCCCCAAGACAACTTACTATCCAAGGTTACACCAAAGTATTTTACCTCCCTGCCTAGGGTCTCCCCATACATAGTTGGTGCCCTGAAATCCTCTATATTCCTCCTTTTTGTGAAGAGAATCAACTCAGTCTTCCTAGCGTTGACTGAGAGACCCGTCTCGTCACACCATTTCTCTATAATCCTACAAGCTTTCCGCATACTACGCCCAGAAACCAGTCTACCACTGAAACCACACCATCGTCGGCGTAGGCTTGAGTGTCCCTGTATCCCTCTAGAGTAAGACGATTTAGGAGACCGTCCATCACCAGGTACCATAGGTGTGGCAAAAGACAACTACTTTGCGGGCAGCCGTCCCTCACTCCCAGGTCCCTGGGGTTGTTTTCTGAAAAAAGTGGTCTTGAGGATATACACTAAGCAGTTTGGTTTTTGGATATTTTTTTTAATCAGGGTTATCCTACAAAACTTTCATAATTGTACTCAATCATTTATTAAACAAATAAAAGCGACAGTTTATAAACAATTCGATTTAAATGGTGCTCAAAGTGATATCCATTGTTAATACACTGTTAGCATCGATTCCTTAGTATGGTCTTGTCCGAATTAGCATGTCATTATTTATTACACCGCAAGCTCTTCGAATATGTAGGTAATAGATTTTCTCTATTATACACTGGAGCTGCATACACTTTTTCCTTTAAATAAATAAATAAATGATTTATTGTCTAAACAGAAATAATTTCCCAATTACATAGACAATCCATAAAACATAAACAGTGCTTTGTTAACTTAATATCTATTTTGATTGAATCAGTGCTCCATTAGCCCAATAATCATTGATTTGATTCAATTGGAATGACAATTAAACCTCTATTCTCTATCCAACCAATGAACAAAATATTAAAATAATAAAGAGAAAAAAAAAGAAATTTTCCGATGTTGAAACCCAAATCAATCATGGCACATGTCGCATGTAAACACATATAGATAGATATATGTACAACACATAAATATAAGAAACTCAATAATATACTATATTGACCACCTTTCATACAATATTTAATAGTCGTTTTAAATTGTTCTTAAAACTACCTATTCTGTCACTAAACACATCTATTCCACCACAAATCGCATTAACATGTTTACATGCACAAAATATCGGCGATTTAATTAATATATTAGTCCTAGGTTTTTGAAGATAAAATACAGTCTCATTTCTACTATTAATACGTGGTACATTAAAATTTAATTGTGAGAGAATTTCAGGACTATCAACCATATGGTGAATTAACTTATAAATAAATATACAAGCAGAGTAACATCTTCTAGTTTCTAAGGTTGGCATGGAAAATCTAGATAGTAAAATATTGTTATCAAAACCTTGAGGAGGGTAGCTACCATCCATCCTGAACACTATATATTTCATAAACTTCCTCTGTACTCCTTCAAGTTGTTTGATATATATATCGTATTTTGGTGACCAGATGAGTGAACCATATTCAAGTCCTGATCTTACGTAGGCGTTATATAGCGTTATTAGAGCTATTTCAGTAGTGAAATCATGACATGTACGGAAAATCAACCCCATCATTCTCTTTGCTGAAGAAACTGCTTTGGTAATGTGTGGTGCAAAGCTAAGTTTTGTGTCAAATTGTATTCCAAGATCTTTAGTTTCATTACATTGTTGAAGTTGATTATTGTTAATTGAATAGTGGTGTTGGATACATGTAGTTTTAAGGGTATATATCATAAATTTACATTTCTGAATGTTTAGTGGTATTTTATTATTTTCACACCAAATATCTAAAATGCTTAAATCATCTTGTATTTTACAGTCTGCCTCAGTTGTTATAACTCGGAAAATTTTCAGATCATCTGCGAACAGTAGTATATTACTGGATATATTTCTGACTATATCATTTACAAAAATTGAGAAGAGTAGAGGCGCTAGATTGCTGCCTTGGGGTACTCCACTACTTGCAATAAAAGTTTTTGATTTATGACTTCTATACTCGACATATAGTTGCCTATTCTGAAGATAGGACCCAAACAGGTTCAGAAGTTTGTTATCAAAACCAACCAAATTCAGCTTATGCATTAAGATCGCGTGATTCACTCTGTCGAAGGCCTTCGATATTGTATCAACTGCTTGAAGTTGTGCATCTAATGCATTACTAATAAACTGCGTAAAATTAGTGAGGTTTGTAATTGTTGATCTTTTACTCATGAAACCATGTTGAACTGTAGTTATTAGACTTCTTATAGGTGCATACACTCTTTCATACAAACTCATTTCAAAGACCTTCGCAAAGTTAGATAACAGTGTAATCGGCCTATAGTTGTTTATTTCATTAATGGATCCTGATTTAAGTATTGGATTTAATTTAGATATTTTCCACTTCTCTGGAAAGCATCCTGTATTAAGAGAGATATTAAAAATAATTTGTAATGGCCTAGCAAACACATATGCAGTCCTTAATTAAAAAACTGGGCAATCCATCATCCCCGCAAGTATCCTTTGGCTTAAGTTTTTTTAATGATTGCAGAATTTCATCTTCTGAAAATTGATCAATGGTTATCAACGGGTTATTTTGTAATTCACCAAAATCAAAATTCACCTGTGTTTGAGGCATATAAACACCTGCGAAAAACTCTGCAAACGCATCAACAATAATAGATCCTGAAGATTTGCATCATCCTCCTCTTGTGGTGTGGTATCCTATTAGAAGTTGTAGCTCGCAATCGACTAGAAATGTTAAACTGTTATATAAGTATAATTTTAAGAGAGTAAATTTTCCCTTACTTTATACACATTTGCTTGAATCTGACTTCTGTTATTTGGATGAATGCACTGATGTTGATGTTGCCCTGCAACAATTTTATGATCATTTGGATAGGATCTTTCCATGTTCGTGCCTATTTCACGTGTAAGTTCTCGCTGTTATCCCCTTGATACACTAGATCGTTAATTAGAGATGTTAGACGTAAACATTTCTTGTGGAAACGGTATAAACGCTCTAGAGATATTAATCATTATAATGAATTTAAAACTTTAAGACGTACAGTTAAGTATGACAGTAAGATATTGTATAATAATTACATTTTGGATATTGAGAATAATTATCACTCATCAACCTCAGAATTTTTGGAAATTTATATCTCAAGAAACTCTTACTCAAACTTACCAAATACTTTTAATATGGACCATGATTCCTTTTCTGATCCAGAGGAGATTTGTAATGCTTTTGCTTCCGTTTTCCAAAAATCGTATTCTACCCCTATAAATGTGCCTTTTGTCTCCGACATTAATAACTTTAGCCTGCCTGAAATTTGTTCTTTTCAGAGGATTAAGTTAGGTGTTGTTTAAAAAAATTAAAGCCTAAGTTAACTAGCGGTTTAGATGGAATACCATCCTTTCTTGTGCGGGACTGTGCCGCAGTATTTGCGCCACCATTGTGTAGATTAATAAACCTGTCCTTGAATACATGTACGTTTCCGTCACAGTGGAAAATATCTAAGGTCACTCCAGTATTCAAAAAAGGGGAAAGATCAGATATTTGTAATTATCGGCCGATTGTTATAATCAGCAATTTTGCCAAGTGTTTTGAAATGCTGTTGTATGATTTTATTTAATTTATTTTATCACACAAAACACTTAATTACGGAGGCGCAACATGGTTTTGTTAAGGGCAGGTCTACTGTTACAAATCTCTTCTGTATTACACAGTTTTTAGCCAATGCCATTGATGATGGATTTCAAGCTGACGTGATTTACACTGACCTGACAAAGGCTTTTGACAGAATTGATCACGCAATACTCTTGAATAAATTAGATAATTTCTCCTTCAACTTATTAACTCTTATTAGCTCTTATCTTTCTAACAGAGGTCTTCATGTTGTTTACCGCGGTTGCAAGTCTGCTGAGGTACGAACCACCTCGGGTGTCCCTCAAGGGTCTAATTTGGGACCCTTATTCTTTAGCCTATTTATTAATGACATCATTATTAATTTAACTGTGCCCTGCCTGTTGTATGCAGATGATCTGAAAATTTTTAGTACGATCAAGAACGCTGATGATGCTGCTGAACTTCAGTACAATCTTAATGTCATTAATGAATGGTGCAGGGTTAATAATCTGTCACTTAATACTAGTAAGTGCCATGTACTGTCATTTTCTACAAAGAAACGGTTAATTTCTTTTTATTATTCCATCGAGCAACATACGCTGTCTAGACCTGATACTTTCTGTGACTTAGGTGTTATTTTTGACAGAAAATTGTCTTTTAATAACCATCTACATCATATTACTGCAAAAACTTATAGATCTCTTGGTTTTATTATAAGAAATAGTAAACAGTTTCGGAATTCTAACACTTTGAAAATTTTATACTCTACTTTTGTCAGGTGCAATTGTGAATATGCATCAATTGTTTGGTGTCCTAATTATGCTGTACATGTGGATGCTCTTGAAAATGTTCAACGTAAATTCTTGAAATATGTTAGTTTTAAAGCTGATGGTGAGTATCCCTCTGTTGGGTTCCCAATGCTTAATAGATTTGGCCTTGAAACTTTGGAAAATCGACGTAAAAAGGCTTATTTAATTTGTTTACATAAAGTAATTAATAATGTCATTGACTGCAGTGCCATCTTGCGAATGTTGAGCTTTCATGTTCCCAGAATTGAAGCTAGACAATTTAACATGTTTTATTTGCCACCTGCTAGGACAAATATTCTGCAACACTCCACTGCATAATATGTGTAATTTATGTAATGAAGTTATCTTGCCCGTTGATTTTTTGGATTGCAATATTTCAACTCTGAAAAAATCTGTTTTGTAAATGTTATTGTCTTTATCTAAATTTTTAGATTGATTCTTTTTCATATTTATTTACATGTGTTATGTCTAAGTATTGTGTCATTTACTTCATGTATGCTTTTTTGTGTTTTCCTATTCTTTAACTGAGTCTTTGACCTGTTGAATAGTGTAAATAAAATAAAAATAAAATAAAATAAAAATACGCGGATTAGAAAATTCCTCACCGCTCAAATACATAATTCCCGGAATTCTGGATGTACCTCTTTTATTCTGAAAAAACTGCCAAAACTTAGCAGGATCTGAAGCAATTGCATTTTCAGAATTTTTTTTGTAGTCGTTATAGGCTTTAGATATTCTTGATTTAACAGTTTTTCTTATATTTTTATATTCCTGTATCAGGTTCTCAGAATCCGATAGTTTAATTTTTTAATAAAGATTAGAATAATGCTTGATTGCTTTAATTATCTCCCTATTAAACCAAGGAGGGTATTTCCTTTTAAAGTTATGTTTCAATGGTACACATTGTTGAACGATAGAATATACTTTCCCATAGAGTAAGTCTACAGCTATATTTGAATTCAAACAGTTGCACAAAAATGACCAATCTACATTTGCTAACATTGAATATAATAGAGGAAAATTTGCTTTGCGAAAGTTATATTTAACTGCTGTTTCATCAAAAGAAAATTCATCATTTCCCCTTGCCATTGATACAATTATATTCAAGGCTGGATGGTAACCATCCTCAGGTACAAATGGCATTTTCTCATGAATGACATTACACTGCATAGTAGAAAGAACCAGATCTAATATATTTTGCGATTTATTTAAGATATTATTAAATTGTTTCAGGTCATAAAATGCCATAAATTGCTTCAGGCTAACCAAATTAGTATTACTATAGTAAATAGAATCTTGCATAATAAAAGTTGGTTGATTGAAATCTCCCACAATCAGTATGTTGTGACCATAAATAGCCTCAAAGAAATAAATCTAATCGATTGAGATCTGGTGATTGAGCGGGTCAAGTAACAGAACCACCTTGACCAAAAAACCTTTCTCAACAGATTGTATTTAACCAACTTACATTTTCAACATGCTCTAGCCTAACAAACTAATTTGACATGACATCTGAATACTCAACATACTATCACCTTGCTGTCAAATCACTTTAAAAATGGCGGCTGTAGAACAAACAGTGCGGATTTGTGTAACACAACAAAACAAAACCACTATAATAGTCTAAGCAAACACACCACTTGACAGTTCTACACAAAAGCACAAATTTCTACTTATAATATGTCAATTTTCAAGTGTTTGTTCTACAGCACTACAGCCGCCATTTTTAAAGTGATTTGACAGTAAGGTGACAGGACGATGGATTGCTCTATTGTTATAAACTTATCATACATGTATTAACAAATTCTATAATTTTTGCAATTCCATAATATAACCCTGGTTAGAAAGTCAAAATCTGAAAAATAAAGCTTCTTTGTGAATTTCATCAAAGGCACTTTTTTAAAAAATAGAACAAAAATATTAGTTGCACTAAAAAATTACCTTTCACCATTGGCGTAAAAGTATAGAGGGTTCAACAAAACCCCATATCTACGCCACTGGTTTGAGTTCAAAAAAGTGTAACGATTAAATTTTCATCATCTGACTTGTATAATAGAAAGACTTGACAAAGGCCTTTGATAGTAGAGCACTACTTTGCTGGGCCTGTACCCAGTTCTCCTCGCACCCTCTTGTAGCAAACCTGGAGGTTCACTATAAGTATTTTTTTTTGACAAATAACAAATACAAAAAAAAAACAGTGGAACTTATTTCAGAAAACGGATAATTGATAATTTGTGGTTATTAAAGATAATGAATAATTATCTTTTATCTAAATACAAATTTATTCAAATATGCCCAACTTTTTTGATAGGTAGAAGGTTGAATGACTCTTTAGATACCTCGATTCTTACATGTGTGAGCTTGTGAAACTTTAAGTGGCAGACCTACCTATAGTTGTATTAATATACAGGGTGAGTCAGAAAGAATGGGTCAACACTAAGCTGGAGATACTAGACACGAAAATATTATGTTCGAGCTCATCATGCCTTATACGAATGTCGTTGGTTTAAGGTGTAAATTTTATTCTGAAATTTCTCAATAATTGAGAAAGTTTTGATAGCATGTTTCTGAAAATTGGTAGTATTGTGCTGTTTTGACGTTGCTCCTAGAGCGCGCTAGTTTCACCGTATTATTTAGGTAAATCAAAACATATTTGTTTTATCTGTTGAGCTATATTTAAAAATCTAAAAGAACATTCAATTCTACATAAAAAATGTACCGTAAAGTGGGGGTACTTTGCACCAGTTTTTGAGAAATTCCTAGAATATCGTCGTTATTACTAGTTCAATTAACATGAATTTTACATATGTGACACTTTCATCATTTTTCTATGTCTATGTAAAGCAAATTGTCTCACTGAATGTATGAGTATTTTATTTTTTTCATTAAAAATTTTGCAGTCACCCTCAAAATGAAGTCATTTTGCAAACCCATATAAAATCAGTTATTTGGCAATAATAACAGCATCAATGGTTTACTTTGCCATGCTTGGTTTTTACAAGTTACTACTAAGAACCAGGTGATTAAAAACAAAATATAGTTTTATTTGTAGATAAACATAACAACTCTTTAAACAAATGATGTCTTTCTTAAGAAATAAAAATAAACAGTCTTCGACTTCGACTTCGACTAAAAGTAGGTAAGTAACAAAAAATATACAAAAATATGTTTCAAACAAAACAAATTAGGATTCTTCTTTAACATAAAATATGTTAAAAACTAATATTTATCAGGCACATAAATCACAGATTCTTAATTCATATTATATTTACTGAAATCCTCTTCAAAGTAATAAATTTCTCTAACAATTTTAGGCTCCTTTAAAATTTGAAGAATTTCTGTTTGTAGTATTTCACTTATATCATCTACAGTAGTATTTTCATTCTTCTTCCTCATAAATTTTATTGTAAAAAAAATCATCACTGTTTGAAAATACGACACCTATAAAATGTTTTATTGTCTTTTTTGTAGGGAACATAACAACAACATATTTTTCCACTTGTATATTTTTTGTGGTGTTCTCATTATCGCTAAAATTTTCTTTATCAGCCTCTAACTATCTGTTTCGAAGTCATCTTCTACTTCTATGATATCATCATTTTCAGTTTGGTTGGCTTCATTCTCATAAGTGTCACTAACAGAATCTTCATTTCTGACAGGTTTGTTAAAATCTTCGTAACTTAACGATTGTCCTGGCTGTACGTCTATTTTCTTCTTTCTTTTTCTGGCGGTGGGATCTGGACTTCTAATGTCTTTTAAATATATAAGAGTGTCACCAATTTTGTAATCCGACTTTTCATACACTTGCGTGGGTAATTTTTTCAGCACTTCCTCTCTATTAAGAGGGCATATTCCAGCTGCTCTAAAGCCGCTTTTAATATTTTTAGATTTATTTATCTCGATATAATTTAGTAAACGTTTTAATAATGTTGGGAAGGTTGACTTATTGACGACACTGTCTTTTGGATTTTTTATTTTATATTC
Source organism: Monochamus saltuarius (assembly GCA_025584915.1). Classification (NCBI taxonomy): domain Eukaryota; kingdom Metazoa; phylum Arthropoda; class Insecta; order Coleoptera; family Cerambycidae; genus Monochamus; species Monochamus saltuarius. The sequence goes on from CM046728.1 coordinate 31,846,155, forward strand.
TGGGACAATTTTTCTCCAACAGTTCTTTAGGACGTCTACTAGTCCTCGTTCCATATTTTTCGGCAATGCTGTGGGACCTCCTACTGCGCCAGTGTGTTTATTCTTTATTTTGTTGACTAACGTCCGTCTTGGTATGTTGTACATTTCAGAGGCTGCTGAATACGTTAGTTTTCCCACTAAAATATCAGATATAGCCCTCTGCAGAGAAGCAAAACTATAATCTCTGTAGCGCCTTGCGCCTAACCGCCGCTTATATTGTCGGGGCATGGTTGTTTAGCCGCAAAATACGGAAAAATCACAATTAATTGGATTTATAGTTACTGTATGATCGAATTTTCTTACTAGTTTAATAAAAAAAAAGGAATGGGTCGGAATGTAGTGCCAGTATTTAACTGAACTTGTCACCCAAGAATATCTTCAATACTATTATTAGTTTAGGATACACATACCTTAGCAAGAACTCTGTTTTCGTTCTCAAAATCGTATTAAAAATGTTAAACGTATGTCAAGTTTGACAGTTAATAAAATAAATTTTAAACTGTCAAACTTGACATACGCTTAACATTTTTAATATTTTTGAGAACGAAAACAGAGAGGTTTTCGAAACGTCAATAATACGGAAGTGCGCGATAGTGATGTGATTTTTGTTATTTTTTACTTATCTGTTTTTTCAGTGTGAGATTTTTTGGTTAGGCAAACATAGTTTCAAAAATAACCCTTGACTGTTCCGTTTGGCGCAAGGGCTTATTTAATTAATCTCTATTATTTTTCAGAAGTGTGGCAAAACCCAAAAACTAAAGAAAAGCCTACTAAATTTCTTGCCAAACACTACTCCACCGGCCAACGAAGATATCTTGTTACTACCCGCTGAAAAATATATCCCAATATATTTCGCCCAACAGGTTAATGTGCGTGGAGCGGATGACCGTTTATAGTGTTCGTCTAACGTTGCCAGTTTTCACTTTATAAGAATTTGTTTACGGCGCGACATCATATAGCAAAGTTACCTCGTGATGGTAAAGTATACCGACTTTACGGTACTCTTGTTTAGGTCGCCTAACTTTTTTTTTACTGTTTAAGAAAGGTATTTTAAGCTAATATGTATCAAATCTCCTACAATTCCTATCAATGAAGTCATATGTATGTTCTCTGATACCAAACATCTAGGTATGCTAATGAACATCCACAGACAAAACTCTATTCAATAATTATCTAAAGAATTTAATATATTTACTAACCTCTGGAGTGGGAACTCGAAATTCAACCACAATAGATGAGATCTCACTTATTTCTGCATTTTATTAGGATTGCTTCATCGCCTAACTTTATCGGTTTCTGAGTTATTTGCATTTAAAAGTTTCAATGTATTTTGTTGTGATTTTCTTTCAGGGACTGATATTGCTATTTCTTTTCCTAGTAGATTTGTGTCAAATTTTTATATCAATAAGTATTAGCGTATTTTGCGTGAATATGATTTATTATTCGTGCAATTATTGAGAAATTTCAGAATAAAATTTAAACCAGCGACATTCGTATAAGACATGATGAGCTCAAACATATTTTGACGTCTCCTATCTCCAGCTTAGTGTTGACCCATTCTTTCTGACAGCCTGTATAAGAAAAGTATGTTTTATAGGATAATTAATAAAAAAAATTACTTGAAAGTGACATTTTATTACAAATTGTTAAGTAAATTAAAAATATACATCAAAAGAAATGTGCCTACACTAATTTAAAATATAAAAATCACATGTCCAGAGTGTATCAGAAATGACATTTATTAAAAAAAAAAACAAAATTTGCTCACTATGCCACAATTTGCAACATAATTACTTAAAAAAAAAACTGAAAAAAAAATTGTTTCCCCATGGATTTGAATAATATAAAATCTTGAATATTAAAGACATATTCAACTATTCAATTAATAAATGTAGGTATGGAAAATGTGATGCTCACTACTACATATTAGCTCCTATCTGAGACACCCTGTATAATTCTAAAATTATACTACTACTACACACACAGCTAGAAGCACATACCTAAAATATATCTCCATATATAAATACTGACAGACATAAAAATATCACATTTCCAAAATAAAAATATATAAAAATGTAGAAAAACTCAGGCAGTACTTGTACTTGACGTACTGGCATCTTCAGTGGAAACCGGTACGTCTTGAGATCTGGCAGTAACATTTGCCTCATCTAATGCACCACCATTACTAAGAAAGAGTTCTGTAAGTTGGTGTAATGTAACTTTATTTTTGTCCCAGCTATCGGCATTTGATGTCGTCGCTTGATAGATACTCTCCTCGATCGTGTTTTTTATTAAAAATTTGTGGACTGTGGTTGGCCTAAAAAAAATAATTAAATATTCACCTACATATTATTTATCGTATATATATGAAAATATGTACTGCACAAAAGATACAAAATCTACAAACTGAGAGCAACATGTATATTGCGCCATATATACAAATTTAATGCCAGATGTACAAAATGAGCACCCAGTGGGTGCTCAATATACAGATTGAACAAGTTAAATGTCCAGATTGGGTGTCAAATGTACAAATTGAGTGCAGAATGTACAGAATGAGAACCCAATATATAGATGAAGTATCAAATATACAAATTAAGCACCCAGTATGCAAATTGTATGCCAAATTTACCAATTGAACACATCAAACGTACAGGTTGCACCAAATGTTAAATGAATAAAAACAGAATAAATGCTCATTCTACCGATTCGTAGGTACCAAATGGACAGATTGAGTGCCAATGTTCAGAATGAATGCCAAATAGATAGACAAACAACCAATTTTGACAATTTTGGAACTTTGGCATATTTCCTGAGAAGACAAAGAAAGTTAACATCCTGTGCTGAATTTTTGAGAAAAACATGAGCTAAAAACCTTTTCGCCTTCTTGGTATGATGAAATAAAACATATTTTTTATTTTTGGCCAGGGGTGGATGGGCCAACGGGGATTTTGGGAATTTTCCCGAAGGGCCGGTTGCTTCTGGACCGCTGTAGCCCAAGACTATTTTTTTTTAGTTTGATACGGCATTAACGTAGTCGAAACAAGGAAATGCTGTGCGTGGCACGTGCTTATTTTATTGTGCAGGTGCTGGTTAAGAAGCTTTTTTGAATATTACTAAACAATTTCTTTTATATAATCACAAACGAGGACTGAATTATTACATATTTCATTTAATTTTGACTTACTTTATAAGTTTTAATATTTAATTCAGTGTGTAACAGATGCTGATGGCCAAACTTCAGGGGGTTATTATACAAGTAATTTTCAACAAAAAAGTATTATACGATTTTTTTTTTGGAAAGTTGATAGTCTTTTATTTAATATTTTTTGATTTAAAAAAATTTGGTGCCTTTTTCATAAAAACAAAAATATCTCTGTTATTCTTACACCCACATCAAATTTAGACCATCAGAAGGAGCGTTAAATTTACAAGACGAGCATATATGAATGTTTAAAAAATCTTCTATACCAGGTGCTGTAAATGTAATAATTGTGAAATTAACAAAATTAGTGGTATCTTCTTATTGGTGGTAACGCCAAAAATTTGTTGATGAGGACGTGTTTTTTTTCTTAAGCAAAACCTACTGTATTTAGTAAGCTTTCCAACGATATATCAACTTTTGAGTTTGATATTTTTTTGGCAACACTACCAAGGACAAGGGTAATAAAACCGTAAAAATCGAAAATACACAAACTTTATAGTTATTTATTTTTAGTTTAGGTCTGTTCATAGTACTTCATGCGTGTAGTTTTTGTGGAAGTTTCTTCAAAAAAAACATTTTTTAACTCTCCCCCTTTCTCCTATAATCCGAAATATTGTTACAAATGTGTTTTGGTTTACAATGCATCTTTCATGGTAGATAAATGCCAAGGCGGCCGTGAAAAAACAATATTGCCCGCCAAAGTCATAAAATACTTGTGTTCTTGTTGATTACTTAAGAATCTAAATTTAAGATGCCACGTTTTTCCACAAATAACGAGTATCGAGATATTTTATTTGTGTATGGTGTTTGCAATGGAAATTCTATAACAGCAGTTGAAGAATGTTCTCGCCGCTATCCTGAAAGACGCATTCCAAACAGAAAAACTTTTGTAACTACATTTCGGATTTTGGGAGAAACTGGGAGTGTTCCAGGACATCATCATCTAAATGCCGATCAAGTAAATCGTCATCAAGACCAAATTATAACAGCGCTTTTTGAAGAAACTCCCACATTAAGTACGCGCAGGGCAGCAATACAACTTACAGAATACAGCATAATTTTGCATACGTCAGTTCACAGAAGACTTAAGGAATAATATTCACCACTATCATTTGACCCCTGTTCAAAGTTTACTGGATTTAATACATTTAAAGTAGCGGTAAAAGGTCGGGAAACGCCCCATGCGACGAGACCACTTGTCTCCTACGTATTTTGGGCCGCTGAATCCGAAAATGAGGGTTAAAAGTTGCAGCAATGGTTGGAACACCCCTAAAATTGCAAAAAACACCCCTAAAAAGGGGTGTTTTTCGACTGCACTTGTTGTTTTGCAAACTAAGCCATCCTATATGTTCTTTGGGGCGCTGATTACGAAAACGAGGGTTAGAACTTACAGAAATGGTTGAACCACCCTTAAATTGCACAAAACACCCCCAAATAGGGGTGTTTTTCAACTTTACTTGTTGTTTTGCAAACTAAACCATTCTATATGTTTTTTGGGCCGCTGATTACGAAAACGAGGGTTAGAACTTACAGAAATGGTTGAACCACCCCTAAAATTGCACAAAACACCCCCAAATAGGGGTTTTTCGACTTTACTTGTTGTTTTGCAAACTAAACCATCCTATATGTTTTTTGGGCGGCTGATTACGAAAACGAGGGCTAGAACTTGCATAAATGGTTGAAACACCCCTAAAATTGCACAAAACACCCCCAAATAGGGGTGTTTTTCGACTGTACTTGTTTTGCAAACTAAACCATCTTATATGTTTTTTGGGGCGCTGATTTCGAAAATTTGAGTGTGGAGACTGGAAAATTTGTGTGACACCCCCACATGCCAGAAACACCCCTCCCTTAAAAGAGTTACCCGAACAATCAATATACAAATAAATAAATAAATAAATATTCCTATGAATCAAAACCCCTGTTCAGTTTAAATTTGGGGGTGGTTTTTTGCAATTTTAGGGGTGGTTCGACCATTTATGCAAGTTCTAACCCTCGTTTTCGTAATCAGCGCCCCAAAAAACATATAGGATGGCTTAGTTTGCAAAACAACAAGTGCAGTCGAAAAACACCCCTTTTTAGGGTGTTTTTTGCAATTTTAGGGGTGTTCCAACCATTGCTGCAACTTTTAACCCTCATTTTCGGATTCAGCGGCCCAAAATACGTAGGGGACAAGTGGTCTCGTCGCGTGGGGCGTTTCCTGACCTTTTACCGTTACTTTAAATGTACTAATTGTGATAGGGCAGAACGTATTCAGTTTTGTCAGTGTATAATCCAACAAACTAACAGAGATCCGCAATTTTACAAGCACATAATTTGGACTGACGAGTCAACATTTACCAGAGATGGCACATTTAATTGTTATAATGACCATACGTGGGCAGCTGTGAATCCTCATGCTGTCAGGCCCTCCAATAATCAAAGTTAACGTATGGATGGAGATAATTGGAAATTACGTTCCTAGACCAATTATACTAGAAAATACATTAAATGCAGAGGCATTTTTTGATCTTCTTCAGAACAAACTCCATAATATATTAGAAGAGGTTTTTTAAATTTTCGGATTAATTCCTGGCTTCAAATGGATGGTTGTTCTGCACATAACAGCAGGGAGATTTGGGCATGGCTAAACGAACATTATGAAGATAGAGGGATAGGACTCTTTGATACAGTTAGGTGGCCTCCTCGAAGTCCTGATCTAACGCCGTAGACTTCTTTTGGTGGGGTAGATTAAAATATTTGGTATATGAAGTACCAATTGAAACTCGAGAACAGCTCGAACAAAGGATTTTTGGTTATTGGAAGCTACTTCGAGAGCAAAATGGACAAGTGCGTCACACAGTTGTTTCCGTGCGGAGAAGGTGCACTTTATGTATCCGTCAAGGGGAAGATTACATCGAAAATTATTAAGTCATTGTAAATATGTTACTAAGTTATAAATAATTTTTTCAACAATTTTGTTACTTTAATTTAAAAAAACAGTCCTAAAATAAAAATAAAATACTATAAAGTTCGTGTATTTTCGATTTTTACGGTTTTATTACCTTCGCCCTTGATATTGTTGCCAAAGATATATCAAACTCTTCAAAAGTTGATATATCATTGAAAAGCTTACTAAATACAGTAATTTAATTAGTAATTTTTGGTGTTACCACCAACAAGGAGATACCACTAATTTTGCCCATTATTTCACAATTATTACATTTAACTTTTTACAGCATCTGGTATATTTAATGGTCTTTCCGATGGTATGTTTAAATTTGATGTGGCTGTAAGAATAACAAAGATACTTTTGTTTTTATGAAAAAAGGCACATTTTTTTAAATCAAAATATGTTAAATAAAAGAGCAACTATTAACTTTCCAAAAAAATCTTATAACACTTTTTTGGTGAAAATTACTTGTATAATAACCCATTCTTGTTTGACCATCAGCATCCGTTACACCCTGTATATTTTCGATATTTTACATTCAGTTGTACAGTTTAAAATATTTTATACTTATTAAAATCTTTAAAAATTTAAGTCTTTTTAAAATCTTAAAAAATTAATACAGAATGTTATCGATGACCGTTACAATAAAGAAATCATACTTTTTTCATCGTATCATATTAATCATATTTTTCTCAACAAAATTGGGTCGGCCAATTCTACCGATTTCCCGGGCCGGTTTAATCTTCCCCATCCGCTAGAATTTTTTTTAATTTTTTTAGTTTATAATTTTCAGATTTCCACTTATAACACAGACTTCAATGTTTTCAAAATATTTGTGTTTCACCAGTGTATTTTATGCAAACATTTAAACAAAATTCTACAAAAATAAAAAATTATGCCTAAATTTCACTAACAGAAAGGTTAGTCAACATCACAAAATAGTGAAGCGGTTTTGTCACATTTTTCTCAAAAATTGAACCTTGAACATACTACTTTCCTACCTTTATGAAAAATATGAGAAATCCCTAAGAAATGTAAAAATTGGAGTGCCAAATAAATTTATCACCAATGTCACAACCTAAACCAGTTTTACAAAATATGTGCCAATTGTAGTCTAAGCACAAAGATACTAATTGGGCACTAATATCATTACTGTTCTGAAAATGAATGCTAAAAAAATGAAATATAGGAAAATTATGTGTTTCAGAAATATGTCATTACTGAAAAATAAAATAGATTCAAATAGATGTGTCACATCAAAATACAAATTTAAAGATATTTTTGTGAAAATCAACAGTACGAAATAGAAAATTTAAAATTTTGTAACACAAAACCCAATTTGAGTATTTCTAAAGTTGACATTTTGCGACGATAATAACTAATACTGTGAAATAAAATAATCAATAATAAATTACTTTAGTAATAAATGTAAAATATATTTCACATCTAAATTACCTAACTTCGATTCAATTTGAAACATTCTACAGCACATTTTACCAATAACACTTACTTTTTTTGACCTATCCGATGAACTCTTCCTATGGCTTGAAGTTCGTCAGCTGGATTTAGAAGAGGTTCTACTAGTATAACATGGGTGGCTTCTATCAAATTTAAACCCTTTGATCCGAGAAGTATCGGCAACAGAAACACTGTTATCCGTTTCTTAGCATCCTACATTATTCAAATTAGTATTAGCACAATATTAATAAAACTTTCATAATATAAAGTTCCTTACCTTAAAGTTTTCTATCCTCGCTTCCAACTTTGAATTTAAAGCTAATTCACAAGAGATGTCATTCATTTCCAAAGCCTCTTTCATACGTTTTAAAACTGATGCCCAAGATGAAAACAGCAAAACTTTCACATCAGGTTCCTCATTTTTCAACTCGAGCAATAATTTGATAACCCCCTCTATTTTAGTTGAATAATTTCCTTTATTTTGACACAGTCTTCATCCGTCACAGTGTTGCCAGCTTTGATGTAGGAAATATCCTGGTACTTCTGCTTGTTTCTGCACACAGAACATTGTATGTGTTCGCCAACATTCTGCAAATTCAGACTACTGTTAATATAAGACATAGATAGATTTTTAACAAAAAGTGTGTACAATATCTACTGATGCTAAAATGAAAACTTCGAATATACTTTGAGCATTAAATGTACCACGTGAATGCCAAATGTATAATGTGGATGTCATATGTATAATATAGGTGACAACAATGTGGTACAATATGTTCGTCAAATATACATGTTTAAATGTAAAATAACCAAATGGTCATATGGAAGGTGTCAAAAGTCCAATATGTTTGCCACATATACAATAACATGTCAAATATAGGTGCCGAATGGCCATGAATAGAGCCAAATGTACTTGTATATGTATGCATTTTTATTGTAATGTGTACATCAAATAATAAAAATACAATAAAAATATCTGAACAATACAAGAGCCAATGTACAATCGTCGTCACCTTAAAGTCCGCACTGAAATTGACCGATCTCTTCTGACTACCCCTACTCCAAAAAATGTTATAGCTGGCGTGGCTAATCGTTTTAAAGTGGGCGGAGTCAAGGGAAAAGGTTCTGTTAAGGGCATTGTACCAGAATTCTTCATATATAGATTTTGTAGTCGAAATCAAGTAAACTGTGCAGTAGGATTGATTTTCTAACTTAAGTGAAGTTACCCATTAAATGTTAGCCATAGAATTACTATCTCTAACGGTAAAATAAAAATAATTCTAGTGCCGTCTCCGGTCTCTGACAAGTCGTTCTGACTATATAGGACGACAAAGGGCACTTCTCTTGACCACCTAGCATATTTTTTTCCAAAATTTCCTTGATTAATTTTTCACAGACTTAGTGATAGAAATTACTATATCTACAAGTAAAATAGATTCCATGACTAATTTTTCACAGGCTTAGCCATAGAAATTGTATCTATAGGTAAAATAAAAATAATTCCAGAGCCGCCCCCCGGTCCCAAACAAGTCGTTCTGACTATATAGAATAGAATAGAATAGAGTTTATTAAGTGTAAATTATACAGCGAGTACAAAAGAATACATGACTAAAAATACAGTTACTGATTAAAATTCACATCACAATAAAACAAAAGTTTATTAAAACACTTAAACGGTGAGAGTTCATCTTGACAGACGATTTTCAACTTCACCGTGTCGGCTGAAAATTGTTCCAAACTAATATCGCCCTTCACTCACCCGACAATGTGGGGCAAGTAGTGACTAAATAATGGTATGCTAACTATTGATAAACATTGACAGGACAGAACTTTACAACAACGAATATAGTGATTCACGCTTTGACATACCTTTTAAATCGAGTGATCGTCATATCAAGGCAATCATCAGGCAGTGCATTTATTATCTTACAAGCAATATATGAGAAACTCGACTGAAATAATGTTGTTGAATGACAATATATAGGACAACAAAGGGCACTTCTCTTGACCGTGGGAAATTTTGGGGAAAAATTATGCTGGGTGGTAAAGAGAAGTGGCCTTTGTCGCCCCATATAGTCAGAACGACTTGTCCGGACCAGAATAATTTTTATTTTACTTATAGATATAGTAATTTCTATAATTAGGTATTATGCCACCACAGAAAATGCAAAAAAATTAATAAGTCAACCCTTGCGCCGACGGATCAGCTAAAGGTTGGTTTTTTTAAAAATATTTTAGCCTAATAATATATCTCACACTAAAAAAGCAGATTAACAACGTAAAATATCAAGCACATCACTTCAAATTGTTATCATATAAGTATACATATTATAAATTTCGTTATTAAATCTAGTCTGACTTATAGAATTGTATGACAGTTTCGATAAGTCAGACGAGTTTTGATAAAGTGATGTGC